>AZBU02000007.1:1835312-3140323 GCA_000757645.3 Steinernema carpocapsae
GTTGAAGTGAAAGAGCCCCGAAAAGCCAAAGGAAGCCTGAAAAGGTACCCGAGATCAAAGAGGCTGAAAAGATCCCTGAAGCAAAGCCTGAGGAGAAGAAGCTCAAGAAGAAGGCTAAAGAGAAGGTAGTTGAAAGTGAAGGAGCCCGAAAACGCCAAAGGAGCCTGAAAAGGTACCAGAGATCAAAGAGCCAGAAAAGATCCCTGAAGCAAAGGCCTGAAGAGGGAGAAGCTCAAGAGAAGGCGAAGAGAAGGTGTGAAGGAGCCCGAAAAGCCAAAGGAGCCTGAAAAGGTACCAGAGATCAAAGAGCCAGAAAAGATCCCTGAAGCAAGGCCTGAAGAGGAGAAGCTCAAGAAGAAGGCTGAAGAGAAGGTGGTTCAAGTGGTCGTTGAAGAAGAGATCATCGAAAAAAAAGGAGAAGGAAGAGACTGTCACTCTGACAGCCACACATTCCAGAAGACCGCTCCTCTGCTGAAGTAACTTGCGAGATCTCGAAGTCACTGTCCAGACTGTTGCCATTACCATTAAAGCCGCCAAAGTTTTCCAAGCGCAAGCCTGAGGAGAAAAGCCCAAGGCTGAAAAAGGTACCCGAGATCAGAGCCAGAAAAAGATGCCTGAAGCAAAGCCTGAAGAGAGGAAGCTCAAGAAGAAGGCTGAAGAGAAGGTAGTTGAAGTAAAGAGCCCGAAAAGCAAGGAGGCGAAAAGGTACCCGAGATCAAGGAGCCTGAAAAGATTCCTGAAGAAAAGCCTGAAGAGAAGAAGCTCAAGAGAAGGCTGAAGAGAAGGTGGTTCAAGTGGGTCGTTGAAGAAGAGATCATCGAAAAGGAGAAGGAAGAGACTGTCACTCTGACAGCCACATTCCAGAACTCCCTCTGCTGAAGTAACTTGCGAGATCTTCGAAGTCACTGTCCAGACTGTTGCCATTACCATTAAAGCAGCCAAATTTTCCAAGCGCAAGCCTGAAGAGAAGAAGCCCAAGGCTGAAAAGGTACCCGAGATCAAAGAGCCTGAAAAGATCCCTCCCTCAAAAAAAGCCTGAAAGAGAAGAAGCTCAAGAAGGAAGGCTGGAGAGAAGGTGGTTGAAGGTGACAGAGCCGAAAAGCCAAAGGAGGCTGAAAAGGTACCCGAGATCAAGGAAGCTCAAAAGATCCTGAAGAAAAGCCTGAGGAGAAGAAGCTCAAGAAGAAGGCTGAAGAGAAGGTGGTTCAAAGTGGTCGTTGAAGAAGAGATCATCGAAAAGGAGAAGGAAGAGACTGTCACTCTGACAGCCACATTCAGAAGACCGCTCCCTCTGCTGAAGTAACTTGCGAGATCTTCGAAGTCCTGTCCAGACTGTTGCCTTACCATTAAAAGCAGCCAAAGTTTCCAAGCGCAAGCCTGAAAGAGAAGAAGCCCAAGGCTGAAAAGGTACCCGAGATCGAAGAGCCAGAAAAGATCCCTGAAGAAAAGCCTGAAGAGGAAGAAGATCAAGAAGAAAGGCTGAAGAGAAGGTGGTTCAAGTGGTACGTTTGAAGAAGAGATCATGAAAAGGAGAAGGAAGAGACTGTCACTCTGACAGCCACACTTCCAGAAGACCGCTCCCTCTGCTGAAGTAACTTGCGAGATCTTCGAAGTCTGTCCAGACTGTTGCCATTACCATTAAAGCAGCCAAAGTTTCCAAGCGCAAGCCTGAAGAGAAGAAGCCCAGGCTGAAAAAGTACCCGGATCGAGAGGCCAGAAAAGATCCCTGAAGAAAAGCCTGAAGAGAAGAAGCTCAAGAAGAAGGCTGAAGAGAAGGTGGTTGAAGTGACAGAGCCCGAAAAGCCAAAGGAGGCTGAAAAGAAATCAAGGAGCCTGAAAAGATCCCTAAAGCAAAGCCTGAGGAGAAGAAGCTCAAGAAGAAGGCTGAAGAAAAGGTCGTTGAAGTGAAAGAGCCCCAAAAGCCAAAGGAGGCTGAAAAGGTACCCGAGATCAAGGAGCCTGAAAAGATCCCTGAAGAAAAGCCTGAGGAGAAGAGAAGAAGCTAAGAAGAAGGCTAAAGAGAAGGTCGTTGAAGTGAAAGAGCCCGAAAAAGCAAAGGAGGCTGAAAGGTACCCGAGATCAAGGAGCCTCAAAAGATCCCTGAGAAAAGCCTGAGGAGCAAGAAGAAGGCTGAAGAGAAGGTGGTTCAAGTGGTCGTTGAAGAAGAGATCATCGAAAAGGAGAAGGAAGAGACTCTCACTCTGACAGCCACATTCCAGAAGACCGCTCCCTCTGCTGAAGTAACTTGCGAGATCTTCGAAGTCACTGTCCAGCTGTCCAGACTGTTGCCATTACCATTAAAGCAGTCCAAGCGCAAGCCTGAAGAGAAGAAGCCCAAGGCTGAAAAGGTACCCGAGATCAAAGAGCCTGAAAAGATCCCTCAAAAAAAGCCTGAAGAGAAGAAGCTCAAGAAGAAGGCTGAAGAGAAGGTGGTTGAAGTGACAGAGCCCGAAAAGCCAAAGAAGCCAAAGGAGGCTGAAAAGGTACCCGAGATCAAGGAGCCTCAAAAGATCCCTGAAGAAAAGCCTGAGGAGAAGAAGCTCAAGAAGAAGGCTGAAGAGAAGGTGGTTCAAGTGGTCGTTGAAGAAGAGATCAATCGAAAAGGAGAAAGGAAGAGACTGTCACTCTGACAGCCACATTCCAGAAGACCGCTCCCTCTGCTGAAGTAACTTGGCGAGATCTTCGAAGTCACTGTCCAGACTGTTGCCATTACCATTAGACAGCCAAGTTTCCAAGCGCAAGCCTGAAGACGAAGAAGCCCAAGGCTGAAAAGGTACCCGAGATCGAAGAGCCAGAAAAGATCCCTGAAGAAAAGCCGAAAGAGAAGAAGCTCAAGAAGAAGGCTGAAGAGAAGGTGGTTCAAGTGGTCGTTGAAGAAGAGATCATCGAAAAGGAGAAGGAAGAGACTGTCACTCTGACAGCCACATTCCAGAAGACCGCTCCCTCTGCTGAAGTAACTTGCGAGACTTCGAAGGAGACTGTTGCCATTACCATTAAAGCAGCCAAAGTTTCCAAGCGCAAGCCTGAAGAGAAGAAGCCCAAGGCTGAAAAAGTACCCGAGATCGAAGAGCCAGAAAAGATCCCTGAAGAAAAGCCTGAAGAGAAGAAGCTCAAGAAGAAGGCTGAAGACTGAAGAGAAGGTGGTTGAAGTGACAGAGCCCGAAAGCCAAAGGAGCTGAAAAGGTACCCGAGATCAAGGAGCCTGAAAAGATCCTGAAGAAAAGCCTGAGGAGAAGAAGCTCAGAGAAGCAAAGAGAAGGTCGGAAGTGAAAGAGCCCGAAAAGCCAAAGAGGCTGAAAGGTACCCGAGATCAAGGAGCCTGAAAAGATCCCTGAAGAAAAGCCTGAGGAGAAGAAGCTCAGAAGAAGGCTAAAGAGAAGGTCGTTGAAGTGAAAGAGCCGCGAAAAGCCAAAGGAGGCTGAAAAGGTACCCGAGATCAAGGAGCCTGAAAAGATTCCTGAAGAAAGCCTGAAGAGAAGAAGCTCAAGAAAAAGGCTGAAGAGAAGGTCGTTGAAGTGAAAGAGCCGAAAAGCCAAAGGAAGCTGAAAGGTACCCGAGATCAAAGAGCCTGAAAAGATCCCTGAAGCAAAGCCTGAGGAGAAGAAGCTCAAGAAGAAGGCTGAAGAGAAGGTCGTTGAAGTGAAAGAGCCCGAAAAGCCAAAGGAAGCTGAAAAGGTACCCGGGAGATCAGAGCCTGAAAAGATCCCTGAAGCAAAGCCTGAAGAGAAGAAGCTCAAGAGATGGCTGAAGAGAAGGTGGTTGAAGTGACAGAGCCCGAAAAGCCAAAGGAGGCTGAAAAGGTACCCGAGATCAAGGAGCCTGAAAAGATTCTGAAGAAAAGCCTGAAGAGAAGAAGCTCAAAAGAAGAAGGCTGAAGAGAAGGTCGTTGAAGTGAAAGGCCCGAAAAGCCAAAGGAAGCTGAAAAGGTACCCGAGATCAAGGAGCCTGAAAAGATTCCTGAAGAAAACCTGAAGAGAAGAAGCTCAAGAAAAAGGCTGAAGAGAAAGGTCGTTGAAGTGAAAGAGCCCGAAAAGCCAAAGGAACTGAAAAGGTACCCGAGATCAAAAGAGCCTGAAAAGATCCCTGAAGCAAGATGAGGAGAAGAAGCTCAAGAAGAAGGCTGAAGAGAAGGTCGTTGAAGTGAAAGAGCCGCGAAAAGCCAAAAGGAAGCTGAAAAGGTACCCGAGATCAAAGAGCCTGAAAAGATCCCTGAAGCAAAGCCTGAGGAGAAGAAGCTCAAGAAGAAGGCTGGAAAGAGGTCGTTGAAGTGAAAGAGCCCGAAAGCCAAAAGGAAGCTGAAAAGGTACCCGAGATCAAAGAGCCTGAAAAGATCCCTGAAGCAAGCCTGAGGAGAAGAAGCTCAAGAAAGAAGAGCTGAAGAGAAGGTGGTTTCAAGTGGTCGTTGAAGAGAGATCATGGCGAAAAGGAGAAGGAAGAGACTGTCACTCTGACAGCCACATTCCAGAAGACCGCTCCCTCTGCTGAAGTAACTTGCGAGAATCTTTCGAAGTCACTGTCCAGACTGTTGCCATTACCATTAAAGCAGCCAAGTTTCCAGCGCAAGCCTGAGAGAAGAAGCCCAAGGCTGAAAAAGTACCCGAATCGAAGAGCCAGAAAGATCCCTGAAGAAAAGCCTGAAGAGAAGAAGCTCAGAAGAAGGCTGAAGAGAAGGTGGTTGAAGTGACAGAGCCCGAAAAGCCAAAGGAGGCTGAAAGGTGCCCGAAATCAAGGAGCCTGAAAAGATCCCTAAAGCAAAGCTGAGGAGAGAAGCTCAAGAAGAGGCTGAAGAAAAGGTGGTTGAAGTGAAAAGCCAAAGGAGGCTGAAAAGGTACCCGAGATCAAGGAGCCTGAAAAGATCCCTGAAGAAAAGCCTGAGGAGAAGAAGCTCAAGAAGAAGGCTAAAGAGAAGGTCGTTGAAGTGAAAGAGCCCGAAAAGCCAAAGGAGGCTGAAAAGGTACCCGAGATCAAGGAGCCAAGGAGCCTGAAAAGATTCCTGAAGAAAAGCCTGAACGAAAGAAGCCCAAGGCTGAAAAGGTACCCGAGATCGAAGAGCCAGAAAAGATCCCTGAAAAAAGCCTGAAGAGAAGAAGCTCAAGAAGAAGGCTGAAGAGAAGGTGGTTCAAGTGGTCGTTGAAGAAGAGATCATCGAAAAGGAGAAGGAAGAGACTGTCACTCTGACAGCCACATTCCAGAAGACCGCTCCCTCTGCTGAAGTAACTTGCGAGATCTTCGAAGTCACTGTCCAGACTGTTGCCATTACCATTAAAGCAGCCAAAGTTTCCAAGCGCAAGGCCTGGAAGAGAAGAAGCCCAAGGCTGAAAAAGTTACCCGAGATCGAAGAGCCAGAAAAGATCCCTGAAGAAAAGCCTGAAGAGAAGAAGCTCAAGAAGAAGGCTGAAGAGAAGGTGGTTGAAGTGACAGAGCCCGAAAAGCCAAAGGAGGGCTGAAAAGGTACCCGAAATCAAGGAGCCTGAAAAGATCCCTAAAGCAAAGCCTGAGGAGAAGAAGCTCAAGAAGAAGGCTGAAGAAAAGGTGGTTGAAGTGAAAGAGCCCGAAAAGCCAAAGGAGGCTGAAAAGGTACCCGACGATCAAGGAGCCTGAAAAGATCCCTGAAGAAAAGCCTGAGGAGAAGAAGCTCAAGAAGAAGGCTAAAGAGAAGGTCGTTGAAGTGAAAGAGCCCGAAAAGCCAAAGGAGGCTGAAAAAGGTACCCGAGATCAAGGAGCCTGAAAAGATTCCTGAAGAAAAGCCTGAAGAGAAGAAGCTCAAGAAAAAGGCTGAAGAGAAGGTCGTTGAAGTGAAAGAGCCCGAAAGCCAAAGGAAGCTGAAAAGGTACCGAGATCAAAGAGCCTGAAAAGATCCCTGAAGCAAAGCCTGAGGAGAAGAAGCTCAAGAAGAAGGCTGAAGAGAAGGTCGTTGAAGTGAAAGAGCCCGAAAAGCCAAAGGAAGCTGAAAAGGTACCCGAGATCAAGGGCCTGAAAAGATCCCTGAAGCAAAGCCTGAAGAGAAGAAGCTCAAGAAGATGGCTGAAGAGAAGGTGGTTGAAGTGACAGAGCCCGAAAAGCCAAGGAGGCTGAAAAGGTACCCGAGATCAAGGAGCCTGAAAAGATTCCTGAAGAAAAGCCTGAAGAGAAGAAGCTCAAGAAGAAGGCTGAAGAGAAGGTCGTTGAAGTGAAAGAGCCCGAAAGCCAAAGGAAGCTGAAAAGGTACCCGAGATCAAAGAGCCTGAAAAGATCCCTGAAGCAAAGCCTGAGGAGAAGAAGCTCAAGAAGAAGGCTGAAGAGAAGGTCGTTGAAGTGAAAGAGCCCGAAAAGCCAAAGGAAGCTGAAAAGGTACCGAGATCAAGGAGCCTGAAAAGATCCCTGAAGCAAAGCCTGAGGAGAAGAAGCTCAAGAAAAAGGCTGAAGAGAAGGTGGTTGAAAAGAAAGAGCCCGAAAAGCCAAAGGAAGCTGAAAAGGTACCCGAGATCAAAGAGGCCTGAAAAGATTCCTGAAGAAAAGCCTGAAGAGAAGAAGCTCAAGAAGAAAGGCTGAAGAGAAGGTGGTTGAAGTGAAAAGCCCGAAAAGCCAAAGGATGCTGAAAAGGTACCCGAGATCAAGGAGCCTGAAAAGATCCCTGAAGAAAGCCTGAAGAGAAGAAGCTCAAGAAGAAGGCTGAAGAGAAGGTGGTTGAAGTGAAAGAGCCCGAAAAAGCCAAAGGATGCTGAAAAGGTACCCGAGATCAAGGAGCTGAAAAGATCCCTGAAGAAAAAGCCTGAAGAGAAGAAGCTCAAGAAGAAGGCTGAAGAGAAGGTGGTTGAAGTGAAAGAGCCCGAAAGCCAAAGGATGCTGAAAAGGTACCCGAGATCAAGGAGCCTGAAAAGATCCCTGAAGAAAAGCCTGAAGAGAAGAATCTCAAGAAGAAGGCTAAAGAGAAGGTGGTTCAAGTGGTCGTTGAAGAAGAGATCATCGAAAAGGAGAAGGAAGAGACTGTCACTCTGACAGCCACATTCCAGAAGACCGCTCCCTCGCTGAAGTAGCTTGCGAGATCTTCGAAGTCACTGTCCAGACTGTTGCCATTACCATTAAAGCAGCCAAAGTTTCCAAGCGCAAGCCTGAAGAGAAGAAGCCCAAGGCTGAAAAGGTACCCGAGATCGAAGAGCCAGAAAAGATCCCTGAAGAAAAGCCTGAAGAGAAGAAGCTAAGAAGAAGGCTGAAGAGAAGGTCGTTGAAGTGAAAGAGCCCGAAAAGCCAAAGGAGGCTGAAAAGGTACCCGAAATCAAGAGCCAGAAAAGATCCCTAAAGCAAAGCCTGAGGAGAAGAAGCTCAGAAGATGGCTGAAGAGAAGGTGGTTGAAAAGAAAGAGCCCGAAAAGCCAAAGGAGGCTGAAAAAGGTACCCGAGATCAAGGAGCCTGAAAAGATCCCTAAAGCAAAGCCTGAGGAGAAGAAGCTCAAGAAAAAGCTGAAGAAGAAGGTGGTTGAAAGAAAGAGCCGAAAAGCCAAAGGAAGCTGAAAAGGTACCCGAGATCAAGGAGCCTGAAAAGATCCCTGAAGAAAAGCCTGAAGAGAAGATCTCAAGAAGAAGGCTAAAGAGAAGGTGGTTCAAGTGGTCGTTGAAGAAGAGATCATCGAAGGAGAAGGAAGAGACTGTCACTCTGACAGCCACATTCCAGAAGACCGCTCCTCTGCTGAAGTAACTTGCGAGATCTTCGAAGTCACTGTCCAGACTGTTGCCATTACCATTAAAGCAGCCAAAGTTTCCAAGCGCAAGCCTGAAGAGAAGAAGCCCAAGGCTGAAAAGGTACCGAGATCGAAGAGCCAGAAAAGATCCCTGAAGAAAGCTGAAGAGAAGAAGCTCAAGAAGAAGGCTGAAGAGAAGGTCGTTGAAGTGAAGAGCCTGAAAAGCCAAAGGAGGCTGAAAAGGTACCCGAAATCGAAGAGCCAGAAAAGATCCCTGAAGCAAAGCCTGAAGAGAAGAAGCTCAAGAAGATGGCTGAAGAGAAGGTGGTTGAAGTGACAGAGCCCAAAGGAGGCTGAAAAGGTACCCGAGATCAAGGAGCCTGAAAAGATTCCTGAAGAAAAGCCTGAAGAGAAGAAGCTTAAGAAGATGGCTGAAGAGAAGGTGGTTGAAGTGACAGAGCCCGAAAAGCCAAAGGAGGCTGAAAAGGTACCCGAGATCCCGAGATCAAGGAGCCTGAAAAGATTCCTGAAGAAAAGCCTGAAGAGAAGAAAGAAGGCTAAAGAGAAGGTGGTTCAAGTGGTCGTTGAAGAAGAGATCATCGAAAAGGAGAAGGAAGAGACTGTCATTCTGACAGCCACATTCCAGAAGACCGCTCCCTCTGCTGAAGTAACTTGCGAGATCTTCGAAGTCACTGTCCAGACTGAGACTGTTGCCATTACATTAAAGCAGCCAAAGTTTCCAAGCGCAAGCCTGAAGAGAAGAAGCCCAAGGCTGAAAAGGTACCCGAGATCGAAGAGCCAGAAAAGATCCTGAAGAAAGCCTGAAGAGAAGAAGCTCAAGAAGAAGGCTGAAGAGAAGGTCGTTGAAGTGAAAGAGCCTGAAAAGCCAAAGGAGGCTGAAAAGGTACCCGAGATCGAAGAGCCAGAAAGATCCCTGAAGAAAAGCCTGAAGAGAAGAAGCTCAAGAAGAAGGCTGAAGAGAAGGTCGTTGAAGTGAAAGAGCCTGAAAAGCCAAAGGAGGCTGAAAAAGGTACCCGAAATCGAAGAGCCAGAAAGATCCTGAAGCAAAGCCTGAGGAGAAGAAGCTCAAGAAGATGGCTGAAGAGAAGGTGGTTGAAGTGACAGAGCCCGAAAAGCAAAGGAGGCTGAAAAGGTACCCGAGATCAAGGAGCCTGAAAAGATTCCTGAAGAAAAGCCTGAAGAGAAGAAGCTCAAGAAGATGGCTGAAGAGAAGGTGGTTGAAGTGACAGAGCCCGAAAAGCAAAGGAGGCGAAAAGGTACCCGAGATCAAGGAGCCTGAAAAGATTCCTGAAGAAAAGCCTGAAGAGAAGAAGCTCAAGAAGAAGGCTAAGAGAAGGTGGTTCAAGTGGTCGTTGAAGAAGAGATCATCGAAAAGGAGAAGGAAGAGACTGTCACTCTGACAGCCACATTCCAGAAGTCCGCTCCCTCTGCTGAAGTAACTTCGAGATCTTCGAAGTCACTGTCCAGACTGTTGCCATTACCATTAAAGCAGCCAAAGTTTCCAAGCGCAAGCCTGAAGAGAAGAAGCCCAAGGCTGAAAAGGTACCCGAGATCAAAGAGCCTGAAAGATCCCTGAAGAAAAGCTGAAGAGAAAAGCTCAAGAAGATGGCTGAAGAGAAGGTGGTTGAAGTGACAGAGCCGCGAAAAGCCAAAGGAGGCTGAAAAGGTACCCGAGATCAAGGGCCTGAAAAGATTCCTGAAGAAAAGCTGAAGAGAAGAAGCTCAAGAAGAAGGCTGAAGAGAAGGTGGTTGAAGTGACAGAGCCCGAAAAGCCAAAGGAGGCTGAAAAGGTACCCGAAATCAAAGAGCCAGAAAAGATCCCTGAAGCAAAGCCTGAAGAGAAGAAGCTCAAGAAGAAGGCTGAAAGAGAAGGTCGTTGAGTGAAAGAGCCGAAAAGCCAAAGGAGGCTGAAAGGTACCCGAGATCAAGGAGCCTGAAAAGATCCCTGAAGCAAAGCTGAGGAGAAGAAGCTCAAGAAAAGGCTGAAGAGAAGGTGGTTGAAAAGAAAGGCCGCGAAAAGCCAAAGAGGCTGAAAAGGTACGCCGAGATCAAGGAGCCTGAAAAGATCCCTGAAGAAAGCCTGAAAGAAGAAGCTCAAGAAGAAGGCTGAAGAGAAGGTCGTTGAAGTGAAAGAGCCCGAAAAGCCAAAGGAGGCTGAAAAGGTACCCGAGATCAAGGAGCCTGAAAAGATCCCTGAAGCAAAGCCTGAGGAGAAGAAGCCAAGAAAAAGGCTGAAGAGAAGGTGGTGTGAAAAGAAGAGCCGAAAAGCCAAAGGAGGCTGAAAGGTACGGATAGGATGAAAGATCCTGAAGAAAAGCCTGAAGAGAAGAAGCTCAAGAAGAAGGCTGAAGAGAAGGTGGTTGAAGTGAAAGAGCCCGAAAAGCCAAGGATGCTGAAAAGGTACCCGAGATCAAGGAGCCTGAAAAGATCCCTGAGAAAAGCCTGAAGAGAAGAAGCTCAAGAAGAAGGCTAAAGAGAAGGTGGTCAAGTGGTCGTTGAAGAAGAGATCATCGAAAAGGAGAAGGAAAGACTGTCACTCTGACAGCACATTCCAGAAGACCGCTCCCTCTGCTGAAGTAACTTGCGAGATCTTCGAAGTCACTGTCCAGACTGTTGCCATTACCATTAAAGCAGCCAAAGTTTCCAAGGCAAGCCTGAAGAGAAGAAGCCCAAGGCTGAAAAGGTACCCGAATCGAAGAGCCAGAAAAGATCCCTGAAGAAAGCTGAAGAGAAGAAGCTCAAGAAGAAGGCTGAAGAGAAAGGTCGTTGAAGTGAAAGAGCCTGAAAAGCCAAAGGAGGCTGAAAAGGTACCCGAAATCGAAGAGCCAGAAAAGATCCCTGAAGCAAAGCCTGAGGAGAAGAAGCTCAAGAAGATGGCTGAAGAGAAGGTGGTTGAAGTGACAGAGCCCGAAAAGCCAAAGGAGGCTGAAAAGGTACCCGAGATGCAAGGAGCCTGAAAAGATTCCTGAAGAAAAGCCTGAAGAGAAGAAGCTCAAGAAGATGGCTGAAGAGAAGGTGGTTGAAGTGACAGAGCCGAAAGCCAAAGGAGGCTGAAAAGGTACCCGGAGATCAAGGAGCCTGAAAAGATTCCTGAAGAAAAGCCTTGAAGAGAAGAAGCTAAGAAGAAGGCTAAAGCAAGTGGTCGTTGAAGAAGAGATCATCGAAAAGGAGAAGGAAGAGACTGTCACTCTGACAGCCACATTCCAGAAGTCCGCTCCCTCTGCTGAAGTAACTTCCGAGATCTTCGAAGTCACTGTCCAGACTGTTGCCATTACCATTAAAGCAGCCAAAGTTTCCAAGCGCAAGCCTGAAGCCTGAAGAGAAGAAGCCCAAGGCTGAAAAGGTACCCGAGATCAAAGGCCTGAAAAGATCCCTGAAGAAAAGCCTGAAGAGAAGATGGCTGAAGAGAAGGTGGTTGAAGTGACAGAGCCCGAAAAGCCAAAGGAGGCTGAAAAGGTACCCGAGATCAAGGGGCCTGAAAAGATTCCTGAAGAAAAGCCTGAAGAGAAGAAGCTCAAGAAGAAGGCTGAAGAGAAGGTGGTTGAAGTGTTGAAGTGACAGAGCCCGAAAAGCCAAAGGAGGCTGAAAGGTACCCGAAATCAAAGAGCCAGAAAAGATCCCTGAAGCAAAGCCTGAAGAGAAGAAGCTCAAGAAGAAGGCTGAGAGAAGGTCGTTGAAGTGAAAGAGCCCGAAAAGCCAAAGGAGGCTGAAAAGGTACCCGAGATCAAGGAGCCTGAAAAGATCCCTGAAGCAAAGCCTGAGGAGAAGAAGCTCAAGAAAAGGCTGAAGAGAAGGTGGTTGAAAAGAAAGAGCCGAAAAGCCAAAGGAGGCTGAAAAGGTACCCGAGATCAAGGAGCCTGAAAAGATCCCTGAAGAAAAGCCTGAAGAGAAGAAGCTCAGAAGAAGGCTGAAGAGAAGGTGGTTGAAGTGAAAGAGCCCGAAAAAGCCAAAGGATGCTGAAAGGTACCCGAGATCAAGGAGCCTGAAAAGATCCTGAAGAAAAGCCTGAAGAGAAGAAGCTCAAGAAGAAGGCTAAAGAGAAGGTGGTTCAAGTGGTCGTTGAAGAAGAGATCATCGAAAAGGAGAAGGAAGAGACTGTCACTCTGACAGCCACATTCCAGAAGACCGCTCCCTCTGCTGAAGAACTTGCGAGATCTTCGAAGTCACTGTCCGATGTTGCCATTACCATTAAAGCAGCCAAAGTTTCCAAGCGCAAGCCTGAAGAGAAGAAGCCCAAGGCTGAAAAGGTACCGAGATCAAAGAGCCTGAAAAGATCCCTGAAAGAAAGCCTGAAGAGAAGAAGCTCAAGAAGAAGGCTGAAGAGAAGGTCGTTGAAGTGAAAGAGCCCGAAAAGCCAAAGGAGGCTGAAAAGGTACCCGAGATCAAGGAGCCTGAAAGATTCCTGAAGAAAAGCCTGAAGAGAAGAAGCTCAAGAAAAGGCTGAAGAGAAGGTGGTTGAAGTGACAGAGCCCGAAAAGCCAAAGGAGGCTGAAAAGGTACCCGAAATCAAGGAGCCTGAAAAGATCCCTGAAGCAAAGCCTGAAGAGAAGAAGCTCAAGAAGAAGGCTGAAGAGAAGGTGGTTGAAGTGAAAGAGCCCGAAAAGCCAAAGGATGCTGAAAAGGTACCCGAGATCAAGGAGCCTGAAAGATCAAAGCCTGAAGAGAAGAAGCTCAAGAAGAAGGCTGAAGAGAAGGTGGTTCAAGTGGTCGTTGAAGAAGAGATCATCCAAAAGGAGAAGGAAGAGACTGTCACTCTGACAGCCACATTCCAGAAGACCGCTCCCTCTGCTGAAGTAACTTGCGAGTTGCGAGATCTTCGAAGTCACTGTCCAGACTGTTGCCATTACCATTAAAGCAGCCAAAGCAAGCCTGAAGAGAAGAAGCCCAAGGCTGAAAAGGTACCCGAGATCGAAGAGCCAGAAAAGATCCCTGAAGAAAAACCTGAAGAGAAGAAGCTCAAGAAGAAGGCTGAAGAGAAGGTAGTTGAAGTGAAAGAGCCCGAAAAGCCAAAGGAGGCTGAAAAGGTACCCGAGATCAAGGAGCCTGAAAAGATTCCTGAAGAAAAGCCTGAAGAGAAGAAGCTCAAGAAGAAGGCTGAAGAGAAGGTCGTTGAAGTGAAAGAGCCCGAAAATCCAAAGGAGGCTGAAAAGGTACCCGAGATCAAGGAGCCTGAAAAGATTCCTGAAGAAAAGCCTGAAGAGAAGAAGCAAGAAGCTCAAGAAGAAGGCTGAAGAGAAGGTGGTTGAAGTGACAGAGCCCGAAAAGCCAAAGGAGGCTGAAAAGGTACCCGAAATCAAGGAGCCTGAAAAGATCCCTGAAGCAAAGCCTGAAGAGAAGAAGCTCAAGAAGAAGGCTGAAGAGAAGGTCGTTGAAGTGAAAGAGCCGAAAAGCCAAAGGAGGCTGAAAAGGTACCCGAGATCAAGGAGCCTGAAAAGAATCCCTGAAGAAAAGCCTGAAGAGAAGAAGCTCAAGAAGAAGGCTAAAGAGAAGGTGGTTCAAGTGTCGTTGAAGAAGAGATCATCGAAAAGGAGAAGGAAGAGACTGTCACTCTGACAGCCACATTCCAGAAGACCGCTCCCTCTGCTGAAGTAACTTGCGAGATCTTCGAAGTCGCTGTCCAGACTGTTGCCATTACCATTAAAGCAACCAAAGTTTCCAAGCGCAAGCCTGAAGAGAAGAGCCCAAGGCTGAAAAGGTACCCGAGATCAAGAGCCTGAAAAGATTCCTGAAGAAAAGCCTGAAGAGAAGAAGCTCAAGAAGAAGGCTGAAGAGAAGGTCGTTGAAGTGAAGAGCCCGAAAAGCCAAAGGAGGCTGAAAAGGTACCCGAGATCAAGGAGCCTGAAAAGATTCCTGAAGAAAAGCCTGAAGAGAAGAAGCTCAAGAAGAAGGCTGAAGAGAAGGTGGTTGAAGTGACAGAGCCCGAAAAGCAAAGGAGGCTGAAAAGGTACCCGAAATCAAGGAGCCTGAAAAGATCCCTGAAGCAAGCCTGAAGAGAAAAGCTCAAGAAGAAGGCTGAAGAGAAGGTCGTTGAATGAAAGAGCCCGAAAAGCCAAAGGAGGCTGAAAAGGTACCCGAGATCAAGGAGCCTGAAAGATCCCTGAAGAAAAGCCTGAAGGAGAAGCTCAAGAAGAAGGCTAAAGAGAAGGTGGTTCAAGTGGTCGTTGAAGAAGAGATCATGAAAAGGGAGACTGTCACTCTGACAGCCACATTCCAGAAGACCGCTCCCTCTGCTGAAGTAACTTGCGAGATCTTCGAAGTCGCTGTCCAGACTGTTGCCATTACCATTAAAGCAACCAAAGTTTCCAAGCGCAAGCCTGAAGAGAAGAAGCCCAAGGCTGAAAAGGTACCCGAGATCAAAGAGCCTGAAAAGCCTGAAAGATTCTGAAGAAAAGCCTGAAGAGAAGAAGCTCAGAAGAAGGCTGAAGAGAAGGTCGTTGAAGTGAAAGAGCCCGAAAAGCCAAAGAGGCTGAAAAGGTACCCGAGATCAAGGAGCCTGAAAAGATTCCTGAAGAAAAGCCTGAAGAGAAGAAGCTCAAGAAGAAGGCTGAAGAGAAGGTGGTTGAAGTGACAGAGCCCGAAAAGCCAAAGGAGGCTGAAAAGGTACCGCGACCGAAATAAAGAGCCAGAAAAGATCCCTGAAGCAAAGCCTGAAGAGAAGAAGCTCAAGAAGAAGGCTGAAGAGAAGGTCGTTGAAGTGAAAGAGCCCGAAAAGCCAAAAAAAGGTACCCGAGATCAAGGAGCCTGAAAAGATCCCTGAAGCAAAGCCTGAGGAGAAGAAGCTCAAGAAAAAGGCTAAAGAGAAGGTGGTTCAAGTGGTCGTTGAAGAAGAGATCATCGAAAAGGAGAAGGAAGAGACTGTCACTCTGACAGCCACATTCCAGAAGACCGCTCCCTCTGCTGAAGTAACTTGCGAGATCTTCGAAGTCACTGTCCAGACTGTTGCCATTACCATTAAAGCAGCCAAAGTTTCCAAGCGCAAGCCTGAAGAGAAGAAGCCCAAGGCTGAAAAGGTACCCGAGATCGAAGAGCCAGAAAAGATCCCTGAAGAAAAGCCTGAAGAGAAGAAGCTCAAGAAGAAGGCTGAAGAGAAGGTCTTGAAGTGAAAGAGCCCGAAAAGCCAAAGGAGGCTGAAAAGGTACCCGAGATCAAGGAGCCTGAAAAGATTCCTGAAGCAAAGCCTAAAGAGAAGAAGCTCAAGAAGAAGGCTGAAGAGAAGGTCGTTGAAGTGAAAGAGCCCGAAAAGCCAAAGGAGGCTGAAAAGGTACCCGAGATCAAGGAGCGTGAAAAGATTCCTGAAGAAAAGCCTGAAGAGAAGAAGCTCAAGAAGAAGGCTGAAGAGAAGGTGGTTGAAGTGACAGAGCCCGAAAAGCCAAAGGAGGCTGAAAAGGTACCCGAGATCAAGGAGCCTGAAAAGATTCCTGAAGCAAAGCCTAAAGAGAAAAGCTCAAGAAGAAGGCTGAAGAGAAGGTCGTTTGAAGTGAAAGAGCCCGAAAAGCCAAAGGAGGCTGAAAAGGTACCCGAGATTAAAGAGCCTGAAAAGATCCCTGAAGAAAAGCCTGAAGAGAAGAAGCTCAAGAAGAAGGCTGAAGAGAAGGTAGTTGAAGTGACAGAGCCCGAAAAGCCAAAGGAGGCTGAAAAGGTACCCGAAATCAAAGAGCCCGAAAAGATCCCTGAAGCAAAGCCTGAAGAGAAGAAGCTCAAGAAGAAGGCTGAAGAGAAGGTCGTTGAAGTGAAAGAGCCCGAAAAGCCAAAGGAGGCTGAAAAGGTACCGAGATCAAAGAGCCTGAAAAGATCCCTGAAGAAAAGCCTGAAGAGAAGAAGCTCAAGAAGAAGGCTGAAGAGAAGGTAGTTGAAGTGACAGAGCCCGAAAAGCCAAAGGAGGCTGAAAGGTACCCGAAATCAAAGAGCCAGAAAAGATCCCTGAAGCAAAGCCTGAAGAGAAGAAGCTCAAGAAGAAGGCTGAAGAGAAGGTCGTTGAAGTGAAAGAGCCCGAAAAGCCAAAGGAGGCTAAAAGGTACCCGAGATCAAGGAGCCTGAAAAGATTCCTGAAGCAAAGCCTAAAGAGAAGAAGCTCAAGAAGAAGGCTGAAGAGAAGGTCGTTGAAGTGAAAGAGCCCAAAAGCCAAAGGAGGCTGAAAAGGTACCCGAGATCAAGGAGCGTTGAAAAGATTCCTGAAGAAAAGCCTGAAGAGAAGAAGCTCAAGAAGAAGGCTGAAGAGAAGGTGGTTGAAGTGACAGAGCCCGAAAAGCCAAAGGAGGCTTGAAAAGGTACCCGAGATCAAGGAGCCTGAAAAGATTCCTGAAAAAAGCCTGAAGAGAAGAAGCTCAAGAAGAAGGCTGAAGAGAAGGTGGTTGAAGTGACAGAGCCCGAAAAGCCAAAGGAGGCTGAAAAGGTACCCGAAATCAAAGAGCCAGAAAAGATCCCTGAAGCAAAGCCTGAAGAGAAGAAGCTCAAGAAGAAGGCTGAAGAGAAGGTCGTTGAAGTGAAAGAGCCCGAAAAGCCAAAGGAGGCTGAAAAGGTACCCGAGATCAAGGAGCCTGAAAAGATCCCTGAAGCAAAGCCTGAGGAGAAGAAGCTCAAGAAAAAGGCTAAAGAGAAGGTGGTTCAAGTGGTCGTTGAAGAAGAGATCATCGAAAAGGAGAAGGAAGAGACTGTCACTCTGACAGCCACATTCCAGAAGACCGCTCCCTCTGCTGAAGTAACTTGCGAGATCTTCGAAGTCACTGTCCAGACTGTTGCCATTACCATTAAAGCAGCCAAAGTTTCCAAGCGCAAGCCTGAAGAGAAGAAGCCCAAGGCTGAAAAGGTACCCGAGATCGAAGAGCCAGAAAAGATCCCTGAAGAAAAGCCTGAAGAGAAGAAGCTCAAGAAGAAGGCTGAAGAGAAGGTCGTTGAAGTGAAAGAGCCCGAAAAGCCAAAGGAGGCTGAAAAGGTACCCGAGATCAAGGAGCCTGAAAAGATTCCTGAAGCAAAGCCTAAAGAGAAGAAGCTCAAGAAGAAGGCTGAAGAGAAGGTCGTTGAAGTGAAAGAGCCCGAAAAGCCAAAGGAGGCTGAAAAGGTACCCGAGATCAAGGAGCGTGAAAAGATTCCTGAAGAAAAGCCTGAAGAGAAGAAGCTCAAGAAGAAGGCTGAAGAGAAGGTGGTTGAAGTGACAGAGCCCGAAAAGCCAAAGGAGGCTGAAAAGGTACCCGAGATCAAGGAGCCTGAAAAGATTCCTGAAGCAAAGCCTAAAGAGAAGAAGCTCAAGAAGAAGGCTGAAGAGAAGGTCGTTGAAGTGAAAGAGCCCAAAAAGCCAAAGGAGGCTGAAAAGGTACCCGAGATCAAGGAGCCTGAGAAGCCGACTGAGACCGAAAAGGTACCTGAAATCAAAGAGCCAGAAAAGATCCCTGAAGAGAAGCCTGAAGAGAAGAAGCTCAAGAAGAAGGCTGAAGAAAAGGTGGTTGAAGTGAAAGAGCTCAAAAAGCCAAAGGACGCTGAAAAGGTACCCGAGATCAAAGAGCCAGAAAAGATCCCTGAAGCAAAGCCTGAAGAGAAGAAGCTCAAGAAGAAGGCTGAAGAAAAGTGTTGTTGAAGTGAAAGAGCCCAAAAAGCCAAAGGAGGCTGAAAAGGTACCCGAGATCAAGGAGCCAGAAAAGATCCCTGAAGCAAAGCCTGAAGAGAAGAAGCTCAAGAAGAAGGCTGAAGAAAAGGTGGTTGAAGTGAAAGAGCTCAAAAAGCCAAAGGACGCTGAAAAGGTACCCGAGATCAAAGAGCCAGAAAAGATCCCTGAAGCAAAGCCTGAAGAGAAGAAGCTCAAGAAGAATGAAGAAAAGGTTGTTGAAGTGAAAGAGCCCAAAAAGCAAAGGAGGCTGAAAGGTACCCGAGATCAAGGAGCCTGAGAAGCCACTGAGACCGAAAAGGTACCTGAAATCAAAGAGCCAAAAAGATCCCTGAAGAGAAGCCTGAAGAGAAGAAGCTCAAGAAGAAGGCTGAAGAGAAAGTTTGAAGTGAAAGAGCCCAAAAAGCCAAAGGAGGCTGAAAAGGTACCCGAGATCAAGGAGCCTGAGAAGCCGACTGAGACCGAAAAGGTACCTGAAATCAAAGAGCCAGAAAAGATCCCTGAAGAGAAGCCTGAAGAGAAGAAGCTCAAGAAGAAGGCTGAAGAGAAAGTGGTTGAATGAAAGAGCCCAAAAAGCCAAAAGGCTGAAAAGGTACCCGAGATCAAGGAGCCTGAGAAGCCGACTGAGACCGAAAAGGTACCTGAAATCAAAGAGCCAGAAAAGATCCCTAAGAGAAGCCTGAAGAGAAGAAGCTCAAGAAGAAGGCTGAAGAGAAAGTGGTTGAAGTGAAAGAGCCCAAAAAGCAAAGGAGGCTGAAAAGGTACCCGAGATCAAGGAGCCTGAGAAGCCGACTGAGACCGAAAGGTACCTGAAATCAAAGAGCCAGAAAAGATCCCTGAAGAGAAGCCTGAAGAGAAGAAGTCAAGAAGAAGGCTGAAGAGAAAGTGGTTGAAGTGAAAGAGCCCGAAAAGCCAAAGGAGGCTGAAAAGGTACCCGAGATCAAAGAGCCTGAAAAGATCCCTGAAGAAAAGCCTGAAAGAAGAAGCTCAAGAAGAAGAAGAGAAGGTGGTTGAAGTGAAAGAGCCCGAAAAGCCAAAGGAGGCTGAAAAGGTACCCGAGATCAAGGAGCCTGAGAAGCCGACGGAGGCCGAAAAGGTACCCGAGATCAAGGAGCCAGAAAAGATCCTAGAAAAGAAGCCTAAGGAAAAAAAGCCGAAGGTCGCACGCACCGGATTTTCAGTCGTGCCGCAGTGCGAAATCTATGCTCTTCATGGGGAAACTGTGACCATCGAATGCGAAGTTTATCAAGAGCAGGACAAAGTGGTTTGGGTCATCAACGATGCACCAGCCAAGAAGGATGTCCGCGTTACCGAAAAGGTCGAGAACTTTATGCGGTACTTGATTATTGAAAACATTACTCCTCAAGACAGCGGTTCGACTGTCACGGCCAAACTTGGTAAACAGGAAGTGTCTACAAAACTTGCTGTTGATGAGAGTCCGGTCGAATTTGTTACCAAGTTTAAACGTAAGACGAGCGGAGCTCTGGATGAAGACTTGGAGATTGTGGCCGAGCTCAACCACCAAACCGACAACGTTACTTGGTTGAAAGACGGAAAACCTCTGGAGGAGGACGATCGCTTTGTCGTTACTTCGGAAGGCACTAAGCACAAACTCCGCATCAAGTCGGCCACCTATATGGACATCGGAAAATTTTCTCTTCTTGCCGAAGAAGTGGAGACCTCCACTATGATTGATATCCATGGCAAACCTCTTGTCCAAAGGCACGAAATCAAGAGGAGAACTTCTGTGGACAAAGAGGAAACGATCACTCTTACTTTTCCCTTTCAGTCTTCTCCACAACCCGAAGTTGTCGTTATCTTTAACGGTGTTGAACTAACGGCTGACCTCCGAACAAAGGTGGAAATTATAAACGAAACCGTGAAACTCACAAGACGCGAAGTATCTGGAAAGGACAGTGGGGTTTACAAAATCCGTCTTGTAAACGAGTATGGTGATGCCGAGGAAGAGTTCGATGTAAAAGTGAAAGGTATTCGAGCAAGTTTTTTTTTAAATTGTAGTCAATTAATTCAGATGTGCCCGATGCGCCGATAAACCCTGTGGTTAAGGACGTTGGAGACGACTACATAACCATTAAGTGGGACAAGCCGGAGTATGACGGTGGATCACCCATCACCAGCTACTTGATTGAACGGAAAGAGGTCACCAAACGCGTGTACAAGAAATACACTGAAGTGAGTGAAATTCCTTTTTTTTGCAATAGCCTGTGGTTGGTGAACAAATTTCATAATAGACGATGATTTGGTCATTTTTACCACATCATTTTTTGTTATTGACTGTTTCAGTTTTCAACCTTTCAACACTTAACAATTCAATAAATCTAAATATCGTTATTGGCTTTAAATATATATCTGTTTTAGGTCTCGGAATCTAAGTACGAATGTACAATTGAAGGAATTGAACGCGCCACCACGTACAACATTCGCGTGGCTGCTATCAACAAATTCGGAAAAGGCGAATTCATGGAATTCGAAGCTATTCAGACAACCGGTCTAGTGGAAGAAATGACGGAAATCAAAAAGCCGGAAAAGCCGAAGAAGGCTGAAAAGGTGCCTGAGGTTAAGGAACCAGAGAAGCCAATAGAGACCGAAGAGGTACCTGAGATCATGGAGCCTGAAAAGACGAAGGATTCTGAAAATATCCCAGAAGAGAAGCCTGGAGAGAAGAAGCTCAAGAAGAAGGCTGAAGAGAAAGTGCCTGAAGTCAAAAAACCTGAAAAGCCGAAGGAGACTGAAAAGGTTCTTGAGATCAGGGAGACTGAAAAGATCCCTGAAGAAAAGCCTGAGGAGAAGAAGCTCAAGAAGAAGGCTGAAGAGAAGGTAGTTGAAGTGAACGAGCCCGAAAAGCCAAAGGAGGCTGAAAAGATCCCTGAAGAAAAGCCTGAGGAGAAGAAGCTCAAGAAGAAGGCAAATGTAAAGGTGCCTGAGGTCAAAGAGCCAGAAAAGCCAAAGGAGGCTGAAAAGGTGCCTGAGATCAAAGAGCCTCTAAAGCCGAAGGAAGCTGAAAAGATCCCGGAAGAAAAGCCTGAGGAGAAGAAGCTCAAGAAGAAGGCTGACGAGAAGGTGCCTGAGAAAAGCCAAAGGAGGCTGAAAAGATCCCAGAAGAGAACTGAGGAGAAGAAGCTCAAGAAGAAGGCTGACGTAAAGGTGCCTGAAGTCAAAGAGCCAGAAAAACCAAAGGAGGCTGAAAAGGTTCCCGAGATCAAGGAGGCTGAAAAGCTGAAGGAGGCTGAAAAGATCCCAGAAAAGAAACCTGAGGAGAAGAAGCTCAAGAAGAAAGCTGACGTAAAGGTGCCTGAAGTCAAAGAGCCAGAAAAACCAAAGGAGGCTGAAAAGGTGCCTGAGATCAAGGAAGCTGAAAAGCTGAAGGAGGCTGATAAGATCCCAGAAGAGAAACCTGAGGAGAAGAAGCTCAAGAAGAAGGCTGACGTAAAGGTGCCTGAAGTCAAAGAGCCAGAAAAGCCAAAGGAGGCTGAAAAGGTGCCTGAGATCAAGGAAGCTGAAAAGCTGAAGGAGGCTGAAAAGATCCCAGAGAGAAACCTGAGGAGAAGAAGCTGAAACAGAAGAAGGCTGACGTAAAGGTGCCTGAAGTCAAAGAGCCAGAAAAGCCAAAGGAGGCTGAAAAGGTGCCTGAGATCAAGGAAGCTGAAAAGCTGAAGGAGGCTGAAAAGATCCCAGAAGAGAAACCTGAGGAGAAGAAGCTGAAACAGAAGAAGGCTGACGTAAAGGTGCCTGAAGTCAAAGAGCCAGAAAAGCCAAAGGAGGCTGAAAAGGTTCCCGAGATCAAGGGGCTGAAAAGCTGAAGGAGGCTGAAAAGATCCCAGAAGAGAAACCTGAGGAGAAGAAGCTCAAGAAGAAGGCTGACGAGAAGGTGCCTGAAATCAAAGAGCCAGAAAAGCCAAAGGAGACTGAAAAGGTGCCTGAGATCAAGGAAGCTGAAAAGATCCCGGAAGGAAAGCCTGAGGAGAAGAAGCTCAAGAAGAAGGCTGACGTAAAGGTGCCTGAAGTCAAAGAGCCAGAAAAGCCAAAGGAGGCTGAAAAGGTGCCTGAGATCAAGGAAGCTGAAAAGCTGAAGGAGGCTGAAAAGATCCCAGAAGAGAAACCTGAGGAGAAGAAGCTGAAACAGAAGAAGGCTGACGTAAAGGTGCCTGAAGTCAAAGAGCCAAAAAGCCAAAGGAGCTGAAAAGGTTCCCGAGATCAAGGAGGCTGAAAAGCTGAAGGAGGCTGAAAAGATCCCAGAAGAGAAACCTGAGGAAGAAGCTCAAGAAGAAGGCTGACGTAAAGGTGCCTGAAGTCAAAGAGCCAGAAAAGCCAAAGGAGGCTGAAAAGGTGCTTGAGATCAAGGAAGCTGAAAAGCTGAAGGAGGCTGAAAAGATCCCAGAAGAGAAACCTGAGGAGAAGAAGCTCAAGAAGAAGGCTGACGTAAAGGTGCCTGAAGTCAAAGAGCCAGAAAAGCCAAAGGAGGCTGAAAAGGTGCCTGAGATCAAGGAAGCTGAAAAGCTGAAGGAGGCTGAAAAGATCCCAGAAGAGAAACCTGAGGAGAAGAAGCTCAAGAAGAAGGCTGACTAAAGGTGCCTGAAGTCAAAGAGCCAGAAAAGCTCAAAGGAGGCTGAAAAGGTGCCTGAGATCAAGGAAGCTGAAAACTGAAGGAGGCTGAAAAGATCCCAAAGAGAACCTGAGGAGAAGAAGCTCAAGAGAAGGCTGACGTAAAGGTGCCTGAAGTCAAAGAGCCAGAAAAGCCAAAGGAGGCTGAAAAGGTGCCTGAGATCAAGGAAGCTGAAAAGCTGAAGGAGGCTGAAAAGATCTCAGAAGAGAAACCTGAGGAGAAGAAGCTCAAGAAGAAGCTGACGTAAAGGTGCCTGAAGTCAAAGAGCCAGAAAAGCCAAAGGAGGCTGAAAAGGTGCCTGAGATCAAGGAAGCTGAAAAGCTGAAGGAGGCTGAAAAGATCCCAGAAGAGAAACCTGAGGAGAAGAAGCTCAAGAAGAAGGCTGACGTAAAGGTGCCTGAAGTCAAAGAGCCAGAAAAGCCAAAGGAGGCTGAAAAGGTGCCTGAGATCAAGGAAGCTGAAAAGCTGAAGGAGGCTGAAAAGATCCCAGAAGAGAACCTGAGGAGAAGAAGCTCAAGAAGAAGGCTGACGTAAAGGTGCCTGAAGTCAAGAGCCAGAAAAGCCAAAGGAGGCTGAAAAGGTGCCTGAGATCAAGGAAGCTGAAAAGCTGAAGGAGGCTGAAAAGATCTCAGAAGAGAAACCTGAGGAGAAGAAGCTGAAACAGAAGAAGGCTGACGTAAAGGTGCCTGAAGTCAAAGAGCCAGAAAAGCCAAAGGAGGCTGAAAAGGTGCCTGAGATCAAGGGCTGAAAAGCTGAAGGAGGCTGAAAAGATCCCAGAAGAGAAACCTGAGGAGAAGAAGCTGAAACAGAAGAAGGCTGATGTAAAGGTGCCTGAGGTCAAAGAGCCAGAAAAGCCAAAGGAGGCTGAAAAGGTGCCGGAAGAGAAACCTGAGGAGAACAAGCTCAAGAAAAAGAAGTCCGTAGAGAAGACACCTGAGGTCAAGAAACTTAAAGAAACTGAGGTTTCGTGCACTGCCGCTTTCAAACCCATCGGTACCGCTTCCTGTTCCACCGTTCGCATGCCTATTGTCGATGTGTCGATGTTCACCCCAGAGCCATTTTATGACGAAACTACGGTTAACTTCAGCCTAGTGAAAGCAAGAACCGAAAAGGTCGGAGTTGGAATTGTCTTCAACGCTCCCTTCCTGTCTGAAGACATCGACATGGAAGAGACTATTTGTAAAGAACCTGTAGCAGAAGACACTTCCTGCATTTGTGGATCTCTTGTCCAATCTGCTGAGTGCTCAGCGGTTGTATCGAAGAAACCGGTTCCTACCGAAGACTCTCACGTCTTGACCAAGCTTCAAGGTCCAATTGAAGAAGAAACCGTGGAATGTTTATGAAGTGTCCACCGCCAAGTCTCTTCCAATGACCTTACAAGAGGTAGTTTCCAAGAAGATAACGCCACGCAAGGCTCGTCTTCAAGTGCCAGGAGAACGTGGACAAGCCAACGTTGAGGCCACTATTACACGTTCTAAGAGTCCTCTTGGCAGTCACTACCTGAACGTCGATCTTGATGTCCAAGCAGGTGAAGAACTAGGCAACACTGAAGCTGTCGTCAATCTCAGCTCGTTTGATTTTGAAGAACTTGATCTCTTCTTTGGAGATGACTTCACCGACGAAGAGTACGAGTACATTCCAGTAATGGATGAGATGGACGTTGTGGTCTCTATTCACGAAGACTACTTCGATGAAGAGGAATTGGAAGCAATTTTGCCTGCATTTGCGCCTACTTTGGTTTGTCTCTCATTTTTTCGATGTGTCATTTTAAAATTTCAGTCAACCGACGCTTTGATCATGGTGTCATCAAAAGATTCTGCCATCAGCAAACTGTTTGACGAGCTCAAACCTCTTGACTCGCCTTTGCCTCCTATTGAGACCACTCTGCCTGTCCTAGCTTTGGAGAAAGCTAGGCTTTCGATCAAGGCTGAGAAAAAGCGAAAGGCTAGGAAAGAGAAAGGTCAGTTTTTGGCAAATTTTGTGTTATTTTGCGCGAATATGAATTTTATTGTATATAAACGCTCTCGCGCGTTACTCTGCTCTACTCTGCTTAATTTTTCAGTTGTCGTGCAGCTTTTGTATCTTGATTGGACGCGTTCTTTGCCAAAACAAAGATCCCCCACGTTGAGCTGAACAGTACAGAGCCACCGCGTGTGCTTGTCTTAACCCCAGTCCCCAACAGCAGCAGCCGGATAAACACACCGTCTTGCGCGACCTCACGACAACGAGGCCGTCGCCGCGCGATTGCGGAGATCCCTTAGCTGCTACTCACGTCGGCTTCACCTCTACCGCGCAACCGATTGATCTGAGCGCTTCCCCGTGTGCCTAGCAGACTCATCGAACCAGATTTCTACTAATGTAAAGTTACTCAAACTACCATCGGCGAGTACACAAAGACGCGCGCGCGACGACTTGTTGATTTGCGACCTCATTCCGGCTGATTTTTCGATATCTTCTGTAGTAGATCCGCGTTTATGTTAGTGTGCGCAGACACATTCTTTCTGTTGATTACCTAGATTTTTGAGTGGCTTGTTTGTGGCAGTTTGACAGCTTTTGATATTCTTGGTTATCCATTTTTAAAGTAACTACGGGTAACTTTTGACATTATGTGATGCCTTTGCAAACTCATCTCAATAAATAAAATTTTGATATTTTTAATTTCAAATTGTTTGCTTTTGGATTTAAAGATAGCGTTTTTGTTTTTTACAAAGCTTTTACAAAGTAAGATATTTTTAAAATTAGTTTTGTGATTGTTGATTTTTAGTGAACTGTTTTTGAAACCTTTTAATTTTTTCCAGGCGTTCGTCATGCTTTTTTGTCAGGAACATTTGCACGTTCCCAAAATCGGTGCCGCAAACGCCGAATCGACAACGGTTGCGGGCGTTTTTGGGCTAATAAAATAAGCACAAAAATTGCGACCGAAAAATATATAATTTGCGCTATTTTGAAAAAGAAAAATTCAATCGGTGCGCTCATGGCTTCATGAGCTCGTGCAATGGCGCACTCGGCCCCGTTAATTTAAAAATAATTTTTATGGCATACGCATTAACCTGTGAATCCCTAACTATTTCCGTTCACGCAGATCCTTCGAAAAAGCATGACATCGTTTATAAAAGTTTTAAACCAACCACTTTCTGCTATATATTCGGCCATTCCTATGTGATTTCTTTCATACTGAGAATTGGATTCAATTCCAAAATAAAATGTGCCATGTATTTTCCCTTATTTTCAAATGTTGAGTGCATCACTCACTGAGTGTATCTCCGCACGCTAAATACTGTTTACAACCATTAAAAAAGTTCAAAATCGCATTCCAAAACTTTTGCATCCCTTCATTCTGCAACGATCTGTTTGCTTTTCGTTCTCCATCAATCGATTTCACTCTTAGGTCGCGTGGGAGTGCTTCCGCGCGACTTTAGGAATTCCGCGTTGTTTGCTTTGTTGTTTCATTTTCTCATAACTGAGAAAATTCTATTTTTAGAACCCAAGGAAGAAGAGCCTGAGGTTGAAGAAGAAAAGAAGGATGAACCTGTTCTCGAGGAACCCAAGGTTGACGAACCTATTCCAGAAGAGCCCAAGAAGGTCAAAAAGGATAAGAAGAAGAAGGAACCTAACGTGGAAGAGGTGATAGATGAACCGACGGTTGAGGAAGTCAAACCTGAAGAGCCAAAGGCAGAGGAACCTAAGCCTGAGGAACCCAGAAAGATCAAAAAGGCTAAGATGAAGGAGGAACTGAAGCAAGCTGAAGAGCCTAAACCTGAGGAACCGACACCTGAAGAGTCCAAGAAGATCAAGAAACCCAAAAAGAAGGAAGAACCCGGAAAACCGTTAGAGGAAGGTAAACCTGAGGAGGCGAAGGAGGCAAAGAAAGGTTGGTTATTTAAGCTTCTCATTACTCTTGTTCTACATGTGCTCAGGTATTTGTTCCGCGTTCCGTGTCGCATGCCGCATGCTCTTCTCACTAACATTTCAGCGGAAAATGAATATTTGAGAATACCGATACCAAAATAGCCCAAAATTTATATCCCCATTTTCTCAAACTCGCTTAGTAAAACGAATATTCAGGTGGTAGACCTAAACCTGCTAAGGAAAACGTTTCAAAAGACGTCCTTCCACAAGAAGGTATTTAGAAAGGTTTTAGAAATTAAGGCTACTTTAAGCTGATTCAGACGTGACTGTGCAGTGTCAGCTAGGAAAAGAAAAAGACAACAAAGTCGTGAAGGGATCGCTGATATGGACAGACAGGGAGAATAACGTGTCGGCTGATGTGAAACCTGTGGAAAAGACCAAGAAGACGCAAGGGATCGAAGCTGAAGCTAAGGCAGAAGATCCGAAGCTTGGCATATCTAAGGTCAAGCCTGACCAAAAGAAAGCCACCACGTCTAAGAAGATTACCCCAGCTTCCCAAACCCAGGAGTCCAAAGAATGTAACCCAAAAAAGTACAAGACTATCCAAAAATCTTCAAATATTGACACGTCAACCAACTCATCATACACGCAAGGATCTCAAGCTGGGCCATCTGAGGCCATTGACCACGTCATGACATCCACCACGAAAGTTATGAGGAGCTCTTCGATGGTAACCAAAAATGTGGATTTTGGAAAGCCAAAGACTAGAAGTCAAGCGAATACACAGCGGTTTGTTAAAGACAGCCAAGTCGTCTCAGAATTCAAGAGTCTACGTTCTCTGAAGGGTAGCAACTTCAGTGCTGAAGTTGAGATCGTAAAGAAGGCTCAATCAGCTGAAGCGACCACGGATGTCACAGATCAACCCAAGACCGCTGTAGCAAAAGACGTCCTGAAACCGGGAACGGAGTCCGTTTCAGCAGCTGCTGAATTCAGCAAGAAAGGTCAATCTGAGATTGCTCAGGGAGAAGTCACATCAAAGTCATCAGAGACTCTGGAAGGATTAGTTAAGGAGCCTACAAAGAAGGATGCAACCCTATCAGTAGAACTGTCCAAGAGTAAAGATCTCCAGGAAGCAGCTAAGACTTTACCTTTAAAGGATAAACAGAAGAAAGCCAAAAAGATCGGACAAGAAAATACGCAAGATGCTACTGTGGCCGTGTCTCTAAACAAGGGTACTCTCCAAGATGCCGGAGAGGTGACCACGACGCAAGCGAGTAAGGACCGCGATAAACTAGCTACGACTTCAAAGAATGCCAAACTTCAGCACAAGGGCCAAAAGGGCAAGGTTGCTACAGCTGTTCCAGAAACCGTTGAGGACAAGAGCAAGGAGTCTTTGAATGTAAAAGCGTCCAAGAAAGGGGATATCAGCGTGTTAATGGATCTGTCCAAGGCTTCTGGTAGCCAAGCGACCACTGAGAAGACGTTTGATTTAAAGGATCAATTCGAGAAGGCCAAGAAGATTGACCAGCTCAAAACCGAAGATGTCAGTGCTGTCATTTCTTTGAAGAAAAGCGCATCTACAGATCAGACGGAAGTGACTCATGGCTTGAGATTAGACAGCCGGGATGAGTTGGCTACCACTTCTGAGAAGATCGTCAGTCAACGAGCTGACGAAACATTTGAGGCCTCAACGTTCGTGTCAACTCCTGATAGGGAAACAACTGCTTTGGCTACTGAGCGAACAACTGTCAGTTGCTTAATTCCTGGTCAAGCTGATTCTGCTTCAACGGTTGTCCAAGAAGCCAAGACCGACAAAGGTTCACTGAAAACTGATCAGCCTGAACATGCTGACACTACCATATCTGTGAGATTATCCAAATCCAGTGAGGAGACAAGTACGAGTCAAACTTTGCCCGTGAAGGATCAGCAAGGAAAGATTAGGAAGATCGCTCCACAGAAGGATGAAGCTTCTACAGTTGACATCTCGCTTAACAAGGCTTGTCTTGATGAAAAAACTGAATTCGTTTCTGGTCAATCTATTCAAGATCAAACTCTACTATTGACATCTTCTCGGAACGTCCTTCTTCGTAAGGAGAGGTCTGCATCCGACACTTCTCAAGTACTGTCAGAGCCTCAAACTGCTCAGATTTTCCTTGAATCGAGGGAGATAACTTTTACAAGGCGAGGATCTAGCTCAACTCAATCTACATCTGCCCAAGTTCAAGACTCTACCACTGAGAAAATCTCCATGAAGACACAAAAGCCTGGAAATGAAGAATCCACGCTATCCATCGTCTTGGCGAAGGGCAAAGTTAGTCAAGATGCGACCCACTCTCTGCCTACCAAAGATCAACAAAAGAAGACCAAGAAAATCGGTCAAACGTTATCTGAGGCAGCTTCAGTTGCCGTTCCTCTGGACACGCCAGGATCTACCGATCCAATCACCTTCAGCATGACTGATGCTTCAAAGGAGCAAGACGCACTATCTGCTGTTGCCAAGAACCTGGCAATGCGGAAGTCTCCACATATGCATCAACTACAGGAAAAACCAAAACCGCCTTGGCGACACTTGAGACGACTTTATCCAGTCATTGTCAAACCCAAGCTGAGTCAGTGTCTACTGGAATTCTGGAAAAAGGTTTTCAGGAGCTGTTTTTGGATGCCAAGGAGCCACAAGAACAGGAGACATCTAGCAAGGCTGTTTTCGAGAGATCTGGCCAAAAGATGAGTGCTAGCGAGAGATCTGCAGATAAGAACAAATTGAAGAAGGCTGCTCAGATTCAAGAACCACGAGAAATCACCCAACATGCTGTGATGGAACTTAGCCGTGAAGACGTGGAAGACTCTGTGGCAGCTTATGGAACAAGCCAAGAAATGGACAAGATTGAGGAATCCTTGAAAGAGCCTTCAAAATTTTCTGTCAGTCAAGACGTTCAACTTCAGAAGAAAGAAGAAACCATGCAGGCTGACAGAACTCAAGTACCAAAAGCGAAGCTTAAGGCTTCGCAAAAAAATCACCCTGATGCTGTTAATGTTCAAGCTACTGTAGACCTAAGCCGACCGGAGCCTGAGGCTACAATGATCAATAAGCAAACTGATAGCCAGAAAGACCCCCAAATGAGTCTTCAGGCCTCTGGACCCACGTCTCAAGAGGCGAGCGCTGTAGTCAAATTGTCAAAAACTGACCAGTCAGACCAATTCAAAACTTTTTTTGCTGAAAATGCTCAAGATTCGACCTCAGCTCATGTCGCGAAACTGGAAAGCGAAAACATCAAGAATTCGGTGGATCTATCACAATCACAGAACGCCTTCAAGGCTGAAGCAGTTCTTAGAGCACCAGCTGAAGATGTTGTGAAAGCAGAGATCAACTTCCAGTCCGCGAAGAGCAGCACCAACGTAGCCATACAAAAAGCTAGCCAGGCTATTCTCACAGATCACCGGTTACATGCACAACGAAAGACCGAATCTGTAGCCGCTAGGGTTCAAAAGCCTACCACTGTTAAAGTTAGCGCTGATATGGACCTATCCAAGATTGAGGCTGTGGACGAAATTACAATTTCCCAGAGGAGTATCAAGAGGGGAGAGGCTGAAAAGACTGTCAAGATCCAAAAACCATCTAAGGCCAATGAAGACCCGAATTTGGCCAAGATGGATCAAAGCGAGCAATGTGCAGCTTCCATTCCTGGCGGGCTTACAACTCAAGCTGGTCTTAGAGATCAGCAACCCTCAGAAGAATTGACCTCTGTGTCAGCTGACCTAACAGCTTTCTTGAAAAACCTTAGCTCCAAGACGATCGCTGAACACATAACTTCTGTCCAGCCAACCCAAGACTCATCTCAAGGTTCAAGCTTGGCTCTAAAATCCAGTCAAGCTCATCTTACCCAACAAGACCAGGCTGGAACTACTAGTGAGACCCTGATAGAGCACTCTCTGCAGGTTGACAAGGACTCTCTCAGCACCACTTCCAAAATGCTTGGCTATCACAAGACCCAACAAGACCAAGGGGTCCAATTCTTTGTGAAAGTCTCCTTATCGACCAAGTCTACGGTATGTGAGCCTACTGAGACCTCAGCCACTTCTTCTTACGACTTCTTCAAAAATCGAACAGAATTTGAGGATCAAACGGAGGAGACCCTAGAGAGTGGCCAGTCGTCAGGAGCAAAATTCTCTGTAGCTGAGCCTCCTCAAAAGCGCAAGGAGCTGAAACATGTCGTTCCTGGTCCCAAAGGTACTCTAAACTCTCACCTAAAAAACCCTGAAAGGCCAATTCAGAACCTACCATAAACGAATTCAAGCCCTCATTCCTCTCAAAACGAAAAATTATAACTGTCAACGACGGTGAGAGGACTATCATCAAGGTCAAAGTCATGTCGAATCCTGAACCTAGGGTACGGTCGTCCCATTTTTGACAAACCTAAAAAGAGAATTTCCAGATGTCGATTTACCTTAACAACAAATACATGGAAGAGACCGATGACGTGCAAATAGTGGCTGAACAGGATAACTATCTGTATACGATGTTCCTTATTCTAAGCAAAGTTGAGAAAGAGGAACATGAAGGAGTGTTTTCGTTTGTGGCAACTAACCAACTTGGCCATGATAAGTGTACTGTGACGCTTAATGTTAGCAAAGGTTTGTTTTTACGTGTAAGAAAGTCAAACAACACCAATTTGTAGAACCGACAGAGCTAACTAAGTCTCCCAAACCCGTTCCCACGCTTCCTAAAATCACTCAAAAGTCAGCTGTGGTGAACTCCAATGAGGGAGAGCCTGTGGATCTCACCTTTTCAGCTTCTGGAAATCCACCACCATCGTTTGCCATCACCAAAGATGGTCAAAAGCTTGATGCTAACTATACGGTATTGGCTTATACTAAGCTTAAACGGAAACCTAACCTGCTCATTTAGATGACAGTCAATCAGTTTAAGGAGAATACTGTAGTCACAGTCAAGTTTGACAAAGTCCGATTGTCCGATTGTGGTGATTATACATGTGAAGCACGTAACCAAGCTGGAAGTGTGTCTTGTCGTACCAGGTTGAATGTCCGTTCAGGTGTGTCTTATGTCCTTGTTCTCGTTTTTAAGCTACCTGAGCCATCTGACGGCTAAAAGCGTATTTTAAAGTTCTATTTACAGAGAAGAAGAAGGTCACCTCTCGACCACCTTCACCGAAGCCTAAGGTCGCCTCTCGTGAAGCCTCTCCTAGGGTCGTTATTTCCCGCGATGTCTCACCAGAAGTCAAGGAAGAATCCCCAATCCCTGATGGCAAAAAGAAGAAAAAGATCCCTAAGGCCCTTTTTATTCCAGACGAGATCAGCTCCAAATTTGGAGACCCAAGCACCCTCGTTTCCGAGACCAACCTCATGGCTCAGATCACCGCTGGTGAGGAGGCAGAAGAGACCATCTCTCCCGCCAAGCCCATGTCCGCCAGTGTCACAAAACGCGTCGACAGCGCCAAAAAGGTCAAAGAAGCCATAACAGCTGGCGAGTTTCCGTTTGACGAAGTCAAGCCCGCACTTACTGCTGAAGAAGCCGCTATGCTTCCTCCTCTGCCGCCTAAAAAGAAAGAAGACGTGATTAGCAAGCCTGAGGAACAGGAGCTGGCTGAAGTCACTTTTGCGACTGAGGTTGCCGAAAAGGTCGAGGAAGAGAAGGTGGAAGCTAAGATTGGAGTCAAGAAGAGACGTCCTAGTGTCAAGAAAGACGAGGCTAAGCCAGAAGAACCTGAAGCCGCTGATGTTACGCTTGAGCTTCCTAAGGTTAAAGCTGACGCTGAAGTTGAAGCTAAGGTTGAGGTCAAGAAGAGGCGTCCTAGTGTCAAGAAGGACGACAAGAAGTCTACGGAAGTCGTTCCAGAGGTAACTTCTGAGATCAAGGAAGCAGTAACGCTACCTGAAGAAAAGCCAAAGGAAAAGAAGCTCAAAAAGAAAGATATCGAGAAGAAGGAGCCTGAAGTGATGGAACCAGAAAAGCCAAAGGAGGCAGAATTGGTACTTGAAGCCAAGCCAGAAGAACCTGCCGCTGACGTCACTTGCGACCTTTCCAAGCTTAAGGCTGAAGCTGAAGAGAAGCTACCAGAGGTCAAGAAGCCAGAGCAGATTCCTGAAGAAAAACCCAAAGAAAAGATGCTCAAAAAGAAGAAGGTTGAAGAGAAGAAGCCCGAGAAGCCTAAGGAGATCGAAAAGGCGCCTGAGCCGAAACCTCTAGAACCAGAAGCCACTGACGTCACTTTTGACCTGCCTAAGGTTGCAGCTGAAGAAGTCATCGAAGTTAAGGTAGAAATTCCTGAGCCGAAACCAGATGAAACTCCTGAGGAAAAGCCCAAGGAAAAGAAGCTCAAAAAGAAGAAGGTCGAAGAGAAGGAGCCTGAAGTTGCGGTACCTGAAAAGCCTTTAGACGCTGATAAAACCCCAGAAGAGAAGCCAACAGAGCATAAGCCAGAACCAACCGAAGCTCCTGAAGAGAAACCCAAAAAGCTCAAGAAAAAGAAGGTCGAAGAGAAGCAGCCTGAAATCGCCCAAGCCGTGGAGATCTCAGAAGAACTCGTCGAAGAACTCGCTCCCGAGGTTCCCAAGAAAGAGATCACTCAAGAGACCATCGAAGAAGAACCCTACCGTCGCGCCCTCAAAGAACGCGAAAAGCGTGAAGGCATCGCTACGCCACCCCCAGCTGAAATATTCGCGGCCTGCATGGCGACAAGATTACCGTCGACTGTGAGCTCTACAACGAAGACGACGAAGTCACCTGGACCATCAACGGAAACCGCCTTCAGATTCGCGTGTCACCGTCAAGGTTGAGAACTTCATGCGCTATCTGATCATCACTGACGTCGTTCCTGAAGATACATCCTTGGTCATTGAAGTCGCATGTGGAGACCAGCGTGCTAAAACTACTCTTAAGATCGATAAGAGTCCTGTTGACATGCTTACCCGACTAGAAAGACGAACAGTAGGAAAGCTGGATGAAGACTTGGAATTGGTTGTTGTTCTCAACCATCCAGCTACGACTATAAAATGGTCAAAGGACGGAACACCAGTGGAGCAGAGCCAGCACATTGAGATTATCACTGAAGGCTCTAAGTGTATCCTTCGCATCAAGCAGGTCACTTACGAGGACATTGGCAGATATTCTCTCGTAGCTGAAGAGCTTGAGACCTCGACTACCATTGACATCCACGGAAGGCCGATTGTCAATAAGGAGGGTCTTGTGTCGGAATGCTTCTTTGAGAGAGATGAGAACCTGATCCTCAACTTGCCCTTCAATGGACATCCAGAACCTGAAGTCTTTGTAACTTTTGACGGAAAAGAACTCATCGACGACCTGAGAACCAAGATAGAGATCATGAACGAGGAAACCGTCCGCGTTGTGTGCCGTCGCATCACTCGACATGACGCCGGAAAATACAACATCCGTCTTGTGAACGAGTTTGGAGAAGACCAACATGAGTTTACTGTCGCCATCAAGGGTAAGTTGACCTTATTTTAGTACTTAATCCTTATATTTGCTTTAGGAGTCCCGGAACCACCCATCAACCTCTCCATCGGAGATATTGGCGACGACAACGTTACTGTAACCTGGGACAAACCGGCCAGCGATGGAGGAGCTACGATCACGGGATACCTTGTTGAGAAAAAAGAAGTCGACCGCTTTAAAAAGGTTCAACAGACTTCTGGATCTAAGAACGACTGTTACGTTGATGAGCTAGAAGCCGGCACCAAGTACAACTTCCGTGTAGCCGCTGTCAACAAATATGGCGTAAGCGAATATGCTGAATTTGAAGTTGTGAGGACCACTGGCGAAGGTTACGTCTTCGATGAAGAGTTCGAAGAAGTGTACACCTTGGAGAAGAAGAACGAAGAGCCAGAAGGCGTCGACGTGGACAGCATGGTCAAATTTGTAGAAGAGAAGGTTGACAAAGTGGTTCTCGCTGAAATTCCAACTCCTGCGGCAGAAGAGAAGGGGCCTGAGGTCAAGGAACCCGAGCAGCCGGAAGAAGATCAGAAGGAACCGGACGAGAAGCCTGAAAAGAAGAAGATCAAGAAGCAGAAGGTCGAGGAGAAGGTTTCAGAAGCCAAGGAGCACGGAGAGAAGCTTGTGGAAGCTGAAAAGATACCCGAAGCAAAACCGGAAGAACCTGAAGCTGCCGAGGTCACACTTGAACTTCCTAAGCCCAAGATTGAGGCGGAAGTTGAAGAAATGATAGAAGCTAGGGTTGAAATCAAGAAGGACAAAAAGAAGCTTGAGGAATCAGAGGTTCCAGATGTTAAGGAACCCGAAAAGCCTGCGGAGGCCGAGAAGGTATCTGAAGAAAAGCCAAAGGAAAAGAAACGCAAAAAGAAGAAGGCTGAAGAGAAGGTGCCTGATGTCAAGGAGCCAGAAAAGCCGAAAGAAGCTGAAAAGGTGCCTGAACTGAAGGAGCCTGAGAAAATCCCAGAAGAGGAGCCTGAAGAAAAGAAGCTCAAGGAAAAGAAGGGTGAAGAGAAGATTCCAGAGATCAAAGAGCTTGAGAAGCGTAAGAAAACTGAGAACGTTTTCGAAGAACCAGAAGCCATCGACGTTACACTGAAGCTTCCTAAGGCTAAGACCGAAGCCGAAGAACTAGTCGAAGCAAAGGTCGAGGTTAAGAAGAGGCACCCAAGTGTCGGGGAGGTCGAAGAAAAGCTCAAGGAAGCTGAAGTCGTTCCAGAGGTCAAGGAGTCAGCGAAGCCGAAGGCTAAGAAGCCTGAAGAAGAGAAACTTAAGGCGAAGATAGAGACCGCACCCGAAGTCAAAAAGACTGAGAAGCCTAAGGAAGTTGAGAAGATGCCTGAAGAAAAGCCAAAAGCAAAGAAGCTGAAGAAGAAGGTCGAAGAGAAGGCGCCTGAGGTTAAGGCGGAAGAACCTGACGTGGCTGACGTCAGCTTTGATCTTCCTAAGCCGAAAACTATTTCAAAAGCTGAGGAAATTGTCGAAGCCAAGGTTGAAGTCACGAAGAGACGTCCAAGCCTCAAGAAGGACGAAGAGAAGCCCAAGGAACTCGTTCATGAGGTCGAGGAAGTCGAAATGCCAAAGGAGCTCGAAAAGGTACCTGAAGTCACGGAACCTGCGAGGATCCCAGAAGAAAAGCATGAGGAAAAGAATCTGAAGAAGGTTGAAAAGAAGGTGCCTCAAATCAAGGAACTAGAAAAGCCAAAGGAGGTCGAAACGGTGCCTGAGGTTATGGAACCGGAGAAGATTGCAGAAAAGACGCCGATGAAGAAGGCTGAGAAGAAGCCTGAGGTGACCGAAGAGAAGCCGCAGGAACCCACAGTCGCCGACGTCACTTTTGGTCTTCCTAAGCCTAAGACTGAGGCGAAAGCTGAGGAAGTAGTTGAAGCAAAGGTTGAGGTCAAGAAGAGACGTCCCAGCGTTAAAGAAGATGAGATGAAGCCCAAGGCAGCCGAAAAGGTTTCTGAAGAAAAGCCAAAAGAGGAGAAGCTGGAGGAAACGGTTCCCGAAATCAAGGAGCCTGAGAAGCCAAAGGAAGCTGAACCTGTGCTTGAAATTAAGGAACCCAAAAAGTCAAAAGAAGAAGAACTGTCAAAGACGCCTGAGGAGAAACCAGCTGAACAGAAGGTTGTCAAGAAGAAGGTCACTAAGAAGCCAGCCGAAAAGAAACCCGAAAAAGTCATTGCAGAGAAGATGCCGGAGACGAAAGCTGAAGAAAAGCCAACCGAAGATTTTGAGACATCTAAGGCGGTTCCTGAAAAGACTGTCAAAGAAAAGCCGAAAGTGAAGGAACTTGAGGCGAAGGCTAAGAGTCCCGAAGTAAAGCCAGAGGAGAAGAAAGCTGAGGTAAAGGAGCCCGAGAAGCCAAAGGGGGCTGAAGAGGTACCCGAAATCAGGGAGCCTGTAAAGCCGAATGAAGCTGAAAAGACGAAGAGCCCAGAAGAAAAGCCCGAAGAAAAGAAGCTCAAAAAGAAGAAGGCCAAGGTTGTTGAATTCAAGGAACCGGAGCAAGAAGCAGAAGAATGTGAGCTTGCCGAAGCTACCGTCGAGCTTCCCAAGGTCAAGGATGAAACTGAAGCTGAAGAGATCATCGAAGCTGAGGTTGGGGTCAAGAAGAAGCGCCCAAGTTTCAAGGAAGGAGAGATCTCAGAGGCTACCGAAGCCATTGAAGAGGTATTCGAGTTTCCAGAAGACCTTAGCGAAACTCCTGGAGTGGTCACCGAAAAGGTAGAAGAAGAGCCTCACCGACGCAAGCTTAAGGAACGTGCTAAGCGTACCGGATTCGCCAGCGTCCCCCCAACAGATGTCTTCGGACTTTACGGTGACAAGGTCACCATCGAATGTGAGGTCTACGACGATGATCAAGATGTCGTTTGGACCATCAACGGCAAAGTAAGTTCTAACACGCGTGCCACTGTCAAGGTTGAGGACTACATGCGTTACCTCACCATCAATGACGTCGTTCCAAGCGACACTGGAATGGAGATTATCGCTGTCGCTGGAGATCAACGCGCGAAGACTACCTTAAAGATTGAGGAGACGCCAATCTCCTTCAACACTCGCCTGGATCGTCGTACGGTAGGAAAGCTGGATGAAGACTTGGAATTGGTTGTTGTTCTCAACCATCCAGCTACGACTATAAAATGGTCAAAGGAGGAACACCAGTGGAGCACAGCCAGCACATTGAGATTATTACTGAAGGCTCTAAGTGTATCCTTCGCATCAAGCAGGTCACTTACGAGGACATTGGCAGATATTCTCTCGTAGCTGAGAGCTTGAGACCTCGACTACCATTGACATCCACGGAAGGCCGATTGTCAATAAGGAGGGTCTGGTGTCGGAATGCTTCTTTGAGAGAGATGAGAACCTGATCCTCAACTTGCCCTTCAATGGACATCCAGAACCTGAAGTCTTTGTCACTTTTGACGGAAAAGAACTCATCGACGACCTGAGAACCAAGATAGAGATCATGAACGAGGAAACCGTCCGCGTTGTGTGCCGTCGCATCACTCGACATGACGCCGGAAAATACAACATCCGTCTTGTGAACGAGTTTGGAGAAGACCAACATGAGTTTACTGTCGCCATCAAGGGTAAGTTGACCTTATTTTAGTACTTAATCCTTATATTTGCTTTAGGAGTCCCGGAACCACCCATCAACCTCTCCATCGGAGATATGGCGACGACAACGTTACCGTAACCTGGGACAAACCGGCCAGCGATGGAGGAGCTACGATCACGGGATACCTTGTTGAAAAGAAAGAAGTCGACCGACGTGTCTTTAAAAAGGTTCAACAGACTTCTGGATCTAAGAACGACTGCTATGCGGACGAACTTGAGTCAGCTACCAAGTACCTCTTCCGAGTTGCTGCTGTCAACAAGTACGGACCTAGTGAATACGCCGAATTCCCAGTTTTCAAGACCACTGGTAAGGAATACGTGTTTGAGGATGAGGAAGAAGTCGTTGTGCCAGAAGAACCCAAGATTGAGGAAGAACGAGCTAAGGTCGAAGAGCCTCTAGCTGAAGAGAAACTAGAGGAGAAGCCTGAGCTCGTTCTTCCTGAGATCAAGGCCGAAGAAGCGTCCAAAGAGAAAGTTGAGAAACCTAAGGAAAAGAAGCTTAAGAAGAAGAAAGCTGAAGAGAAGGTTACTGAAGAGAAAGAACAGGAACCAGAAGATAAGGCGGCTGAAAAAACCAAGAGCCCAGAAGATAAACCCGACGATGAGAATCTCAAGAAGAAGACGGCTGAGGAGAAGGTGTCAAAAGTCAAGGAACCAGAAAAGCCTATGGCTGAGAAGCCAGAAGAACCTGAAGCCAAGAAGCGCGGAAAGGAGGAGGAACAGCCAAAGGCACCAGAGAAGCTTGTAGAAAAGAAGATTGTTAAGAAGAAGGTGACTAAGAAGCCAGTTGAAAAGACGCCAGAAGAAGTGACTACAGAGGAAGTTTCAATGGTCAAGACTGAAGAAAAGCCAATCACAGAGCTTGAAAAACCAATGGCAGTTCCGGAAAAGAAGGTTGAAGAAAAGACTGAGGTCAAGGAACCTGTAGCTGAAAAGGCACGTGAGGTTAAAGAACCAGAAAAGCCCAAGGAGGTTGAACAGGTGCCCGACAGCAAGGCCAAGAGTCCGGAAGAGAAAGCCGAAGAGAAGAAACTCAAAGAAAAAGTTGAAGAACAAGCACCCGAGGTCAAGGTGCCTGAGGTCAAGGAACCAGCAAAGCCTAAGGATGAAGAGAAACCCAAAGGTGCCGAGGAAAAACCGGCAGAAAAGAAGGTTGTCAAGAAGACGGTGGCTAAGAAGCCAACTGAAAAGAAGCCTGAGGAAGAAGAGGTTTCTGAGGCAAAGCCTGCAGAAGAACCGGCGGTTCCTGAAGAGAAGTCCGAAGCCAAGGAACCAGAAAAGTTATTTGAAAAGAAGCCCAAAGAGAAGAAGCTGAAAAAGGAGGTCGGAGAAAAGATTTCAGAAGAGGCTCCAGAAGCCAAAAAGCCATCTGAAGCTCTCCAAGACAAGGCCAAGTCCGAAAGCCCAGTCGAAGTCCTCGTTCCCACTGAGAAGCCAGCTATTGTCAAGGCCAAAACCACTGAAGAGCACGTCGCTGGGGAAGAAACTGCCGACTTTGACTTCGACATCGACTCCCTGCGACGTCGGTCTACCGAAGAATCCACCGTTGCCGCTATCGAATACAAACGAGCCACACGCCATCGTCAGAAGCGCGCTGGTTTCGTCTCTCTGCCTACAAAGGAGGTCTTCGCTCTTCGTGGCGATAAGGTCATCCTGGAGGTTGAATTGTACAACGAGGAAGACCAGATTGAGTTGTCAACGGCCAGCCTACCTCTTCTGACTCTCGAATCACAATTAAATCTATGGACTTCATGCGCTACCTCGTCATCAAGAACGTCGTTCCCAAGGACACCGGCATGGAAATTACTATCACATTGGACCAGCAACAACATCTTACGGTCCTCAAGGGACGAGAGCCCAGTCGAGTTCGTGGCGAAACTTGACCGTAAAACTACTGGCGATTTGGACCAGGACGTAAAGCTTGTAGCCGAGTTGAACCACAAATCGGATGTGGTAGAATGGTCCAAGAACAACGAGCCAATTGAAGCCTCAACTCACTACGAGATGACACAGGAGAATAACAAGGTGATGCTTACAATTAAGAACGCCATCTATGACGACAATGGCCGGTATACCGTAACCGCTGGAGACAAGGTTGACTCCTACACAACGCTTGAAATCCAAGGACGTCCTGTTATCGAAAAGGAAGAGGTTGAACCAGCAATTCCAGCTTGACGCTAACGACAGCCTCATTGTCAATATTCCATTCAAGTGTCAGCCTGAACCTGAAGTCACATGCACGTTTAACGGTGTCGCCATTACTGCCGATCTTAGGACCAAGGTTGACATCTACGGCGAGACGGCAAGACTCGTATCCCGTCAAGTCACTAAGGCCGACACTGGCGAGTACACGGTGAAGCTTAGCAATGAATTTGGCGAGGATACGGTAACTTTCAAAGTGGATATCAAAGACACTCCTGCCGCGCCTCAGAATCTTCACTTTAGTGAGGTTGGCCATGACTGTGTAACCCTTCATTGGGAGAAGCCATCTCATAATGGAGGTGCTACAATTACAGCTTATGTTATTGAGAAGAAAGAAGCCGATAGGAGAGTGTTCCGCAAGGTCGCCCAGACATCAGGAACCAAGACGCACACCTACGTTGATGAGCTAGAAATGGAGACGACCTACGTGTTCCGTGTAGCGGCTGTGAATAAATTCGGCCATGGAGTTTTCGCGGAATTCTCCGAATTTACCACTGGAATACCGTATACTACTCCCTTCATGGATAACGCTCCTGTTATTTCAAATGTGGCCAACAACTCTTGCCTTCTGGAATGGAACAAGTGCTACGAAGACGGCCGATCTCCTATCTACTGCTACGACGTGTTCTACCGTAAAAACGACGGAGAATGGGTCAAAGCTAACCTGGAACATGTGTTCGTCCTGCACTTTACTATGGAAAACCTCGAAGAAGAACAGAAATACGAATTCAAGGTTGAAGCCACCAACGAAGCTGGTCTGAAATCTGACTCAAACGTCGTTTCTGAAGCTCTCACTATCGCCAAGATCCTGGAGAAACCTAAGATCATCCTACCGGTCCCTTCTATTGTCATCACAGGTGTTGACAGCGTCACGGTAGACTGGGATTGTCCAGCTGAGCTTGAGGCGGAAGAGAACCCGATTGTGTCTTACACGCTCCAGTACAAGTCTGAGGGTAATGCTGTGTGGACTGAAGTTACTGTACCTCAGCCACCGGTCCACATTGATGGTCTGAAGGAAGGCGTCAGTTATGTTTTCAAGGTCGCCGCTAACAACAAGGCTGGATCTGGAGAGTATTCTGAGGAAACCTCACCAATTAGAGTCGCAGGTGAACTATTTAAAAACTTCTTGAATTGAAATCGAGTAATTATTTAAAAAGTATTAAGCAGTTTTCGACTACGTCAAAACACAAATTGTACCCAAGAACTTCAAAGATTAAACAAGTTCTGCGTCTACGATTTTGAACTATTGAGTACAAAATCATGTGCAGTCATTTTTACATAATATACATTCTTTTTAATTAAAAAAATTTTAGTTTATTTTTTTTTAAAGGAGAACGATCCAGACATATTAGTCACGTTTTTGTGTTCGAATTGGCTACCGTTGCGGGCTCACGCGACCATGCACAAAAAATTGGAATCGAAAAATATATAGTTTTTAGTTTTTGCTATGTCGTGAAAATTCGCGAAAATGCGAAATCGCTCCTTGGAGGCGCGAAGCGTCGACTTGGAACACACAGGGTGCAAACAAATACCCCCTACGGAAACAGACAGGAGGAATGTGTCTCACTGAGGAAGGAGCCATCTGAGAAGGATCATTTTGACGCGCCGGAGGCCGTGCGACCGGACCACGCCTTCTCAAAAAATGTTGCTTTTCCCACAATGCCGCAATTTTTCAGCGTAAATCATTGAAAACGAAGTCATTTGTGCTATTTTGTGTGAAAACCACGAATTGACCACTTTCTCGCGTTCCCTCTTGAATTTGCGACCAACACGTACCTCGTGTTTGATTCCGCAGGGGATATTTTTTGTGTCATCCTGTATACAGGGTGGCCCAAAAAAAGGACTGATCAGAGACACCCTCGGCCGACCGAACCGCTGGCCAAACTGAAGAGGCATTCGATTCGCGGGGCAGACGACCGGTCGGTTTCATGTTGTCGTTCTTTGCTAATAAGCTTGAAATGACTCCGCTTTGTCTGGCCAGTGAGCGGCGAGTCGGAGCTGTCTGGCCAGTCCTTGTTTTCGTCGCGCAATAGCGCGCTCAGCCCCGTTGATTAATTTTTAAAATTAGCTTACGAGTAACCAACAATTACAGAAGCCAATTTTGATTGCGGAACTTGATGCTTTACGATTTTTTTTCAAGTTGTGGATAATTACTACAAAATTACTGTTAAAATGAAAAAAATTTAGCCCATGAGAAACCTACCATCACGAAAGCTATCAAGTCAACCTCGATCTCACGCAAACGTGAGCTCCGCTTGGAATGCCACGCTTTGGGTGAGCCTGCACCATACTACATCTGGTATAAGAACGGCAAGGAATGGATTCCTGAGAATGACGACATGGAGATCAACAACGAAGGCTACATGAGCGTCCTTCAGATTCACTCTGTTTCTGATGAAGACGGCGGCGAGTATAAATGCGAAGTTGTAAACGATCATGGAATTGATGAGTGCACTGCTGTCATCACAATCACAGGTTTGGTGAAATTTTCAACATTTGTTCTTTAAATGAGTTTTTAGACGTCCGAGCCCACTTCACTACCTCCATGCCAGAGCAGACCGAAGTCCTCGAAGGCCTTAACGTCGTGTTCCGATGTGAGGTCTCTGACGAAGACGCTGTCGTCCATTGGCTTAAGAACGGTCGTCCGATTCCTGAGAATGAGAGATTCCAGGTCGAGGTTAAAGGGGTGGAACGTAAGCTGACGATTCTGGACGCTAAGAAGGGTGATTCTGCTGATTATGCTTGTGAGACATCGGATGAGAGAAGCCGAGCTCAGGGAGAGCTTGTTGTCAAGGGTAAGTTGACTTTAACATGTAAAACAATGGATCAGATGAGTGATATATGCTTATTCTATAAAAGGTGTCATTTATGAGCGTGTGGTTGATCCGATTAGCTGTTTGGCAGCTTTTTCATTCATTTTTATTTTGGCTAATGTGGTTTTTCTTGCAGAAGAAGAGCCCCGAATCAAGATCGGCCCGCAAGATCAGATCGTCGACAAATTTAGCTCCAAAGTCCGCCTTACCTGCACCTCTACCAAGCCTCCTAAGACAGTCAAGTGGTACAAGAACGGTCAAGACCTCTGGGAGAAGTTCGGCAAATACTCGATGTACGTGGAAGACGACGTCATTTACCTGGAGATCTTCGACTTTGACGAGAAGGACGTCGGCGAGTACAAGATCGCCTTGTCCGACCATGACATCAGCGCTCCTGCCAAATTGGAGCTGAAAGTACCACCCAAGATTGAGCTCTCCAAGCCTCTTGGCCAAGAGCTTGTCCGAAATGCTGAAACGGATCTGAAGATCGAATTCAAGTATGATGGATTCCCGAAGCCTACTGTGGTCATGACGATTGGAGATAAGCCTATCAAGGAAATTGGAATTATGGATGACTTTGATGGCCAAGTGACCGTCAAGGTTCAAGGCTTGAAGAGGATCACCTCAGGACCAATTAAGATCATCGCCGAAAACGAAGCTGGCAAGGATATTGTGGAATCTTATCTAAAGGTTCTCGATGTCCCAGCTGCTCCTGAGAACCTTTATGCTACTGGCGTCACCTCGAATTCAGCAAAATTGGCCTGGGATGAGCCTGAAGAGACCGAACTGCCTATTGAGCAATACATCATCGAAAGGAAGACCGCTGAGACCTCTCGCTGGCGTCAAATAGGAAAAGTCAGATCTGACCGTACCTCTTATGAAGCCATCGACCTGTTCTCTGATGAGATTTACGTCTTCCGTGTTTTGGCTGTCAATGAAGTTGGCAAGGGCGTTGCAAGCAACACTGTCGACGTCATCACTTTATCCGAAGAATCCGAGCGGTCAGAATCTATAAAATCCAAGACACCTGAAACCTGAAGACCGTATCCCTCAGCCTGAGAAGCCTGCAGCTAAGCCTGACGGTGTTAAGGTCCATCTCGAATGGGAGGCCGTCGACAAGGCGCTCTCCTACCGTGTTCTGAGGAAGAAGGCAGGCGATACCATCTGGCTAGAATTGGCCAACACTGGCAGGAACGATTATACGGATAGATCTATTGTAGAAACCGGTAAATACCGTTACCGTGTTACTGCTACGGATATCACGTACACATCTGACCCTAGTGAACCTACGGATGAAATCTACGTGATCGTTCCTGGCCAAGAACTTATGGAAGAAGAACCCACAGATGCTGATTTTACTCTCAAAGTGGATGAAGCTCCTATCGATGTTGCTGTGGAAGAGGAAACTGCTTTGTTGCTCAAGAAAGAAGCCAAGCTGGAAGAAAAGAAGGCAAAGAAAGTGGTCAAGAAGGAGGAACCCGAAGCTGAGCCAAAGGAGGAAGAGACTAAGGCTGAAAGTCCAAAGGAAAAGATTAACGGAGCTTCCAAGGCTAAAGCCAAGGTTAACGAAAAGCCGAAGGAAGAGCCTGAGCTTAAGGAAGAGGCTAAAGAAGAATTCAAGCCTAAGAAAGCCGAGGAGAAGCCTAAGAAATTGGTCAAGAAGAAGAAGGAAGCTAGCCCTGAAGCAAAGGAAGAAGAGGTCATGACTGAAGCTAAGGAACCGAGTCCTAAGGAGGATGTGAAGCCCAAAGAAGAGCCTAAGACCAAAGAACCTAGTCCTAAAGAAGAGGCTAAGCTCAAGAAGAAGGAAGAAGCTAAACCTAAGGAAGACGTAAAGCCTGAGGATGAAGCTAAGCCTAAGGAACAGCCCAAGGCTGAGGAACCCAGCCCCAAGGACGAGGCCAAGCCAGAAGACAAGGCTCAGCCTATGGATGAAGTGAAGCTTAAGGAAGAACCCAAAGCCAAAGAACCCAGTCCTATTGAAGAGGCTAAACCCGAAAAGAAGGACGAGGCAAAGCCTAAAGAAGAGCTTACGTCCAAAGAACCCAGCCCTAAGGAAGAAGTCAAGCATAAGCATGAAGCCGAAGCCAAAACCAAAGACGAGGCTGAGCCTGAGAAAGTCGTAAAGCCTAAGGAAGATGTGAAGTCTAAGGATGAAGCTAAGGTCAAAGAACCGAGTTCTAGGGACGAATCCAAGCCTAAGGCAAAAGAACCCAGTCCGAAGGAACAAGTAAAGCCTATGGATGAAACCAAACCTAAGAAAAAGGACGAGGCAAAGCCTAAAGAAGAACTCAAGACCAAAGAACCCAGTCCTAAGGAAGAAGCCAAGCCCAAAAAGAAAGCTGAAGCTCTCACCCTCTCAAAGATAGAGACCGACCTCAAAGTCGACTATGGTGGCTCGTCAGCCATTACCGTAACCACATCCACTGGCTCCATCACCAAAGCTTCTTGGACCAAGGACGGAAAATCAATCCGAAGCGACCAATTCACCACCGATGCCAAGAAATCTACTCTGACCTTGTCCGACGTCAACGAACTCTCCACTGGCAAGTACACAGTTACCGTAACCGACGGTTCTACTGACGTTACTGTCACTTTTGTCGTCACTGTCAGAGGTATTAAAAAACTTAATTTAGAAAGCTCTAAAAAGCATTTTAGATAAGCCACGAGTCGTTTTTGCGGAAAAGACCATCGACGTCAAGGTTGGAGATGCTGTAACAATATCAGCGTCCATTTCTGGCTTGCCTGCACCTAAGATTACCTGGAAGAAGGGAGAAGCTGTAATCATCTCCACCAAGAACGTGAACTTGTCTGATAGAGACGGTGAAGCCACTCTAACTATCAAAAATTGCTCTGCAGAACATTCTGGAGCATATACACTCACCGCTGATAACGAGTCAGGAAGTGCTTCTGCCTCTATCCAGCTAAACCTCAAAGGTACCGTAATCCTATACGCTAAAATCCAAAAATTGCATTTAGGTGTGCCATCTGAGCCCGTTGGTCCCATCACCGTATCCAACATCACTAACACAGGCTGCACCTTAGCCTGGAAACCGCCACAATCCGATGGCGGAGCCAAGCTTCTGGGTTACTGTATCGAGAAACGCGATTCCAAGAAATCGACTTGGAGTTTTGTTATCCGTACTTCCCAGACCCAGGCTGACGTCTCAGGTCTCGTTGACACTGCCACGTACCACTTTAGAGTCTCAGCTGAGAACAAATTTGGCACTGGAAATACGATCGAAACTGAAAAAGTCGTAGAACTTGCCAAAAAGGTCAGCGCGCCATCCGCTCCTCTTGGACCGTTAGACGTCACTGAAATCACTTCTGACTCTGTGAATCTGAGATGGAAGCCGCCTATGCACGACGGAGGCGCTAAGATCACTGGCTACAAGATCGAAAAGAAGACTACCAAGAAGCGCAACTGGGAGACAGTGATTGAGACCAAGGAGACCAAGGCTACCGTATCCGGCTTGGTGAACACTGACGCTTATCACTTCCGCGTGTTTGCTCAGAACGAAAAGGGCCTAAGCGATGAGGCTCTTAGCACGGATAAGGAAGTGAAGCTAGCTGAGAAGCCCAAAGAAGGTAATTTGAATATTAAAATTCTAAAAACCCATAAACTGATATTTAGAACTACCCCCAATCCCTGAAGGTCCTCTTACCGTATCCGACGTTACCGACACTACCTGCAAGCTTACCTGGAAGCGCCCTAAATCAGTTCCCAAGACCACTCTTATCAGCTACAACGTTGAGAAGAGGGAGTCAAAAACCAGCAAATGGACGTCCGTGATTAAGACTCAGGAGACCTATACGAACGTGGGTGGGCTTATCAACACTGAAGCTTACCACTTCCGTGTCTCATCGGAGACTGATCAGGGTCAGTCCAAAACGTATCTGGAAACGACTACTGAGGTCAAGATGGTTACGAAGGAAGTTAAAGGTCGGTTTAAGCTTTCTTTGCATAAACATTCAGCGACGATGGAAATTAGTGTTGGGGTTTCTAGATTGTGACGTAAGAAGTCATATTTTGTGTGTCATGCTCACGTAGTAAAAGCATAATGAAAAAGCAGCTACGACAACTTGGCGATTTACTGAAATTGAAAGTTTCTGAGCGAACATTATTTAGTTAATTAACGCTCCCGCGCGTTGCATTTTTGCGTTAACGCATAACAGATAACACTCTAACGGGTGCTAAAACTTAGTCGAGGTATGGCCAACTTTATCAAGTCAGCTTACATTGGCTGTGTGGAGTATTAATTAGTGTGCCGGACTTTCGGAGTATGCCAGACCGGAAAGGGTTCAAGTCCCGTCAGCGTCCAATGTTTGGTCTGCTGCTTCTAATCGCTCGAAAATTTTGGCGGACAGAAAACAGACAGGGAACCTTCTGTTATAGAGGTGATGAACGCTGCTTCGCGCGCTCAAGCGTCAAAGTTTAAAGTTTGTTGTGAATTTTTATAGATTTTTGTAGAATAACCATAGAAAAAAAAGAAACGTTTCGCATCTGGAGCTGTAACTTGGAAATTTGCAAGTTGAGTGCGAGGAATTAAGAACACGTGGTTAATTCCAACCACTGCACAATTTGGAAAAAGTTGGAAATGAAGGTTTGTGTGGGAGTGGGCACCAACAGTCTGGTCAGACATCTGACTTCCTTTTGGCCATAAAGGGAGCGGTCGGTCTCGAAATTCCAACCGGTGTCCTCGGTGGTCTCCGCTCAAAATGAAAATACCGCGGACATCCGGAAACAGAGTAAGCCAAAAAAAACCCTTCGGTCAGACACCCCCGGTCTCTGCTCACTTACCAGATAGAGCGGAGTCATTTTTAGCTCACTCGTCGCGAATGACCGGCCGGTTTCGCTAACAGATATTGTGAAACCAACCGATCGTTCGCCGCGGGAGCGTCCCAAATGACCGGTTTCAGACATTGGATCCAGCGCCAGACGTGCGGCGGTGTGGGTGCCTTGGGTTTTTTGGACCACCCTGTTCACACACACACACAAACATGCCCGTTCTATTAGAGTAGATTTTTGCACTTTATCTGAAAACGTACTCATTTAAAAACATCGAAATTGAAAAATCGTCGAAATAAACTATATAATTTTTCAAATTGAGTTGAAAACGGCTGTAAAAAAACGTTTTGAATTTTATAAATTCTAATACGTTACGCTAAACCATTTTAATGGAGGATCGTTGCAAGCTCTGTACGTTGAATTACATAAAAATTTTTTTGTAGACCAACCTCCAAATCTGAATTGCCTGTATCTCATTGATTACCGCCTTTTTAAAAATTAAAATTGTTTTTTTTAATGTCTCAGACACAAAACGTCTGGTTTTTACGTGTATAATTTTTAAGCTACTAAAAAATGTTTTTTGTTAGTTTTGGCTTTATTGTTTTACTCAATTAAATTTTTAGTCGAAGTTTTTAACGTTTATTTTTAAAGAAAAATCTGCTGTTTTTAAATTTTTATTTTTTAAAAACCTAGTTTTTTCATTTTTTAGCAAACAGTCGCAGCGTTCCCATATTGCAACTTGCAACTTAGGCAAGTCTTAACACTCACTATATACAAAATTGACTTAAGCTCATATAGAAACTTTATTAACAATCAATGAAAAAGTCCACAAGAAAATCACATTTAAATAGAATCTTGTTGAGTGAGTCATCTGAGGAGAGATTTGGTTACAGCCCTTACAGCGTTGTTCCGCATTGCACTAGGGTCAGGTGCCGTTACCGTGCTGAGCAAGCATGGACTCGATCATCTGGTCGTGCCTCTGCTGGTCGATTTTGTTCTGCTCTGCCTGTTGCTCATCCTGGGCCACCTTGATGAAGTTGTCCACGATGATTGTGATCGGCAGGGCCAGAACCAGAACTCCGCACATGATCGCTGCTGAGGCGATTATTTTACCCACTGAAAACCAAAATTTTCGTAATTTGTTAAGTTACATTTTGTACTCACTGGTCGTAGCGGGAACAGCATCACCGTAACCAACCGTAGTCATAGTGACAATACCTAAAAAAGCGAAATTCAGCTATTTTTGGGCTATGATTAGACTTACACCACCAATAAGCGGCTGGTATACTTGTAAATGGAGTGCTTTCCTCATCCTTTTCCAAGAAATAGATCATCGTGGAGAAGAAGACCACCCCAGTGAGCAAAACTATAGTCATCATCTGCAGCTGCTTCTGAGACCTTTGCAACGTCATTCCGAACGTTTGAAGCCCGGAACTGAAGCGACCCAGCTTGATGATTCGGATGACACGCAGTACTCGCAGAATCCTGACCACCAAGAACGCCCAGCGCAGGTCGCGGAGCTTCTTGTCATCGACGCCACACAGTGTTAGGATAAGTTCTAGATAGAAGGGCACGATGGCGAGTAGGTCGACTAGATTTAGAGGTTTGAGCGCAAAACGGATCTTCTTAGGTGCGGCGAATAGTCGAAGACAGTATTCGACTGTGAAGAAGGCGATGCATATCCGCTCTGTAAAGACGAAGGCTGGGTGTTCCACTTTCATCTCTTCTATTTTTTGGACTACTGTAACCGTTCCGTTAGGGAGGATGATTGTCTCGTTGCGAGGTGGCATATGTGTCGTAACCTAAAAACATAATTTTTAAACCCAAACAAAATTCGATTTTTTAAGATTTTAAGATAAAGACTCAAATTTTTTGTCAATTTTTAACAATAAAAGAAAGCTGGAAAATTTATATTTTTTAAAGTGAAAAAAGTGTAAAACTTTTTAGATTTTTCAATCCATACCAACAAATTCAAAACAAGTTTAAAAAATGGCGTTAATTTTTGTCAATTTTCCTGTTATTTACAGCCCAAAAATAGTTTAAAAAGGGATTTTCAAATGGAATTTCTGAGATTTTTAGCACTCAAAAAATATAGTAAAAAATTCGGTTTTCTGGCTTTTAAGCTACTTGTTGACTATGTGGTAAGACAAGAAAAATCTGTACTTACCTGAAAATCAGGAATAGTTCCAAAACTCAGACCCATAACAGAAATAGCGACAAAAAGCGTCGAAGAAAGTTCAAACGCTTTCGCCTGCATCGAAGACCCTGGCCGCTCTAGGAATGTCCACATGCGTCTCCTGAGCTTGCCGAACATCAGCTTATCAAAAGTGGTATCGTCGACCCGTTCCTCTTCCTTGTCCTCCGTTTTCTCCCTTGGCACCACGTCTGCACAACATGACCCCACATGCTGGAGAGGGATACGCCAGAATTCCAATTCAGCTAAGAACTGCGCTGGACAAATCTCAGGTGGTCTGTGGATGACGCCTGTAGCATAGTATTGGAAAACGGAGTCGAAGACCGTCGCTGGACGCTGGAAATAGTAGGCGTCTTCGTGGGTGAAGTAGGCGTCAGCAACCTTGAAAAAATTCTTAAAATTTGTTTAAAAATTTTTCCACTTACTTTTAAGCGAGCAGCATGGCTCAATTGCACGAATTTGGCTAGAAACCCAGAAGGGTCAGCTTGGAGCAAGCGTCCGATAGGAGAATGTAGAGCGTCCCACCTATATTCAATCGTAGAAATGTGGGTTCCTCGTTTTCTCCTGTTATCTTGTTGGGTATCACAACCTGAAAAATTAGAACTCAAAGACCTGTAAACATTGTTTCGAGACCCATAATTAACAGCTTCTTTAAGCCGCTAAGACACTCATTTCATTTCCCATTTCGCTTATTTACGATCAAAACAAACCCAAATCGATGACCCCAGAAGCGATCGAAAACCCTTCCAGACCACATCGATTTCTTTTGAGTGTAAACGTCTGAGTCCACATCAATAACCTCCTTGTCATCATTAGTCAAAACATGTTTCCACTTAGAATCTATCAGTTTCAGGCGTCAACTGTCAGTTTTTTGTGTGCGTAATCACGCGTAAAATGCAGCAAAACAGAATTTAAGAATTATGGAGACGGCATAAGGAAGCGCACACAGGCCTAATCAATAAATATGGCACTCATCTCATCTTTCTAATGACAGCTGTTTTTCCGGTATCTGTAATCTCGACGATTAGGAGAGGTTTTGTTTTTCTGTCTTTCAAAAGACCCACGACGACCTCAGAGGGGAAGCGGTTGGGATAAAGGATAAACAGGGGATTAGTGAGAGGTCTTGCAGATAGAAAGAGACGATAGAAAGATGATTATTTAAAAAATGATTTGACTTCAAAGGGATTCGAACCCACATCGGTTGCTAGGCAGCCAAACTGCTAAACGGATCGACCATCAACTTACAAACAAGAAATCCTTTAAAAGAAGCTTAGATAGCCAACCATTTTAAAACAAATTTTATTAAAAAATGGGTTTTTTTGCAATTCTTACCTGATAACAATCTCCTCCTTTTTTCCACAACTCATCCAAAATGCGTCCATTTTGCCGTTCAGCCGCATTCATAGCATCCGTCTTGCGCAGCGGGATCAAGCGCTTCTTATGCTGCTGCGCGGCCCTAAAACGATATTTTTTTGAAAACCTGAAACTCCAGAAATCGATGATCCAAAAAATTCAGTTTAGACAGTTTCAGTCTAGACTGTTGGTCGTTTGCAGGGTGGATCCGTCTTCGATTTTTGACTTCTTCGATCGGATTAACAAACTCACCCGCTGATCATGTTGCCGGTGACCCTAAAACAAACGCATCTCATTAATCACGTTTTCAAACAGTGGGAGAGGAAAAATTGGCTAAAAAATTGACTAGTCTGCTTCTCGCGCGCTCTAGCGCTCTGCGAGAAGCCTCAGTCAGTGGATGAGTAGGTCAGAGTGCAAAAAATGGCTCCTAACGACAAGTTAAACTCAAAAAGTGCAATAAATCACATTTTGCGTCGCAGAGGGCATCGAGCGTTGAAAGTTGTACTACCACCGAACGACATTCGTCTGTGGGAATGGGGCTTCAGGGGTCCAATTGGGTAATTTTTGGTTGAGGGAAGACGAGACAAAAGAGAAACGATGAGGTCTCGAGAAAGGGTCTCTGAACAATATTGTTGATGACGAGTTCCCCCACGGGGAAGGTTGGGCTCTCATCAGTCAGGGCGCTTTGGAGCAATTTGCAACTGTTTACATTCTATCTCGCTTTTTTTTATCTTCGAGCTGAGACGCTACTCTGGGTTGAGGTGCTTGTGTTTTATATCAACACGGACAGTTAGGTAAGGCGATCAATCAAAATTAGTTCTGATACGTATGAGTGCCAAGGTTTTGAAAGTTTCGCAAAGTCTTATCATGTTTAGATGCAAGGAAAAGTAGGTCATAGAAAATTATTGATGGCATTGTTTTTAAACTCCAACATAATTAGTCGTTTTCGGTACAGGCAGGTGTAGAAACACAAAATGTGGCACTTTTTGGTAGTATTAAATTTTTAATGCAACGTAAATTTATAACGAAATTTGCTTACTCTAAGATGTTTTAAGAATGATGATTTTTGGAGTTTCTATGTAATGACCTGTTCAATTAAAAAAAAGTTGAACTAAATTAAAGAAAACTAAATCCATATTGCTTGGTTTAGGGAGAAGCATAAGTATGAAATGTAACAATTTTACTGTGATAGATTTAAACGTGAATTTTTGGAACAATATATAACGTTTCATAATTGATCTTTACAATTTTTTCATATTTTAAGTTTTAAGCTTAATCATAATTTGTTATTTTTGGTACAGGCAGGTGTAGAGACACGACATGTGACATTTAAGTAGTATTGAATTTTTAATGCTACGTAAATTCATAAGCGAAATTGGTAACCACCAATATTATAAATATTTCAAGTATTTGGAGCTTCATGATCTGTTAAACAGGTTTTTCCAGATAACAATTAAATTATTTTAAAAGCATAGGTTAGAAACGTAATTATTTTAGTGAGCTCTGAATTTTTAATTAATCGTAAATTTTTGAAACGAATTTGGATATTTAAATTTTGATTCTTACAAAATTACTTTTTAAATTTTTTTGCTGTTTTAAATTCTTATTAGCGCTTATTTTTAGCGCATTTTCGTTAACACTAATTTTGAAAAACCAATTTAAAAATGGAATTTTTGGCGATTTTGTTAGAAATTCTATTCAACTCGCTGCGTCAAAATTCGCAGTTATAAAATAAAGTTCCCTGCACGACCAGACAGTTAGCATGTGCCTGGTTGAGAAGGTAATTGTCTCGGAGAAATCATTTTGCGGCGCCGCGGGCTGCGGGATTGGTTGGTCGCAAACTCACGAAGGAACACGAGCGAATGGTGAAATCATGGAATTTTCAAAAGAGAACAACAAAAATTATACGTGTTTAAAGAATTGCTCGATTTAGCGTCCTTCGTTTGCGATAAAATAACGAAAAAGACGGCATTCCTTGAGTAAGCGTGGACGACTGACACAGGACACTTGATCTGACAAAATGATTTCTCACAGAGAGCTCCCCTCTCAACCAGACACATCCTTCCCGTCTGGTCGCGCAGGGAGTATTTTTTGTGTCGTCCTTTATTTTTGGTTAAGAACAAAATGTTACTAAGTAATTAAGTAAAAAAAACTAATTTTCAACTATTATTTCCAATTTTGTGTAATTAGAGCCATTGGACGTTTAGAATATATTCAGCGGTCGTTGAACAAGTTTTTCAAGATAACAGTTAAATTATTTTCAATTCTTTTCGGAATAACTAAAAGCATAGGTTTAAAACGTAATTATTTCAGAGAGCACTGAATTTTTAATTAATCATAAATTTTTTAAACAAAATTTTATATTCAAATTTTGATTTTTGCAAAATTGTTTCAATTTTTGGCCTTTTTAGCCATTTAAATTTTATTTAAAATGAACCCATTTTGCGGCATTCAAGCGCATATCACCTTACAAAATTTTTCGAAGTTGCACAGCTCTTTTACTAAATTAAATCGATACATAGATGTGAGAAAGCTACCTTGAAATTTGCATGGTCTAGCGGCTTAAGATACACACTAGTAGGAACCAGACAAGACTGGATTATCTTGTTTTGATGGAGGGAAAGGTTTAAAAACGTAAGGTTTAAAAAAAGGTTAATTATTTAAACGCTTAGAAGCCATACCCAGGCTTGAGACAAGTGACGCTGACACTAGCACACGTCATGGTGGGACCAATTTTCCAGTCTAACGTTTTCCAAACTAGGATCGAATACCGGAGCTGTCCTTTTGGCCAACCGCCACCAACAGCCACTCAGGTTATAATTGGCTAGTGGGGGAGAACCCGCTCAAGGGGAACAGATTGATTTCCGAGATTCCCACGGTCAGGAGAATGGGAAATAGGCTGTTAGGATAGGCTGTTGAGGATAGGATTAGGGATTAAATGCAGGAGTATAGTATTCTTAGGGAGTATAGGGACAAATTTGGGCCTAGAAGCCTTGAAGACAGGTGAGCTAATCGGACGTTTCCTCTCGATCCCCTCGAAGGGGGCCCAAGGCGGGGAGGGGAATGACTCCCAATGACTCTTTTGGCTCACAACACACAGCCACAGAGCCAGAGGGGACACTAACAGGGACAGGCACAGGTATGTGATGAAGGCGCAATACGCGCGCTCTCGTCTATGTTGATTCCAATATATGCATGAAGGCGCGCTCGATTAATCCACACAAGCGTGTCGTCAGCCGGTGGTGGTGGTGGCCTAATTGCCTATGGAGCCGCGAGAGCTCCGGTGTTCTCAGCACCACTGGACGCCGCAGCAGCCCTGGGAGGACGGCTTATAAAAAAACGAGGTGCGCTTTACGAGGGGCTTCTTCTTCAACGTCTCAATAACTTTTGGAACTTCATCAAAACTGAATTACCGCTTTTTGAGCCAAAACACCTTTTTAAAAAATTTTTAAATTCTATTTTTGTTCAACCAACTTCCTTATTTTAAGCCTCACATCCTATGAACTCTATCACAGTACCCCTTGCACATTTTAATGCCCAAAGTGCAAACTGCAAAGCGTGATCTTAGTTTCCATAAATTATTAAATTAGTCCTACATTGGCACTGCCATGTCTGAGGCGTCTAGAAGGAAGTCGTATAGTTTCAAGGACAAATTGTTGGAGATAAATAATGAATACAAAACAATGAAGAGACCAACCCTTGCATTAAGTAGGCTTCTAGCAAGATTCTAGCAGACTAAAGTTTTTTTTGTGGATAGCCGAGGGGGATAGTGGGCAAATGTGTTTTACGCGTTGGAGTTGGGTTTTGTTAAAGGAAACTCGGAGGTAATTGGATTGGCGCGGACGGGGTGATAGAGTTTGCTGGTTTTTTGGAAAGCGTGGTAGGGGTGGTCTAAGGGTAGAAGGTTACACGAATTTCTAGTTCTGTCAAGTTGTAAGCCCAAGTTGGAGCGTAAAATCTTAATAAGTTATATTAATTTATACAATCAAAAATAGGATTTTAAGCATTTTGCAAAGCATAAAAACTGATCTTCTTGAGAAGATTTGTTGGTGGTTTACACATTAAAAATGGTTTTATAATTTTATCAACAAGATTTAAGCAGCTTCAACACATTTAGAACTACAGTTTTTTGTTAGTAGACGATGGTGGCGAAAGTCTTAACCTAGTATTATCATTTAAAAAAATAGACAAATTATTGAGACATTTTAAAGCTGCTTTAACATTCGACAAAAATTGAAATTTTTTTGTGTTTGATGTTTTGCGAAATTGGCTTCAAACTGCTGTGACAAAAAAGTTTAAACACACGTCGAAATAAGGTGCAATAAAAACCTTTATAACATTTATTGATTTATTGACAGAAGTTGAAATCTACAGGGTGGGCCAAAAAAAAAAACATCGACCCTATCTCAACGCTGTTGTGTTTTTGAGAATTAATTTGGCGGCTTACACAAATTTGTTGTTTTTAGCCGTTGGGCCATACACATCTAATTAATCATGCCAGTGCAAATAATGCATTTTTAGAAGTTTAACACTTTAAAAAATCAGTTATAAATTTGGAGACGCTATGCAATTAAAAAAAATTAAAATTGACTGTTAAGATATTGTGCGAAATTGGCATATAACTGTTGTGTAATAGGTGTAATATAAACCTTTATAACATTTAATGATAGTTAATTTAATTAAAAACAATTTTTAAGCATTTTTTGAGAATCAACGGGGCTGTGCGCGCTATTGCGCGAGGTTTCTGTGTCAACATATGTTTCAAGTCGGCGCTTCGTGCCTCCAAAAAGACAAAGCGCACCGATTTCGCAGTTTCATCAATTTTTTCGAAATACTGCAATTTATATTTCGGTTTTAAATTTTACGCATATTTGATTGAGCCCAAATACAGCCGCAACTGCCGCCAATTTGGCGTTTGCGGCACTAATTTAGGCGCCGACGCGGTTGCAAAACCGACCGGTCCGCGGCGACTGCGAAACGCGTGCAAACGCAACCCGCGTTCGCTCAATCAGGCAACTCGCGTATAGAAATTTTGTCACGGATGGACTGGATCGTTTTCTTTATTTTTTGATGGATAAATTTGGCGGCTCACATAAAAAATGGTTTAATAATTTTAACAACAAGATTCAAGCAATTTTAACACATTTAAAACTTTTGTTTGTCGGTTGACGTTGGTGGCAAACACCTTATTAATCATTGCCATTAGAAAAAATGATTTTTAACGTTTAAAAAAACAGCTTTTTTATTTTTTAAAAATTTTAAAGCTGCAAAAGCTGAGAATTTATTGTTCTTAATGTTTTGCGAAATTCGATTCAAACTGCTGTGACAAAAAAATCTGAATCCACGCCAAACTAAAGTGAACTGTAACACTTTTATACCTTTTTTCGATGTTTTTTTACATTTAAAAAGGAATTCTAAGCAGTTTGCAAAACATTAAATAATTGGAATCTTTTTGAAAAGTTTTTGGTAGCACATTAAAAAATGTTTGTAATTTTAACAACAGGATTTAAACGCTTTCAACACGTTTAAATTTTGGAAACTTTTTAGCTTTAAAGTAAAAAAATCTTAAGATTGCCAAAAAGTGACAAAAAAGTTTAACACACTAAATTTTTTGATTTTTGATTAGAAAAAATTACAATTTTGCATTTTAAGACCGCAACTTGATGAACGTGTCTATTTTTAACTTTATAGTTGTTTTAAAACCTGAGTTAACAAACGTAAAAAATACAGACTTATTGGATTTCCAATTCAATTTCACGCCCGACTTGTCACCTAATTTTATTGAGTTTAAGCTGCCTTGTTTTAGTCAAATGACGCAGAGCGTTTAGGAACAAAATACGTTTAACGTTTCAAACCCGAAGATTTTCGCTTTTCAAATTAGACCATTTTCAACTGTTTAAAAATTTTCGGGTATGTTTTTAATATAGCTAAAATTTTCCCCAGAATAGAAGATTTGTTTCTAGGTAATGAAATCAAAAAAACCGTTTCTTACCAATACCAATAAAACTGAGCGGGAACCTCACAGCCTCCTCACAGAAATACCTCAAAAATCTAAATTTAAACGATCTTCAATTGCAACAAATCACATCGCCCTTCAGCAACCGCGCGCTCGTCCAAGAGCAACGAAGAAGAAGATAAACAGCGAAATTGACATCGAAATGAGCACGCGGCACTGTTTACTCAACCTTTGGCTTCGCGCCGGGCGCCTTTTCCAGGGTGAAGCGCGGCAATAAATTTTGGCGCGATGTCGGCAAGCAATATCGCGACAATTAACGAGCAATGACAGATGTTTTCGATCAGGCGCTCAATTTGATTTGGCTCTAAACTCCCTTGAGAAAGATTACGAGAGAGCGGGTGGCGAGGAAGAGGTAATACTAATATTGTAAATTTGTTGGATTAGCCACCCCACTGTTCTGGGAACAGGTTACCCACTGCTGCTGCAGCTACTACTATCCGTGCTAGTTCCACTGCGGGCTTCTGTTTGTCTTTCGGGTGGCGCTGCGCAGCAGCAGAAAAGTGGGAAAGTTCCTCGGTTGTTGGAGATAATTTTTGACATCTGTTCCTCCTCAGCTTTGTCAGGACCGTTGTACTTTGCTAGTGTTAAGCGGATTAGCTACTTGAGTAAATGAGTTTACGTTGGGAGGAGAAAGGTTAGAGCGGGCAAAAATAGAACTTCTTGGAAAACGATGTGCCGGACATTTAGTCCAATTTTAAGCTTAATGTTAACATTAAAATCTGCTTACTTTGATCTCACAAGCCTAAATAGAGTGGACATAGAGGGTAGAAACAACCTAACAATTTTTCAAAGAGCAGATCAAAACAACTCCGAGCCTGTTTTATCCGGAAGACCTGTCACCACTGGTCGGATTTAATAACACAAGCAGAACGGCGACACCTTTATTGTTGTTTTTAACCTCCAAACATGAAGCCCGAGAGCTGCTTGAGTAATACAAATGCGTACCATGGCAATGACAAAGACAGATCCAAAAATTTTAAAAAGCTCAAAAATTGAATCTGGAACTTACGCGTTCGGCATCCTGACTCGATGCTTGGGAAACATATAGCAACACTAAACCAGTCACAAGCCTCCAGTCAAGAGGCATCTGAATTGGTGAAAACGTAGCTAAGGGACGGCTATAAATTAGCGGCAATTTGCTTTGACGGTTTTATGGGTGTTTTGGCACCCGGAGGAAAGCGGGAGAAAGGTGAAAACCCGATGAGATCTTTCACAGGACAACTACAAAAAATTAAAACAATTTTTTGCTAAAAAAATTATTTAAATTATTAAAAAAGTGAAAAATTCCAAAATTCATTGAAAAAGCAATTTAAAATTTGGATGGTTGCAAAAAATTTTGTTCCAATCGCAAAACTCAATAAAATTGTTCTGAAAATTTTTAAAACATTAAAATTTAGCTTAAATTTAAATAAAAGTTGCGCTCAAAAACGTTCAAATTTGCGGTAAAACGTTCTATTTAACGTGAAAGCGTACTGGAAAAATCGAAAAACGGTAGTTTTGGTTTCAAATAGTTTTGACGCCTTAAAATCCTCAGCCACGTTACTCAAGATTTCCAAAAACGCGTGAATTTTTTTATGAGACACTGCAACATGTTTCCACGAAAGCCAAAAATTAAATGTTTTAAACAGAAAAAAAAATTTTTGCAAGTTAAAATTTTTTTCAAATAATCAAGTTTGCTTCCCAAGACTTACTTAACAGTAGAAGCCATTGTGTTACCTCTCCTGCCTCCTGCCGAGTTCAAGGCAATAAGACTAGGCGCACTGCACACACCCTGAAGAATTGGGACCGTCATAACATAGCACAACGAGTAAACTCGTTTATCTGGGCAGTTTTATACCCCACTCATACGACACAAACAACGTTTTCATAAATAGCAAAGAAGTTTTTTAGATGTTTGCGAGGTGTTTTCTTTGCTTCGAAGAGAGAGCAGACGGCTTGTGGTTTGGTGTACATAGTCCCAAGTCTATGTCTCAAGACATAACTTTCTAATTAATTACTGTTTTCGAATTTTCGGCATGACAGGTCTATTTGTAATTAGGAATGTGATGGTTTGAGATGAGAGATATGAGACAAATGAGAGGCGGGAAAGCAAACTTTGATGCTCAAAAAATCACTTAACAAATTGAAATTGAAACAAACCTTGGCCTAGACCCGACGCAATTCATGCTGCTATCGACTGAACGTCTTCTTCAGACAAATTCAAAGTGTCGCTCCAAATTTGTCTCTGCTTTTACCGTCACCCTCAGGGAATTGACACCCAAGAAATACGATTAGCGTCGATAGTGACAAAAAATGTCTGCCACGGCGTGTCACCATCCAAAAGTGCGGCAGTTTTCGTTTAAACACGTTGACTAGTTTAAAAGTGCTTATGACACCAGCAACTCGCTACATAAACTTGTCAATAGGACAGCAGCTGTTTTAAAGCATAAAAAACAGGCACGCTTTTAAGAGTGATACGAGTAAAATGCAAGTTTCACCGTCGTCTCAAAACAAAACATTGTTTCGAGCGCTGGAATTAGATTATAAGCGCGCCTTTTCGAGAATGGGGATGAGACCAAGAAAAGAGAAGCGAGATGAAATGGGCGCAGACGGGAGATCAATGGGAAATGACTTTGGGTGGAATAAGTAATTTCGGGATGATTCCAGGACTTTTATGACCATCAATAATGCTGCTATCCCAGAAACATTTCCGTTTTTATGAATTGAGACATTTGCATAAGTAATTTGTGCATATTTTTCCACAACAGCCGAAAAGAGAAAGTCATTAAAAATGCCAAAAAATCGAAAAATCTAACATTTTGAATTTTTAAAAATGAAACAAAAAATTTTTTAAGTTGAAAAGCTTTTTAATGTTTGAAACGTTTCAGAGCATTTTTAAACGCAATAAACAATTTTTGTAAATTTACAAAGAGATATTTTTAACTGTTAATAATTTTGAACTTACAAAAGTCTTTTTAACAAAAATTAAATTTCAATATTTAAACGTTTTTTTAAGTAACTCACGAGCTCACAACCCCGATATTTCCTAATAGAAATGACGATCAAGGATCTGCGTCCACGAAAAATAGGTTTAAAGTGCAAAAACTGCTGCCTTGGATCCTCTTTGCTCCTCTCACAGACAAATCAATCATAGCGAACAAGGGGTAATTGAGGGCGGTTGTGGCGTTTTTAGCTGAGTGTTGGGAATTGATTGATCATGTGGTTAAACTCTGAAAATAAAGGAAACTCACCAAGACGACCCGTGAACAGTCATGTTGACAATTCCTGTTTAGCCCCAAAAAGCGGAGTTTAGAGACCTATTCATACCTAATGAAAAAGCACGTGTAATAAATAAGCCGCTCGATTGAGGAGCGCCCAAAACAGTGACAGAATTGCGAACAAGCATAACAGATCGATGTGGCAACAAAAACTCTGGCACATCACGGCAACAGCAACGGCGAAGACAGCTTCGAGTTAGGGACTTTGAGTCTCTTTTTGAGAACAATGGCTTATTTGGAGGAAGGGTTGCGGATGGGTGGGCTCGGAGTGAGTAATCAATGAAGCGCAAGGACATTTGTGTGCATTTGGCTTTTTGGAGTTTGACAAAAACCCAATTGTTTATCAACTTTAAATCTAAAAACATTCCTGGACATAGGCTAGTACAAAGACCGCCGTTAGCAGATAAGAGCGTAAATTGACTTTCTACGACGGCTTGTTTTGGTAGACAACGCAAATCATAAAAATTTTGGTCTCGAGGGATTTTTGTCAAGCCGGCATCACAATTTAAGAATTTGGTATGATCGATGGGGTGCGATAAGAGAAACGGTTTATTCTAAAAAGTTTTAAAAACCAAATTTGCCAAACATCGGGCACCTTAAGACTTTTTTGAAGCTCGTAATTTCAAAATTTTGATAGAACCCTTTTACCAGTACTTCCATCACCAAACAAATGCTCCGAATTTTTAAAGTTTAAAACCTAAAAACCTGTTTATTTTTAATAAATATTAAAGCAAAATTGAAATTTTTAATTGAATTTTCAAAAATTTTTACCCTAAACAATTTCAAAAATTTTACCCTAAACCTTAAAACTATAATTAACCGAACCTAGCAAAAGCTGAGTGTTACTAATTTTTACCCTTAAAACAAGCGATTTTTTTACCAAATCTTTCCACCAGTGTGAGTTTTACGAGTCACGCATAAAAGGCTCCAAAACCGAGTTTTACTACTTACGACATTTACTTGTTAATATTGACATCTAAGCGTGTTAAAAAAGCGAAAAAGCGTCCATTTAAAGCCACGAGTATCGTACCGTATCCTAACACCTTCACATCTACCGTATACCAGAGCAAACGTACCCCATTTCAGTCTGCTCTTCGTTTGACCTGCAGATAAACATTTACAATTCTCTTCTAATTTGTGCGATTACGGTACTCGCTACCTAACAATTTCTCTCAGTGCAGGAGTGAAATTCTAAAACTCGTCTACCGTAATCAACAATCTCGTGCGGGTTTCGTAATACTGTGGATACGGTAGACTTACCCTTCTTGGTAGGAGTAATCGTATAGATCGGTGTAGTCTATAAATTGTACCGGCGAGCGTTCTACACAAGCGTGACTTCTGATCATATTCTTTAGGTAAGGGTACTGTAGGTGTTAGATGGTTGATGCAGGAAGGGGCATCTGGTAAAAGTTGAACTGAAACGGGGTTTGGTTTGGGTGGGTGCCAAGGTAGAGATCACGCATCGATCATAAATGGAGATAGAAAAACAGACAGTAAAAATAGGCTAGAAAATATAAATATTAAATGTAGTCTGGTAGGAAATAAGCACTAGTAAAAGTCGGATTTTGCTATTTTAAGCTTAAAAATTATATTAAAAATGGGCTTTTTAGTAAAACTAAGACATTCCCTTAATCTTAAACCTACCGAGCGAAGCAGCAAGCGGCCTCCAGGATGACTTCGGAATTGACTTAAGACCCTCACTAAAGCAACTGAAGATGCCCGAAACCGCATAAATTTTTTATCAGACATGACAACATGTTTGTCTTCAGCGCCGTTTGCTTAAGCCCTCCCCCCATAGTTCAAGACGCATGCGTCCTGCGTCTTCGGCCGTTTTTCCGCATGCGTCCGACTCGAAGGACGCATGGAGCTGTCTGGGAAAAGTTCGCTGCATCTATGATTTAATTTGCGGGAAAAAGCGTTTTTTTTTTTGCAAATTCTACTTTGCGACCCTCAAAAACGAATTTGTCGCCTAATTCTAGCCCAGAATCGACAAAAACGCACAGCGAAATTCACACACCCAGGCCACACACACCGCAATTTCGAGAAAACGCAGAGAAGACGCTCCTTCCGACCAGCTGCACAAATTTCGTCCGCATGTGTCTGAGGCCACACGCAGACGAAGACGCATGCAAGACGCACGCTCCCCACAAGACGCATGCCCGACTATGGCCGCGCATTACAACTACGGTGCCTGCGTTTCGCTGCGTGTGGCTGAAGACGCATGCATATAAAATTTGTCAAATATGGCGTTATCTTGGCAAGACGCATGCGTCTCGAACTATGGAAAAGAAAAAAGTTTTAAAAATTTGGATAAAATTTTGTTCTTAAAACTGGATTAAGCTGACAGTGTATATTTTTGTGTAGTCGGACTCAAACATAATAGCTGGCAATTTTATGGCTCAGTAGATTAAGCATAGGTTCGAAAATCCTGGTCTTTGAGATATTGCGAAATTGGATTCCTTACTTTGAAAATAGCCTTGAAAAAACACTTACTTTTAGTGCTTGTCTAAATATATCCGCTCTCCAATTAAAAGTACAGCTAAACTTTAACCCAATAAACTTTTTTCTGTTTTAAACAGCAAAAGCTAAACTTTAACCCAATTCTAAAAATCACTCCAAAACACATATTCAACCCAAAGGAAGTGAGCCTATATACCACAAACGGCCAATTTCTCAATAATGCCTAATTTCTCCAGACAGTCAATGAGCAGTGAAGCGCAAAGAGGAACTGAAATTCGCGTCGAGACCAGACCCCAAGACCAGACTCCCCCTCTGGCAGTTGATTTAACGTCAATCCACACACGAGAACGACGACGACGTCGTCGGGACCTGGATGAAAAATGCCGCCGCCTATTAGTAGTCGATTTCACGCCGTGGGGCCGACATCGCCGACGGGGCGGCGGCCCCTTCAAGAGGTGTGCGTATCCGGTTTCAAAAAGGTCCAAAACGGCCTCGTAAAGGTTGACGGAAACGTGTTAGGGTGGACTTTAAGCACAAACAATGGGGGGCTCAAAGGATGAAGTGATGTCGAGTTATAGCCTAATTGAAAGGACGGCGATTTGCGATTAGTGGGGTTAATCGCTAATCGTTTTATGGGATTTTCGGGCTATCTTAAAAATGATCTGGAAATTTGGGAGTGGAGAATGATATATGGGTTCTCAACTTTCATGCGTCAAACTTGTATACGACTTAAGGAAAACTTTATAAAGTTACCCTGAGAGATACCCTGAGAGATAAAGTCAAGTTTTCTCACGCTAAAGTCAGACCCTGAGAAAAATAAAGTATGTCAAATAGCAAAGTTTTGCAATTTTCAAAGATTTTACTGACAGAACTGTCTTCAAAAAATAGTGTAGCTTGAAAACAATTTTTGAAAAGTTGTGTTTTTCAAACACAGGGGACTTCAGTTGCTTCTCCACATCGGGAACTTTACATTCATTGAATTCATCTATCCAAAATGCTTTGACATTTTTTCCAGAGGCTTATTTTAGTACGCAAGAGCCTTTCGTTAAACCTAAAATCCCTATTTAAAACACTAAAAATAAAGCGAAATATTTAAGGACACCATTCCACTTCCCACACTTCGCCTTGTAAAATAGATGTGCACAAGCCAAGTCATATCTTCCATATCCAATCGACAGCTTCATTTCTTTCCTCTCTCTGGGCCATTAAACTAATTAAAACAACAAAGGATCACCATGTGCAGGGAAGAAAGCAAATTGGAGAAACGCATTGCGTGAGCGGAAAATTAATGTGAACAACTGGATGAGCTGTTTGTGTTTGATTGGGGGTTTGCTAAGCCGTTAAATCAATCCAAGCTCTTTTTGCACTAAAGCTGTTTGAGCCTTAAAACGCTCAAATTTTTCCTCTCCACGAAAGTAACCCGTGAAAAGAACTTACATCGGCATGGCTGCAGCTTCCTGTTATCGCGTTGCGCCACACACACAGACACAAATATCACAAGAAGAGAATGCAGCAGCCAAAGTAGTGTAGCAGTCTGAGCACTTAGAGGAGCAGCATAGAATTTAGGGTGGTCGAGTTCGAGTTCAACGACATTTGCAATTCCTGAAACGCTGAAGACGCTAAAGCAAACACGATTAATAACACGCTCCCGCTCGCTCCTCGATAATCCTATTAATTAATTGATTTGAGTGTGAAGAGAGGCTCAAAGTGGAGCTATGGAAAAAATCGATTACGTGTGTAAACACATAGATGAGTAATTGTTACGGTAGGCAAAGATCAAGGGTTGACCTTATCTTTAGCCTGTTTAAAATTTTTTGGGAGCTATGTTTTGTGCATAGACTCGGTATGGTGCTCCCAAATTACATTAACCCCATTCCACCCATAAAAAACTCCTGCCAAGGCCCATCACGCACACACTCAATTAAACTGACAGAGCGGGACAAACACCCCACGAGACGAAGATCAGTAGTCAATGATTGAAAGTTTAAGGAGTGAAAAAGTTAATTGAGTTCGAGGGCGCGGACGTTGGGGTTATGTGATGAGATCTAGCTGCGTTTTTTTGAGGCGCGGATATGCGTAGATTTAGGAGAGTAGGACTCTTGGAAAAATCAATTTTTGGCTCTTCGCTGATTTCAGTTCAACACGATGAATTCTTAATCATCACGCACGCTTTTGGGCAATCTTCTCCAAATTCAACACTTATTGACGGGGGTGTATGTGTAAGCCGGAAATTGAAGAAGCTGCACTTAACGTCACCTTGGGATTTTATCATCAAAATGGAAAACAGGGACAACTAGACACCTATTTAATTGAACAGCTAATTCAGTATGCAATTCAGTTTTAAAAAGTGGCCTTCAAAAAAACACAAAAAATAAATTGAACGACATTTTCAGTTTTTTAGAGTCCGACGAAACGCTTGTCACATTAAAACAACCTTTAAAAAATCAATAAAATCTTTCATCATGACTCCTAACCACAAGCGTTAAACGTCCATCAGACTTATCTCAATTGTCGCACTTTTGATTGACAATTGTGACGTCCCTGACATATGGGCCAACACGTCCTGAGGCGCGAATTCTTAAAGCGTTTAAAAGTGCGGCAAAAACCACATTCGCCAACTTCTCTAAAGCCCAAGAAGACGTTAACAGATGGTCACGAAAGTCAGGGAGAGAATTCGTTAGGCTGTCAGCGTGACGTTGAGACTATGCTGCTGTCAAAACATCTATTAGGCGCTATAATAACGTCCAAAATAGAAAAAAACGTCAATTAAAAAAGAGGACGCGCTAAGCGTTGGTTGCTGTTTACAATAGGATGAACGGATGTGTAGGGTTTTGATTTAATTAGTCACTGTTTGAAGCTTGAAAAAAGAAATCGACATTACTTCGGGTTCTTTTTGTGTCCAAAGCGACACGTTAAGGCACTAAACAGAGATTTACGCCGCCCACTAAAACGCCTTTTTGCGCCACTTTCACTAAATTAGACTTACGTCCTAACATTTGGGACACAAACTGGGAGAGGACAATACGGGCAGGAAAGAAGAGAAGCATGTCGCGTTGCGCGCTAGGTGCGTTTTTGTTTTGGAACAATCAATAAGTGCGTCAAAAGTCCGATGAATGAGGTGGAAATCAACTGGAAAGGTCAGAGGAACACAAAATGGACCAGTGGCATTTAGGCCAATTGTACTGTGTACAATTAATAATCTCTTTACATAAAAATAGGGAAAAATTTATTTGTCATACAGCACATCATAGTAAAGGCTATGACCATTGAATTTGGGCAAAACAGGAAGCCGATCAATTTCAATTGAATCCTAGCGTCACGAGTGGCCTTTGCTTTAAGCGGTCATTAAATTAGGAATTTCCCTCTGAGCATTTTCACGTTGGATGTCGGATAGATGAGCAACAAAAAGCCTAAAATTTGTACAATTGCTTCCAACTAAAAACTATTGAATTACATTTGAAAAGGTTAGCAAATGGGGTGTCAACGCAGTCAACGTCTTACACTAAAAAATTTTATTAAATTTTGTCAAAAATTTACGAAAATTGAAACCAAAGAATTTAATGTTAGATTGGTTCCCATCGATGAAAGTCAAAAATTAATCGTTTAATTAAAACAAGCCTTAAATTTAAAATAAATTGCCAAAAAGGCTACCGAGTTTGAAATTACTGTACGTGTTTCACTTGATTACAACCATTCAAATGTCTTTTAAAAAGAGCGTTATTGTTATTTTCAAAAATTGGCACAACTTTTAAATGATTTTTACTAATTTGACTGTCAGTTGATCGTAACTGCTAGTTTCAAAAAATGATTAGATTTTTCAACTTTTTCAACTCAAATTTGACGTTCATCTTTCCACAATATAAAAAAATTGCAACGTTCTCAACAACTCAAAAAACGTTGTTAACTTTTTCATGTCTTTTAAGGAATTTATTGTGACGTCAGGAAATTGATAATTTCAATACATAGACAGTCACAAAAAGAGGAGCCCTTGTTAAACAGTAAAAAAACCGTTCGTTCGCGTCCCAAAAATAGAAAATATTGTTATGCATGATGTTAAATATTCTAAAAACAAACGAAATTCCGCGTTCCAAAAAAAGATATTCAAAAAATTGCTACAATTTTTCAATCAATCTATTCCATAGATTGTGACTCCACAAACTCCACAAAATCACGCAAAAGATTTTATTTAAAATTGAGTTAGCTTATTCCTTCTCCATCCCCTATCCACTTGAATTCACTACCCATTAAAGCCCCGATTCCAAACATTGATTTTATTAGTTTTGGCATGGCCACTTGACAATTAGAGTTCCCGTGTTTGCGCCATAGCCTGGCTTGCAGCAGAAACCCATTATCAAAACCCTGAAAATCTCTCCGAAAATTACACGACAGCCTACTTTTTGTCACGCGACTGCCTACTTTTTGCTGTGTGCGTTTTGGCTACGCGTAATCAAATTGCCAACCTGATTGCCCTCAAGACACATTTCCTTCTTCCCCACGCCACTCAAAACATGCCCCGTTCGCCTCATTTCAAATTGTAATTTAAGCACTTTTTGCCATCGTCACGAAGTTTTACATAATCGCGTCAGTCGCTTGTACTCGTCAAGATTAAAATTACCATATTTTAGTTCAAGAAGAAACTCTTCTAAAGATCACCACCGCGCTCAAGGACCAAATCACGCAAGTTGGCGACGCCGATGTCGCTTTCAACGTGTGCGTCAATCAGCCGACCGCCGAAGGATTGCAGATCAAATGGTGAGTTGGTTTCAGAGCCATAGAGCCTCAGGCTACTGAAGGGGGAAAGAGGAAAACATCTTACGCATGCACGTGAGACACACGGGAAGAATGTTGAAGCAAGCGACATTTATCATCTTATAGATTTTTGATTACTGCACTAAGTGCCGCTTTTTGGTGGGAGTTGGGCGCGAAAAACACGCGATTTGCAATTCCAAGTTCTCAAGGGTCCATTAGAAAGAAAGACGATGCTAATACATCATTTTGAGCAAAAATTTGTTAGGAGAAAAGCATCGAATGGGCGTGTAACAGACTTCCACTTTGGGTTTATTGTTTTCAAGAAAAAGCGTTTGTTTGCATGCACAAAGTGGTTTTGGAAGCCGAAGAAAAAATATGCCAAAAAGCCATAAATTATTTGAGTGAAATTTCAAAAAAGTTGTTTTCTTCCTTTTTAGGTTTAATTACACTTGAAGTATGTAAAGTAAAATAATAAAAGTACGGTGTATGCAACGTCTCTATGCGACGGTCAATTCCAAAAATTAATTTCTTAATTGAAAAAAAGTGCAAAATAGGGTTCAAAGAAATTCTGCACTTTAAGCACCAGAAAAATCAAAATTAGTAGGTAAAAAAGAAAACTAAGCAAAGCAAAACGGTCATGAAAGATACAAATCGTAATTGAAAGAAACCATTTACCATAAAACACCGAAAATGTTACAATTCTTCAAATAGGTTTTTTTTCAACGTAATAAAAAAAAAACGTTTCCAAAATTTTTTTTTTAAATATAAAAATTTTGAAGCACAGAAAAAAACTATGTCGCTCATTTAATTGAATTTCTAAACCGATTTAGCGAAATTACAAATTCAATTACAGTTGCAATTCATTTAAAATTTAAAAAATTCAAATTTCCATTTTTGAAGTTTTATATTTTATTGAATATTTTCCTGTTCCTATTTTTAATTAATTAATTGACTTTTGCACAAGGAAATAGTAACAACCGTAAAAAGTTATCATAAATTGAGCGGGAAAAGTGCATGTCAGTTTTTAAATCAACAACTACAACCGTGGCAATGATCTCTGGTTCCCAATCTGACTTGGACATTAGTTGTCACTTGTCCGTCATAAAAAAAAACTTTTTTTGAACTGGGTCGTTTTATCGCAATAAACTACGATTCACGCTGTTCCACCACAAAAAAATGAGGCTCAAGTACAATTAAAATATTTAAATAAAACAGTGAAAATTGAATCAAACTGGATGTGAATACCTTAAAAAACGTTTTAATTCTACGAATTGCTTTAAGCGCCAAACAATGTAATTTTAGAAGGTCAGAGAGGAGAATCAAGCGTAGCAAATCGTTACGTCTTAAGTTAAAATTGCATAAAAGAAATAAATAAATAAATAATTTTTTATTGATTTGAACAATTAAAACTAGCGAGCCATTAAAATGTAATTGACTTAAGACTTAAAAAAAACGTTTTTGATATTTAATTTTTTTTTTGAATCACAGCTGATTTCGATGAAAAGCGACTTAAACACGAGCTAACTAGTTTTGTCCAATAGCAAAACAACTAAAAACCAAATTTTATTTTACAAGCGAAATTACAAAATTATTTAGATTTATTAAGATTTTACTCAAGCCACATTGCTCTCACCTCACATATTCAAAAAACGCCTGTTTAAAAAAAGTCTTTAATAAAAAATACATTTTGCTGTCGCTTTGTCCAAAAAAGAAGCACTTTTAGATATTGTTGATGTTGATGTCTGAAAATTTCTAAACATTTCTCTTTGTCATTTAAACCGTTACCTAGAACAAATCATTTATGACAAATTTATAGCGCCCATTCAAAATTCAAAACAGCTAAACTTGCTTCTAGGCTAATCCTAAATGCAGCCCTATTTTGCATAATCCTCAAAATGCATTTTTCGATTTCCTCATTCGTCACATTTTCAAAAACACCGCTTGATTTATTAAAGTTTCCCATCTCGCCATTAGGGCCCTTTGCGGCGACGCAACAAACGAACAAAGCGCGCTTCAAAATTGAAAATCCAGACCACGCATGTCGGAAATTGCAAATTTTGAATTCCATAATAAAACACAGCGACAACAAGCTTTCGCTGCCTGTGTGCAGAGAGCGCGTCTCGAAACGTGCTGATAATTGCACTGGGAGCATAGGAGCCATGGTGCTCGGTTTATAGACAGGGGTAGTGTGGGCGACGAAGGCACCGGCAAGTCCACAAGGGTTCCAATTACAACAATAGGTAAACACAGACACACGATTAAACAACGTTTCTTTTAGGCACAAGAACGGCTCGGAGATCGATTTGTCTAAGAGCGGAGCCAAGTATGAAACGAAATTCGCCAACGGGATCCTCACTTTGCGGATTCTGACGGTAGAGGAGACCGATGCAGGCGAATTTTTGTGCCAGATCTACAAGGGAAATCATAAATTGGCGACCACTGCGAAGCTTGAGGTGAAGGTGAGTAAACACTTTAAAGGGTCCAGAGATCTGGTTGTTTCCACGCTTGGGAAGAGTCCGACTGGACCTCGAAAGAATCCTAGTGCAGGATATAAAAGCATATTTTTCAGACTGCTGAGAAGAAACCCAAAAAGAAGACCAAGAAACCCCCATCCTCCACTGAAGCCTTAGAAGAACCCCCAAAATTCCACCTGACTCTAAAAGATGAAACCGTCAAAATCGGCGACAGAATGGTCCTGGCTATAACCAACACCACAATGCCAGAACCTGACGTTCAATGGTACCGTAACGGCACCGAAATTGCCGAAAGTGACGCTAAATACCGCATCCGACATGACAAGGGTAAGATCAAACTGAACTTGTGACTGTTACTAGTGCACTTTCCAGGTCGCTACGAGTTAGAGATCATTTCTTGTGAGATGGTCGACAGCTGCGAATGGAAGGCGATAGGCAAAAACCCATACGGTAGTTGCGAGAGCTCTTGTCAGCTTACCGTCACCTCACCTGATGGAAAACAAGGACCTGAGTTCAAGGTGGGTCCTGGCACGATTTGCCCCAATTAACAATAAACATCAATTCCAGCGCAAGCTCGAAACCGTGATGGTCTACAAAACCGAAATCATCAAACTCGAAGTCATCGTCATAGGACAACCTGCACCTACAGTAACCTGGAAACGCAACGGATCTGCCCTGAAGCATACGGACAAACACCGTATTCTCAGCGATGAGACCTCTGGCAAGTACACATTGTCGGTCATGGAATCGTCGATTGACGACTCGGGAACGTATGAAGTTATCGCTAAGAATTTACTTGGCGAGAACAAGTGCAGTTGTGTCGTTACTGTGAGAGGTATGCTGGTGCAGGCTAGATTAGAGGCTAAAAGTGGAGTTCTAGATGGAACCCCAAGAACAGATGAAGGAGAAGAGTCCCATGCCCCCGTTTTTAGAATGCCGTTGCCAGCCGCGAGAGAGCTTCCAGAGAACCTGGAAGTCACTCTTGTGTGCGCGGTGACTGGTACCCCTACCCCGAAAATCGAATGGACTAAGGATGGAAAACCGTGTTCGAATGCTACGGCTACTGTAAGATTTTTCACACTTCAGTTTAACAAATAATTTGGTAATTTTTCAGTTTGAGAACGGTGTCTGCACCCTACTCATCAAAGGAGCCAAAAAGACCCACTCAGGCCTGTACACCTGCACTGCCTCAAACACCCACGGCGAGGTCAAATCCACCTGTGTCCTAACCATCCAACGTAAGCATTTTCACCCCTTTTCAGTACGTTTAGGCCCTTTTTCAGCCGAAGAAGAAACCCTAGCCATGAAGCCCAAATTCAAGGAGCCTCTCTCCAATGTCTCGGCAATCGAGAACACTGAAGTCGTTTTTGAGTGTTGCGTCGTAGGAAAGCCCATTCCGCAGATCACCTGGTACAAGGATGGCCTCAAAATGTTGATGAACAGCCGAATGCTTCAATACGTGGATCGTAAGGGAGTCGTGAGGCTTAACATTATGAACGTTACGCCTGACGACGCTGGCGAGTACACGTGCGAGGCTGAGAATACCGAAGGCAAGGATTTCAGTCATGCGGAACTCAAAGTCGTCGATATGGGCATCACGAAACCCATGAAACGAGAGTCATCGCCTCAGAGAACCCAGTCAGAACCTGTCATTACTCGAGGCCTCAACGATTCCAAGGTCCACGAAGGCAATCGAGAGCTTTTGGAAGTCGAAGTTGAAGCGTTCCCTGAAGCCACCTCAGAGTGGTACTTCAACGGAGAACGAGTAACCGAATCTAAGCTTTTGAGGACTTATTTCGACGGTCGCATAGCCTTCCTTAAGATATACGAAGCCAAAAAAGAACACCAAGGCGAGTACATGTGCCGTATCTTTAACCAGTTGGGATCTGTGACCACTCGATGCAAGGTTACTGTAGAAGCTGCGTCAGAGACTGAAGACTACCTTGAAAATATGCCGAAATTCAGCCACAAATTGGAGAATATTACTGTTAGAGTTGAGAAGGAGACCATCGTTCTGAGATGTCAGGTTGAGGGTAAGCCTCAGCCGGAGGTCAGATGGCTCTTCAATGGAAAAGCAATTCATGCGACGCCTGAAGTCGAAACCAAGAAGGATAACAGCGTCTACTCGCTTGAGATCAAGGATTTCAGCAACAAGTGGTGTGGCACGTACACCGCTGTGGCTTCGAATGTCTATGGAGACGCTCATTGTTCTGCAGATGTCAGCTTTGTTGATAAAGGTAAAAGACTAAACCAAAAAAGTCCATTTTTCATTGGTTTCATTTTAGAAACCGCCAAGATCGAAGAAACAGTCCCAGTCCAAGAAGACCAATCCCCAGTTTTTACCATTTCACTGAAAGACAAGACCGCCATGGCCGGAGAAACCGTGAACCTCAAATGTACCGTAACCGGCATCCCTGACCCCCAGATTACATGGCTCAAAGACAACGAGGTCATCAACACCACCCGAAAACGTCAACTCAAATTTGACGAAAACGGTCAATGCATCCTGACCATTGCTAGCGTCACTGCGGAGGATACTGGAATCTACATGGTATACTACCGTAATCCTAGCCTGCATCTTACATATGAGTCTTTTAGTGTACCGCCAGGAACCGTTCTGGAGTCCAGAGCACAGAATGTATGCTGACCATCGCTAGCACTGTTGGCCCTGATGCACATTTGGTTACGGCTGATTCAACGCAGGAGAAGAAGACGAAGCCTCAGTTTACGAGGGTTCCTTCCAAGACTGTGAATATTGGAGAAGGGTCGAGGTTGGAACTGGCTGCTAGAGCTATTGGAGAACCGACGCCTAGGATTACTTGGCAGAAGGATGACAAGGAGGTGAGCTATTTCAGAGTGAGGCTTAACATCAAATTTTTATTTTAAGATTGCTTGAAAACACAAATTTTACATTTTCAGGTTATAAGCTTCATAAAAAATTACCATTGTGACCATATTTTATCTAATTTTCCAATTTCAGATCACTCGTACAAACAAGCTGTACTCAATCCGAGTCACAGGAAACGGCGAATCCATCCTCTGCCTTGACTGTGCAGTCCTGAAATCCTCGGGCCAGTTTACCTGCATCGCGGAGAACTCCGAAGGAATCGAGAAGATCGATGTCCAACTAATCGTCACCAAAGCTGCCTACGACACCAAGCAGAAACAAGCTCCCAATTTCGCTAAGGAATTGGCTGACATGGGCGTCGTCATGGGTCATCCCGTAACCCTGAAGTGCTCTGTTGAAGGCCGTCCTGACCCTCAACTCACCTGGTTCTTTATCAACGACGCAAGGAAATCCGTCCCACTAAGCAGTCTGAAGGGTGTCTGGACCGAGTATCGCATTGGAAACGATGTGGAACTCAAAGCTAATACCGTAGTCAAGACACAGCAAGGAACGTATCAATGTGTGGCCAAGAATGAGCATGGCGAGGCTATCACCCAGTGCTATCTGTTAGTCGGAGAGACCTCCGATAAGCCTGCTGGACCGCCTCGTTTCCTTAAGTGTCTCAGAGACATTTGGAGCCCGATTGGAGAAGATGTAGAATTTGAGGTCGAGATTGGAGGCTTTCCGTTGCCTGAGCTTACTTGGTATCACAATGGGGAAAAGATCACGGAAAGTCGTCAATATCAGGTACGTATCAAGACCATAAATTACCTTCTAACATTTTTTCAAATGTTGGAGTTTTATAATCCTAACAACTCATTTCAGATCAACTACCCAACACCCTCAAAATGCACCCTGAAAATCACCGGAATCCACGTCTCCGACATCGGCTCTTACTCGGTTGAAGCCTCCAATATTCACGGATCCGTAAGAACCAACGGCAGCCTCAACATAGGAAAGCCCCGCGTGGCCAAGCCGCCAGTTTTCACCGGAATCGAAACCGAAGAGATCATCATTCAGACTTTTGAGTCTTACAAGAAGGTAAGGCTACCGTCATCTGAGCATTTTGAGGATCTGTTAATTCAGGGAGAGATCGAAGGCCAACGTCGCGTGCACCTCCACAGCAAACGCAAGGGTGCAGCGCCCAATTTTGTCATTGGCCTGGAAGACATGGAGCTTAAGGCCGGTGACACGGCAGCTGTAGCCGGAAAATTGGCCAAAAGGCGAAGGAAAGGAGGTCCATCTAGGACTGACGCTAAGGGATTGGCTGATTCAGTCTTGGCTGGAACTAGCCTTGAAGAACCCGGAGCGATTACCGCTACAACCAGCAGGGACTCTAAAGACGAACCTTCCACTAGTATGTGTTTTACCAATCTTCAAAGCTTTCAAAAGCCATTTTAGCCATTGAGGACATCCGTTTCGCTGTAAATGAAAGGAACAAGAAGCCCTGTCGACCCAAGTATCTGGTGAAGCCTAAGCCCAAAAAGACGTTGGAGGAATACAAGTCGCTGAGGTTGAAGACAGCCGTTAGCGCAAATCCTCAAGCCGATGTCACTTGGGATAGGAATGGAATGATCCTGGAAACCGGAAATAAGTACTCGATCTATCATGATGGCGACTTCTATTATTTGGAGGTAAGCAAACGCTGATAGTTTTCACTAAATCGAGCCTTGCTCAGAAAAGCAAATCTGGATTTTAAGGTTTTTTAGGCTTAAGCCTAAGTAACCATTAAAATGTTGATCAAGCTTGGGCCTAAATTTCTATTAAAGTTGTTAGGGCTACACCTAGATTTTTCGCTTTTTTACGTTTCAGTCAAAATTTTGATTAGGCTACAGGCACAAGCCTAAATTTAAGCTTTAGGCTTGAACATTAGGCTTAAACCTCAACTTGGAACCATTAGAGCTAATCATCAATTGTTAGTTCAAACGTTTTGCAGGTTTAAGGCGACCACCCGGCAAGCCAAAATATCGGTTTTAAGCTTGTAGTAAGGTTAAGCCCAAAACGCCATTTGTAGTTTTTTTCGCTCAGGTCAAAGCTTCCATTTTAAGTTTCTAGGCTTATGCCCAAAGCAGTTGTCGAGTGTCGAAAACCGAGTTCCAATGCTCAAGTCTCCATTCATAGATTAAAAGTCGTAAGCAGCTTTGACGTTTAAACCCAAATCTCGATTGATGTCCGCTGACTGTAATTCTAGCTTAACCGATCAATTTCCAGGTCCACCACGTGAGCAGATACGACCAAGGCTTCTACAACTGCACCGCCTCGAACACCGAAGGCATTGCCACTTGCAGTTCCGAAGTCGAAGTGATTCCAGCCGACAAAGAAAAAATGGAACAGATGCGTCGTCGCTCCCGCAAGGAGCCCAAAGGTCCCACTTTCGTGGAAGTGCTTCCAGGAAAATTCAAAACAAGCAAAGGCGAAACGACTTCAGTCGAATGCAGCGTCTACGGCTACCCAGCGCCCGCCATCTCGTGGCTCCGCAACGGAACCGCCCTCATTCCGCAAACGGATCGCTACCAAATGTTCTACGACGGCGAGTGTGCCACGCTGAAATTCATCAATTTGTCATCAGCTGACGCTGGCACTTACACCTGCAAAGCGGAAAACGCCCTCGGCTCCGCCAGCAGCCAGATGAACCTGGAAGTAGAAGGCCCTAAGAAGCCTGGCGATGGCACGCCTCCTAAGTTCTCCTTTGAGAAAAAGGTCTTGGATCCTGTAACGGATGGAAACAAGGTTCTTTTGGAGGCAGATGTCATTGAAGGCTCAAAACCGGTCAACTTCCGTTGGATGCATAACCGCGTGGAAGTCACAGATTCGAGTGGCTTCACCTATGCCCGACAAGGCGACAAGATGAGTCTGACAATTCAGGACGCGTTCCCTGAAGATGCAGGCGACTATTATTGTGTCGCTGAAAACGCGTTTGGTGTAGCTAAGTGTTGCTTGACTGTTCAAGTCAAGGGTAAGTCAAAGGTCTTTGAAAATTGGATTTTAAAAAATGGATTCAGAACAAACTGAGAAATCGATAGCCGAAGAGATGCCCGTCGTCAAAGCCCTCACTAAGATCATCGACGCGGAATTCGGCGCGACTACGATTGTCTCGATCAGCGCTAAGGGACACCCTGATCCTGTTATCACCTGGTTCAAGGGTGGTAAGCAGCTCGCGCCTGGAAGCAAATATCAGGTGAGGGTTGATTGAAGAAACAAAAAAACAAAGTCAGCAAAAAACGTTAAAAAGTTGTAATCGACTCAGCGCAAAATTTGAGCTGAACCAGAGGGATCGTGTCTGAGGCTTTAATTTGAGATTTTTTGCAGGATAGTGGAGGCTGAATTTTATCCTACAAGTAACCGTATTTCAGACCTCAAACGTCGAAAACGTCTTCCACCTACGAATTTGCGAACTGACGCCTGAAGATTCCGGTAGCTACAAACTTCAGGCCGTCAACACCAGCGGAGCATCATCAGCCTTTGTGCAGGTCAACGTCATAGAGCCACCTCTTGGGTAAAGCCCTCTTATCCATTCTTCTTAAACCTAATTCTCTTAAATTCCAGTTCATCATCAGTCTTGCCCCGCTTCACTCGACCACCGATATCACTTCAACTCTCAGTTGGCCAAAAAGCCGAATTGACCTGCGAGTTCGAAGGTCAACCTCGACCGGTGGTTTCGTGGTTCCAAGCCGACCGTCGCCTGCACGATGGCGACGCCGAAATCGAAATCGAATCTACCGCGACTACGTCGCGTCTTTCTATTGTAAAAGTTGGCGAAAAGCACCTTGGCGAATATTTGTGCACTATTCGAAACTCGTTTGGCGAAGATTTAGCCACTGCGATGATCTTGCTTGAAGGTAAGTGGCTTGTCAGGATCTTCGTGTCATATGTTTTATGTCGTTGTTACACGTCCTGTTCTTGTTTCAGTCCACTGTTATATCCATGTTCTCTGTCACGTCCTAGTTCGCAACGTCCAAGTCTTTCAATGGTAAAAACCACACACGAAAAAATGGACTCAGTTCTTAATCTAACCTTTTCAGGCTCATCCGCAGCCCTCCCCGCTCGTCGAACAAGCAAGGCATCGCCCAAATAACTCCCGATTTACATTAAATTCCCACCATATCTACCCCCATGTTTGTTTTGAATCCCAGCTCAAAGGCTACCGTACCCCTCCAATTCCTTGTTTTCTTGTTGTACCCTTATCCACGCGACTCCGCTTCCCAAGCTCTTGGTCGGTCAACCCGCGCTCTGCTGAATAAGTAGGTGTGGGCGAGAGTGAAGTTGGCGTGAGTTGTGTTCCTTCCTTAGAATATCTTAGAGTCCGATTTGGTCTCGGGTGGAATCAGTTTTCGGCCGACCGCCCTCATCGGTCGATCGCGGGTTTTGCACTCTTGAGTCGAATAGTCGGACGTCTCCAAACATAATTTCAGTTACGGTTTAGCCTACTCCCTTTAAAAAAATTGTTTTCTTGTTTTTCGCTATCGCTTTAGTCTTGATTTATCTTAGTTTGTTTGCTGGTTGATTTGGAATGAATAAATTATTTAGAATCTGAGTAAATGTGAAGAAACAGGTGACATTTGAACAACAACAACCAAATCGATTTAAGTGTTCTTGAAGGGCAGCTTTGCGTAGTCATGCACTAAATCCCATTTCCGTCCAAACCTCTCAATGTTGAGAGTTGTAAGACAGAGTAAGACCATTGTAAGACAGAGTCGTCTAAGGTCCATATTTCTGGCAAAATGATTGTAGTTCTTGGGTCGTTAGTTTGCATTTTTCACGAAAGTCGAAGTGTTGATCTCCGCCAGAGTCGATCCATTTGTCGACGGCTGCCTCCAGATAAGTGATGAGAAGAAAGCTAAGTTATTTTTGACTCTAATGCCTACAGTTAAAGTTTGTTAAGGGCTTGTTAAAGGTGACTTACTGTGCCTCACTTAGAAGCAGTAGGCATTGAGCCCAAATCTCAATTTCAAGCTTGGTGAGGGTTAAACTTTTTAAGCTTGTCTCATGTTAAGCATAAATCTGCACATGAAGCCTTCAAGCTTATGCCATTCCTGCTTTAAGATTAACTAGGGCTAAGTCTCCATTTTCAATAAAACCGGTTTTGCTTGAAGCATTTAGGTTCAAGCTTTTAATGATGTGATTCACAGTTTTGTGTGCTCGCAATGAATCAATTAATGTCGACTTAATCATAAGAAGAGACAAAAAACGATTAGTTTGAATCGTCTGGATATTCCTTCTATGAGGATGTTCCGTTGTACAACCACACAAATGACACGATTGATTCGGAACAGATCTACAAGAAAAACCACGAAAAAAAACAGGGGAAGCGGAAATCGGCATTAGATCGTTGCTCCTTCAGTCGTCAAGCGCCCCATTTAATCGGTAAAACTGCGGTTTTTCCTACCTTCACGTGACTTCAGCTACTTCAGTTTTTTATTGATTCTTGCTTAAACAGTTTGGATGCAAAAAGAAACACAAGCATACCAGCTACTAAGCGTCACTGACTGGAATTTGTTTTAAATCTATGGCATGTTAATTTAGTGAGTTTTTAAAAGAAAACAGCGCCGTTGTTGTGACACGCTGGGCACTGATAATCCTTTGTCTTGGGCAGTGTGAGATTGTGGACCACGTACAGCTTCCCATCGTCACTCCCCAGACGCTATATTCAGACGCGTCTGTCTGGACCAGCATCCACATCATCGTTCGTTCCAGACAGGAGCCGCCACGATGTCCCAGACACATCGATCCGTCACTAGGTCCCAGATGCGAGCGTGAGAGCGGTCGCTCTTCCTAGTGCAGTCCTGTATTTAATAAACGTTGTGTTTATTCCCTCTGTCCCTGTCCTCGCATCCTAGGTTCCGCTGCTCCCAAGCATCTTCGAGCTGCTTTATTGTGGTCAGAGCACTCGTTCTCGACCCCCCATCCCACACAGCGCTGACCTGAGTGAGTTCACTGAATGAATTCAAATGGGGTGATTGTAGCGTCAGATAGATAAAGCCATACGGAAAGCGGAATTCAGAGCAATTGAAAACTGATCGTCTTGATTTAAGCGTCAATTGTAAAGCCTAGACCATGTCTTTGTTTTTAGTGCTCTTTTCATTGATGTTATCAACGTTCTTTTTAACGGGAAATTTTTCCTTACGTTGTGTAATTATCCTTTGTAATGCTTTTTGCAAGAGAAATTATTACCTATTTGGTTCGCTGTTGAACAACGTAAGTAAATAAATATAAAACCTTAGATATATGAGGCACAATCAGCCGAAGACTATCGCGGCTGCTTTCATTGTAAAACTACAGGCTATTCAAAGTAAAACAGCAAATGAAAAACCGATAAAAGGTGACAAAACGTAAAGGCAAATACACCGGTCGGAACTTTTAGCGTACTGCGAAATTAACACCACATCAACGGAATCAATTAAATATGTGCGGAATTTAAAAAATGTGCGGAATTAGCTCCAAACTGTTCGACGGAGAGTTTATTAGGTTGTGTTACGCATTTAATATTTTGCAATGGTAGAGCACCACAGGTCTGATCGCAAGCCTGCCATCGAATTTGCTAATCTGCTACCCAAAAGAGCTCTTCGCTCAAGCGCAACTTTAAATTGGCATAGCAGCTTTCTCTGTTTTTGCTGCTGGACTTCTTCTCCTATTCGGCTTTCTCCTACTGCTGACTAGTGAACTTCTCCTTTTCAAAGGAGATTTATTGAATGAGACTTGAAATTTTAAGGTTCATTGACATGAGCTGTTCTTCATCTAGCTGCTCGCGCATTGACATCTTTGAAATTATTTAAATACACTTTTTTACTTGGTTCTAGCTGCAGCTGTTCTAGCCATGTCCACGTAGCGGCAACAATAAGTGCTGTATGGAAAACAGCTAAAGCGCAATTGCAAGCAAATATGGTTTTTTTGAAATGCTAAAAACGTACAAAACAGCTTTTTTGCCAATTAAGTCTGGAGTTTGAGGTTACAAAAAAGCTGTCTTCAAATAAAAGTGATTAGAAATAGACTTTAAATAGTACAAAATGCCTTTCAGCAAAAACTAATCAAATAGGCGGCGCTGACGGCTCCATACACTCCTGAGCAGGTAAAAACGGTCTTGCGACGGTAGTTCGAAGAGGTAGGACAAGTCTTCTCAAAAACAGCAGAGTGGATGTGAGAACGGTGGTGAGAGTGACAGCCGACGACCTGACATGAACTCTATTTAATGCGATGTGTTTGTCGACCGTTACCTCCCCGTCGCCATTCTTAACCTTTAACATCTTAGGACAAGCTTTCTTGAGGTCACGGTGACAATGCCCTGCACGCTGGCATCTCTTCTCTCTCCTGTTGCCTTCAAAGCTCTCGGAAATGGGCTCAATTATGACCTGAACATTGTAACCATCAGCGAGGCTCACGTCATAGAAGTCGTTATAGTTTTCAGCGTCAGGATTGGCAAGCGTGATTTCGACAAGAGAGGCAGCTCTCCGCCTGCACCGTTGCATTGAATGTCGTTCTGAACCGCTTTCTCTTATAGCTAAGGGTCACAGGCACAAACTACCCTGCAGAATCCAGTCTCACAGTTCATGTCCTCATCGCATCCAGTCCGAGCCCAAATTCGTCCGTTTGACCATCCTTCGCGGACGTAGACGTTACGTGAATGACCAGAATGCAGTTCAAATCCGCCGCTGGCTGGAATCGTGGAGCCTTGGAGTCCGGGCCAGATTGTGAACGGGCAGTTGTTCTTGATCTTCAGACAAGCGTGGCCATTTCCGCTCTGGCAATCTGAAAACATTGAAAAAAGTCCCGTTGACATTTCACTCACCTTCTTCAGCGTTTGACTCAAAAGACTGTGACCACAAAGATTGGGCCAAGAGACAGACGGCTAACCCGAGTAACATGGCTTTGAGCTTCAATATGATTGGGCAGTGAGACTGTTGCTGAACAAAATGAGACGCCTGTTTACATAAGCCCTGTTGATAAGAGTTTGCAAGGAACGCCTTTTGGTATCAAAGAATATGTTTTTGTTTATACCTGTTTTATTTACACCGGTTTCTGATTATGTTTGCCTAGGATATGATAGGAAGAAGGTCAGGAAACGTGCGATAAGGTGTGTTAAAAATAGTGATCATCCACCATGCTAAGATCGCTTTCGATGTCAACTAAAATCAGGACAAGGCCAGTATTGCAGGTGGAAGTTAGCCTACTGTTCGCTTATGCATGATAAATAAAGTAAACAGCCATTACCCTGTCTAAATCTATCCAAAAATAGCCTGTGGCTGAAAAGTTGCCATAATATTAAGGGTAGTTCGTAGCGCATCTAAGAACTGTTAGTTTTAGCAATTCAGAGATTGTGTTTGAACAGCGCGGATCTAAACGCACGTAATCTGTACAATTTGTGGGTAGGAACGTTTGATTATGCCCAGAAGCCGAAAGGCACATTTGGTGTAGGTATAAGGATTGCGGGAGTCGTAATAAAATTGAAGCTGCCTAGCGTCGGTGTGGTTGAGCATAGCCTGAGTAAAGGACAAAGGCTGAAACCAGCTAAGAGAGTTCTGGCTATCTGCTTATGTCTAGCATACCAGGTTGGAGAATAGCTCTGCCTATTTATTGCGACAGATGTTGCCATATCGCTTTCAATTTTGACATAGTTTGTGATGTTTTACAATTTCCATTTTTCATTAACTAGTATTACTCTAGATCTTCAATGTTCCTTGCCTCAAGTGGTCACAAAAATCTTTGTTTTAACGCTTTGATGATAGTTGGATTCAATGTATTTACTACAATTTATCGAACTCAAATCACTCGCACAAAATGTGGCATACACAGAGGTTTGTGAATCGGAAAAGTGGAATTTGTGAAGTTTGGAATTTGAGAAGTGGATCTGGAGGTGTGAGAATGCGTAATGCTGTGTACAGGAAAGTATTAATTGGTAAGTACATTTTTGGAATGTTGCTTCCGCGCTTGGAAATGAAGCTAACTGATCCAATCACAAAGGCATCCAAAAACAACAGCGCTATTGCAAAGCATTTTTAGCCGTTCCTGTACACTGCACCAATCGTTTCTGATCCACGTGTAAATACGGAAAACAAGGATCACAGATTTCCCCGAAATAAGTCAGTTGGCAAAGATGAGTCTGAAAAAGTTATGTTAGCTACATCAATCAAAGCATTGGCGCATTACCCAATCAAATTGGGCGAAATCACTTTGGCGACTGTGTTAGAATCGCTTCTTTCTTCCTTCCTCATCAGATTCGTCCGGAGAAGTCATTCGCTCATTGGCATTCTCAAAGTGAAGTAATCTTCTGCTGTTCTTGAGGTCTTCCACAGTAGCTTCACCTTGTCTGCTACCCAGAGCATAAGAGAGACTTTCTCCTACTTTAGCCACGCCTAAAAGATAATCTACGCGCTTCTGGTTATGAGTCTCTCCAACGCTGCTCCATAAATAATTGTCAAGGTCGGAGAATCGACCCTCAGACTTAAAAAAGACTTGGATTTGGGGTCTCGGGAAATGAGGTGCGCAACGGAGTCGACAAAGTCAAAGGAGACGGAGTGCATGGGTGCAGGGAGGGTTTATAGATGGTTCCATTTTGCGGCTTTCTTTTATGCTGTTGTTTGGGGCTGAAGCATTGCTTTCCAGTCGCTCCTGTGCCACACGTTTATTCCCACTCGTTTAATTAAGTCAAACTGATGAAGTCCAGTGATCATAAACGACACCTGCATCCATGCTAAAGCTACCGATTGCCGGACAGAAAAGCCAAAATACAAAAGAGTCAAAAAGCCCCAGCCTACACACTCCGCTACCAACGGAACTGTCGTCCCCAGCCTACTATTACCGCTTCCAGGCGGCTTCGCCGCAAAAACCACATTGAACAATGTCCAACTAAGCCTAAGATGCTCCAGAAGGTCAGCCCGATCCTCACTTTTTGAAAGAGGCTGCGTGACTCTAAAATGCAAAAGTGAACTGTTACCTGGTACTGTGCGTTAATAATTAGCGCGTTAATGTTACTATAAAGGCTATTTTTAGCCTATAACCAATTTAAAATTTAAAGTTGGGCGTAAGCCTAATAAAGCTTGAATGTTTATCTAGGCTGAAGCCTAATTTTTTAAAATTGATAAAACGTGAACAAGGTTAGAAGCCTGAACAAGGCTAAAATAATAATTTGGGCCTAAGCTTAATTCTTTAAATTTAAAGTTCAGGCTCAAACCTAATCAAGCTTAAAATGATAATATTTTTAAGCTTTCGAACGGCTTCCAAAGGTTCAAACCTAAATGCTGAAAAATAAGGTTTGAGCTGAAATAGAGGTTGATTCCAAATGAGCTTGCTATCGGAATTTGAGTGTAGAATGATTGTTTGATCTCAAGTAATAAAACGTAGCATCAAATCGTCGCTCCTTCAATTGTCAGTTCCACAATTTATTTTTACATTTATCACACAAAACTGCAGCCACGACGTTAAGTCTCTAATCTTCTTCAAGTCAAAAACGAGCCTGGTGGTCTTCAAATTACGATGAAGATCCTACTGCTTCCGGACCCGGTTCTGAAACACAAGTTTAATGTTACGCGACTAAAACGTGGCCATATTAATTACCGACTTTTGCCTCACAACATATGTAATTTAGGAATCCAACCATTATTGCGATAGCCGCCAAGAGAGCAGTGACATACAAGCTCAAATCAAATGTCAGCACTTCTTTGTAGCTAAGATAAGAGAGAAGACAGCCGGTAGCTATTATCAAGAGCACGAGATTTTGGCAAAATTTGCCTTTGCAACACACCATGATTTTTTAGGTCTGAAAAGGATTAAGGTAAAGGCGAAGCGCATGAGAGGATTATAAAGAACAAAATGATGATTTGCAGCTTTGCTGTAAACAAGGGCAAGCAACCAACACCTATTCAAAAAGCGAAAAGAGATATGCAATTAATATGGCTAGAGTCATGTGGTCCTGTCAGTCCCCTGATAGAAGAAATGCTAGCTAACATCTGATTTGCGAAAAATGTCACCTGTCATTAAAATACGTATACGACGTAAATCGGAGCTGCCATCTACGCGGAACGCCAATCTCAAGAGTGCAATTAATCCAATTTCAGCTATGTCAAGAAGAGACAGGTATGTCCGCCTGGAGTGCCGTAGATGGTAATTAGGCAGTATGCAAAAGAACAGGATGAACGGATCAGCCATTGTGACGACGACAACGTTGCGTACGTTAAAAAACTTTGAAGCCATTTTAGTTAGTGGAAAAACAGCTTCTCAGTACACAAAATCCGTATATTTAAGTACGTGTTCTTGACCGTAAAATGAGTAAAGACAACTTATTTCCACAACGCGCATAATGCGACACAGATTACAAATACAAGCAGCTTGCCTATGCGTGATTACGGCCAAACACAAGTTTGTGCTGCTTTCCAAATTCTTTAAAATACAAACTCACTTACTCGTCTGACAAGAATCGATTGGGGATCATAACTCACGCACATTCACAACTTCTGGCTACTTTTTTGAGTGCTTCTCAAAAACGCAAATTGCATATTTCATATTGCCTCGCTGCAGTTCCAGCAAAGTTTCAAGAATTTTCGCGATGACTTTGTCTGCACAAATGGGGCTTTCCTGTGAAATGTCCAAGCAAAAGCATAGGAAATGTTTGCATTGAATCCAATCTACCAAATTTGACGGAAATCTTTAGTTGATTTGGGCGTAAGCATTCCTTGATCAATGGCACGATTAATCAAGTCTTCTGCGTCGTCCCAAAACAAGTTGCTGCACAACCACACATTGACAATTCGTTGCACGCTTCTCAGAAGGGTTGGAATCGCTCTTGGAATTACTCAAGAACCAGACACAAAGTTCAGCCTAACCCGTTCAGCTGAAGCCTGCAAGGCTCGGCTTAGTAGAGCGACATTCTCGTTAGTCAAATACTCCAGTGAGTTGTAGCGGTCACCAGTTTTCGAGACCAAGATTTTGACGATCTCCACTTCAGTTAGCTTGTTCTTGATTTCCTGCTAATTTACATTCATCGAAAAAGAGAAAGAATCCAAAACTTGAAAGCATACCTCTTTCGATCCCGTTTCGAAAATGAGGTTAAGATGTAGTCGGTGTTTCACAGTTATTTTGGACATAATAGCCCAAGGTTCAGACAGTGTTTTCAGCTTCTAGCCCAAGGTTCAAACAGTGTTTTCAGCTTCTAGCCCAAGGTTCAGACAGTGTTTTCAGACGCTGCGGAGGAAGTCACAAGGAAGTTGGTCCATTCTGCCTGAAGTGTTTGGATATCAATTGCACCAAAAGTACGGTCTTATACTCCGTTTCGAAACTGCTAAAGCAATGATTAATGTGATTCCTTGCAATGCCTTTGTGTGGGCTTTATCCCATTTGAAAACCAATGCTAGAAAACAGTTTCTAGTTAAAGTTTTCCTATGATCCCCGTAAATCAAAGTACGAGAAGCGTCAAAAATAGCTGCGTGCCATTTACGTTGAACTGCGCTCTCAAGAGAGCAATTAATCCAATTCAGCTACCGACAAAAGTCAAGTTTGTCAAGTCTGCAGGGGTAAGTGGAATGAGGCAACACCTGTTGTAGGAGTAGACTTCGGCATTCTGATTATGGTATATTGTGAGCGCCGAAAGCTCGACATACAGTGGAATGCAACTTTCAAACAAGCCAGGAAGAGGCTTGAGGCTGCTTCTTTCAAACAGCGGGGATAGTAGGCTGGGGCTGGCCATTTGGGGCATTTAAGGCTTAGGTTTGAGCATTTTTATTGTAGTTTTTTGCGAGCGTCGAAGGCGCGACAGTTGGCGGCACCCACTTTTCAGACAGGCTTCGCACTGCTAACAGGCTTAGGATTAGGTTGGGCTTCAAAATAGTTTGAGGTTGGGCTTCAAAATAGTCCACACTAATTGTTTGAGAGTGCTAATTCTCAAACACATGCATCAGTTTAGAATGCATTTTTGAGTGTTCCTCTGTCACAAAAATTTCAAACACGTTGTCGCTCTTACGTTGAAGTTTTCATACAGTTTTAAGAATTTTTTTATGACTTGGCCTTTCTGAAATCTACAAAATTCCAAGTCCACACATTAGAAATGCTTGCTCTGGATCCATTCTGTTAATTTTGCTAAGAACGTTTTGCTGATTCGCATTTGAGGAATGTCCAAGGCACTTAGTATTCCTTGAAGAATTGCTCGGTTAATCAACTTTTCTTCGTCAACCCAAAAACAGTTGCCGTACGATCACACTTTGACAATTCGCTGCACACTGTAGAAAAGAAACGGGAGAACTTTTGCAAATGCTGCAGAACTCGGCTTGAAATCTACTTCAACCGATTGAGCTGAAGCCTGTAAGACTTGTCCTATTAACGTGACGTTTGCATTAGTCAAATACTCTGCTGAGTGATTAACACCATCATTTTCCCTAACCGAAATTCTATCAAATTCCGCTTTTCTCAACTCATTCATGATTTTGTTCCAAACTACACGTTTAGGGGAAGAATTAGGATTTGCAGCTTTAAAACAAACTTCAGACCGAGATTCGAAAATGAAGTCCAAATGTAGTCGGCGTTTCAAAGTTCTTTTAGCCACGAGCGCCCAAGGTGAGGACAGTTTCTCAAAATTTTTGAGGTTTTTCTTAGAGTCATTTTGAAGAAGACGACAGACGCTGCGGAAGAAGTCGTAGGGAAGATCGTCCATTTTTCTCAATTTTCAAGATCCACTTTGTTTCGAAATTTGAAAAATCTTATATGCAGGTTGCAAACCTGTAAAGACTTTACTCCAGTTTGCCTATCAGGATCAAAGTCTGTGAAGCGTCAAAAATAGCTACGCACCATTTACGTAGAATGCCGGTCTCAAGAGGGTAATTAATCCAATTTGGTTGCCGGAAAGAGTCAGGTATGTCCGTTTGGAATATTCTAGGCGGTAATTAGACACGGTGCAGGATGACGGAATGGTGCCATGGTGTGTCCAACAAGAGTGTGCAATTAGATGCCTTCCAATTTAGCCAGTCACACTCGCTTTCACTTTCAAACAAATTGTTGACCGATTTTTATTTGAAAAGCCATATTGTTGAGGCACATCATAAAACAAAAAGATAATCTTTGAGGTGGGTTTTTTGATAGAAGCCTAGACCAGTCCAACATCTCGGAGGTTTTGTTCGATGATGTCCTCGGGAGCACGTCTGTCATGGGGAGGTTCGGCTGGTTCTGAAACAAGGCACTATTCATAAATACCATTTTTGAAGCTTGGATATATACCTATGCGAGTAACATCATAGCAAAGCCAAATGAAGACTGCTGCAACGAGGACGCCTATCGACCATAAAATCGCCGTTCCAGTAGCCGTGCCAGATGCCACGATTCCTGCCTCGCCCAAAATGAGTACAATACCGGAAGGTACAAGCGAGATCAAAAGGATAATGACTAGGAGGCAGATGCAGGTAGCCATGGCCTAAAACTAGAAAAGGTTATCGTGAAACGCAAGAGAGTCAGAGAGATTAATAGGTTCAATATTGGAAGCGCCAGATGGGAGGAGCGGTCGCTACGGCCTGAAAGCGATGAGCACCTATTAGAGGCCGAGTTCAGGTATACAATTAAGAAGGGTTAATTCCTGGTAAGTTTCAGCAAACCGTCTTTACAAGACACTAACCTGAAGGCTCAAAGTTTAGTTAGAAACAAAACGGATCCATTTTATGCAATTTAGGTTATTGACAATTTTCTTGCATATGTCCTGAAGCCATTCAAGGGAATTTTACTGAAAATCTGACAAGGATAAGCGAAAAAAAGCTTTGAGTCATGCATGCGCACCAGTCTGGTCATGACAATATCGATTTTGGTCTGTTTTGCTTGTCTTCGATACCGCACTAACAGGCTACATTGATTCACTTTGATCTTTTCTACAAGATAGACTTTTCAAAAATAGGCCACAAAGGAGTCTTTTGGCCTGTCCAACTTGTCCCAAGCGCTATTTTGATCACATCAAGTCACTTAAAAAAATTTAATTGTATTTTTAACCGTAAAATTGGATTTATTTGGATTGATGAGCGACGTGGCCGAACTTCCTACTTTCCAACATACCCCCTCACCAAATTTCGAGCGCTGCCCAAGTGCCTGCCCACGCATGCTTTAAGAGAGACCAGTTTTTATAACTAAAAATTGACAACAATACGGTAGCCTTGTAAAAGTCAAAAACATCTGCTTTGTCTCGCTTACCTTACCGCTCATCAGCGTAAATATTGTTTTTGAAGTCTCAGACGAGTATTTATGTACAAAAGACGTTACTGTAAAATACCAACAAAAACACCACAATTATTAAGCCAAAAGCATAGAAGGAAGTGAACCGCCTTTAAATAGTCACATGCGTTGCAAACTAATTTCAATCCCACAAAGACTATTTGTGTTTATCAAATCGGGGAAATTCTTTTTGTGCTCGCCTGGAGCTGAGATCTCGAAATATTTCTTCTCATTCTGAAGCTTGCAGACTTGTTTGAGAATGAAGTTAATTACTGCATTTGAACTTAGAGGGCTCTTTTTTGAAATCGTCAATAGAAGAAATCGAAATTGAGGGTTTCCAATCCAATCAGTCAATGATACCAAAAATTCCTCACTTACAAAAGCATTCTGTAGAAATGCGCTTTCTAGTGTTCTTTTCCGCAAGGCACGGTCAACTAAGACTTGCACTGTTTGATTAAAATCCTCATAATTACCCAAAGAACGGATTCGAGCTGCTTTTTTCAAAGCGTAGAAACGACTGTTGGAACAGGAGTAACTTTACGTGTAAACAAAAGCAACTTTACGGGATATGTTGATGACTTCAATATTCGGCTAATGATATCCGAGTTTTTATTATTTAGAGGCATACTTAGAGGCTCTGCATAATGGAACCAGTCATCCACCTTGATTTCTTCAAATTCAACGGTTTTCCAATTTTCGGGGTCGGTTTTTATGTCGTTCCAGTTTGCAGCTACATACTTGTCGTGTTCTAATACACGGAAAAACACTCCTTCAGAACCAAGCCTGATCTGAGCTGAAGTTCTAGTTTCAGGAGGCGCTTAACAGTCTTCCTGCTAATGTCAGTCCATGGAGAAGAAACCTGCTTGAGCTTTGCAAGGTACCAATTGTAGTGTTGCTTTAGAGGAGCACAGACGTTTTTCAAGAAGTCGTAGGGAAGTTGGTCCATGTCGATGGGATTTTTGGAGTGCACAGAAATCTAAATTTGTCCGACATTTATGCATTCGAAAGCATTGTTATGCAATGCAAGGGGATAGAAACGTTCGGTGAAAAGCGTCGCAAATATGAATGGCATCGCGCTTTGACTCTGCTTAACAAAAGTTTAAAGACAACTAAAAAATTTTGAATTGAAAAATTGACTTTGAAAATTTAAGAAACGTGTTTCTTGTTTGATTGATCTTTTGATCAGTTTGATGATCAGTTTAATTGCACGCCAAAAATATAAAGTTTTTAAAGGAATCCTGGACGAGAGAAAACGAAGTATGACACGGCATGGAAAATTCAACTAGCAAAAAAAGGTTTTTTGAATGATTTTCACTTTTTTCTTAATTTTTAAGCGTTTGTGGCCTAATTCACATTACGACTGCAAGTTTTTGTGACTGTTTCATAACGGGAAAATTACAATTTGGGTCACCTCACAAATACCCCTTCTGTGTGGCAGTTGTTTTCAGCATCTCTCGCCCTTGGCATTGTTTGTTACACTAATCGCGCTCTCCGGCACTCCTGCTCTTGATTATACTGCTGGCGACTGTTGCCGCGAGGAGGGAGACCACTTGGAGAAGATTAAAGGAGCGTCCACGGCTATTGATCACAGGCTCAAAGACAGAGACTCGGATCATCTGGTCAGTAGGCGGATGAGAGGAGGGGCAACAGTGTTGCACAATCAATCGTCAATCAATTTGTCACGGAGGAAGTTTGGAATTTGAGCGGAGGGCATTTGCAGTGAAAAGGTTAAGGAAGGCAATAAGACGAATTTACCAAAATTGGATAATGCGTGAAGTATGAAAAATGCTCACACGCCAAAAGACGTCTAAAATGAGCAACTAACAAATACTCTGGACCTCTAGAGCCTGAGTAATTAGGATACCAAAGGTTCCAGGTTCGAAACCGGTCGCAAACTTTGAATTTTTTGGATAGGAACAATGTTGCAACGAGGAACAGCGAAGCAACAGTGTTGCACAATCAATCGTCAATCAATTTGTCACGGAGAAAGTTTGTAATTTGCACTGAAGGTAAAGATAGCGGTGTAAAAGCACAGGAAGCGAATTTATCAAAATTGAACAATTTAGAAAACGTGATTTAGGCATTTTTAACAATACTTCTAAAACATTTTTGGCACTCTAAACAGCACTGTAACATTGTTAGAAATGTTTATGGAGGTTTTCACGACAAAATAAATTTTCAGTTTAGAAATTTTTGATGTTGTTGTTCCTCTGCTTAATGTTAAAGTTGCTTTATTAATTTTTTATCAGTTGTAAGCTTTTTTGTAAATTTACAGGTTACATGTTTTATCGTTAATTTAAATTTTCTAACATCGTATTTTGAATTTTGCGCAGTGTTCTCTCTTTGGTCAAATAAATGAATTTGTTCAGTTTCACTATTTATTTTACAGCTTAAAAATTGCTTTTGGCTCTGTCTTGTTTGCCTTTTTTACTCCATTTGTTCTAAACTTCAAAGAATATTTTTTAAGTTCTTTAAGCACTACAATTTTATACACTTAAACACTTAATTTTGGTTGGCGGACATTTGAGCTAAAACTTTTCAGCTAATTAATTTCACATCCTCTGACAGGCTTAAGATTAGAAATAATTTAGGCGAGGTTCTCGTGAGTTGAGACTTATAGCTAAAATGTGTTTAGCTGAAATGTCCGTTAACACGACTCCAAGGAAGGCCTGCGACAAGGTGGACCGATGAGTTCGCCAAGAAGCTCAATTCTCAAAATTGGCAGAGAAGCGCAAGTCAAGAAGACCATTCTTCATGGTTTAATTGGGGGTGTGACAACTTGCAACATGTTGATATAATATTTTTTTTCTAGATTATTTTTTTTAACTCAAAAAAGTGCAGAAATATTTTTTAATTGTTGGCAAATGTGTGTTTCAATTTTTGGTCTTTTCGCAACCGATCCTTATTCAAAAATTTTAAAATCTCACTTTTTTTTGCCATTACATCCTTTACAGCCCAAAACATCTCTTACAGCCTAGTCTTGCGTATCTCGGCGTTGCAAAGGTCGTCTCCGCACATCCACTCCCTCGTCTTCTTAAATTTCTCCGTCGCACGTCTCGACGTTACCGTGGCTAGCCGGCTTTCACAAAGGCCGCAACCTCTTGAAACTCATTATCTATCAATGCGCCGCGCGCAGCGAGCTAAAGTTTATCTAATCGATATTTGATCCGATTTATCGGGGTGGTTGCCTAATGTTTGATTAAGGGTTGGGTGTGTATGCTGATCTTGAAATTATGAAAATTGGTTTTTTGAGTGAACAAGTAATAGGCTCTCAGTAAAACGTCAAGGCACGCTTGAATGATACAAATAAAGAGTTTACGGGAAAAATCATTTGATTGATCGACTCTGTTCGTGTAATGTGTAACGCGCTCCTGGCGCGTCCTCAATGGATCTGTTTCGCCCCCGATCGATCGCCCTTAGCTCGATCCGACGAGTGTCCGTAAGCAAGTCGGCTCGTCTGCTCTGTCCAGCTAACTCTGTCTTGCGGTGTTTTATGGCTTTTTGTATGGATTTTGAGGTGGGAGAGTTAACCTTCACCGTCTATTAGTCAAAATCTAAATTTTTGTAAATGACACTGTTTATCATTACAAAGCAACTCCATTTTTTATAATGAATCTAACTCAACTTGAATTTTTTTAAGTCACAAATGGTAGCAATTGACATTTGATCAGAGGTGATTTGTTATCTTCTTGTTGTTTTCTCGAGCACGCTTATTTTTAGGTTCAATTGAGAGCACCCACGGGGTTATTGAGAGAAATGTGAAAAGTCTAAATTTTAACCATTGCTAAAAAATATTTAGCAGCATTATTCTAGCACTGAAAATGGACTATTCGGTTCTAAATTAGCCGACTTTTTTAAAAAGTGTCAACTATTTTTCATCAGGGAACATTCGCTAATGTGAACTAAATTTTTGTAAATTTAGTTCCAATATTAATTAAAATACTTTAAATGTTATAAACCGCCCAGAGTAGCTTCTTAAAGTAGGTCTGTATGTTAAATGGTGCAGGTTGTAAATAAATCTTTGTCCGTAAAATTTCAATATTCAAGCCAGTGCTCCTCAGGCGATGCTGCAGTATGTTCTTAAATTTGAATTTTAAGAAATTTTGGCATCATCTTGAATGTGCATTTAATGACAGATAATTTTTGGAAGGTTGCGTCGTTTCCAATTTTTATCGACACTATTTAGTCTGTAAAAACTTCAAATTTTTCCTAATTTTTTTAAACTTTTGAAAAATTTACTAGTTATTTTCGATCATTCAGTCTATTTTTGCTGAAGAAGCCACGAACTTACGAGTTTACTAAGAGGAATATGTAAGCTTCTGAATTTTTTAATGTTTTTAATTTTTGGCTGGCGAAACCTGAATCCATACTTTGAAATTTTCTGACTCTAAAGTTTAATCATGGGTACAAATTTATGAAAGCAGTATTTTTCAATGTTAGCACTGCAAATTCAGTTAACAATGGTTGGTAAAACACGATAAGAGTTTTTTTTTCTTTTTTTAAATGAATTTAAAATTTTTTATTGAAGAATTTTAGCATTTTTTAAATGAGCACGTAATTTTGAAAAAAAGCCGACGTCAAAATTAGCTATATTATCATTTTTACACGTTGCATACTCTAATTAACTGCTAAATGTGAATTTTCAAATTTTGTTAGATTTTATGTTTTTTGTCAATTTTGAGCAAATCAATCCAGTGTTCTTTCAGCATAGTGTTTTTTGAATTTGAATATTGACAAATTTTTACACATCTTTAATGTGCATGATTTCGCAAGACTTCCGTAGATAAGACTTTGGTGGCGGCATTGAACTATAAACGTCAGGTTTACAGTTAAATTAATTTTTGATCAAAGTCGATTCATTTTTGCTTTTTCTAATCTAATACTCATTAAAATCATCCTTGCTAGGTGAAGTTTTGAGAAAATAACAGTGAATCCACAGCACATTCTTGCCGCGCGATAATTTCGTAGAACAGGTTTTTTGCAAATCGCGAATCGAGTTTACAACTTTTCTCAAAAAAGCGATTTCTAAGCGAAATTTCGTTTTTTTTATTACAGCATTTTTTAAATGTTGATTTACGTGGTTAAAATGCGGTCGACGGGAATATTATTAAATTAACGGGGCCGCGCGCGCTATTGCGCGACAATATTTTCTTTAATCAGCATTGTTCGGCGCTTCGCGCCTCACAGATTCCTATGTTGCAACAACCTCGGCGCTACGCGCCTCGTTTGAACGATTTCTCGGTTAAAGGCGACCGTGGCCCTTCGAATTCTACCAAAAGCGCGCTTGAAGCCTCAAAATTTTCACCGTTGCTCGACACGGCGCGCAAAACAACGAAAATCGCGGCGGCGACGGCGAAATGCACGCAGACGCAAATGGCGCCGCTACCGTAGCCCGCGTCGCTCAATCAGGCAACTTGCGTCTAGAAATTTCGTGACAGACGGACTGACGGACCGACGGACGCGTCTGGATCGTTCTCCTTTACATATTTTATGAAGGAGGTCATATACTGTTCGAATAAAATGCAATTTTCGTGGTGTTTGTTGACAGACGTCATGTTAAAGGGCGCCAAAAATCTGAACGTGGTGTTTACTTAAGCCAATTGAAGCAACATAATCACGGACTACCGCGCCGCGGATCACGGTTCAAGTTCTGCAGACGTCCAATGTTTTGTCTGCTGTTTCTGATCGCTCAAATATTTGGGCGAACGGAAAACAGACAGCTCTCCGTTATAATAGAGGTGATTTAGTCAAAATCTCAAGTTTATCTTCACTTCATCTTCGTCTAAGTGAGATTTATTGAATAAGCATGTATGCCAACTCATTTTTTGAGCTAGTGAAAAGGCTCCACAATAACTTTTCGCTGCCCTACAGCAAGAATTTTGAATGGTTGGTTAGAAAAAAAATTTTTAAGTTGAACAAAATTTTTGTGAATGCATGGGAGTTGCAAGGCGAGGCAAGGATAATCAGATTTTTTTTATTTTACGCTTTTCGTTAGGAAGCTTTCGTGTTTTCCAGTTTTCATTGACAGCATTTAGTCTGTTTTAAGAAAATCTTGAAGCCAGGTCAAACGAAGTCGATTTTAGAGTGGAAACAGGAAGTCTATAATACATTTTGCAGCGTTGTAACAAGAATTTTTCGATTAAACCAATTGTTCACTTTATTCACATTCAAAGGTTGGTTAAATGAGACCAAAAACGTTTTTATAAATTTTCAAGGTTTCACTAATTTTTGTCTGCGCGAAATATGTTCAAAGTTCATTAAATTGGTCATTAACATTGAGAATAAGCAGATTTTCAAGGTTTGCCAATTTCGAGTAATTTTTGCAGAAAGAATTTTGCAGCAAGAATTGCCATTTACGTTTTGTTTTCATTCTAATTCATCATTAAAATTTTGTGCATTGCTTTTTTCCAAAAGTTACGTAGTGTATCCTCTCAAGAGTCCACTCGCAAACCCAATATCCGCTCCTCCACACTTGTAGCTGTACATTAAAAAACAGTCCATAGTGCATTCCTGTCTGTTTACGCTGTGCGCGGGCGGCTGTCACTAGTCCCACATCACCTCAACTAACCGGCCAAGATCCCAAGAGCCGAGCTTTCCCTCTAGCGTGTACAGTCAACTTCGATCGTTAGGTAGCTGCTGCGGCTGCCCCAGCGCTATCGACCGACGCGAGCGGGATGTGGATAGAGATCTGTCAGCAGCAGCCAAACGCTCTCAAGAACTCTGGCGCAAGGCACTCGAAATGCGCGCTGCAGATTTGTCGAAGAAACAGTTCGCTAGCGCGTTCAGTGTTTACTACTGTCTCAGTAAATTGTCGTGTAATTTGGGTAGTGAAGAGGAAGAGGCTAACGTATGTTATTGTGTTCCAGGCAGACGACGAATGAGGACGAACGAATAGGAAAATAACGATGCCTTTCAAGACGCCCCTAGGAGAACGTGGAGCTGAAAACCAGCGCGCTCCTATTTTTCTACGCGTAAGTTTGGTTATTTAAGTGGGTGAACTAGTCGTTAGGGTCGCATATTTTGTCACAATATGGGGTTAAATAATTTACCACATTAAGCGTTTTCAAATCTTTTTCAATCATATCTGTGGAGTTGAAAAATATGAAATTGAGCTACTAAGCATCAGGTAGAAATTAACAAACAAGGTATTGAACTTTTTTTGCTCGATTTACCATCGTTTTGAATTTAACGATTCGTGATTAAAATTTATAAAATAATTTTTTTAATACTTTAAAACATCTTAAATTTTTTTTGCCATTTCCCTTTCATTTCAATGTTTTCAATTCTCAATTTTGGGGCTTACACCTACTATCAAATAAATTTTCGGGAGCAGTTGAACGGACAGATAATACTCAAACACTCAAAAAAGTATTAATTTCAAGATTTTCACATTTTTATTTTTGTGTGTGCGATAATGGAGCATTTTCAGATCTGTTAAATCGAAGCTTCACAACAACAAATAGCTACATTTTTTAGCATATGAGAGTTAAACATTTCCAGCTATTTTTGAACTTTTTTATTTTTTATTGGATTTAATAGCTTTTTGAGGGCTTTTTCACCATCCACACCTTTTAAAATTGGAAATTCGAGTTATTTTCACAATGCAACAAATTTTTGCTGGATCTATCTTATCACAATTTTTCAATTGTATGGTTTTCACGTGAAACTGGTACACGTGTAAAAAATGAAAATTTTTTGATTGCTTTCATTTCTCTATTTTTCGACCTGAAAAGAGTGGACATCAATTTCGTTATAATCAGTTCAAGCTAAGTTTATTGATTTTAATTAAAGCAAACAACATTTTTCTGTTTTTAATCCAAAACACTACCGTATTTTTGTGGCATAATGGCAGATGCTTAACTCTGAAATCGTGTTTCGACGTAGGACGCACTATTGAACGGCTTTCTTGGTAAAATCGAGATTATTGAGCTTATTTTTGAATATTACGCATTAAAACGCATTTTTTGTATTTTTTGGCGTCGCTTTTTGTCTTTTAATGTCTTCTTAATTGGTTGAAATTTTTATAAGTATTTTTTAAAGCAATTTTTTGGTGTTGAGACGATGGACCCTTGTTGCGTTTGTAATGAGTAGCGTCAAATTTTTCAAATATTATTCCATGTTTACACAATTATTTAATTTTAGCCCCTTCAAGACAAACGGGTCATTGTCGGCCAAAATGTGATCCTCGACTGCCAGGTCGACGGCCACCCATCACCTGCCATCAAGTGGCTTAAAGATGGACATGACGTCACTCAATGTCCTGACTATGAGGTAACTTGTATTTCTCTTTTTGCACATTTTCAAAACGACTTTTAAGCTCAACGAGAACGGCAAGCGTCACTGCTTGGTCATCAAAAACGTGCAAAGCGCTGACAATGGCCGTTTCACGGTTCAAGCCATGAACGCTGCGGGAATCAAGCAATCCACCTGCGTGCTCATTGTAGCCCCGGCTCCGACCCCTGTGCCCGGCGCTAAGAGCATCGCGAATTCTCCCGCTCCGCCTCAAACTCCTGTTGGACCTTCTGCTCCGTTGTTTTTGAAAGATCTGAAGCATCAGCCGCTGAAGCCTGGAGCCTGTGTGGTGTTCGAAGCTAGGGTTGTTGGACAACCACCACCGCAGATTGAGTGGTTTAAGAACGGACAGCCGCTGGACAATTATCGGTAAGTTGAACAACATTTTGAACTCATACTTTTGAATCTGATTTTTTTGCATCCTGGTGCTTGTTGTATGGAATTAAATTAACACAACTCATATTTAATGTTTAACAAAATTCCAACGTTCTTTACGGATTTGGGCCTTACAAGAGTATAGGTATAAAGCAATTTTTGACGAGCGGCGTTTTTTAACTTTTGAACAGTCAATCACGTAAACAATTCAAACTTTTTGCAGACTTTTCGGGCCGGTTTTAAGTTGCGTCTTGTTAAGAATTTTACATTATAGCAACAAATTTTTATAAACAGAACGGAATTTTACAATTAACTAATAAAATCATAATTTTTCGCTTTTAGCGTCGAAATGTTATTTTGTATGTGTAAATTTTTATTTTAAGATTTTTGCAATTGATAAAATACGTTTTAGAACTTCAATTTTACTAAATTTTTTGTATTCAGTCTGTCTCAGCCTTAGGTCAAATTTTATTAATTTGAACTTTAAAAGGGACAAGTATAAAGCATTTTTTGATGACTAGAGCAATCTTCTCTTTTTTTTAATTATGTAAGCAAATTATTAAAATGTAACTCTTGTAGTTGAGCAAATTTGAGCAATTGATAAAGTGCGTCTTAGCAGTAAATTTTAATTTTATCTCGCTGTGTTCGAGTTTTCCAGCCTCAGCTACAAGTTAGAAAATTGTATTTTGCAAAACAAAATTTTATGACAATTTAATCGATTTGAAGATTGAAAGGATATAGGCATAACGCAATTCTTGACGAGTCCCTTTTTCAATAAAACTTTTTTGAAGCAAATTATTTTATTAAATAAAGGAAAATGATTGCAACGCGTTTTGCAAGTTCGGTCCGTTGCCGTTGCCGTCACCGCGGAGCGGTCGGTTTTGCAACCGCGACGAAATCGGTGCCACAAACGTCAATGAGCGAGCCCGCGAATCTGGCGCCTATGGTGGCCATTGTCCAGCTTCTTGGAGGCGCAAAGCGCCAACCTAAGGCTCATATTTAAACCCAAAACTTGCGCTGTGCGCTTAGCCCCGTTGTACTCTAAAATTAACAATGACTAACATACCATGATGACTATTGGTAAACTCAATTAAAAATTTTTTTAACTTTAAATTGCGTATGAAAATCAAGCCGTAATGTTGCAGACTTGGCTCGAAGTGGTGACAAGTTAATGTTTAAATTACCATTTTTGAGACTTGAAACCGCTTCGCTGTCTGATTACTAAACTCAGTTTTAAAATATTTTTTGGGACGCTGAACACGTTGAAGCGTTCTTGATGCATTTCAACCTTTTTAATATTTCAATTTTAAATTTTCTAATTAATTTTGTGAATTGAATTCTTGTTTTTTGAATTTTCCTGAGCTGCCACACCATATTACCACTACACTTAACGTACGAAATGTTTTATCTTTGATACTGCGGCTTTTGTCTCTCTAAATTGTTATTTAGCAATGTTAAAAATGTTAAAAGGTTATTTAATTTTTTAGAGCCAAGCGAGAATACGACGCTCAAACGGGAATCTGCGCTCTGACCATTCCCCAAATGTTCGCCGAAGACGAAGGAGAGTACACTTTGAGGGCAAGTAATAACAATGGTGAAGCTACTTCTTCGTCTCGGGTCTGTGCTAACCTCTCCTTTATGAGATCTAAAAAATTTATTTTAGCTGCTCCCGAAGGACCAGTTTGACCGTTGGTTCAGCGATGAGCAAGCGCAGATCACCCGAGACCGTAAACAACGTCTTCTGGCGACTGCTCAACCTCAACCTCAGCCTCGTTCTCCGTTCTCTTCTCAACAGGTTCCTCAAGCACCCCCAAGATCCGCCATTCCTCAAAGGATGATGTCTCAAATGTCTGGAGCCATGTCGGATAGCGATACCGCTTGGGGTATTAGCGAAAGCGAGACCGAACCTGAGATGTTCTCTGGGAACGGAAACGCTTATCGTGGAGCTCCTCCAATCCTCCGCTCTGAGTTGCGTGGACTTCGCCTCACCGAGGGCACCGACGCGATCCTCCAATGCAACATAGTGGGCAATCCGAAGCCTCAGATCATCTGGGTAAAGGACGGAAAGCAGATCAATCCTGGAGGGCAACCGAGGTTCCAAATGAACTACAGAGGGTCTATGGCAGTGCTCAAGATCTCTATGGTTTCAGTAGAGGATTCTGGAGAGTATATGGTGTTGGGTGAGAATCAGTTTGGAAGGGTAAGTTTGTTTTAGTATTTTCTGGAATTTTAAAAACGATTTGGTCAATTAGAAGTAGTTTTTTTGATTTTTGACGGTCGTCCCTTTTTTCATAAAAGTGAAAGTCGATGTTGGAATATGAGCTTGATGCTGGTTCTTATAATTTGCAGTCTCACTGAATTTTTTTATTTGGTTTTTATAGAGTTTTGAAAATTTTTAACTTTTTTTGGCGCGCCAAACTTCATGTTTTTTCTTTCATTGTTACATTGTTTCAATTTTTGATCGTATCTCAAGCTTGCAGCAAAATTTTGTCTTGAATTCCTTTGAGCCCTGCATTTCTCGAACCGCCACCAGATTTCTTTTGGAAATAGAGCGTAGCTAAATTGAATATTATTTAAAAATTGAATTTCTGTAATTTGCACTTTTTAATTGTACATTGAAGTACTCATTTCAGCAAATTAGTTCATCTTAAAATATTTTTGGACGCTCTTCCTTGCAACCAGCGCTTGAATTTTTTAAAACACGTTTTAATAATTTTCGAAGGTATCTTGGCGTGGACATTTGCGGCTTTTTGCGCTTTTCAGTTCTAATTTTTTCCGAATTTAACATTTTGCAACCAGGCTAATTTATAGACGCAAAAGGCATCCATAGCCGCCTCGGACCGGCTCAAAACCAAATTTTTCGTAAGTGACAGGTTTCTGGTGGGGTTTCTAGGCCTAGAAATTGTCATAAATCCATTTTCAAAGATCACCGACAAGATTTGATCAAAAGTGAGCAAATACAGCCACAAATTTTCTGTTGTTTGACAGTTTTGGGAAGAAACTGACATGTTGTGGGGTCTTTTAAAGACGTAGCTGCTCGTTTTCACTGTTTTTGACAAAAATGTTTACCAGGAAACACAGGTCGTGAAGCAGGCCTGACGACGTGTGTCGATGGCGATTGAAACTATGGAGGAGCGAGTTTTTTTTGAGTGAGCAATTTTTCCACTAGCAATTTTTAGTGTCGTCGGCGCGATGCCAACCATCGCCGCAAGCAGCAAATATGAAAAATCGCGAGTCGCAAGTTCGTTCAAATTTATGGTATTTTCTATTTTGTTGTAATTTTTCGGTAATTTGGCGCTTGTAAAAAGCGTGCTTTTACAAAACTTTATTTGTATAGTGGTGAAAAATAGTGTCTTAAAGCCTTCTTTAATCCCCTTAGTGCTACTTAAGTGCTAGAATTTACCTGTAGTTATTAGTTATTTTAGGTTGACTGTTTGCTTAAAATACCGAATTAAATTAATTTTTGACGGGAGATTGAGAAACTTTAAAATCACTGCATGCGCATGAATTTTTTGGTGATTATGATCAACTGGACCCGTCTCATATTTCAAATTGTCGATTTTAAACTTAAAGTATATCAACGGAACCGCGCGCGCTATTTAGCGAGGTTGCAGCTTCAAAATAAGTTCAGTCGGCGCTTCGAGCGCGTGGTCAACTTGATTCGACGCTAGATCACCGAGAGCGACGCCACCGTTTTCGCAGTTTTATGATCTTTTCCAAATAGCGCGAAACACACATTATTCGATTCCAATGATTGCGTATAGTCTATTGAGCCCAAAATAGCGCACTTTGTTTAAATTGTTTAACATTGATTGATTTTTTTCTAAGTTTCTAAAACAACTTCTGTACACACTGCATTTTAACTGATTGAACTGTGGAACATGCATCCTAACTTTTTAAAATTTTTAAAAGCCTAATTTTTTCTCTACATTAACAGATGGTCCCTCTACCATATTTTCCACATACCAGCGCCATTAGCATCTTTGTTTACGTACGCAATTAGCCTATTGACACCTCAGCACATTGGGCTTGGTAGTGGCTTCGATGCCTCCCACCTCACATTCCCACCCGGCGTTGTCCCCACATCACATCATCGCCGCCACCGCCACCAACGTGTTTTAAACCGCTGTCTTCGACTGTATCAAGTGTGGCTGGGAGTCGTTTGGTATCCTCAACGCTGCTCTCGGCTGCCGCTGCTGCCAGTTTGCAAATATTTTGTTGACGGCGGCAGCAGCGCTGAACGGCGCCGTCGGCTCAAAAAAAGATTTGGGTGGGTGGAGGCTAAGAAAACGCGTAGATGTAAGAGAGCCTCAGAGAAACGGGCCTCATCCCAGCTCCGACCAATCATGCGATGTGTGTTCGCACCACCGTTGACCGTAGTTGCCAGACCGGAAATGCACTTTGACGGATAGAAAAAAATGGATCTGGATTAATTGGACCCCTCGCCGCTCCAAGGGTCTCCGTAGACGCATAAAAATAGCAGTGGGAGTGTCAAAGTTTTCTTTTGACAGCGACAAGAGGGCGTCACAATTTCAAACAAATTTGATAACCTTCTGATCCAAGGCTTCCTTGACTACAGTAATCCTAACGTTGCAAGGAATGGGTTATAATGCTCTGTAGAGGCCCGCTTAGATCCTTATGATAACATAAACCTGTCTGATTAATGTTGTCCCATTGTGATCTTTACACAAATACTGTTACATCGCCTTGTTTTCCGCCCTGTCATGAATCACTTGCGAACCATTTTGATGTTTGGACGATCATTATCATAATTCTTGGCTGTTTACCGTGGTCGTGCTATGGTTGGAAGCATTAGGAAAATTACGGATTTTTATAATAAGAATTTTTAAAGCGTCTTTTTGTATTTTTTTAGTGTGCACGTTGAAAATGTAATTTTCTTCACAATGGTAGCTTTTTGCCGCATTTAGAATTTTGAGCTTGCTGGCCTTTGAATCTTCTGTTCTATACACATAGGTTATTTTTTAAACAATTTTGCTCAAATTATATTTTTTGTGATTACATCGAAATCCCATTTTTAATATTTGGTCCATAATAATCAAAATTTTTTACAATTCTTATTTTTGATAGCCAAAGAGATGAACAATTTTATAGCTTTGAAAAACCGCTTTAATTCAATCAAATTTTCTTTACAATTTCATTTTTTTTTGTTTTTTTGTTTGTACTTCTCACAATTTTCGTTAGTTTCAAATTCATAGTTTTCTCCTCGCCTTTGGCTTCAATTTGTTGTTCCTTAAAATAGTGCTAGCGCTATCATTAACGCCCTCTTAAAAATATCCAAAAAACCCTTAATCAATATCCGCCCGTGTCAATAAGCAGCTCGTCGTGAGTCACCCGGTGTAAACTCGGCATTCTCGAATTTCATCGTCGTCCTCGTCCGTTTGAAGACCACCACGAGGAAAAGCGGACGACGGGTGTTCGTCCCGAAAGCGTCACTGACACGTTCCTCGTGGAATGGGAAGCAAAACTATAAACAACTGAAATACAAGCTGTACTTCAAGTTGAAATTTAGCGTTTCTGGTTTGGGATAAACCTCATAATTCATGGTGGAATGCGCCTGAGTGAATCAAAGTCTTTGCAGGGATCATATATAAAGGCGGCAGCTGTTTGACTCACCTAGGCAGAAAAACTTCCGGATGGATTTGAGCGAAGATCAAATATGAAAATGGAGAGATAAGCTGTTCTCATCTGTGAAATGTTTTTATTGATCTCCGGCTGCAATTTAAGATAATTTTTTTGAGGAAGGTGGTTGCAGACCATTTAAAAAAGAGCCCATTTTTCAGTCTTTTCTCAAACTTTTTTAACACTGAAATGAGGTGTTTTGTGAAAGTGTTTAGCGCTAAGGCGGTTTCAGATTTGAATTTCTAGGCATGTTTATTGGATTTTATTGACTCAAGATATTCAGATCGTTCACGAAAACTATGAATAGTCTTGAAATTGTAATTAAAGTTGCGTCAATTTATTTTTGAAACTGTGTTTGAGCTACTTAGGCACAAAACTTCCCGGTGAATGCAGGCGGAGATGCGGAGATCAAATATGAAAGTAGATACGGTGCTTTTATTTATCAGAGGGACAAATTTGAAATAATTTTTTTATTGTTTAAAAATTGTTTTATTTTTTGTAATTTTTCAAACTTGGTTAGTAAATTTTTGAAAGCGTTACTACGTTCCAAGCCACTTATAGTTGGAAGTTAAATATTTAGTACGCAGTTTAATTTTTGCGCATTTTTTCTAAAGTCATTTTTTGTCGCTAAAAGTGGACATGTGGATTTGATGTTTAGGTCGTTTTTGTGGATATCGCTAGGAATATTAAAGATTTTTGTTGTCAAAGCTGAATTTGAACAAATTTGCTAAAATCCATTTTCAAAAGGTTCAAGTAGTAAGTTATTTTTGTGAATAACACGTTGAAGTACTGAATAAATTTGGAGTACTAAACTGCTAAATTTTTGTTGGTAGTTCGCTCTGCCATTCAAACTTTCCAGAATTTTTAAATTCATAAATTCAATTTTTTAAATAAACATTCAAGTTTTTTGGCAAATTTAACTATTTTAAGTGCGCTGGTTCGGTTCTTATGTAGCTGAAATAGAAAATTTAGTTTAGTGATACCTAAAATTATTGAAGCTTAGGTTTTCTACCAATTTTCCTTGGTCACATTCTTTCCAGTCAAATTTTTAGAGCATTTTTGGGGAAGTGTCGTAGATTTTTTAGATTATCTAATAGCATCAAAACGCTTGATTTCTCATCTTTTACACCATTGCCCTCCAGATCGCTTTTTCACTGTTTTCGCCACTCCGTGCGAATGTGCCCTCGCATAAATTCGACTTTTGTTCTGGGCGTTTTTACTGCACTTTACAGTATCCGCCGTTCCTCTTGCCCACACTTCACAATATTAATATCTCCCCATTCCAACTTTCTTCTCTCGCTTGCTTATCAATTAATAATACGCGGCGCCCCTCAAGCTGCGGCTTATGATAACGCGCGATCGCTCATCGAAGGTGACAAACGACTTCCGCTAGCAACACCGCCCTCGGCACCTCTTGAGAAGCTGTTTTTGTGCCGCCAGCGCTCCTCAGCTTACCTGCTGTGGCCTAGCCTGCACCGGCTTCGACGTCGCGTCGACATCTCGAAACGGTGGATTGCAACTTTGCGTCAAGCAAACAGTTGGGTGGATTGGGATTGCCCCTACTCTTTGTCTCTCATACCACCGCTAGCCTGCATCGCTTTCGATCCAAAGCGATAAATCTGATCGTGATTTAATTCTCATCCCCGTTTGTCATGCAGGCGAGCAATCAGGCATTGGCTACCCTTAGGAGAGCGCTTCTTTCCTGTGGTAGTTGTTTGGTAAAATAAGTCGCTCTGTTTATACATTACGGCATCAAGGCTGCCGTGCCGACGACTGCCAAATAATAATTGGCCCGAATCGATCATCATTTGCCGGGTGGAAATTTATGCCTGTTGGGGTAGAACATTAAGCAAGGCGTAGTTAGTCATTTAGTGGCGGTAAAAACAGAGCAGTGACTGAGAATGAGAAGAAGATGGGATGTTTTGGAGTTGGGAATGTGGGTCGCTCGTGAGCTGGTAGGAGATGTTATCGGAGGCTTTAGATTTTTTCTTAAAATCAAATAACCTGCAATTTTTCAAGCAGCCAGTTGAAACGCTAATTTTGAAAAGTTGAGAATGAATGTGGTTAGCTGGCAAATGGTTTTAAAAGAGTTTTCAATCTAAATTTTGGATATGTACTATTGTTGGCATCCGAAATTGGCCGATCTATGTCAAAATTACATTTTTAACATTAGATGAGATTCGAATTTCAACGTTTCACAGTTTTTTAATGTTTTGAAGTGCATTCAAATTTTTAAATTTTTTGCAGGAGATTTTTGTGGATAGAATCTGTGATCAAACTTGAATCGACAGAAATTTTCAAACTTTTGGTTTTTTTAATTTTTGAAACAACGTTTCGGAGTCCTTAATTTATGAAAATACAACTTTGAATGTATTTTTATATTTTCTATGGGATGGAATGTTCAGAAATTGGAAATGTAGGTTGTTAATTTGATAATTTATTACAGTCAGTTTGCAAAAATGGCACTTTTTCGATTTTGCTTTTTAATATTAAAATTAAAAAATTTAATTTCAAGAATAAGAATTTCTGTAAGACACTCTCCTCTTTGGAAAATGTTTGCGCTATTTTTTAAATTGCTTGTGCACCATTCTACGGCGATAACATGTGGTTTTCTCTTAAAAGAACTTTTTAACGTTTCTTCAAATTTTAATAAAATTTTTTGGATGTTTTTGGCTTAAACCATTTCTTGTTTCAAGTTACAACAGATTTACGCCTATCTTCAAAATTCATTTTTAATTATTATTTTTACAGTAAACTTTTTTAGTGGTGTGTCGCCGAACTATTGTCAGAATGACAGACCTGGAATCTCTCGATTTTTGAATATTGTTTTTGCAACGACGTTTTCAACGCACTTCTTTTTATAACTTTTAAAAATTGTCTTTGTCAGGAAAAAGTATTCAAATTTTTATATCAATTTTTGGTTATTGTTGTCAGGACCTTTTTTAATAGAATGAGTCTTTTTTTAATTGGCACAGATTCACAAATTTACTAAAAATTTATTTTATTTTTTGGCCATTGTCAGGTCGATCTATTTTCAAAAACGTCGTTTTAATCGCGCATTTTTTTGGATCGAATTTCTCAAATCACTTCTGATTTTTGGCAAGTCTAGTTAATTATGACATTAACAGATTTTCCCACCTCCAGACAATATATTCTTTGACCAATCCCATCGTCTCTCCGTCTCCCTTTTATTATGTCTTTTATTACTTTTGTTTTCACTCTTCCCGGCTTCCATCTCTATTATGCCTCCAGTTCCGACAAGCCCACCCGGAAAGATCATCCGAGCCGATCTCCTCCCTCGATGCGGCCTCCAGGCTCTCCTACCGCCATCGCTATCCCATCGCTTTGCATAACACTTCTCGGCGCTTTTTGCCAGATGATCAGTAGGCCTCGGAGGGAGAGGCGTAGAGGTGTGTGGTGCGGGAAAACAACAATTGCGCCTGAGAGCCGTGGCGGCCTCCTGTGCTCGAAGCTAACGCACTAACAACGCGCAAAATGGGTGCCGATTATTCAATCGGCGGCGACGGCACGGCACACATTTTGCAGTAGGCCGCCTGTGATCGTGATTTTTTCCACTCCTGCCACATTGTGGAAATGGTTTTCGAAAATCGGTTTTTTAAAAGTGTTTATTTTTCAGTCGTTTTTTGGAGAGATCTTGTATTTTAACTTTTGAGTGATGCTGTACCCAATTTGAATCAGTGGTTAGAAGGTTAACTGTAGCAGATGGGTTTAATTACGACACTTAACTCACTTTATCCAGATGTTCCGGAGTCCGATGAATTTCAATCTTTGTCCGTGTGTTATGTCAAAATTCAAAAGCGCAAATTTGATGTTTGCTTTTCAAAGTATTTTAAAGCAAAGCAGCATTTAAATATGACAAAAATCTGGCACAAAAAAACTGTTTAACTGTTTAGCTAACTTTTTTGGATTTTTAGAATTATTGAAATGGTATTTAATTTTTTAAACCATTTAAACGTGGTGTAAGCATTTACTTTTAGGCATTTTGTACTTATATTTTTTGGTTACAAATGATGCGAATTGCATAATTTTTAGTGAATTACAAACGCTATAAAAATTTTAAATTTGAATGTTTCATTTGCAAAACTTTTAAGTGTCAAAAAAGTTAATTTTTAGGTAGTATGGCATTATTTTAATGCTGCAAAACTGCTTTGAACTGTTTTTACAGTTGAATAAACACCGATTACTCTTGAGGAAGAAAGTATTTTTAAAGCTTTGCTTGCTTACCGTTTTCAACTAAATTTTCTGAAAGCATTTTAATTTTTTGGACGTCTTTTCAGCAAACCATATTTTTAATGACGGTGCAGTTTTTAGTTTGTCGGCGTCACCGCGTGGAAAATAACCTCATCACTTCGAGCTTGGTCCCGCCGCGAGACTCCTGATCGAGCTTCCCGTCTGTCCTACTCCACATCGAAAAAACAGACTAGCTAAATTTTTTGTATTTTGTATTTTTTATAAAACGTTTTAAATTTAAATTTGAGCTGTCAGGATTCCTGAGCTGTCAGGGTCTCCTTACATTGATCTTAATTTTGTAGTTGTTCTTGCAGTTTTCTGAGCCCATTTTTCTCCAAAATTCATCTGACCCATGTAACAAATGTTTTTCTCCGATCTTCACCTTCTGAAAACCACACGCGTTTGAACATAAATTGTGATAAAAGCTGTCCATGAAGCTTGAAAACATCTCTTATCTGCCTGCAGCAGACTTTAAACTCCCTCTACCAAGTGGGCGTCTTAAGGGTTATCCTCCTCCGTATTTTGCCGCTTCCGGGCTAGTTTTGTTTTGAAATACTGTTGAGTCAGCGGTTGGAGATGTGGTTTTCGTGATGAAAGACTAGAAGCGATAGGATTCTTGAACAGAAAGCTGATTTTAGGTCCACAGCAGCGCGAAGATCGAAGTGTACCCTTTGAACTTTGTGGAACGACAACAGCCGCCGCCTCAGCAGCAGCCTCATCCACAATACCAACAACCGGCTCGGCTTGCCCGAGCAGCCGAGGTTCAACCAGCAGCGACAGCAGCAGCATTACCAAACTCATCAGTATTCGGAACCTCAGCCAAGGTAGGGCTTTAAAATATGGTTCAGAGCAACTTTTATAGAATTGCTGAATTCTAGAAATTTTGCCAAATGGCAAGCTTATTTTGAGAGCGGTTAGTCTTGGACTGTTTATCTTAAGATTGACAAAGTTAAATACAAGTTTGATTTTTGGAAAGCTGGATTTGGCATCACCCAAAAGTTCTGCTTCAAAAATGCTTAACGGATATGTAATTCAACCACATTTAATTTCTGTTTTTTACTGATTAAGATTACAAAATTCACATTATTCAAATTAGAGATGACAAATGCGCATGAGAATTGTCAAGTGTGTAGTTACTCTTTAAAAACTATTGGCACTGAGCGCTTAATTTGACTTTCTAAATTTTTGACACCTACCTTTGTTGTTGTTTTTGTGCACCATAACTTTGAATTTTCATGGGCGAGATGCTTAGAAAATCAATTTTATTGACTATTTTTAATAAATTAACAAACTAACAATTTCTGAATTTTTTGCATTGGAGCTCGCCGTCCCTTTAAACTGGCCAGTTTAGTTGTAAATCTGAATTCATGTACACTTGCGAAATTCCTTGTTTTTTTCAACCCAACTTTGAAACAGGTTTTTCTTTTTTAAACGTTTGATTTAAAGCAGGTTTTTGAAGCTTCTGACGTTCACTTTTATTTTGTAATTTTGTATCATTTGATTATTTAGCGATTTTTTTGTTTGTTTGAAAATGCTGTCTCTCTCTGGCAAGTTAATTTTTCGCTAATGAAGGGCTTCAATATATGGTTTAAAACGTAATTCTATAAAATGCAATTTTTTGCTTTAATTCATTTTCATTTGCACACAGAAAATGGTATTTTTTGCGTAGAACAACTTAAGGAGAGGATTTCAGGAAAGGTGTGCAGGGTAAGTAACTAGAGAAAAAGAGTCCCAACAATGTGTTTTGTAATAACAAAGACACCCAAGATAGAATCACAGATGTAGAGCCTCATACATTCAGCAAACAGAAATCAAGAAATGTGCTAATTCGCTAGAACTCAACAGACGGCCGTCTCCTCAAACAAAGTTGCCTTAAATAGGCTTCACAAACAACGGAAATCAACTATCAGCCTGTCCAACTCTTACAAGGAAAACATCATGTCACGAAAGGAAGAATTTGAGCCTGCCTAAAAGCGATAGGATGAGGGACTACATGTGAATACATCAAATATTTTGAGAAGGAAGTGAAAACATTCAGAAGACGAGACGAAAAGGGTTTATTTCCATGACAGCAGTTGCCATGACGGAAGTTCTGTTCATGACAAAAGCTTGATCCATGATAACCAATCCATGGCAGCGTAATTATTCATGATGGCCCATCCTAAAACCTTCTTTTTAATTTCAGTTTTTTATAACTTTTTCACTCCTTTTTTATTTGATCTTAAAATTTGTATGGGCGTCTTTTTTGAACTAATCTTTTTTGAACGGTCTAAAATGGGCATGGGCTGTTTATTAACTGCTTGTGAAAATTAAATACAAACTTGAATTTTTTGTGAGATGTCCAGTGTGTCAGAAATTATTTACTTAGTTACTGTTTTAAAAATGCTAGTTTAACTAAAATTTAAATTTTTGGAAGGATACGTCCCGTGCCTAATATTTTTTTTTATATTTTCGATTTTTTAAAACTAAAATTTTCGTTAAGAGAGTAGCAATTTTAATATATGTTTATAATTTGAGCTTTAAAAAATTCAGCACTGACGTTTCTGCGGTTTCCTCCAATTTTGAAGAGCAGCTTGCAAATTTTAATTCCTATTTCGTCAAGCTCTCTAAACTTTTTTTTCTGATAGGCGCTCTGATAGGACGCTCTTCAAGGAGCAAAAACGCATCGGGCAAACGATTAAAAGCAATAAAAATAGGAAGCAAAAAGGGGTTAGAACCCCCCACCCCAAAACTCATGGTTCGGACGCATATCGAGAGCGCCACACAGGCTGTGTTTTCCATGTGTCTGATCGTGAATAGATCGCCGCGGGCCAATTTTCGGCACTTTCAAACGCGTTTATAGAGCGTTTTTTGTGTCAAAATGCACGCAAGTGACCTATACCACGTTGTTCAGCGCGTCGAGTACTACCAGAATTGACTAAACTCGCTGATTTGGATGTGACAACTTTGACGGTTTCCTTGTAAGTATAAATCTCAATTTTCTTCAAGTCTGATTTTTTGCATGAAAGCCATCAACGCTGAATTTTTTGAACTTTTGATTTTTTTTGTGAGATGTCCAGTGTGTCAGAAATTATTTACTTAGTTACTAATTTTTTGTGAGGATACGTCTCGTGCCTAATAGCCTAATATTTTTTTAATATTTTTAAAACTAAAAATTTTCGTTAAGAAACAGATTTTTTGATAAATTAACAAACTAGCAGTTTCTACGAATATCTTATACACAGAAATTTTTTCCGTTTTGATCTTCACTGAAGCTGTCATATGTAAATGCATTTAACGTTAGCGCTATTGCGCAACAGTATTTTCTTTAAATGAGCATTGTTCGGTCCTTCGTGCCTCCCAGATTCATATTTTGCAACAGCCTCGGCGCTACGCGCTTCGTTTGAACAATTTTCCGGCTAAAGCGACCAAGCGACCTTGCCGCTTTGAATCCTACCAAAAGCACGCTTAAAGTCTCAAAATTTTCAACGTTGATTTTCGACCGCCGCTCGACAACTACGAAAATCAAGACGACGGCGAAAAACGTGCAAACGTCTGGAAAACGTGCGTCTGGAAATTGTGACGGGCGAACACACCCACATGTCTCGATCGTTCTTCTTTATTTAAGAGAGAATTATTGGTTTTTATGGCACACGGAATTTTCGAATAGACGTATGCGCACTTGTCTTTTGAACGCTTGGTTTTGAAAACTTCAAAAAAAATTTATTTGATAGATAAATTGTTTTTTGAATGGTTCACAGAACGGCCGTCAGATCCTTTTGCTCAAATTGGTTTGTTCTCAAATTTGGTCAAAGTATCTAAACATTAAAATTTGTTGCGTCTTTTTACGTTTTTTTGTATGCTGTTACTGTCAATTACTTGTTTATTACAAAGCAAGAGCTGCTGAATTTATTTGCATATGCATTTAAAAAAAGTTCTCTATGGCAGACGGTGTTTTCGAAGAAGCAAATACCAACTTCCTTTTTAAAGTCAATTTCAAAAACTTGAAAAAAACTTGTATTTTCAACAGTTACGAGAATGACCGTCAGGATTTCATCCTTGTGGTTCAAACTGCTCAAATAAATTTTTTTGATGGTAACCAATTATGATTTTTACAAACTTATTTAGCTGTGTGGACGCTGTTTGGAAGATCGTAGAAGCATTAAAAATTACAATTTAAATTTTATTTATTTTTATTGTAGACTTAATTACTTGTTGATTACAGTAGTAGAATTATAAGCTGTTACACGGTATTTTCGATGAGGCGTTATGGTGACTTTTGTAAACTGTTAAACATGAAAAAAATTTTATTTAAAAGTGAAATTGCTTTTTGAATGGATAACAGAAACAGACTTGATCCTTTTGGTCAAATCAAATTTTTTGATGATCAATAAAAATTTCAATTAATTTATTAATGTTTGAAGAGTCGTGTACTGATGATTCAAGCGCTTATAAATTTGAATTTGTTTAATTTGTCTAGACAACAACTTTACCACCTAATGCAACTACCTTTTTCCCTTTTTTGCAGCGAATGCATTGACACCATAAATAGAAGAATATAAATGTCGGTTAGCAGGAAAAATTTTTCCGTTCGCATAAAGTGTGGGTGTGGGTTAACAGTTGATTTTTGATGGGTCAACAGAGTAGCAATTTTAATACATGTTTATAATTTGAGCTTTAAAAAATTCAGCATTGACGGTTTCTTCTATTATAACAATTTTGAACAGCAGCTTGCAAATTTTAATTTCTATTTTGTCAAGCTCTCTAAACTTTTTATAGGCGCTCTGATAGGACGCTCTTCAAGGAGCAAAAACGCATCGGGCAAACGATTAAAAGCAATAAAAATAGGAATCAAAAAGGGGTTAGAACCCCCCACCCCAAAACTCATGGTTCGGACGCATATCGACAGCGCCACACAGGCTGTGTTTTCCATGTGTCTGATCGTGAATAGATCGCCGCGGGCCATTTTTCGGCACTTTCAAACGCGTTTATAGAGCGTTTTTGCTCAAAATGCACGCAAGTGACCTATACCACGTTGTTCAGCGCGTCGAGTACTACCAGAATTGACTAAACTCGCTGATTTTGGATGTGACAACTTTGACGGTTTCCTTGTGAGTATAAATCTGAATTTTCTTCAAGTCTGATTTTTTGCATAAAAGCCATCAACGCTGAATTTTTTGAACTTTTGACTAAAAAAATTTTTTTAAAGTCGTAAATTATTTTTTTTGTCCATTTTTGTCTATTTTTACATTCAATTAAATATCTGTTTAAGGTACGAACAACCCCAGCAGCAGTACTATCAAGAGCCGGTAGCTAGGCAACCCCAACACCAGCAGCAGCAAGCCTACTATCAGCATCAGCAGCCTCAAAGGGTAACTCCAATTTTCGCTTTACTTTTTCTCAGCTCAATTTTAGTACCCCGATCAGGAAGTCCCTTACCATCAACAGCAGCACTTCCAACCACCGCAACAACAGCAGCAGCAACCTCATTACCACTACGAGCAAGTAGAACCCGGATCACCGTATTTCCATCAACACCAGTATCGTCAACACCCCCAACAGCAGCAACGTTTTGACGAAGTTCCGGACTACTTTTACCAGGAGCATCAACAACAGCATCAATACAACATGCCTATCAAAGCTCAGGTAGGCTTAATGATATATTCAGGCCCCCACAACGATTTTCCTGTTTAGCCTCCTCCACCAGCAGCAAAGCCGCTCCAACAGGCGAACCGCCCTTCGGAAGCTCCCAAGCCAGCACAGTTCACCCAAAACCCAGCTTCGGTTAACGTCAAGGGAGGTGAGTCAGCCACCTTTGTGGCGAAGGTCACCGGCTCCCCAGCGCCCACCGTAACCTGGCACAAATCTGACGGAAAACAGCTCCCAAATGACCCAAAAAAATACCAAATTTCGGGCAATCTTCAAGCCGGTCAATACCAGCTTGTGATCTTAAACTGCGGCCCACAGGATGCGGACACTTTCAGCTGTCAGGCTAAGAACGCGGGAGGTTCCAACCAGTCCAGGTTTTCTTTGAATGTCCTACGTAAATTTTCTACACTACCGTAACCCTATAACTAAGAAAAATGCATTTAGAACAAGGCACAGCAAAGCCTGGAGCTCCGGTGTTCCAGGGCAAGTTCCAGAATGTCACCATGAAAGAAGGCGACTCTGTGAAGCTTTATTGCAAGGCGGTCGGAGATGTTAAGAACATGGTCTGGCTCCACGATGGACAAAAGATCGCGGATAACGATACGTATAAAATTGAGACCAAGGGCACAGAATCTACCTTGCATATTAACAATGCTAAGATGGCCGATGGCGGATGGTAAGAATTTGAGGATCAGCATCAAAACCAATTCGAATCTAGGTACCAATGCGACGCCATCAACGACAAGGGTTCAGCATCCCTCAAAGGACGCGTGGTCGTGCAAGCCCGCAAGAAACAAGAATCCGAGCAACTCGAGCGCGTAGTCCTTCGCAAGGTGGACCGAACGCGTCCTCTTGGCCAGCAATACCTTCAAAAGCAGCAATTCCAACAGCAGCAACCTCAATCCAAGGCCCCGCCCACCTTCGCTGGACAGCTGAAAAGCCAAAACGCGAACCAAGGCCAAAATGTCATCCTCCAGGCTCAGGTAAACCCTGCTGACGACCCCAACCTTAAGATCGCTTGGCTTCACAATGGCAAAGCGCTCCTAAACTCATCTCGAGTCACCACGACGGTCGAAAATGGAGTCGCAATTCTTGAGATCAACAACGTCAACGTCAACGACTCTGGCACTTACACTGCCGTAGCCGTGAACACGTTAGGTGAAGGCAGATCTGCCTGTGAGCTCCAGGTCACAGGAATTGGGTCTCACCTGCTTGTGTGGAGGACAACAACAGAAACAGCGTTCTCCGACTCCTCAGACCCACGTGGACAGACCCAACTTCCACAGCGATCTTAGATCAGCTGAAATCTTTGAAGGTCAGCCGATCCATCTTGAGACCAAGCTGACTCCTATCAACGATCCTAGTCTCAAGATCGAGTGGTATTTCAATGGCAATCCTATCAAAGCCAGTAAGTCAAACTTTCACGAAACGCTTTTTTGTTATGTTAACTGCAATTTAGGCGAAAAAATGAACATCGTCCACCAAAACGGCTTTGTAGTGCTTCAAATCCAAGAAGCCACTCTAGCCGATGGAGGCTATTTTGTGTGCCGAGCCATCAACCAAACTGGCACCGCTGAGACCAACTGCACTATCGTCGTCCATCGTAAGAATTTTGTATATTTTAGTTTTTTACAGTCGTGAAATTTCAGCGAAAGTGGACCAAATCCACACGATGCACACGCACACGACTCAGAACGTCCAACGTCACTTGGACGTCGACGATGTCCGCGAGATGCAGTACCAATATTCACAGACTAAAGATCAGCAGGCGCCTACGTTCCTTGTTCCTGTCGGTTTAGAAGTCTTAAAACGTGTTTAAAGGTGATAATTTTTAGATCCGAGACTGCCAATGTTTCGAAGAACTGGGCCGATCGTACTTCGAAGCCCGTATCGCTCCTGTGAACGATCCCTCGCTTCGGGTGATCTGGCTCAAGGATGGCCATTCTCTGCCTAACGCTAGCCGTATTCAGGTAAAAAATGCGATAAAACTAGTCGAAAGCAATAAAAAAATGAAAAACACATATTTCAGAATTGAAAGTGAGGAGGTGGATTCGAACCGGTGACCTGTCGCGCCATGATTATTAACGCTTTAGAGGTTAAAGGATCCATTCCCCTTGCGAGCATCAATTTTTTAATAAAGACTTTAAAAATGCAAGCTTACAAAGCGGCTTCAAACCCGTGGCCTTTTGAAACCTAATAATTATGACGCAATAGGTCGCGAGTTCGATTCCACCTTCAGGCAGCTATTTTCTAAAACCAATATTCTGATACTTCGGATTTTACTATTTTTGCCTCCATTTTCAGACCTTCAACAACTTTGGCTGCGTGTCCCTGACCATTCACCCCACCTACCCCGAGGACGCCGGAACCTACACCTGCGTGCTCCACAACGTCTTCGGCGACACCCAGTGCTCTGCAAATCTGACCACCATGACTCACGACACCCTCCAGCTGGGGACCCAGCACGAGGAGTCTCTCCAACAGATTGGCTACCTTGAGGGTCACCAGGTCCACATTGGACCCCAGCTTCGTGACCGACCTGAAGAGTTCAACAGCATGGAGCAGCCGAGAGTCGCTCGCCCTCTGGGAGCTAAGCTTGAGGTCAACGAAAACGACCCTGTCCACTTTGAATGCCGAATCCAGCCTGCTAGCGACGTGAAAATGCAGGTGGAGTGGTTCCACAACGGCGCTCCTCTGGCTGCGGCGCACAGATTCCGCCCAATGTTCGATTTTGGCTACGTCGCCTTGGATATTCTGTATGCCTACCCTGAAGACAGTGGCAAGTACACAATGGTCTGTAAGAATGAGTTGGGACAGGCGGAAACTAGCCTGGAACTCGTTGTCAACAGCCAGAAGACGCTGTATCTTGATGCCCAGCATCCTGAAGGTCTTGAGCGTATCCAAGAACTTGAGCAACCCCGTGATCGAGGCCTCATTGAGGTCGCCGATCGTGAGTGTGACAACCCTCCGAAATTCCTTGGAAATCTGGAAAATAAGCAGCTCGTTGAGGACGATTCTCTTCATTTCGACCTGAAGCTGACGCCTATCAACGACCCCACCATGGTCGTCGAATGGTTCCACAACGGCTTGCCCCTCAAGATGGCAAATCGTGTTAAGACTCAATACGATTTTGGCTTCATCAGCCTCGATCTCAAAGGCGTCATTGCCGAAGATTCTGGCACCTACGCTGTTAGAGCCAAGAACGACAAGGGTGAAGACGTCAGGGAATGCCAAGTTGAGGTGCAGCCTCACGCTAGCGTTCTCTCGAACACTCAACATGAAGAGAGTCTTGGCAAGATCATCGAGCTGGAGAGCATGGACAAGTATGGTCGAAAGGAGGTGGAGGATGTGGGACCTCAGTCTGGACCCAAGTTTATCCAACCGCTGCCTGGAAATGTCGGAGAAGTCGAGGAAGGTTCGCCGCTGCATTTGGAGTGCAAGGTGGAGCCTGTTGGCGACAACTCGATGAAGATTATTTGGCTTAAGGATGGACAGCCATTGCCTCATGGTGAGTAAAATTTTTAAAACGTGAAAACACCAAAAAATACGTGTAAAAAATTTAAACTTTCAGGGGATTCGAACCCGGGACCTTTCGCGCCATAATTTGAGAGCTCCGGTTCGATCCCACTTAAAAGCCGCTCATTTTAAAAGGCGTATTTTAGTATTTTTGACATTTTCGACCATTTTTATATATTTCCAGCCCATCGCTTCCGCACTTTCCACGACTTCGGCTTCGTCTCCCTGGACATCCTGCACGTCTACGCTGAAGATTCAGGCACGTACACCTGCGTCGCCCAGAACGACCTTGGCCAAGACCAAACTGACTCGTCATTCACTTGTCAAGGTAAGTGTTTTCGCTGTGTTAAGAGGAGGGACGCGTGAGCGCCACCACAGAACCCGCAAGTGGCTTGTTAGCCAATCGGATTATGGCTTCACCTCAAAGATTTTCTTGTTCTTCAGTTAGTAGGCAGCTCCGGTGGGAAGCCGGATGAGTTTGGTTTTGGGATTAGGGTTGCGCGAGCGGGTGGGTGCAGGGTGTTGCATGACTGTGAGGAAAGGAAGGGAGGTGGAAGATGGGAGATTTCATAATTGGAATTTGAGGAAAAAGGGCGTTTTAAAAACAGAAAAAGGTGACAAATGCATCAAATACTAAGATCAATTTTAAAAAATGTTTGAAAATTAAAAACACGTTTTTGAAAACTATTGGCGCAAAAGGAGACTCGAACCCGTGACCTTTGGCGCCATAACTATTAAGGCTCCAGAGGTCACGGGTTCGAATCCGTCTGCAAGCCCAATTTTTTTATTTGGTTTTTGACGCTTATCTTTTTTTAAAACGTTTTTTCGTTATTTTGAAAACAAAATAAATTCTGTAAAACCTTACAAAATTGCATTTTGATGGTAAAAACAGTCAGCCTGCACCATGATTAAGTCTCTGGAGGTCACGTTCAATTCCGCCCATAAGCATCTATTTCTTGAACTTTTTTTCAATTTTTTAGATTTTAAAAAGCTTTTTCATTGTTTTTCACAACACAAAAAAATAAATTTGTAGTCGGGAACATAATTGCGGATAGCCTGCACCGCAATTCAACGTCGGGTTCGATCCTCTAGGAAACCAACATTTTTTAAAATCAGGATTTTAATGACCAAAACAGTTTTTTACGAAATTCAACCCCTTTATGCGTTTCCACCCGTCCCCTCTCAAAAACTAATCCCCATCGACGGGCCAACCGCCTCTTTTCACCCACTCCCTCCTTGCATGCCCCTGCAATGACTCAATCGCTCTCGCTCGCGCGTGCGGCGATTTTGTATCTTTGTTTGCGCAACGAACGAGCGGCGATCTTCAAGAACCGCGGCAGTTCTCCTGCTCCGTTGGAGTTACCCGTTGTCCTCAGCCTCACCTAGAATATTTCCACTATGAATTTGTCGTCAAAATTGTTGTCGCCAAATGGCGTCAACGGAAACTCAAAAATTCCCAGAAGCCCCAGAAGCTCAGCCAGTCAGATGAGTTTATTAAATCTGCCTCGTTCAGCCAAGAACGCCATTATTGGACAGACGCAGCATCCGTCCAGTGTGGCCAGGATCCAGGAACTTGAAGCACCTAAGCCAGCGCCGGAAGAGGCTCCTGAAGCTGCGAAACAGGTAAAACCAATTTTTTATTTTTTTTTTAATGAATTGCTCGGAGGTGGATTCGAACCCGTGACCTCTTGCTTCTTAATTGTGAAAGAGCCAGATGTCACGGGTTCGATTTTACGAGCTTGTTTTTACCTTTTTTTATTTTTAACTGTTTTTTTTTAATTTTTGATCTTTAAATTTTGTATTTTTAGGCGCCTAAGTTCATCAAGCCGCTGGGAACCGGCCAGGTCCTCCAAGCCAACGAGTCTGACAACGTGTACCTCGAGGCACAAATCAGCCCTGTGGACGACAACACGATCACCTACGAATGGTACCACAACGGAGCGCCTCTGAGAACTGGTCACAAGTTCGTGACCACCCACGATTTTGGATTCATCGCTCTTAACATCCTGTACATGTACCCAGAAGACAGTGGAGTTTACACGCTGGTGGTGAGAAACGCTGCCGGTGAAGCCCGTTCGGATATTGAGATCCAGTGTGGTGGCAAGGAAGGAATGGTAATCCTAAAAGTATCTTTTTTGCTAAGACTGAAGTCTGACAATTGCAGATCACCGACACTTTCCACCCGACCTCGATCTCGCGCATCACTGAACTTGAAGCTCCTCGTCCCAAGGCTGAGGAAGCGCCTGAAGCTCCAAAACAAGCGCCTCAGATCGCTCGTCCCCTGCCTCCTACGATCGATTCTGTGCACGAGAGCCAAACACTTCATCTGGAAGCTCAAGTGACCCCAGTGGACGACAACACTCTCCGCTGCGAGTGGTACCATAACGGTGCCCCTCTGAAACACTCCAACCGCTATCGTCTCATGAACGACTTTGGCTACGTGTCACTGGACATTGACTACGTAATCGCTGATGATGCTGGCGAGTACACGCTTGTCGTCACCAACGAAGCTGGCCAGGCTCAATCAACGACTAAATTTGACGTCGACAGGCTCAAATCGATTATGGATGAGACCAGCCATCCTGAGAGTCTTCGTAGGATCCAGGAAATCGAGGCTGTGAAGCCAGCAATGCCATCTGAGCCTGACCTTCCTCCCGAACCTCCTGTGTTCACCCAACAGCTCAATGGACCCTCGGATCCTCTTAAGGAGGGTCAGTCTGTCCATATGGATTGTATGGTCCAGCCAATCAACGATCCTAACTTAAGGGTAAGAGTCCAGACCCAAAAATGACCTTTACATCAAATTTTTAGATCGAGTGGTACCACAACGGCAAGCCAGTGGCTTTCGCCTCTCGCATGCGTACGATCCACGATTTTGGCTACGTTGCGCTGGAATTCTTGCATGTGCATCCTGAAGACAGCGGCACCTACACCTGCCGTGCTGTGAACGCAGCTGGTGAAGTCAGGACTGACTTTACCATTGAATGCCGTGCTAAGAGGAATCTGTATTTGGACACTCAGCATGAGGAGTCGTGGAACAAGATCCAGGAGATGGAGAACCGCCAGGATATTCGTGAACCTTCGCCTGAGCTTAACTTCCCACCACCGACGTTTACGGAACCTCTTCAGGTAAAATTTGGAATAAAAACTTAAAAATCAAAAATTTTAAAGTTAAAAACATTTAAAAAATAGCTTTCAAACTGAAAGTTTGAAGGCGGATTGGAACCTGGGACCTTTGGTGTCTTAATTATTAAGGCGCTAAAGATCAAAGGTTCAATGCCGTCTGCTAGTCTGCTAGCATCTATTTTTTAAACGTGTTTTAGACAATTTACACGTTTTTAACGCATTCTTACACTAAAGTAGACTTTAAAAACGGAAAACAAACTGCAAAAATGTGCATTTTTGAATAAGGGTCTCCTCAAGTTTACACGCCTGGTTATTTAAAACAGATTTTTGACTCAAAATAAAATATTTTTTGTGCGAAAAAACTTTGAAACTTGTCTTAAAAAGCTAAACATTAAAAAACTCTTGTTTAAAAATTTAAAGTTGTGAGCTGGATTCGATATTAAAGCGCCAGAAGTCCTGGGTTCACTCCCACCCTGAAGCAGCTAAATTTTTAAACGCTATGTTTTGACTTTTTTGCATTTTCCACAATTTTCCTAAATTTTTGCTTTTAGAACGAAGACAACCTGATCGAAGGCGACGGAGTCCGTCTGGAATGCCGCCTGGTTCCAGTCAACGATCCGACCATGAAGGTATACTGGACAAAGAACGGCCAACCCCTGCCCGAAGGAAGCCGTTTCATGCCTGCACGCAATTTCGACATCGTCAACCTCGACCTTATGGCCGTCTACGCCGAAGATTCAGGCGTTTACACCTGCCGTGCAGTCAGCGAGTTCGGCGAAGCCCAGACGTCCTGCACCGTCAAGTGCGCTCCTACCGACATTCTTCTTTTGGACACTCAACACCAGCAATCTTGGAATCAAATTCAGGAGATCGAGAACCGCAAACCTTTGGAGCCTATCGTCAGCGAGCCTGAGAAGATGCCTCCCAAATTTGTGATCCCTCTGCCTCAGGGTGTTGGAGAGTTCCAGGAAGGCGTTCCAGTCCACCTCGAATGTCAAGTTGAACCTACCAACGACAACAAGCTTACTGTAGAATGGTTCCACGACGGCGCTCCTTTGTCAAACGGCCATCGTTTCCGTACCACACACGATTTTGGCTACGTTGCTCTGGACATTCTCTACCTGTTCCCTCAAGACGCTGGCACCTACACCGCTGTTGCTCGAAACGAGCTAGGTGAAGCCCAAACTCAAGCTTCATTCAACGTGATCTCCCATGGAACCATCTTCGGAGACGTTCAGCACCCTAACAGCTGGCAGAAGATTCAAGAAATCGAAGCTCCCAAGGCCGGACCTGAAGAGCCTGCACCAGTCGTCTTCGGACCTCCGAAGGTCGAGCCTATGGAGTCCCTGGAACGCATAGAGGGTCAACCTGCGCACTTTGAGACGCGAGTCACTCCTACAAATGATCCTAAGCTTCAAATCATGTGGTTCAAGGACGGAGCGCCTCTTCAAAACTCGAACCGCTTTGCCCACACGCACGATTTTGGCTATGTTAGTTTGGACTTAGCCTACACTTTGCCTAACGACACTGGCATCTACACGGTTATGGCTAAGAACGAGCATGGTGAAGACTCTGCTCAGGCTAATCTTAGCGTTGGAGACAATCCTAACATCATCAGCGACGTCCAGCACGAGACTAGTTGGCAGAAAATCCAAATCATTGAAGCTCCCAAGGCTGCTCCTGAAGCCGCTCCTGAGGTCGCACATGGTCCTCCCAAATTCACTCAGCAGCTTAATTCCGTAACGGACCTTGTTGAGGGTCAACCAGCCCACTTTGAGGCTATGTATCAGCCTATCAACGATCCTAAGCTCAAGATCCAATGGTTCCACAACGGCCGTCCTCTGGGCATGAGCAACCGCATGGGAATGCGCAACGACTTTGGACTGGCTACGCTGGACATTAAATACGTCCTAGGACAGGATATTGGAGACTACAGATGTGTCGTAACTAACGACCACGGAGAGGACACGACTGAAGGTCATCTCGACTGCCAACGTCGTCCTAACATCCTTAGCGACGTCCAGCATCCCAGCAGCTGGCAGAGAATTCAAGAAATTGAAGCTCCAAAGGCTGCCCCTGAACCCGCTCCAGAAGCCGCCTATGCGAAGCCTACGTTCACCCAGCCGCTTCAGAGCTTAGGAGACCTTCAAGAAGGCTCTGTAGCCTTCTTCGAGGGTCGCGTAATCCCAGTTGGAGACCCGAACCTTCAAATCCAGTGGTTCCTGAACGACACTCCTCTCAAGGAGAGCAATAGATTCGCGTTTACAAATGATTTTGGCCATGTAACGCTTCGAATCAGCCCTGTTTACACCCACGACTCCGGAGTTTACTCCTGCAAGGCTGTGAACAGGGAAGGCGCAGCCCTATCCAACGCTTCTCTCAACGTTGTAGGAGACGAAGTCCTCTTTTTGGACACGGCGCATCCCGCCTCGCTTCAAAAAATTCAGCAACTTGAAGCTCTGGACAAGAACCAGAGGCTCGAGGCTCCTGAAATGGAATTCGGCAAACCCGTTTGGACTCAAACGTTCCAAAACGTCGAAGTCGGAGACGACGGCGGCGTTGTGCAACTCGCTGGCTTCGTGGAACCTGTCGCTGACCCCAATCTCAAAATCGAATGGTTCCTTAACGGCACCCCTCTTCAAAACGCTAACCGTTTCCGTAGCGAGAACAACTTTGGCTACGTGACTCTCACTATCGTTCACGTGTTCCCTCAAGATTCGGGCGTCTATTCATGCAAGGCTTCAAACCTGCACGGCGAGGCGACAACCAGCGCTACTGTCAAGGTGGCTGGCTACGAATCTCTTCTTTTGAACACTCAACATCCAGTTTCTTGGGACCGCATTCAGGAGCTCGAGAGGCCTAAAATCATCGAAGAGGTCGAGGTGGTTGTAGAAAAGGAGAAGCCAAGATTCCTGACCCAACTTGAGACTTACGAGGTTCCTGAAGGCACTAACGTCCATCTTGAGGCTACATTCCAGCCTGCACGTGACTCTGACCTTAAGGTCTACTGGCTTAAGAACGGTCAACCTCTGGGAGCGTCTCAGCTCGTCAGAACTCATCATGAGCTGGGATGGGCTTGCCTGGACATCAACGGAGTCAATCTTGACCACAACGGCGTCTACACGCTCAAGATCGAGAACAGCGAAGGTGAAGCCGCAACTTCTGGCTCCATCAAGGTCGCTGGAATTGGCGACATTTTGGGAGACACGTCTCATGAAGAGTCCTGGCGTCGAATCCAAGAAATTGAAGCGCCTAAGGAACCCGCTCCTGAGCCTCCACCACCAGAGTACGACCTTCCTTCCATCCAGACCCAGATTTCGGATATCGAATGTGATGAGGGCGATCCAGCAATCTTTGAAGCCACTTATCAACCCACGAACGACCCTAATCTCAAGGTCCAATGGATCCGTAACGGCGAACCCTTGGCTCATGGCTCTAAGTACGCGATCGCCCACGATTTCGGCTATGCAACTTTGGGCGTAGGCTACACGTTCCCTGAAGATCAGGGAGTCTATCAGCTTCGCGTGTGGAACGACAAGGGTGAGGCTGTTAGCAGTGCTACCCTTAAGTGTCACGGCAAAGATGTAATCCTCGGAGACGTCCAACACGAAGAATCCTGGCGCAGAATCCAAGAAATCGAAGCTCCTAAAGCGCCTGCACCAGAGATGCCTCCAGCTCCTAAAGTGCCTCCTAAGTTCACTTCTCCAATTTCGCAAGTCGGAGAGCTTGTCGAAGGCCAACCCGCCCACTTTGAGGCTACAATTGAGCCTATTGACGACGCTGATCTTAGGATTCAGTGGTACCTGAACGGAACTCCTGTGACCGCTAGCTCCAGGGTCAAGATGATCAACGACTTTGGCTGGGTCATCATGGATATTAACTCAACTGAGCCACGTGACACCGGAGAATGGACCTGTGTGGCCACGAACAGCGCCGGTGAAGCCAAGGCCTCAACTGATCTATCCGTCCAAGGCCGTGAAACGCTTCTTTTGGACCCTCTTCACCCTCAATCCCTGGAGATTATTCGAGAAATTGAGGCTGGCAAGCCTGAACCTGAAGAAGCCCCAGCTCCTGTCTTTGACGCTCCTAAAATTACCGTTCAGCTTCAGGCTATTCCTGGCCTCACTGAGGGTGATAGCGCTCATCTTGAAGCTCAGTTCACTCCTGTGGGAGATCCTAACCTCAAGGTCGAGTGGTACAAGGACGGAGCACCGCTCTACGCTGCCAACCGTCACAGGATGGTCTCAGACTTTGGCTTTGCCATTTTGGACATTCTGTACCTTTTGGCCCACGACCAAGGCGAGTACAAGCTTCGCGTGTTTAACGACAATGGTGAAGCCTTTACTACCGCAAATCTGGCCATTGAAGCTCGACCCAACCTTATCCTGACCGCACAAGACGAGAACAAAGCTCGTGCAGTCCAGGAAATTGAAGACGCCAGAAATCGTCGTCCTGAGGAGGTTGACACCACGCCTCAAGAAAGGATGCCGGTCTTCGTTGAGCCTCTTTCAGCCCCAGTTCAATGCGAATCTGGTGATCGAGCCCACTTCTCTGCTCGCTATGAGCCTCTCGACGACAACCAACTTAAGATCCAATGGTTCCTTAACGGCCGTCCCCTAAAGCTCGGATCTCGCGTCAAGACGATCAACGACTTTGGCTACGTTGTCCTGGAAATCAGCCCTGTTTACCCTGAAGACAGCGGAGAATATACCTGCAAGGCTATCAACCGAGTGGGAGAGGCTGTCACCAGTACTCAGCTTCAGTGTACCCCTAAGGAAAACATTATCACCCAGTCTCAGCTGCCTGATCGCATGAGTGGAGCTCAAGTGAGGATCAACGAAATTGAAGCCCCCAAGCCTGCACCTGAAGCTCAGCCTGACGTGGTCCACGGACCTCCCAAGTTTACAACTCAGCTTCCTCAGCTGCCTCAGCTCGTCGAGGGTCAAATGATCCATCTTGACTGCCAAGTTGAGCCTGTAGCTGACCCACGCCTCAAGATCGAATGGTTCCACAACGGAAATCCGATAAGAAACAGCAACCGCATGAAGACGATCCACGATTTCGGTTTTGTGGTCTTGGAACTCACTCCGGCTGAGCCTCAAGACACCGGAAAATGGACCTGCAAGGCTACCAACGACCATGGAAGCGCTGAGATTTCCTGTGACATTCAAGTCAGCGGAGATAGTGGCGTTTCCTACGAGTGGGCCAGCGCTGGAGAACGTCGCGAGCGCATCAACGAGCTCGAAGATTGGATCCACCGTCCCAAGGAACAGCTGGATCAGCCTGTACGCGATTTTGGACCTCCCGTGTTCACTCAACAACTCACCGATCTCGGAACTGTAAGCTGAGTTTTAAAGAATTTGTTAAAATGAAATTTTTTAGCTGTCGGAAGCCGACGCCACGTCGTTTATGTGCATCCTGGAGCCAGTTGGAGATCCGACGATGCGTGTCGAATGGACCCACAATGGACATGCGATCCCGTACTCGAACAGGATTCATATGGCCAACGATTTTGGTGTGATTTCGCTGTTGATCAAGCACTTGATCACTCAGGATGCCGGAGAGTACAGGTGAGTTAGTGAGATTAGGATAATTTGGGAAAAACATTGGGAGAGTGGTTTTGAGGTTTTATTAGAAGGTGTCATCATCCTATTTTGGGTGAAATCAATGAGGAACAGTTTTGGGCAACTCTTTTAGATGCTTTAACCGCAATGTTTTTGTATGTTTTTAAGCTTACAAAATTTTGCCTAACGTTGAACCACCTTAGAATATTATTTTAAGCTTGTTAATTTAGTAAATTTTTGGCATTAAATTATTCAATTTTAAGGCGCCCAAAACTAAATTTTATGTGATTTTTTGGTTTTTATTAAATTTATTGTCGTTTTTTTAATTTTTGATTTTTTTTACTGTTAACCAGAACGCTACGCGTACTGAATCGGGCAGTGTAGAGGTCAGTGCTAGAGTCTAAATTGAAATTCAGTCAAGTGTATAGCGATTGACAAGTGATTGTTAAAAGATGCGCAGGGAAAAGATCGGTAGTGTGTTAGACCGCCGCGCATGAGGCCACGGGTTCGATTCCACCCGACAACCCCTATTTTCTTTGCGAAGAAAGCTTTGCTTTGAACTGCTTCTAGGCCTCTTTATTTTCCCAAAACTGAGCGGATTGGCAATTTGTAGTATTTGAGCGCCTTCGACGTCCAAGAGAGGTTTGGCAAAACAGGTTCGGACTCCGGACCTTGTCATTGGGTTTGCAGATTGGTGGAGCTTTTCGGCCGGTTTGCTTTTCGGCCAATTTTTACTACAATTTATAGGTCTTACAAACAAGTCGATAATTTTTGTCAAATTTCATAAATCCTGTTTTTAGTCATTTATGTTTTTTTTATTTCGAACCCTCTACAGCCTCGTGATCACTGAAGTAGTGACCAAGATCGTATAAATTTTGGTTTTTTGGCTTTGGATAAAATATTATTTTTAAGCCATAATTCTTTGGCTCTTGGTTGTTGGTTGCCTTTAAAGCTTCATTTTAATCTCGACAGATCCCTGAATATTCGTACAAATTTACAGCACTCTCACTTCCTGTGCAAACATCATCAATTTTCCCAATGCCTCTTTTCCCAAAAAAACGCCGAAATGGATTCTTCCATAACAACGTAATTATGCCGCAATAACAGCCGGCGTCCCATGCATGCCTGCCTGCACCGTTCTTCTTGAGACCCGCGTGGCGTCGCCGGAAACATGTGGCACGTTTGCTGCATTCTTTGGCTTTGCTTGTTGTTGTCTTCGGTCGGGTCCTCCTCCCACACACCATGCCTGCCTCTGTGCATTATGTATCCGAGATGATCCCGTTTTTCAATAGCGCTCCTACTACAGTAGGAGGCCGGTGTAAGAGCCAGAGTATTCGGGAGATTTCTGAAATTCAAACCTATATTGCAAAGCTCTGGCAGGAGCTGGACTTTAGAAAGTAAGCTGGGGATAGTTTTAAGGCTTCTAGGGTGGGTAGGCTTGAAATAGAAGATTCTAAGGCTGTTTTTTGTTTAGATGCATTGCCCGAAACGCCAAGGGAGAAGCTCAAACGGTCGGAAAAGTGGTTGTGGAGTCGCTCGAACAAGTCGACGCACCAGAAATCGTGCAGCCACTCGTCGACAACATCGACAACGTTGCCGTAAGCAAAACACCCTCTTAAAATGCTCCCTAACAGCTGTTTTTAATTGCTTTCAGGAAGGAGAGTCCATCCACCTTGAGACCCGCGTTCTTCCCATCAACGACCCCAAGCTTCAGGTCCAATGGCTCCGAAACGGCGCTCCGCTTCCAGATGCGTCGCGTTTCAAGACCAATTTCGAATTCGGCTTTGTCACGCTGGATATCCTCTACGCGTACCCTGAAGACAACGGCGATTACGAGTTGGTCGCGTTTAACGACAAGGGAGAAGCCAAGACTAAGACCCACATTACCGTACACCCGAAGTCGTCCTTGATTTTTACGCCTCAAGCACCAGGAAGCCGAGTCGATTCTATCGAATCTCATCTGCGTCAATACACTCGCGCAGCCGTCGCTCTGACTGAAGCTGACGCCTACGACGAGAAATCCGGCCAACCGCCAGTTTTCAAGGCGAATCTCCTTAACATCGGCGTGGAAGAGGGTGATTTCTGTCGTTTCGAGACTCAAGTGGCACCTATCGGCGATCCTTACCTCAAGGTAGAATGGTTCAAGGACGGTAAACCGGTCCTCATCGGAAATCGCATCCGTTCTACGCTCGATTTCGGCTTTGCCAGCTTGGATCTCCTCTACGCGTTGCCTGACGACACTGGCGAGTACACCTGTGTGGCCACAAACCGTCACGGTCAGGCTAAAATGACTGCAAAGTTGGCTTGCTCTGGAGCTAGAGGAATCATCACCGAGAGTCAGATGCCGCAAGGAGTCCTCGTCTCTGATGTACGAAAGAACCAAAACCAAAAACTTCACTGGAAGGAGACCATGGAAGAACAGAGCCGCGTCAAACAAGCGCCTCAATTCACCATCAAGCCAAGGAATATCCAATCTGTTGAGGGCGAACCTGCAAGATTTGAGTGTGCTGTTATCGGCAACCCGAAGCCTAAGGTCACCTGGTACATCAACGGAACCCAGGCGCTTCATAGCCACCGACACAAGCTCAACTACGACGGCATCCACTACCTGACCATCACTCATTCCAAAATTTCCGATGCTGGAGAGATCGTCGCCATCGCTAAGAATTCTGAAGGAGAGGTTTTGGCTTCAGCGAACCTGGACGTGTTCCAGAAGAAGGACTTCCGCCATGTGAAGCTCAAGCCAGCGCAGTTCATGACCAGTGATGAGCTTGCTGAACGTCAAGCCCAATGGCAACGTGAGACCATGGGAACGCTTAGCCAAGCCTTTGAACAAGCTACCAAAGCCGATGTTCAAAAACTCGTCCGTTTGGAGAGATCCGTTTCCCCGATTGAGCCTCTCGAGACTGAAGAGCTGATGCAGAAGTTCACGAAGCCTAAGGATGAGCAATTCTACGACAAACTCGCCTATGTGGAGCATGCCCGACCTCAATACGAAGGTCTGAAGCTTGAGGAGGTTCCTCTGAAGCCTGGAAGGATTGAGAAATACGAGCCTCCCAAGGAAGAAATGGAACAAGTGCAACTGAAAGCTCGTCAAGCCAAGGAAGCCCAAAAACTCGCTGGCGAGAAGCCGAATTGGGCCGCCGGAGGAGCAAACCTCGGAAACGTGGAAAACAGATTCAACCGCCTGCCTGAACTCGAAAAGGAGGTTCCAGTTCCCGCCAGGGATACGGTACGTCTTAAGACAGCCAAGCCAACCCGTGCAGGCGAGCTGCCTCCTATGGATCATGTGCAAATTGAAACCGAAAAGGCAAAGGTAGCCCCTGTTAGGCAAGGTCCAGAAGTGCCTAAGGAAGTCAACGTCCCGGCTAAGGATCAGGTCAACATTAAGCAGAAGTTCCAGCCCGTGGCTAAACAGCCGTTTGAGCCTGTGAAGATCGATGCTGGACCTATGAAGCAGACTCCTCCTGTCATCAAGGAGAAACTAGCCGAATCTACGATCTCGAATAAGGTAGGCATTAATTAGGCGTGGGTGATGGCAGCATGAGCACGTTTGCAATGAGTTCAAAAACCGAATGTTATCTGTGTTTGGATGATATAGGATTTTAATGATATGGGTTACGATAGCAAGTTGAAAAGCCTAATCTTGTAAACAAGCTGAAATAAGCTAAGCAGCTTAAAAATCTGTTTTCAAATTTGAAAAATTTTTTTATGTTTTTCTAATATTTTTCGTCAAGAAATTCGTTAAACGGACACAAACATCGCATTTTTCGTTGTGTGTCGCACTTTCATGCGCCCGGTGTTTTGAGCGCCGGTGGATGAGCAACGCAGAAGATTTTGAGGTAGCAAACGCGGATTCTCGGAAGCGCTTGAGCGGCACTGCAACCAAAAAATTGCGTCAGCGAGACGTGTAGCGCCGAGACTACCGCCAATTAAATATTGTGAGGCACAAAGTGCCGAACATCAAATGAGTTTTCGGTGGAATTCGAAGTGCCAAGGTCGCCTTTAGCCGAAAATCGTTCAAACGAGGCGCGTAGCGCCGACGCTGTTGCAAAAAATAAATCTGTGAGGCGCGAAGACCCGAACAATGCTGATTTAAAGAATACTGTCGCGCAATAGCGCAATATACGCGCAAAAGGCTTTTTCAAATTTTTTCAAAATCGCATATTTCAAAGTTTAACGTTTTTGACATAATTTAAAATTTTTTGCTTCTATTAAAACCTTTTTTTGTGCAAAACTGACCTTAAAATTAGTTTATAATCTGGGTTACTGTACTCTTTAAGTGTTGTCCTGTCCGCACGTAACCATCTTGTCCTCGTTTAGAATACTCTCTTATACCAGTCTTATCGTGAACACCAAGAGTCGAGCATGTCTGTCACGCGTGAAGAGTACCACCAAGAGCACCTCTCGGTAGAAACCGAGATGTCCGGGGTGCATCGGCACGAATATGTCTACAGTCCTCGGTCAAGGGAACGCATGATTGGCTTTACTATGACGAGGGTCCGTGTTGCATGAGTTTTTTACCCTTTTTGGGTTTTAAGGATTCTTCCCTAATAGTGATTTTTTAGCCCCAACCAACAAAGATCGGCCAAAGTCAGAAGGCTCCACCTGTGTTCTCCCAACAGCTGAAACCGGCCCAAGCCCAAATCGGTCGAAGCGCTCGTTTCTTCTGTGCCTTCGACGGAGCTCAGCCCATCAACGTCACCTGGTACCACAACGGAAAAGAGCTGAAATCCGCCTTTGACACTCAAATCCGCACTACCAACACTGGATCCACTCTGGATCTTGGAAAACTGAAGGAGACCCACCAGGGCGAGTACATGTGCCGTATCGAAAATGTCGCTGGCAAATGCGAATCCTCGGCGAACCTTCAAATCCAAGCCGCGGTGAACCAAGGCGTCGCTCCTGATTTCAAAACTCGAATGAACGACGCTCGAGCGACTCAAAACGCTTCCACAACCTTCGTGTGTGTGGTCGGAGGAACACCTAAGCCTGTGATCACATGGTTCAAGGACGGCAAACAGCTTCCTAACGACGGAAGATACAAGATGTTGGCTCAGGGAGACCAGTACAGCCTTCAGCTCGATGACGTCCTTCCCCCAGATGGAGGCATCTACGAATGTGTAGCCAAGAACGCTGCAGGAGAAGCTCGATGCAAAGCGAAGTTGAATGTGGTTCTTGCTAAGACTGGTCAAGGCCAGGAAGTCGGACCCAGGATTGAGGCTCCTAGATTTGTGGCTCAGATTCAGCCTGTTGTGGCTGATGAAGGAAAACCATCTGAATTCAGGGCTAAGTATTCTGGATCTCCGGGTAAATTTTAACCTTAACTTTAAAAGTTTCAAAGAAGAGCTTTTTTAGACCCAGCCATTAGATGGTACCGCAACAACGAACCCATCAAGCCAGGTCGTAACTACGACTTTGGCCAAGCCAAAGGTGAAGCATGGCTTAAGATCCTCAACTGCCAACAAGAGGACGTCGCTGAGTACAAATGTGACGCTGTAAACCCTGGAGGCAAGGCTACGACTGTAGCTAACCTTGTCCTGAAACGTAGGCATCCTTAAAATCATCGAAAATCTACATTTTCCAAATTTAGCCAAGGGAGGCCGCATCATGATGGTAACAAAGACCTCGGGAGGCTCGTCAGGCACTGGCCAAGCCGCTGCTAACGGAGCTCCCAAGACCGGAGGAGGAGCCAAAACTCGTGGCTGAAATCGATGGAGACCCACAGCCGACCGTCGCCTGGCAGTTCAATGGAAAGCCCATCTATGCTGGACGTGATTCTAAGGTATACATTAGACAAAAAAAAATCTGAATTTTAAACTTTTGCGAAATTAAAAACGGACACTTCAAAATAATTTTTTGAAAATTTTGTCGAAACACATTTTTCAACGTTTTGAACGAGCGGTGGAGACTTGAAGAAGCGCCAAAATAATAAAAAATGACTCGTGTTTTTTGTTAATGTCTTAAGAAATTTTTTTTGAAATCTTAACTTTTTTTGCGTCCAGATCTCCCTGGTCGGCAACAAAGCAATGCTGGAAATCGCGCGAGTATCGCAAGCGAACGCCGGAACCTACGTGATCACAATCCGAAACCCGTCGGGAGCGGCACAATGCGAAGCCAAGATTAACCTCCAAAGTAGGTAGATTCTGCCACGGGCATACAGTACAGTATCCCAAGCCCCAACCACGACGAATTTCCCAATTTTTTATAATTTATTATCGGTATTCTCGAATTTTCGTTTTTCGCGTGTTTTGTGTAACTCTCTCTTATAACCTTGGCACAATTTCTCCTTTCCCTGTTCACTTCACACAACTGTCTACCTACACTACCATAATCCCCTTTCTTTCTGTCCCTTGGAATGTTACATAGCTGCTGGTTAACTTTCCTTTTGACTCAAAGAATCTTTTTTCTGGTTCTGCTCGTAAAGGTAAAGATGAACGTCAAGACACTTTGCTGCTGTTGTGTCGAGATCCGAAATCTGACCCTGATCGACAGGCCTACCGTAATCGAGTTGTTTAGTGAATCGGTGAGAGGAGTCCGAACTGCCGACGCCGCCAAAAATGCTCATTTTCATGTGTGTCTTCCCTTCAATGTGCCTTCAATGACCCCACTCTCTTCGGTGCTTTGATTTCTAGTCGCCTAAAATGCAATCTGTAGACGATGACTTTGTAGTAAAAATCTCAATTTATTGAATGCGGAATTGAATAAATTTAAATCGAAGTTGATGTATTTTCTTAGGTCAGGAAATTCAAGGTAAGTGGCATTTCTTTAGTGTGACTCTATAGTGCGATTAGCATCACATCTACCTGCCCCATCATATGTACAGGGTGGCGCAAAAAAACAGCGCGTTTATCTCGAAGCCGTTGCATTTGTGAAGCATACAATGTTAAGACGAAATGTGCAACTGGCAATTCCGCGTCGAATGAGCTATAACACGTTTCTGTCGGTTCCAACGCTGTGCACTTATAGCCAAATGTCTGGAAAGTTTGTTAAGGAAATTGTGTCAGTTTTCTGAGACTCGTATCTCGACACCGTGCAATCGATAAAGGAGAGCAAGGACAACTTTTCGCGAGAAGCTCGGGAAAACAGAAAAATTAATCGGATAAGAAAACCGCCGTTTCTGTGACCTTAAAATCGGTCTCGGGCTATAACTAGAAAGTGAGGGTTAGCCGCCATATTTGTAAGCCAGAAAATTCCCATGTTCTGCATCAAAATGAACGAACTTCCCCACGACTTTCTGACTTCGGTTAGCATCGGCTTATCCCGTTCAGATACTATTCAGGAATTGGCGCTCAGTTCTCTCAGAAATTAGCCAAATTGCTCTGGCGCCTGCCCAATATTCAAGAGATTAATGACTAGTACAGTGACAGCGATGTCAGCAAAAGCTTGTTTATTGAAGACGTGAACCGTGGAACAATGATTAGTGCCACTTTTTGCTATGCGAATCTAAACGAAGAATTCCTGAGCAGCCTTATAAAGTGGATCGAATCGGGTCGCGCCGATTGAAGACTATTGGGTTTGCATTTTTAAAGAGCGGGTGAAACAGTTTTCCAACGTTTACTACGATACGTCGGGTTGTTAGCATAACAATCAAATCTCTTTGAAGTACAGAGTGTCCGAGCGTAGACGGAGGAAGTTTTCCGTCGAATATTTTTCACTATTGCGTCGGATCTTAGCATAGTTAGGTTTTTCTGAATTAGGACAACGGTACAATTTTAATAGCACCAAAATGTCTGGGTTTGGAAGCACTTTTAGGAAAAACCGACCGGTAAAGGCTAATTAAAAGGTCAAAATGAAGATTTTGCCCTGTCTAAAGCTGATTTTGTGCACTATAACGTCTGAAATTTACCACGGAGAAAGTAAGTGTCTGAAACAACGTCATTTTGTGCTCGACTTTTGCCTGCGACCGGTCATCTCTCGCTTACAACATCATAGGCTTCACTGCGCAATAGAAGCAAAATGCGTTATTTTTTACGCTTCCACGAAGTCACTTGTGATAACTCAAAGGATCGGGCGCTCGTTTGGTAGCGTGCCAAAAAGAAAGGCTTCCATCAGCGCAACCGATCGCAATAATCCTGTTTGTTCCAAGGAGCTGATCCACGCCCTTTAAAGCCTCGTTCATCTCCACCATCCTTGTCCTGAGTTTTAGACACGTCTTCGCTAAGGATTCCAAAAATTCTTCTACTTTCGCATCCCCCGCTGGCTTTACGACAGGCTTTATCCCACAACTACTGGAGACGTCGTTCCTGGAACTCCCGTACCCTCTGGACCCTCTTATCCTTCCCAAGCCACGTTTATGGCCATCGTAAGTGCTTATCTCCGTTGTAACCTTTCTAAATCCCACTTTCAGAACGAGAGCAATAATTCCACAGTTAGGAGCTCTTGGAGCTATGAAAAGAAATCCATCAGCCTAGGAATGAAGATCTTCCTCGGTATTATGGGAGTCATTGTGGCCATCGGAGGCTCGATTCTAAGATCTGAGGAAATTCATGGCTCAAATGACGTTTATTCCTACAAAATCCAAGCTTCGTCCGCCCTTCTATTCAGAACTTCAGGTTTCCGTTTTGGCGGCTTCATGCTTTACACCTACCTCCGCTGAATTACTTGAAACCAGAGATTCAGCTTCGGAACTCGCTGGAGCAGTAGGAGCTTCAGATGCATTCGGACCACCTTTCGCCTCTGGATCCACGTTCTTCTTCTTCTGCTTCATTGCGCGCTTCTTCCAGAGGATGAATCCACTTGTGCCCACCACAACAATCACTGCAATCACTGCGATCGTGAGTGCGACCGCCAAGCCCACGTTGCTTTTAAATGCTAACGGTCGAAAGGTTAGGTTTCAAAAAGCCCGTAATTCTTACGTTTAATCCTGGTCGTGCGAGGTGGTGTAGCCGTTGCGTTGGTTTCTTCAAATGGCGAAGACGAGTAGAAGTCGCTGGTGGCGTTGAAATCGTTCTAAAACTGCTGATTTTTCAGGATTTTAAGCTAGTTTCGGGCTCACCGTAGACGTGTTCAGAGCGCTGAAGCCACTTTCAGGGTCTTCGGTGGCGTTAGCACCGACGGAAATCATGCTCGAGTTCTGAAAATGGAGCATTTTGAAAGGTGCCGGAAGGATTTCAGGACTTACCTGGCCTACTTCGGATGGAGAAGACGAGTTGAAGCCGCTGATGACGTTCAAATCGTTCCAAAATTAAAAATTTTTTAAGATTTGAAGCAATCGTTGCTTACCATAAGTGTTTTCAGTGTGCTGAAGCCACCGTCAGAGTCTTCGATGTTGTTCAAACTGCCTGCATCGGGAGTGACGCTCGATTTGTCCTCAGCAGCGGCTGTGGACCCAAGGCTCACGGCACTAGAGCCCAGGAGCAGGATAAAGAGGGAAGCCTCGAAACGCATGAGGACACGACCGACTCAACAAGTGGACATCACCAAAAATGAAATGGGTGCCTGGGTGTGGGTCTAGCTGAAGAGTGATTTGTCTAATAAACGCTCCGTGTCTGGAAATCGTCTCGAAAGGAGTGAATTCATTTTGCTTCTGAGCATCGCGTGGGACCGGTCGTGTTTGAGTTTACCTGTCAGCTGTGAACCGTTTCCTAATCTAAACTTGACCTCCAAAACTTTAAGAAATTTATAAATTAAGACACTTTTCGACAAAATAACAATTAACAAGAGTTATTGCACAAGAACAGTATGGCAACAGGACTAGGAATCAAAGTCATTAAATGGGCACATTGTGTAGGTTTAAAGCAAAACAGAACCAAAAACTGAAAAAAATAAGATAAGGCAAGTTCTAGGTAGGTTGTGTAAATACAGTATCTACCGGTAATATGTAATTTGAAATGGCAACAGTGGTGTGTGGATATGGCACGAGAAAAAGGAGTTGGATGCACATTTTAAGGATTTTTAGTTAGGCTTCTCAAAGACCCATTTCTGGCGGATGTCGGTAGCGTCGCAAGGCATTCCTTGAAGAGAATTCTCTTCACGTTGGACGCTGATTTTGGTCCTAGGGATCAAGGCGAGGCACTGGTCGCCATGTTTGACCAAACCGTCGCTCTCAAGGAGCGTCCATTTAAGACTCATTTTGTCACATTCAATGGTTTTGATCTTTCCAGAGTCGTCGATGCTAAGGCAATGTTTCGAGGCTCCAGCGCGGAGAGTGTTCTTTGACAAATCGTAGAAAAATTCCTGAAATTTTAGGATTTTATGAGGCGTTTTGAAGCTTCAGTACCCACCTGATTTCCTCCAGTCCCATGGCAGTCATAAACCCCGGGCTGTTCGGCAATTCCATTGTGTCCAAGACTGTCAAGACACAATTTTCCTTGCCTAAACGTGTACGGGGTGCCCATATCGGAGTCAGGAACTTTGAGCTCCGGGTAGACCTCGCGGAGATACCAACTGAAGCTCTTGCATTTCAGGTCGGATTTGAGCTTGAGGCGAGCGCTGATGTCTCCAAAATTGACGTAGCGGGCGGAGGGGACTTGTTTTAGGTAGAAGCGTTTGTAGTCGTCCAGCCAGACCTCAGCTGCTCGGCGCGTGTTCCTGAAAAGGGAGAGGATTAGGGCTCATAGCACCAAAAACGCACTTCTGGAACACATTTCCACTGCCTCCAGGAAACGTATACGGATGCTGACGCCGGAAAACGTGTCCCACACGACTGCAAGGAATAATCTCCATCGCTCCTCCACATTGCCACACTCTGAACGACAATTCCAGGTTCTCTCCTCCCCACACGTCCATATCAAGATCATAGGTTCCGAGGGTCTCAAACCAATCCTTGGAAATTGTGAAAAGACCTCCAGCCTGCACGGGCGTCTTAATAGGAGCCGTAGGGTTAGAGTGACGGAACGTTCGCAGAGAGCCATCTAAGAACTCCCATTTGAAGACCAAATTCCACTCGAAGCCTCCTCGAAGGTCAGCGCTAGCGGCTACGTAGTTGAACGAATCCATGTTGATCACGTCAATAACTGGAGCTACCACTGCTTTGGGGTTCTGAAGCACATTTTGAGCCTATTTAGAATACGTTTTTTTACCTCCTTGACCCGTTGAAGCAGAGGTTCCAGCCACTGCTGGTTACATTCTACGTGGCTATCCAAAAAGGTCAAAATTGGTGCTCTGGCTATGGCAGCTCCTTTCATACGAGATCTGATAAGACCTTCACGTTTTGTGTTTCTTAGCACAATGACCTTATCGATGACGGCTAGTTCTTCTCCAGTAGAAGCTAAAAAAAACGCTTGTTTGCTAACGTAAGAGTTACAAATGACCTACGATCTTTGGAAAAATCGTCGACGAGAATAATTTCCTTGATAAGCCTAGGTGGAGATCGGTTCAGAGCGCTTACGACAGTTCTTAAAAGCGTAGATCTGGCCTCATTGTGAAACGTGACAATAATTGAGGTCTGAGGAAGACTGTCAGGGTCGTAGTTAACCGAACGACATCTAAAAGCTACTGTAATTCTATAAAAGGAACATGAAGACATACACTGCCTCACGACTGTCAGCGATCTCGCGATCCCATTTAAGCGCATCTGAAGCTGCTTGGTTAAACTTGTTAGCCTCGTAACGATCTTCGTCCGCTTTTAGAGCGCCTTTCCTGAGGTACTCTTCCTGAGCAAACTCTTTCCAAGGCACGGGATCAGAGAATCTTGGGTACATAACGGAGTCCATGGGAACGACGACGGGGATACGGTCGTCTTCGGGGGCAGAGCCATACGGGTTGCCTCCTATCCTGACGATTTTTTCGGTTGCGGGCTCGTCGTTTTTGGAAGCTTCTTTTTCGGTTGAGATGGCGACTGGTGGATTGGATTTGGACCGTTTTACGACTGATTCCCACTGAAAATAACAAATAAGTTTTTTAACTGCGCCATAGTGTTTTTTGAATATTACATCTTTTTTTGAAATGATTTGATTTTAAAATATTTAAAAATTGTGAGGTTGTGAAACGTTTCAGAAAAAGCAGTTTGACGGCCGGTTCTCAGGCAACTGGTTCGAAGGTTCGACGCCCTAAGCACAACCGCTCACCGAAAGCCCGTTGAGCACGAATGGAATAGGCCGTCAAATCAGTTGAAAAAACGGATTGGGTGTCTGACAGGCTGTCTATATTGCATTCTAAACACGCTTTTTTTAATAAGAGTGCATTAGGGCAACAGCTGATTTTCCAACGTTGTTCAACGCAACTAGAGCTTTGTAATGAGCCAAAGATTTTTAACTTTTGGAACTGACTTTTGTACTTCCCTTGTAAGTTTTTAATTCTAACGTGTACAGAGTGGCCAGAAAACTCCTTTTTCCAGACATCCACTGTCTGAAACCGGTCATTTGGGGCGATCCCGCGACAAACAAGCGGTCGGTTTCACGTTATTTGTTTGAAATGACTCCGCTCTGCCTGGACGGTGTGGCCGGCGCGGTGTCTGAAAAAAGGTTTTTTGGGCCACCGCACAGGGTGGCCCTAAAAAACCTTGACCAGACATGGTAATGAAGGCATGTCTGGAAATCGCGGAACCGACCGGTCATTCCCGGCGAGTGAGCTTGAAATGACTCCGCTCCGCAATTTCCAGACATGCCTCCATTCCCCTGTTTAGTCTAGGATTTTTGGGCCAACCTGTAAGTTAAGAAATTCTTAGGTTTCAGCACACTTGCACTTACTAGGAATTTCTCGTTTAAGCGAAATAATAGCAATTCACTATCCCAAGCACGAAAAGTTTTCAAAGGATTACCAATTCCTCTCGAAAATGGACGCGTACACGTTGATTTCTTCAGTGTAGCGCGCGTGCAGCCCCGAACATCCAAGGGCATCATAGACCTGTTATTGCTCTCTTTCGTACAACTAAACGGTGTTTGTCTGTCTAAGAAGAATGCTTCACTCCCGAAAGAATAAAGACATCTAAATTTTTTTTTACTTTTCTGATTTTTCAACAAAATAAATTTAATAAGTTTTTGATCTATTTTTGTAAGACTGCCGTTATCTTCGAAAATTCATAAAAACACGTGCAAATGAAAATTGATTACTTATAATTGCTCCTAAAATTACTCCTATATGTAATTATTTATAATTACTCTTTTAAGCCTTTTTCAATTTTTACAAATTTTTTTTAATGATTGAAGAAGAAGATTATTCCTTATTCAAGAGTGCATGCGAATGAGAGCAAAACATGGATTACAAAAATACGGTATGATTCAAATATGCTTCAATAATACGATAAAAACTTTTCTCCTTCTACGCTCTTAAGCTTAAGCCTTATGATTAGACTAATTAAATACAATTTGCGGCTTACAAGAATCAAGATTCTTAGCACACAAATAAGCCCCGAATGTGCTTTCCGGTAAGCCAATATTCTTAATCCCATATTAGGTCTTCTAATCTCTCCTAATCCCACCTCTTAAGGGAACATTCCCAAGTGTAAATTATAGATCGGGTTGAAAATTGGTGAGCGGATAGATCTCGTTACGCTGATTCTGAAAAATATATCTTTTGCCTGCTAATGCGAGGTCTAAAGTGCTTAAAATGGCATGTCTAGATCGAGAAACGGCTATACAAAATGTCAAACTGACCGGTCAACTTGAACGACCAAGCTCAAATGACCTGTTTTCCTAAGTCAGCCTTGGTCATTCGAGCTGACTGCCTACTTACCGGTCGGTTTTTCCAACTAGACATGCCCTTTTAGGCAGTTTAGATCTCGCATTAGCAGACAAAACCTATGAATCAACGCGTCGAGATTTATCCTCACCAATTTTCAGCCCGATCTGTGATTTACACTTGGGAATGTTTCCTTGTCAGGGAGCTTATCGTCTTGTATCCTTAATCGACACCCCACTTTTCCATTTCAGACCATCATGTTCAGGTATTGCTTTCTTCCTCTTCCTCTTACTTACTCATTTATCGTTTTGCCATTCCTATCCGACCTTCTCATCAAGAATGTATGAATGACATATGACATAAAGACGTGCGTGAGCGTGGTGACAAACACAAGTTTAACGCGTCAGGGCCGAGTTCCTTCAGCTCTCTAACAAGCCAAAAATGCAATTTCCTGTCGTAAAAACAATTTAAACACTCTTGTCCCTTTAAGCATTGACAGGAGAGTGGATCCTTAGCAAAACAACAAATTCCCCAGGCTTCCTTTAAGGATTCAGTTTTCAAATTAGACTCTTAAAGACTCACAGCTTGAGCACGTTCTTCCGGGTGTATCCTCGACACGGTGGAGTTATTTTTTACGAGGAATAACGTGATGCCGCCGATCCAGAGGAAGAAGAATATTAATAGCCATGTTTTTAAGCGGCACAACTTTTTCATGAATATTCGTGCACTGAAAATCGACGAAATTAGGGTTATGCAAATGAAGCACAAAGGGAATAGACACGGAAAGCGTAAAAAAATTGTTTGGCTCGCGAACTTGCAAATTTAGGGATAGGGAGTGTGATGAAGTGTACAAAGCTGCATAAAGATGTTTTGGTTTAAATGGTTTCTATATAGCTAGCATGACCCATGCCAAAAGTAACCCGGAAGACAAAAATAGGGGTTTGTGTAAATCTAAAAATTGAATTTACGCAAAAAATTTTTTTTGGGGTTTAGCGCTTTTAGCTTTTTAGCGTTTAGCGGATTTAGTGTCACACTAACACAAATTTAAAAGGCCCGAAGTGGGCTTAACAATTTCGAAGATAGAGTGAACTGACATTCAATCAAGTCAACTTGAAAAAATAGATTTCTTACCGAAACTTTAACACATTCAAGCGTCTGATTTTATTGCATCGCTTCTAGTCAATTCCTGAAAAATTCCATAAATGCTAACTTAGAAAAAACACCTCTCAAATTGTTTAAAAAATTTACTTCAAATGAAATTTAGAGGATTCAAAATTCTAATGCTGACTTCTCGATCTACAATAACTCTTTGACTTCCCAGTTGCCAAACTTCCAAAACTCATTAAGCCCCAAAAAAGCCACAAAGAATCGATGAAACATTATGACGCGTTTAAGACGGTCCCAGTCTCTAAGAGCTTCTCTGGTGTTACAAAGCATAAACAACTCCGCTGAATCAGCGATGCTGTTGTTTTGCGAAGCGCAGACACAACATTGATCTTCTTGGTCGATAAAACGGCATGTAGTTCATCTTAAGGGAAAATTCCAACCGCTATTTTCGTAAAACGACACCAATTTTGTTTTTGCGTACAGGGACAATTCTGGCACCAAAAAAAGACCGAAAGACCGCGCGGGTACTGTAATTATCCTTTAGACAATAGCCTCGCGCGCACGATTTACGGTCACGCCGACGACATATGTCTACAGCTGGTTCACCAGACCCCGCCTTGTTTGTTTATCTGTGCAGGCGAACGCGAAATCCCTGCATTACACGTTGCTAATCGTCACGCGAAATCCTCTTGCAAGCCCACTTTCCCACGCTCAACAGTTCTCCATCCTAATTGAATTGTCGTCGGTCACTTATCTAATCGTCTTCCGTCACTTAACCTTGCAAGGTTGCACAGCTTCCTATCACCGCGCTTAAACCACGAAAAATCCGTCGAAAAGAGGCAAAGGTTAAGCTGCAATCTGTCATCCGTTAAACCAGCCGCCAAAAGAGGCGTGTGCCACGCCCCTCTCTGTGAATAAACAATGAATCTGCGCTGGATTCGGAAAGAGAGGACCACAGCTAGCAGTTAGGTGGTGCAGGGGACACAATCGTCGCCGCTGGAATTGGCCCACATCACACACACACAACTAGAGGGAAGAGGAAAGGAGAACTCTCAGCCAAATGCCACATCAGAGCCAGCGGGCAAGAAGAAAGCAAAAGCAGTTAGGCACAGCTCTCTGGCGGGCAGTCGGCCTCAGTTGACGACACGAGCCCCACAGAGTCAGCAGGAGAGCGCGCGCAGTGACATTTGATACGCAAGCAAGATAGGCGAGAGGAACGAATGGACGGCGACGCCGCAGGGCCGCCCTGGGCATCGTCGCGGCAGTCAGCACCCTAACAGCTACTCAACGGACTGAATGAGTGGAGGCGCTCTAAACAGATAGAAATTGTCTACGTGGCAACGAAAGCACCCTTCCTTGAAACCACTTCAAACTCAATCAGTCTGAAAAACTCATATCAGGGTCGCTAAGCCTTCATAACTCAATTAATCCTGTACACAACATAAATCATACTTGGTTTGTCTGAAAGAGGTTGGGGGGAGGAAGGCCAAAGGAAGGTCTCCCATGTCTCAACTGACTCAAAATGACCCAAATCAGACGTGAGATCTTGGCAGGACCCACCAGACTAAAAAAACCGACCGGTCTCCCTCCCTTTCACACCTGAAAATGACCCGAATCAGACCCCAAGCCACAGATAGCGTCTATCAGACAGGGCGTAACCCAAATTCAGACAAATCTCGCCGGCCTTTATGCCTAGAAGGCCTCAAAAAAGCGTCTACCAGACCCTGAGCCACTCTGTATCTAGATAACTTCAAAAGTAACAACAAAATAACATAAAAAACACCTAAAATCATATACAAAACCTAACGAATCTGCACACCGTAGTTCTCGACGAGGCCTTGTGGACGACGTTGACTTCTTCCTTCGTCAGCGCCTTGTCAACGCTCCTGTAGACGATCCGGTAGCAGTGGCTCGTCTTGCCCGTCTTCTTGTGCTTGAATTGGTCTGTCAGACTCACTTGCTCCACCAGATTCCCGCCGATGCTTCGGATAAGGTCAAACACGTCCGCAGACATCTCGTGGCTTTCGAGACTGTCTGGAAGCCAGAAGGGAGTAGACTTGGGGATGGACGCTGATTGGCACGTATTTGTAGTTGTCTTCGGGCGCTTTGTCGGCGAATTGAGACAGGAAGCCGGAGTCGCGGGACCAGAAGAGACGAATATCTGGAATGTTGTACAGGACCATAGCGAGGCGTTCCAGACCTAGACCGAAAGCCCAGCCGACCTTGTCTGTGACACCGGCGGAGGTAAGGATCTTCTGCTCCATCACGCCGCAGCCGAGGACTTCCAGCCATTTGCCTTCGTATTTCACTTCGACCTGAAATAGACGTCTTGGTTTGCTTCATTAGATATGGGTTTAGGTCTGGAAATGACGCTTTTGAGTTTAGGCACATTCCAGACATGGAACACGGCCTGTTTTTTGTCTCAATTGAGTCACTTCCAGGCTTCGTTGACTAGGGAACCAGTCGGTTACAAGACTCACCGGTCTACATGTCTGAAAGGCCTTTAAATAACCCAAATCAGACATGAGACTTCAGGTGGTGTCTACCAGAACGATATGAGACAAAACCGGCTGGTCTTCATCTGTTTCACCTCAAAATGATCAAATCAGACTTTCAGCCACAGGCAGTGTCTACCAGACATAAATCAGCATAGCATAAAAACCGACCGGTATGACGACCTCACGGCATCAAATGACCCGGCTCAATGAACTACCCATACAGCTTCCAAAGGAAAACCCAGGCAGCCCAGTTGAGGCACCAGCCATCTAAGCTATCCCAAGCCCTTCCCCCACCTCTTCAACCCCCCGCTCACCTCAAAGGACGGATGTGTGAAGGGAAAATACGCATCGATGAATCGAATCTCGGCCTCCCTCCCAAACAGCGTCAGGCAGAGCTCCTTCAACGTCTCCTTCAGCTGGATCTCAAGGACCTTGGACGCATCTTCTGACAGGCCTTCTTGCTTTTGCGGCGTCCTTTCGGCGTCATTCGCGAAGAGTTCCAACTTCTCCCTGGCATTCTTCCCGAACAGTTCGTCGGCCGAGTAGAGCCGAACTCCCTCCATCTGGTGGAAGCACGGATAATGGGTCCTATCGATCTCATCTCGTCGGTACACGTCTCCTACTACCAGGAAATTGTCGAATCCTTGCTTCATAAGGTTGTGTTGATGCGCGGAGGTGTGCGCACGTAGGCAGTGGTCTTCATTGACATAGTAAGTGTCCGAAGGCCTTCGACTGACGTGGTCCTTCGGCGTCAAGAGCGAATCGAAGTTGTCATAGTTGCTGACGACCCTCGGCTCCTTGTCGCATACGGTAAACAGCGGCGATCGATTCCCTGGCTTACGGTAGTTCTGGTGGAAGTGGTTGACAATCCTCTGTTTGATCAGATTCAGAGGGTTCCCAGGGTGTGCGTGAAGGTGGCGTTCCAGCATCGCGATGACCGCCGGCGTGACGTTCCATTTTGAGTCCGGCTTGAGTTCTTGACCGTCGATTTCCCAGCTGGAGGGACGCGTTCGCTGGGGACAAGAGGGCGAAGAGGCAGCGGCAGCTGTTTGGTGCCGGATGCTGGTGCAAGCAAAGAGAGCCGGGCTTCGTTGATGACCAAAAACCACCTGGCGCAGCAATCGGTGCGCGAGCATTTCGCTGTAATAAAGGAATGTTAAAGTGAGGATAAGAGGACGCGATAGAGCACGACAGGGATAATCACGATAATGCACGCAAGCTATGAGATTCTGAGAAGCTCAAAATACTTTAAATTCAGCTCCGAAATGATCTCAAAACAAGGCCATAGAAGCACTCATATAGGCCAAAATGAAGATTCTCAAAATCCTAAAGGCCAATAAATGCGGATTTCCAAGTTTCAGCAAACCCACCAGCCAGAAAACCCACAAAAAGACCTCAAACAGATTGACATTTGAAAGCCAAAAATAGACCGTTTATATCCAATATAGCGCAGTTTGAATCCCAAAGTTAGGTCTGAGGAAACAGGCAGCATCTCACAGAAACATGTATCCAAAATGGTCATTTTAAAGCTAAAAAAGTCTCCAAATGAGCCTAAAACAGCCAATTTTACATTCGCTTCAAAATGGCTCTAAAAACACCTTAAAATTTATTTTATTGAGTTAGCAAAATTGTAAATCCTTTCTTAAAATCTTAGCAAGTTCAAAAAAAGTCCAAAAACACCTCAAAAATTAACAAAACCAGCCTGCAAACCGAAAAAAACCCATATTTCAAAACACGCCTAAACATCTCCAAAAATACCTTTAAAATCGAAATTGTTTGTCCAAAAATCTCGATCTTAACCTACCACGCTTCTTGACCTTCTAAATTGTCCAAATTCACGCATAAAAACTCGAAAATTACCTCAAAATCACCAAAAACGATCGGAGCAGTCCTTGCCAAAATCAATCATCAAATGAGCTTCAAAATTGGATCCAAAACGGAAATTCTCCATCGCGCATCTTTTCCACACCCTGCTTAACTTTAAAATCACCTCTACACACTCCAAAAATCACCAAAATTAGCCCCGTCCAAATTTCACGGTCACCAAATCTGCTCGAACGCCATCAAACAAGTCTCACAATCACCGAAAACAGATCCCAACCACGAGATCCCGTCATGCACACCCCTCTCGCATCCTCCCCAACCTGAAAAACGCCAAAAATCCGTCCAAAAATGGCTAAAACCAGTTTCACAATCCGAAGATGTGCCCGGCACATCTTCGTGTGTGGCGCTTTTCGATTTGCAGCTCGGTCCCGCTACGATCCGCCTGCCTTCGAACGCGACAGACATGTCTGGCGACTCGCCATGTCTCGTCATAATGCGATCGGTTTGTTGTCCACGTGTATTCTGCTCGCGGTTCTTTGCGTTCCCGCAATTCGCGCTGTTCTGTAATATTTCGTGCGGTTTTCGGGTTGTTTTGTCTGGAAATTAATTCTAAGCTTGCGTTTAATCATTCGCTAGCAAAAACGCGAATATTTTGCGGCGGTGGGGCGATTGATGGCTTTGTTTTGCAGTCGGTTTTGCTTTGGGCGAAACGCGGAGACCTAAAGCGATGGTGTAAACTGTTTTGAGGTGGGGATCTCGGGGCGGAAGATTGAGATCGATTTTGCAGGAAATAGAGGATAATTTTGGGGGTCGAAATCAACAAAATTTTGGTGTTTTAGATGCAAACAGCGAACGGTTTTGACTTCAGTTTTAGGCGAAAATGGAAGCAACGTCAGACGTCTGACAGATGTGGAGACCTGGACACGAAGTTTCTATTTTGAATGCTTCGAATCGCTTCGTGTGGTCGGAAAAAGTGACCGGTCTGTGTGGCAGGTTCAAGCTCACTCGCCGGTAACGACCTGTCGGTTTCGCTAAGAAATAATGTGAATCGAAATAATGTTTTTTGGGCCACCCTATACAGGGTGGCACCCTATACAGGGTGGCCCAAAAAACCCTTTTTTCAGACACCGCGCCGGCCACACCGTCCAGGCAGAGCGGAGTCATTTCAAGCTCATTCGTCGCGAACGACCAAATAACGTGAAACCGACCGCTTGTTTGTCGCGGGATCGCCCCAAATGACCGGTTTCAGACAGTGGATGTCTGGCCGGCGCGGTGTCTGGGAAAAGGAGTTTTTTGGCCACTCTGTACACGTTAGAATTAAAAACTTACAAGGGAAGTACAATCGTCGGTTCCAAAAGAATCCCCTGTCTGGTCCAGGTTTTTTTTGGGCCGTTTTTTGATGGCGCAAAAACATCACCTACTTCGGGCCAGACAGCCTAGACGAAGCACTGATGAGACAGAACAGAGTCATTTCCAGCTTACAGGGTGCCCCCCAAAAAAATCCTTTCGCCAGATACCCACGCCGTCCAGACACCCGCGCCAGATCAGCTGTCTGTAGACATTACCACCCTCTCCTCATTTCAGTTATTGTAAGGTGAGCTAAAATGATGCCTACATGAGGATTGGCGTGACTGCATCATTTTCACCGCTTCCAGTCGCGTTTAGCGGTCGGTCGAAATATGCTTCAAAACCAAACATGTGCCGTGTTTTTGTGTCCATATCGTGCCTAAACCCTCTCCTTATTTCAGTTATTAGCCATGGCGTTTCACCGGGAACTGTTACTGGTCGCCTTTGCCCTGCTTCAAGCTTCACACGCCCTCTACTTCCACATCGCGGAAACGGAACGAAAATGCTTCATCGAAGAAATCCCCGACGAAACCATGGTCATCGGAAACTACAAGGTGCAGCTCTACGATCCCAACACGAAACAGTACGGCGACTACCCCAGTATCGGAATGCACGTTGAAGTCAAGGACCCCGAAGAGAAGGTGAGCTTAGGATTTTGTCTAGCTTCGGTCTAATTAGTGTATTTTAGGTGATTCTCAGCAAGCTGTACACCAGCGAAGGTCGCTTCACCTTCACGTCGCACACCCCCGGAGAGCACCTCATCTGCCTCTACTCGAACTCGTCCGCCTGGTTCAGCGGATCGCAGTTGAGAGTGCATCTCGACATCCAGGTCGGAGAGCACGCCCAGGATTACGAAAAGGTAGATTTTGCTCAAAATTCCGACCGGTAAATGGGGAGGGGAAGGTGAAAATGAGGGCAGAGCAGGGGACAGACAGGTACTCTCGTTTTGGGCCTCTCAATTCTGGCCTGTCGCTGATGAGGACGAAGATAGAAATGAGCAAGACCAGTCCAAATCTCAGTTGCGGATGAGTGCAACCTGAAGGTGAGACGTGAAGTGTCTCGTTTCAGGCTTTCTGTCTATTCTGAATTCCGACTGGTCATCGATTGGGGCGAAAGTGAAAATGAAGCGTCAGCTCAGATTTGCTTTGTCTCGTTTAGGGCTATTTGTCTGTTCTAAATTCAGAACGGTTGATCATTTTGACGAAAGTGTAAATGAAAGGCAAACGTTTCTGTCTCGTATTGGGCTTCTAAACTTCAACCGGTCACTCATGAGGACGAAGGTGGAAATGAGGTGGTCAGACACTCTTGTTTTGGGCTGTATTTGTCTGTCCTCAATCACGGCCGGTTGCTGATTTTGACGAATGTGATAATGAAGACCAAGCACAGACATTTTGTCTTGATTTCAACCTGTAATAAATGAAGACGAATGTGAAAATGAAGCTCGAACCCAGACGCGCTTTGTCTCATTCTGCTTCAGCTGTCTGTGATCCTCGCAGGCCTAATTTTGCCCTTTTCCAAAGCGATGAGCGGTCGTGTTTATCTAACCCCAAAACTTACACCCTCCTATTCCAGGTTGCCGCTAAGGACAAGCTGAACGAGTTGCAGCTCCGCGTGCGCCAACTCCTCGACCAAGTCGAGCAGATAACCAAGGAACAGAACTATCAGCGCTACCGCGAAGAGCGCTTCCGTCAAACCTCCGAGAGCACCAACTCCCGCGTCTTGTGGTGGGCCGTCGCGCAGATCTCCATCCTGGTCGTCACCGGTGCCTGGCAGATGCGTCATCTCAAGGGATTCTTCGAAGCCAAGAAGCTCGTCTAAGCCTTCGTCTGTCTCAAACGGGCCCTCTGTAAATTGCACGTAATTATTCTCCATTTAATGTGTTTTCGAAATATTTATTGGTTTGCATTAAAATAGTTTGTGTGTGAGGTGGTCGGGAGGACGTGGTGTCCGACCGGTCCTCGTTTTTCTGTTTATCTGGAAATGAATTTGGCCTTTCCAAGTGTGCTTGAATCAGACGTGCGAGGGTGCATTTGAAGTATCTGGGAAGGGGGTGAAATGGAGCTGTCTGGATTCGAAGAACGACCGGTCAAACAGTGGTATTTGCTCGAAACGAGGTCGAAGTCTGGGCCAGACGTCTAGAAAGCTGGGTTTTTTGATCTGACTGAGGCGTTTTGGATCGTCGGAAGCGAAACGCCTGACAGATGTGCAGGTGTGTAATCGTGCAGACGTCTAGGTGTGTAACAGAGCCACGAAGGCGAGCGGAATTCGGGGTTTAGACGTCTGGAAATCAGTTTTGCCTGTGTGAGCATCCCAGACACGTCTTCGTAGACGTCTGGGTATTTCCTAAGCGCAGCCCTTCGAAAGAGACCGAAATTCGGGTTTAGACGTCTGGGAATAGGTTTTGCCTGGTATGGCCAAGACTACATTTAAGCCAGGCGTCTGGGAAGCTGCGTTTTTGCATCCAAGACACGGGTCTGGTTTGTATGTTTGCTGGGAGGGTGTCTGATGAATTGTCTGATCATCGTTGCCTGATCAGACAGCCATGTAGACGTCTGACAAGGGCGCATGTGTCTCGTAACGAAGAACGACTGGTTGGACTGCGAAGCGAGCTTGAAATGGGGTCGAATTTAGCGGAAGACGTCTGGAACAAATTTTGAGACTTCTGTGTGGTTTGGCAGACGTCTAGACGCCCAGATTTCCTAAAATTTAGGTTCAGATGTCTGAAACCCGTTCTCTCGTTTTTGGACTTTGGTCACGGTAGCCTCAACGTCTGACCAAGCATTTGACATGTCTGAATCGCTCCAAAAATTACGTATTTAGACCCAGACAAGCTATTTTTTTGTTAATCAGACGTCTGAAAGAACGGTTTTAAGTTTCTTGTGTGGTCTGGCAGACGTCTGCACCTGTTTGGCATGGACACACTCTAAGATTGGCCAAAATTGATGTTCAGAGTCCGAACATTCGAACGGTTCGTACATGTCCGATTACGGTAACGTCGACGTCTGGTCAATGTCCCCCGGATCTGCTGATGTCTGACATGTCTCATCCGCTCCAAAAACGACATTTTCAGACCCAGACAATTGATGTTCGGAGTCCGTCAGACAGACTAGCCTTATGGGTTTTCTGTCCGATCTCGAAAAACGACCGATTGGACAGCGAAACGAGCTTGGAATGAGGTCGACATTGATGTCAGACGTCTTTTAGACTCCTGTGTGGCTTGGTGGACGTAAAGACGCCCAGAATTGTCGGAAATTCTCCCTAAAAACCTGTTCTCTCTCGTTTCTGGACTTTGTCGGGTTACGGTAGCCTCGAAGTCTTATCGATGTCGTCTGATTCGCTTCAAAAACGATGTATTGAGACCCAGACAAGTCTGATTTTGTTAGGGAGACGTCTGGAAAAACAGTTTTGAGACTCCTGCGTCGTTGGACAGATGAAGCAGACCAGCCTTATCTTGTTAGGCCCTGTTGCGTGCCATTTCGCATGTTTCTTGTCATTTTCGGTCCTAATTTCTGCCGTTTTTCTTCAGATTCTCTCTCATGATGGGCGCAGACAGCCATCCCCATTCGCCGCTTTTCGACAAATACATCGACGTGAGCGGAAACGAAGGATGGACATCGAACGAAGCGAAATATGCCGCTATAGGTAGGTCCAAAGTGGCCTCTTGCCAACCCTAAATCTCTTCTATTTTCAGCTTTCGCCGCCGGCATTCTCCTCACAATGCTCATCTTCTCCATCTGCTGCTATTGCTGGTTCAAATGCAAGTACAAGTGTGCCAAGAGGCGTTCGAAGAAGTCGTACCACTTTTATCACCGCGGAGAGGACGAAAAAAAGAAGGACGGCCAAAAGGAGAAGAAGAAAACGAAGCCGAAATCGAACATCGAAGAGGGAATCACGATCAACGAGGAGGAAATGGAGCCGGACGAGAGCCTCTCGGTGTCGAAGGAGGAGCGGATGCTGGTGATCAAGCGCGGGGACGAGCTGGACAAGACCTGCTGGGTTTGATCGATAGTCTGTTGTCATTTTGTTTTTTGTTGAATAGAGCTTTTTTGTTCAGATTTGGGGTTTTCAGGCCTTAGAGGTTTCACGGACATGGCTTAAGGCTTCAGCGCGTCTGCCTTGGTCTTTTTATTAACCTATCCTTGATTTAACCGACTCGTCGGACTTCAGAGGCTCCATGGGCGCAGATGTAGGCTTCAGATCAGGGTTACAACAATGCAGATTAAACGGTTACAACAATGCAGCGCGGCCGAGGCGCCGTGATCAGCTTCAGGACGCAGGCTTTGAAGGCGGTCCAGGTCGGTGAGAAGATCGTCGGCGAAGGTGGCGGTTCCCCAAAAACGACCGAACAAGCGGGGCATAGCAGCAAACAAGCAAAGAAAAAAGAACTGTGTGATCCTGGGGGTAAACCCGCGCCAGAATGACGAAAAAAAACGTGTGCTGAAGGCTGCGGTGCTCAACACCGCGGGGCGTGATCAGCCGGGCCAGATCGAATCTTGTTTGGATTCCGATTGAGGACAAAAGCGAGCGGCAAGCCGAAAAGTGCCTGAGAGAAGAGGCATAAACAATGTATGCTGCCAAAATAGTGCTTTTGTGGGCTGGGATATCCCTAAACGTAGAAAAGGCCGAAACCAAAAGCGGTTGAAACCAAAAAAACAAAGTTGTAACAGAAACGAGACCCAATAAGGATCATAATAATTGGTTTGTTTTTTTGTTTGCTTCTCTTTTTTTTGTTTAATGGTAAGACGAGAACGAGGTGAGAAAAGCGGCAAAAAGAAAAAGGTGTAAGAGTAGGCATCTTACATTTAATCACCAAGGAGAAGCAGGCTAGCGGCTGCATTGAAGAGTGAGTTAACGGGAGAGGCTCCAGCGTGACTTCTGTAGCGCCTCCCGATGCGAGACTTGTCGTTAGTAACGACACGTTACTAGTGCGAGAATGTCTCTGATCTGTTGAAAGAGCTGCAATTGGTGTTCACCATTGAGGTGACGTGACGTAGAGGTCAGGAGTGCGATCAGACACTCCCGCTGTCGGAGCGATTCCAAACATAACCGTTCCACAGTCGAAGAATTTCAGGGAGACAGCTGCAGCCTCCTCCATCTTCTCAAACTCGATCTTTAAGAGTTCCGTCAGACCTATTTCCGTCAAAGCCTTGCAGGAGGCCCGGTTTCCGTTCTCGCACTCAGGGACAAGAGGCTTGAGGTGCTGGAATTCTTTTGGAATCATCTCGATGATCAGAGCAGTATTGATCTTAAGATCGGGCCATCGCTGCGAAACAGGCGCCACGTATCCCGACGTTTGCAATTAGTTTTGCAATGGTTAAATAGACTTTTTGGTTAAGATGTTAAAGATCTGTGGAGGTGCGGTACCTCTCATCAAGACAACACATGTTGATTTTGTAAACGCGTATCAAAATCAAAACACTCGTAAAATATTCCTCAGTTAGCACGCAACCAACCTGAAGCCGATCGCAGTCACAACAACTGTGGACTTTGCCTCATCGCGCACTTACAAAACTACAAGGCATAAAAAAGGAACAACATTGAGGGTGGAGAGTCACTACAGCACTACTGCTTTTGGCACCAGCTGCGCTACATTCAGCAGATCTAAATGCGAATTTATGGAAATTTGAAACAAGCTATTCATTGCCGCTCAACAAATTCACACCGTTTGCTCGAGTAGAGGACAACGTGTCTTACCGTAATTGAAGACAGGAGCTTGGCGCATTTCGGATTGGAATGAAAACGTGCAGGACTGTTCTCGTAGATATGGACCTTTTTGTGTGAGATTCACAGTTTTCGAACTGTGAATCTCAAAACAAAAAAACAGATTCACAGTTCGAAAACTGGTTTCCGTTTAAATTTTTATGACGTAAAAGATTCTGAAACGTTTTCCAGAAAAGACTTGCAATGAGAAATCCGCTGGGGAAAGCTTGAACCATTTTAGGGTTGAGGATAGGCCACCTATGGCGGCGTATTTTGCTTTGTTCCCTGTCTATCGTTTCCATTGTCAACGTGTTTCCTTTCCTTTCTTCTCCTTCCCGGATCCACCATTTTTTGGTCAATCCTGCAGATTTCAATTAAGCGAGAGATTTCCAATGTCTTTTAAGGGTGATTTTCGTTCGGCTTAAAATAACACCTGTTTGGGGTGCTGCAGTCAAAGACAACAGCCAGACGTCGGACCTCTTCCAGACGCCAGAAGCTTTTGTTTGGTCGCATTCTTTCGTAATGACCCTTTTTGGAGGCATTGCGGTTACAGACAAAAAACAGACTTTAGACGTCTACAGGACGCTGGAGGCTTCCGATCGGACGCTCATTTTGGACTGATTTGCGTTCGACGACCGGTCGCTCCTCTGAATGTTCTCCCATCAGAGCTGCTGCTCCGCGCCACTCCCCCAGGCTTTGTTCATCTTTGTGATGCTCCCTAAAAACCCTAAAAAACCCGCAATCGACCTAAAAGAGTGATCGAAGCTGCAAAATATTGATTTTTACCTAAAAACTAGCTAATTGGGTCACTCGCAAATAGAAAGAAACAAGGAGCGTTGGAACGATATTTTAGCCCCTCTTTTGTCCCTAAATGCGCCCTGTTTCCTAAGCTTTTGGCACAACCGCTTAGAAGCTTGGGCTTAGCTTCAACTGACGCCTTCTGGGTGCGCTTCGATTACATACGGAAGCCAGACGTCGGATGTCTTTCAGACGCCAAAGGTTTCCGGTCGGACGCTCATTTTGGACTGATTTGCGCTCGACGACCGGTCGCTCCTCTGAATGTTCTCCCATCGGAGATGCTGCTCCGCGCCACTTCCCCAGGCTTTGTTCGTCTTTGTGCTGCTCGTCAGCTTCACCGTCATCTCTCCCGGAAGAACCGCCTCTATGCTGTCTGCCGGCAAGGGAACCAACACTGACGAAACCGTGGCTTGGTCGAGCTCCGACCCTGGCAACGTTACCTCAAGCGATAACAGCACCGAAGGCAACGTCACCGCCTCCTCCCTGAGCTTCATCACCAGCGCGGAAGTCTCTACTGTAAGTTCCAAACCTCTTTTACTCTCTTAACCCTCATTTTCAGGCTTCCAAACCGCCAACAGAGCTTCTGGCCACCACGAAACCCGCACCGAGCAAGAGTAATATCACCCATTTTGTTCATTTCTGACCTGCATGTTTAGCCAAGCCTCGATTGAAGCCTTCGCGGAAGAATATCAATTGGATCATCGGCGTAGGCGTCAGCGGAGGCGTCGGAATTCTCATCACGCTTGTCATCAGCTGCTCCTGGGCGTGCAAAAAGCCGAAGGCCTCGAAGGACGTTGAGAAGCAGGCGCCGGCCGTGATCGCTGCGCACCCGCGAATTGTCCCTTTTGTGCCTCTCACGAGCTCTCAAATCGACCTTAAGACGACCACCGCGACCGCATTGCCGACCGTCCCCGCTACTGAAGTGCAAGAGCAGGCCGTTGTCGTTGCACCCCAGCCTGTCGTCCCTGCTTTGCCTCAAGCGAACTTTCAGATCGACATCAATAAGACTGCCGTAATGGAATCGCCGACCGTCCCCGCTAATGATGTGCCCGACTCCGATGTGGAGCAGACGCAGATGTCGGCCGAGTCGCACGAAGGCTCCCAAGCGGGTGGTTAGAGCGCGTAAAGCTATAAACTGATGTGATAAAGAATAAATGAAAATTCTATGCTTCCCCCTCGATTTGATGGCTTTTGGTGTGTGGCAAACAACCGGTTTGGCAAACCGCTCGAGGTCAAAATGAAGCCACTTTGCCGTCGGCTGTCCCAGACCGATTTAAGACATAATTTGTCTGGAAATAACGCGTTTAGGTCTGGGAGCGGATGAACATCTTGTGAAACGTTTTACAACCACCATCTAGACTCAGTTAGCAATGCGTTTTTGCAAACCCCCACACCAAACAACGCGTCGGGATGTCCTAGAAATGTAACACATCCGATAACATTGAAAATAGACTTTAGCACTATGAAAACGCTTAAGGTAAGCCAAGAATTCTAACAAAAGTCGTCAAGGCGAAAGCCTGAAGAAAAGGAAATTAGAGGCCAAATAAGCGTTCCTAAAAGAGCGCAATGTGCCCGAAAATGATCCAAATTAAGCCTAAAAAGCAAGGAAACCTGGTTGGTATGCACATGCGCTCCAAAACCTTTAAAATTCCTCATTTTTAAAATCATTTTTTGACCTAAAACGGTACCCTAACAACCCTCAAATTCCCCACCCAAAACACCGAGAACCACGAAAAGATTTACTGAGAATCCGCAGCAATTCAATACGCTTTCACTTTCAATGCTTCTACAAAGCTTCAAAAGCTTTAACTCTTTTCGGAAGCGGGGTCCTGTGTGCTTTTGGTGCTGCCAGCGCTCTTTGTGTTCTTGTGGATCTTCGCACTCTTCGATAACTGCGTGCTCTTCGAGCTTTTGGAGTCCTTCAAGCTGGTCGATTCGAAGGCGGTCTGCTCGGTGTCGGTTTGCGCCGTCTTCGTGCTCTTCGGATCGTTCTTCGGATTCTTCGCATTTTTCGCATACGCCTTCTTCTTGTTCTTGGCGTTCTTCGGGTCGTTATTGACGCTCTCGGCACTCTTGAACGGATTCTTTAAGATCTTCTTGATTCTGGCGCTTGTCGTGTTTGTGGCGGCGGTTCCCGTGGTTGTTGCAGCTTCAAAATCTTCCGGATTCTGCGGCATCTCCTCCAATTGTTTGAAAGCCGCGTATTCAGGGTCGTTGGGGTCTTCACGCCAACAAAACCAAGTCAGAATTGCGCCTCCGATGGTTACGATGCCTCCCAGAATACCGAGAAAGATCTTCATTCCTAGGCTGATGCATTCCTTGTCCTCAGTGGGTGCTTAAGGTTTTTTGAGGTCATTTTTAGAGGGCAGGACAGGGAATCCTTACTTGCAGTAGTTGTTTCCATTCCTCTAGAAGCTCCTGCAACTGTGGAATTATCGCTTTCGTTCTGAAAATGGAATTTAAAAGGGTTACAAGGGAGATAAGCACTTACGATGGCCATAGATGTGGCTTGGGAAAGATAAGAGGGTCCAGAGGGCACGGGAGTCCCAGGAACAACGTCGCCAGCGGTTGTGGGAGGATTTTCGATGCTGTTGAGCTCGATGGTAACGTTGGAGAAATCCGCAGCGTTGGGGAAGCCTGTTGCGTTCCCTGGGACGTCGTTGGAGGCGCTTGTAGCGTTGCCAGAAGCGTCAGATGGGCCAGGGGAGCTTGGGAGGCCGGTGGTGAAGCTTGCAGTGGATGCGGGAGTGAAAGAATCCTTGGAATCCTTAGCGAAGACGTGACTGAAGCTCAGGACCAGGATGGCGGAGATGAAAAAGGCCTTGAAGCGCGTGGAGCAGCTCCTCGGGATAAACAGCATTATTGCCATCGGTTGCGCTAATGGAAGCCTTCGTTTTCGGCACGCGACCGAACGACCGTACGACCAGAGTGACGAATGAGTGAGTCGAAGCCTTTTATGGAGGCTTCTAGACAGGGACCCCTGAGAGACCGTTTGTAGACATGGAGGGTCTGGGAATGGAAGGGGCTTCATTATGACTTAAAGTGGTTGATAGGGAGCGGTCGGTGAAAACCGAGCGGTTCGCTGCTTCTGTGAAAGCAGAAATGAAGCCATTTAGACATGCTACAACTATCTGAAAGCTTGGCTTAGCTTGGCCTTGTCTCAAATGGGCTTCATTTCGATGTAAGAGACGAAATAATCGGTCATTTTTGACCTACCGGCTCAATGATTTGGACAAAATGGAAATGAACCTGTGAATGAAAGATCCTAGACATGCTTCACCTGTCTGAAATTGTGTCTACCGTGCTTATAAGGGTAAAAGGGTCTTACCGTAACCCTAAAATAGTGGCAAAATCGGAATTTGCTTAAAATCAAGTTGAATTTTGGTGTTTTTTTGTAGGGGAGGGGGTGTATTTATGCTTTGTGATGTCGAATAAACAAGTTTGTTGTGGTTTCGTTTCCCCGCAAGTAAAATAAAATTTTTGAGATTTTTAAGTTTTAACTTTTTGCATTAGCGTCGCTTTTAAACCATAAAGGACACGTTGAAAACTCTAATTTTTGTATGGTTCGACCATGAATAACGTCCCCTACGAGTTCACGAGAAACGTAAGCCAGCTCTTAAGAAGCTACCCTGACAAAGATCTTACAAACCTCCAAGAAGTGTCCCAATTATGGAAAACTGCCAGTGAAAGCACCCAAAAATGTGTCCTTAAACTGAACTTGTTTTATGTGTCCCGGCAAGACGGATTTCGGTTTTATTGTGAGCAGCAAGATTGTCATGTGATCTTAAGAGGTCCGCTCGATATGGAGTCGATTAAAAGCCAATGGAATCGAATCGAAATTGGGACGATTTCGGTGCGGCAGGAAAGTGATTTTTTTCATTCTAACTGGCCTCTTCTTGATGATCAGAGTGAGTCAATTTTAAGACAGATCTTGAGATATTCCGCGTTTCCTGTGACAATAAATTTCCGCCGTGCTGAGGCTAAGGCTTGCAAAAGGCTTCTTGACCTTCTTTCAGCGGTTCCAAGAACTAAAACAATAGCTGCTTATTTCGGAATCCCACAGGAAGCCAGAATTTTAATCGACAAAGCTACAAGGCGAGGAACGCTAACGAAAATGTGGTTTTCCAAAGTGACCATTCAGGCCACATTCCTACAATCTGTGACAAATTGGATGAGATCTACCAGTTTTGACTTCTTGCACTTAAATTTTGAGGATCAAAGCACTAAAAATGCAAAAATAGCCTTTAAGAAGATTATGAAAATGGGCAAAGAACTTCTAAGGAAGAAGAAGAAAGTCAGGGTGGGAATGTCGAGGGAATGTTACAAGGATTATCGAGGATTTCCTTTAGCATTTTTTGCAGATGATCCTAATATTCTTGAATTAGCGATTACAGGTATTAAGTCTTGATTTTAGTTCTGCTTGTTGTATTCGTTTTAGCAGATAAAGTTGCTATGTCCGTTGTGGTCTAGTGGTTAGGATTTGCGGCTCTCACCCGCAAGGCCGGGGTTCGATTCCCCGCAACGGGCATTTTTAAAAATTAGAATGGATGGTCTTGTCACCCTTGCCTGCGTTTCAAATAAGATAACCCGTTTAGAACAAATGTAAACGGAATGACATTGTTTAACTTTGTTGGATTTTTTACATTTGAATAATTCTGCGTATAAGCTATTTTTGGTTAAACGCTGACAGTTCGCTCCTTGAACTTCAGACGTCAATTTCGTTGACATGTTGTTTACTGCCCACACCTTTTGCATTTGGGTGCACGCCTAACCGACCTTCGCATCGACTATAACAGGTCGCAGCAGTAATCGCATTCTCGCGATCAATCGTAATCGATTATCTACATTTTGCCGCACTCTTACGTCTTAATTTAGGTTATTTTGCTGGATGGATCTTTGCTCTAAAACCCTGTTTGCGCCTAAAGCTTGGCTTCGAGGCCAGCTTGTTAAGAATGTTAGATTTGTGATCGATTCCGAAGGCAAGTTCGAAGCCGTGGAGACTGGAGTTGAAGCTAAGGATGGGGATTTGAAGCTGGAAAAGAAGGTAAAGAAGGTTTTTTTTGGAGAATTGGAGTGATTTAGAGCAATTTTAGCTAATCATACCTGGATTTATCAACTGTCACTCTCACGCGTTCCATAAGCAGATGCGTGGGAGCAGTGGGATTGGTTCGAAGAGCAAGACAAACTTCTGGAAATGGCGTAACAGCATGTACCAGATCGTGGAAAACATCACTTTTGATAAACTTTATGAGGTAAGATCTGTGGTAATCTACACTGTCTGATGTTTAACAGGCATGTCCGTTGTGGTCTAGTGGTTGGGATTTGCGGCTCTCACCCGCAAGGCCGGGGTTCCATTCCCCGCAACGGAATAGTGTTTTTATTTTTTAATTAATAATTATTTTTGTTGATTTTATAGTACTGTTATGAGACCTTCACCGAGATGCTAATGGCCGGAATCACTACCGTAGGAGAATTCCACTACGTCCATCACGGAAATCAGCGCTTTGACCTTGATGAAGCCGTTATCAAGGCAGCTGAGGACACCGGAATCCGCCTTGTCCTAATCGAGACCCTTTATTGTCGTTCTGGCTTCACTGAAGACCCTCTCAAACCCGCTCAAAAGCGCTTCGCTTCTGATCTAAGCGAGTTTCAAGACCAGGTCGAGTATCTCATTGACCTCGTGCAGGATAAGCCTAACATCACCATTGCTGTGGCAGGTGAATGAGCCTTTTTTTCCTAAAGTAATCCTACGACTCCTACAGCCCATTCCCTGAGAGCTGTGAATCCTAATATCGTCAAAGAAATGTGGCAATGGGTGAAAAAGCAAAATGTGGCTTTCCATATTCATATTGAAGAGCAGCCGAAAGAACTCGAGGATTGCGTGGAAGCGCTAGGAGCGACTCCTAACGAAGTGGTGTTGAGGCAGAATCCTGACCTTAGTGAGCTCTGGACATTGGTCCACTGCACCTACACTACGCGCTCTGTCATGGCGAGACTCGCTTCCAATAGGGCGAATATTTGTGTCTGTCCTTTGACTGAAGGATTCTTGGGAGACGGTATTCCGGATCTGACAGAAAATGACCAAATCTGCTTGGGAACGGATTGCAATAATCGAATCTCGTTTGTGGAAGAAATGAGATGGCTGGCTTATTGCCAAAATGTGAGTCTTAAGCGGTCTAAAATGTACAAGCAACTTGTCCGTTGTGGTCTAGTGGTTAGAATTTGCGGCTCTCATCCGCAAGGCCAGGGTTCGATTCCCCGCAACAAAATAACGTTTTTTACTTTTTTGTTATTTTTTTAACGTTTTTTGAGTTTTTTCTGTCTTTCAGATGGTCAAAAACAAGCGAAACCACGCAAACCTGGACGCTGGACAACTGCTTAAAATCGCCACTCAAAATGGAGCCAAATCTCTAGCTTTAGATAAGGTCACCGGTGATCTGACCTCAGGAATGGCCGCTGATTTTGTGGTTTTAGACCTCGAAACTGCTACTTTTAAGAGGTAAAAATAAACTTAAAGAATTTGAAAGTGTCGTTTTTAGACTTAGAGATAGCGACTGTCCCATTGATGCCTGGATTTTTGGTGGAGGCAACTCGGACATCGCTCAGGTCTTCGTGGGAGGCGTGGCTCGATTTCAGAAGTAAACGCTTAAAAGAGAATTGTAACATTTAACTTTTTGTTGTGTAATAAGTTTTCTTATGTTATGTGTTATAACCATTCTGTGAGATTAAAATTACATATCCGTTGTGGTATAGTGGTTAGGATTTGCGGCTCTCACCCGCAAGGCCGGGGTTCGATTCCCCGCAACGGAATGAGCTTTTTATTTTTGGTAGTTTCACTTTCATTTTTTTTTTGCAGCAGCAGCAGCAGCACCACTGATAACAAAGGTTTCAGCGTCTTTTCCAACTGATCAGACCCCTATCAGTCTTATTTCCTCACCCGAAGCAATTCAACGCTCCAGTTTTAACGATCACCGTTTGTTGTGATCACAACGCAAAAATCGTCCTTTGCCCCCTAGATAATGGATGTAAACACGTGAGCGATTAGAAAAGGGCAATTGAAAGGTCGGCCGCACATGATTTCTGGCCTTGGCAGCGAAAACAGGCAAGAATTTATGAGAAAACAGCGGAAAATTTGGTGGAAATAACGTTTTTGATAGCCGAAAACACGGTGTGTCAGCCGCGACGAACAAACGTCTCAAAAAAGTGTCGCACCATTTCGCACGTTCGGTCTGCCATATTTTGGCTATTTTTTTGGCCGAGAGCACGGATTTCAAAAATATCAACGGATCCCGCCATTTCAAACCGAGAACTATCGATTGATACCAGATTCATGCGAATCTGTGAAAATGACTTTTTTGGACCCTGTTTTGGTCCTGTTTGGACTGATATCTCGGCTAAAAATGAGAATCTCGTAAATTCCTTTTTGTGAAAGTTTCCAAATTTTATCACGCATAACATATCCAAAGATCATGGCGATTGGAACGAAATGGGCCAAGAATAATGGCTATGTCGGGCGAAATTTCAGACGATCGAAAATCGACCGTTTCGCAGGAAAGTCGCTGAGCTTTGCTGCGATTCTGGCTTTCACGACTGTGCGGTTCTTCTGCAGCAAAAAGAACAGCTCACAATTGCCGTTTGTCCGCGATTTAAACGTTTTTTGGGAATAACATCGCCATTTCAACGAAATAGGCGCATCGGGTCCCGAAGCGAAAACGATCAGCTAACGGCGACGCGATTTTGACACACTTGACACCTTGACACACCGTCAAAAGTTAAAACAAACCGAACCAACGAAAATACAACTTTTACAAAACGAAAAACGCCAAAACCAGACGACAAATGTCTGGCGCAACGCACATAGCGCAGATCAAAGCGACGGACAATAACAAGCTCGATAGTCGAATGGTGAACATCGTCGACCGCCGCACTGGGGGTCACAGGTTCAACTGCGGCTGGGAGAATCGTACTTATAAAAGCACTGGATGTGTCCTCGTACTACGGACCGGCCAGCCGTCAATGGTAGCAAGAGTACAGTGGCGGGTACCTTTGGGTGAGTTGACTGCGTCCACAAACGGTTGTCTCAATTGGACTCGAACATTTTGCTTCTTTTTTTGCGTGTCTGTCTAGACTTGTATGTTTTTGTTGGTATGGAGAAATCATTTTTTGGTGAGATGTGGTTGCGTACCGGTTGGTTTTCGAAGTTATTTTGGGTGAAAACCGACCGACCGTTTTGTCTAAAAGGTAAAAGTGCTTTTTTGATTACGTGTTGAGACACTGGCTCAAAACTTAACACGTTGACACAATAGTATTGCTTAACACTCAAGGACCTAAATTTCTGACTGGAAGCACTTTTATTCGGTTTTAGTTTTTCCTTTGTTTTGAAGCATTTGCTTGAGCCAGACACTAAATATCGAATTCGTACAGTTCATCAAGGACCCGACAATTGTGACACAATTTAAATGTAGTTTTCCACTTTAAATTTTAAATTTTTCAAATTAAAAATTGCATTTTAAAAATAATTTTGTTAATTAAAATACTTTTTTTATAGTGATTTGAGACGATTACTTGTCGTCGTTTCTTCATTTATAAGAGCAAGCTGAACTGAAATGATGAGACGTGGTTTAGCTTTATGCTGGTGTTTTAAAAATTAAAAAACTAAAAATTAACTAAAAATTAAATAAAGACCAATTTTTCGACAAATTAGCTTCCTTTTTCTTTTTTACAGATGTTCATCTGAAGCATTTCATACGAAAATGTTTATCTAAGACACGCTTAAATTTTAATGCTAGAAATCCTCTATAGAATTTCCATCTTTTGATGTTTTGATTTCCGTATTTTATATGATGATCAGAAAATATCTTTCCTTACGTTCAAATTAATCTGGCTAGACACTTCTTCCCTTCTCCACAAAATGCTCAAATTTTTTCGTGACCGCTACAAGTCTCCGTCTCACTAAAATACACCGAATGTGCTCTCGTGTACCCAAGCGACTGGCGACCTCGCACGATCAGCGCCAAGCGACGCTAGGCAGTGTAGTAAAGAAGGAGAGTCCATCACTGTCTAGACGTGCAGACAAGCGGACTTTGCCCCGGCGCTTAGCAGTTTAAGGCGGTCGTTGGTTACGCGGACGTCAGACGGAGACCAGATAGGAGGAAGAGGAGGAATAAACAGCGTGCTTCGGCTACGGCTACCACGTGGGACTGACTTTGCGATTCTGGCAGAGAATTTCTTGTTTTCGTGCTGTTTTCCTTGTTTTATGGGAGAGTGGTGGCTGATAGAGTCAATGCGTGTTGTTTCAAGTGGCGCACTCGACAAAAAATTAATTTCAGGCTGGCATTAATTGAAGACGTTGGGTGAAAAACAACAAATTGAACATCTGCAATTCAATAAAATCTTAGAATTCCTGATATTCCACTATAACGTATTTAACATAGAAAATTAAAAAACCCTAACATTTTTGAGTTTTTTGCTTCCAACGGAATTGTAAACTAACTGCGCTTTAACATTGAAACGTGTTTAGTAACTGTCGTGCGTGTTTTTCCAACGTTTCCCTAAATTTCAGGCTTACACTATTAAAATTTGTTCTTAATTTTAGGTTTCCACCACCATGGGGTACTCGAAAGTTCCAATAGGAAAAAATGCCGATCTTAAACGCTATCAAAGAAAGCTGAACCGTTTTGAAATCGCAGTCCGAAACAAGATTTTCCCCTTCAAGATCGAATGGGTCGTCTGGGCTCTAATCATCATATCAATCCTGAACGCTTTCGAAATGGCTCCTATGAACTTCACTATTGACAAGATGACTGAGACTATGACATATCATTTCGGGTTTTGCAGCCATTCTAAAACCTGTCTAAAACGCTACTTTTGTAGATCATCAGCGCTGAACAGATTTATCTCTGTAACCTTAATTGGTGGTTTGGTCTGCTATCTGTCAATATTCGCCGTCAGATGCGTCTTCACCCTGGTTCTGTACTACAACGGCTGGATTTTTGAGTCTGTGGGAAAGAAGCCTTCCTTGGCTACTAAAGGATTTATGGTAGGCCGTTCTAAGACTATCTAAGCTGTGAAATTTATTTTTAGACTTTGATTTACCTGGTCAACAAATATGCAACATTTTTCTCTTTCAACGATCTTCTCCCTTGGCTGTTTGTGCCTAATCTGAATAACACTGTTGACAAGGTACAATATTTGAACTACAGGCTGATTTTAAGGCTTGTTTACAGTACTTAACAACCGTGAAGCCTATCTACAGCGACGAGAAATACAAAGAAGTTGTGAAATACGCCGAGGAATTTAAGAAAACCGTCGGTCCACAGCTCCAAAAGAAGCTCTGGATGAAATGGCTCGTTTCTAAGAATTACGTCAGCGACTGGTGGAAGGAAATTGTCTACATGCGTTACCGTAGCTCTCTGATCAATACTAACGTAGGCTGCGCTGACGTGATCTACCAAAAGACGACCAGTATCCAAGCGGCCAGGGCTGCTAATGTAACCCTAATTAGGCTGCAATTCTGTCGAGAAACATTCGTGAAGCAGTGCCTGAAACCTATAACCTTGGGTGGAATCCCGCTCTGTGCTAATCAGTATACTGATTACCATAGGAGTCTCAGGGTGCCTGGAAAAGTCAGCGGTAAGAATTTGTTTTCTTAGAGGATTATGGTGGATGGATTAATTTTAGATGAGATGGTTCGACTGCCTGAAGCCCGACATGTGGTGGTGTTTTGCAAGGGATGTTGGTATAAGGTCAATATCTTCCATGGACGGAGGTTGCTTAGGCCTGCTGAGTTTGAAAGGTGAGCTGAAGGCTTAAAGAATGACCTAGCTTCAATTGCTTAGAAATGCATTTTTTGCTTTTTCAACAGTTTGATCCAAAATCCTTATTTCAGAGTCCTTCAAAATATCATCGACAAGACCCCGGAGCCACTCGACCACGAAGAACACCTCTCAGCCTTAACCGCCGGACCCAGACCCCTTTGGGCTCGAATCCGAACGAACAAATTTGGCCATGGTCTTAACAGAGAGTCCCTCGCAGACATCGAAAACGCCTTAGAAATCATTTTCCTTGATGATGAAGATCGATTCTATGACGAGGTAACCCACTATGAAAATTACATTTTTTGACTTTGAAAGGACTTCAGAACGACACCAGCAAATACGACCATGAATACGCTCGAGCGCTGCACGGAAATGGCTACCAGCTCTGGTGTGACAAGCCTTCAGTCTACATTTTCTCTAAGAACGGAAGGTTCTCAAGCAACGCAGAGCATTCTGTCGTCGACGCTATGATTTACGTCCACATTCGAGAATACGTTAAGTATCAAGAGGAATTTGTGCATCCTTACACCAAAGATGGCCACTGTACGGGTGAGATTGAGGTGGTTCCTAGCGCTGAGAGGCTTCTTTGGGATCTGGACACAGAGGTACCTATTCCAAACACCTTAAACTCTTCAATTTAGAATTTTAGACCAAATCAGCTATCGATGAAGCCTATTCCGTGAGCAAAAACCTAGCTGAAGACTTTGAAAACGCTTCTATTGTGTTCCATGATTTTGGCAAAAATTTTGTCAAGAAAGTGAAGGTCTCCCCTGACGCTTTTATCCAGATGGCGCTTCAAATGGCTTATTATAAGGATCAAGGCAAATTTGAGCTGACTTATGAGCCAGCTGTCATGAGGCTCTTCAAGGATGGCCGAACTGAGACTGTTAGAAGTTGTAGCATGGAGTCTTGCGCTTTTGTAAAGTCTATGAACGATGATAAGAGTACGGTAGGTCTTTAGCTTTGATAAGCCTTCATTTGACCCTTTTTGACCCAATTTTAGGACACAGAGCGTCTAGAACTCCTTAAAAAGGCCTGCGATTACCACCAAGACTACTACCGCCATGCTATGGTCGGCCACGGCGTAGATCGACATCTCTTCGCGCTGTACATCGTAGCCAAATATCTCCAAATCGAAAATCCATTTTTGGAATCAGTCTTCAATACTCCCTACGCGCTATCCTCTAGCCAAACTCCTCAGCATCAGATGGTAGAATACGCTAAGGAGCTAGGCAAAGACAACAAATTCTTCTGGCCTGCGGGAGCGTTCTGTTGTCCTGAAGGGTCAAATTATGGAGTGTGCTACACAATTGGAGCTACAGGCGATAATCTTAGTTTTCATATTGCTACATGGAAGTCGATTGGTCATACGGTAAGTGAGAGTTATTTGAATGAAAGGTGATGAGAGGTTTTTAGAATGCGTATCGATTCCGAGACGAGATTTTGGATTGCTTAAGGGAGATGAAGGAGATGGTCATTCGTGCTCAAAAAGAAGCAGAAGTTTAATAGTCAGATATAAGAGGTTCGGTTGTGTTTTACGGTTTAATGTGTATATAAGAAAAATAAATGTTAGGTTTTGAAGAAAGGAAAGCAACACTTAAAAATGCAGTTTGGAGAGCTGTGTGGAGGGAGGGGTTATGAGAAGAATTAATGGTTAAACGATATGACCATAGTGGTCTAGTGGTTAGGATTTGCGGCTCTCACCCGCAGTGCTGTGGTTCGATTACCTGCAACGAAATGACATTTTTTAGGTTTTTTTTGTTGTTGAAGACCAAAATATTTGTTTCAAAACGGCGACAAAATGCTTTCATTCTCATGTCTATTAAACAGTTAAGCGATTAAGAACTGGTCTCACGGTACAATGTGGTCGCCGTCCTTATTTACGTGTTGGGTCTCTCTTCTGGGAAATTTCGCGAGATAATTCTTTTTGTTCATGCGTCAAACCTATTTAGCTAAAGCACTAAATTACGTTGGCTTCTTTTTCGTGTTTTGTGGTGGTAGTCAGTATTTCGAAATCCGTCGTTAATGGGCTTTTTAGAAAGGTGGTCTCTGTTTTGTGTGCACGTGGCTGTGGTTTTGTTATGGTTTGCGTTTAACATACGTGTGCAAATGAGAGTCAAAGTGAAATGTGTTTAGGTAGTGTCAGATGCATTTTGTAATGGAGAGGCGTTATGACCAGTTTGCAATGTTTAGAAGATATGTCCGTTGTGGTCTAGTGGTTAGGATTTGCGGCTCTCACCCGCAAGGCCGGGGTTCGATTCCTCGCAACGGAATATTGTTTTTTATTTTTTTTTTTGATTTGATATTTTATTTATGGAGTTTACTGCAAAATCTGATAAGACATTGACAAAATGGTCATCACAGAAGCGCTGCTTATCTATCTTGCGTAGCTGCTAATTTGACATTTAGTAAAATGCGTTTAAATTTGTAGGTTTTAAAAGATGGCCTTAGAAGAGGTTACTGGCACCCAGCGGTTTTGTCATCTCTGGGAGGATCTACCGTAATTGCCCTTTTAAGTAACATAGCCTTTCCCTTTTTCACCTAAAATTCAATTTTCAGGAACTCCTATCAATGTTGTAAAAACTAGTCTTCAGCATCAAAGCCAAATTATGTCCAAAGAAAGATGTGTGCTGTATAACAAAGGAATAAGAACTAAATTTTGCGATTCTTGCTAAACAAACGCTACGTGGCTGTGAATGGTATGGGAGCGATTTTCACCTTAAGGGGACTGTCGTAAGTCAAAAACTCTCAAAATTGCATTTTCAAGCTTTTTAGGACGCTTTTGGAAAAATAGAGAGACAAGATGGCGTCTAAGCGCTCTGGAGTGGATTTACTACATCTGTTGTCCATGGAATCGTCACCAATGTGTTTTGCATGTATGACAGCACATTGTCATTTTTGAGAAGACAGCAAAGCCTAGAAGACCACCAATTCTGTGTTTTAGCGATAGCAGGTGGTTTTGCACGTAGAACAACTGTAGCAATTTTTTCGCCTTTGGAGTTAGTGAGAACGAAAATGCAATCGGAGAAAATTGCTTCTGATGGTAGGATTCTCACAATGTCCTTTGAAAAGAAGACATTTTGTTTTAGATTTCTGGAGAGCAGGGAAAGCAGCTTATCAAAGTTATGGAGTAGCATCGGTAATAGCTGTATGGAAAGGCCTAGGACCTACGATTTATAGAGATGGGCCATTTTCTGGTAGGTCAAAGACACGTTCAATTTGAAGAAGTTGAATTGCTTCGTCTTGGAAAACTTGAAAAGACTGACTTTAAAAAAGCTGAACAAAAAAGAGACGAATTTTGGGATTAGCGCAGCTTGTGGAGTTGTGGGAAGAGTTGTGGCTGCTGTTATAACACATCCTTTTGATGTTTTAAAGACTCATGATCAAGTGGGAAGAGGAGGAGAGACAAAAAAAGCGCAAATTCACATTGTTCAGATTGTGGCATGTGGCAAGAAATGAAGGATGCAAAACGCTGTATGCAGGTGAGCGTTGATCTTAAGTTGAAAATGATATCTTCTGAGTTTTAGGCTTGACAGCACGTTTAGTGGGAGTAGCACTTTCCTGTGCAATCATGATCACCTCGTTTGATGCATTCAAGCGATATTTGCGCCAAAAAGATGGTAAAAGAGAATAAATAGGTCTTATGTGGATTGGTTTGGCAATACGTATTTGATTTCTTTCGCAACCAAACTGACGACCATAAAAAGGTCTCGAGAGGCATTATCAGTGATTCCATTTGCATTCTCAGTAACAACGGCCGTTATTCGCTCTGCCTTATGTTTCACTATCCCACGGCGATCACTCATCAGTGGCGTTATCACTTTTTGCTCCCGAAAGCTCTGGAAGCTCATGTTAATTTGCGACAAATTGCACAACAGTGACGCTTCTTTCCGTGTTACTGGAGCTGCCATTCTTAGTTCTGAAGCAGTTCTGACGCTGTTTTACATTAAATGCGGCGGATCCGTGGCTACTATTTGATCCTTTCAAATTTCGGTGCTTCAAAATCGACTTATGACCGCCAAGACGTTGATCCATCGCTTTATTTGCTTTTGCTACAACGGAGGTCGGTGCTCACGTTTCTCTCCCACGGATACGTTCTTAAATTTCCGTAAAAACGCGTCTGGCAATCGCGTAGAAACAAACATGTTAATAAAAAGTTGTTATTTTTGTTTCAAGTTTTGTTTATATTGTTGTTGTCCTTTTGACTTGCAAGTCCGTTTTGGTCTAGTACATAGTACAAAGATTTGCGGCTCTTTCCCGCAAGGCCGGTGGTGTTCGATCCCCCGCAACAAAATATCTTTTTGCAGATTTCTCGAAACGTTTTAATGACCTCTTTGAAAAAAATCTTCTACTAAAATCGTTTTTTTTGTTTCGCAACCGAGATATGATGTCAGCAATGCGATCCACGTTTGCTTTTTTTATGATTAGATAAGGCAAGCAACCGTTGCAAAACCACTTCAGACCTTTCAAACAAACGGAGATTATGGAACCTCCTCCTACTCCCGCTGACCAAATTAAGGTCATCGTGGACAAGTTTCTCAAGAAACAGACCGAAGATTCTATCAACAAGAATGAAGTACGGGATCTCCTAAAGAATGCCTTGGATTCCGGACAAGCTTTTATGGAATTGATCGTAGAAACCGAAAAAATTCCAAACCAACTGCTGGTTAAGAAGTGCTTGGAAGTCTTTGGAGAGACTGACGTAGTTCTAAGCCGCGAAATTCAGGTTGGTTTTTCTAGCTTAATTCTAATCCATATAAAACTTTTAGAGCGAAGCTTTCGGTTTAATCAACAAGAAGAAGAAGGCTAAAAAAGAACAGCCGAACCAGAAGCCCAGTTACCAGAAAAGAAAGTTGGCTGACTCGTTTAAGTACTTTGTTCGTGCTTTCAAGTTTGATGACATGACTGTGTCTTTGGAGGATCACGTTAAGGTATTTTCGGCTGTATTTAGTTTATGACAAAATGCGATCTTTTTTAGACTTTCATCAGCGAGGGGGACTACGTCTCCGCTGCGACCGTCCTCGCTTACGGACCCGCGAGGCTCTTATCTACGTACGACCACGAGGCTTTGCTTAACGAGCTGATCATTCCACTTTTCACTATTGAAAATACGACCACTGCGAACTGCAAAGAGCTTTTGTTTGACCTTCTGAAGCATTTTAAGGCCGAAAAACGGTTTTTGGACTACTTGAACGGACTCTTGATCAAATCGAAAGCTGAACAAGAAGCTGTGGTTTACGAATCCAAGGAATTTTGCGAAGCCAAGCCCGCTTTCGAAGTTTTGAAAACGTTTATGGCTGACTTGATCAAAAAAACGCCGTATGAAAAGGAAGAGTTTGAGAACCTGCGACGTGCGACCATTCTTGGAGAACTGGTCGATAAGTTCGTTATACAAACCGAAAAGGATTTTGAAGACAGCTGGAGGGTAGGCTGTTCAGTATCTTTAATTTTTTTGAGAATGCTTGCTTAGGTCGCCATGGCTAGCAAACACGGAGGCACTTGGCTTCAAGCGGACTTTATCAACAAGCTTCTTCGAAAAGCTCAAGCTACAGAAGCCGAGAAGTCATCCAGCTTCATCCAAGCAGCCTCAAAGTACGCCAGCTGGAACGAGTTCTACAAGACTTTGGATGTGACGGTGGAGCCCTATTGTCAGCTGGAAGTGGCAAACTGGGAGAAATGCAGGTACCTCTTGTTGATTGTGCTTAGGCTTCTTAACGTTTTTTAGTGTTTTTGAACCTCTCCAAGAAAACCCTATGCATTACCACTTGGACGGCTTTGAGGTTCACTTCTGCAAGACCGACACTGCTGAAGAGATCGATTCTATTACCGAGATTATCACAAACTTGCCTGGGTCCAAGAAGCAGCCTTACTTAATCCATCTAGACTGCGAATTCCAAGCTCTATGTGTCAGCAACTGCCGTGCCAAGTACGATAGAGTTCTCTTTTTATCAACCTCTATTTCTCGACTTTTCAGGGTTGCACTGCTCCAGTTTTCTATTCCAAAAAATGTTTATCTTGTCGACTGCCACTCCATGGATAATTCAGCTCTCTTCCCAGCCTGGAAAGGCTTTTTTGAAGCCTTTTTCAAAAACAAAAAGACAAGGATTTTTGGACTTGGATTGTGCAACGACATGACAAACCTTAAAGGCTCATTCCCCGAGTTGAAGACTATGAAGAAGACCAAGATCATCTACTGTGAGACTCTGATTGCATGCTTGGCAAATGGCGCAAAAGATGCAACTCTTAACAAACTGAGTAAGTATTTTGAAGTTTACATTTGTCAAAAATTAGTGAGAAACGAGTTTAGAGGAAGGACTTAAGGATCGAAAAGACAAGAAAAAAATTGGTCTCAAGACGGTCCACGGCATTCTCTTCCCCGATTCCGAGGAGCTGGATAAAGACCAGCAAAGAACCGCATTTGATCAAAGACCTCTTCGCAAGGAACAATTGGACTACGCCGCTACGGACGTTTATGTCCTGCACGAAATCTTTAATAAGCTCAAGGAACTTTACGTTGCGGAACAGTGAGACCTCAATTTAAGTCTTATTTTCAAATAGTTTTTTTAGCAAGGACAACGGAGAAATCAAGTTTGAGGAGTGTTTGAAGAAGTCTGAGAAGACGGATGGATCGATACTTCTTTCTTAATTTTGAAGCCATGTTCTAGTTATTGTTGAGCTCATTGATTCAGTGATAAAGCCGTTTTGTGCGATTAGACTTAAACGACCGTTGTAGTTTAGTGATTAGAATTTGCGTCTGTCACCAGCAAGGCCGGGGTTCGAGTCCCCGCAGCGGAATAACACTTTAAATTTAAATGTTTGCTTTTTTACTTTTTTTGCTTTACGGTTTTATTCAGTTTTTGAGCTTTTTAAGCTTTGCATTTTGAGTCACAGATAAAACTAAAAGCGCCAACATAATCCATGTTAGCACACTAGCTAGATCAAAAGCAAACATTCCCTACAGCCTCGCTTTGAACGTCCGTTTTGCCATCATCAATTTCTTTCAGAGCTAGAGCAATGCAATGTGTTTTATATAAGCTACCTCTTAGCCAAATGAACTCTCAAAAACTCTCTCACATTCATCGCATGACTTTGTGGTCCCACCGCGACTTGCCTGATCGCTCGCTCTTGTACTGTCCAATTCAAATTGTTTTCGCGTTCATTTCTAATAAACCACCTGCAATCATTATTTCGCGTTTACGCCTTAATTAAAATTGATGCATTGAGGCTTAAAGTCAACCAGTAAGCCACTATACGTGCCGTAGAGTTTGTCCATTACATTTGAACCTTATTTTCACGTTTTTCAGAAATTCTAAGCTTCAATGGCCGATGCAATCCAGGTCATCATCAAAAAGTTTCAGAAAAACGCCAAGGACAAAACTGTCGAGGAGGATTTGAAGGCTATGTTCAAGAATGCTCCCGACTCAGCTCGTATTCTGCTGAATTTTGTCACTGAAGCTGAAAAGCTGAAAAACAAATTCCTGCTCAAGAATTCTATGGCAATCTATGAGGCTTGCAGGAAGGCGAACGAGCTTCAAAATGAGAATATGGGTTTGGATCTTCAGGTGAAGCTGAGAAGCCTAATTTTGCTTAGTTTGAGATTTTTAGATGCACGTGTATTACATGCTAAATGAGGTTGAAGAAATCAAGAAGCCTGAGGATAAGCCAACTTCTAGTCAAGCTGGAGGTCAAAACAGCGGCCAAAATGGGAAAAACGGTTTCAACAATAAAAGGAAGCGAAACGACAGGAAACCCGTTTTTGTCCTACCTCCTATTAGGAAGCTTCTAGGCTATTTTGGAGCCTACGCGGGTGCTTTCAAGCTTAATGAGCTTCCATTAGAACAGAACATGAAGGTAAGCTCATTTTACATTTTTAGGTAATCTAAGGCTAAACCCAATTTTAGAATTTCCTCTCAGAACGCGACTACGTCTCAGCAGGAGCTCTGCTCCAAGGCGGATCCGTAACACTAAGGAATCACTTCTCGGATATGTTCTCAGAGCTAATTGTGCCTATTTTTATTACCTCAAAACTGAGCTCAGAACCCGAAAAATTCCACCACCTCATCTCCAAACTGCTCAAAATCTCCAAAAACGAAAAACGTCTTTTCGACTTTTTGGACGAGTGCTTAGTCAAATCTAAGGCTGAAAAAGAGGCTCTTGTGGCTCAATACGGCTTTTCTGAAAACGCTTTCGTCGCTTTCGATGACCTGAAAAAGTGCATGACGAGCCTTATCAAGAAAAGCAGCTTCAGGAAGCACGAATTTCTGAATCTAAGCCGTGAGACTATGCTTGATGAGCTATTTTACCGATTTGTGCTATACAAGTATAAGAAGGAAATGTCCCAGAGGGATTTTGAAGATCATGGAAGGGTGAGAAGACCGAATTTGTTGATTTCGCTAATTTTGATTTTTCAGGTAGCCATGCAACAAGGCGAATGGCTTCAAAAAGCGTTTATCAAGAAGCTTATTCAGCATCGCGAGGTTGGAGAGGCGTCAAAATGGGCCAGATGTAATGACTTCTATAAGAGGGTGGATAAGAATGAGGCGCCTTTTGGACAGCTGGATTTGGATCCTAACAATTACTATAGGTAAGTGGGGTCTTCACTCTTTAACCCGAACATATTTGTTGGCTGTTTGGTGCAGTGGCTAACGCTATAGACTCTCATACCAAACGGTACGGGTTCGTATCCACCAACAGTCATTTAATTTTTGTAAAGTGTTTGGCATTTTTAATTTTGCTTTTCAGTTTTTTACCAGCTCCTGCAGCTCATCCCGACCCTTACCACCTTGACGGCTTTAAGGTCCATTTTCGACCTACCAGCACGGCCCAGGAAATTGACTCCATAACTGAAATCCTCAAAAATCTGCCTCCGAACGCTCTCCTAACGCTAGATTGCGAATTCCAATCGGCTTACGTCAGCAAATGCGAAAACAAGTAAGCCTGCACGTTTTTTGGTCCCTAAAAGCCCACTTCAGAGTCTCTTTGCTTCAATTTGCAACCCATGATAAGGCTTACGTGGTTGACTGTCATTCTATGGATAAGCAGGATCCAAAGATTCACATAGCCTGGAAACGTTTCTTAGAAGCGTTTTTTACAAGCGAGGAAACAAGAATTTTCGGCCTAGGGCTGTGGACCGATATTTCGTTTATCAACAACTCGTTCCCTGAGCTGAGCACAATCAAGAAGACCAAAATTGTGGATTCGGACACATTTATTAAAAATTTGGGACAGGAGCTGAAGGGCAAAACGATGACGGCATTGAGTGAGTTTTGAAAGCACCTGGAAAATTCCAAATTTTTAAATTTCAGCTAAAGAAGTGATTAAAGGAGGCGTTGGTCTTAAGACTCTATCCAGGATTCTGTTCCCTCTTGAGCCAGAAATGGACAAAAGTCTACAGATGAGCGCGTTTGACCAAAGACCTCTTAGGAAAGAGCAACTGGATTACGCTGCCAGGGATGCGATCGTCTTGCAGAGAGCCCTGACCAAACTGAGGGTCTTGCTGCAGGATGAGCAGTAAGTGAAATTGATCTGAAAATAGATGCTAAATTCGTTATTTTAGTGGCGAAGAAGGAGCAGCCAAATTTGACGAGTGGTTAGAGAAGAGCGAGCATACTTGATAATTTTATGGGTGTTGTAGCTAGTCGTATTTATTGTGATAACGTTGTTTTGCGGTTAAATTGTTAAAAATAAATAATTTTTTAAAAGGATGCTTGGTTGTGATCTTGGTGGCTGGAATGGGTTCTTTACCCTAATGCTGGCTTTTGCTATATTTAATACCTAAAATTCACAAAAAACAAAATTTTTTGCGAAAACTACTTTTTCATTGGTTTTACGGTTAATTTTAAAGTTGCTCAAAAACCGCAATTTTCAGTTTTTTACAGACCTGAAATTTTACAGAAAAATTCTAATTTTAGTTTTTGCTTGTTTATTTTGACCAATTTGTTCTCAAATAAAAAACACCCCTGCGGAATCAGATAGGAGCTAAGAAGAAAGCTGTCTGGGAAAAATCATTCTGACGCGCCGGGGACCGTGAGATCGGTCGGTCCACGCCTTATCAAGAAATACCGCTTTTTTCCGCGATTTTCGGGGAATGATACGGACGATAAAGCGGCACTTCAAAGGGCGAATACCGAATGAGTAGAAAGCTCCTTCAAATGACGTTGTAGCTTAATGGATTCAAAATTTTCTGCCGTGCATTCGGTAAATTACAGGGTACACCAAAAAAAAATCCTTTCGCCAGACACCCCCGGCTCGCCGCTTACTGGCCAGACGGAGCTGTGTCATTTTTAGCTCCCTCGTCGCGAACGACCGGTCAGTTTCGCGAAAAAATGTCGTGAAACCGACCGGTTGTTCGCCGCGAGATCGTCCCAAATGACCGGTTTCAGACAGTGGATCAGGCGCGCGGCGTAATGTCTGGCAAAAGAATTTTTTTTTTGGCTTACCCTGTATTGAAAAAAAAGTCATTTGTGCTGTTTTGCGCGAAAGAAAGTCATGATTTGACCGTTTGCTCGCGATCCCTCTTGAATTTGCGACCAACCGATCCTACGGCTCGCGGTGCCGCAAAATGAGTCCTCCCAGACAGCTCCCCTCTCGGTGTTTCAAAAAAATGACTGGCCAGACAGGGGAACGGAGGCATGTCTGAAAATCGTGGAGCGGAGTCATTTCAAGCTCATTCGCCGGGAATGACCGGTCGGTTTCGCTAACAAATAACGCAAAACCGACCGGTCGTTCTGCGATTTCCAGACATGCCTCCGCCTCCCTTCCCTATCTGGCCAGTCCTTTTTCTTCAAAACATCCTGTAATTTAAACGTTTTCTAAGGAAAACTATGATGTTGCAAATAGATCGCAGTAATCAAGTTTTAAAGTAAGTTTAAGGGTTCGAATAACTAATCAAAAAAAAATTTTCTTAACTTTTGTAAATGTGTTATTTTAAATGCCTGAATTAAATGGGCGTATGGGCCTATGAATGTATGGGTGCTCCCGTGCTCCCGAAATTCGAACTCAAAGAACGTCATTTTTAACAGAAAATTTAAAATTCATTTAGAAAAATATTTTAAGCGGTGTTTTCAAGCAAATGTTAAAAGAACTATGGTGCTTTTGATGTCATGGCAGCAATGCTTGCCGTAGTTGGCATTAATTTTTATTGTCCAAAAAGTGACCTTAAGCTTAAAATTTTTCAGATCAACATCGCACACCACACGGGTATGATTAGAAGCCATTACGCTCTTTTCGCTATGTTCAAACTAAGCCACGGGTAAACCCAGTTTTGGTCCGCGTATCTTAAACTAAATTTTTAGATTCTGCTTTTTAGGCCATTAGTCTCTAGCCTAACCCATCGCAACGGCTTTTTTACTAGCAGCTATTGTTCAACTCGGTCTGAATCTTACGACGCGTTGTTAAAAGAGCTCAAGGACTTGGTCGACAAGGATGTCAAAAAAGTCAAACATCCTTGGCTGCAAGCTAAGGCCGAAGAAGACCTTTCGAAGCCTCCTCATAAGGGTATCCTAGACCCTCTATCTCAGTCTGTATTCGACGAGTCTCAGCTTGAGGAAAACGCAGAAGCTCAAATGGACCTGGATCAGCCAAAGGAGATCGATCGCTCTGATCTAACTGAAGCTGATAGACCAAAAAATTTTCTTACTGTTGAGGAAGCCTCATATCAGGTCCAGGTAAACCATCTTAGCCTGAAATAGTCATTTAAGAAAGTTATTTCCAGAAAGCTATCCATTTTCGAAACTACACTCAAGCCGCTGTAATCCTCAATTCTCACGCCTTCCCTAAAGACGTCGCTGTTCTTATCCCAGACCTCTTTTCCTCCTTAGTTCTTCCCTACTTTTTCCTCACCAAAATGCCTCGTCGCTCTCTTCAAATCTACGAAAATTTGAGCAAAGAACTCTCCGACCTTTTTGACAACACCGACACCTACGACCAGATGCTTCACTTCTTAGACACTTGCTTAGCGAAGACCGACTTTGAAAAGGACGAGGTCGTATCTCGTTATCCAAACCTTTCCAGAAGCATAATCTACAAAGTTATGAACTCAGGAAAAGAGCTTATCACTCAAATGACCAGAAAAAAGGACCTCAGCATTCTGCCTTACCCGAACATGTGCAGGATGCAGGCTATCACTCCACTTCTCTATCGATACCAGAAATGGAAGGACGGAGAGTTGGATACGGAGAGTTATGAGGACAATTGTCGGGTAGGTGAAGTCCTTAAAAAAACGTCTGAAAAGGTGGAATTTGTTTACAGTATGCTATGACCAAGAGCAGTGTTCTACAACACTCGTTTATCGACAAAATGATCGAAGTTGAGGATTACCACGAGGCTTCCAAATGGACTAGATTTGGCGATTTTTATAAGAATATGGATATGAGTATTCATCCATACGATTTGCTTGATTTGGAGTCGAAATACGCTCAAAGGTAAGCTTAAAATTCTCTTGCTCGCTATTTTAAAATAGTCAGATCGTGGCTGTGAAGTTGGCAAACTGATCGACACGGGTTCGAATCCCACTACCTCGTAACAATTCTTCAAACCTTTTTATTTAATTGTTTCAGTTTTACTTGTCCAACCAGGCCTACTGAAACATCATACAACTTCAAAGGCTACAAAGTCCACTTTGTAGCTATGGACACACCTGCCCAGATTCTTACCTTAGCCTCAGGCCTCAAAAACTCAGCCAAGAACACCCTTGTAACAATTGCGTTTCAACATCAGGCCAACTACTTTACTCCTGGCAATAAAAAGTAGGTTTCCTTGTATTTAAAGCCTTTTTAGACTCAATTTCAGACACGCTCTGCTCCTATTCTCAGCCAACAAGCAAGTTTACATCATCGACTGCTTATCTATGGGCTCTGAAGATGAAACTGTCAGAGAAGCCTGGGCAGAGTTCTTACAAGTTCTTTTTGGCACTTTCAAGTTCAAGAAATTTGGCCAGGATTTGAAGGATTTTCAGCATCACCTGTCAGTGTCTTTTAGACCCTACTCAAATAAGAACATGTCCAGAGGCATCAATTTACAGGATTTTATCTACCTTGTGACTCAAGAGCTTCAATTCAAGGAGTTGATGCAGATTTGTGAGTTTTTGGTTTTATCAACGCATTGTAACCTAAGACAATAGGCGAGGAATATGAAGGTCAAACCCTCTTAGGCGTCAAGACAATCCTGGAAACTCTTTTTGGAACCAAAGACCACTCACTCTACGACAGGTCCCAGAAATACAGCTGCTTTGAGCAAAGACCTCTTAGAAGAGCTCAAATGGATGCTGCCGCACAGCAGGTTATAAACCTGCACCAGATTTATGAGAAGTTGAAGCAGATGGCTTATGAGAAAAAGTAAGTTACGTAGTTTTTTGAGTTTTAGAATAACTCTATTTTTAGGGGAAAACAAGGAGTCGAGATATTCCACGAATGCGTCAATAGGAGCGAAACTCTAATTCCCAGTGTGCTCATGAAAAAGGGCAACAGAAGACAGAAGATTCTGGCAAAGCCTCCGAGAAAAGATGAGGACGAGTTTTGTTCTATTAGACTCAAGAAACATAAGTATTGGCATAAATAAGTTCTAGTGTGATCCTCAAGTTGTAGAAAGGTGTGAATAACCTCCGCAAGAATGGTCTCTCGGAAGAGTGAAGGGATTGTCTCCAGGTTTAGCTCGAGCATCATCGTATTGATGGCGGTCTGAAAAAGACTATAAAATGTTCCTCCAACTTTTTCGTGCAACTTTCGTGCTTCAGCTTCAAAAATCTGTTCAAGACTTACTCAAGTTTTTTGGCTTTGAAGATTGTGACAAAGTTCGTCGTCGAAGAGCTATATTAGATGTAAAAATTAATATAAGTACGAGTTCAGAAGTCTTAAAACACAAGTTTTAAATCGGTCTTACGCATGATTGCATTGATCGCTTTTCTTCAAGTCTGGCTTACTCTGACTCGAAATGTTTATGAATTGGCTCAAACTCACCACAGCTCGGTGAAGGCTGATAAATCGATGAAGCGCAGCCATTGGGTTGCACCGGAATAAATGACGTCGTACTCTGGGTTGTTTACATCGAAATATTGCGTTTGAAACGAAAATTCGGTTGCACTGATAATGGAGAAGGCGAAGAAGACTAAGAAAACCAGCGCCATTGGCACTGGTTCGGGTTAGTGGTAGCCTATTGTAGTTTCACGGCTTTTTGGACAAAAACTGTTTTTATGGATCCAATTTGCAATCTGACGTCAGAAATCGAAAATTGCATACGGAATCAACCTTAGTTTCAAAATTGAGCAAAAACGGCTTGTTGGCCGGCATACACCGCTGTTTTCATTTGTGACATAAAGGGGCGCTTCGCGCCCCGACATGTCAAGATGCTCTTTCTCAAACTAAAGCTCAAAATATTCGTTTAAGACATACTCGATTTTTTAGATTACAGCGCCGTGGGCAGGGGCTCAGTCCTGCTGAAGCCTCCAGTCGACGTTCTCAGCGTTTTCTTTGGCCCAGGGAATGACGGCACCTTTCGAAATCAGCTACCGAAACGTTTCCGTGTTCGCCTGTTCGGTCCACTATCAGTATTTATGGTTAACCCTGCATATCGTACTTGAGGCGAATTATTTGGAACTTATGTTTTTCCTTGGCTGTCTTTTTCCTTGTTGAATCCTCCATTCCTTGGATCTGGGTTTCAGGTAGTCCGCATTTTCCCCGTTTTTTTCATTAACGGTCCACCGTCGCGTATTTTTCTTGCAAACACGATCGGACGAAAATCTTAAAATGCTTCAACTTTAAATAATCGCTCTAGCCTTGCTTCAGTTTTTCGTGACTTCGAAAATTCAGGCGAAGGACTTGGAATAAGTCGTTTTCGCGCTGCTTGTCGTATTAGAAGTTTTGTTTATGCCACACCTGCTTGTAACGAGTAAGAGTCGAGAGCATCTTGTTGAAATCCACGTGTTCCGGGACCTTTACGTCGAACAACTAAGGACATCCGAACAGGCAAATTGTTCGCACTGATTATGGCCATCAAAACAAGCTTCAAAAAAGCAGTCATACACAAAAAAGAATTTTTTATTACCGTTTTTTGAAGAAAACACTGAACATGGTCCTCATGAGCCTCGGGAGCCTTCTTGGAGAGCTGAAGGGACATCGATAATTAAATGTAGCCAGATGGACTGAGTTTTTAAAGTTTCGAAAGCTTTTCCCGTCTCTCTTTCAGTGAGTCAGCACCACGCATTGGCGTCAGCGAAGGTGAAAACATGACCGTAAAACAAGCGCGATGCTATTGGAGCTGACGCGCACTTTACAAACCCACATGAATTCTTTAAAGAAAATGTGTTGTACGAATATTCATCTGACGTTAACTCCAAAGCATAGAATTTAAGGCTTTTCTAACGTTTTGACAACATGATGCAAACCAAATTCAATTGTCAATTTCCCACATTCAAAAACATTAGCTCACCAAACCATGCACACAGTAAAAGTCCTGGTTTTACCACTTAAGAATTTATGCACGTTTTCGCTCGTCTTTACTCCTTTCGCTTTGTGCCATGTGAAAGGTGCACTAAAAAAGACATAAAATGGACGACCTGGAGCCTCATGCTGTTTATAGCCACAGTAGGAAAACTGAATCTGGTCACTGTCGCATAGCTCTTTTGGAAAATAGCTCAGCTTTCTTCGGGATTTGGACTCTGAATAATTCATATTTCTCACTTTTTACTTTCAAATTCGCTATTTTTGATTGCCACAATTATGATCGTCGCTCCTTTAACTCATCCTACCAACTCTCCCAGAACGCCAGAGCTCCGCCCTTTGCACTTTGCCCGATATGAATAAAACTGCGCACAACCGCTTCCCTATTCGCTCCGTCTACTCGCTGACCGTCCGACTCTTCATTCTACTGAGGACGACTCGTGCGTGGCGTGATTTCTGCAAAGTGCAAGTTGCACGTTTAAGTTGCTTTTAGACCAAAAAATGGACCAAACACAGAACGACGGGTTCCCTATCTGCGAACAGACATCTGATCGATACATTATCAACACGTGGGACGTAAGGCTAACCGTCCGATATGAATAAAACTGCTCATCGCCACTTCCCTCTTCTCTTCGTTTGCTCGCTGACCGTCCGGCTCTTCTTCTATTGTTCTTCTCTTATTAGCTCGTGCGTGGCGTGATTTTTATCTTGGCGCTAACAGCAAAAACCGCGATTAACAACATTTTTCTGATTTTAGACTTGCCTAACTATGGACAAAGCCCATGACCATTTTGATCAGGCCGGAGAATGCGAAGGACCCCTTGTCCAAAACAATATTCTTATCTACAAAGTCACATTGACCGTTAAGGAGCCCAGCACTGTAAATGAAGATCACTCGACTGAGGACGACGAAGGCGAGAACGCAGGCCAGGAGTAAATCTAATATGGTGCTGACCTACATATAAAGCTAAACCTTGTCTTGATAATGCTCACATTTGCCTTTTTATGTTACAAAAGTCGGTTCAGAAATACAATATTGTGAACCTACATTTTCAGACCTGAGATCACTGTTCCAGACATCTCAAAACCCCCTAAAACCCATCCAAGACAACCGCCTTTCGACAGACCAATCGGAACAGCCCCCTCTCCATGCCAAATGCCGCAAACAACCCCTCTCACAAACAAATTGCTCCTGTGGCCTGCACCCGAACAGCCTGAAACACTTGTCAGATCAGAACAGTGACCTCGCAGTGCGGCGCGCGGTGCGTTCGAGCGACTGATCGTGATGTTCTTACTACCAAGATGAGAAGGACCTTGCTGAACATCTAACGCTTAAATTGACTTTCCAGCTCTTTTGCCACCTTCCTAAAGCTCAGGTCTGGTTGCTTGAAACAGAGTAGGTGCAGGACAGGCTTAGGAGGGCAACAGAGACTTTAGAGGAGAGCTAAAGAGCATGTTCAGGAGACCAGAACGAAGCCTCGGAGGCCTAACGAGACAGTCTCAGTCTAGTTTCGCTGCAAAACTTTCCGTTATACTCGAAGTAAAGCCTGAAACGAGTTTCAGACGTCTGAGAAGACTCTTCCATGTCTGAACCGACCATTGAAGTCTCATTTCAAGCTCTGAGAGTCGGAGCGGCCGGTCGGAGCTCCTTTGGCAGCACAGATGGAGAATCGACCGCGTTTGAAGACCGGACAAATCGTCAACAGGTGAGAAAGCGAAATTCTTGCATTTTGAGGCTGATCTGAGCGTTTCAGCAAGACCGTCCGTTACACGCTTCAGCGCAAGTTGGGCGACGGACGGTATGGATGCGTTTTTGAGGTGCTCAACGATAGGAAGGAGGTGTTCGCGATGAAAATCGAGTGGAAGACGACCGATAGGAGTGATCCGCGATTGGGCATTGAGGTGAGTGGGGTCTTGAGGGAACTTCGGTGAATTTTGAAACAATTGCGAGCGCTGACCCTGAAAGGAAAGTTTTTGGAGCACGAAACGATAGCGAAATTGTGACATTTGAGAACGCCCTAACACCCTAAAACTGCTCTAAGAGCGCTTTTCTACAGTAGTGTCTTTTCAGCAAATAGGATCGGAAGTTGCTCGTTTTGATGCGCATGAAAAAATTGGCTCAGAATTCGTGCGGTTTAGGGGCAACTCCGAGAGCCAAAAATGAATTCACGGTACTTCACGGTAAATTATACTGATTTAATGCATCAAAAAAGTTTTTGTGCGTCAAATATGGTCGACCTAACCTTTGACAAAAGCCTGAATTTGATGCCTGAAAGGTCCCAAAAGAACGCTTTTTTGGTTCTTTAAGCAACCACCAAAAAGCCTTAATTTCGGTGTGAGAAGGGCACGAATTTGGCAGAATTTCAAGTTTGAATGTGTGCTTTTTGGACCCACTTTATGGATAATCAGGTTTGGGCCTCAATTTGAACACCAAAACGAGCCAAAATTTGATAAAACGTGGCCATAAATGATCAAAATTTGAGGCCTTGGTATTAAGGATTTTTGTCAACAGTTAATGCTCTTTTTGGTCATTTTTTCCCCAGGCATAAATCCCCATTTTAAGCGCTAAAATGGCACGCATCAGGTTCAAAATTCGTGTCATTTTGATACAGTTTGGACAGCTACATTTGGGCCTTAATTTGCGGACTAAATTGTGGAAAAATCTAGTTAAAAGTGAAAAAAAATCCGGCTTCAGACAAGTTATGCTTTCTATTTTGGGAAGTCTTGGGGAGCATAACACCCGGTGCGACAAATCCCTTCGTTTGAAACATAATTTATGATCACCGCCGAGAGTCGAACCTATGGCCTTGCCAATAATAGCTGCTGGATTGTGATCGGACTGATTAGCGCATGCTCCAACGAGGCCCCGAGCGAGAGGTTTGCTAGATCGTATGCGCGCTGGGTTTTTTTTTTGGCCCTTCAAGGCTCAAATGAGGTACAGAAATGGGTTCAAATTTGCCTTTGTTTTGGTGAGGGCGTTCTTATACCCACGTTGGGCTTGTTTTGGCCATTTTTTTGCCATCTTTGTTACCCTTTGACCCCATTTCCAGATCGCGATCCTGCGCCACATCCGCCAAAACACGGTCTCCCCTCACTTCATCGACTACGTGGACCGAGCTTCCAAACCAAGCTACTTCTTTATGGTAACCTCCCTCGTAGGCGCGAACCTAGAAACCCTCGCCCACGACCAAGACGACGGGAAATTTTCGCACAGAACCGCGCTAGGAGTCGGGCTTCAAGTCCTCGACGCTCTCAAAGACCTTCACGTACTGGGATATGTCCACAGGTAAGCGTAAACCTCGCTTTTGACCTCAAATTTTTGAATTTCAGAGATGTTCGACCACGAAACTTGTGCATCGGGGTTGGCGACAAGACGCACAACATTTTCCTGATGAACTTTGGCTGCGCCGCTGTTTATCAGAAGGCGAAGAAGATCCGGAAGCCGAGGGAGAATGTTCCTGTGAAGGGGAAAACGGAATTCACGTCCCTGTCCAGTCACAGCAAGAAGGAGCAGAGCCCAAAGGACGACATCGAGAGCCTCATCTACACACTCGTGTACCTCTGTAATGGACTCCCTTGGAACGCGAGTACGGCCGAGGATTCGATCGTCAGCCAGAAGAAGAAGCTCAGGGAGGATGGAGTGACCTTCTTCCGCATGGTAAGTCGACTTTTGACCTACGGGAATTCGGGATTTTCGGCTTATTTGAAGTGCTATTATTTCAGGGGTCTAGGAAGTTCTAGAAATTACACTTATATGCGACGCGTTTAAGCCCGTTGGAGAGGTCATTTTTGAAGCTAGGAAGCTTGTTGAGTTTGGCATGAAATCGAGCATAATTTCGGATCGAACGCGAAGCCGAAATTGCCGATTTTTGCGATCATTTAAGGTGGAATTTCAAGGGTCCGTTGAAAGCTACGAAGCTGAGAAAAACAGGCCCTCGGCCGATGGCAGAGGCCATTTTCGAAATTAAGAAGCATGCTGAATTTGGCACAAAATTGAGCGTTCTTTAGCCTCTAATTTTGGACCAAAGATGAGCTCAAAATTATCAAATTAAGGTGTTGAATCAAAGTGAATTTTGGACCTGGTGACAATGACGAGTGGGCTTATTTGGGCGCGCAGTTGACTGCACGAAAAGGTCCGTCGTTCTGCCGTGGAAGCTACCTTATCTTGCTCACAAGAAGGCGAACTGGGGCACAAATTTCGGTCGAAAGATCAACTTCAAACAGTGTGGAAGCCAAATGCGGCACGAAATTGTGCATTATTTCGGCACGTTGTTCAAGCAAAAGTGAGCACCGAATTAAAGGCTTCTTTTGGCTGTTTCTTAGAGCTCAATTTCGGCATTTTTTGGACATTTTTATTCATGAAGGCTCCATCTTGATGCCTATCAACGTTCTAAATTCGGTATGAAATCCGGCCATAATTTCGAGGGTTTTCCGAACATTTTCAGCTGATCTGAAGCCTTTCAATGAAGCTCAAATTTGAGCTTTTTTAGCCTTAAAATACAAGCCTAGCCTGGTTCATTTTCGAGCTTCCAGGAGTAAGAGCTTTTTCAAGCCTGTACCCTCCTCGCGTGCACAAACTAATTTCTGACTTGCGTCCTTCCAGGTCCACCCACCAACGATGAAGAACGTGCTGGCTTACCTCGACAAACTCAGCTTCTTCGACCACGTGGACCACGAATTCGTAAAGAGCGCCATCATGCAAGTGGCCACCGAAGAGAAGATCCAGGGAGTCAAGTGCGAATTCGACTGGGAATGCGGCTCCACCTCCAGCTCGATGAGCGTCAGGACCGATGAAGAAATCAACAATTTGACGCGACAGAGTCCAGCCACCGATTCCGAGAGGGTCGCTTTTGACAAGCCGTGAGAATTTATTGATTGAGGTAAATCTGCTTTCGTTTTTTGTATTTCAGGGACATTTTGAGGGTATACTGTAGGTTTAGACGTCAAAAACGTCGACCAGATGCTGAGGTTCAGGCTCCATAATTATCTGAATTCTGTCCTTACGGTTCTGCTCGTAGAAAGCCTTAACAAAAGCTTTGAGAGTCTTAAAAATACCGTAGATCAGGGTTACGGTAGCCACCCAGTAGGTAGCAATAATGAGGGCATTAAATACACTGTTTGTGACCATCCAGCATTTCATGAATTTGACGCCATTAGCCTAAAAATGAGGGCTGACTTTAGTCAAATTAAAACGGTTTACCGTAACCTGGATACCGTAAGCCTTGTTAGAACAGCGTGATATGTAGGTAGGGTCATTAGACTTGAGCAAATCCAGGAAAATCGTGATTCCCCAAAACGGATCGAACGTCAAAGGCACGCGGGTGAGCACTCCTAAGGCTACGACCTTAATTTAGGGTTTCTTGGGGTCTTTTAAGGTACGAAGCTGGCCTGGGTGAGGTAGATGACAATCCAAACGGTTAGGGTAGACGTAGCTAAGACTCCCAAGCGCTTTAGGGGCCTCAAAGTGGCCAAGGAACTTTTGTAGGCGCTGAAAAACATTAGAGGAATCGTGGCCACGACGACTTCGTTGAGGAGAAGGAAGGTTTGGAGCACAATTTCGCCCTCGTTGTGCAGGAGAATCCAATCGAACGTCTTGGTGGCGTTTTTGGGGTCGGAGGTTTGGTCACAGCTCATATGGCGCACACAGATGGCCTAAAAAAGGTTTAATTGAAGCTAAAATAAGGAAAACTGACCGTAAGGACAGCATTGATGGCGATCATAGCCGTCAGGTTGATGTTCCACTTAAGGATGCGAAGAATGGTCGATACCCACATTTCGAAGGGTGTCATTCTTAACTGAAAATAAGACCAGCTAGATCTGAAAGAAGCGTCAGGAAGCAATGACTCATTGCTGTTGTAAACAGTGTCCCAGAGGGTGTTGATAGCTGTTTCACCTTTTCTGTCTGAGGATCGGACGTGTTTATGAGTTTGAGGAGGGCGAGGAAGAGCTAGAAAACAACGTTTGTTTAAAGTGGACCAAAAATTGAGGAAAATGGGTTGTGAAACGTTTCAGAGGAGGACATTCCGACCGCTTTGTGTTTTTTGACAAGTTGAAAGTTTCGTTTTTTTGTCTGAGATCAAGAATTGACCAAAAGTGGAGTTATCACCGGTCTCCTTGAAAGTCGAAAGTCAAAATAATGTCTACAAATTAGACGTCCGGCCGGTCATAACACTTTTGAATTAACTGTTTTTTGTGCTTTTCTGGTTAAGTGGTTAAGTGGTGGAGGCGCCATGCTCCCGCACGACCCGTGCAGGTTCGAATCCGGCTTCCTGCTGTCCTTCATTTTTGGTAGAACTTTAATAAGCAGCATTTTGAAGTCTTTTACGCTCTATTTTTTGCATGAAACATTAATACGGAAAAACACATGAGAACCCTTCCAACGGAACAATTGTTACAACACCTTCAAAGACATATTCCATATTGGTATTAAGTGAGTCATACACAAATTCAGGATAACACGCTTTGTTTTGTCATGTCGGCCTTGATTCGCTTTCCTTTGTGAACCAAGAAGCGACCCGCTTTCAATATTGCTGCAAACACTTCACCTTTTAATGGACTGGAAGAGTCGAGACGCAAGTGCAACCGTTCTAATCCCGGAATTCTTATCCAGTTTGTGAGATAATCGAGGAGTTCGGAATCTACTTCGACAGATACCAGATTATCAAGGTTCCACGTCTCATGGCTTGCACTGTAAGTTCTTTGAAGATGAAGAGCTGAAGCAGCTCGCAAAACAGTAAAAATGCTGTCGGCAATAAAATGACATTATAGAAGAGTCAGACGAAGGTCGACGTCGACGATGCGCAGGTTTATTAATAGTTGGGGGCAAGTGCAGAGGGCGGAACCTGCACTGTTTTGAAGGAGTTGTGAATGTATCAAATCGGTGAGGTGGCATTTAGATGGGTGTAAGCTTGGAAAGAAGCTCTAGGTCGAATGATCGGTGAAGTAAGGTAAGTGAAACTTTTTAAAGTCTAAATGAAAATATGAAATGCGATTTGGAAATTGTGGAACAACCCCGCTCACCGTCGGCGTCTCGCGATCAGTTTTGGTTTGGAGCGATTTCCATTGTGTCGTTGTGGCGTTCTTTGGCCCTTTCTGAATGTTTTTTAGTTGTACCGCTGCACGGAGACTCCGATTGGGAAGTTGCGTACTGCTGCTGGCAGCGAAGCGCTAAGAATATGCCGTTTGAGCTTTTGTGGATAGGAAGCAAAGACCTCATTTAGAAAGTAGGACCATTTATTATGGAATCAATCCCCGTAACTGCACGATTAAAATGAACGACGTGCAATTATTGTACCTTCAAAATCAGTTTATAAAACTAAAAAGTCTCGTGCAAAGTTCAGTTTTTCCATTTGGTTGACTTCCTCCACCTGGACTTCGATACGTGTGAAAGCGTCTTCAATCTGCAGAAAACTCATTTTTGCGAAACTCAAATAGAGGCTTTGAAATCGATCATTTTCTATAAAACGCAACAAATTTTCCAGAGCTCCTTTGTCTATTTTAGAGCCCAGAAAGGTGACACTATTCACTCTACCTTGATTCATGAATTCCCCTAGCACGGCTACGGCTTCACAAGAAGGGCTAGCTAATAATGCTACTTTTCGAACACGCTGCATGCTTTTAAGAAGAATGGATAAATAGGAGGGTAATTGATGAGAAGCGCTCCAAAACTCCACGTTTGCAGGATACAAAGCTTTTCTCAAAACTTGAACGAGTTTTTGTAAAGTGAGAGAATCCTAATGGTGAGAACTGGCATCATCTCTATCAGATTGCATAATCCAATTCGTTCCAAAATTGTGAAATCGTTTTTTAAAATGAATTTTCGTAGTTCTCATCATAAATGCAAAATTCGACTTTGTCAGTCTTGGCACTATAGAATACACACAATCGCCGCCACAGCTTTTCTGAGCATTTTCGGCAATCGTATTCCAAACGACAGCTTTTTCAAAGTCTCGAGTTCTGCGCCCGCGTCGCTTTTCAACAGATAGCAGACGTTTGAAATGAAGTCACGAGGAAGGCGATACATATTGATACTTCCCCTTGCTCAGCTTCTTGCACTTCTTCTTCGTTTTGCCTTTTCTTGTGAAATTCGCGTGAAAATGTCTAAGTGCATTAGGGTTTGAAAAGTCCTTTGAGTGGCGCGAGATCGGATGATCAGTTTTGGTTTGGGAGCGACTTCCATTGTGTTTGCGGCGTTTTGCCCTTTCAGGACGTTTTTCGACCGATCGCAGCACGGAGGCTCTCATCGGGGTGCGTTTGCATACGGCAGCTGTTGGCAAGGCTTCTGATCAGTCGATCTTAGAAAGGTGCCATTTGAATGGGTGCTGTCACTGTTTCTCAATCAAGTTCATTCAAATAAGTAAAATAAGATACACATTGACATAAGGTGCTAAATGTGCCAAACTGTTAAATACGTCAGGTTCAAGATGAAACCAGGGAGGTAAATATTGGTTACATAAGAGCGGCTTCTTTTAAACTGTGGTTCTCATAGTGCGTCCCATCCTAACCTTAACCAAGCGCCTCATACGGAGCTCAGTATCGCAGCTCAGAATCGTCTTGTGGGAATGCTTCTTAAGGTCGTTGATGGACAGAACGGCGAGGATCAAGCTGAAAAAGAAGACAAAGACGAAGAACCAGTAGAGGTCCATGAAGATGAGGTTGTGCCAGTAGTTCACCTTCAGGATGCAGTTCAGGGTCGCGTCGCCGTTCTAAACAATCCTTTCAGACTCAAAACTGTTTTTAAACGCTACCGGAACTAAGACGCTGCCAGGGAAGACCTCACTAGGGGTCGTTGTGTACTGGCGGACGTAGTCAAAGGTGTTCCTGGCGCCCCAAATTACGCTAGGAGTGTTTGAGGTCTGGGTGAACAGGCCAAGGGAGATGATCTGAAAAGACCTTTGAAAAGAGCTTTTTGGGGTCTGCCGTACCTCAACAAAAGCAAGGACAGTGTTGATAACCTGCACCATGACAAATTCTTCACATTTGGCGACCTTGGTGCTGAAGACAAATCTTAGGATGACGTAGATGAAAAGAGCGAGGAGGCAGTACATCAAGTGAACGATCAAAATCTTGGTCAAGTTCTGAAATAGAAGAAAGGCCATATAAAGTAATTTTAAAACCAAAGTTTACCTTAGAAACCTTCATAAAAGGCTCAAGATTCCCATCGATCTGGAGAGTATTGTTGGTAGGCATGTTGGGCTTGCCACAGGAGTAGGGAGACTTCATGTCGCTCTAAATTTAAAATTAAGGAGTTTAGGAAATATGAAAAAGTACCAAGCATTGAGAGGCTACAGCAGCAATGGCCATGACGACGATGATGTAGAGAGTGAGCCCAAAAGCGGGGTAGCTGAATATGTTTGGCATCTTGGAGCACGGCATTCTGCTGGAAAAGGCTTTTTTAGGTTACGGTCTTTTAAGCCAAAAGTCGATCCAAAAACAGCGCTAGCGTCTTACCGGTACATATGGAAACACGCTATACTCAAACAGACCTTTTTAACGGCTCCCCGACAGCAGCTGTATGCAAATGGGTTCCGATCGAAGTCTCTGTGCCGCGATCGGACAAAAGACGTCCGAAAAGGGCCAAAGAACGCCACAGACTCAGAATGGAAGTCGCTTCCAAACAAAACTGATCACTTCCGATCTTGCGCCACTCAAAGGGCTTTTGAGAGTGTGGAAGCGATTGTTGTTCTATTGTGACAAAATTGAAAGTGTTGGACTGAGCCTTTATGATAAGAAGTGCTAGGAAGCCGTTTTAATAGAAGTTTCATCAACTTTAGACCAAATTGAAGTTCCAATGGTGTATACGATCTTATTTGAATCACTTGAATTCTAAGAATTTGGATGCTCTTACTACGAATCTTGCAAAAGTGGACTTTTATAGCGACTCATGAATTGCCCGCCAATTGATAAATTCTTCTTAAAAGCATGCAGCGTGTTAGAAAAGTGTCTTCATGTGCTAACATTGCCGGTGAAACAGTTGCTTTGCTAGGAGAATTTGTTAAGCGAAGCTTATTTTCAGGACGCTGAAATAGGCGAGGAAATCTTCAAAAAGGTTTTGTGTTTTACAGAAAAATTACGGGTTTAAGAGCCTGAATTTTAACATTGGAAAAATGAGTTCCTTAGAATTTGACGACGTCCTCAAACGTATCAACGACAAGGCGAAGGAAGTCAATCAAAAGGAAAAAAGGGTTTTTTTAGTTTTTGAAACTAGTTAGAAGGTACAGTAGTTGTACGTCGTTCTAGTTAATTGCTTGGTTACAAGGATTGATTTTGTGATAAATGGTTTTAGTTCTTAATTAAGGTTTTGTTCCCTATCCATATACAATCAAAATCGAGCCCTCAAACGGCACCTTCCAAGCGTTTCACCGACAGCAGCTGTATGCTAATGCATTTGGATCAGAGTCTCCATGCCGCGATCCGGCAAAAGACGTCCGAAAAGGGCCAAAGAACGCCACAAACACAATAGAAGTCGCTCCCAAACCAAAACTGATCACTTCCGATCTTGCACCCCTCAAAAGGCTTTTAAGACCCTGATGCACTTTGGCATTTATGTGAATTTTTTAGCCAACACAAAAGAAGAGAAAAGAGCGCGAGAAGCTGACGAGAAGCAGGGAAAGCGAAGGGAAGAAAAACGACTGTCGATCGTTGACCTATGCGGGGATCGATGAAGCCGCTTCAGCTCTCCGCGCTGCCCATGTTTTGGTCTGAAACGCGGCGCTATGAAACGTTAGATGCTATCAAAATGGAATTTTTGGAAACGGAGACAAAACGAGGGAACTGTATACATTCAGAACTAGATTAGGAATAAAGTTTGATGTCTTGAAGGAGACCAAAGATGATGGGTCCGTTAAATATGCGGTACAAATTTATTCAAGCGGAGGCGGCTATTAACCTTTGAGCAACGCACATTGGATAGACGGACAAACGTAAAAACTGCTTTTGTGATTCCGGCTATAGTGTAACCGTGAGAGAAAATGAAATTCAAAAAGTGTCTATGCTAAACGTTCAGAGAAGCTACCGCTAAGTGTAAGGAAGGAACATGACACTGAGAATGTCACAACACGGATGCGATGATCTGCTTATAGTAAACCCTGCTAATCGGCCTTCAAATTAGGTCAGAATGGACTTTAAACTTTAATTAAGAAAAGTGCCCTGGTTTTGAAGTTTTTAAGATCAAGACATTCAACGCAAAATTGGCGTTTTCTCAAAAAGCGAAAACTCAGTTTTTCAACTGTGATACAATCTTTGACAAAATTGAGATCTGCCTTACGAAAAACACCTAAAACAACTGATTGAGTTATTCTATGAGACCTTGCTAAGCGATTCCAATTGTGGAAAACGAAAACGGAAGCCAGCTCACCTCGTACAAGACGCCCTGTTTTGCAGGTTGCCACTTGGTTTTTTTGACAGCGCGCCCTCAACAACATGGTCTAGTTCTTCATCAGTTCACCTCAGTTGGTGAAATTAAAAATAGAAATAAGCCTAGAGTTTTTAGTTGTCATGTTCTTGTTTAGATCACAAGCTATGGTCAAGTTTACCCAAAACCAAGATTTAACATTTTAGGTGTTGATGCTTTGATGATGGTTGAGCGTAACCTTGGTCTTTCTAGCTCATATCTTACTGTTTCAGCAAATCCTGTGTCTCGAAAACAACACAAGATGGTTTCCAAGTTGAGTATTGATCAGCTAAATTATCTATCTCCTCAACAAGGCGTCGTTTTCTTGTTGATTCCAGGACGTTCCAATCTGGCCTCTAAACTGATACGTCTATGTTCGGCCGCTCACACGGTGCACAGTTTCCTTTTAGAACGCGCGAGGTCGCCTTTCGATCATTGTATTTTTTGCCAAATCATTGGCAAAAAGGTGGCTCAGTAGAGGCTTTCTGTCATCTGCTGTTGTGGCTGCGTAGCTTAATCCATGACCTGTTTTTGTTTATACCAGATTTGGTCAAGCAACTTAAAAATTTGATTGAGTTTTCATCCGTTTTTAGAAGTAGCAATGTAACGCTAACCGTTCTTAAATGACAGTAATAACAGTATCAAACAACACTCAAATTTAGTGTCATTTTTAAGCTACTTTTACAGTCGATGAAAAGCAAGTCGTCATAGATTGGCTTCCGGACTGTATTCTTTGTTTATCCCTGTTTTTCATACTTCAGTGTTAGAAATTTAGAAGTTTCTAAAACAAGCTGATCTGTTCTTCCAAATTTGCTTTTGCTGACGTAGCTGCTAGGCGGCAAAGCCGCCAATGACGAGGCCTGTAGGGCCGAGCCTGCTATGCCAATTGTGAGGTGGCGAAGCCATCGAGAAGGGGCACAAAGCGTCTTCTCTTTTAAAGTTTGTTTTGCGCAGTTGTGAGGCGGCGAAGTCGTCAAGCACGAGTGTGCAAGGCGGCGAAGCTGCCGATAACGAGGCCCTGAGGGCAGAGCCCGTTTTGCCAAACCTCTTTCGAACGCCGAAGGTGCCCAAATACTGAAAGCCGCTCTGTTTTGGAACAAAAAAGGACTAGCAACAGTCCAAAGCGAAGCTTTCTTCACAAACAAGAAAGTTGGGTCACCGAGCGGGATCGAACCCGTGGCCTCTAGCACGGCGCTCTAACACACCATTCCACCTACGCATCCTTTATATAGCTACATTTCTACAAGTTTAGACTTTAGCACTGATCCCACTCTGCCCGATCCAGTACGCGTAGCGTGGTGGTTTCAGTGTTAGAAATTTAGAAATTTCTAAAACAAGCTGATCTGTTCTTCCAAATTTGCCTTTGCCCATTTAAATAATCGATCAAGGCGACGTCCTTCTTGCTGACCACGTGCCATTTCGATGGGGCCTCCAAACGGAAGCGTCTGCTCTGCATTCTGCCACCCATACCGCGCTGAACTTGCCCTTTTAGATTTTATTACAACGACGCGCGAGCTGTGCATAACTGTCGATTGCATTGCGAGAGGAGGTGATTTCATCCTTCGCCAATTCATTGGTGAGACATGGTCAGAGGAGGACGACGGCTGTCCTGTGACGCTCTCACTGCGTGTTGCTGCTAATCTGTTATTTTTGTCATACCGTGTTTTGCCTAGCTGGTCCGAAGCTTCTGCGTACTGGCGCGTGCAGGCTTAAAACTTAATTTTTCAAATTCTGACTACTAGCCGTTTATGACTGCCTGTTGCTGCTAATTTGTTACTTTTGCCATACTATGTACAAACGAGTCTCTTAGCTTGCGCGCAGACTGAAACCGTGATTTCCCGAATTCTAACCTCTTCTAGGCCATGCCCATTCACACGGCCTTCCAGCCGGTATGGAGTACGATAATCGTTCTGACAGGCTTCTTCGTGGCCTCAATCGTCCCGGTAAGAAATTTCAAAGCTACAATTTAAGATTTTTCAACTGCGTTGCTCAGATTTGGATTCTGAACCTAAGCCAGTGCGAGGAGGTGCAAAACCAGAAAAACGTCTACGACGCCGATGATCCCAAGAACCCCGTCAACAAGGTGACAATTTCCTGGTTTGCTTTCTTAAAGCTACAATTTAGGTTCTACCGCTGATCTTCGCTCTGTGTCTCTTCTTCGCTGTGGCTCCTACGGTTGGATGGTTATTTGTCAAAAACTTCCGCTACCATGACGATCGCCTAAGGAATTTTCTGAAGAAGTGCCTCGTCATGCTTGTACTGAACATCATCAGCATGCTGATTGTCGTAAGCTTCAAAAACTAAAACTTTTTAGGCCTAACTTTGCCATTTTTAGATCATGTATCTGAGTCTGCAGATCTCCATGTTCAACAAATTGGACTTCTTCTGGGGGCTCAGATGGACTGTCGCTCTGTTCAATCAGTCGGACCAGAAAAGTGGCGTCGAGCTGTACGAATCGATGATCAACGGCACCTATAACGAGAAGATGGTAAGGCACATTACTATGCTTGTGATCAATTCGGTTAAGCGATTGGCCATCAAAGTCGGAGCGGGTTCGAATCCCTCAACCAATGTTTTTCAAAACGTTTTTTGTTCATTTTCTTATTTTCTTTCTGTTTAGTACCCCAACCAGACCTTCAACTGCCACGTCCGCTCCCACGAGATTATCAATCTGCTCCTGATAGCGCTCTTTTTCTATCTCTGGACAATGATCGTCTACCGCCTTCGACAGTTCGTCAAGTTTTTCCTTGTCTTCGGAGGGTACAGAGAGTACCGCTTCTTCTGCATCACGTTCACCATCGGATCTCCTCGCAATATTCAGCAGTCGCAATGGTTTACCAGTGATCGCCGGACACAGACTACGTATGACGTGGAGACGTCAGAGACGCTAAAGCAGGAAGACGATGTCGAGGCTCAGGAAGTGGAATTGAGAGCGGTCAGGAGAAGAGAACCACGATCGATAGCTATGAGGTGGTTTCTGAAGAATCCGAGAACGAAATCAACGTCAAGAAACGTCCTCTTGATGTCTTTGACGACTACCTGGAAGCCGGAATGCAGCCTGATCTGCGCGAGGAAGCTTCGAGCATGGAGACCAGCGACACGGATTCTAAGTACTCTAAGGAGAACGAAGAAGACGAGGACGGCCTTCAGATGACGCGCCTTTGAGCCTGTGACTCTCATATACTCTCCTTAACATCTGCGTCTATTTTGTAACATCTTATTGCATCTGTAACCTAAGAACGCTCTGAGCCTCACATGCTCCTATGACTAACATGAAATTCTGTGTAATGTAAATTTTTGTCTTGTGATTAGCGCAGACCAAAGATAGATAAATCAATTCCTTATTTAAGACTCATCCTTACGCCATTATAGGAAGTCTAATATCGATTTGCTCAACGAGGCCTCGCCGATCACGTGACGTTTCATCGGGCCTCTAAACTAACGTGTTTGGGACTTAACTTGCCCTTAGATATTTTACAACGAGCGAGGTCTACACACGACAGTATCAACCTTGAATCTGAATTAAATCAAGCGACGTACATCAACTGAATCTTTACCGTAAAACTTGATATCGAACAGATCGCGTCGAGAGTCTAGCTTTGATTGATCTCCTTCGCTGTGTTCGTAATACGTTTGTTGACCTCCCGACTACCCAAGGTACTTGATTCCGTAATGCGTATAAAGAGGTTTTGAAACTGATCAGTTTTAAGAAAATGAAAGCAATGTTCAGCGATTCCTTGTCAATTTTAGCAAATGGAAAAGCAGCTTCCTCCAATGTGTCTCGCTTAGTGGCTTCTGCTAGAATGGCCACAGATGCACTAAAATTGCTCACGTAAGAAGTCACTCTTTCAATTCACGGCATACTTTTAATTAAAGTCGATAGTCTATCGGGCATTTTATGAGTAACTCTCCAAAATTCTACTTCAGTAGGGTACGTGGATTTCAGTAGAACTTGACAAATTTGCTTCAAGGTGTTTGAATACATAAATTTTTTCGAGGGAAGCGTACGCATGTCAGCTTGAACTACAATCACGCCAGCAGTTTCAACCCTCTCTAAAGATGCGAAATCGTTTGTCCGAGAAATATTTTCAAGCTGTTCGTCAGAAAAGGTGAAGCTGATTTTGTCGCTGTCATCAGTGAAGTAAAGGGTCAAAAACCGCAATTCCTTTTGAACGTCTTTGGAAACGGTCTCCCAAGAAGAGTACAGGTTTTACATACCTTTAAGATCCTTGTTGGAACCGCTTTTTAACAGATAACAGACGTTTGAAACAAGCTCACGAGGCACACAATCCATATCAAATTTTTCGGCGCTTTTTACCAGAATTATACACATGGAGACGATTCAAAGGTAGGTGTAGTTCATAAGAGTGTCGAGGTAGAATGGGATAGAAAAAAGGGTTAAGAATCTATGCAGCTCATACAAGTAGGATTCAAAAACCTTGACAAGCAAGGTGATGACAAGGAGCATAAAAGGCAGACTCTAAAAACAATTTTAAATTGATTTTTGGATAACGTTGTTTTGGCCTTATTGACTGGATCCGGCTAAGAATAGTCCAAAAGGTTGGACATGTCAGCGTCGTCGACCATGTTGGTCAAGATGGACCATTTGGCGTAACAAATAATCTTGAAATTGTAATTTTAGAGTGTGGGAAAAGTAATGATGTGGCTTACCAAGGCAACTGAGGCTTCTGTCAATGACGTCAAAAAGCTGGACACGCTGATCACAGTAGGTTCTTTAAATAGCAAAGTAAACGGTTTCTTACTGCAGTTATTGTTAAGAAACAGCGCTCAAACGAGAAATTGCAAACAGGGCTTCTCTTCCTGGTAAGATGGCAATTCGCAGCAAAGATAGCCATTCCACGTGTGTCTGCGGCCGATCGCAGCAGCGCGTTGTCGCGCCGGCACCGATTGCGGCGAAGAGAGATGTGCTAAGAGATGGAGAGGCAAAGGGCAATGTAATAAAAAAACGCGGTTGTGGATGGTGATTTCAGGTTTGAAAGAACGCTTCTGAAAAACACGTCTTTTAAACACTCCACACGTATTCTGAAACAGCCTGCATCAGTAGACAATTTTAAGGACTATATTTATGAAAATGAATGGACCGGGTTGGTGGTAGCCTATTGCAGCTACACGATAAAGAGCCCGCGCTAAGCCTCGGCGGTGGCCGCTGAGGCTAGCGGTGGTATACGTGCTCGCTTCTCCCGCCGGTGCTGGAAAAGAACACCTGCATGTGATAGAAGACCAAGGCTGCACCACATGTTCTCAAAAATAAGGCTAACTCATTCTACAAAGAGGTTAAGTAAACCCGACGGCAACTTGGGAACTTCTTTAGTTTATGTGTGTAAGACAAGTCTGGCAGGAGCTGCTCCAAGCGTCCCAAACGTCAGTCTAATTTTTAAGGTTTGGTTTAGGTGAGAGCGGTCTACTGAAACCTGTCAGTAAGCTTGTAGGATTTATGACTGCACGAGTTTAAGCCTGGAAGCAGTATGAAGCCTGAATGCAAAACGATTCCCTGGTTTCGCGCTTCCGGCGCTTAAATCCTAAGTATTTGCCTGCGTTCGCCCTTAAGCCTAAGCCTACAAGCAGTATGAAGCCTGTTTGAAATACGAAGCCTTTCAATATGCGCTCGTGCTCATTTCAGTGGACCGATGTGGGCAAGACCAGCCGTGAAAATAAGAAACGGATTGGACCAGTTGGGAGCGTTTGGAACAGACACAGGCCAGCTCCAGCTAGACTTTTATCTTCATACACATAAAGTAAAGAAGTGCCACAATTTCTTCCACTACAGAGAGTCGCGAAATGACAACTTTGGGGCTGAAACGCTTTGTATTTCAACGCTTTCAAACCTGATAGTAAAATGATATTTCAATTTGGTTAGGTAAAGACAAGCACAGTTATATTAATCAAGCTGTAAGCAACATTTCTTAGGCCGATTTAACCTTCATCTGCCCTTCGTTGTTAAACACCAGCTCTTTCATGCTCTTCCGTCACAGGAATATTCAGGCTCCTAGGCAAAACTCTTCAAAACGAGTTTCCAAGATTTTGAAAACGGTTTTGATGAGTTTCTTGCTGCTGTAGAGAACCGTTGCGATTAGGAAGCAGCAAGCGAAAAAGAAGAGAAGGTTGTGATACATATAGCTTGGAATAACACAAGAGTACCTGGTATAAAATGTTGTAAGTAAGGTCTGAAGAAGCAAAAATTACAACTTTCGTAATTCTCTGTAAAGTCACCATCTACAGGAATCGACAATTTTTTAATTAGCGACTACAGTAACAGTAAATGGTAATACAAATAATGTGATAGGATGCTTAAATGTTCCTTTAGCTCTTGTTGTTAAACCTTCAAAATGGGTTCCTCAGCCTTCTCCTCCTCTTTTGGGATAACCTTCATCTCCTCAGCAATCAGATCCCCAAAGGCAAACTTGAAATGACGATAGTTGATCTGAAAAGTGATTTCCTTGGCTATAATCATGTTCTGGAAGAGCTGCTTGAGGCGGAAGAAAGTCATGGCTACGAGGATCCAGTAGGTGATGAAGCAGAGGAAGTGATGGAACTCGTGAGCTCCAACGTGACAATTGTAGTAGGCCTAACATTAAGTCGCTAGTTACTAATGACGATTTTACTTGTTACCCCATTAGAGCTGATGCGTCTTTCCGTAGCAATTTCTGACACGAATTGAGGAGCGTTTTTGCAGAAGAAGCTCTTCGTCATGTTGTAGCCCCACACGAGCGAGATTTGGCGGAACATTACGCCCATGATCAGAATCTAACAACATTTCTTAAATTACAGGCTATAAATATGACCTTACCAAAGCAACGCAGACAAAGATAGCGAGGCCAAGCATAATGTTCTCCTTCCACATAAGGTTTTTGCCGTCATCTGAGCAAAGTTTGCGGTTACGGATGCACAGCCAAGGGATCAGAGGAATCAATGTTAGGATGGTCAGGAGGCCAAGGATAAACGGGAGTCCTTCAGAGGTCGGCGTGTCGCTGTGGATGTAATAACCGTGGAACTCCTCCACTTTCGTGCACTCGTACATTTGCATTAAGTAGATCTAAAACTGAGAATTGAGAATGTAGAAAAAGGTGAATTTTGATTACCGAGAAGAATGAGACCACGGTGAGAAGAAGGAATAGCTTGGTCACAGCCAAGACCGGGTTGAGAGCGTGATGCATCTTGAAACAGGCCTCAATTAAAAAGAACAAATAAAGTTGAAAAAAGTTTAAAATAGTGTATACGACGCGTGCCACGGTCAAACAGACAACAACATTTCGCATTTTATAACAGCGTAAAATGAGATGGTACATTGCGCAGCACAGCTAATCGCCAAACTGTTAGTTGTGACTAGTCGTGGCAGTAAAGGAACGCGAGAAGAGATGAGCCAACATAGGGCTTTGGGTGTTTCGCAGCATATCCAAAACCAAAAAACTCCTTTGTGACCAATCAAAGCGCGTCGATCTCAACGGAGGTAAAGACAAAAGTACCTAAATCCGGGTTCACAAATGCACAGCACATCAAAAATAGCTAGTTAAAGCCAAGATACGACATCAGAATCCTCAAAATGCTAGGAAAAACAAGCTTTTTTGAGCCATACTTCCTATACGCTTATTAAGCCAACTGCAAATGAAGCTCACAAGCCGTATCCGTTTCAAACCTTTGACAACGTACACGCCTTACACAAGTCAAGCCAAGCTGCAAACTCTGGTTGAAAATGAAGATGTGGCTAGGACGCCGTTGCTAATATTAAAGCTAAAAATAAGTGTCATAAAAATGTAAAATTTGGCCAATTCTAGATAACGTAAGCGCCATGCAAGCTCACAACTTCAAAATAAACCCTTGCCAACTCGCGATTTCGCAATACTGGCAGTCGCCAAACTGTTGGCTGCGACCAAGCGCGGCTGTCAATGAGCGCGCGTTCATGTCGATTGTGGTGAAGAGTGATGCGACAGGAGATAAGGAAAGAAAGGGCACTGTAATAAAATTAGGCGGGTGAGAGGAGGCTATGTTTATTGAGCAGTCGCACTTTTGCGAGAACTGAAAAAATCCTTTTTATTTGGGAGCTAACACTCAAAAACATAAAATTCAAACCAACATTGAAAATAGATATCTTAAACACGCCTCAAACGAATAAGATCGTCGAAACCAACGTCATAAACTATATTCAAAGCAGGATACTCCTTGGTGTGTTTCTGCGAAGCTTCTACCTCAAACAACTTCTGCTTGTTTTCGAGCTCACACGCTTTCTCGAAGAGCATCCTAATGACTTCTTCTGGATGCACTAGGCTCTCCTCCAAAATATTCAGTACAAGGTAATCAAAGCGACCACTTTGGATCCAATTTGTCAAAAGAGCCGAAAATTCCTTATCAACTGATATCTTATAAAGGACGGCTTTTTCTAGCGTTCCATACCGTATGTCTCGTTCGACCAAAACCTGTGCGGCATAAGGAAAACTATAATAGGAAGTCACGCTTCGGACTCGACGAGCATTTTCCAGAAGTGCAGAAATTGCGGTTGGAATTTCTAGATTTCTAGACTCGAAGAAAATTTCTACGGCGTGGGCGGAAGATTTCAAAGAGCGGCCGAGAAGAACAGCGTTTTGATCACATAGACGCTCTGTGGAAGAGATCTGAATATTATAGAAGAGATCGACATCAGACTGAATATTGATCTCTCCAAATTCGACGTTTTCTCAATACGTGGGATCGATTTTGATTTTGTTCCAGGTCGCTTCTTCAATTATACTGCCATGATCTCTGACACAAAAGAGCACTTCTTCAGTCGTGGAATTGAAGAAAAGATTCAGTTTCAGAAGACGCTTGAAAACTTCGTGCTGACGTCCGCCCATGGAGAAGCGATCTTCTCAAGATTTGCGAGGTCCATTCTTTTCTTGAGAAGGCTGCAGACGCTTTTGAAGAAATCGTAAGGGAGATGGTCCATGTCGCTTGGGTTTCCGTTATGCTGCAACAACTTTTCAGGATTGAAACAAGGATAATTTATTACAGCAAGAATTTATATGAAGCCTTACAGACTGGAAACTCGGATTTGGCTTTAATTCGACTCACAAATGATTCTTAGACCTTCAAAATCGAATCCGCAGTCTTCTCTTCCTCCTGGTTTCCAAACGCTAATTTCAAGTTACGATAGTTGATCTCAACTTTGATTCCCTTGGCAACAATAACATTCTGGAAGAGTTTTGTTTGAGGCGGAATAGAGCCAGGATCCAGTAGGTGACAAAGAAGAGAAAGTGGTGGAACTTGTGGGCTCCGATATGGCAAGTGTAGTATTATAAAGAGAGAATAGCCAAAAAATAGCACACAGTGTTATAAGTGGTTTTACCTTGAAAGATCCATCGTTTATGTCTTCTTTATTGAACATTTGCATTCTTACAAAACTGAATCAACAGAAAGAGACGCAAAACAGATATTGATGTTTTTAGAGTAGCTAATAGATCTACACAGTTTCAACCATGTCATTGTCAGTGACCACCTCGTGAGGCTCCTCAACCTTAGCTGTCGGATTTCCAAAAGAGAATTTCAGCATTTTGTAGCTCGTCTCGAACTTGACTCCCTTCATGAAGGCGATGGCACTCAGGAGCTCATGGGTACGGTAGACGACAGTCGCTACGAGGAACCAGTACAGCCCAAAAAAGACAAAGTTGTGAAGCTCGTGGGTGGTGGCGTGGCAGATGTACTTCTAAAAAATTAGCCAAATAATCAAGAATAATGAAGTCTTACCGTGTCAGAGCCAACATCCTGGACCACAATTTCGGTTTTCAGCATTTCAGGGACGTTTTTGGTGTTCATGCAGAAGAACGACTTAGCCAGAGTGTAGCCCCAAAATAGAGAAAAGGCGCCTTGGTTGACAATGAAACCAAATAAGAGGATCTGAAAAAGGTTAAAAATTAAACATTGGGTTTTGGAAAATTACCAAAAGGACACTAATGAAGATAACAGATCCTATGATGATAAGCCTTTTGATGGTCGCATTTTTTGCTACGTTGCCATGGATTCGACGATTTCTGATACATAACCAGGGGAGCATAGAACAACAGGCCACAAGGTAAAGACCTACGCAGATTACAGTCAAGATCTAAATGTTTTAGTTTGGAAACACACGCTAAATAAAAGGTTAACCTTGTAAGAAGAGTCGTTAGGCTGGCCGTAAATGTCCGGGTATTCTAAAGCGTATTTACTCAAGGTGGCTTCATGGGCACGCATAGGATGATCCTCTGATGAACGTTCGCAGTGGTTGAGGTCAAAAATGAAGATCTAAAATAGGTTTTTAGCTAAATAATAGGAAGGAAAATGCACACCAAGACAAAAGACATGGCCAGGACAAAGCCAAAGACCTTGACGAGGATCAAGGCTGGTTTGATAGCAGGGTGCATTCTGAAATTGATTTTTTCGTACGTAAATACAAGCGTGCAAGCCCTGAGCAGCGAGAAGAGGATGAGTGAGGATTGGAGGAAAAGGACCGCGAACAGTGACAGTCACGCGCTGACAAGAAACAAGTGACAAAGGGCAAATTGGATGCAGATGATAACTGTAGGAGACAATGATGGAAAGTACGTGTTAAGGTTAAGGCGTCTGAAAGATGTTAAATGCTGTTGGGCAGGAGACTTTGGCAGACTGATTAAAAAATGAAGACGAGCAAACTGCGGAAGCTCATTCAATGGGATAACTTTTAAACTACAAATTTGACGTTCTTAATGCTTTTCTTATCATTAAAAAGTTGTCACATTGAAATGTCCACCGCCAAAGTGCAAATATAGCTTTTGGCATTATGTTAGTGCCACCGATCAGCGTTACAAACAGCTAGTTTTTGGTGCCATTTCTGTCTTCTCTTCTGTTTATGTCTCAGTATTATCACCGCTGCGCATCGGCTTCGCATATCCTTTGAGCAAGCCGTCGACAGATCGAACACCAATGTCTTTGCGCGGTATCTGTTTTTAACAAGAATGGAAGAAGGAAGAGCAAGAGAGGGACCGTACAATCACGGCCGACGCGCAATGCAGATAACAGGGCACACAGAGAGGACAAAAGAAAATGGCGTTAGCGCCAAAAAAAGATGTTTTAACAAACAAAGAAAGTACAATGAAAACTTTATTTCTGGAGATGGCTGAGATGAGGAGTGGATAGGTATAAATTTAACAGTATGGATAGTTTTTTGTTAGCTTGATAGTTGAATTCAGCATGTATATTTTTGACCAAACTGTAAAAACGAGATTATATCTGCGCTTAATGCATTTTTGCCACTTTACAATTAGAGCTATGGTCACTTTCTCTGTGATGCAGAACTCCTTTGTAACCCTTTTAGTCATTGCTGATTTCCTCGATCGACGTTAAAAACATTTCCGTTTTGGCGCTAACGCCATCTTCTCTTCTCCTCTCTGTGTGCCCTGCCTTCTCCATTGCGCATTTGCCGACCGAAACGTTTTTATCGGCCCTTGTGGCGACCGTTGCTCGTCGATCTCTCTCAACGTCGATTGTTAACTGCACACGAGGGAAGCGAGGCGCCGCTAAGAACAATTCTAGAGAGTATGACAAAGGCGCAAAAATTTCAGCACTACTTAACATACGATTTTTTAGAGTTTGTTTGAATACCGGACCACATTTTTTAGCGACCATTTCATTGAAAAAAAAACGTCGCTAACAAATTAATTACAAAGGTTCAACTCAACATTGTTTGACACAAACCTCGCTAGCAGAAGATAGTTCATTCTTGTCACGCAAAGTAGGATACTTTTCCTTAAACTCCGGCGATTCCCTAATTTCATGTTGAAGCAATCCATCTCAAGCTTGGACTCTTTCTTGAGATTTCCATCCATAACGTTTGTTGAAGTTATTGGGCTGTTCTTCGAAATAAACAATCGAAGAAACTTAAAGTTATTGGTTTTGATCCATACATTCGACGCCATACATTCCTTAACTAAAGCATTATAAAGATGTACTTCTTGCAGGTGCCATGTCGCATAGCTTGCTCAACAACATTTGGTGCGTCATTGGAAAAATAGCTATAGGAACGAACGCGTTCAAATTGAGGGATGCCTTTCAGAATTGCATAAGTAACTATTAGGAGTGTTTCAGTGTATAAATATCACCTGAACTGGCTGGGAAGAAGCCTTTAGAATGGGACAAATGATCTCATCCTTAAGCTGGTGCTTTTCTCTCGTTGTTGTATAATGCTCATAATGTTCTCCCACTTAACAGTTTCAAGAATGGTGTGGCTATCCGTTACGCAAAAGCGTACTTTTTGTGATCCGGAGTCAAAGAAACGGCACAGATTCAGAAGCCGTTTAAAAGATCCCATGCTCACGTCGGCCCATGGATAAGCGACGGAAGAAATTTGAGATAGGGTTATTCGACTTCTGGAAAAGGCGGCAGACGTTTTAGAAGAAGTCATAGGGAAGATGGTCCATGGACAAATACGATGCAATGCTACCACATCAAATCGCTTGTAAACGGATGTGCGTGAATAGAAAAAAACTTGTTTGTGCCAATTTTCCCGAGTTGAACCAGGTTGGCATTAACTTGAGGATGACTCTAGGATGTGTCAGTGTTGTCAGAGCACAAGACTCTCTCTTGAGCTTGTAAACAAAAACACCTATTGTCCCAAAAGGTCCTAAAAATACTGAATTATCAAAACAAGATTGATTCAACCAAATGTGGATTGACGCTGTCAAAAATAAAAAATTGCTTGTTTTAGCAAATTGTTGAGTAAATTTGTAGCTAATCAAAACGAGTTTTTAGACTTTAATCAGTATTAACGGGACCGCGCGCGTTCTTGCGCGACAGTATTTTCTTTAAATCAGCATTGCTCGGCGCTTCGCGCCTCACAGATTCATATTTTGCAACAACCTCGGCGCTACGCGCCGAACGATTTCTCGGCTAACGGCGACCTTGGCGCTTCGAATTCCACCAAAAGCGCGCTTGAAGCCTTAAAAGTTTCACCGTTGCTTTTCCCTCACCAATCGAAACGGTGCGCAAAACCACGAAAATCAAGGCGACGGCGAAAAGCGTGCAAATGCAAGCACCGCCGCTAACGAAACCCGCGCTTGCTCAATCAGGCAACTCGCGTCTAGAAATTTTGCGACGGACGAACGAACGGACACGTCTGGATCGTTCTTCTTTTCATGATAGAGGCGATTGCGAATTTAAGGTAGTACTTGACTGGAACCAATTTCTATTCATTTTCCCCCAAGTATTTGACGAGGTTTCACTAATTTGAAACTCATGCGAACATGTGCTTATGCACGCATACCCAACAGATGGTGTACCCGAAAAACCTGTTTTTTTGTTTATAACATAGCGCCCTTCAAGTGTGTATGTACTTTTCAGCACCTGCTCGATTTTACAGTAGTTGCTTAGGTCAATAAAATTACGTGTTTTTGAAGGTTTGCTAGACTTCTTTTTAAGAGCTTTCAGCGTACCTGAACGTAGTTTCAGTACGCTGAAGCAATTTATTGTTAGGTGGTCTTGAATTGCACGACTTTGTCTTGTTTACTTTGTTTGTCTTTTCGTGTCATTTACAAAGACACTTGGTCAATGATTTATGTTTTGTAGGCTATCAGTGTCGCTAACTTGGCTGTAGACCAAAGTAATTGGCTAATTGGCTAATTGGCTTAGCAATATGTCATCAGGGAGGCTGAACCCAGGCTGACCTTATCAACAAAAGATTAGTAAATTATGGCTCTGTTAGATTTCTGAAAACAGCCAGTGACGTAATGCTATTCAAAAATACGCAAAAATTTGATGTATCATTCTTTGCTCCAACACACCTCCAGAAGTCATTCAGCAGCTAATTAGATTACTTTAATGAGATCAAATCTGAGAGTCAGAAATCAGAAACAATGGAAACGAGTGGTTTCCACGTTCTGCATTCCAGGACTTTCAGGGTTTTCAACGTGTTTCAAAGATGTTCGGTCGATTTTTTACTTCTCCGAGCCCCAAGCCCAAAAATTCCCTAGCACACAACAACAACAAAACCGAAAAAGATCGAGCCTATGCGCCGCAAGGTGCGTCGAGCGAAGCGAGGCAGGCTAACCGTGTAACCACTTGAACTTATTCGAAAGTTCGGAAATACTAGCCAGTCCGCATAAACATGTATGCGAGTCATCCCGTACTTTACGGACTTGTTTGAACTGTTCAAGACTTGCTGACTTGTCGGTGTGTGTTTTCTCCTTCCTAAAAACTTTTTTGATCGTGTTTATTTGTGTTAAGGACGTACAGAGGGTGGCCCAAAAGTACAGGGTGTCCGATACGAGACTGCGGAGTCATTTTCGTCCATATCGTTTTACTGTGATCTCAAAATGTGAGTAAATCCTAGGTTTTTTGGAATCAGGAGATCGGTATCTGCATTTCAAGCAGTCTATGTATGTCTGAACCGGTTTCCCGTCTTTTCAGCGCTTTTCCCAAATATTTTTCATAGCAAACAACTCTCTTCGCATGGAATCCGCTCACTTCATCTGAGCCATTTCCAAGCACTCCTCTTCAATAAAGAACCGTTACAAGTTTTTTGGGTACAGCCGGTGCACGAAAGCTATCGAAAATGGAAGGAGTTGTTCACAGACCGCCTCACCCACCACACACCTGGCTCCCCTTTAATTGCGGTTTTGTCATGTTTGCGTTAACTGCAAAGTTTTAGTTCATCCTTCAAGTTGATTTACTGAGCCTGTACTCTATCTCCGAAAATCATTAAACAGCTAATCACATCATTTTTAATAAGTCAAAGCTCACGGGTCAGTGATCAAAAACAATAGAAAATTAAAATCTTTTTTTGGGATTCTTTTCTGGAAACTTCTTGCTCAATACGTGTCCATAAATGATCTAAATGTTTTGAGCAACTGCGTAATGTAGCTTTTTCAGCTCGTCCTGACCGAAGACTAATAATCGCTTGTAAAGGTGATTCGAGAAGACGGCTTTAGCAAGTCTACAAATTGTGTTTTGGCTAGTTGGAAATGGTTTAGAACTTCAAAAGAGTTGTTCCTTTCATGTATTTAGCTCCAGGAATGCAAAGATTCACCCCTAAGGTGACAATGAAAGTGAATGAAAGTGACTATAGGTCGGATGTTGAGCAGCAAGGCTATTATTGTTAAGCACTTTAAAGTGCTCGCTTATTGCGTTCTGAATGACGGCTTTAACTGGTATGTTTGTTGTCCTTGTACAAGATCCTTTTTTGAATAAGGACGACAGGCTACACTTTTGAAAAGGTTACCGGAGCACGGTTTTAGGAAAAGTCATCCGTTCGTTGGCTTCCTGTTTGGTTCAGTGTTTGGTTCAGAGGAAAACGGTTATTCGCGCCATTCTTTGACCAAAGACTTGCAATAATCACTAGTGAAGATGGCTCTAAAACACGACTATAAAACATTCATTTTAAATAGAATTTTCTGTTTTTGTTTAAGTCGAGAGTTGCTTTAGAACTATAAGACGGTCTTGCAGTGCTTGTCCCCTTGCGTTCATGCTAAAACACGTGCTCAATATTGTGCTTTTATTTATCCATCCACGAGATGAACTTTAACGATTACTAGGTGACGATAACCTCAGATTACGCGTTTCAAGAACTCATGACTTTTTTTCTTATTTCTAATTAGCCGCGCCCTATTGTGCAACAGTATTCTTCTTGAACCAGCGCCTTTAGCACTGGTTCAGGTTAGCGGTTGCCTATTGCAGTTACACGATGGAGTTACACGAAGCAAACCACGTTATGCATTTGAGCTATTTCAAGTTCGGCTTCGCAATAAATGGAAAGGTCTTCGCTTTTTCCTAGTAAGTGCCACGTACAGCTGTCCGTGTGAGAAGACATGGCTATTTTATTTATTTATCCATCCACGAGATGAACTTTAACGATTACTAGGTGACGATAATCCCAGATTACGCGTTTCAAGAACTCATGACTTTTTCGTCTTATTTCTAATTAGCCGCGCGCAATTGAGCAACAGTATTCTCTTTGAGTCAGCTTTGAATCAAAGCGCCAGAAACAAAATTGTTTCTGGCGCTTTGCGCCTTACAGATATTCATTTTGCAACATCCCTTACCAATCAGGCAACAAGCAGACATAATTTTGTGACGGACGGCCGGACGGACGAACACGTCTACATCGTTGTCCTTATTAACGCTCCCGCGCGTTACTCTGCGCATGCTGAATAAAATTTTGGTGTGACTTTTGCTCAGTGTTGTTGCTTTAGCTTAGACGAAGTAAGACGAACACGTTTTTTAACCTACTCACAACTACACTAAGGTTGAATTTATGATAAGCACACCTGCTTCCTATTTAGCCAAAACAAACTTTGGGTGTTGTGTTTCGTATTTTTCGGTATTCAGCATCTGTCTTTATGGACAAGGAAAGCTGATTCTCTTGTGTAGGCAAAAATAAAGAAGACGTCTATTTACGTCATTTTAAAAAACCTGGAGCTCAGACTAATAGCTGTGCGCTTGCTCTTTTCACCTTTACTCCAATTGCTCACTTTATCCAATTATTTCTGACAAAATGACAAAATTGTTTCTGTTTAAAAAGTCGTTTATCTTTGTTTTTTTCGTTTGACCGCTTAAGTTGATTGTTTTGACTTCATTGCAGACTCCTTACCTTCAATTATCTACAGCTTGCTTTTCTAACCTGCCCCTAGTCGCCTCGTGTTAGCCTTTCACCTCTCCACCCACCTCAACTCGCCCCTCTTCTCAAAAAAACCCTTTTTTAGATTAACATTGTCAACTATGCTAACTTCAGTTCGACTCACTAGCGCTGCTATCTACGCTCTTATCGCCTTGGTAACAGTAACCCTGAACATTCTTCTCATCATTGTGCTGGTCCACATGAGAAGCAGGAACGGAAAACTGAAGCGCTCCTTTTTCTTCTTTATCTGGCAGATCATAATCTGCGGCCTTATTTCTCAATTTGTGGAGATTGTGCTGGTGGTTCCCGGGACCTTTGCTGGCTACGATTTCTTTGGAAGTGTCTATCCACCCAGGGCAATTGCGTTCTTTGACACGTTGAGTTATAATGGACTCCTGTATTTCTCGCTGGTTTTGGCTACTAGTAGATTGACGGCCATAGCGCTGCCCAGGATTAATGAGGCGCTGTTTGAGGGAAGAAGGATTTTTTGGTAAGTTGCAGCTGATAAGAAAAACTTTTGTGTTTTCTGGTTTTCGTTTGTTAAAAGCTATTAAATTAAAACGTTTTAGGTCGATTTCTTTTGTTTGGGCTGTCGACTGGATTTTCGTAATTGTCACCAACGTCACTGGCTGCTGGAACACATTTGACTTCAAGGGTGAGCTTTCATTCACCTTTGATCCATTTTAAAATACGATTTTCAGGTTTTTTCCTAAAACATGAATGTGTCAAGGATAAATCTGAGTTCGCAACTCTTTTCGGTCGTGTGGTAAGTCAAGTCAAACCAGAGATGCTTCGAGTCGGGTTTTCGGATCGAGTTTCAGATCGGATTACCCGAAAGTTTCGGGTTCGAGTTCGGATCCGGATCGGACCGGGTAACCCGGAAACTTCGGGCTCGGGTTTGACTACCGAATCGAATCGGGTATCCCAAAAGGGCCGGTATTTTGGTACGCAAATAATTACAAAACAAGCGAATTTAACACGATTTTTTACGTGTCGCATTATCACAAAACGTTCTTAAAATTGCGTTAAAGGTCTTAATTAAGTGCAACTAACTTATTGAGCCAGCTTATGCTTACGTTTTTGACCGTTTTTGAAGATTTGGTTTGAGTTTTCAAAAGCAATGGCTTCTTCAAGAGTGTTTTTTAGATCTGAGACCGGACTCGGGTCAGGTTCGGATCCGGATCGGTTAGCCCGGAAGCTCCGGGTTCGGGTAGCGGATAGGGTTATCCGGTTTACATCTCTGGTTCAAACACCAAAAAGCACTAAGTGCGTTTAATAATTGCTTATTGGAAGCACCGAACGAACTTTTAAAAATTGTAACACAATAATGTGCACTTGTTAATGCGTTCATGGTAAATTATGGCCTAGTTGGTTTTTAATCAGTTAGCTATGCACGGATTCTGTAGGAAACAAAGTAACGTGCAGTTCTTGAAATGTGGAAACAGGTTGAAAAACGTAAATAAAATTTTAAATTTTGTTTTTTAGTGGGGCGCCAACACCTCCAACTACTTTCCGATCGTCATGCTAGTGATCTACGTAGTCCTCTTCTTCTTTGTCCGTTTCATCCGTTTCAAGTCTGCTACGGGATCTGTTGACTACATGAAGAAAAGACGTCGCCAAGAGTACATCCTACTTATTCAGGTTTTGCTTGTAACCTAAATCATTAATCATTACCCTTTTTCAGGGCTTTATCATTTCCATGTACCTAGAACTACAGAACATCGCTTTTATGTACTTTCCAGGCATCCATGACCAGTTCCACATCATGTCTATCATCCAGAACATAATTGTCCAATTTGGATCGGCCTTGAATGCCATTGTAATCTTCTCCTTTAATAAGGAAATTAGGTCAACCTTGGTCAGCATCTTGTGTTGTAAGACTACGAAGCAATTGCATAAAGTGGCGCCGTTGAGTTTCAGCCATGTCTCTCATATGAGGTCGTAAATTTTTGTGTGTCTGTTGTTAGATTTTAATCGTTTGCTGTATTAAATATTTAATTGCTATTTCTGAGTGTTTTCGGTCGGCGTACACGTACGTCTTCAAAACAACGCTTAAATTAGTCTTTTTCAACAGTCAACCAAACTTTTAACTTTTGTCAAAAGTGAGCTAAATCTAAGTCCAGACAGTTGGGTAACAGACATTTGGGTAACAGGATTGAGCGAATATTGAACAATGAAGCCTGTCTGCGTAGTCAGTAATGCTTGCTGTCGCGCATTCGGCGCTCCCCAAAAACAAATAAAAATGTTCAAGCCTAAGCCTAAGGTGCTCCAGGAGGTCAGCCCCAGCCTACTATCTCCGCTGTTTGAAAGAGGCCGCCTCGAGTTTACGCACCCCGCTTCCATGCGCCTTTGGCGCAAAAACCATAACGAAAATGTCCAAGCCTAGCCTAAGATGCTCCAGGAGGTCTGGAGCATCTTAGGCTAGGGCGTCTAGGCTAGCTAAAAAAAATGGGCGCATTCGCGCAATTCTGTTAAATACACCAATGTTTGTTACCCAAACGTCCGGTTACCAACTGTCTGGTCGCGGCTAAATCAGCCTAAGGAAAATATGTAGTTTTAGCTTGTATAATATTTTTTGCATTGCTTAATGCACATTTAAGATTTGAAAATTTCTTTAAATAGCCACGTTTATCTACCTGTGACATGGATTCCCTGCCAACGGAGTTTGTAAACAACGTTTGCCGGCTGCTGCGAAAAGTTTCTAGCGCTATAGAATACAGCAATCTCGACACACTTAGGACCATTCCTTCTACATGGGCTCCCATTAGCAAGAAAGCAAGTAAAAAAACTGTATGTTTGCAATTCTACTTCTGCACGGAAAACAAGCAGACCTACTTCATTTGTGGATACGTCGAGTGGAATTCCCTAAGGACGGATCCGAGCAAGATGAACGAATATGAAATTGAGCACATCGGGTTTTGGAGAAACAAGAGTTTGCCTTCCTTCATGGAAGCTTATTTTCTCGACCATCAAAATCTCAACTTAATAGCCAAGATTTTAAAGCGGTCTGCTTACCCCATCAGCTTAGAAATGACCGACAAGTTCGAGAATTTCCCTCCTAATCTCATGGCCCTGATACAGGTTTCGTTCAGAATCGAAAAAATGTTTTTCTGTTATAGTATGTGCAAAGTTGGTCAAAAGCTCTTAGTTGAACGCATTCTCAGAGGGACGCTAAAAACGCTATTAGTTACTAATGTTTTTGTGGACGAAGACGTTCTCAAAATTTTGGAAAACTGGATTAAGTCGAACAATTTTGAAAGGTTATATTTTAACATTTCAAAGGACTCACCAATCAAGCCGCAAGAAGCAATAGAAGCCGTTTTGAAGATTGCGTGGTTTAAAAAATGGCAATCGCTAAGGACGTACAAGAAAAGTATCCTGGATTTGTGTTTGACAACAGCTTTAACTTTGATTCAAACACTGTAAAATTAAGAATGAAGTGACTGTGTTTTTTGTATTATTGAAGACTCCAAATAAATCTGTTTGTTGAGTAACTAGCATGCTTGTAAATCCATCTTATCCTCTTTAGAACAACAGAATGCAATGTTTGACTGTGTTCTACCCGCTGAAATTTTCGAGCGATTAGAAAGAGCAGACAAAAAATTGGGCACCGATGGGACACGAATCCTTGGTCTTCCGTGCCGAATTCCGACCACCACACCAACAACGTAGTTCATGAAGTTGGTAATCCATGGATTGAGTTTAGCGTTTTAGCACGATGCAGCATTCGTCCAAGAAATAATTAAAAGTTACATCGAAATTTTAGAATTTACGCTTGTGCAGAGTAACGCGCGAGAACGTTAATTTGTGTGGGTCGAGTAGTTCAAAGACTACAGCACGAAAAAGAACACTTACTAAATACGTCCTCTAAGGCATATATTAAGTCTGAAGATTTAACTAAAGCAGAGTGAACTTTGGAAAATTGGAATTACTCGTTAATGTGTACTTGGTAAATTGTGACCTACGTTATCTAGGCTCAACTGCCCTTGTATGGATGTGTATAAAAACGGGTGATTTGAGCCCCAGGATTATTTCTAAGAACTAAATGGCCAAAAATCCTCTTGGCATATTTTTTTTGGTATGCAAGACTCAGGCATTTTTGGTTTAGAGTGCACATACACATTTCATTATAAATAGGTTGCACAAAAAAACGCTATTTTAAGACAAAAACTCTTCAAAACAAGCGTTTTACCGCACAGGTTTTTACACCAAACGTGAGTTATTGATAGAATAGACCTTAGCCACAAAAAGTTCACTTTTATGACTCTCAGGTTTTGAAAAAAAGACTTGAACCGGGTACTTTTAGAAATCGTGTTCTTACAATACTTTAAAGACAAACAGCCCCATAGTTGCACCTTTAATCCTAGCTACACATTGTACGAACACAAGGTTGCCACGTACAAGTTCCGGTTGTTTTGAATGTTGACCGTATAAGGTGGATCTGTGATGTTGACCATTTAAATTCTGTGTTTTTTGGTTTTCCAATCGTTTTCCCTATTGCGAAGGATCAAAATAGAACCACTTTCAGCTCGATAAATTATTAGATTGTGTCCTTTTTTTGCTCTATCCTCTCGTATCACTTACACTCGTCTGCCCTTTTAACCCACAAATCGCTTGAACACAATCGTAGAACATTTAAATAGTCAATTACCGTTATCCGTCAACAACTTCAGCTTTCAGTTGCTCCGCCTCTTTGGGCTTCACTTATGCACTTACCCTAGACTCCTCAACTTTAGAAATTCAGTCCATCCCTCAAATGGCTGCTTCTAATAATGTGTCGTCGTTTGTCCTTCCGGGAATTCGGATTGCTGGAGCTGCATCTTATCTGCTTATCAACTTGGTTGGCCTCTTTTTGAGTGCAATGCTGGCGATTGTGCTATGGAAAAGCGGAGATTTGAAGTCGAAAAAGACTTTTCTGATAATGGTTTGTCAGCATCTGGTTTGCGATATTGTAGGCGAGTTGGTGCAGTTGACAATGGTCGTCCCTATCACGTTTGCTGGTTATGGTGTAAGTTCAAAAGACTAAAAGCCAATACTAAAAAATAGCGAAGTTCAAAAGCGGTTTTTTGAATCTTAGGCTATTTTAGTCAGACACCTTAAAAGTGTCATTTTCGTGGAATCTTCTAGTCTTTCTCTTAATTGCATTCAATCCTTGCTCACAGGTGATTTTTAAGCATTTGACAGGTGTTTCCTTTGCATTAACAAATTTTCAGTACTTAACCATTTATGAGCTGATCAGGTGGTTCAAAATTGCAAAGTTCTGTTCCTTGAACCGTAAAAACTTTTCCTATTTTCCGACTTTTATTCAACTTATGGTTAAATTGTTTAAAGTGCACTAGATCTAGCTGTGCAGAGCAATAATTCAGAAAAGCCATTGAATTAGGGCTACTGAACTTTTTTGAGGTGTTGTTCTCGGTTCAGAAGTAAACAGATCCGAAGGGCAATGGGTGGCCTCATAAATAGCTTGCTCAGTTGCAGAAACCTGATTCAAAAATTAGTAAACACAGTTCTTGTTTTTTAAGCTAAACATGGCTACAATGAGATCTAAAAACAAAAAAAACCGTTTATTAAAAACATAAGACGTAAAGCAAAAAAGCCAGATTTGGTCGAACACTCACAGGCTGAATGAACAGCCGTATTCCACTCATGTATGGAACGGCGACGTCGTCTGTCTAAACAGAACACGTCGAGCCATCTGGAGCAGCCGTGTCCAATAGAGAGCGGTTGCGCTCACAAGGGAACCTTCAAAGTTGCTACACCCAGAAATGAGCGAGCTTAGTCAATTCTGGTAGTACTCGGTGCGCTGAACAACGTGGTATAGGTCACTTGCGTGCATTTTGACCAAAAACGCCCTAAAAACGCGTTTGAAAACGATTTTTTTTTAAACGATTAAAAACGATAAAGATTGGCTCCGGCGGGGTTCGAACCCACGACCCCAAAACTGTCCGCACGCATACCGACTGCGCCAAACAGGCTGCGCTTTTTAATTGTCTGATTGTAAATATATCGCCGTGGACCAATTTTTGACACTTTCAAACGCGTTTTTGGTCAAAATGCACGCAAGTGACCTATACCACGTTGTTCAGCGCACCGAGTACTACCATAATTGACTAAACCCGCTCATTTCTGGGTGTAGTAACTTTGAAGGTTCCCTTGCAGTTGCTCCAAACTGCGCACGCCTAAAATTTATGAAAAATATTTTGAGAATCGTCTTTCTAGCAAATGGCCAATCCACCTACCAAATTTCAGATTCTAGCTCGCGGGACAATTTTGCAGGATCCCTTGTAAAAAGTGTTTTTGGCTAAAAAACAGCTTTTTTCCCAATTCATCCACGTGAGTTCGGTTCAAAAGTTTTGAATTCAAAAGTTCAGCAACTTTTTTTGTTTTTGTCGCGATTACCACCTTGAAAACAAATTATTTTCGGTTACTTGTCATAATTATTGAGTTCAAGGAAGTGATGTTATCTGATGACGTCTGAGAACGTGTCCGTCCGTGTGTCACAAAATTTCCAGACGCGACTTGCCTGATTGAGTTACGGTAACAGCGCCTTTTGCGTTTGCACGCGTTTCGCCGTCGCAAACTGCGAACCGAAAAATATTTGATGTGAACCATTTCGAGAAAAATTATGAAACTGCTGAAACTGCGTCTACGCTCATGAAGAACGAATATCGAGTGAGGCTGACGACGCTCCTGGAAGGCGTGAAGCGCCGTTTTAAAGCATATCTTGGGATAGGAACCTTGCGCAATAGCGCCCCGTTAATTAATAACAAAAAAGTTTTAAAATATCAAAAATTAATTCTTTCAATCCATTAATGGCTTTTTCAGATCTACGGTGAAGGTTTCCTTCTCCACGGAATCGCCTTCTTTGACACTATTGCCTACAACGGTCAACTCTACTTCTCCTTTCTGCTCACCATAAACCGCTTCTCTGCCTTCATACTTCCTTCTGTGAACGTTTTCCTTTTTACAGGAAAGCGCATTTACGCGTAAGTTTATGTGTGCTTACAGTCCCAACAACACCGAATTACTTGTAGATCGGTCGCCGTCGTGTGGGGAATAATTGCTGTTTTTGTGATTGGCACTAATTTAGGAGGGTGCTGGAAAGGGTTTGATTCTCAAAGTAAGAGCTACACATCAAAACGACAGTTGAAAATGGAATTTTTAGAATTCTATCTCAAGCATGAATGCGTCAAAGAGATATCCCAGTTTTTATGGTTCATGAAAGGATGGGGCTCAGCTACGTCTACCTACCTGCCAGCCATCATGTTAGGAATGTACATTCTCCTAATAATCTACACTAGAATTACAAGTCTAAAGCTTTTTAAGAACATTCAAGCTTCCACCAATATGAACTCTAAAAGACGAAAACGGGAATTTAGTATTTTGATTCAGGTAAGCCTGCACCCTAACCTGTTTGATCATAAAATGCATATTTTTAGAGCTTCCTGATCTGTGTGGTCCTTGAAATCCAGAATTTCAGCTTTCTTCTTTTCCCTAAAATCAACGATCCACTTCACATCATAACATTTATCCAAAACTGGATCGTCCAGATCAGCTATCTCATGAACCCTATCGTCGTTTTTGCCTTCAATTCAGACCTAAGAGCCACGTTATATCGGACCTTAGGTTTGGGGTCCAAAAAAGCTAACAGCGTCTTTGTGACAAGATTTACAAACCCCTCAGAAATGAACTCTAAGGCTACGTCTCAAAACTAACCCGCATTGTTAATGAATAACTGTAAAAATTGGATCCAATAAAACCCATAAATGTTGTCATCGAGTCAGGTTATAACAGGATCCGAGGTTGCGATCAAATTGGAGTCGAATCGGAACAAGTGTGCGTATTACGCGCACCGCGTTGTGTTGTTATAGGCATAAAAAAGCTAAACAAGTTAGTCAAAGGTCGAGGTGGTGTTTGGGGAGTTGTTTGCTTAACGTTGGGAAGGAGACGGGAGAGTGAACGAGGGATGGTCTTTTGGAAGATGTGGATGATGACTTACGCAGAACTGAAAAATTGGAGTAGAGGAATGAACAGCAGACAAACAATGCCAAAAATGACGCTTTCACGCTTTTTTGTCCGTTACGGTTTTTTGCACGTGTGGCCCGTCGCCGCCAACGCGGAGCGGTCGGTTTTGCAACAGTGAGAACGCCAAGAATAGTGCCACAAACGCCGAATTGGCCGCAATAGCGGGCTCAATCGACTATGCACGAAAATTGGAATCCAATAATAGAAAACTTTCATTCATGAAAAGGCAAAATCAGTGCGCTCATGGTCACTTGGAGGCCCGAAGCGCCGACTTCGAACACATTTTGAAGCTGTATTTTCGCGCACTTCTGTCATTGATCAACTTCCTTACCCTTCCAAAAACCAGTTTTTCCAGAACACCGCTCTTTGTCGCCCGTTCTTACACAAACCATGCCCTCATAATCCAGGGCCTTGTTCCCATGTTCCTTCTGAGTATAGTGTCAAAGTTTGCGCTTATCCGCGCCTGTTGCGTGCTCCATTAAAGCAAACAAAAAGCCAACTGGAACATGAGTCAACTCTGCTCCCTCCCCTTTCCGATACCCTCACTATTTACCCAAAACTCACTCCCGCCAGTACATAAGCCTCAGACGACCTCTGTCATCCTCAGCTTTCCCAATGAACTTCTGCGTTGTCGTTTTCCTCGCCCTTGCCCTGGTTTCTGCTAGCCGTCTGAGTCCTCTTAGCCAGGAAAAGTCGCTCGCTAAGCGACAGACCTACTGGTACTATTATATCTGTGGCACCTATCCTTATCAATGGACCTCTTATTACCGTAAGCCATTTTTCCTTTTTAGGATCTGAAATGTGTCATTTTTAGCCTGTAATTCCAACCCTCAACCCCAGCCTCAGCCTAACTACTGCAGCAACGGAGGCACTCCTTTAGGCTACACCTGTTACAGTAACTACCAGTGCAACAACGTCAGATGGGGTGCAGTTTGCTCTAACGGGCAATGCTGTACTAGTAACTCTTGGCAGACCAGCACTCAGACTCCTCCTTCCATCAGTAAGCCTAAAGAAACCCGAAAAACCTATTTTTGACAATGAAATTTTTCAGCTCCTCTCTGCGGAGGTCGCGAAACCTCAAACGGCTACTGTAACAACGGAATGTGTGGAGGAGCATTCTTGTGTACGTCTCAAAATGTCTGTTGCAGGTGCTCATCTGGAATCAGCTACGGTAAGAAGTTAAAATGGAAAATTGGGCTAAACATTTGTGTTTTTAGGACCATGTGTCGGAGGAGAATGCCCTCAGGGATTGACTTGCAACAGCATCGGTCAGTGCTGCTCTGTCACTGTGGGATGAGAAACGAATATTATGAAAATGTGATATTAAATGCGTAAAATTTATGAAATAAAATTCTAGCTTTGAGTCTTACATTTTTGTAACTATGAACGGATGGGAACACTTGGATTGTAAAAGATTTACGCCAAGAAGCCCTTTTCAAGGCTCAGCAAGGCCATTGTCATGAGCTACGCATATGACCGAATGTCTATACGTGTGATAGCATTTCATTACGGCAATTTCCTGAAATTGTTCCGACGGCTACTTCTGCGTTTTTGAAAAACGTCTAATAACATTAGGTGTCTCCCGATGTATGGTTTTTCCCATGTTGCGCAGATCTTGGTTGAGCGGGTCGTACAGCGCGGAACACTTAAAAAAGTCCTGCTTTCTGAGGCCTCAGTTACTGAAGTATTGGTGGTAAGCTTGACAGGTTCGATTGAAAGTGATTGCTTTAAATACCTTGATTTGAAGATAATGGAGACTGGCTCATTACTACCAGAAAAAGTCATCAAGAGAAATCTCAAAAAAGTGCGAGTTACGAAGTAGGGACAAAATAATTGAGGTAAAAGCTTCGCCGGAACACCCAAGGAAGTTCCCGAATTTGAATAATACGTATAACCTTTGTTTTCACAATGGAATCTGTCTGGAGCGCAAGTATTAAGTGCCACCAACTTCAGAAACTGATTTTAACTCCTAAAAATCTATAGGTCCTCTTTACGGTAGTTGCGAGAGCTCTTTAGGTTAGAGCAACCTTAAGTCAAAGACGATTTGCGACAGACTCTAACCTAATGCTCGAAAAGGCGTTTTTAAAAACGTAATTTTTGCCACGGTTACGGATCTATTTTGCTGGTTTTTGGAGTGGTTCGAGCATCAAGTGTTACAAAACGCGATTGCTTGCTTCCACCATCGGTTTCAAAACGGCAATAACCATAATTTGGTTTTGAAATTGAAGTAAATTTTGACTATTGGGACCGCGCGATAGGGCTGACACAGATGAAAAAGATTGACGCCAAGAAACCATTTTCAATGCTGCGAAAAGCCAGAAGACGCAATGCCATTGTCGTGTGCGACGCATACGTGTGATAACATCGCATCACAATTTTCTCGAATGCATAAATGCTGCGCAAATTCAGACGTTTCTGCACACCGATCGCAGCGAAATGGACGAGCTTCCCTATTGTCGTGCGCCAGGCGAAACGTCCCGAACCCCGAAAAACACGAAAAACTGATTTTGCCTGGTACCTAACCCACGACACGCGACAAACTTTGCCCAGATGGCTCAGATTTGGATGATCTTAGGTGAATTCGACGCAAAAAGAGCTCCCGGTCACGCCGAGCCTAAATGCGCTCAGAAACACGCCAACACGACCAAGCGTTTATCCGGGCTTCGTGAGCGCATCGCATCGCTTTTGCCGCAAAAGACGCGTTTCGCCTGGCGTGCGACATACGGCTTCTTGTAAAACGTCTGCTGTCTTCTCAAAAAGGACAACAATCGTGACCTCGGAACTCTCAAGAAAAATCCCTCTCAATGGGCAACCGTCAGCAAAGAGACCTGTAAGCGCCTCTTGAACTTCCGCTCATCCAGTAGATGGGACATTTCGGACTCCGGAAAGAGTTTCCGCCACAATTTCTACACTTTTAAAAAACGTCCAACGGATCAAATATGTGTGCTCCTATCTTGGTTTTTCCCATACCACACAGGTTTTGATTAATTCAGCCGTACAGCGTGGAACACTAGAAGTGGTGCTCAAAAGCGTTCTTCCTGACATCACACATCTTCCAGAGGAAGTTGCTACACTGTTCAGTTTATATCTTCAAAGGAATATGCAGAGAAATGTCCGGGCCTGGATATCTTGGAGGACTTTGGGGTGTCACCCAAGCGTGCTCACTGTGTTTTCAGATCCACTTACAACCCAATAAAAAAGTTGAAGAAATTCTTCCTGACATCACACATCTTCCAGAGGAAGTTGCTACACTGTTCTGCGTCAAAACTCATCAGCTCCATGGCAGCGCTATTCCCATTGGTAGCCCAATCAACGCCATAATGATACATGTTTGTAGGTGTTGCCGCTCCTTGGACTTTGATCTTGAACCACACGGGAAGCATGAGGACCATAGGGAACTCATATTTTTGTGCTGTGTCGTCAACGATTTTTTGAAGCTCTTTTTCCCATTTGCCGCTGCTAAAAAGTCATTTCTTTAATAGCAAAAAAGCGTTTAAGACTTACTAGCTAATTTTGCGATTATGCTTAGCCATGTCGTTCTTAAGTTGTTCCACGTTATCCTTATTTTCAAGATACTGAACCACAGATTGAGACGGTCTGTAGATCATGTAAGCTCTTTTTCCGCGTCGAATCATAAGAAGTCTCTTTTCTAAATCAGAGGCTTTCTTGTTAGTTAAATAATGGTTCCAGCTGTTGTCAGAAGTAGCGTTTGGGTTTTCGTAGACAATGCAGGCAAAGTTGTCACCGCGGTACTCGTCTCTAAAGAAGCATGTCTTGACTGAAACAGGACATAAGGCTCACGTCTCAGAAATAGAATATTTCTCCTTGATGTAGTCACAAACCATTTTGGCAGCATTGGCAACACTTGATATCTTGTCGACCGTAGAATTGAGGTAGGGCCTGAGATGTGCTTGGAGGTGGGAAGGGAAGAACTCGTCCTAAAAACCGACAGCCAATATTAACAAAAATGCAAAAAAAGCTCAGATAGGAGCACTGAATATTTGAGCTAGGATGTATGAACCTGCGAAACGTTTCACAAAGCGAAAACCGCATGGGACACGTTTGCGAAAAGATTTGATGAAACAGATGAATTAGAACAGATTTTGATTTTGACGCTTACAAAGTCTTACCTGTTGCTTCTGATAGCCCTCAGCCAACTTCCTAATGATCATATTCGCAAATTCTCTGGCCTTGTTGACATTAATATCAGCTACAGAAATGGACCTCTTTTCGTGCATTTGCTCACAAAACGTGCAAGAAATCAACTGAAAACGCCAAACAAACATCTAGAATTTCAAACTGGCAGTACCAAACTGGCAGTGGTGTTAACCAAATAGCTCCTAAAATCCACAAACTCAGCATGCCCATAATTAGTGTTATCCAAGAAGCTCGAAATGTAGCGAGGATTGTTTCGGAACATGTTGGAGTAAAAGATCTGAAAAATTCAGGCTTGTTTAGATTCTTAAAGCGAAACTCACGTCAAGTCTTGTGCAAGGGCTCACTTGAATACAGGTCTCAAAAAGTGTTCTTTTTCGATGCTTGTTGTTATTAGATCTAAGATAGCTATTAAGGGCGTTGCTAATAATCTTTGTCGGGTTGGCCACGTCCTAAAACCAAAAGCAGGTTCAATAATTAAGGAAATAGTCTGCTTACATGCTCAAACTGCATCTTATTGATCATATTCTCAACATTGTCAAAACCCTTTTGCACCTGGCCTGAGAGCTCTGTCAGCTGTTCCTTGAGTTCGTCCATTGGTGTCTAAAACAATGACTTTAAAAATGACTGAAGAGCTTGATTTACATCAGGCTGAGGCATAACGTCTTTAAGCAAAAATCCGACGACTTTTTGCAGATACTGAACCTGAGGGAAGACATTTGAGACCAGACTTAGGACAGTATCCAAGTCGCCTAAAACTTCTCTAACGGCTTTTTCCTGCTCTGTCAATTGGACTCTAAGACTGACAAGCCGGGAACGGGCGTCTGGTGGCAGGAATGGGAGAAAATATTCGCCTTCTTCAGTTAAGATTCGAGCTAGATTCCGATCGGCTGGGTCATCAGTAATTGAAGGGTAAAGACTGCGGACAGAAAAGTCTTCATTAGAGGCTGAAATGTGATTCAGGTCTGAATTTTGACTATGAGCCAAATAGATATAGGAGAAAAGCAATAAAACGAGCGGCACAGACCGCATTCTGATCAGCAAAATGACAGTTATGCTGTAATGATGGTTTAAATATACTTCTCGGGCTTTGTTTGACCTTGGCGCTGACCATATGATCAGCGGCAAACAAATAAAGCGAAAACAGGTTTATGAATTCTTCTGGCTGTAAATTGATGGATTTGGTTGGCATTTTTGTTTCCCCGCTAAACTGATGAACCAGATTTCGTCCGTTGTGGTAAAAGCAATTATATGAGTATTTTCAAGGTCAACCGCCGCTTTAGTTAAAAAAGCTTTGACCGGATAGCTATAGAAGAAAAGCAAGAAGAGCAGGAAAGGCCGCATTTTGATCAACTAACAACTAAGTGTAAGTGAATCAACTGTATGTGAAAGTTAGGCTGTAACATTGGCTCAAGACTTGAGATGAAAGGAGTACACATTTGCTGGAAAACGAAAATCTACGTCACATTACGATACAGAGGAATTAAAAACAGCTTCAGTATGATTTTGCAAAATAGTGGAATCGTTGAAAACGGGAGAAATTCAGGAGCTGGAAAAAACAGGCAAGAAGGACTTAACCAAATCAGGATTCAAGACAACTCATATTTTTCCTTACAGTCCTTCATTGAAGGTCTCGGAACTCAGAACGGGCACGAAAACTCACTTTATTTGAAGGAGTGTTTAGAGCGAAGCATGTGTGCTCTTAACTGTCTAGACGCATCCGCAGGCTTATGCAGGGAAGCGCGAACGCTATCCCTAATCCAAAAATTTTTTGCTGTAGGTGACTCTACTTGGAGTCCCTCACGGGTCAGCCGAGGACTAAAGTCCCGGCCTCGCCGTGGATCTCCGACCTTGGTGGTCGTCGGATATCCCAGCGAGTAAGTTTAAAGAGTCGCCTTTGAAGGAGACGTAATTTATGTCTGACGTTGTCGTTGCTCTGGTGTCAACAGCCCTCCACAGAGACGCCAGAGTAAAGAGTTCAGTGGGGGTGTCTGGAAACGTAAACGAAACAAGAGTTGTCTCAAGGGGTCATTCGCCCCTCTTCAGCATCGGAGAGCCGTCGGTCCTCTGCGCCTCTTCGAAGCGATGCGCCGCCGATTTTCGTTCTCCTTCTCGCTGCGGCTTCAATGGAATTCCGCGATTCAGGTGAGATTTCGGGATTTTCGGAAAGATTTCACGTCTGAAATTCGGACGAATTCGATCAGTTTTTACTCGAAATTTCGGAGTATTCTCCTTTTTTTATTTTTGGCCCTTTCTTGGGATCAATTTTCATCTATTTTTCGGCTCTTTTCCCCTGTTTTCAGGCCAAACGTGCGATTGTCTAGACGCTCTCTCCAGTGAAACTCCAAGCCGGATACCCGACCTCAGGAAAAGTGAACTGCGATGCTTTTATGGTGAGTTCTGACGCATTAAATAGCTCTTAATCCGTGCCTAATTCCAGCAAACGACGTCGGAAACCCGTCCACCACACAGGAGCTGTTCTACAACGAAGAGAACTTTAAGAATCCCCACGTGAAGCTCTTCGTGGAAGGGATCTCCGACTTCTGTGCCAAACCGGAGAATCCTAGAAGCCAGAAGCTCTTCCCGGTGTTGATGAGCCACACAACCAAAAAAGCTTCGGGGCGTCGCCGAAATGGGCCGATCGTCATGTGCCCCTGCAGGAATGTCAAAACGTTATGTCTACAGCGGAAGTTTTCCCAAGCCGAGGTTGGGGAGAGTGTCATGTGGAAGGCTAAGACGCACGAATTAGTTTATTGCATTTTTAGGCTTCAGCCTCTTGTTTCTGATCCAGAGTCGCCGCCGCGCGAAACTGACAGCGGATTAACGTGCGATGTTTACCAGTTACTACAAATTGGAATTTGCAAGTTTGCTCCTCTCGCTCGTCACTTCGAAATTCGTTGCCGCCGCTATTGATCCTTCGAAGTTCCGAATTTCGCCTTCGCTGCTTCCGAATTTCGCGCAATTTTCGCGTTTTTATTCACTTGCTATTTCCGATCGTTCCAGCGTCCCGCAACATGGCGTCGCTTCCCCGCCTCCTGGGCGAGCCGGCGAAGGACGACGATCGCGAGGACACATCGGAGATCATCTACATCTCCTCGTTGGCGCTGCTCAAGATGCTGAAACACAGCCGCGCCGGCGTCCCGTTCGAAGTCATGGGCCTGATGCTGGGAGACTTTGTGGACGAATACACCGTGGAGGTTTACGACGTCTTCGCGATGCCGCAAACCGGAACTGTAAGTAGTCTTTTGCTATTTTACGGTGCTAATTACCTGGTTCAGGGCGTCTCCGTGGAAGCCGTGGATCCCGTATTTCAGGCCGACATGATGGCGAAGTTGGCGCAAACCGAGAGGGAAGACACCGTCGTCGGGTGGTATCACTCCCATCCAGGATTCGGCTGCTGGCTCTCCAGCACGGACATCGACACGCAGCGTTCCTTCGAGCGGTTGGACGAGCAGTCGGTCGCCGTCGTTGTCGATCCCATCCAGTCCGTCAAGGGAAAGGTAAGATGTTTGGCTCGAGTTTTAGGGTTTAAACGCTTACTTTTAGGTCGTCATCGACGCCTTTCGAACGATCCCACGCGACCTCTTGTTGACCGTCGGTGCCAGGCAGACGACAAGCAATCTGTACTACAAGAAGGGCTCCAGTCTAGCGAAGAGCCATGGTCTGGACTTCGACTATTTCAGCATCCTCATCGACTACAGGAAGAGCGAATTGGACCACCAGGTAAGCAAGCGTTCAGGGTGGCAGGATCGGTGGGAGAACTGACCGCGCACGCCAGTGACAGAGGGACGAAATGACGATGAGCGTAAATTGGCTGGCTTCTGGTTTGGTGTCTGACGAAGCCACAGGAGCTATGGGAGGACCGACCGCACACGTTAGGAGTGAGGGTCGAAATTAGTGGCGGTCGGCCCCTTGCCAGGTTGACTGCGTCTGACACGCCGCAACGCCCGTCTGACAAGGTCATTTTGCCTGCCAAATCCCATTATGACCGCTCGTTTTCATTCTAAGCGTTATCTCCACTTCAGATGTTGGAAAAAATAAAAGAGCCCGCGGCGTCGGAACTTCTGAAGTTGGAAAGCTTCGCGAAACGCTCCAAGGACAACCAAGAACTCATGGCCAGCACACTGAAGTTCGCAAAGCTGTACAAGAAGGGCCTCGACGCGGAGCGCGAGATGACCGCCGAGGAATTCGAGATTAGGAACGTCGGGAAGCAGGATCCGAAAAGGCATCTGGAAGAGACCGCCAGGAAGATGATGGACGACAACATCGTTCACAGCCTCACCACCATCGCCAACTTGAAGGCGTTCCACTCGGGAACGCTCGAGGGCGACCTCGCTCAGGATTTTGCCGAGGTCAGCCTTTGCGACTGATGGGCGAAGAGGAGAAGCGTAGGATTCTTGTATTTTGTATTTCTGTAATTAATTTGCGTATTTTATTAACTTTGCCATATATTTGTAAAGATTCCATGTATTTTTGTGACTTTCATCGTGTGATCTTAAAACCGGCCGGTTCTCTTGTGATGTTTGTTAGAATGACTTGTTTCAGGCCCATTCTCCTGAAGCCTCCGTGCACCTTTACTGAAGATAGAGGTGTAGAGGTCGGCCTAGAATTGGTGTTTCGGAGAGGATAAGGAAGGCGAATTGTTCCTGTAAAGAGGAGAGGCTTACAGGGGTTGGCCCTCTCCGAATTTTCGTAAATTCGTAAATTCGGAGAGGGTCACTGACGGAGTGGTCTTGGGAGAAGCCGAGGACGTTCCTTGCACGGCGACGACTCCTCTGGGCGATCTGCTCGGCCAGATTTCGCGCACCTTCGTGCAGGTCTTCGAGTCTTTTTCGGTTGTGTGACTCATCAACACCGGTTAGAGCTTGTGGCTTCAAGGATTGTCCGGCTTGGCATAGAAGTCGGAGATCTCTTCCACGAGAAGCTTCACGTGGGGATTCTTAAAGTTCTCTTCGTTGTAGAACAGCTCCAGTGTGGTGGACGGGTTTCCGACGTCGTTTGCTGGAATTAGGCACGGATTAAGAGCTATTTAATGCGTCAGAACTCACGAACTCACCATAAAAGCATCGCAGTTCACTTTTCCTGAGGTCGGGTATCCGGCTTGGAGTTTCACTGGAGAGAGCGTCTAGACAATCGCACGTTTGGCCTGAAAACAGGGGAAAAGAGCCGAAAAATAGATGAAAATTGATCCCAAGAAAGGGCCAAAAATAAAAAAAGGAGAATACTCCGAAATTTCGAGTAAAAACTGATCGAATTCGTCCGAATTTCAGACGTGAAATCTTTCCGAAAATCCCGAAATCTCACCTGAATCGCGGAATTCCATTGAAGCCGCAGCGAGAAGGAGAACGAAAATCGGCGGCGCATCGCTTCGAAGAGGCGCAGAGGACCGACGGCTCTCCGATGCTGAAGAGGGGCGAATGACCCCTTGAGACAACTCTTGTTTCGTTTACGTTTCCAGACACCCCCACTGAACTCTTTACTCTGGCGTCTCTGTGGAGGGCTGTTGACACCAGAGCAACGACAACGTCAGACATAAATTACTCTCCTTCAAAGGCGACTCTTTAAACTTACTCGCTGGGATATCCGACGACCACCAAGGTCGGAGATCCCACGGCGAGGCCGGGACCTTGCACTTTAGTCCTCGGCTGACCCGTGAGGGACTCCAAGTAGGAGTCACCTACAGCAAAATTTTTGGATTAGGGATAGCGTTCGCGCTTCCCTGCATAAGCCTGCGGATGCGTCTAGACAGTTAAGAGCACACCCACGCTTCGCTCTGAACACTCTCCTTCAAATAAAGTGAGTTCCTGCCGATCCACACGTCATGCCTAGCGTAAACCTTAAATCTTAAAAAGTTACTCGTGAAGAACAGATACAAGGCTCTGACTGGAACATGCTGTGAGGAAAGCGGAAGTCCATTTTTTAAATGTTTTTGATGGGAACGCAATGAAAACTAGTTTGCGTGCTAAAGTAGAAGCAAACCTATTCATCTGAAGAACTTACTACAAGGTTACATTCCTCACGTTTATCCAAAAGAGTTTGACCAACACCTCCGGATTTCGCTTGGAATTTCGCAAAAATTCTTAGCGGAAATCTTGGGGAATAGATGAGCGACTGAGTCGACGAAGGTGAAGGGAACTTGATCCATGGTGATGGGATTAGAAAGCTTGGGTTTGGACCTTATATTCGCGTATAAGCATAGAACCACCAGCAGTAATAAGTGCACAAGAAGTAGTCTTCCGGGCTTGCTCGTCAAGGTCTACAACAAGTCATTGCGCATAAGTCTGCACCGTGGCAGAAAATTTCCTTCATTGAAGTCTTCTTCAAATGGATAAACTGCAGAACAGGCCAAAATTGAGATATAGGTTTAAATGAGAAGAATTTTTTGCACATCTCATGCTCTACAAGCTTTTAAATCTCTTCAAAGTCATTTCAGCTTGAATGCATCAAAGGCTCGATTCAACATTTTGATCCCGAAAATGGCTGAAAACTTGAAATGTTCAGACTCTCGTGCAGACCACAGTTCCAGCCGAATTCGATGCTTTTTAAGTTATTTGGGACGTTCAGGTCCGTTTCGTAATGCTGTGAGAGTTTCATCCGAATTGGTGCCTAATTTTTCGATTTTGAACACCAAGATTTTGGTCAAAAATGGACCAGATTTCTAATCAGAACCCCGTAAACATCATTTTTCAATCAGGTCTCTACTCACTTCTCCGATGGAACCAATCTACATGAAAATCAAAAAGCAATTTCTCACTTTGTTTTTCGAGGTAGCTTCAGACTCCGATAAGTCTTCTAAGACGGCCCACGGACTGAAGCGCTATGATCACTCTGCAGGTCTTCGAGGGTTTCGAACGTTCGCGAAAGGAAATCTGAGAATGAGGGATCGTTAGCTTGCAGGTAAGTGATGCTAAGGAAGGAGAGGAAATTCTAAGCGAGTGACGCTCAAAGAAGCATCTCTTTTTCCCCAAAACCAATGCTCCCGAGCTCTATATAAGCCTTCCCAATTCCTTCTGAATACCCTATAAGTGTTCTCCAACCATGACTCGCCAGAACAACTCCTTCAAGAAGCCCTCACCTCGGACGCACCTCCCCTGGGACGTCCCTCAGGCCCCCCAGAAGTGGATCCACCCGGATATCCGAGCTCGCGAACGCATCCAAAAGCAGCGCGCCGAGATGACCAAAACGACGCAGCTCAAAACCCAAAACAAGGTCATTGCCAAGAAGCTCCTGCCGGCACCCAAACCCCGCATCCCGCGGAAGACGAATTCGCAAATGCTGATCGAGGAACTCTCAAAAGAGAACCAGAAGAAACACCTTCGCCGTTTTAACTTGACCGGGAAGCGCCTTAAGGCTCCGATTGTCATCGATCTGACTCAGGAGTCGGACGAAATCGTTGTCATCGATCTGACTCAGGAGTCGGACGAAATCGTACTCATCGACCTGACTGACGACTAAATCCTAAAATTCGTTATTTGTTCATCAAAAAATAAAAAATTTGTAAAAATATAAGTTTGCATCATTCACCACACCCTGATCTATCCCAGAATCTCAAATTCCACTCTCCTCACCGTGCTTAAGCGCATGCTCCGCGTCGAAGGTCATCTGCATGCAAACATGGTGTAAAATCCACGCTTGATTTCCTCCACAAATCTTCGAGATCCTCGCAATCGCTCCGAAATCGACTCCGTTGAACTGAAAAATGCTTCATTAACCCTCGAAAACCCTCAAAAACGCTCACCTTAAAGCAGAATCGCGAATTTGCCACAGCCACGCGAACTTCGCAGGTGGTTTTCAAATCCAAATCGTGAGCTTCGGACACTGGAATTCCTCCGTTTTCTGTCGATTCCAAGGCCGTCCTCACCTGTGCCACGGCCGTGAACAACTTCTGCGTCCCCAAAACGCTCCTCAGGATCAAACCCGCCTTTTGGAGATTCCGCTTCACTTTTTGGTTATTTTCTGACTTTGAAAAGACTCTTGTGAAGCCTCAAATTGGGGTTTTGAAATCGCTAATTTTTGATTGCATTGCAGATTACAAAATGCAGAATTTTTTATGTTTTTGAAGCTGGATGATATTTACGCATGTATTTTGTAACCTAATTTTGGCTACATTGGGGTCAGTTTTTAGGCTTCACAGTACTTCGCAAATAGGCGTATCTTGATCTTAATTATATTCGTTTTTAGGCCATTTAAGTGCCTCTTTTAAAGTCTGAATTCGGTTCAATTTTAGACCTCGAAATACCACAAATTTACATGCTCAATGGACATACTCCTTAACATTTCTTTTGTGGCTTCATTTGTTTATCAGTGTGTTGTTCTACGCGCTCACCGCAATTTTTGGCGCTTTACTATGCGTCATCCTCCCTCCGATCAATCACGTCATCGCTCTCCTTCGTTTCAGATGCGAGAATCTCCCGTCGCCTCTTCTCCCCGTTCTCGTCGCTCCTAACACACAAACTCGAATACTATACCGGAATCCGACTATCTTCGCTCTCGATCCAGGAATACATCGACTTACGACGCCGGAAAGCCGCGAAACCTTTGTCAGAAACGAACTCCTCGTGCGGCTCGCGAATATCATGAAGGTAAAGCTTGGTCTCTTTGATTGGCTATTTTAGGAAAGGAGGAAAGGACGTCCCTGCCACCGAAGCTATTGAATGTGCCCAGCGTGATGTAGGTCAATTCTTGCTATTGCTTGAGTTTCGAAGATCTCCTGAAATTCAAAAATTCCGAAGCCGATTCAACGAGCAGTTGAAGGTGATCCTTAATTGACACAACGATGTTGTCAGGACAATGCCAATAGGACTTGCGCAACGCGGGAAGAATCGACTGGAGCGAGAAGAAGGCGACTCAGTACTTCCTGGACCGGTTTTACACGAATCGGATATCGAAACGGATGCTTAAGAATCAGCATTGTAAGCTCTCTGTTCAGGATTATCCTTATATTATCGCTATCCTTATTTTCAGTGTTAGTTTTTGGCTCCAACGTTGCAGAAAGCTCCAATCACATCGGCCACATCGACCCCAAATGCGACGTGGGCTCCGTGATCCGCCGACGTCGGCTCCGTGATCCGCCCCCGTAGAAGCGCAATACGTATGCGACCACCACCACAAGGTGTCTCCTCCCATCGAGTCCCAGCTTATCAACAAACGAAAGCCGAATCACCCGGTTACGGTGGTCTCCATCCCTTCGCATGTCTCGTATATCATGTTCTAGCTCTTCAAGGTATCCTGAAGCCTTATTTGCCACCATAAAAAGCTCAAATTCCAGTGAAAAGGGGCGAACGACCCCTTGAGACAACGCACAAAGCTGTCTAGACAGCGAGATGACCACGCGTCAATCGCTGTGGTGTCTAATTTGCGTTTCGTTTACGTTTCCAGACACCACTGAACTCTTTACTCTGGCGTCTCTGTGGAGGGCTGTTGACACCAGAGCAACGACAACGTCAGACATAAATTACGTCTCCTCCAAAGGCGACTCTTTAAACTTACTCGCTGGGATATCCGACGACCACCAAGGTCGGAGATCCACGGCGAGGCCGGGACCTTGCACTTTAGTCCTCGGCTGACCCGTGAGGGACTCCAAGTAGGAGTCACCTACAGCACAATTTTTGGATTAGGGATAGCGTTCGCGCTTCCCTGCATAAGCATGCGGATGCTTCTAGACAGTTAACAGCACACACGCTTCGCTCTGAACACTCCTTCAAATAAAGTGAGTGAAGAACAGATACAAGGCTCTCACTGGAACATGCTGTGAGGAAAGCGGAAGTCCATTTTTTAAATGTTTTTGATGGGAACGCAATGAAAACTAGTTTGCAGTAGAAGCAAACCTATTCATCTGAAGAACTTACTACAAGGTTACATTCCTCACGTTTATCCAAAAGAGTTTGACCAACACCTCCGGATTTCGCTTGGAATTTCTCAAAAATTCTTAGCGGAAATCTTGGGGAACAGGTGAGCGACTGAGTCGACGAGTCGACGAAGGTGAAGGGAACTTGATCCATGGTGATGGGATTAGAAAGCTTGGGTTTGGACCTTATATTCGCGTAGGATAAGGATAGAACCGCTTTATAGATCAACGCGTGACCAGACAAAAAGGTAACTTCCATAAAGGTAACAGACAAAAAGGTAACAAAAATAAAGGTAACAGACAAAAAGCGAAAAGGTAACAGGTCAGCGGAGGATATAATCGCGATCAGACATTTGGGTGTGTAGGCTCGAGGCGGCCTCTTTCAAACAGCGGGGATAGTAGGCTGGGGCTGACCTCCTGGAGCATCTTAGGCTTAGGCTTGGACATTTTCATTATGGTTTTTGGGGAGCGCCGAAGGCGCGACAGCAAGCATTACTGACTATGCAGACAGGCTTCATTGCTCAATGTTGCGATTATATTCTCCGCTGACCTGTTACCTTTTTGTCTGTTACCTTTTTGTCTGTTACCTTTTTGTCTGTTACCTTTTTGGAAGTTTTTTTGTCTGTTACCTTTTTGTCTGTTACCTTTTTGGAAGTTACCTTTTTGTCTGTTACCTTTTTGTCTGTTACCTTAATGTCTGGACTTCGATCAACGACAAGAACAAATCCACAAGGTCGTTCTCCAATTGCAGTTCGATTGCAGCAAGTGCACAGTAATAAGTGCACAAGAAGTAGTCTTCCGGACATTGCTCGTCAAGGTCTACAACAAGTCATTGCGCATAAGTCTGCACCGTGGCAGAAAATTTCCTTCATTGAAGTCTAACGTAGTGACTAAAGTAGTGTTTAAGGTTCCACTTCCGATCTCCCATTCCTCCCAACCCCTGAGCTACTTCCTCAACTGTTTCAGCCATAATTCATCACATCGCCGGTCATTTTAACGACCGCGGCGGGTCTGCATAGTGTTGGACAGTGTGCCCCCTCCACCTACAACTTGGCCCTCGCGGAGGCGGCAACTGTTGGCATCAATTAGGCTGTTGGCATTCTACGCTCACGCACAGCTTAATATAAGGTCGCTACAGTCGCCTCTAAAATTCCAAATTTCTGCTTTCTGGTGTTAATATAATTTTTGGCGAAACCCGAAAATTTCAAATTTTTGATGTCTTGTCTTCCTCTCCTGCATCTCGAAAGATACCTTTCCTCCGCGCTGCAAAAACCGACTTTTTATCGCTTAAACCCTTCAATCACAATGCAACACCAGCGCCTCTCGCGCTCCCCCGCGTCCGCTCGCTGTTGTCCAAGCGGTGGCGGCAAAGTCGGTGAGGAGGAGAACGAGATTTTGGCCCGAGAGTGTAATGTCCGCTCGATCGGGGCCGCCAAGAGGCGTCGGCTGGTTTCGAGCACCGTTCCGGCTGCCAGCGAAATCGATTTCGAAATGTCTTAAGCGTTGATTCCACGAATCGGTCTGGTGATTACCGTCTGCTGGGGGAAATTGAGTCAGAATTTTTTGTGAAGTGAAAAAAGGGCTTTTTTGGGTTTTAAAGGAGTGTTGGTCATCTTAAACTTGAACTCACTAAATTTCGTTTTTGGCTGTTAGGTACCACAGCAGTTAAGGTCAATGTTTCATAAGTGTTTTCAAGCTTGTCGACTTCGTTTTAACAGATTTTGTTTTTCTGTTTTGGATGGGTTGTGAGTCACATTTCACGCTAATTGAGATAACTGAGTCTACTGACTAAGCGGCACATTATTAATATTCATTATGTTTTCGACAGCTAAAATAAAATTGAACAAGATTGACGAAACTGTGTTTTTACCGACTTAACCGCAATCTAATTTTTCGACAAATTTTTCGTCATTTTTTGGTGGGTCAAAAAATAGTGATCGATAATCAATTTGAGCTTCAAATTTAAGAATCAAAAACAGCTGTCAATTTAACGCCTAAAAAGTGGTTTTACTTTTTCTTTCAAGCGTTTGGACAAACAGACATAACAAAAATCAACTTTTTGCAATGTTGATTTAAGAGACAATTTTAAAATCAATTTTGAGTTATTTACAAGCTCACAATTCACAAATTTTGCAAGTTTTTTAAGTGGTCAAATTTTGTTTACTAATCATAGAATTGTAAAGTTTAACCGCAAATTGCAATTGGCTTTTGCTTCAGTTTAACCTTTTGAGATTGGTAGTTAAATTTGCCAAAAATGGCTCCAAAAATTAAATGAAAATTAAAAACTTAAAACTTCTTTGTTTTCTTTTCCAACGAACTCTACGAGAAATGCTGACTCATCGTCCAAAGTCTGTCACTTCAATTTTGAAACGCTCCAGCTTCTTTCAACATATCTCTTCCCCGATCCCACTTTTTACCCATCTCCGCCATCTGCCACCCCATTGGCCCTCGTGATTCAACCTCCTCCTCTCCTCCACGGTCCACCTCTGCCCGAAAAACACATTTCGCCATCGGCGGCGATCGCCAGAGGGCATTTTCCACAACTGTCAGGGGGCGGTCGCCGGGGTAGAGGCCGTTGGGATAGGGTCGGGAGAGGGACAACGAGCGAGCGCTGTGGATGAGTGTAACGCAAGGCGACCGGATCTGCGCAGATCGGCAAAAATGTTTTCTGCTTCGCACGAAGACGGCTGCGGCGATGTTCCACAGCCGCCGCTCTCCTCCGATCGCTCAAGCTACTCCGCTCTCGATCCACTCGCCTACGCTCACTCGATCCGGCTCTGTCCTGCTAGCCACAGAGAGCAGCTAACTGGATTCGGGTCCGCCGCAGCTTATTCTCGTTACTCCTCGTTGTCCGCCTGCCATTGCGACTATAATCTTAAACATACAAACGCCTCGAGATTTCCGAGAACGCGATAAGACGCGATTTTGTGTAGTTGGTCTAATCCGGTTGATTGGTGTGTTTCAGGCACTTTTCTCGATCTCAACCTATTTTCTACTGCAGACATGGTAAGTTAGAAAAGCCCAAAAAGGCGAACATGTCAGAAAATCTGAAAATTCAACAATGCCCTTAAAATTCTTCAATCAAAACTTTCATAAAATGCAGTTTTCTATGTTTAAAATGCAACTCTGACGTGCAAAAAGTGTTCTTTTAAATACAGAGAAACTTAGAACAATCAAAAACACCAAAAATCTAAAATTTTAACTGTCGGAAAACCTTTAAATTGTAAACAGTCAAAAAATTTGAAGATTCAGCAATTTCTTGTCAACCTCAAAAAGCATAAGTTGATAAGCGGCTCAATCTAAAACAATGCTTAAAAATGACCAGCGCCTGCGGCACGGAATCGGGTTTGTGGTAGCCCACTGCAGTTACACGGTGAAGAGCCTGGTCTGCGCTGCGGGCTCTCCATTGTGAACAATGTTTAAAAATGATGTAAATTTTGAAAAACAATTTATACCCAAAACTGCTCTCTTAAAATGTCAAAAATCATGCCTGCTTGACAACCGTTTTTTCTTTTGAAGCCTGTTTTAAATTATGAAATTTTTCGCTTTTTAAGGTTTTAAATTAAGTTTAAAAAACACAAATTTTTGTTGTTTTTTTAGTTGAATTTGTAAATTTGTAAACTTTTCAGATATTTGAAGCAATTTTGGAATACGTCTGATTTTTCAATCTTCCATACAGATCCTCAGTTATTTTAAATAATTTTAAGTCAATTTTTTGATCAAACAAATAAATTTTCATGATCAATTCCCGAGCCTCTAAGCTCACGTGCCTCTCATAAAAAACATGATTTGTTTGCTTTAGGCCTCCGGAGTGAAGATTGACGCTGGCTGCAAGACCGCCTACGACGAGCTTCACAACAAGCACTTGCACTCCTACATCATCTTCCGCATCTCTGACGATGACACAACCATCATCGTGGACAAGAAGGGCGACAAGGGCGCGCCCTACTCGGAGTTCGTCGAGGAGATCCGCAAGGCGGTCGGCGACGGCAAGGAATGCCGCTACGCCGCTGTTGACGTCGAAGTGCAGGTTCAGCGCCAGGGAACCGACGCTGCCTCGAAGCTGTCCAAGGTTGTCTTCATCCAATAGTAAGCCTTAATCTCAATTTTTGATCCTAAAATTCACATTTTTAGCTGCCCGGATGAGGCCCCCGTCCGCCGACGCATGCTCTACGCTTCGTCCGTCCGTGCACTTAAGGCGACCCTCGGACTCGAGTCCCTGATGCAAGTGCAGGCGTCCGACCTCTCCGACCTTGACGAGAAGAGTCTCAAGCACGAACTCATGAGCCACCAGCGCATTTAAGAAGTGTTCCACAAGTTCAGAAGAGCATTTTGGCGTGTGATTTACTATTATATATTTATGATTTACTTTTCGACTCATGCCTACAGTAACTCGTGCCTTTAAATCGTTGGATCAGTAAAGCTCAATTTCATATCACGTTTTTCCATAACACTAAAATTACCCCTACTTATAAGAAAGCCTTGGCTCGTTGTTGACCAACACAAATTTCTATATTTATCCAATTCTCATAGGTGTTGATCAAATTTGGGAATTTTTCTGTGTGAAGCTGCTATCTGCAAAGGTCTCTTCTCCTTTTGAAACTCGACTACTTTTTCAAGAATTCTTCAAATCACTTTCTCCGAACCTAGTTGGCTGTTTTTGGCCACACGTAGTTGTAGCTATTTAAAACGGTCAGTTTGAATCCAATCTACTAAGGTAGCCAAAAAATCTTTGTCAACTAAAGCATTTTTGAGCCGTAGGTGTTCTAGGGTTCCATATTTTATGGCTTGATTTATCAAACTTGGAAGAACAACAAAAACTCCGTTGTGAGAACTAATGCGTTGGATCCTTGAAATTTTTTAAAAAAGCGCAATGATAGCCGTAGGAACAGTCTTGGCATATGACCAGAATACCACCTCAACAGGATAGGCAGAAGCCTTCAAAATGTGACCAAACTCTTCGCATTGCTTTTTTGAGACGTGTTGCGTAGCTTTGGGTCTATTTTTGATTACAGCCACTCATTTTTGCCAACACCGGCGAGCGAAGCAATCACGTAAACCACGAGCCGCAGGCGAGCACCGCCGCGGCGCAGCGAGCGCGGGTTCTCCACCGTACAACTGCAACAGGCTACCACTAACCCGATCCAGTGCCAAAAGCGCTGCTATCTTAATGCTTCTATGCTCACTCTGGAGTTCGCACACTCTTTGAAGAATTTTCTCATACACTTTTTTGGCGCAATGTACTTTCTTGCAAAACATCCAATTGAAGATATTGGAAGCTTACTGTTTTCGATCTAATTTGTCAGAATTGTCAAAAATTCTCGTCCACAAAAACATTTTTGATAAGTGCTTATTTGCAAGATATTCAAAAACTGAATGCTAAACTAAAACAATGGCTTTATTTTGCCGGCTTAAGATCATAAAGGTTTGGTTACTTGCTTTAAAATTGAACATAAAGCTTTTAAAAACCAAGAATCAGGAGTTGCTACGAGGCTTCTGGAGTTATCACGTCTTTACGCTATCATAAAGTGTTCTCTTCTGTTATCATCTTTCTTCAACGGCTGGCTTTAACGACACTTCACAGATCACAAAAAATAACCAGCTGTCAACAACTTTTAGATAAGGAGACAAAGGAAGCCGTCATAAAACGACTCAAAGTCACAAAAATGCACGTTTGGTAACTTATTCATGACCGTTTGTGCCTCATAAAAGCTGCCTTCCAAACCGTCCCAGTCACATCAGCCGGAATGTTCCGCTTCGTCTTCTTCTGCGCTCTGCTGGCGGTTACCTTAGCCTGCTACTGGCAATGTAGCGACAAGGACGACGAGTTCAAAAAAACGCTATACTGCGGCATGACTTACGGTAAGTATTCTAAAGTAGACCTTCTTCAAAACTCACTTTTAGTCGGTAATTTTCGCGTCGATGGCTTAGCCGTCAACGACCTAGGTTTCGGTAGCAGCTTCCATGTGACTTCCACGGACATTTACAAGGTATCTTAAATCATTCTTCATATCATCAATTTTGCAATCTAGAATGGGAACGACTTCTTCTACGACGACTCTTCAAAGCAGGCCATCCAAATGATTATCACGCTTCCGGAATCTGGAGCCACTTGCCAAATACATCTGGAGATAGGCCAGGAGTATTTCCTTTCTGGTATGACCGTGTCACTTATACATTTCTCCATTTGATACACGATTTTTAGTGAGACTTCATCATGAATCCTTTAGTCCCTTGGAATATACTCGTGCTGTGAAATGCGATCAGATGTCCTACAACGACTTTGATAGGCTTATCCGCGGCCCGAATTACCGTTGTGAACATTGAGCTGCGTTGGGAAAAATGGCAAACTATGTTGTAAGCTAAACTGTGATCGCTCGAATAAATCAGCTGAATTCATTTGTGTTAGTTTATAGTGTTTCGCGGCTACAAGACACAGATGGTCATGGGATCGCATGTCATCACCGCCCATTTTATTTATCGCCAGTTTTTACCGCCAAAATGAACGCCATTTTTCGTGACCGTCGGGATTAATATCCAAAAATCCAAAAAATTTGTGGCTTCCAGCCTGCACATCCCGCTTCTAGGCTGCTTCGCCGCAACACCTGTTTGAACCTTGTAGCCTAAAGTACAAACCCTAAAGTTTGAAAATTTACTTTTTAAGAAGGAACAAGGAACTGACGATCTTATAAATTTAGTCGGAGCAACGATTTTTCTTTAGGAAGCCAATCAGCTTATGAAGAATTGGCGGTAATGTCGCAACACGGGTCAGGAATCAATTGTCAAAAGTGCACTTTTATAAGATTATGTTGGTTTGTGACAGTTTTCTTTGTCTCCTTATCTAAGAGTTGTTGACAGCTGGCGATTTTTGGGTGATGTGCAAGGTGAGTTTGGAATCAAACGGTGTAAAAAGGTGATAAGAGAGAAGATTTGCAATGGCACTCACGCTTAAAACGTAAAAACAAATTAAAGCTATTGTTTTCGATCTGGAAAATGGATCCGACCCGTCATGTTGACAGCTCTGTATCTTGACTACCTCCAAATCCACTTTCTACAGTTTTGGCATTTTCAAATGAGCATCGCTTTTCTTACCGTTTGTGCATTTAAGCCCGTGTGAATCTAACAAACGTCAGTGCAAAAATCTGCTTAAAATTTTACGAAATGAACAGCGTTCCGCACGCATTTTTCAAGAACGTGGGTCACCTTTTGCGAAGCTACAAGGAAATATTTTATTGCAAGAACTTGAGCCATCTAAGCCAGCTCACTTTTCCGTTGGGACCAATCTGCAAGCAAATCGAAAAGAAAGCTCTTAGTTTGGAGTTCTACGTCGCAGCAAATTGTGATGAAGTATACTTCTCAATGAAAGAGGAGGAAACCTATCTTAAAAGCGTACCTACCGATTGGAATCGTTGGGAAGTGAACAGAATTAGTGCGTATGGAATTAAAGATTGGCAATACCAAAATCGACAACCTCTCGACATTCAGACGTTTAATGCCTTGCTAAAAATTTCAAGAAACTCTTTTTGTCCTACTGGCGTGTGCTTTTTCAATGGAAACTACAATCTGCCCAAGAATCTAATTCTTTTGCTGAGAGAATTGCCAAGGATTAAAACACTGACTTCTTATCAAATACAAAACGAGCAATTCGGGCCGCTCACAATGCAGGCCATAAGACGTGGAACCTTGAAAGGTATTTGTTTGGTATCTGCTAAAGTGGATTCCGAAATTCTCGATCATCTGATCAACTGGATAAAAACGCCAGGATTCGGATGGTTTTATTTACGTCTCCACTCGTACAGTGCGTTAAAAGAAGACGAATTCTATGGTAAGATTTGGGAAGCTGGTCGTTATTTAGTAAAACAAGGAAAGCGAATCAAGGCGAACATGAACAATTCACGAAAAGCGAGTTATCCGGAATTTGAGTTTTCATCATACAGCTCGTATAGCGGCCCCTTGCATTATGCCGCATTGGAATTGTTGTGAAAATTACCGTTCGTTTTAAGGTTTGGTGTTGTGTAGTATATAGTGCTTGGATAAAGACAAATTGAACTTTCAAAGATTGCAACGGGCGAAGCTCACAACAAAAGAAAAGCATGGTGATTGGTGATTTGCAATGGCACTCACGCTTAAAACGTAAAAACAAATTGCCTTCCCTGGTTGGTGAGGAGCGCTGTACGGTAGTTTTCCGATTATTGTTTGTCGCGAGTACCCGAAAGTTTCGGGTTCGGGTTGAAGTCTTTGGGTTCGGGTTTCCAGTTTGGCCACCCACGTCCTTTAAAACACATTTTCCGTTCCTCAAATCCTGTTTACCCCCACATCACCCTTGGAATATTGACTTTCTCAGCTGTTCTCGAGTGATATTTACTTTTTACCTGCGGAAATCCTTTTGATACCAACCTGATCGAAGCTGAGTAATCTGATCGCTTAAGCAAACAGTGGCCACTTTTACAACTAAGTCTTAAGTCTGCGCTTACCAGCTTTGCGACCAAAAATCAAGCACCCAACGTTTCCCACCCGTAGCTTGCACCCTAATCACAAAACTTTCACATCTATTTTCAAGCTAAGAAGTTGCCTCTTGTCTTGTAGATTGTGATCTCCTGAGCACGCCTCACGCACAAAACGTCAGTTCATCGCGCGGCCCATGCAAACATCTTTTGTTTGGTTAGGGAGGGCTTCACTCGTCCGGAATTCCGAGGTTCAGAGGGAGAACTGTTTATAGTCGCCCAAATCTCGGCACTTCTTTTCAGTATGCGCGACTCGTCATGACTCGCTCCGCGGTTCTTTGCTTCTTCGCTCTTGTCTTTGGTGAGTTTTGTTTGTTTTGCAGATTTTTATGGGGGTTTTGAAGTCAGAACGAGGTGGTGAGTTCAAAAATGTTTAAAGAAGGGAAAATTACACTGTAAAACGTTCATGAACTGGAATTTCCAGTTGAGAAACGTTTCAAACCCCAAATCCCTAAAAGGAAAACGTTTTAAAAGCCTCATTTTACACTGTGAAACGTTTCCAACTTAAAATTTCAAGCAGAGAAACGTTTATAAATTCGAAATCTACGTTGTGAAACGTTTCCCGACCCAATTTACTTGCTTTAAAACATTTCTAAACACAGATAATAATGCAAAATGACATCATTAACCCCAAAAATTTCAGGCGTCAACAGCCAGTACACCTCCAGCTACCAATCCACCTCCACCTACAGTAACCAATACCAAAACTCGAACCAATACAACAACGGCGCCGGTCCTCAATGCTGGTTTTCTAATTCTAACGGCTTTAACCTGAGCTGGACTGTGGACAACAACAAAAATGTCATTTTCAACCTTCGTTATCCTAACTATCCTACCTTTGCCAGTTGGGTTGGAGTCGGATTTGGAAGCAACGTAAGACTTTCATTTTTAAACCCCATCTAAGCCCATTTTTAGTCCCAAAACATCACCATGGTCCTTCTCGAAGTAGCCAACGGCCAAGTGAGCATCGCCTCGGCTAAGATGTCTAATGGCAACATCCAAAAAGAGAACCAAAACACGCTTGTCTCAGCTTCTGGAATTGTCAACGTCAACACCCTCCAAGCCACTTTTGTCAAATCGCTTAAGGAGATCACTGATGCTGCCCAAGGATCCAGCTGTGTGCAATGGAACGTGAGTCATTTCCTTGCCTTTTAAATTCTATAAATCCTATTTCAGTTCTACGCCACTCCTCGTATGACGGGTCAGAGCCAGATTCCTATCACCAAGCAGATCTGCAACGTGGATCAAACCTGTCCTTACATGGGAACTCAGACTGTCTTCGGAAATTATCAAGATAGTCAATATGGCTTTGGAAACAACTACAACAACCAGTATGGCCAGCCACAGTTCAACAATGGCTACAGTAACCAGTATCAGGTGGTCAGGGTGGATATGGCTATCAACAAGGTAAGAACAAAGCCAAAACTGCTAAAAATGACTGAAAAATAGCAAAGGGGCAACTGGGAAACGTTTCACAGCTTGAAATTTAAACTCAGAACCGTTTCACAACTGTGTTTCGTAAAACGTTTTCCAAGCCACATTTCATTCAAAACCAAAATGAATAGATCACTCACAAGTTAGGTAACGCTTTCTTAAGAGTCTCATTTTCAACTTGACCTCCATCTGGCCTTTCCTTACGCCAGTCACACCCAATGTTTACCCACCAGCTCATCCCATGTTTGAAAGTGTCCTCTGAAACACACATTTCAGGACCTCCTCCGTCAAACAATCAACGCTTCTACCAACCTGGCGCTCCTGGCGCACCTGGTAGCGCATCTGGCGCTCCTGGCGCACCTGGCGCACCTGGCGGTAAGAGTAAACACATTTTAAGCTTCTAATCTTCAGTTTTTAGCTTCAAACGCCTACAACAGCAACTTCCAGTACTCGACCCAGCATCCTAACCTCAATTACCTACAACAGCAACGTTCTTATGACCAATCCAACGATTTCCTCGTCCAAAACCCCAACTATCGTTTTCTGGACCAATCGCTCCAACAGCGCTACGAACAAAACCAAAACCTGTACCAAAATCAGAACGCTCGCATGTACGACTCGAATTCTCCTTACTCTCAGGGAGGCTACAGTAACCAAAACCAACCAATGCTGACCAACCAGCAGCAAAATCAGCTCAACTACCAGCGAATCCAGCAGGATTACCGCAACAACCCGAACCCTAACGCTGGCAGGACTTTCACCAACAACATCTATGGATATGACTACCGTAGCAACCCTAACCAGCAGTACACCTACGTGTCCAACAGCCAGCAGCAGTATCAGCCTCCTCAGTACCAGCGTGTCCCTGTTAAGGCTTGAAATCGACTCATTTGAACAGAGTTGATATTATGAAAAATGTATAATCGAGTGAAATAAAGCTGAGAAAGCGATTTTGAGTAGACCCGATTCAATAGAATTGCTTGTTTTGAAACGTTTCACAACTCGAATTCGATGTAGTGAAACGTGAAAAGCCACATTTTACGCTGCGAAACGTGTCCAAAATAAAATTTCAAGCTGAGAAACGTTTCATAATCGACCGAGCACTGGCTTTGCTTGAAATGACACCTTCTGAGGTTGCTCTGGTTACATACCCAGACGTCGGACGTCTTCCAGACGACACAGGGTTCCGGTCAAACGCTCATTTCGAACTGATTTTCACCCGACGACCGGTCGCTCCTCTCCGGTCCCTTGTTGCCCCTTACTGATGTTCAAGCGCTCCTCGCTACGCCTCAAGGCTTCGCTCATCGTTTTGCTGCTCCTCAGCTTCGACGCCTTGAGCTGTGTGACCGCGAACGACGACACTCCGAATCTCGTTCAGCCCAACCTGAACATCGGAGGAGACGGAGATGGCGACTCCCAGCTGAAGCCAGAGCCTAGCGTGAGTTCCGACACTTTGCAACCCTCCCAATCCCTTAATTTTTAGGCGCTCCCAGCCGATGACGCCTTGGCACCTTGGAAAGCCACTCAGGATCCAAACAGCGTCCCTTTGAGTAAGACCTAGCCTATTTTCCTATTTTGACTTCAATTTTCAGTCCGAAAGAAGCCTCGCAACACGGGAATCCTGCTTGGAATCGCAGTCGTGGCTACCAACATAATCGTAATCGTGCTCTGCTGCGGCTGCTACGCGCTGAACAAGCCGAAGACTCAGATCGACGTTGATAAGCTCAAACTGGTATGAAAGGGACGATTGTAAGCTGTGCAAGTGCGAATAAAGTACGGTATACCATGTACTCACAAAATTTGCCATTTTTGACCACAAATCGGTATTTGTAGACCGCAAAATCACGTCAACCATGTCCTTTTGTGGTTGAAACCCCGTGATTATCCCAAATCTGGGTTCAAGCGAGGTCGAAAGGCTATTTTATCCCAAATTTGGCCCGCTTCCTTGCGAGCAGTACCCACCTGCTTTCGTTCGGTCTGAAATTGCGTTTTCTGGCAGCGCTTTTCTGGCCAAACAACTGCCAAACCCACACGTTGGACCAAAAGTGCGTCTGTAAAGATGCAGCACCATTTCAAGCACAAGCGAGTCCCAAAAAGTCCTAATTTGACCGAAAATTGGCGGTTTTCGGCTGTAAAAGCACGTCGAAAGCATTATTTTCGATGCAAGACCCATCTGCTGCCTTCTTTTAGTGTCGAAATTGTCATGATCTGCTCAAACGGAGTCAAAAATTTTTTGGCAGAAAGGAGAAAACGAACCCTGGTTTCGATAGCAATTGGAAGCAAAATCGAGCGTTGGCAGCACAATTTTAGCTTCTCTTTTCTCCCTAAATTCGGCCCTGTTTCCTTGAAGGCTGGCACGACCGCTCACCTGCTTTTGATCGGCTCAAAATTACGCCTTCTGGAGGCGCCGTCCTGACCAGGCAACGTACAGGGTGATTCCAAAAAAATTGCTGGTCAGACAGCTCCGTCTCGCCGCTCCCTGCCCAGATGGAGCTGGGTCATTTCTAGCTCACTCTCCGGGAAAGACCGGTCGGTTTCGCTAATAAGTAAGCCGGAACAAAACGCTTCTGTCTGGCCGGTGATGCCTCGGCCACGAGTACGGGGTGTCCGATCGGCTGCGTAGCATGCACGCAGCCTGTATGCGGCTTCGGTTGCGGCTGTGGCGTACGGTAAAAATCCAGTTTGAAATTGACAACATAGTTAATGCTTTTTCAACCGTTTAAACTTCATTTCAAATTTATCATTATTACAATTTTAAGTCAAATAAGGAAACAAGTAATGTTATTATACCTTTACAGCGCCAATGCCAACGCCAACGCCAAAACGAGTGCGAATGACGTCTTACAGGCTTCGCACGCTGTGATGAAGCAGCTCTACAGCTCGTTCCTGGAGAGCGTGAAGGAGACTGACCACCGAATTTCAGCTCCTCTTTTGTCTAGAAATGAGCCCTGTTTCTTGATCTACAGGCACGACCGCTCGCTGACTTTCGTTCAGCTTGAAATGATGCCTTTTGGTGGCGCTGCGGTTACAGACACAGACTCAGACGTCGGATGTCTTTCAGATGCAGTTTTTCTGGAATTGCTGTCTTGACTAGATGTCTGCCAGATGCCGACCGAGTCGCAGAAAGTTCCAAGTTCCCAAGCGGGCAGCGTGTGGAGCCGTACGTTGATATAATGAACAATAAATGATGATTTGACGGTTTGTCCTTGATCTGATAGCTTTTGCTTCGGAAAAAACGATCGTCTTGTCAAAACTCTCGAGCTCTTAATGAAGCAGCATTTCCACCGGTTTTCCGAAAGTTGTTTTGAGACGCATCGTGTCTGTCTAATGAGGCGCTCACGTTTCGAAGCGGTTAAACAGCTTGTAAAACGTTTCACGACAGCCATTTGTGACCCAGAAATGCTTTTTTGAAGCCGCCACACTAAACAGCGCGTTATTCACCTTAAAAACGTCTAAAGCGTCATTTTGGACAAAGCCTATCTGATGCCTTATTTAAGCGACAAAACATTCTGCTAAACTGAAACCGGAAATGGTTGACACAATTTTAAACTTTGATCCGGAATCGGGGGTCTTAGGCTGCGAAAACACGTCGAAAGCTTTCAGTTGCTTTATTTTAACGTCAAAAATATTGTAAACTGAACAGACCGATAATACCTGCTTAGGGAGGAAAAAGCGATGAGCAGCGCTTTTCAGGTTAAGCTGTGTTTTTGGGAGAGAAAATACGATTTTAATCCACAATGTTGCCCCTGAATTCGCCCTGTTCCCTAAACTGTTGGTCCGACCGCTCACTTGCTTTTGTTCGGCCTAAAATGACGCCTGCTGGAGACGCTGTCCTGACCAGACAACGACTAGACACCATTCCAGACCCACACGCCAGAATGCATTCGGGGACCCCTTAAAAGGCGTGCGGTCGGACGGTCAGTTTTGGTCCAGTTCGCATTTGACGACCGATCGCTCCTTTGGATGTTCTCCCATCGGAGCAGCTGCTTAGCGCCACGTTTCAATGCTTCGTTCCTCTTCCTGCTGCTCCTTGGCTTCTGCTCCACTGATCCGGCCACTCCGAATATCACTCCAGCCATCGTTAACTCCGTAAAAAGCGGAAATGTAATGCCTGAAGCCGCCCCCGTCGTCGTCACCTCCGCCGGAAGCACCGTTTCTACGGTCACTACTGGAAATGGAACCACCACCAACGAAGCCGTGAGCTGGATCACCACGGACCCCGGCGATAGCAGCACCGAAGGCAGCATCACCCTGAGCTTCAACACAAGCACGGTCGCCTCGCATACATCCACTGTAAGTTTCCTTTCTTTTTTCCCTTCATAACCTTCATTTTCAGGCCTCTGACCCGCCAACATCGCTTCTGGTAACCACGGAACCCGCCTCCACCTTGAGTGTCAGCACCAGCACGGTCGCCCCTGAATCCACCTTAACCGTGAGTTTGAACGCTCTTTTTCCCATCTAATTGCGCCATTCTAGGAGACCGCCACCATTGTCATTATGGGCCAAATTACCGAACCCGACCTTCCACATGCGACTGACGGTAAGAGTCCTGATTTCCCCTATTTGTGACCATTTATCCAATTTTAGACGAAGACGAAAACAAGCCGAGCAAGGTGGGAACGATCGTCGGCTTCACGATCCTGGCGATCGTTATTGTCATTAGCGTCCTCAGTATCGGCTGCTACGTGTTGAAAAGAAGGAAGTGCAAGGCCCCGAAGGACGTGGAAAATCAGCCCAAGAAGAAAAGAAGCAAGAAGAACGTCACCTTCGCAGATACCGCTACAAATGACGTGAAGGACGAGGGAACCCAATCGGAAAAGTCGATCCTCTCCGAGAAGACGGCCAAATCTCAGTTTTCGACGCTTGACAAGCCCAAGGATGCGAAGGATCTCGGGGTCGATTCCACGCCTAAGGACTCCAAGGAACCTGAGAAAGACGAAGACAAAACGCTGGAGGACGAGTCGAAGCTTAAAGTTCCTAAATCCGATGCTGAAGCCCTCGCTCTGAAATCGACAAATTCAATCAAGTCCGCTCGCACCCAGATGGATAGATCGTTCTCGGCTGAACCTTCGAAGCCTGAAGCAACCAAGACTGAAGACTCCACGAAGTCCAAGAAGACGGACCGGGATGCGGAGAAGACGGAGGGCAAGTCTGAGAGGCTTAAGGAGAAGCCCCAGTCCAGCGAAAGGTCTCAGGAAGCCAGCGACGCCGATAAGAAGAATGTGTAGGTCGATGGAATGGTGAATAAATGGTGATTTGATGATTTGACGTGGATTTTGACTTATCACTGAACTACTCGCCGCTCAACGCATTGCAGAACTCGTACATGTAGCTACTGGAGTCAATGAACGCATCGGTGCAGCCGTTCATAAGTGTCTTAAAATGCAGCTGTAGGGTGTATGAAGTTTCTGTATTACTAACTACTTACCTCTCGAGCGTTCAAACAACCGTGGTCTGCATACTCCTCAAGTGCTATTGTCGAGCGCCGGGCGAAACGCATGTTCGTGGCGGGACCCGCGCGGTCATCGCGACGCGAAATTTTGGGTCCTCGTGGAGCCCGAATAAACGCTAATTCCTCGGCCGTGCTTTCGTGTTTCTGGGCGCGTTTGGGCTCGGCGAGATGCGCATCTCATTCCGTGTCGAATGCGCCCAAGAGCGCCGGAATCTGTGAGAAGTGGGCGAAGTTCGCCGCGTGTCGCTGGTTGGGTACCCATTCAGGCAAAATCAGTTTTTGAGGTAGGTAAAGCTGTGCCTGAGAAGGGTTTTGAAAGGAGAAGTTGGAAGTTAAGGTAGCAGTTTCGGGCTGTTTTGTGTGTTTTACAAGGCGCAGGCAGCTGCTGGTATACAGGGTGGCCCAAAAAAAAATTTAGATTAGATAAGTAAGGAGGGGTAACAGTGGAGATATAGGAAACGAGGAGACAAGCAGTGAATGCGCGATGGCGATGCTGTTGCCAAGGTTGTCTCCGGCCTGTCGCCGGGCGACAGCGACGAGTTTGAACACTCCTCGGCGACAAGTTGGGCGACTGTCGCCCGGCGACACCATTTGTATGGAGTGTCGCCGAACTTTTCGAATCGTTTCGAAAAGTGACACGTGCAGGATAGGATGATTTTTGGCCAGTTTGGGGCTTACAGAGTCGATTTTGACAGGTTTTGTGCTGTTTTGCAGCGTCAGTCATGATTTCACATTATTTTGGAGGTGTTTTACATAAATTTGCAGCGTTTCACATGATATTTTCTACAAAATTTTGTGCTTTCATGCGAACCGATCGGAATTCCGTTCGAATTTGCGTGGAAAACACAGGAAAATCATGCGAAATTCAGCGCATTTCTTCCTGATTCTTCCCGGAACCCCTACTATTCGTGTGAACCGATTGGAATTCCTCAATAGGCTAATATCTTCCGCTTTTGGCAAAATTTCGCCCATTTTTTGGCAATTTTTTGTCCGCTTTTGCTCCGATTCCACACATTTTAGATTCGAAATTGGTTGCGGAGAAAATCAGGAACAAAAACGATGAATTTCGCCTGATTTTTCTTCGATTTCCTTCGATCCGGACGGAATTTTGACGGGTTCGCTTGCAGCGCGCGAATTCCGAATGAGTCGCTCCAGACACACCGGCACCCGCTCATTCCAGACCTTTCTAACAAGAATTTGGGTGGTGTCGCTCACGGTGTCAAAGCGTGTTCAAACTCAAATTTGGCCTTGTCGCCGTCGCTGTCGTTGTCGCCGGCTGAGTTTGAACAGAAGTGTTCAAACTCGTGTCGCCATCGCTGCCGTTGTCGCTGTCGCCGTCGCTGTCGCTTTCGCCCACGGGTTTGAAAGAGGCATAAGCAACACGGTGTCATTTGGAAAGTTCGCACATTCATTCCTGCTTCCTCTGCTTACTGCACGCGTGGCCATCACTTCCCTTTTTCTGCTGCCATGAATGTTTTATCACTGCGAGCTCTGCAATTGAGTCATCTCTCTGGGTCTGCCCGAAGGTAATTCGCCATTAGTTATTGCTAAAATTGATTTTCCGCCTTTTAGATTTGCGTCAACAGTCGCTCGTCTCCCAGAAGTCCACAACAAGAAATGGAAGGAGGACGTGGTCTATTTGTATCAGTTCCCTCGTGCGAAAGTCGTCCCAAACTTGTCGCCGTTCTGTCTCAAGGTCCACACCTACTTGAAGGCCCACAAAATCCAGCATGAGGTCGTCAGCACCTACAGGCTTCGATCATCCAAGGGACTCTTGCCGTTTATCGAGCTGAATGGACAGCAGGTGGCTGATTCTCAGCTTATTTTGTTACAGCTTCAGAAGAATTTCGGGATCAAGGTGAGTCTAACAAGGTTTGGTCTCAGTGAAATGTTTCACAACGTATACCATTATAGAATTGTCGATGTAAGGCAACATAACATTCCTAATTTTACGTTTCAGGAAAACCTTACCAATGAGGAAGCCGCTGTAGCTAGATCCGTCGATAGGATGATCGAAGGCAGCACTTTCTTGTAAGACTCCTTTCCTTCCTTTTCTAACCATCTAAACGCGCCATTTCAGTCCTATCATATACCCAAAGATGATCTACAACGGTGACAAATACCTCCATCATGACACCTCCGGGCTGCCCCTCCCTGGCTTCATCACAAACCTTATCGCTAAGAAATTCGTAAAAATGGTGAGTCTTATTCAAAACCTTGATTCTAAAATTTCAGTTTAGGCCAAAGCCCGCTTTGCAGGCATGGGTTACGGTAGATTCTCCCAAGAAGAACTCAAGAACGTTCTTAGACGCGACCTCGAAGCCATCGACGCTATTCTCGGCGACAAGAAATTCCTCTTTGGCGACAAGCCTGTCACCGTAAGCCTCAAATTCCTGTCAACAGCAAAAATCTCCATTTTCAGCCTGACTTCACCCTCTTCGGCCACTTAGCCACGGCTTACTACCTGCCTTATCGCCAACCAGTCGGCGATTTTCTTGACGACGACTTTCCACGAATCCTTAACCACATGAAGCGCATGAGGGCGCATTATTGGCCCGAGTGGAAAGATTCAAAGTAAGCCGGAAATGTGGCTCTTAAGGTTTTGAAGCGATGCTGCGAATCGAACTGCCTGTTTGTAGCTTTGTAGACATGTGTAATAAACAAGTTTATAAGAAGTCTTCTTACGGCTGCGAGGACTGTATAAGCAGTGTTTACCTTGTTTTGATAGAATTAAGATTGTGCTTCAATGGTGATTTTTTCAGATCCTTGGAAGCGCTCACTGGACGCTGGGGACAAGAGAAACAAGTTAGGTACGGTCAACAACTGGGTTATGGATTTTTGAGGGAAATTATGAGAGAATCATAAAAAGTAAGCCGATTTACTGAAACTTAGCTCTTTGTTCTCATTACAGCCTGTCGTGATGCCTACCCTCAAGGTCGCTATTTTGAGTACTTTTTAGATTCTTACGCCTTCGTAACCTTTTTTGAAAACGTACATTACTATGTTGTGAGTTTGAAGGGATTGAGAGCATGGGATGGAAAGCATTGGTTTGCGATATGATATGACAGCATTTTGAAACGTTTATTTGGATTTTGAGGGCTGAATTTGCCGAATATTGGCTCTGAAATGGGGTGGAGTTGCGGAGAGCAAAATCGACCGGTTCGCATGGCCGAAGAGCTCGAAATGAGAAGCCGATTGCTGCGGAGCAGACCGCGCTTGCTCCGGCGCTCATTGCTCCGAAGAGCGGAATCGGTCGGAGTAACGCTGTGCGCGGCGAAGCAGCGATCAGCGCGCCCGTTTGGTAATTTTTCGGTCTAGTTTTGATCAAAAGTGGAGCGGTGGAGCCGTTCTGACGATCTCCGGTTAAAATGAGAACAAAGCGAACAAACCACACCAATATTCAATTTTATTATATAGGGTAGCCCAAAAAAAACCCTTCCGCCAGACTTCCGCCTTCCGCCGTCAGCAACGAATTTTTTTGAATGTGAACTGAATTTTTTTGCCACTAGCCGAATTACCGCCTACGGCGGGTCGTTCTTCGGCTAAATGCATGTGCACAATGCAATTTGCAACCCTGCTTTCTCTTGCACCTCCGATTCACACCGTGCTTTACATTTCGCGCTACGCAGACCCGAAGCAATGCCCAAAGATCCACACTACTTTATTATTATCTTAAAATCATTATTGCTTAAAAGCCGGGAGTTCGCCGGGTCCTAGCTCGAACGCGTTCAGCTTCTAGCTGCACAGATCTTTGCTCAATGTCAGCTGCATTCTGCGATTGTTCTCAAAGTTTCGCGCCGAGCTCGGTCTTGTTCCGCTCTTGACTGTCTCTGCAATTCAGCTTCTTCCGGATTATCACTCTGGAGCACAGGCACGATCATGCTCGTTTCGCATTTCTCTCTGCGCATTAGCCTCTTCAGGATTCTCGTTTTGAAGTTCAGATCTGCGAGCACGATCGTGCTCATTTCGTAGCTGTCTCTGTGCGTTAGCTTTTTCCGGATTATCTTTTTGAAGCTGAACTCGACGTGATCTTAAATCCTCATTTCTTTGCGCTTGTTCCAAAGCAACCTGTTGAGCATTCTCAGCTTGTCGAGCCTCTTTACGTCTTTACGGGCACGATCGTTCTCTCGTCGTCTCTTCTTCCTTTCTTCCGCTTCCTCAGGAGTCTCATTTAATCGCTTCAAACGATTTCGAGCGTTTCGATCGTTTCGCGAGGAACGCAGGTTGTTTGTAACGAAAGAAGCTGTAGTGGAAACAACCCCGGTCCAGCGGTATCCAAATTTAAATTCTCGTTTCCAACGCGATTTGAATTATTACAACCTGATTCAAGGCTCAAAGACTGCTGAACAACTGTGACATTGTTCGCCTTTAGAGCAGTAGATTCGGGACTTGTGCCTGCCGAAGCAGGACTTTCTGTGGCGCCTGCCGAAGCAGGACTTTCTGTGGTGCCTGCCGAAGCAGGACTTTCTGTGGTGCCTGCCGAAGCAGGACTTGCTCCTCCTCCATGAGGATCTTTCTCGTCAAAACTTAAAACTTTCAACACCAAACGAACCACGCTGCATACCGAACTCTGAATAAGCGAACGCTAAAGGTGACGACGACACGACCACACGCGACCGACGATCCACCTGAACTGACGAAGCGTTCGCGTCTGAAAATGAGTTTCAGCTTCAGACAACTCCCCAGACACGACCGCTCCCCTCTCCAGTCTCGCTCAGAATTTATTCCAGACAGCTCCCGAGACACAACCGCTCCCCAATTCACCCGCTCCCTCCGAATGCTGCGAGGTGCACACGTCACACGCACGTACGTACGCGTACCCCTTCGTTCTGCCTTTTAAGAGTAGAACTAGCCGAACCCCGCCTACGGCGGGTCTTCGCCTAGGGTGGCCTTCGGCCACCGTCGTTTTGGCCATTCTTCTCTTCTCAATCTTCACATCGTTCACATCGACGACTAACCCACCCAAACACTTCACACTTAACCCTCTTACACCAACAAAACTACACACCCCGTTTCAGACACCTAAGCCCTTTCCAGACACTCCCACTCCACAACTGTCATTTCCAACAGAACCATAACCATCGGACCGGTCGGTGAAACCTCTGGTCAATCTCATCTTTTCCTATGGAACCTTTTTTGTTCTGTCCTGTGGACTTTTCACCTCTCGCTCCATTCTTAAAGTTCACTCACAACTCTCACACCCACACCACCTCCTGTGGCTTTCTTTGTTTCTCCTGTAGAGCTATTCTAACCTCAACTTCCAGCAATTTCACACCAACCACCACTAAACTGTCTCTTGTGGGCCACTCATGATTCCACCTTTTACCTTATATTCTTTCTGACCTCCTGTGGATTATCGAACCCTTACTCTCAACTTTTCTCAAAACGACTCTCCTGTATATCGTATATCTTATCCTCAGTCCTAACCTTTCATCTCATCACCCCTAACATCCCTTCAACCCAACTGACAACTCCCCTCGCTCACCAAACACCCGCAACATTCCTCCAAACCACCAACTCACCCACCTTGCTCCCCAACTCCTCCAACCGACCGCCCGTTATCCTCCCCTCACCCGGAATGACCGACCGCTCCCCTTCCTCCCGCTCATTTCAGAATGGCCGGTCCCCCACACCCCACCGACCCCGCATGCCCATTCCAGACACGAACCCGAAACCGACCGGTCCCCTCTCACCCACCTCCTCCAAACCAGACGACACACGTCCACAAACACACAAACCCCTTCGTAACGGCATAGCCTGAGGTAATGCCCTGTAGATTGGGTCTTACAGGGTGGCCCAAAAAAAACCTAGACTAAACAGGGGGATGGAGGCATGTCTGGAAGTCGCGGAGCGGAGTCATTTCCAGCAGTCGCGAGGAACGACCGGTCGGTTTTGTTGACAAATAACGCGAAACCGACCGGTCGTTCCGCGATTTCCAGACATGCCCCCGTCTCCCTGTCTGGCCGGTCCTTTTTTTGAGCCACCCTGCTGTACAAGATTACTGCCAAAAGTGTCCCACGAGTTAGAATCTGAAATTTTGATCTTAGAATTTCAGAATTCCTGATAATTTTGATTTGTGTGTTCCTATTGTTGTCGTAAATCTAAAATTTTTGTTGATCAATTGATAAGACCTACAGTTCCGCTGTGAAACGTTTCTCGAACCGTAGGCAGCTTTTCAGATGCCATTTCACTTACGCAATTGACACTTTCGCTTTTAGGCACCTAATGCCTGTACAACTGTCAAACGTTTCCCACTTCAGAGACACAAAGTGAACAAGGCGAAATGGCAAGTGAAAAGCTGCCTACGGTTCAAGAAACGTTTCACAGCTCTACCGTAGGTACCTAAAAACGAAATGGCTAACTACGAATTTCTCAAACGCCATTTCACTTTTAGATCCTACGATGTTAGTGGGGACCGTTTCATGAAGCATGAAATTCATAAAAGCGAAATGGCGTCTGAAACGTTTCTTGAACAGTAGATGCTCCATTTCGCTATTCAGAGACACCAGAGTAAAAGACGAAATGGAGCATCTACGGTTCGAGAAACGTTTCTTGAACCGCAGGCAATTAATTGACCTCCATTTCGCTTTTGTTGCTCTTCGTCTCTGAGCCCTGAAAAGTTTCAAGCCGACCACCTGCAAACTCGTCACTCTCTGTCTCAAACTGCTTATTTCCCCAGCCTATCGACCTCGAGCCGGTCGTTCCCTGGAATGCTCAAACACCCTCACAAACACTTCATCTTCGGTGGTTAATGATTTATCAAAAAATCGTAGTTCAAGTACAGTATGGGGGGATTATCATCACAAATATACGCATGAGACACAACATTATCGGATTCTTCAGCTTCTTCCGCTGGGGGTTAAATATCATCGATGTCGAGTTCTTCCCCGTCTTCTCCGACGATGATCTTCTCCTCCTTCTTCTCGGCGACTTTACATCCTTCTGGCTTGATTTTCTCGACGACGGTTCCGAGGACACGGGCACGTTCGTCGAAGGCGACTTCGCCGTCGGACTCTTCTTCCTCGTCCGACTCTTCATCGGCCTCCTTGAGCCAGTTGATGATCACCATCGCCTTCTCGATGATCTGCTTGGCGAAGTCGCGCTCGACGTATTTCTTCGAAGGCTTCTCGCCCCAAGCGATGATCACCTCCTCGGTGACGACGTCCTGGTCGTAGAGCGCCTTGATGATGTGCGCCGTCTTCGGGAGGAGCACGGCCTTGTGCTTCAGGATCAGCTGTTCGATTCCTCCGAGAAGGTACTTCTGGGCCTGAAATTCGAGTCGTAAGCATCTATTCAAAGGAGATTTGAGGCTTACCTTCACATCTCCGTTGGTGAAGCGGAGCAGCAGGATGCGGTGCGCCTCGATCTGCTTGAGGACGTCTTCGTCGAAAAGAACGTCGGCCAAGAGAAGCGTTCCCTTCGCCTTGAGGTCCAAACGCTCGGCCTCGTTGAGCATCTCTTTGCTGTCGCCAAGACGGTCGTCCTTCTTCGCGGCGATGAAGTACTGGTGAAGCATATCCAAGCGTTCCTCGGTCGGCTTCTCGAGATCCTTGCTGATGATGAGCTTGCCGATCTGCGCGGAGACCTTGTCGTCATTGTCGAACGGTTCGGGCTCCCAGTCGTCGACGTCGTCAGAGCTTCCGTTCTCGAATCCGCCGTCGCGTTCGTTGTTGCCGTTTTCGTCGTTCTTGCTCGGATCCTTGTGCTTCTTCACCTTTTCCACCTTCGGCGGGTTCTTGATGATGAACGCGGAGAGCTTGTGTTTCGAGTCGATCGTTCCGGCATTTCCGCACGCCTTGCACTTGCTGTGGATCACGTTGCGCTTCACGCTCTGCAAAAATAGCTAATTAAATCTCATCCTAAGCTTCTCATACTTACCAAAACCGTCTCAGGATTGTCACAAGCGGTGCAGAGAACGAACTTGCGGATGAAACCGTCCAAGATGTCCTGAAGCTTCGCGGCGTCGTGCTCTCCGTTGACGATGTAGCGCTCGTTCTTGTTGTCAATGTTGGTTTGCGCGCCGAGCTCGCAGCCGAAGTACTTCGTCGGGTAGGTCGGAGGGCGTTCCAGCGACTTCGCGATATCAGCCATGTTGGCGATGACCGTCTTGATGCCGTTTCCTTTTCCTTCGACCTTCGCCAGGAGTCGGGGCATCTTGTATCGGTAGAAGGGGTCGAGAACGTTGCGATTGACGTTAAGGGCCATTTTTTACGATTGTAGTAAACGTGACGAGGAACTGTTAACTGAAAAATGCGCATAAACACCTGTACTAAGAATGGGGGGTGGTTGGAGTCTTATATGCGCTTTTAGACGTCGGTTTTCGTGGAAAAGCGATGCGTAAGCATAAGCCAAGCCTCACGGAGCCCTTAATTAAGCCTAAGAAGCCCTAAAACCACCCCAATACAAAAAATTAAACCAAAAAATGCTCCGGATCAGATTGAAAGCTTCATTCAAGCCGGAGCAGCGATCGTTCGCTGCTCGGGAGTAGAAAACCGGTGATGAAGCCTAAGGGAAAAGCAGAAACCGGCAGTCGCTGCTCAAAAGCCCCGAAAACTCCCTTGAATAAGCCTAAAATGCCCTAAAAAGTCCCAAAATTGACATAAAAATGTTCCGGAGCAGGTGGAACGCGTCAGTGAGGCCGGAGCAGCGACCGGCCGTTGCTCCTGAGCAGAATATGGAGCAGCAAAGTGACCTGAAGCCTAGGTGTGGAAACCGTTGGTCGCTGCACAGGAGCCCAAAATGAAGCTTAGCAAGCCCGAAAACTACCCAAAAAACTCGAAATTTGACCCATAATTGCTCGAGAGCAACTGGAAGCGTCAGTCGCTGTCCTAGAGCGCAGGACGTGCGGAGCAGAAGAGCAGTAAGCTGTAGTCGCTGCGGAGCAGAATTTGGAGTGCGTCGGAGCAGCGAAATTTAAGCTCAAATCGAGCCAAAAAACGCTCCGGAACAGTTGGAACACTTCCACACCCCGGAGCAGCGACCATTGCTCATGAGCAGCGCGTTACAGCAGCGAAACTTACCTCTAGGACGTGGCGGAGCTAGGAGCATTAAAGCGCGGAGAGATTTGCAGGCAACCGAACGGGTGGGCGACACCGGACCAAAATTACGCCTGCGGCTCGAAACAACCTTTTTAAGCCACTTTCGAGACTGTTTTCGTCTACTAGACGCAAAAGTGCGTTTTCGAATAGAAAGAGACCGTTTTCAGACAAAAAATGCAACAAAACTACCATCGCCGCTTCATTGCTATTTGGGCCAAATTTCGAGTCTGTCGGTCTCCCCAAATCCCTCCCAAAACACCAAAATCAAAGCGCTAACGTACCTATTCTGCTTCTACACGGACGAATCTTCCGATTCATAGGCATCAAATGTTTCCAAGCTTCGTGGCGTCGAAATTCGAGAAACTCGAAAAGCATCAAACGAGGCGAAATCGCGCGATTGCCGCATTGCATCGCTTGCAAAATTCCTAGATTTTCGTGGCGGGACCCAAATTTCCAAATTTTGGAATTTGCAGAGTGAAAAGTCGCTCTTACCGGGGTTGTTAAACGTGAAGGCACGTCGGCGGAGGTCCAGTTGCATGAATTTGAAGCTCTAGTTGGGGTGAGAGTGACGTCTTGGCGGTAGGGGAGCGTTTAAATGGCATTTGGGAGGTGTGAAAATGCGAAAAAGCGCGAAAAATGGTGAAATTTCGCGATGCGGATGCGGAGCTGTGAAAGGGCGACGACGTGGCGGGAACCCGCGTGTCTAGGCTTATTTTAGAACTATTAACGGGGTCGCGCGCGCTTTTGCGCGACAGTATTTTCTTTAAATTAGTATTGTTCGGCGCTTTGCGCCTCACAGATTTATATATTGCAAGCCTCGACGCTACGCGCCTCGTTTGAACTATTTCTCGGTTAAAGGCGACTTGAAGCCTCGAAATTTTCACCGTTGCTCTTCCCCCGCCGCTCGAAAATCAAGGCGACGGCGAAAAGCGTGCAAACGTAAGCGCCGCCGCTACCGTAACCCGAGGCTACAGACAAAAAATCAACGTTTTGGAGTCGAAAAACGCTTTTTGTTGGTCCAAGACACGTGGATTCTGGCCTAAAAATCGTCATTTTGAAAGCGATTTCGATCCAGATTGGTCGTTTTGGCTAGGAAGCAAGGTCTAGACGCTTAAAACGTAGTCTGAGCCAAAGTGAGGTCTAGGCAGCTCTATTGGGTCAAAATTTGGTCTAGACTGGCTGTAAGGGAGTTTTGGCTTGTGTAAATTGTGAAAACATTGCCGAGAAGGTGGCTTGTCAGTCTCGACGGTCTAAACAGCCTGAACAGCCTCCTTTTGGGTTCGCTTTCGTTTTGAATAGGTGGTTTCAGGTCGGAAACAGGGTCTAGACACCTAAAGCGTTATCTGAAGATCTATTTTGAACTGAAAGCAGCCCTTTTTGGTGGAAATTGGTCTGGACAGGCTGAAAAGCGTCTTTTTGGTCTCATTTTGGCACCATGGTCTATACTGATCTTTTTTGAAAGGAAACGGTCTAGACACTAAAACCGATGTCTGGACTCTGTCTCAGGGCTCCACGTGAACTATATTGCGTTTATTTTTGGTCTAGACAGTTCAATAGGCCTCATTTGGGTCTTGGGGAGACTAGACAGCTCAAAATCAGTGCCGTTTTGAGACCAGACCGTTTGAAAAACGTAGTTTTTGTTTGATTTTGGTAGATTGAAGTCTACAAACACCTTTTCTGTCTAGACAGTGCATCGACTTCATTCCTGCTCACTGCTTCTACTCTGACTGTCTTGCGTGCCATAATGTCTCACCAGACCGTTAAGGCTGTCTAGGCAGCCTTAACGATCGTCAGAAGCCTCATTTCCACCCTCTGCTTCTCCTCTAACCGGTCCGGTCGTGCCTTTCTCCTGCACTCATCTACCGCACCCTCGCTGTTTACCACCACGATTCCCACCTTCCCAGCAATTCTCTGCCTCCCTTTCCTCTCCCACCGTAGCACTAATCCTACTCTAGGGTTTCCCATCCGCAACTCCTAAGCGGCTTAGAACCATCTCAGCGAACGGCTCTTTGTAATTCTAGGTTTTTAGCTCACAAACAAACTCTTCCTAATTAGTCAAAAACATGAGTTAAAAAATCCAACTTACAGAATATAGAGTTGACGTGGAACGCACTCTGTGTGGCTTTCGTTTCTGCCAATAAGCATACGGCACCAATCGAGTTTGACTGATTCCGTCGAAGTCCACCAAAAGTAGTCTTCAGTTTCTTTCGTTTTCTTGACAACCTCCCTAAAAAATAGATTGGCTAAAAATAGGAAAAAATAGGCTTCAAAAAATAGAATTATACTCACCTTCCTGAAGGTTGTCGAGCATAAAACTACTATACTTCGTCTTTTTTAGGCGCAAATTCATGCAACTGGAACGATCCAGTGATTAATTCGGCGGCGGTTCTAAAATATACCTGAAACAAAAGAATTTTTTGAGGCTAGGATAGGAAAAATAGCCACGAGATGACGAAATCGGACGCGCGAAATACTCAGGGTCCCAACACGCGCCCGCTACAGTACCCCTTTACCTGCCTGTACGCGCTCTTGTGCGCCTCTAATGCATGTGTCAAAATTGCGCTACGCGTTTTATCGCACCAAGCAATAAATCTTGCGAGCGAAAGGCGATGGCTAGGAGAGGTAGAGAAGGAGAGGATCGCTCCTTTCGAAGCACCCCTAAGAGCGAGCCCCACAGAGGAGCCACAGAGCAACGACGCCGACTAATATTGAGAAGAGAACATTTGTGGGGCTGGTTTCGTCGTCGTCGTTCTCTCTGCCGCCGCCGCGTTGTCAGTGTTAGGGGTTGGCCGCCGCCGGCCGCCGCAGCCGCCCGATGGGCGCGAAGCAGCCCGGGGAGGGACGTCAGGAGCTGTAAGTCTACGCCGCCGCGCGTGTTGATCGATAGCGGCCGGGCTGCAAGTGGTCGCTGCCGCCGCCGCAGCCACCGATGACGACGACGTCGAGAAGGCGCCCGGGTCCAGTTTGAAGCCGCCCGGAAGTTTGGTGGAGAGGAGATGCAATTTGGAGGAGCGATTTTGGGGACAGGGGAGCTATGTGGTTTTGAATAAACACAAAAATACTAGAATTAGGAAAAAAGGAAAGTGTATAAAATTGCACTTACAATAATTTTTGAAAGCTATTAAGCAACGAAAAATAAGCATAAGCACAAAAGGCATGATATGATCCCCCTATGTAGTATAAGCACACGAAAAACGTAATTAAAACAGCAGAATTTCAGAGCCGTATTCAGCTGACCGTGACCAAAGCATTCTGTTCACGTCAAGCGCTCCTCGAGGTTCACTTTCTCCAGATTAAGATCCTTTTTGCCACTAAAATAATATCGAACAAGAAAACCAATTTTTTATTAAAGTGAAAATCGATGTGAACCGCAAAAATTGGACAATTTTTACTCGTCTTACAAGGAAACCATTACAGATGCTACTAGCGAATTCGGCTGAAACCTGGTGCACAGTTAGAGCTTAGGGAGTGTAGTAGTTCTGTAAAATTTTAACTGTCCATGCCCATTTCGAACTGAAAATTACATCGAAAACAAAAATAAGAAAGAAACACGAACAAAATTATTGGCTGAGGCGGGGATCAAACCCGAGGGGTAAAACACATTGAGAAGAAGCTTCACAATGTGCGGCATTCACCCAAATTTCAATTTTCAAATGCGTTTTTCTCGACTCCAAATTCGAATGGGCAGCTGAAGTTTTGTTGAACTATACTACACTCACTAAACTCTAAGTTTGTGCTAAGTCCGGTGCTTTCCTTGTCAATTAAGTGAAAATTGTTCAATTTTTTGCATTTAAGAACGATTTTTACTAAAATTAAAAAAGTTATTTTTTATTTTCACGCTTTTGCGAACCTTGCAAAAACCTTCAGCTCTAATGTTAGCTAATTTGAACCTTAAATTTCATTTTAAAATTTTGTAATTTTGGAAAGCTTTTAGGATATTCAAAGCACTTCGATTTGACAAAAATTAAATTTCACATGCGATTTTTTTCGTTGCTGTTCAGTCGTGTTGTTCAATTTTTAACTTAAACAGTATTCTCAATTTCAACATTCCTATAAAACCCTAAAAGCCTCTCGAATTCGCTTGAAACCCGAAACTTCCCTTGGGGTGCTTAAGAACCCGGAAGAAACCTAAGCTATCTTAAAACATGAAACCACTAATTACATGACTTAAACAAAATAAAAATAGTTGTCATAGAGTGTCACAAACGCCTCCAAAAGCCACTTAAAAGCTAAGAAGCAAAGAACTCTACCCATCATCAGCGACCCCCAGACAGCGCAGCAGCTCGGGTCCAGTTTGGTTCAGCGACTCCCGCTGTCACCAGCTTCGCTGACAACAATAATTTGTCGTCGCTGTCGCTGCTACGCAAGCGAAAAGAAGTTGAAGTAGGCCGTCGGCCGGTGGCGTTGGCGGTCAGAGGAGCGTAGTTGTTGAAGTTTGGGTTTCCTGTGGGGGCGGTCGTGGGATAGGGGCACCACTCTGACCCAGACGTAGCGACGGGTTTCAATTTATTAACGTGCGGAGTGGGGGTGGTGCAAGCAGCGCGTGTTCACGCCTGAAGAGGATTATGCAGGCATATAAAACAGGCGGGCGGAGTTGGGAATTGGTCAGAATTTAGAATTTGGAATGCATGAGATGGGATTAAGGGAAGTGGAGCGATGATAAGGGGCGCCATGAAGAGCGGAGAGGGGTGTGGTGAAGGTCGACATGGGAATGTGGTCTTGAACTTTGCGTTATCAGTCAGGGGGTGATTAAATCAAAAGGTGTTTGAATTCATGACAAAAACCGATTTTTTACAGGCACTAATTGAGAAATAAGCAAAAGCCGTTAAAAAGGTTGTCAAAAATATCTTCCCATGCCGGAAATCGAACCCGGGCCGCGTGCGTGAAAGCCACGAATCCTAACCACTAGACTACATGGAATCATTTTATGCTCCCAATTCAACTATTTCATAACCCTTCTTCAAGCACTATACAACCTATTCTACACTCTTGTCGTGTCCTAAATCCTCCAATTATAGGCTTTTCCAGGTCCGCAGATTATCCGCTTGATTACGTCGCCAGCTAGCTGAGGCTCACGTCATTAGCCATATTGAGTCGACATTCTCGATACCACCTGCCTCTGTCGAAACCAAAATGACCATTTTTGACTTTGTGCAACGTTCCAAAAACTGGTAAATTCTCGAGAACTAAGGATTAGAGGCAAAAACAAAGCGATCTTTGAGAGTCAGCCGTATAGGGAACCCCAAAACTGTACATTTCTGAACAAGAGGGCGCCACGGCTGTTTACATGGTTCCCCTAAAAACGGGGGTGAATCATGGAACTGTCAATAGAATGCCTCACATTGCTAGGGTCATGAAAAGAGGCCCCTAAAACCTCTAAGTGCACCCGACTCAGGGTCTTTGTGCACCTGTTCATCGACCGAAGTCATAAATTATCCAGATACCATTGGGATCGATTTTCGAAAACCAAAATTTCGAAAGGCTTCCGACGCACTCCCTAACACGATTTCCACGTTGTGTTGCGTCAGGTGACGTCATAGCTTAAAACAAAACGCCGCAGGCGACGTGGACTTTACAGGCACTTTTTTAGCCGCGGTAAACAACATCAGGAAAAAAACATAAAGGTAAACAACATCAGGAAAACGGACTTTAAGAGAAACTTCAAGAGGCGCGAAACAGTATGTGCACAAGGAACTCAAAATAAGAAGAGAATTCTTAGAACAGGACAACTGACGCTTTTGTTTGTGTCTTAAGGTAAATAGTAGAAAGGGCGCAGAAGTAAGATAATAGGATTGGTTGGAAAAAGTGTTTTTAAAGATTGGGAAAGGACTAGAAAAGGTCGGAATTCGAAATTTCTTGAAGGTGTGATCAAAAGATGAAAAGTTCATGTTTGAGGGTTGGGATAATCTGGTCTTTGATGTGTGTGGCTGAAATGAAACCTTAAAATAGGTACCAGAAGCTTGAATTTCGCTGTTGATAGATCTTAAAATACACGTTAATTTTAGCTCAGGTTTTTTGAATTACAAACTGCTTTGTTGTGCAATTTTTTCAATTAAAAAAGCAATTTTTAAAGTAAAAAAATAAAAATAAATAGCGAAAACTTTTGTCGAATTTATAGAATACACAATAAAGAATACGCAAAAGAAAGCTGTAGTCATCAAAAGTCCTAAAATTAAGACGACCAAAAATTTGGGTGCCATTAAAAAATATCTTCCCATGCCGGGAATCGAACCCGGGCCGCGTGGGTGAAAGCCACGAATCCTAACCACTAGACCACATGGGATTACATCAACATGTATCTTCGCGTTGAATACATGCTTGAAAACCGATTTCAGGTTTGAAAACGAGCATATTTAGGAAGGTTCGAAAATTCCTGACACGTTTTGCTAAACTTATTTGGTTGAAAAACTTGATTTTCACTGTTTTGTTTAGTTCATCAAATTTTGAAGTTGGCCGAAATGTGACAGGCCTTTCCCAAACATCTCCCTACCCTTTGCACCACCCAAAAACCCTAAAACCACGTCGACCACAACAAGTCCTGTTTACAGCAACGAACTGTGGATGGCGTGGCGCCTTTCGTTTCTATGTTTAAAGCCTCCTGTGCAAATTTTCCGCTCGGTTAGTCATCAGACGTTCCCCGATTGTTTCTTCTTCTGCCTGTCCTCTTCAAATGCAAGAATTTTCCTATCCTCTTACCAAAATCTCCAAAAAAATCGTGCGAGTCCAATTAAAGTCGAACAACCGAGCAGCGCTCGCGCACTCCGACGGACGTGTGTAACCGGTCGAGAGGAATTCGACGGTCTTTTCGCTATAAAAAGAGATGTTTTGGTTTGATTGCCAAGGAGTGGAGACCGCATTCGAACAACTAATGCAAAATTTTTGATTTTGCAAGGAGTGATCGAAGTGGTCTTGGGATGCACTTTGGGAAAGGGCAAAGAAAAATTGAATTAATGAAGAGTGCGGGCAGAATGCGACCAGAGGCGTGTGATGTAATTATGAGTTTTTTAGGACGGAAATTATGCGGTGGGGGTAATTGAGAGCGTGGAATTGGGTTAATGAAGGGGTGCCGGAAGTGAAGTTTTGAGGTGACCATTTATCCTACCGGGAAACTTTAGAACTTCCGGAAATGTGAAAAAATAGACAAAAAAGTTTGGTCCGAATAGGGAACAATAGCACTACTCGATAGTCACAAAAATCTGCTTTTTTGCCGAAAGACCAGCCACTTCCTGTCAATCAATCACCCAAATCTATTTGTGCTCTGCATCGAAATGACACATTTTGGTTCTCTTGCATTTTTGAGATTTCTAAGTTCCACATCCTCCTGTTGACGTTTCTCCCATCCCTGAGAGCATCCCAACATTATAGCGCCCTTGTTTGCCTGTTTACACTTCTACGAACAAAGATCAATCGCGAGAAAAAAGGTGTGTTGGTGCAGGGAACAATGCCTGTTTTATGAATTATGGATATGAAGGTGGGAGCGTGGGGAGAGTGATGCAAGAGAGGCTGGGGATAGTAGGAACAGGAAAGTTTTTGCAAGGTGTTTTTTTGGAGAAAAAACAGAAGACAATTGAGGTTTTGCAAAAAAACAATGTAGAAAATGGAGAATTTAGAATGTTAATAAATAAAGGAGAACGATCTTACGTAAGTTCGGCCCGTCGCCACTGCCTCGGACTACTTGGTTTTGCTATCGCGACGGAACCGATATCGGTGTCGCAAAAGCCGACTTGACAACGATTGTGTCAAGCAAACGCCAAGGATTTAGGCGTTTTCCAATCTGTTATTTCAACAGTCCCATGTGGTCTAGTGGTTAGGATTCGTGGCTTTCACCCACGCGGCCCGGGTTCGATTCCCTGCATGGAAAGTTATTTTTTTACTTTTTAATCCAAAATTTTAAAATCCATTTTTATATCCAAAGATCTATTTCCCTCTCTCCCAACATCATCATCGAACTGATTTACAAAGAGGAAAATCCCATGTTATTCAGGGTCTCTAAAACGCTTTCGAGCGTTTCCATAACATCAATTTTCAACAAAAAGACGCTGAACCACAAAATTGCCGTCGTTGTTGAAAACCCGGAAACAGCACCCAAACAAACACGTCTTTTAGATAAGAAGACACGTGACGTGTCGCTTGGCTCCTCGAGCTTATGGAGCGATGGAACTTCCCCACCGTGACGTGACGTAAACGGCTTATGGGCAAGCAATTCTCTCTCCAAGAGTTCACAAGGGTCCTCCAATCAATTTGGGGGCGAACATAAACGTTTCACTTCGCTTTGTCGTCATAACTGAGGGACGAAAAAGTGCCCTCGACAGGCTTTCGGCACTAGTTTCCTTCACAACGAAAAAAAGACGTCATCGCCGTTCCCAGCGGATTCACATTGTTGTCGACGCGAATTAGTGGAAGTGGGCGATGGGCGATCGGCGCGGATATTTGGAAGTGGCCGAGGCGAGGCCGCGACGACGATGAATTTAATCTTAGAAGACACAAGAGGGACCCGTTCCATTTACGTCACTTTGGGGATAAGGGAGGGTGAGTTTATGTCTGAGAACTGAAGCGTTTTTTGTTGTTATTGAGAGGGAAAAAGAGGTTTAGGAAGACAAAAAAACGGGGAGTTATGCATGAAGAAGGGATTCTTAACTTTAAAGTTTTAATTTTAATGTTGCATGAATCTTTGTCCATTTGACCATTTTCTACCTATTTTCATATTTTCCACCTCCTAAAAATCAGTTATAATCATTCCGAACCCGACCTCTGGACGTTCTCTGTGCGATAAGCCGTTCTCTCGCAATTCATCACGATGTCCAAGATAAAATCTCTCTTTCTTCTCATCCAACACCATCTATAGATACAATGTGCATGCTCCGCTGCAAACAACGATAGCGATTAGAAGACGTCCTCGTCGAGAAGGTAGTTTTTCACCATGAACGAGAATTCGTCGTAGTCGATAATTCCGTTCGCGTCGACATCGACGTCCGCGAAGATCTCATCAATCACGGAGCTGTTCGTGAAGTCGCCCAACTCGCGGAGGGTCGCTTCGAATTCCTCTTTTGTGATGTGGCCATTTTTCTTCTGAAACGGGAAACGTTGACATAGGGTCAATTGGGAGAGCAAGGAACTTGAAAAGGACAAAACAAAGTCATTCTTACCCTATCAAAGACTTCGAAACACTCTCTAACGACTTGGTTCCAGCCGTTCTGCTTCTGGTTCAGCTTGTTCATAACTTCACAGAATTCGTCAAAGTCGATTTCGTGGTTTCCAATTTGATCCACTTCGGCTATGATGCGTTCTAGGTCTTCGGGTTTGGGGTCAAGGCCAAGATTTTGCATGGCGATTTCAAGCTCTCCGAGACCGATTGCGCCGCTGCGGTCTGAAAAAAGGTTTTTAAATTTAACTCAACTTAAAAAGTTAAAAAATAAAAAAAATGTTTTCCCATGCCGGGAATCGAACCCGGGCCGCGTGGGTGAAAGCCACGAATCCTAACCACTAGACCACATACCACATGGGATAACGACAATAAGCACTGTTAAACCGTATAGGAGCCTACGTGATTTAGCATCACTTTTATCGTTTTGGCTTCATTTACGCCTACGCAATGACCACATTTTAAAAAATTATGTCTCCAGACAATGACTCCCTGCCTTGCAACTCAAGAACTTTGACAACTTGTCATCAAATTGGGGCTTAATCAGCGAGAAATCTTAAAAACTGATGATTTGGTTATCTATCTCGGACCAAACAACCTGAGCTTTTATGGAACTTTCACGAATGGGACCAGACCGAGCCTGCAAAATGGAAGAACATTGAAATAAACAAAATTTCAGTGATGCAGGTTTCGCACGATGCTCAAAATTCAAAAAACTTGTTTTACCTAAAACGAATCCTCTTTAATTCTACATACCCTGTGAGTGCATTGTTGTGGCATGTCGTGTGTCCGATTCCCAACAATTTACTAAGTTTGCTTGCCGTGACGCGAATCACAAACGTTGTGACCTTGTTTAAACTTTTAAATGTTTAACCTTAAAGAAGTAATCTCCCATTTGACAAAAACGCGGAGTTCTCGAACGAGCTGTAATGTCACATACATATGTGAACGTGGACCTTTTAAAGAGTCTAACGGAATGGATCAGAAGCGGCAGATGCAAGACACTTTGTTTAAATATGGCAGATTCAAGCCCTATAGGGCATGGAGGAGTTATTAAGACAGTGATACAAGTTGTGTTAAATCAAAAAACAGCTTTCAAGATTAAAATTACAGAGAAGCTGAGGAAGAACTACCCCATGATGATATTTGAAGACGTGTCTCATGCTGATAATTCCATTCGCCTGAGACGACTTCAGATAACACTTCGTTCTTGTGCTTACTTTTAGCTTAATGATAATTTTACGATGGTTGAAATTGCTTTTTGATTAAATTGTGCTATTTGCTTTTAAAATCTAATTTAACATAAAAACTAAAAAAAAGAAATTTAAATAAGCAAAGGAACTTTTCTTGCCGGGAATCGAACCCGGGCCGCGGGAGTGAAAAACACAAATCCTAACCACTAGACCATGAAATAACAATAATCAGCATCGCAGCAATTGATGTATGTATACCAGATCTATGAAAACGATCCACGCAATCTATATTATTCCACTCGACTCTCAAAACTTGCTTTACTTACAACGAATCCTCAGAAATTCCACGCATCCTGTAAGAATCCTTTTCCTCAGTGTCGAGGGCCGTATTCCTAGTCCTCTACTCAGCTTACTTGCCGTGGCAAGAATACAGAGCTTTGCGACGCTTGAAAACCCACCCAATGCGAACTGTCTAATCTCTCACTTCATGAAACGAGGTTTTTTGGAGAGAACCGTTCTGTGGAGAACCCACGTGAATGCTGATCTGTTGACAAATCTGACACAATGGATAAGATGCGTCAGATTTTAAGACATGATCGTAAATGCTTCAAGCCCTATACAGCCTGGGCAAGTCATTGAACAAGTTATGAAAGCTGTGTTCGATGAAAAGTCAAGTTTTGAGATTAAAATTGCAGAGATGGAAAGAAAAAACTATCCTAGAATAATATTCCAAGATAATTTATGGTTCTGATGATTTAAATTGTTGTCATGTTACAATTCAAAAGGTTTCTAGAGCTGTGCAAGCCTTTAAAATTTGTTTTTTTAGGTGGGAAGCAAGAGAAGGGTTATCTGTTGATTATTGTGCTATTTGAGCCTTACAAGATGCAAACAGGTTTTGACCTCCCAACTATTCCACAATCTGAAAAACTGAATCTTGCCTAATTATGGAAACCAAAGCTTATTGATGCCAAGCCTTACTGATGCTCTAAATGATCGCCATTTCGCATCTCGAAATCTGTGTTGTTCTACTTTCTCATATTTCTGGGTTTGTCAGGTGACTTGTTTGCAGAAAACCAATTCCTCTTTTTAAATGACAGAAACAGGATTTTGTTGTTGTTAAGCGCAGCCTTTATAATATTTGATATTAGGAGTTGGCGTCATTTACATTTTTCCGTCTTTTGGAATTTGCGCTTATTCAAGGATCAAAGGTCATAGATTTAAAGACCAAGCCCCATCCTTGAAGTTCTAAGTAAGTGGACGTCATTTTGCATCTCAATTTCAAATTTTTTTTGTCAGATGACATTTTTGGAGTCAATCAGAAGTATTGGAAGATTCTGACCGCACGCTCCCTTAAACCCATACGTACTTCACCCGCGGACAGCAAAAAGTCACTCTTGCAAAAAGGCTTAGGCAATCTATGCTCTCATGAGCTCTAATGCGTATCACCCAGCAGGATCCACTATAAAAAAGTCTCACTGCCTGTCAGATGGCATTAGATTTACGTAAACAGCGTGACATTTTTGTGGCACGTCAAAGGAGAAAAACAAAATTAGAAGGATTCAAAGTCCTTACCACATCCAGGAGTCGTAGCCGGAGTTAGCGATTCTAGCTCAAAGCGAACCTTGTTGAGATCCTTGTTCAGGTTCATGGTTTAGATGGAGACGCAAAATTAAAGACCACAAGGAGTAATAGCTTTGTTTTCGCTTCTGATTTATAGCCACATGTGTATTACAAACAGGTGTGCGCGTTAATTGAAGCGGTTTGGATTATCGAAAGTGCAAATGATTGTTATGTAGGCTGGCTGGGTTTTAGAGTACGGTAAAATGGACATTTTACATAAAAAGTCTTGAAATTGACAAATAAAATTCTGCTCAAAAACAACTTTACATGCCGGAAATCGAACCTTTGCCGCGTATGCAGAAGCCACGAATCTTGACTAATATACCACACGTGACTGCATAGATTAGTCATCAAAAATTGTACAGGCTGACACAAAAAAATACCCCCTGTGGAACCAGACAAAAGGGATGTGTCTGGATGAGGAGGGAGCTGTCTGGGAAGGATCATTTTGTCAGATCAAGTGTCCTGTGCCTGGTCGGTCAGTTGTCCACGTTTTCACAGGGAATTCCGTCTTTTTCGCCAAGATATCGCAAACGAAGGACGCCAAATCGAGCAATTCTGTAATCACGCATAACTTTTTTTGTTTTCTGTAGAAAAAAAAAACATGATTTTACTCCTCGCTCGTGTTCTCTCGTGAATTTGCCACCGACCGGTCCCACTGTCCCCGACGCGTCAAAATGATCCTTCCCAGACAGTTCCCTCCTCAGCCAGACACAACGATTTTGATTATTATCCCATGTGGTCTAGTGGTTAGGATTCGTGGCTTTCACCCACGCGGCCCGGGTTCGATTCCCGGCATGGGAAGATATAGCACATTTTTGACCTATTTTGTTTTTTTTTCTTTTTGTTAACGTTAATGATTTTTTAGTCGGCAAAAACAACCTAAAAATCTGGAATTGTAAGTTGAAACTAATCGTTATATTTGAACCTTGACACTCACTTTTGACGTGTTAACAAAATTTTCGAAGCTGTCTCAGCTTTTTTACAAGGCTCAAGTAGACTTCTTTTTTTGTTGCAATTTTTAAATTAAAATGAGCCTAAAATTTTTTTAGAAAAACGGAGACATTTTGGAAATGTTAATTTTTGTTTTTTATTTTAAAATTTAGCGTTTTAAGTCGATTTTTTAGACACACCTGTATCAAACATGTCGAAGACCTGCTTGTACTCCTGCAGCTCCTCATCACTATATCGATCCAGCTTATTGAGCAGCGGCGTTGTGTTCCCAAAATTCACATGGCCATTGTTGCTTCCGCCAGTGTCGACGTGAAACTTTTGCTGAAACGAGAAAACGCGCATGAAACAACAGATTGACGTAAAAACAAGCTTGGTGCTGGTGGCTGAGGAGACCGGTGCTCCCTGGGGCATGAATTCCCTTTGAATTATTATACCTTCACCTAAGTCGCGGAGGTTAAGCTTGACGTACCTTCAAGGTTTCGGCAAACAAAGACGTCCGATGAGGCCTGCCGCTGCCTTTTGTGCTGCTGGCACGGCGGCCATACGGCCACTTAGGGACATGGTTGGGGACAGAATGATAAGGACGGGGGATGGTTTAGGGAGGGAGTAGATTAGGGAAAAGTGGGGCGACGCAACGGCGACGAGTCCCGTTGCTCAACAATGCCTTCTCGGCATGTCCCTATGGGCCGTCGGACGTGCGTGGTGCGCTGAGTTCATAAAGGACTATCGATTGTTCTGTCGCCTCCAACGGATACGCGCCCCACGCAGCCAGCGGATCTGTTTTGGGGTGAATAGGGCAGCGTTAAATTAGGTATGCATGGAATTCTGTTTTGGAGCTTGTTTTGGAGGGTGGGAGAGGGGACGAAAAGTTGGATGAAAAGAGGGGTGTGAAAAACGGAGAAAACAAGCTTTAAAACACGTTTTATTAATTTTTTGAGATCTTTAAGGTCATAAGTTTGAAGATGATAATTAGATAAAGTAATTATTGATATTTGATCAAAAAACCTCAAAAAAAGTCGACAAAAATTTTAAGTAAAAATAAAAAATATTTTCCCATGCCGGGAATCGAACCCGGGCCGCGTGGGTGAAAGCCACGAATCCTAACCACTAGACCACATCAGTAACTGGTTACGTTTTAAAAGCGTATAACAGACGAATGCTGTTTTCATTTAATTGATATTTGGCATTACGTTTGAATTCATATAAGCCCGCACAAACCGGCACTTCCAAAGCTGCAAAAATGAACGATTTTCAGCATGTGTTTGTCAAGAACGCCTCCGGCCATCTTAACGATACTGTCAAGCCTGACCTCCAGAACCTCGTGAAACCGACATCCAAGTGAGGTTCCATCAGCACAAAGTCTCAAAAAGACTCTTACAGTTTGGCAATTTCTATTAGACCGAACAAGGTGTACTTCGTAATTGATGACGAATTTGAAAGAGAATGGGATCAAATGAAAAACATTCCTGCGGAGTGGGAAAACATAGAAATAATCAATATTTACGTGTTCGAAAACTCCAGCCAAAATGCAGGCAATCATTTCTTCTCGATTCTCAAAAATTTTTCTATTTAGAACGGATCCTCTGCAGTTCGATATATCCTGTAAGCATTCATTTTTATAATGACTCCTCTACCATTCCTGACTTTCTTGTTAGCTTGCTTGCCGCGGCGAGAATTCAAGACATTGTGACGATATCCGACCTTCCTTTCGTTAATTTGGATAGGCATATCTGTCACTCAATTGAACGTGGCGATCTGAAGAAGGCTACGCTGATATTAAGTCCTTTCAATTTTGAGCTTCTAAAGAGCATCAAAGAATGGATTAGAAGTGGCAGATGTGTTGAATTGAATTGTGAATTTTTCCATTTCACAGGATCGGTCGCCTGCTACCAAGAACTGATTGCGTCCGAGACTGAAACACACGTTATCAGATTCGATACAAACCGACAAAATGTGAGCGTCATTTGAGAAGTTTGGCTGATCATTCTCCACTTGACTGAAAGTTGGTCAAGGTTCTTGAGATAGAGGTTTCTGTCTTTTTATAAGATACTGCATACTCGTTCACAAATTCGAGCGGCAATAAGTTCATTTTTGGAGATGTGGAGCTGTAGATACATCGGTATGTGCAGGCTTACATGGGTTCAAAATAGTGAAAAGCGATGCAAATTGTAAAGGTCACATTTAATGTGACCAAGCCATGTGATCTTGTGTTTAGAACACTCATTGTCATGCGAAAGAGCTCGGTCAATTTATCCTAAATTTTTTCACTAATTACAAATTCACCAAAAATCAAATTGCCACTTATTTTGTCATTCACTTTAAGAAAATAGTATCGTCATCACAAAGCTCGTCTTCAATGATCAACCCTGCATATATCTTTCTTTCTTCTTATGCAAGTTTGATCTTAAAGTTTGTTTTTTGATTCATCACAGCTTCGATAACCTCCTTTATGACCTGTCCAGGTGTTTCAGGATTTGGTGAGGCAACTTCTAAGTAAAAATCTTTGCATCTGCCGTTTCTAATCCATTATTTAATGTTACCCGAAAAGTCAGAATTGAAATAACTCAATTTCAGCGTGGCCTTCTCCAAAACACGTCGTTCAATTGAGTGAGGAAGATCAGATATTACATCAAATTCTTGAATTCTAGCTGCGGCAAGCAAGCTAAGAAGAGAGTCAAAAATGGTACAGAAAAGGTCGTAAGCAAAAAGGCTAACAGGATAAGTCGAATTGTAGAGGATTCACTTGAGGTAGAATAAGTTTTGAGAGTTGAGTTGGGAAGAATTGCCTGCATCTTTGCCGGAATTTTGGCTTGACACGCAAGTGTCGCTAATTTCAATGTTTTTCCACTTCACACGATTGCCTTTCGCGCGTCGCCCTGCGTCGCGCATCGTGCGTCGTGGGTGGCCACGAATGGTGCGCTGCGAGACTGCGTCGGCTGTCGCTCAGAACGCGCGTCGTGGGTGGCCAGCGCTTGAGTTTCTGGAGGATCTGGAGGTCGAGGTTGGAAGCATTGTTGGGAAGGCAGCAAACGTTCTTGACAAATTCATTTGGACGAAAGTTCATTTTGGCAAATTTGGAGTTGAAGATATACAGTGAAAAAGGCTTATGTGAATCCTTTAATAAATAAAGGAGAACGGAGAACGATCCAGACGTGTCCGTCCGTCCGTCCGTGTGTCACGAAATTTCCAGACGCGAGTTGCCTGATTGAGCGACGGCGGGTTACGGTAGCGGAGCTATTTGCGTTTGCGCGCGTTTCGTTGTCGCCGTGAACCGGTCGGTTTCGCAACCGCTAAATTGGTGCCGCAAACGCCAAATTGGCCACAGTTGCGGGTGTTTTTGGGCTCAATCGAATATGCGCAAAATTTAGAACCGAATAATATATAATTTGCAGTATTTCGAAAAGATTTATGAAACTGCGAAATCGGTGCGCTCACGTCGCTTAGGAGGCGCGAAGCGCCGACTCAGAACCTATTTTGAAACTGAAACCTCGCGCAATAGCGCGCGCGGTCCCGTTGATTGAAAATAGTGAAAAGCGATGACCAATAATCAATTGAATAAAGCCGTCAGCTGTTATACGCTGTTAGCACATCGCTTACAACCATCCCATGTGGTCTAGTGGTTAGGATTCGTGGCTTTCACCCACGCGGCCCGGGTTCGATTCCCGGCATGGGAAGATGTGATGTTTTTGTATTTTTATGTTTTTTGCTTTTCCATGGTTTTTCACCTGTTTTGGAAGCTTTGGGACCATTTCCACTCTATTTAAAGCCTATACAACCCCTACAACGCTAAGCAAACGTGGTATTTGCCACCTTGACAAGGAATAAGTCGTTTTGGCCTATTTTCACCACCACAAGATCGTTATGTTCTCCGTGGTTCCTCAAGCTTTCCCGAGCTCTCTCCGGCTCTGATGCAACCATTTCAAGCTTCAGCTGTCCCAAAACCAGCTTTAAATCATCCGCCGAACGCGTCCAAACTTAAAATCGCCTTCGCTCGCGTTCGAACCTCCGAAATATCGAGCGGCGCTCGTCCGACGTCGGGCTCCCGCAACGAATGTCTTTCGTAGAACGATGGCGATAGTCGCGTTGATTTTGCTGCGAAGCGCCGTGCAATGGATATAGTTTTTCGCGATTTTATCGATTTTTATGACATAAACTTGGCTTCTCCTGGGTTTGTAAGATTCTGCACGTTGCAGGCGATGTTTTGGGAGTGGGGAAGCGCTGCTGGACGTCATATTGACCCGAAAACGCGGAATTTGAGGCGATTTTGGCTCTTTGCGGCTATTGCAAGGTGTGACACTATTTTTGTTGTGATTCTGTGCCGATCGCGTGGTTTTAGACGGGTTTTTCAGGTTGGAGAACAGGAGCGCAACGCAGGCAGTGGTTTTATGGCTGAAATCGAAGCGAAAAAAGCCTATTTTGCATAAATTTCGCTTGAAAATCGCTTAGGAAAGCGGCTTAACGTGGAGCGACCACTTCGCTCGTTTTTCGGTGCTAGAAATAGGATTTTCAGACCGAAATCGTGCGTTTTGTCTAGATCGGACGGAATCTGACGGTTTGGGGCGACATTTTGGTGTCTGGGAGACACGAATGCCTCATTTTGCGTTGCATACATGGCGCAGTCGTGTCTCAATCGTGTTCAGACAAGGGGCAGCTTCGCGGAAGCCGAAATGTGGGTTTTTAGGCTTTTTTAGGCCTCAGTTCCGTTTCGGTCATGCCCAGACAAGGTTTTTGTATGATTTAGACGCTAAATTGCGGTTTTTCGAAGACACTGATTTTGGGTCGCGACAGCGCTTATGGGTGGTTTTCAGCTTGCCGGTGGGATCCCAATTGGCGTAGATCACGTGTTTAGACAGGATCGCCGAACGGATCAAGCCAGCGTCATCGTTGCGGTTAGACACCCTCGGTCTGGTCATAAGCATGTCTCGATTCTCACAAGACGAGACACTGTGCGTCTGGCGCTTCGGCGTGTCTTTACAGCTTCAAGATCGCCAGACGGATCAAGTCAGCGATGCTCACGTGTCTAGACAGTGGATTTGTAAGCAATTTCGAGACAGCGTCGCGTTTAGACGTTCGCGGTCTGACCATATGAATGTCTCGATAGATGTTTAGAATGTTGTTCCGGGGTCGCTTACATATCTAGACCCGCGCAAGTTCAGACGTTTTGTGTCTTGCTTTCCCGCTAGCCAAGGCGTTTTCGAGTCGCCCTGTTCTCCGTCTGTATGTCCGGTCAGATCCAACGCCTAGACAACTTTGGACCTATCTGCGCGGCCCGCTGCTTCACCAGACGGCCGAGATTTCGACCGTGTTTTCAGACAGAAATCGGTGTTTCTGTCTGGAATTTCACCTACTCTGCGCTGCTCCGTGATTTATCCTTGTATTTCGTCTTATTTCGGTCTAATTTCGCTCATTTTTCAGACGATGTCGTCCGCTCCCTTCCCCCGACACCCGAACGCCGTCGTCCTCCCCGAGCCGATCGCCGTTTCGCCGCTGATCCGCTTCGCGCGCTGGGCCGCCCTTGGAACCGGAATCTTGTGGGGTGCTTACCGCCTCCGCCAGATCCGCGAATACCACGCCGACATCCGCCAGTGGAACCACGAGAAGGCCGTCGCCAAGGCCGAGGAAGAGTCCAAGAAGAAGAAGTGGCTGAGATGCGCTACCTCATGAAGGTGAGAATTATTTTCTGCCATTGAAGAAGCGCTAATTTGCCTCCGATTTCAGGTCGTCAACATCCCATTCGAGGAGGGAGTCACCCAGTTCGGAGTCGAGGATCTGTACAGAGAGGAGTAAGCGCTCTTTGCCCTCTAAGAGCTGCGTCTTTTTTCTGTTATATATAGATGCGTAGAATATTGGAATTAATCATGATAAATGTTCATGTTTTTCAGGTGCCCGGATTTGTGAATACTCTTTGATTGAGATTGGGATGGTTCTTAGGATAGCTAAAGATTCAGCGAACGAGAAGCAGTTGTTGTTAGGGATCAGGAGGTTTTTGCGACGTCGTTTTTGTCATTTTAGAGCTCATTTTTGGGTCTTGCCGAGAGACGGGTCTCGTGAGGGTCGTTTCAGACATCGAAGGGCCTGATTTGCATAAGCGCACGTCTGGAAAAGTCCATTTTGGGGTCATTTTCGGTCGGAGGTTTCAGTTTGTCTGGGAATGCTTTATTTCGAGCTTCCTTGGACCGACCCATGGACCGGTCGGAGACCTCGCTTGTATGAAAATGGTTTCTAGCATGTCTGAAAAGCATCATTTTGGGGTCATCTTTGGACTCGACTGGTCGGGGGTTCTCCGATTTCATTAATGTGATCTGCATATAATCATTGTTAGGGTCAAGCGTAGGCTTATCATCGCGTGATAGGAAACATGGGCTCTTAGGCTGAAATGAGCAGGATATTTCCCCTAATAAGCAGGATCGTTCTTTTAGAAAGGTTTCTTTTCTGTGCTCCAAATGAAATTGATCTTATTCTCGTGAGGGGTTTATGAGGAAATGTCCCTACGAAGAGGTTCATTTTGAGCTTTTTTGAGGCTGTTTTTGCGCTGAGAGGGTGGAAAAAAGCCAAAGAATGGCCAGAAAACCAAAAACCCGAAATAGAAAAGGCCGAGGTGACCAAACTGACCGGGTGACCAAACTACCAGTTTGAAATGATATCTCTACATTAAGAGCGAGCTGAGATTGAATCTGGTACATGTATATCGTTGTGCTCCACTTCATTTTCATGTTTCCGATCGAATTCTAATGCAAGCTTTTTGAGGCGGTTTTGCTGCAGGGAAAACAAAAAAATGGAAAGTAAAAAATGTTGGTTTCCAGCAGGACCGAACCCAAGGGTCCAATATGGTGGTCGGCTTGACTACCTGTACACCATTGACACCAACCGCGTGTTAATTACGCGCTTGTGGTGTAGAGGTAGAGCTGTCATTCGCTTTTTGGGGTCTTTCGACCTTCTAAGCTTTTTCCCATAATTCTGACACGTGTTTTTTCTGTTACTTTAAGCTACGTGTTTTTCCTTGTTTCGCGTTTTCTAGTTATCAAAACCGAAATCAAAGCCACTATAACCTTAATTCATCATTTAAATTTAGGCTTCAGTGTTCTAATAGTAAGCGTAGCTAACCTTAAAGTTAACTTTTATTGTTACCTTTTTCCTGTTATTTAACTTCAAGACCCCAGACTCTATTTACCCTTTAAAGGCTGTCCTCCTATTTAACTACCGTTTTCAGGTGTTTCCTCTCCAACCTATAAACACGAAGTATACATTTGCCTGAAAAAAGTCGATTCTTCGAGCTTCTCTTCTCATAAGTGCACAGAGGCTCCGCATTGATTATACCCTAAGCAGCAGACATCACGCCATGTTTTAGGCTTTGACGAAGTGAATTGTGGGTTCGCGATTAAAAGCACCTGCGTAGGGAAGCCCATAAGAACCTCAGATTGTGGTAAACCTTAGAGTACCCATTTTGAGCTGTCTTCCCTAATCGAGTTTTTTTTCCTTTCTGAGCACCTAGTTTACTGCTCGTCAACGCTACTATCAATCACCTGTTTGCGTAATTCTAAGCAGCGGCCATGTGAGAAACAGTTGCCTTGGAGACGACAGAGACCACTTTGAGAACCGCGTGAGAAGGGAGGCGGGTGTTCGGAGGCCAGAGGAGCTGAGTCTCGGCCTCGGCCGGCCCACCTTTGTTTTTACCTCTATTGGTCGTAGGCCGAGCGCGTATAATTTATTTTCGAATGTTTCTCGGCTTATGAGGAGAGAATAAGGTTCGAGAAAATTCCTTGGATTTTGGATTGGCTGAGAAGCTTGAATGCCAGTTTGATGGGTCCTTAAGGTTTGGGTTTGGATGAGTTGGTGTGGTTTTTAAGACTTTGAGGGGTCGAATTTTTCTGAAAGCTGTTTTTGGCTACTACTCCGATCTTAATAATGGAGATGATCACCTGAGCTTTAGCACGTTTCCTTATTGAAAGCTTGTTTGTGGTTTCTGAGCCTTTAGAGTGTATGGAAGTATTCATAGATACTCTTACAAGGGAACCTTCAAAAGTGTCTCACGAGTTAGAATATGACAGGTGGTTTGGCCATGTGCTAGGAAGATGATTCACTGGCCAGACAGAGCGGAGTCATTTCTAGCTCACTCGTCGCGCACGACCGGTCATTTTCGCTAACAAAATGAAGTGAAATCGACCGGCCGCTCGCCGCACCACCGCTAAAAATAATCCGTTTCAGACAGCGGATCGGGCTTCAGACGGACGCCAGCGTGGGAGTCTGCCCGAAGGATATTTTGGCCTATCTTGTATGAGCCTATTTATGTGATTTAGAGATATTGAAGTGAACAGTGGAGCGATTTCATGCCAAACGTTGCTAATTTGCGCAAATTTTTGAGGTAATCAAACTGAGCCAAATGTAATAAATTTAAAAGTATGCTATCAAAACCGGAAAAAATTGAAAGGAGCTTAAAAGCTGAACTCGATGAAAAATTTTGTTTAATTCTGATCAGAAATCGAAAATTGCTAATAGCTTCAATAAAAAAAATCTTTTCGTTGCTTTTTTGGACTTTCAAAATTGACCAAACAGTTGGGATTGCCGTTCATAGAAAATCGTAAATTAGGAAACTTCTCGCAGGGAATTTTTACATACTCCGAACTGCTAACGGCTATTTTTTAATCTCAAAAAATGAAGCGAAAACGGAGGAAGTCACGCACTCCAGAACAAAAAATCAAAGTGAGTCTAAAACTAGAAATATAAATTTGTCATTAAAATGCTTGAGCTCAGCTAGCTAAATAATGCTTGATGTCGTAGGCATACGCATAGATTTTTCGTTAATGCTTCAGAGGGGAGCTGTCTGGGAGGAATAATTTTGCGGCGGACTGCATATCGTGCTGCATCTCCGAATTCAACGCCGTTCTTGGTCGTCCGTGCCTCCTTTCTTTAAACTTCGCCGCCGGATCTTCTAATTTGTTGAATCAGCTTCTTAAAGGATCCGACTATCTATATTTTGGTCAACTACAGTCAAATGGTCCCTATTCGTTCATCGCGCGAAAAAGACGACATTCCTTGACAAAGCGAAGACGACTGACCGACCGGTCACAAGACACTTGATCTGAGAAAATGATCCTTCCCAGTCAGCTCCCCTCTCAACCAGACACATCCTTCCTGTTTGGTCCCGCAGAGGGTATTTTTTGTGTCACCCTGTAGTACAAAAATGTATTTGAGTGCGCATGTAGTCGCCCACCGGCTCTAACAGACTTCAAACATAGACTTCGTGAATTAATTGTTTGGCAAAGTGCAGGCGCTATTGACTGAAATTGTCCTCGGCGAAGGTGGTCTCTACAAAATTGGTAAAAATCAGCTTCTTTGTACCTCGGTCTACAAATTTCAGCGATCAGCATACAAAATAACGTCGCAGAATAGGGCTAAATTTACATAATTTGTTTATTTCTTTGCTCAAATTTAAATGAACCACGTCACTCTGAGACTCTCTTAATTCCGATTTTCTATGGCAACCTTTGATAATAGCCGCCTTAATAAACCAATTTTGAGAATTCAATTTAAGCCGTTTCTATTAGGCTTCGCTAAAATCGAATACAGTGGATACTGTGTTATTTACCACTCATTCGATACGTGATGTTTACATGTTTTTTAAGGCTACAAGGAAAGGCAGTCCTCAAACGACAGTCTTTTTCGCTTTATTCAATACATTGAGGAGCCGCGCGCACTATTGCGTGACAGTATTCTTCTTAAATTAGCATTGTTCGGCGCTTTGCGCCTCACAGATTTTTATTTTGCAAGTCTCGGCGCTACGCTCATCTTTTCAGCGATTTCTGTGTTGAAAGTGACCTCAGCGCGTCAAATTCCACCAAAACCGTGATTGAAGCATCGAATTTTTCACCGCCGCTTGACACGGCACGCGAAATCATGAAAATCGAGGCGACGGCGAAAAGCATCAAACGCAAATGGCGCGTTAACCACCTTATTGACTCAATCAGAGTCGCCGTGTCTAGAATGTTCGTGACGCTCGAACAGACACGTTTGGTTCGTTCTCCTGTATAACGGATTGAGGAAACTTGGATAACTCGGTCATGTCCGTCCAAGCGATGAAGAAATTAGCGCTCCTGGACCTGTTTACGGCTGAAAAGCTCTTACTCTGCTTTCTAACTTTGCCCTTTATGCTCCAGGCGTATAATTAAACGACCTTAGCATTTCGTGTTACATGTCTGCTCAGGTCAGTAATTAACAAAAGGTGTTTCTTAAAACTGAAAGGTTAGCTCAGTGTTTGTATATCTGGTTTTACCCTTCACTCCACATTAATCTGTTTACTACTAAGATCGGGTGACACCAATGAACCTGAGTCTTCTGAGTGATTACCAATAGTGTTTTTTAATCGTTTTGAAATTTATTTGGTTTTTTAAAATAGCAATTTTACAGTGTTTATATTTGATCGTTGAGCCTTCTCTTCTCTTTTCATGCAATTAATCTGTTTTCTACAAAGATCAGATGACAAAAAACTGCATGTGAAATTTTCTTGTTGACAAGCGCTTCTTAGCCACGCGGGAAAATAGCTCATTGCCAATGTAACCACAATCAATGCGCAAATCCGTAGCAGTATTCGTTCTAATCCGCATGTGCTTAAAGGTGACAGTAGGAAGTTGAAAAGAGTCCTTTTGAAAAGGGTCTTTTATGCCAGTTTGCCTAAGCCTCAGCTAAGCTGACACAGGATGCCGCCGAGAAGATATTGGCTAGGAATCTCACGTGGAGAGGTGCGTGAAATTTACTTCAAGGTTTTTTCTTGCTCGCAATCAGTTGTTCATATGCGCAGTTAATTATGCTGTCCTGCACACGTCTTACGCGATTAAAAAATCTAATTTTCAAAGCAAAATTTATTTTCAGTAGGTGGTTTTATCTCACTCACAGGGAATGGTCAGAAGTTACAGTCACGGATTTGGATGAAATTTGGCACTGACTTGGTATACGTAGTAGTTTACCAAAATTGCAAATTTTGGACCCCGGTTCGACGCCGCCTGGGGAGAACGACTTTTACTAGTCGGGAAAATCTTTTTTTCGCGTTTGCTTTTGTCAACAGACGCTGTCTGCCGTTTTTTGAGCGTTCTTCACGAGCGATGTGTAATTTGTGTAAGTGTTGAAAATGTATATAGTCCTACTTGCCAAACTTTAAGTCGTGTGTTACCCCTCAAAAACCCCGCATCCGCCGCTGCAATGCTGGGAAATTACTGCGTATACCAAGCCCTAACCCTTGTCAGAACTACTTGTTGTGTCTTCTTCTAATTTTTTAAGCTTACAAGGAAAGCTCGCCAAGTGCGAGACTCCGATTTGGCTAAACATTTATGGACAGGTAGAGTCGAAAGCGCCGTCAGTGCAAAATGACTTTGCTAGTTAAAAAAGTGCTTTAAGAGCGCGTTTTTTGTATGTAGTAGAACTTTAAAAATGCAATCAACGTGGAACAGTACTAGACATCCGTGCTACTAACTCTTAAGAACCTTGAAAATACCTTTTAAAGCCTATAAGAGTTCTGAAAGTGCTAAAATCGTTTCATTTAATGTTTATGCTAAACTGACCTCATTAAAATACTCCATAACAACGTTAAAATGTTCTGCAAGCCTCGTATGCTGGTGGGAATCGGAGCGAAACCAGAGAGAGAAGATTTTAAGAAAGCCACTGCTTCACCTTTCGCTTGAACGCTGATGCATTCTTAGACAATGACTTCAGGCAGCAAATTCCATAAAGACACAATTTTCGAGGAGAAGTATTCGTTTAGACGTTTCCTCCTTCTTGTGACGGGAAGAATTTGATACATAGATGGGGAAGGGAGGGTCAAGGAAAAGAGAAGAAACCATGAGGGGAACAAACGACGTGTCCGGAGAAAACGGGGTAGATGAAAGTTAGGTTGGCGACGAGGCGCCGGCGCTCAAGAGTAGATCTCTCCAGTTTTCTGAGGCTTTCTGGATAACCTTGGAATTCAACGGGGCTGTGCGCGCTTTTGCGCAAAGTTTCTGCTTCAAAATATGTTTTAAGTCGGCGCTTCGTGCCTTCAAGGAGCGTGGTCAGCATGATTCGGTGATCAGTCTTTACGAGCGCAACGCCGTTTTTGCTGTTTCATAATTTTTCTCGAAATGGTTCAAATCACATATTTTTTGGTTAGGAGTTTTGTGCATAGCTGACTGAGACCAAAAACACCCGCAACTGTTACAAACGCTAATAACTCCGCTGCTGTAACCCGCATTTGTCCAATCAGGGACATCGACACACGGAAGGACAGACATGTCTAGATCGTTCTCCTTTATTGGGTAATATAATTTAGTCGTTTTTGTATTAATTTTTTTCAAATTTTGGGGTTTGTGTGGGAATCACCCTAAGGACTGCACTGCTTGCAATCAGGGTTCCTGAGTGCTTTGCTTCGCCTGAAGCAAATAGATAATTTAACACTTCAGGTAGTCCTGGAACCTTCAGAGCCCTTTTACGACCACATTGATCCTGTAAAAGTGCAGCCACATCTTCTGACACCTCCGGTAGTCTTTTCATAGCGCCTACCCTAGGTTCGTCTGTAACCTGAGTACGTCACAGTCGTTTCTCTGTCGTTAGTCTGCCTTTTGATGTAACCATTTACGTCTGTCAAACGTAGCCTCAACCTGTTGACGTAGAATGTTGTTTTGGGTTTTTAGAATGAGTAAAGCTAACAATTAGGGTGGGGATTGGAGGCAAAGGTGCGCGTAAAATGTGGCTTTCGAGTCTTGAATGGAAGACTGATAAATATGGGAGAAAATGTCAATAAAGCCTTCGATTTGAAGTGTGTGACTAGTTTGTTTATCCGTCAAAAACCGAGTTTTGAAAGTACACTATAGATTCAAAGATTGTTGTCCTAAAACTTTGAATTTTAAGACACCATCTTCGGCTTTAAACCTTGAACTGTGCAATTTAAGTGTTGTCCTAATGCTTACGCAACCACGCCGTTCTTAACTTGACCTTTTGCTTCACAAATTTTACAACCAGTATTCGAACCAGTTTTTTCTCAATTTTCATTCTGTGGAATTGCGCTTTTTATTTTTAGAAAAATTAGTGGTGATTATGTTGGACACAAATTCTTGTTTGCCTGAAGTGCACAATCGGTTTGTATGTTTTATGGCATGTGAAAAACTGGATTTGTACTTCCACCATAGCGTAAAAGGCCAACAAATAAAGGTGTGGCTAAATGCCTAGGGGAAATCGGATTTCTTTTCATTGGTGTAGTGGTGTCGTAAACATCTTACGTAAGAGTTTTATTCAATTGAAATTCGAAAATTGAAGTCTTTCTTAGAACAATTGTTCGTTATTCTTAAAAGTTTTAAGTTCAAATTTGATCAAATTTTTCGGATAAACAAAGTTAAAATTTTCTTAATTTTTGCCTTCCGAAAAACCCTCCGAAAAATTCATTTCTAACGTTTTGTTTTGGCCTCTGTTTATTTGCTCTGAACAGGCAATGTGAACTTGAAATCTACGTCAAGAGCTGAAGTTACGTGCATTTGCAATGTACGTGCAAGTTGCGATTTAGATTTTTGAACTTAATTTTTCATTTCTAATTTTTACAGAAAAGTACTTTTCTGAATCTCTGTAAAGAGGCTCTTATAACACGCTATTTTACCTACCACGAACAGGAAATCGTGCAGATAATTTGAAAATGTGCACGACAGACAATTTTTTTGCAACTTTTTACGCGCCAATCCTAATTTTTTAAATGTCTGGTTATTGAGTCGCATGTTGATTGTGTGCCAATTTGTTGTGCTATTGTACCATGCAACCGAATTTCACATTTAATCTAAGAGTTGGTGCTTATCCTCGCATTTCCAAGTGCCAAAAATGCTGAACGCAGTCATTGTGTAGCTAACTTAAACAACAATGCTTTCGACGACTGCATGGGGTGGTGTTTAGTCCGCACGGAAGGTTACGGGTGGAGTCTTAATGGCGGTGTTTGTTTTGTGTGCGGTTTCACATCGTTCGAAAATTTTGGTGGACAGAAAACAAGCGGACAGTTCTCTGTTATTATGGATGGGATTTGGCTTTTCGAAACATTTTTGCATGGTCCAAAATTGTTTCAAAACTTAATCGCTTTTTTGCCATAGCAGATTTAGAGTTTATCAACGTTTCTTTAACGTCTTTCTTTTTAACGATTCTTGAAAGTTGATTTTTTAGCAGCAGCAATGTCTTATTAAAAACAGTCTCAGCAAAATTTACAAGTTTAACAAATTGTGTTTGTTGGACCACTTCCACTGTTTGGATACTTACACTTTTGGTCCACTTTTTAGATACTTCCACTCAACGTTTACATATGTATTGTAATATTTGAATTGCTGTAAATTTGATTTTGATTTTGAAATCTAAGTTTTTCGGGTTTCAAACACACTTTTTTATTCAAAATGCGATAATTTTTGATTCCCAAAGATTTCACAAGTTTCAAAAATGCAGTTATCATTTTTAGTTTTTTTCGCTGTTGCGCGACAGTATTTTCCTTAAATTAGCATTGTTCGGCGCTTACAGATTTGTATTTTGCAATAGCCTCGGCGCCACGCGCCTTGTTTGAGCGATTTATCGGCTAAACAAGACCTTGACGCTTTAAATTCCACAAAAAGCGTGCTTGAAGCCTCAAAATTTTCACCGTTGCTCTTCTACCGCCGCTCGACACGATGCGCAAAACCACAAAAATTGAAGCGACGACGAAAACCTTGTAAACCATTTATTGACTCAATCAAACTCGCGTCAGGAAATTTTGTAACGGACGAACACACGGACGGACACGTCTGGATCGTTCTACAGGGGTATCCATAAATACTGTAACGCGTAAAAACAATTATAACTTTTCACAGAACAAATCAAACAACCCGTTTTATATACCATTCGAAAGCGCAGGAAATTCTGTACATGATACAATCAACAACATTCAAAGTGACCGCCTTCAGCTTCGAGCAGGCGTCCAATCGCTTCTGGAAATTTTTCAAAATGCAGCGATCATTTCTGGCGTGATTTCGTCCCAGGCTTTCTTCAGAGCGATGGACTTGAACACGCTGGAATTTGAGCAGCTTTGCAATCTTAGGAAAGCTGCTCAAATCCACGGCATTCCACGCTTGTGGTGGGCGATGATCGTGGAACGGTCTTCTTGGGACACCATTTTTCTGGAATACAGGGGAACAATAGCAGTGAATAACACCGATTCAAGATCAAAATGACGCGAGGAACACGAATAAAACAATAGCAAAAGTTGAAAAGTGCTCTAGATCGAGAAAAGTCTGTTCGGTTGCGTTACAGTATTTATGGATACCCCTGTATTTTATTACTTAAAGGCTGTTTTTGTGGTTGCAAACGTCAATGTGAAATTTTTGTGAACTTCCACATAAGATATTTCTGGTAACTGGAAGTTTAAAAAATTCATTAAATAGAACGCCTATTTTTGGTGCTGGACATTTTCTACTATAAGTTTATCACATTTTTGAATGTGATTCAATTTTCGTTTTTCAGAGCGTCTTACTCATACCAAAAATACCAAAGATACCAAGATACCCATACAAAAAACATTAAAAACAAACCATTTTGCTTTCATGTAAGTCGCAATTTTTGTGTTCTTTCATCTACGTGTATTCGTAGTTTTTGTCAAATCTACAACATTTTGGTTTTAAACGTTAAAGTAAATTTTAAATTTCAAAAACTTGATTTTTGGTTCTGACTACTTCGAAACACTTCTCTGTGCTTGTGGATTTATGGTCTTTTTAGTGTGAGTTCACATTTTCTTAAACGTTAAGGCAACAATTCTTCAAAATTACTTATATTTAAATGTGAATTCGAATTTTAACCTTGCTGTCGTTCTCCTCCTCAGCTACAACATACACAAAACGTCCAACCCGAATCTCCTCGTAATCGGCAACTTTTCCATCATTTCCGCAAAAATACAAACAAGCGTCTGTGGGAGTGCGTTATCCATCCATTAATTGGCTCACCGCTCGTGACGTGTTGAGTGAACGAGCGCTGTTCTCTCGCTAGCTGTTCACTCGAGTCGCCGCCGCGTCGTCCAGTTTCCTTCTTTTTCTTCTTTTTCCCGTAACCTGAGAGCGGCTGTGCAATGCGATTCCTAATTAGCCGCTTTCATTGCTGTTGCCATATTCTGCTTTTGATAGCTTAGTTGAGTGATTTTAGCTGTTGCAGAAATCTATCGCCAAGCTAGATATCTATATTATCCTGTATCTACTCTCTTCGCTTCAAAATGGGACTGTGCCAAAGCGAAGAGGAGAAAAAGAACCAAAAAGCGAGTAAGGACATCGACAAGAAGATCAAGGAAACTCAGGCGACCGAGGAGAAGATTATTAAATTATTGCTGTTGGGTAAGTGGTCATGGTCGCATGGGAACAGATGGTTTTGGACGTACGCAACGTGGTCAAAGATCTGCGCCTGTGTGCTTGTGTTCTTGGAAATCAGCGTTTTTCGTTGAGCCGTTTTTCTCAGAGCAAATTTACAGAGAACTACTGAGAAGGGACAATTCAGAGCTATGAAAAAATGCTTAGAATAACAAAACAGCTATTAAAGAATTATAATTACTACCGGCATTGAACCTTGATGTCCAATATGGCAGCCTAACGCTTAGCCGGATCCGCCACTGACGCAAATGGAAACTTCTGCTTAATATAATTCTTTTTGCCTTGTGTAAAACTGTTGCCTACTTTTTCCACCCACTCCCTTTCCAAAGTCTAATTAAGTCTGTCCATAATTGTTGCGGTCTTGTTTACTGCGCTGCACATAAATTCTTGCGCAGATTTATGATCGCCAGCCTTAATCAATACCCATGGAATTTTTATGTATCGATGTTTTTTATGTAAAACTGTCGTGACGTGAGAAAGCGAGGAAAACAAGGTCTTGCGGGGGAAATACGCATGCTACTCCTTTCCACCTGTTGTGTTTTTGAACATAGCAATGAGATGTGGGATGAGTGCTAACGAAGGGTTAGGGAGTGGGTGTCTGTAGCAACAAGCAAAATTCACAAACCCAAAAATGGTGTTTTTACGATAAATCCGAAAAATTCTAGCTTTTGACAACCCTTAAAAGTTGCCTGCACCAAAGAATCATGCTTTCCCATAATGAATTAACGCTTGTACGTAAGCTGACCTCAGTACATCTGTTCTACGAAAACAGCGTTATACTTGAAAACATCGTAATTACGCATGAATAGGTTTTGGCGGTTGTAGGAATGGCTAATTATAGAAGCGGCGATGATATTCAAGGCTTTTTTTGGCTTGGCCTGATAGTCAATCTGGTAAGACGTTAGGCTGCTATGGTGAACACTAGGGTGCGAAGCCTAGAGCAATCGTTATATATTAAAATACGTTTTGAGCCTAAACAATTGTTTTTTTGCAGCTGAGCCTTAAGAACTTTGCTGAGGTTGATTCAAATGATCACCAACACGTGAAATTTGCGCAAATGACAATTTTCATAGATAATTGCGGTGCATCACAATTCTCTCATTAACAGGAAGTCGGCTTCTAAATTAAGGTTATTTACTACTCGGAAAGGACAACCGTAATTTTAGAAAATTACAGGTAAAAGCTGATTCTTGGCTATCGAAGGTAAATACTTTTTAAGCTCTACAATAAGGCTTGGCGCTATAGTTGAGTGGTTAGCATGTTAGCCTGACAATCCAGAGATCACAGGTTCGAATCCCCTTACAAAACAACTTTTTATGTTTTCTGTTTTTTGCTTGAAATGTGTTCTAACCCACGTTTCATCCCTTCTTCCCACGCCTCCATATTGCTCACTCCCTTTTGCAACTCTAATACATATCCGGAAATGTGCGCATTCGTGGGAACATCTCAAATTCCTCATCCCAAGGATTCGCACGGAAAATCGAACTTCTCCGGTCTTCGGGCATTCAATTAGCCACTAATGAGTCCATAAGCTATGAATAGAGTTCTCTAGGTAAAACAATGTTGACAAGCCTGCTTATTAGGCTCTGTTTGAAGGGGTCAGCTGATGAGGAAGTAGGCAAACATGCGATAATTCCTAAAAGTGTGGTTTTTAGGCGCAGGAGAATGTGGCAAGAGCACGGTGCTGAAGCAGATGAAGATATTACACAGTAACGGGTTTTCGGACGACGAATTGACGCAACAAAAAGCAGTCGTCTTCAATAATACGGTCACAGCTATGGGCATGTTGCTCAAAGCTATGGGTACCTTTAAAGTCAGTTTTACGGACCCGGCACGAGAGGTAATGCCGAAAATCAATAGTAGAATTTTGATACTAAATTTTGATCCTTGCAGAGTGACGCGAGAGTAGTCTTCGACTGCATCAAGGCGAACGAAGAATCGGACCCGTTTTCGCCTGAACTCGCCATCGCTTTGAAAAATCTCTGGGCAGATCCTGCGCTTCATTTGACCGTTTATGACAAGAGGAGCGAGATCCATCTTACTGATTCGGCTAAATAGTAAATGTTCAACTATTTGGGCAAAAGTTAATTTGGTTTTTTAGCTTTCTGGACGACATTGACCGGATCATGAACCCTAACTACAAGCCTACTGCTCAAGATGTTCTGTTCACGAGAATCAAAACAACCGGAATTGTGGAGGTCACGTTTCAGATGAGTGGCGTGCAGTTTAGGTGAGTTGGGAATATTAGAAAAATTCTTTATTATAATTTTTGCTTTTTCAGGGTGTTTGACGTGGGCAACGTTCCGAGCGCAAAAAGTGGATCCACTGCTTCGAAGATGTAAACTCTGTGATTTTTATCTGTGCCATCTCAGAGTACGACGAAGTGCTATTTGAGGACGAAACCACGGTAGCCTATCCTTATCTTAAAGATTCCTTAACTCGTTTTCCCAGAACCGCATGGTAGAATCACTCCGCCTGTTCGACTCCATCTGCAACAGTCGATGGTTCTTCGAAACGTCGATGATCCTGTTCCTGAACAAAAAAGATCTCTTCGAGCAGAAAATCAAACGGTCCAATATTACACCTGCGTTCCCGGAATATAAAGGTAGCCACGCTCTCAAAAAACGCTTAACGAAAGTCAATTTCAGGAGCCCAAACTTACGACGACTGTATAAAATACATCCGTCAAAAGTTCGAGGAGGCAAACACAAACCGAAAAAAGACGATTTTTGTGCATGAAACTTGTGCGACTGACACGAATCAAGTCCAGATTATCTTGGAAAGCGTGATTAGTATGATCATTCAAGCCAATCTTCATAAGTCTGGACTTTATTAAATGTGTATTTGAGTATTTATCTTAAGATGTCCTGTTCCATTTTGTGGTGGTGAGCTCCGTTATCTGTGTTCTAATAAATTCGCTAACAACACGCTTCATTCCACAACATCTTATTTCTGGCTTCTTTAACTTGGGATTTTTCAGTTTTTTTTAACCTTCCTCCCTTGAGTTCGGCAGCTTTATAGGTTCCCGGACAGAAGAGCCAAAAATGAAAAGAGCCAATAAATAGCCATAGACAAAACAGCCGAAACAGCCCCAGCCTTCCGATCTCACACGCTGGTAAGCTTCTCTTGACAATCGACGGACTACTGGAAAAATATCCATTTTAAGGTAATTTTTCAGTTGTAACTAGTGTACCAGCGATGGAAGATTTTAGAACGTTTAAGTTAAACCTATGTTAGAATGTTGCGTGCCCTGCTTTTTGGACAAGGAACAGGATGCGTTTCTCCAAGCTGTTTTCATTACCGCGATATTACGAAACAACGGAAGGTAGGTAACAGAATTTCAGACAAGCGAGAAAAAAACCCATTTTTAGCTATTCATCGCTTATCGGACATACTGATAAAAGACGAACAAGCGCCTCTAGGCGCTGTCGGACAAAAGAGCCAAAAAAACAGCCAAAATCAAAAGAGCCAAAATCAGAATATTTAAAACAGCCAAAGAGTTTAAAGTTGAGCTTCTTTTCAAACAGCGGGGATAAGGCTGGGGCTGGCCTCCTGGAACATCTTAGGCTTAGGCTTGGACATTTTTCAATATAGTTTTTGCGGCGAAACCGCCTGGCACCGGGGATAGTAAGCTGTGGTCGGTGGTCGACAGTTTCAAAGATAGCGGTGTGTGCAGGCTGGGGCTTTTTTGGCTGTTTTGTCGTTGGCTATTTTTTTTTGGCTCTTTTCATTTTGGCTCTACTGTCCGGGAACCCCTCTAGGATGTCCCCACTACTCCGATAAAACCGACGCTCAAAAATTATGATGAAATGTTGCAAAATAAAAAAACAAGAAGCCTTAGAAGACTCAGCGGGTGAGGGAGGCACTTAACACAAGTATCTGATATGCACTTTTGCTGATAGCCGTTGATATCGTTTTGGGCTTTGAAATAGTGCCTTGTATCTAGGAAACTAACAATTCCTTTTTCAAGGTCTAAAGCTACGTAGAGGTCAACGTAGTAAAGCAGGAACGGCAATTTTCTGGCATTTGTAAGGCGCGAGCAGTTCTACTTTCGACACCCAAAAGAGCACATGCAGCTTCCGTTTCTATTATGTTCCAGAAGCTGATCAAATTCAATTTCAGCTTCTTGGTGACTTTTTGGCTTTGTCCAACTTCAAGGATTTTACGGAATGGAGAGACCTCGAGGTGGGAAGTATCCGGATTAGCGAGCAGTACGAGGCTGAGTGCTCTGCCTTAGAAGACCAAAGCTTCAATGTTCTTAGGCAGGTGTTGAGCAGATCCGCGTGTCCTGTCCACGTCAACCTCAGTGGCGTCAAGACGAAGCTGCCAACCAAATTGAGCAGTTTGCTGAATTTCTGTAGAATCCACACCATGGTTTGTTTACAAGGCTCTCCAGGTCAAAATCGCAATTTTTTTGTTGAAGCTGCAAGGAAGGGCACTCTTGAAAAGCTTCAGCTTATCTACGTTCCTGTCGATGAGGCACTTCTAAGCGTAATTGTTGACTGGATAAGAAGCAGCTGCTTTAAGTATATAGAGGTATTAAAGACCAAGACACCTACTTTGGTAGAAAACATTTTGAACGTGGCTCAAGAGTTGCATTTGAACGGAAGAAAAGTTTGAGTTGGAGTCGCGCCAAAGTTGCAGTCAATCTATAAAGATCTAGATTTGGCTCATGACGATTGGTGGGAAATAACGAAAACTCTGTTTTTTTGATGGGTGATGGGGGTTTCAAATTGAGGCCCTGGACTTTTGATGAATATTAATTTATAAGAGTAAAGCGACCTTGTACTTCTAGCACTCGTCCTTGCCAATGGTTACTTTCTCGGTTGTCCAAATATATGGAAAGCTTAAAACGGCGTCAGTTGCTCGCACTCGTCGCTCTTGAAGCAACGGCCACGCGGGGTTTCACTGACGGCGGCGACACCACACGAGCTGCGGTTACAAACACTTTATAATCTAACACGAAGGCCTCGTCGTAGCAATACGGCTACGGAGGCTAAAATAACAAGAACAACGAACCACAACAAATCACGCAGACCCAACTCAACAACAACGAAATAGCCTCGGCTTCTACCGTTTTCCGCGGCGACGATCCTCCGAGGTCTCGTCGCGATGTGCGCGCTTTGAACCGCGACCCACTCTTCGCACGTTCGGTTTGGCGCCCATTGTCTGGCAGCGTTTGGCGGCTGTCTCTCGACCCGCGTTGGCTGTCTCGCGCGGCGATAGTTTTGAGAGTCTTGCAGAAAGCTCACCGGGAAGCTGTAAGAGTGATTCTTGCGGGGACGGCGGTCACGGCTTCTTTGGACGAGAGCAGGCTAACGGCGGGTCAAGAGCGGCACTTTATCGTAAGTGTTAATGGCCTAAATCAAAATTTGAAACTTTTTAGTTTGACTGTAGCTTATCAGGAAGGTGTCAGAAGAAGTCTTAACCTCAAGCGAAATGTTGTAAGACAACTTGAAGATAGTGAAGCGCATTCCGGTACCGTAATTGTTAACTTGTGCACAGGTGGTAATCTCACAATGGTCGCTGGTGGCGTCGACTTCAAAGTTCTACGTCAGCACGTAATAGTCGCAAGCGTTTTGCTTGAATTCTACATTGGTCTCTTTTGTCTCTCTTCCAATTTAAACTAATCAAGGCATTTTGGGTCTTAAAGCGATATTGTCACGAATTTACGAATTTATGTTGTGAAATCAACATTTTACATGAAGTCACACCCCCTTATTACACCAATCGGAGCAGGTTTCTCTCCTCGCTCTTTTCCAGTTTTTCGTTTCGAGTTTTTTGGGGAAGTCATCTGTCCATCTTGTTGCGGGCCATCCTTGGGGTCTTGTAGCCGGTGGACGCCATGCTTCGATAAGGGTGGGCCGTGGTCGGCGTTGGCCATCTTCTAGGCAAAAGTCCATTCTCTTCATTGCGGCGGCCTCCGTGATTTACTTCACCTTCGTGACGCTCCGCGTTGCTGCGTCGGTCGATGAGCCTTGACCTTTGACAAAGCAAACTTGGCTTTGCTTTGTTGCATTTCAACTCCAAGTCTACAATTTAAAAAATACTGTTCTTAAACCTCGCCCTACGACTTCGCTAAAGACATTAGTCGAATCGTTGACTCTGTACAGAATCTAGAAAGAGGCATATTATTATGGCATTCCCGGTCATGGTTTAGGTTTCTTTATTGTCGTCTTGAAGAAGGGGTGTCTTGAAGAAGTCACCTCTAAGTGGCAGCAGTTTTAACCATTTTGAAGCAAGGTTCATACTAGTCGACACAAACCCTATTCAGTCTGCTGTGGTCATTCGAAGTGTTGGATAATGCATTTATACTGAAAGGAAGGACTGTTCTAGCAGAACCAACTGGAGATACGGTGGTTTTCTTCAGTATTGAGTGACTTTTTTGAGATTTCGACTATTTTTTGACCGACTTTGCGCTTGTTCCTATGAAGATCCGTTGTCTTTGTTCAAAAAATGGTTTTATTCTAAGCAGATTGTCAAAAAGATTATATTGGAGACCAACACGGCTGACCGTCTTCATAAGAGCTCGCAGTGAAGCCCATTCTCTTCTTCTCATAGTCAAAAGACTATAATACGTGCTGAAACGTGTGGCTAAGGAAGTAGGAAAGGAATTTGTGGGCGCACGTGCGCAATAAACGAAGCCGGTGTCCGCTATTTGTGTTACTGATAACTTTTATGTTCTAGTTTGCGGAACAGTTCAAACTCCAAATGCGGCGCTTATCGCTAAGACAAAATGGAAAAAGAAAGAAAAGATCATAGGTGAGACTGACAGGAGAGTATGGTTCAGGGGTTAAAATGTGAAGGTTGAGGAATTACAGGATTAATTCGAGATGTGGATCACCCGGAGTGAATCAATATTGAAGAACCTATGTGATTGATTATATGCACGTGGTGTAGAGGTAGTGCACCAGCCTATGAAGTTTGACATCCGGGTTCGATCTCTCTCTCAACCTACAATTCTTGTCCAGCTTATTAAGCGTTTATTCAACCAACAATCACATTTTTAAGATTAACAAGCAAGTTGCTTCCACGAAATCGTGTAAAACGTATCGCCTGAAAACTGATGAATCGTATATTGATCCTTAAGGCCACACTCGTCGGCTTCTTTAGCCATAGAAGGGTTAATAATAAGTTCATAAGGTCTTTCGTCCTTTTCCGAACGATTAGCTATGGCTTTCAAAAGCTCTACATAGACGTTCCTACATCCTTTAGGCAACTCTAAGCGAAATTCGTTAAACAGCTTGGTTGACATCTTAGCTAGAATTACGTTTTCCACGTTTTTCTGTATTCTTTGGTTACCGCGTCTGTAGCCTAAAATGGCTTTTCTGGCTTTGGATGCCATATCAATTTCTCCCTCGAACTGAAAGCTTAGAGAGGCAGTTGCGACGGATACTATGTTCCATAAAAGCAGATTTACAGTAGATTTGTGCTTTTCAAGGCAAGGTCCCTTAACCATGACCAAGAGACAAAGTTCATACTTCAAGTTTTGCAGAATTTTCACGAGCTTTTGTAGTACGTCTTCAGTGATAGGCAAACCGGCCTTATTATTTTTAATCGGCTTTTTAAACTTCTCAAAAATGAATGTTTCTAACTCGTCCCGAGCGTTCCATTTCTCGATATGAAAGCAGCATTTGTAAAAAAGCCCATTTGGAGCAGAAATAATACGGAGCTCGTAGGGTGGCTTGAAAAAACGTAGCTCAGCTTCATCTGACCATTGAGAGTTCAACTGGAGTAGACTTTTGGAGGAAGGAAAGCGTGGAAGACGGGACTGAACGTCCCACTTAAAATCGAGAGGCACGAACTCCATGGACAGGTTTGCAAAGCAGGAATTGTGGATGTGAGGTAAGGTCTGCGTACTTGATTCTAAATGTGAAAGTGTGAACAGTATTGAAGAAAATGTGAATAAATCAGTGTTGGTCGTGATAGCGTGGTAGGATCAGTTGTACTGTTCAGTTCAGAAACATGTCTACTTTTCCATCATTTTCTAGCAGTTAGCAAGTTGTTTAGATTCAAAGCAAACAAACCTCTAGGATCCAGAAAATCTAGAATGATATTGAGTAATTCTATTTTTAAGGTTTAGTAAAGCCTAGATGTTCTATCTATGCTAAGACCATTGTTTTGACATCGCTTTTTTGGCAGACACACCTCGGCCTTAAAAGATTTGGCATGGCTTTAGAGCTTATCGTCAGTCCCAACCTCTCATTTCATCTCACCATCCTTCAACCCAACTCACAACTTTTTATCTCTAAACATCTCAAAAGATTCCCACAATTTCCCCAAACTATCTAGGACTGATGATAAAATCGACAAGAGGAATATTGAGAGTGAGGGTTCAGTTGGGTGATCCAGAGGAAGACAGAAAGAATATGTAAAAGGTGGAAGTGATCATGAGTGGCCCACACGAGACAGTTTAGTGGTGGTTGGTGTTAGATTGCTGGAAGTTGAGGTTATAATAGATTTACAGGAAAAGCGAAAAAAAGCCAACCTACGTCTTCATACCGGGCTGCCGATCAAACTTTTAGCGCTCTAAATAGTTCTCTTTTCTCGCCCAATGTAGGTTTTTCAGAAAAACGGAATGGGAAATCTTCGGCTGCGACGTGTTGAAGCTTTTCTTCTTGGAACTTCTGCTCCTTTATTGCCTTGCTTTCATCGTCCCTGGCGTCTATGAAGGTCAGATTTGCGTTGAGGGTAAGTCTCACAACATCGACAGAACACGCGAATCTGCTCAAAACCTGTCTAAGAACGTTGAAGCTGTAGTCGTCCAAGACCTGATACTTTGTCTCGTAAATCTGAATCCAGCTCACCTCGACGTTCTTCCATTCTGTAAAATCTTTGAAATCGGACAAAGCCGATTCCCGATCGAAAGTCAAAAATTGGATTTCTCGAACAGAACATAAATTGTTTGAGAGCCTTCTCGTTGCATTACAGTCTAGCGAAACTAATAATCTTCTTTTCGTTCTTTATCAGTCGTTCAGTCGATTGGCGGTCTTATCATTTGCGACTTCTGTGTCGTCCAAAACGCATTGCGTTCCACAGTAAACAAAGAAAAATCGATCGTCAGCAAAACTTGTGTTCAAAAATTGGTGAGTTCTTAAAAGCAGTTATTTATTGCCAACTAACGGGGCCGCGCGCGTTCTTGCGCGACAGTATTTTCTTTGAATCAGCATTGTGTTTCGCGCATCACAGATTCATATTTTTGTCAGCGTCGGTGCTACGCGCCTCGTTTTAACGATTTCTCGGCTAAAGGACATCTCGGCGTTTCGAATCCCTCCAAAAGTGCGCTTAAAGCCTTGAAATTTTTAGCATTGCTCTTCCCCCACCGCTCGAAACGGTGCGCAAAACCACGAAAATCAAGGTAACGGGTGCAAAGCGTGAAAACGCCAGCGCCGCCGCTAACGAAACCCGCGCTTGCTCAATCAGGCAACTCGCGTCTAGAAATTTTGTAACGGACAAACGAACGGACACGTCTGGATCGTTCTTCTTTATATGATAGAGGCGATTGCGAATTTAAGGTAGTTTGGGGTACTTGAAACCCATTTTTATTCATCTCCCCCCAAGTATTTGACAAGGTTTCACTAATTTGAAACTCAGGCTAACATGTGCTTATGCACGCATACCCAGCAGATGGTGTACCCGAAAAACCTGTTTTTTGTTTATAGCATAGCTCCCTTCAAGTGTATGTGTACTTTTCAGCACCTGCTCAATTCTACAGTAGTCGCTTAGGTCAATAAAATTACGTGTTTACTAAGGTTCGCTAGACTTCTTTTTTGACAGTCTTCAGCGTTCCTAAACGTAGTCTTGTTGGACCGTTCTCCATCATTTAATAGAGCGGTTATTCTTTTCTTTAATAAGGAAAAGGTTCTATAAATTTGAACATTGGAAGAAACAACCTGTGCTGCTTTCTAGTGCTATTTCTTGACCAAAGCGTATTGATGAACAAAATGTCGATGTGATACGCCAGAGGAGAAACGATAAGAAGGTGAATAGTAATTTCACATTGTTTTAAACTCTGAAATTTTGTATTTATTTCAGAGCAATCAAAACCAACACTCAAAACCAACACTGTATCTCAAACGCTACTGTATTGTAGTAAGGTGCATTGAAAAATGGTTAGTTTTTCAGTTTTTTGGGTGGTAATTTTAGTATACTTTTTGACATAAAAACAACAGATTTTTTCTGTTTTTTTGTTTGCTTTTATTTTTAGGTGAGCGTTAGTTTGCGCCAAGAAACTTGTGATATCAGTAATAAGTTGCTTTGTACCAGAGATGGCGGTTTCGGTTTTCGGTTTCGGTTAACCGAAAGTTCGGTTTCGATTTGTGAAAACCGAACATGCGTGTTGTTCGCGCGCCCTTGCGTCCACAAACGACGAAAACGCGCGACCAATCGCCGTTTTGAACATATCGCTGACGTCACAATTATCACTATTGTCATGTGAACGGTAACCTATAAACTCGCTCCTTACGAATCCCATCCACCGAATTCTTCGTTTGGGTGTTTTCGTTTCTAACAGCGAACAATGACTTCTCGATCGAGCATGTACGTTCATTTTCAGGAAACCGCATCTAGATCCGAAAACCGAACTTACGGTTAACCGAAACCGAAAACTGGAAATCGCATCATTTTTAGGAAAGTACACAAATGCAAATCCTGCGGTCGCGTACTGGTTGAACCAAAAGACAAGTCGACCAGCTCTCTTCACAAGCAGAGATGGCGGTTTCGGTTTTCGGTTTCGGTTAACCTCAGACTTTCGGTTTTTGCCATCTCTGTTTCGTACCACCATCCCAACTATGCAACCACAAAGTTTTTAAAAATGTCAATTAACTAAAAATGTCAGTCTTAGATCTAGGCCTAATTACAGTATGTTGTCTCCGGTAAAATTTAACTGAACACTTTTTTTGCAGCTGTCAACATTTTTGGTCAGAGACCTGAAAATCGGTCAAGCTGGCCACGTGTCTCGCGTCGCTGTATTCTCCATGGGCAAAACGGTGAAAATCGTACTACGACTGAATGATTCGATTAACTGCACAACAATTAGCAACGGACTCGATGGACTGAAATATGAAGGAGCCTGAAATATTGATGCCTAGAATGTCGCGAAGTGAATTTTAAGACAACATGCTTAAAAATACATTTAGATCAAAAATTTAAGTGGTTTGCAGTAAGTCCAGCTTAAGCTGCTCTGCATGCATTATTAAAATTCAATTACGCAAACAATTTTTAGTACAGTTCGTAGGCCTAACCCTACAAACTGTACTAAGTCTACTAGAAATGCGAAGCCTGTAGAGGCAATGCGTTGCGTTGCAAAAAACATGATGAAGTTATTGAAGCCTAGGGTTATGCGTGTCAGAACAGCTAAGCCAATTCGCTTCCGCCGTTCAAAAAATTTTTTTGAAGTTCGAAACCTGTTGTATGAACCGCCATCGCGTTGCGCGATATTCAATGCGCGGTAACACGCGTGAGCCGCATCTAGAATTCTTTGTGCCATTTCAGGCGCTTGAGCCCAGAAGACGTCTAAATACTTAAACCTCCTGCTTGTGATTAGTCCAATCAATGATAATGTTTAGAAAAGACTCAACTACTGAAACATAACTTAGTTTTTGTTCTCGCTTTCCTTGGAGCTTCACTTAATGACTACAAGATAGCAAAAAGCAAGTGTGATCAATTAGCATTACATGGCGTCATATCTTTGTGCATAGTCGATTGAGCTTGAAAAAGCCCGCAATTGCGCCAATTTGACGTTTGCGGATTCCTACGCTGTCGTAAAACCAACGAATATGCGGCGGCGACGGACCAAACGTGCGAAATGCGTGACGAACACGTCTGCATCGTTCTCCTTAATTCAATAGGATATGAAACAAAAGTGTCAAGTTGAAAATTTCTGCTTTGATCTACTAAGAGAGCATTATTACGTTTGGATTCAAAATTATAACAGTATCGCAAACACTTGAAAGCAGTTTCCTCATGGCTTAATTGTACTAGTTTTCACCAAACTAAGCAACCGATTTAATTTTAGGTGAGAGTATCTATCTTCACAAAATTGATTAAACCCTAAGAGAGAGGATCTGTAAGCACAGAGCAAGTGTGCGATATAAAATGAACGTTCTTTCGGTTTTGGCGTCAATTTAAAATATTTTTACAGGTTCAATGCTTTATCTCTAAAATGCCTTGACACGACATTGCCTTCAGCCACGACTCAAAGAGAAATATCGATTGTCACCGAGAATTTTATTTATGGAAGTCAAGTATTTTGAAGCATTGCACATAGTCGATTCAAGTCCGATGAAGCCTGGTGTGTTCGTTCAAAATGTGTTGGATTTTGCTTATGAACTACAACTGAAAGGGACACGAGGATATACGACAAAGTCAGTTTCCGTGAGCAAAAATATATGAGATTACGGATATCGGTTTAATGAATTTTGGTTGGACACGGACGGTGTCCGCTTGAAGATTGTGTTAGTGGTCTTAATTGATACGTCGCATTTGTTCAACAAAAGGTTTCATTTAAACAATCAGATTTTATTCAAGATCACACTTTAAAACAAGTCTGACCCTCTCCTGCCTAAAAACACTAATTAAGAGCACCTGTAGGCACATGGATAAGAGACATCTTTTCTAAAAACCAATATAATTTTTGCTAGGTTGACCGTGCGTAGCTGACACATGACTATGTGATTCTCGACACTTTTGTATTGATTCGCCGATTAACGTTAATCGATTGAAGTCTTATCATTCGTCACCCTGTATAGTTGAAACCAACACTGCGCCGCGTTCAGTGGTGGCTAGCAAATAGTAATCGATCGTCACTAAGATTTTTCTTCATAAATTGGTGAGTGTTTGACAAAACCCGTAAATTTCACTGCTTTCATTTACAGCAATACGCGTGCTGAACACGCGGCATCCAACTTCGATCTATTATAGCACAGTTAACAAATCCAACGGCTACGAATCAAACAAACTCAGCAAGAAGTGAGTCTACTTACACTAGTAATTTTGATTTGCTTTTAGATCTATTTACTTTTACGTTCTTATGGCGCTTCGTAGCTTTGATGACAGTACGGACGATTTACATGCGCAACTCCGCTGTTCAAAAAACAACGTTAAAGGTGAAAAAAGTCGTATTGTACAAGGTTTGCATTTTCAGTCCAGTGACCAGTGAGATAAGCGAATTTAGTCAATTCTGGTAGTATTCGACTTCGACTGTTCGAGGCTGTTCGACTGTTTGCAAAGTGCTTTTCTGTATTTTTCTGCTTTCAAAACCAGAAATGACTAAATTCGCTTATCTCACTGGTCACTGGCCACTTTGAACCTTTGCTTGTTAGTCAAACTTAGAGTTTTGACCAAATCATTAATTATTCGAATTGCAGCGAAACGCGAGTTGAGTTTGAACGGAACAGTTTCACACTATTTCGATTTAAAACAATTGCGAATCAGTTCACTAGATTAGCTGGAGATTGCCGACTCAATCGAAGTCAACCAATTTTAACTGTAAAAGGTGACTTTACTCACATTAATTGGTGTCAGCCCGATTTACTGTACCTTCTTAGGGCGCTTTATAGCTTCGATGGTAGCGCGGGCGATATACACAACACAACTCCACTCATCAAGAAAACATTGTGAAAGGTGAAATAAGTCTTCACGCTTTGATTGAAAAAGTTTTGCATTTTCAGTCGTGAAGATCATCTGCGAACGGCTTATACGTGATTTGCCGAAAGATCAATCGATGTAAGATTGTTGTATGCCACTTTAAAACTCGTTTTTCATTCTGCATCCCGGACAAACCCACTTTGATATATGCTTTGGCACTTTCCTTCGCTGTTTGTCAATATAATTTTTTTGGTTTGTAACCGACGCAATACCAACTTTCAAAGGAAAACTCCAAGATCCCCTCTATTAAATAAAGGAGAACGATCTAGACATGTCTGTCACAAAATGATGTCGCTCCCTGATTGGTGAGGAGCGGTGTACGGTAGTTCCAATTCTTGCTTGTCGCACTTTCGCGCGCGGTAATCGACGATGCGGTGTTTTGAGCATCAGTGGATGAGCAACGCAGAGAATTTTGAGGTAGCAAACGCGGATTAACGGAAGCGCTTGATCTAAAAAGACTTTGCAACCAAAAAATTGTGTCAGCGAGGCGCGTAGCGCAGAAAGTGTCGCCAATTAAATACTGTGAGGCGCGAAGCGCCGAACTGATTCGAATTAAGAAATGAATTTTCGCGCGATTGCGCACACGACCACGTAAATATGTGAAATAACTGCTTAACCTTCAACTGTACCGTTCATCAGGTAACATGTTCCTTCTACTTTTTAAAGTTTTAAATGAATCTCTTGAAGATGAATAATATGAATCACGGGATATGGATCAGGTCTGTGCGCGTATCGCGCATCGTATCGCAATTTAAAAAATTGTATCGCGTATTGCAGAAAAAAATATTGCAAATACACAGTCCTGATATGGATGTACAGAGGTCAGCAATTTGCCGAAATAATTTTTAAAGGGATTTGAACTCAAGCCGAACGTAACACGCCGACTTTGTAGATTTAAACTGGGTTTAAAATAAATAGCTTTATCCATTTTTATCTCATCCATCCACTGATCAAAGTTCCTTTCTCCCGTCCCAGCTTGACCCTTGCCCCATGCACCATCTGACTTCCTAGTTCTCCCAACCTGTCATCGTCGTCCATCAATCTCTGTTAGCTGCCGCACTCCGCGGTAAGATCATTAATTGTGAAGAAGTAGTGAAGCGCAACTGTTCTTCTTTCGACTAAATGAGCTGAGCTCCTGGTTTTGAGGAACACAGACCAGCACACAGAGGTTAGGTAGCACATATGACGACTGATAAGTACTGGCACTTTTGAGAAAAAGTGCTTCAAGTTTTTACAGCGTTGAAGGGTTTAGAGATTTGTTTTGCTGTTTTCAAGAGAGATTAAAGTTTGGAGAAGTTTAGCGGCAGTCGTCATAATCTGTCGAAAACGTAGATATTGTTTTAAGATGGGGATCGTAAAATTTGTCATAAGCTGTCAGCTTGTGTTGAGATGATCAAACAAATTGACCAGTTAAAATCAAAATGTCAAAGCACTTGAACAGTGTAACGTCAGTGTTTAAAAGTCAAATGACGCTTCCAAGTACAAGATCAAAAGAACGGGAGTACAAAGAGTGGATATCTTAAGAACCATTTTGCAACAAAACTGAAAACGGGTTCCCGGACAGAAGAGCCAAAATAAAAACAGCCAAAAAAATAGCCAACGACAAAACAGCCAAAAATGCCCCAGCCTGCACACACCGCTATCTTTGAAACTGAACTGTCGACCACAGCTTACTATCCCCGGTGCCAGGCGGCTTCGCCGCAAAAACCACATTGAAAATGTCCAAGCCTAAGCCTAAGATGTTCCAGGAGGGCAGCCCCAGCCTACTAGCCCCGCTGTTTGAAAAGAAGCTCAACATTAAACTCTTTAATTATTCTGATTTTGGCTCTTTTGACTTTGGCTGTTTTTTGGCTGTTTTTTTTTGGCTCTTTTGTCCGACACCGCTGAAAACGTTGTTATTATTGAAGGCCACAAAATTTCTAAAGTCATTGTTATTATGTTGTACACGAGGAAGGCTTTATTTACATCCTCAAAGTGCATTTCGTGCGAACCTATATCATGTCAAATTGATTTCACTAAACGGGGAAGTCCCGTTTCAATCTCTCAAACCTCACGATTCACTCATGTGGCTGTTGTGGCTTGAATCCCATTCAGAAAGACATACAATAAACAATAGAACAGTTGGCTTTGTATTAATGAAGGAAGGGTGAGTTTAAGCCCAAGACCAGTCCAAATCCGCTCAGTTGCGGACCAACTAAATTTTGTGTTTGTCCTCCATTTTCGAGTCTGTTTTTATAGGCGAATCAGATGAATTCATTTAATCTAATTCTTAAAGTTCCGTAAAGTGGAGTTCGTGCGTCAGAGCTGGTCTTGAACTATTTGCGAACTTCAAATGCTCGTTTGTTATGGGCTTCAGCTGTTCTTTTAACGTTCCTTTCAATTAATCAACAAGTCACAGACGCCTCAGGAGGCTGGCTAAAAGTTCTGATGGAGTCATGGAGGTTAGAAGCTACGTTCTTAGAGGAACGTTTATTAGATGTAGCTGATGGCAGTCATCTTCATTGATCTGTTTTTCAAAGGGGTTTCAGGTGGTTGTAGGAGCGTCGCTACTAATATTTTTATGTGTTCAAGTGAAGGGTGAAGCTTGTAATAGGAAAAATTGGTGAGTATTCGTACGGTGGCATTTTCTGGGACTGATTTCGTTAAAGGTGGGAGCGTCAAGGTTCACTTTGCCGGATGAAAAACGGTCAAACATACCAGAAAATATAGGCTTACCTATAACCTTTTAGCAGTTCTTGAGTGGTTGCGTTGAGGTCCTTAATGTTGCTAGACACAATCGCTTTCGTTGATGGTCGTGGTAAGCCTTGTTTTCAATTCACCACAACCCAAACGATTCCTCATTTTGCAGAGGAATGCTGTCAGCCTTTGGCTGTAAAATCGCACATTAGAAAGTGCAAAAAATTGATTTGCAGACTCATCACTCACGACCTTATGTCGCCCGGAGTGAGATCTGTCAAATGCAAAAAAGCGATCTTAAATGAGCAGCCCTAAGGCGTCATTGCTGTTTGCCAGATTGCGTTTAAGATCAAAACCTTGTAAAAAGCCACGTAATATTTACTATCACTTTTTGTAGTTAAGAGTACATGTGGCTTAGGCCCATTCCTCGCGTTTGAGTCTTAAATCAAGCGCTACTCACTTCCCGGTTTCTCCTAACAACACACATCTCGTTCTAATAGATCACAAGGGCCTCCGTCACCCGTTCGTCACCTCGTGGGGTGTAATGTGTTTGATTGAGTTGGAATGGAGGGGTGCCGGGCGGAACTTCGTGAGGTTTAAAGCCTCTGCAGAGGGCAATTCTTTTTTATGCCGAGGCTTTCGTGAGTTCTCTCGGGTGGTGGAAGGAAGCGGAACGTTTTTAGGAGCGTTTGGTGTGACCAGGTGGTACGGAAGTGGGATTCACCCTGGATGGTCTTGTTTAAGAAGCTTTGTTATACGAAACCCACCCCTTACATTCAGATTTTCAGTATTTGTTGTAAAGTCCCTTTTCGAGTTGACGGTTTAGTTTTAGGCTCGGTCTTGTAAGAAAAACTAATGCTTACGTCGAAAAGTGGCTGACTGTATGAGTGACACTGAAAAGAACCTTTAAAAATGTAAGAAATAATTGTTTTAAAAGGCGAAATTTTGGCTTTCAAAAAATACTTTTTTAGATTTGCAGACTCTATTTTAAAGTTGTTTTTAGGCACAAGGTTTCGCTTTTATTTAACATGGTTTCATTGCATTTACAGCGGCTCTAAAAATCCAAGGTTCCCTTCAAAAAGTCAAATTTGTGGAACCACTGTTCTACTTTGCTTAAAAACGGAGCGCCGCCTTAATTTCTAAAAAGTTTAACATTTACAAATTTTTGTCGTTTTAAAAGTGACTTTTTGAATGCAGTACCAAGCAAAGCCCATTTCAAGTGCATTCAAAAACTCGGATTACATTTAAAAACTGTTTTTTTTCGTTTTAACAAAGAATTTTAGCCGTTTTTGTTCAGTTTTCTTGTTTTTTGCATTCCTTTATAGTGCTACCGTAACCCTAGCTCGTGCAATAAACTGTTTGTCCTATGCCCTCCACTCGTGCTCCTCCTACGTCACCGTTTTTTACTTGTTTTCAAATACCTCTGGGCGCAAATGTTTTCCGTCCAGACCAATTCTCCAAAGGAATTTGTCGAAAAAATTGGTTTTGGTGGAACAAACAACACAGTAGAACATAGATAAATTTCTGCGCTCGTGGGCGCTCGTGTTGTTGAAGCGTGTCTCTAAAATTCTGTCTCTGACTATTTGAATTTTTAGGTGCTGGAAAATGGGCCAGTGTGCAAGCAACTATTTAGCTGAAGGACAGATTACGGTAGCCAACGGAAGTGAGCACGAGATTTGGATTACCACTGACCATCAGACATCCAAATTTAGCTCGTTTAGAGATAAGATTGTCCCAGCTTCTATGGAAGGTTAGTCTTGAGCTTCACTTTGAAATTAGAAACAAATCTTTTAGCTCAAAAGTGCGAATTGAAGACCACAGCGTCCGTAGCTCCCGGTGACAGTGTTCAGTTTAAGACTAAGCCAGGAGTATTTGGCAGGAAAGTCTACGCTACGGTTCGGTCGGATCCTTTCTCTAATCGTGAGTCAAATGTTTGTGTTCTTAGGTAATGAAATATTCCAGGTCATGTCCCTGGTATGCAGAAAGTCCTCATTGAGAACCACTGTATGAAGAAAGGTGATGGAGTCATTATCAGCAATAAGAATGAGGTGAGTCTTTTAACCTTGCAAATCTGATTCCGAAACCTGAGTCACTTTAACTGGGTATCGCTTGCAATAGCAAAATGGTTGATGCCATCTGTGTATTTCCACAGGCGACTTTGCCTTCATTCCAGGACCTGATTATAACCTCTCACAATGATACTCTTCTAACCGCTGACCCTAGAGCACTGGCAGATCTCGATCAGTCTGTCACTCCTTGGACTCTCAAAATATAAATATATAAATGGGCAAAAGATTACAAGGATTACGGTAGCAAGCAGTGATGTACACACATACAGTTTAGTAGCGTTAAGGTTCATTTTTCTGTCATTTGAAAGAATTTTAGGTTCAAAATTTACAGGAAAATTGAGGCTTACCTCCAACAGCTTTTAACAGTTGGTCAAGGTGAGCTCTTTAACGCCGCTGGTCACATTTGCGTAGGTTAGATATTTGCTGCCGTTGAAGATGGTAGTCTGGGCGCTGGGGTGGGAGAAAATCGAATTCACATAAATAAAATTTTAGGTTACTGTAGCTTTGTAATTTATCCATGGAACATGGATTTTTTCCAGCCTCACATTTATCTCTTCTAACAACTTTGTCCTAAGCCATGTTTACCCCAACTTCTGTCACAAATCCGCCTTGTTTTCGACTCACCACAACCCAAACGATTCCTCATTTTGCAGAGGAATGCTGTCAGCCTTAAGCTGTAACATCGCACATTCCAGGATGCAAAAAAGTGTCTCAGAGACTCATCACTGACGACCTTATGCCTGTTTGCTTTTACCAGATTGCCCTTGCAACCGAAATCTTGTGAAAAGCCAGCTAGTATTTCTGATTTCAGATCCAACGCACCAAGTGTAAAGAAATCTGGATCGACGCCAACGGAGCCTACCATAAGCCCCTTGAGTAAGTTGTTGATTTCAAAACAAAACCCAATTTAACCCATCGAACTGACTTTGACAAATCGCCTCCATCGTCCAAATTCTCATTTCCGTTCGCAATTTAGGCGAGAGACTTTGACCTTCAAGACGATTTTTTCCAACGCGAGCCAGGATGACGTCTTCGTGATGGTTGAAAGTAACAGAAATTACCTGAAACACGTCAGCGGAAAGTTTAAGGAAATTCTCTACGATGAGAAGAACAAGGAAAAGAAGCTTGAAGACTGGAAAGACTTTGTCAAAGTCGCTTCTAACAGTAGCCACGAGTTTAGCTATAAATCAGCTGAAAATGCTAGGGTGTACTTGACAGCCTATAGGCAAAAGGAGAGAGATCGTAAGTAGTAAACAATAGTGTTCGAAAATCTCAAAACTGATTTTTAGATGACCATCCGATGCATTTCAACACTGTCCGCCCGGCTGAATTCTCCTTGCCAGCTGGGAGAAACGTGGTATTGGGCTTTGAGGGCAAATTCCACCTGGCCAAAACCGGAGAAGCCTGTAAAGACGATCAAGGCGAGGATTGGACCAAGGTTCCAGATGCTGGGTAAGTTGTGGTTAGCGATGACATAAGCCGTTATAACAATGGGTGTTTTTGAGTTACAAGGAAATACTGCTTGATTAAAGACTGAAATACGTGGAAGAGGTCTAAAAACAGGCTAAAAGTTTTTGGTCTCAAGGGCAATCTGGTAAACAGCAATGACACCTTAGGGCTGCTGATCTACGATCGCTCTTTTCATTTGGCTCTTCTCACTTCTCACCATAAGATCGTGAGTGATGAGTCTGTAAGTCACTTTTTCGCATTCTGGAATGTGCGATTTTAGAGACACCACTGCATTGCAAACTGAGGAATCGTTTGGAGCGTGGTGAGTTGAAACCAAAACCGATTAGTGACAGAATTTGGGGTAAACATGGCTACCGATCAAGTTGTTAGGACATATGAATGAGGGGGCTAGAAGCTCATGTTGCGTAGATTAAATTGCAAAGCTACAGTGACCTAAAATCTCATTCATACAATTGTAGTTCCTACCACCCCAGCGCTCTGACGACCATCTCCAACGGCAGCAAATATCTGATCTATGCAAACGTGACCAGCGACGACAAGAAGCTCAACGCAAGTACCCAAGAACTGTTAAAAGCTGTTAACGGTGAGCCTCAATTTTCCTATACTTGTTTTACCTTAAAAATGTTTAGAGGACGGCAAAGTGAACCTCGACGCCACCAGCTTCAAAGAAATAGCTCCCGGAAAATGCGAAAAATTCGACCGCAACAAAACTGGCCAGGGCCATTCTATGTACATAACTGTGTTCTACCGTAATCCTAGTATGTTTTTGTCATTTTACATCTCTCTTAAAAAGCCTTTTCAGAATCCAAGGGCGACAGACTGATGGAGATCTGCCAGCGCTTTAGGGTAAACGGACAGAAGAGCATCATTGTGGGAGCTCATAATCAAGTCCTAGAATCAAGACGAGGACGCCTGTGGGAAGACACGGATGGGATCAACCATTTTCCTATTGCAGGCATCACCCAGTTTAAGAGGTTCAGCCATTAATATCATCTAGTTGTGTTAATGTATTTGCTCTTTGTTCTTTGTCTGTACATATCTTAAAGGTATTTTCGAATAAATTGTTTCAGTTTCAAGCAACAGTGAGACCGTTCCAATGACCTATAAATCAAACTAGTGTATCAAAGAACGCTTCTTAAATTAAAAAAAATGTAAAAGCATTTTAGTCAGTCTTGCGCAGACTCTTGCTGACCTAAATTATCTGCTCAATGTTCGACTTTTTGATTTCTATTAAAGTCTGCAAACGTCGATATCGACGTTCGGACAGACAAAGCGACATTGATTACAATTAACAGACTTCATTTTTTACAAATAGCAAATGGTCTACTGCAAAAATGCTAACGCATACAGGGCAACGCAATGAAAAATTATCCTCCTCTGGCCAGACAGTCCGCGGGTCAGACAGAATCGTTTCATTTCTGTCGTACGCGTGGCTGAAGACCGGTCGGTTTCACGTCATTTGTTAGCGAAACCGACAGTTCGTTCCCGGTGAGTGAGCTGGAAATGACTTCATTTTGTCTGGCCAGGGCTCTTTCCGGTCTGTCTGGTCAGCAGGGGTTTTTTGTGCCACCCTGTAGATCTTTAAAACTAGCTGTGTTTTGATAAAAACGTGGCTTTTGATGCTGGCAAATTGTTTAAAAGTCAAATTGAGGAATTAAAGCGCTGGCCACGAATGGTGCGTCGTGAGGCTGCGTTCTGCGGCGGCGTCGCCTCGCTGCGTTGTGCCGCAGCGATTCGTGGCCCCGTCACGAATCATGCGTTGCGAGGTTGCGTCAAACGCATGCGGCGGCGGTGAAATTCTTTCCGCGGTTGCGCGCTCACTGTTGAGGGATTGAAGGTTATTTCGCTGGATTCCTTTGATTCCACATCCTGAAAATGGTCCATACTCGATGCTTTCGCATTTCTCCGGCCAGCAAACTGATAGCAACCGCACTCACTCTCAAAAACGATTGAAGGTGAACATGCGGACTGGTTTTGTACCGACACTTTCGGGTTTTATCCTTCAAGTAGAGCGGATCTCCCTTGTCGTAGAGCATGAATTTCTTTTGAATAAGCTCGATTAGCTTGCTTTAGTTTTCGCCTTCTTTCATTTTGGGACGGAAAGGGTGAGAAATATAATGAGAATTAAGCACAAGTAAAGCATTTCTATGACAGACGCTACAAATTCACGCGACAGGCCAAGAAAATGACGGAGAAAACAATGGAAAACCACCACTACTGCAAAACATAGGTTTTTAAGCTAACGTAAAGTGGTAGAACCCATAAATGACTTCGAAAACGAATTGTCGCAAGTTCGTACGGCGTCGCTCCTACCGCCGGCACCCCACGACGCACCGATTTTGAAAATATTTTGAAAACGCTTATTTGTATGGGAAGGACGACGCATGCTCCAACGCAGCCTACGACGCACCATTCGTGGCCACCCCAACGCAGAACGGCACGACGCAACCCCCGACGCGCGTTCTGCGCGACAGCTCGCAACGCAGCATTCGTGGCCACCCACGACGCACGACGCAGGGCGACGCGCGTTTTTTCGAATTTCGACGCTGCCACACGACGCATCATTCGTGGCATGCCAACGCTGCCGCACGACGCACGACGCATCATTCGTGGCCAGCGCTTAAGAGTGTTCTAACAGTGAGCTAACTGTTGTAAGTGTTCCGTGCTTAAATTTAAGCAACTGTCAAACGGTTAGATTTTGAAACTAAGATGACATTTAAACAGAGCCGCGCAATTCAATTGAAGCCGTGACTCGTAACAAATCTGTGTCGAGCGTGTCAAGCGTCTTCTCTGTCTGACCTAAATGCAAGCAAGTCATTCTTCTATTGCAGCCAGTACCGCTACAAGTATTGACAATTTATTTGATAAAAGTGATACATTTATGCCACAGATTGACCAGAAGTGTTTGCGTTTAATGTGGTTGCTTGTATCTGTACATAGGTGTCTAGTTGAAAAGTATCCTTTCATCGCTGCCAGTCACATTCATGTCACAGCTTCACTGATATCACAGTTTCACCGCCCGTTGTAAATTCTTTGTTTTCAAACTGTCTTCGCACCTGACTCTTCATTTTGTATATGGATTTCGGCGCTAGGCGCCTCGTTCAAACGCTTTTTTGGCTATCGAAACCTCAGCGACTGCATATTTTCGAAATTTTGACTAAAATTGCGTTTACTTTCTTAAAATTCTCCCTGTTGCTCTTCCAGCAACGCCGTAAACAGTTTCCGTCGCTCGCGTCGCGCAAAAATGCGACAAACCATAATTGTAAATCTACCGTATACCACCCCTCACCTTTATTTAATAAATGATACCTTTGAACTCCTCGCCAAATTTCTTGTTTTTTTTGTGCAGTTTGTCGTTAGGCTTAACGCATACGTGTCAGCAGTTCGAATAAAACGTGGCTTTTGATATGTGGCAGTTTCTTGTAAATTGGCGAATGTTGACTTGGCTGATTGCTCATTCGAATCACCAGACGGACAAGACACTTTAAAATAGTAGTTTATTTTTGTGTCTCAGTTTTGACGTATTTTTTACCAATTCAAGACGTAGCAGCATTAGAGACCCTTTCACTTCTACCGACTTTGCATACCAAATTTTTTTTGATATTTGGAATGCCGTTTTTGTTTGTTTTGCGCCAACTGTTTTAGCAGCCCGGTCATGTGATTTAAAGGCCCTAACGCCTTTATTTGTTTTTCTCTACCAGTGGTTTAATAAATATTAGCCTTTAGCTCTATTTAAACTGCACGCTTTGCACGCTGTTATGTGTTTTCGATATGAGCTGGCTTCCCTTTTGGGTCTGCCTCGGTTTTGCGCCGTTAGCTAACGGAAATCGCAGCAAACTTATCGGGTAAAATACTTCACTTTCTTTTTTAGTCTCTCGTTTTATTTTAGTCAAGATGACCTGAAGATTCTCACAAGGCCAGTGAACATCGACGGGCAGAATTATGACTTTTTCCTTGACACCACGTCTGAAGATCTTCAAATCAATTTATGTGATAAGAACGGTGTCAAGAATGTCACATGTTTCCAGTCAGGGAATGGAAACAAGCCTGTGAGGTGATATTAACGTATGATAGTCAAAAATTCTAAAGCAAGATCTTTTTAGATTTCTGATAACCAGTTCATCTCCAAAGTCCCAATCTCTTTTGCCAAAACGCCGCTAAACGGTCAATTCTATTCAGCTACTATTGGCTTAAGCTTGCCGACAACGTCAAACTCAACATGCAACCTCTTCTTCAAGGCCCTTTCAAAGTTTCAAAAACGCCTTTTCACGCTTTTTCTAGATCGGGAAGCCACCCATCTCGACATGGCCATTAGCTCTAGTCATCGTTGTGACCGCCTATCCAAGTCTACCATTCACGTTCCGGTAACGTCTGACAAGTACTGGCAATTTGAGGTCCAAAAAATGTATTTTGGAAATCTTAAAGTCGATCTTGGTCAGCGAGCTATAATCGACACCAGAACGTCATTTGTTGGAATGCCTAAAGACGTGTTTGAAGCTTTCAACCAGACTCAAGGGTTCTTTTGGGACGCTAACAACCAAGCCTACAATGTAGACTGTAACCTAAGAACCGTTGAGGAACTCCCGCACCTTAGAATCAAAATCCAGGAAGGATGGCTGACCCTAAGGCCTCTGGACTACGTGGATGCAAAGCATATCTCAAATGGACGTTGTGTGGTCAAGTTCCAAAGCTCGGAAGCTTATGATTTGAAAGCAGAGTGGTTCTTCGGAACACCGATTATTACTGACTACTGTGTGACTTTTAACTTTGATAATAGGACACTTGGGTTCACGAGGAATATGCTCGATTGAGGAATAAATTTATCACATGTTTAAAATACAGCTTAAAATGCGACAAGGGCTAGTCTTTCTTAATGAAAGCTGTTGAGATCAATTTTGGGAACATCGATAGGGGGCTGAGGGAGAGGATAAGCTTCCAAAGTAGATTTGACCTGCTCAATGTCATGGATCTTAATTTCCTAAGAATGTTCCTCAAAAACGAGGTTCTCAGGAATCTTTCCTTCCTTAACGGTGAATCTAACCCTGACGGAAAACTTCTGGCGTAGCTTAGATTCAACACTGATCTTCTCGTTGTAGAATTCGAGCACACCTTCTTTGCTAATGCTCTTTAGCTCTTTGGCCAAGAGATCATCTGAAAAAATAAACGCTAAAACAGCACTTACAATTAGTCAAAAATACCTACCTCTGTTAAGAGAACAGTGGTTGTACATGATTTTCGTCCAATTGCGCTCCACAAGCTCAGCTGTCTAATGCTTCCTTAAAATTTTATTATTCACGTTGCTTGAGACTTTATTTTACCTCAAATTTCCGCGTTCCCACATCAAAATAGTAAACAGTTGCATCACTGTAAGTAAGCGCATTACTGCGACCAACATACTGAGCTAGAAATTCTCGAGACCGATTTTCATATGGATATGTTTGGGTTCCATGGACGAGCATGTGCTCACAGAAGTGCGCCAAACCAGGAGCTCGACAGGGTCCATCAGATGGCCAACGCTGACGCTCATGTAAGCCGGATATTTTTCAGCTGTTAAGTCAGAAGCAAGAAGGAGCCTCATGCCGCTGGAGAGCTCCAGGCCGCGTTACTGAAAAAAGAACTTAGGATAGAAGGGCTTTGGGGTAAGAAGTGCTTTGCTTACCTTAGCAGCATCAGAAAGAGGCTTGGTTATGTTTTCATGACGCTTTAGGATTGTCGAGTTGGGGGGGGAGAAGCGTTAATCGTCATGGTTAATTGAGAATCGCTTAGATCTGAGCCACGCGGTCCTGAACTTTTGGCCAAAATTTATGATAAAGCAAGGCAAAAAATTAGATGTGAACCAAATGTTACTGATGTGTTAGGATTATCACAATTTAGAGCTCTGCCAAAAGTGGTCTTCCTAAAACTACTTTCGAGTATTCAGGTCCACCGTATCCTTCGCTTCGGAATTCCATGCTTCTTTCACTTCTGTTTTGGCCACTTATTTAGGGAGAAAAATGAGCTTAAGATTTAGGATATTTGTGTCGTGAACTACGCACGACGTGATCAAGACTCTCAGACTCAGCGCCCCAGAAGAAGCCCCAGAAGCAAACAGGACACAGCCGCCGCAGCCCCGCGAAGACGACAGGCCGAACCTGCGAGGATCCAACGCTGCAACGGCTGCAGAAGGTCTGCAAACCGCGAAGCCCGGTCCCGGAACGAAGCCACACGCGTCAACGTCAACACCGTAATCTATGTTATTTTAGGCCACGACGACTCCGCGTCGTGCGCCGCATCGCTTTGTTCGTTCGTGCGAGGCGCAGCATCGCTCTCGTTCGTTCGTTTATTATTTCCGCACAAGTGTTGGTTTTGATTTGGCCATAGAGCCCATTGTGTTCGGTCTCTCATTTGATAAATTAGTTGGAGCTAGTTTATCGACCCCATATTTATCGTGATCCACAGAGGTCACCAGTTTTAGGCAACATCGACGACGTCGAGTTGCAAGAGTAGATTGACGACGTCAACTACCCATTATTTAGGTTGTATTCTACGAAGCAGCCTCCAGATTTCTTCCTGAGGGACTCCAGATTAAGGAGACCTCCGGACGAAATTACCCCGTGCAAAGGCACAGCGAAAAATCCCGCGTGACGCTTCTATTCCGCAAGGTTTAGGAGTTTTGGCGAGCATTTACCCGTTAGCTGCTGAATTACTCTTAGTCCAGAGCCCCGACTAGCGTGGTCGTTGCTACAAAACCAGCAATCTCCCACAATTTGTCAGTTTAAGACTACTTTGGGAGGTAATCCCTTTCTCTCAGTCGGTCTTGTAATTGAAAGGTATTTCTAAATTGTGATCATTTCATTTAGAATTGAGCCACGGGTTCTCCTTGTGTGAACGGTTTGAAAACAACCACATTTAACCATTTTTTCATGTGTTGAGCTCTACCCGGGCTTTATGAATGCTCTAAAAAGACCGATCCGGTGGCCGCATCGCTTTTGCGGCAAAACCCGCATTTCGCCTGGCGCGCGACAATCAATAATGCCAATTTTATTAGCACGATTCTTGATCAGTAGATCTAACAATTTAAGCTGCAGCGATGTAAGCCCCGCTTAGAAATGCAACTTAAGCAAACATGGCAACGGGAATCTGTACCTTTGCTTGTTGTTTGTCAAAAGGTCACTCGATCTCTCTGCCGCGCGCTTAGTAACGAACGCACTCTCCTTCTCTCTCACCTTCGTTTGCACATCGATTGAAACACATAAATAGGACGCCGATAATCAGCTGAGTACTGTCCACATACGCGTCCGCATTTCTCTCTCTCCTTTGATTTGGTTTGTTTCTGTTTTAACATGCTTCATTCTGCAGATAATTATGGGAAACACTGAATCCTCTCCTGCCGACGATGGCGCTTCATTCACTGAGATCGTCGCCCGTTTCGACGACATCACGAAGCCGCTGACGGACGAAGCAGAGGCAAGATTTAACAGTTCAACTCATTCTAAACTTTAATTTTAGTACCGCGGCCTTGAACTTGCCAACGGGATGAGGATCCTCCTGGCTACTGACCCAAAAGTCACTCAATCCGAAGCTTATATGAGCGTCAACGTCGGAGATCTCATGGATCCTGTGGAGCTTGTTGGCCTCGCCAACTTGTGCAAGAAAATGCTGTTCTTGGCTAGCAAGAAGTATCCTGAGGAGAACAGCTTTCGGAAATTCTTGGCTGAACATGGTGGATCTACGCGATGCTGGTCAAACTATGACACCACGAATTCTTTTTTTGAGGTTGGCTCCGATTATTTGAAGGTAAGCAAAGCTCAAACCAAGGAACTTTGAGTTGAGAGTTCTTTAGGAAGCACTGGACCGCTGGATTCAATTTTTCGCCGATCCGCTTTTGGCTGAAGATTCCGTCGAAAGAGAGATCAACGGTCTCGACAACGAGTTCCAAAGCTACTACAATATTGATTATTGGCGTGTGGACCAAATTCAGCATGTCATGGCGACTCCCGACCACGATTGGGGCAAACCCCCGACAGCAAACAAGCGGACTCTAATGGATATTCCGGCAAAAAATGGAATTGACGTCAAGGAGGGGCTTAAGAAGTTCTATGAGAAGCACTATTCGGCTAATCTGTGGGTCATAAATTCTATCCATCAATGCTAAACTGACCTTTTAGGATGACCTGCCTAATCGTGGACAAGAGACCCCTGGACGAGCTTGAAAAACTTATCGAAGAGTCGGATTTTTGCAAAGTGGTCGACAAGAACCTTGATCGAAAGATCTGGGAAGAGAAGCCTTATGGACCCGATCAGCTGGGTCATAGAGTCGATGTGGTCCCCATCCGAGACACAAAAGAGCTTCAAGTCCACATTCCCGTAGACGACCTCTCTCAGCATAAGTCGAATCCGTTTCACTATGTTTGTGAGTTGAACCTTTCCTTATCCTCAGCTAATTTCCTGCTTAGCACACCTCATTTTCAACCAGCATGATGGCGGCTTCCACGCAGAGTTGAAAAAACGTGGTTGGGTGAATGCACGTGAATACGCAAACGGATGGATACATTCGAAAGCTCGTGGAATCGCGTTTCTAACTGCTACCATATCGCTAACCGACGAAGGCCTTCAGCACGTTGAAGAAATCATCGAGCTGTTTTTCCACCTTGTTGGTTCAATCAAAGCTTCAGGCGTTCAACAATGGCTTCACGATGAATTAGCCAACATTGGGAAAATCAAGTTTAGCTATTCCGAGCAGAATAGCCATTTCCATGTCAGAAGAACGCTGGCTAAGCGTTTACACACCGTTCCTTTCAAGAACGTGCTGTCCATGGGTGAGCTGATCGAGGAGTTCAACCCAGAACTGATCCAAGACCTGTTGGGTCAGCTGACGCCTCAGAACATGAACTATTTTGTGATTTGCAAGGAAGCTGAAAGTCTGAAGAATCTTGTCAAGGAAGAGCATCTGGGAGCTCTTTACAAGAAGGCAAAAATTGACGAATACTGGATGGAAAGATTCGAGAAGGCTCTGGTGACCCGTCATGAAGCTTTCCACCTTCCTGAGAAAAACGAGTTTGTCCCAAGCCGTTTTGACATGAAGCCTAGGGATTGCGAATTCACGTAAGCCTAAATTTGTCTCACAGATTGCTCTAAAAAGGTAATTTTAGCGACGTTCCCAAGATCATCCACAACGACGACTTCTTGCGAACTTGGTTTGTGCAAAACGACGACAACTTGCCCAAGGCAACGATCTTCATACTGCTCAGGATCCCCAAAACTGATACCGATCCTGTCAACCGTCTTATGACAAGGATTTTTGCGGAGTGCTTTAATGTAAGCCTATCTTCTTCTACCTTAAACGTAAGACAACCTTTTTAGCAATCCATTTCTTCTGAAACTGGCTACCTCAAAGACCTGGGAATGTGGAGTCACATCTTTACAGGCGACCATGGCACTCAGATCTACCTTACCGGCTTCGATGACAAGCTTCCCACGTTTATCAAAAGCGAAATTCAAAAATTCCGCGCGTTTAAGGTCGACGAAAAGAGCTTCAATGTGGCTTTGGAAAGCATTACCCAGAGCTTTAAGAACTTTGGCGTGAACGCTCCTTTTGACCACGCGTGGGACTCAATAAGCCACATTTTGAACGAGCAGAAGTTTTCAATATCGGACTATCAGGCTGCTTGTGACAACATAACTTTCAACAAGCTCAACGCGTTTATCCCTCAACTCTGGGAAGCCTTCCATGTTGAAATTCTTGGATATGGAAACCTGACCCAAAGCGAGCTTTTGGACTTGAGCCAAGAGGTCACAAGAACTCTTAAGGGCTCCAAACCTGTTCTTCCTCCTTACTCCAGCGAGCTTCAGGGCACCCGTCAGCTGAAGATCAAAGAAGGCACTTTTTGCGGTTACGAAATTGATCAAGATTCCCACGACGATTCTTGCTTGATAATGCATCTTCAAATCGGGCCCATGGAGATCCGAACTCAAGCTCTCCTTGAGCTGTTTGATCAAATGGTTGAACACCCTATAGATGACGCTTTACGTCACAAGGAGCAGTTGGGAGCTATGGTGCATGCCTTCACCTACAACAAAAATGGCGTCCTAAACCTACAAATCAACGTTGAAGGCGGTTTTGACGTCAGATACGTGAATGAAAGGATTGAGGCGTTCTTGAAGGACTTTAGAGTAAGTCAAGCTGATTTTTGCCACAATATATTAGTCCAATTTTAGGCTACGATTATCAACATGACGGATAAGGAGTTCAGCAATCACATTGAAGCATTGACGGTTAAATTGCTGAACGAGCGAGAGAACAGGATTAGGCTGGCTTGGGCTATTTGGAGCGAGATTTGTAATGGGCATTTCATGTTTAAGAGAAGTAGGTCTCATCACAAATAATCAGATTTTAAAGCAATTTTAGGAGAGATCCTGGCCAAAGAGCTGAAGACCATCAGCAAAGAAGATGTGCTGAAATTCTACGACGAGAAGATCAGCGCTGAATCTACGCTACGCCAGAAGCTTTCCGTCAGGGTCAGGTCCACCACCAAGAAGGGAAAAATTCCTGAGGGCCACGTTTTTGAGGAGGATGATAAGGAGATCCTGATCAAAAACATCGAGCAGTTCAAGTCTACCTTGGAAGCTTATCCTCTTCCTCAGCCGGCTACTATCAATGTTCCAAGGCTTGGACAGTAGATTAATAATCCGTTCTAAGCCTCCGTTTTATACTTGTTTTACCTATGCATTGTTCGTTTCACTGCATTTAATAAACTGTAATCAATAAAAGTAACTTAATCTCAATCTCAAGATCATAGCAGTCATTTACTGAGGAGTGTGGTCCGTCCCCTTAGAATCAAGCCACGGGTTCTCCTTATCCGAGCGGTCCACGCGGCCTTCCGCATCCACGACCACATTCGAGCACACTCCCAGGTCCAGAGGTCCGTAAAGCTTAGTTAGCATGATGCTTCCACGGTGGATCTCCCCTGAATATTGCTTTTCTAACGCATTCAAGCTTAAAAGAAGAACAGCCTACCGTACTCGATAAAAATAGAACAGAAAGTGCCTTGGACACAGCCACAGTGGACAGGTTCAGCCTTGCCAGGAGCGATAACGGTGGACACCTTTTGGCCTTCCTTCTCGATCATTACCCACAAAGGATGGCAGTAGGCATTAGCGAAAAGGACAGCATCAGACATAGTCAAATTTCTGAAACAGGCGAAAATCGAATAGCGGTGCAAGCGACAAACACGATCGATCGAGACCCTCAGCCACAACAAGTGCCCTGGCTGTGCCGTTCCGACCATTGATAACAGCGTCACTTGTTGACAGCTTTGAGAGCTAACGGAGTCTCTGATAACGCCCATCGAGCCATAGAAATTTGAAAAAACTAGTCAATGAGGAAGTGAAGCACAACAGAAATAGCGTCGTTCTACACCGATCGCCCGCGGACCGCCGCCAAATGGCTGTTTTTGTTGCGATTAAGAAACGGAAAAATTAGAATTCGCCACGTGGAAGACATTTGAGCAGTCGTGATCAAAAAGTGGCAAATGAATACGGATTTTCAGAGATTTAAAACTGCTCTGAATCCTCACAAATTGGCTCGCAGTTCCAAAAATTCCATGCCACACACACTTAAAACAGGTGCTTGCGTCAATTCCTGCCAAAAACTCAGTCTATAAAAAGCTCTGAAACCGCCTTTCATGCACCCATAGTTTGAAACCAAAAACTTCAAATTTTGGTTTGAATTTTGACCTCAACATGGTGAAAAATTGATCAAAATAACATTACAGATTGCACCGCAAAAATAACATAATAAATACTCAAAAGCCCAATTGATTTAGGTGTCAAAATCTGCCCAAGGCAACAAAAAAAGACTCCAAATGACCCCAAATAGGTACGAACTTACATCTAACAGAAATTACCGGTGGGAATCATGCTGGGTCGTATCGAAGCCGTCCAGATGAGCTCCGTCGTCACATCTGAGCCACTTGAGGGCTTCAGAAGCTCTCTTACAGCCTCTGCCCAGCTGGAACCAATCCTGGTCGTGCTTGATCGCTTCTGGGCCATGATTTCATCCACCGTCGTTCTTCCCGAGGTGCAGGTGCCGCTTAAAAACCCCGTTGAGGACGTTTAATTAGTGTTTACTTGAACATTACATTAAACACACAAATATTTGACCATTTCCGGAGTTTAAGAGCTTCAATGGATGAAAAACGCGACCGGGATGACCACAGCTGCACTCAAAATCGAGAAACTGGCCGGAAAAAAGTTAATTTCGTCTCTCAGCAGTTGCCCAAAAGGTCCGGTCGTGATAAAGTGTTTGTCCGTCGTTTCGGTCAAATTCAACGCGTTACAGTAATCGGTATTGCAGCACTGGACCCTTCGCGTGCCTTGTTTCTCGCCAGATGAGGTTGGGAAGTCGATGTAGGAAGTGTCATCGCGGACTGCCTAAAGAAAACATTATTAGGGATAAAGATGACGATTACATATCTCGCAGAGATGTTGATGGCTGCCACAGGTGCTGATGTACGTGGTTTCGTCGTCGATGATGTCGGTAATGAAGATGCAGAAATCCGAGTGCGGGCAGTGGACTTGTTCGGCTGGTCCGTGTAGAGCAAGCAGTGGATGGAGGCCAACGCGATTTCGAGAGAAGCTGCGATAGTGAAGGCAAAGAGGAGCGAACGCATCGGAGCGACCGGTCGACAGCAGGAGCCAAAGGTGAAATGACCTTCGACGCTTTTCGGTGACTTCAGACGTTTGAAACCCGCTTTTTGAGATAGCTGCCTCATTTGAAGGTCATTTCCAACTCTGAGAAAGGCGAAATCATCGTCGGGGAGTTGGAGCGCCTTGAAGTAGAGTCGGAGCAAGACTTCGGAGCAGTTGGAGCGGATAGACGGTCGTCAAGAAACAGGAAAAGAGTGAGTAGGTCAACCAACCGGTCAGTTGAGGGCGAAACGACGCAATGACTTCCGGAGGGTCTTTACAGGGTGGTCTGAAAAAAGGAGCTAGCCTGTCTTTAAAATTTGCAGCGCGCGCTTAGCGATAAACCGGTCGGAATTGTCGAATGAACCGGTCGGAATCGTCGCTGCAAATGACTTCAGACAGGCGCTCCAGCTATCTGGTCTAGCTCCTTTTTTTGGACCACCCTGTATGCTCTTCGGGTGTCAAAAAATGTCTGGAAACCGTCACAAAAAATGTCTGGAAACCGTCATAGACGTCTGAAATCCTTATTTCAAACAGCTGACGACTTTACTTTGAGTTAACAAAAGCGAGAGGACCGGTCGTAAAAACAGCCCTCGAAGAGCCAATCCAAAACAGAGGCTATGAAGAGCATTTATACCGCACCCGCAGCTCCTATACAGGGTGGTCCAAAAAAAGAAGTTGGGCCAGACAGCTCCGGAGCAGAGTCATGTCATTTCAAGCTCACTCGTCGCGAACGACCGGTCGGTTTCGCTAACAAATAACGTGAAACCGACCGGTCGGACTCTGCTCCGGAGCTGTCTGGTCCAACTCTTTTTTATGGACCACCCTGTACATCTGTTGAGATCAGTAGAAAGCGCTTCAACACATGACGAACGCGATGAGAACGGTTACAGCGGCACTCAGAAGGTGTAAAACAGCCGGAGACGTCGTGGGCGTCGTAGGTGTCGTCGGTGGCATGGGAGTGGTCATCCGGTAATCCAAGTGTCCAAAGTTGCACAACCCACCTTCGCAGCAAGAATAGTCCATGTCATATTTCTTCGTGCTTGCGTCTTGTCGTCCAGGGTACTCAAAAGCAATGATTTACGAATAAATAGGTACTATACAGGGTGATTAAAATAAGGGCTGGCCAGACAGGGGGATGGAGCCATGTCTGAAAATCGCGGAGCGTGTCTGGAAAAATCATTTGCAGCAAGCGCGCAACAACGGACCAGTCGGAATCAATTTTGGGTCGATTTCACTAAAAATAACTTTAAACGTTGTTAAAATACTGCTGAATTTGACGAAGTCATTCAAGTCAGACGAATGACGAACATTTGACGAAATTTGAAGTCCTCAGACTCCAGGGACTTCAAATTCGAGTTCCGGCGGCCGCGTTCGTCCCAGATTTCCAAAGTTTTATATCCGAGGTTCACGAAGGTCCGAATTTCGACTAATTCATCGCTGGAGAACCGATGCATCGTAGTGAAGAGATGATCCGACCGGTTTGCACACACAATTTGATTGCAAATGACTTTTCCAGACACGCTCCGCGAATTCCGACATGGCTCCATCCCCCTGTCTGGCCAGCCCTTTTTTGAATCACCCTGTACACTCACCTTGCAAAACGGTTCCGCAGTTTTGTCGTTGATTGCGCTGCCACATCCGTAGAACAGTCCCGAATCCTGTTCTGAATGAAATTTGCCCCTCTTCGGAGTTCGATGTCCATAGTAGCAAAGTGATCCCATGCATGGGGTGGTGATGTTGATCAAAGTGTCATTTCCGTTGTCGCGCGTTCCGAAATAACACGTGGTCGGGGTTTCGTCGGACACGTAAAGGTCGTATTCGGCGTCGTGCTTGCAGAGCAGTTGATTACAGTTGCACTCATCGGTCCTGCAGCATTGGACTCTTCGCTTCACTTGTACACCCTCGATTCGCACGGTCTGGTTAATATCATCCACTTTCTAAAAAACGTATAAATGCAAAATTGTCATGTTCACCCTCGATTTGCAATCGTAAATCGTAAACTATCACTCACCGTACAGAGCGCTCCTTCATCGTTGCTGTTGCCGCACACGTATTTGTGAGATCTCTTAGCCGTGGTCGGCCAGGCATAAGTGATCAACGAACAGAAGACGGCATCAGGACATTCTTGCAAACGTTTGGTGGGCTCCCGGGGAAGGAATGTTACTTCGTCGCCGACATAGCAGTCGATGGCAGCAGTAGCGAAGGAGATGGAGGCTACGAGGGTGCTGGCGAGGAGGAGCAAGCGCATCAGAGTCGGAGCGAAACTTTGGAGCAGCTGGAGCGTCGGAGCAGCGGGTGAACGGTCGCCAGGAAGCCGAAGGAGGTCAGCCGACCGGTCAGTTGGAGACGAAAGGACGCATTGGCTTCGCGCGAGTATTTACAGGATGGCCCGAAAAAAAAGCTAGACCAGACGGGATGGAGGCATGTCTGGAAATTTCGGAACGTTCGGTCGGTTTCGCGTTATTTGTTAGCGAATTTCTAGGCATACCTCCGTCCCCCTGTCTGGTCAGCCACCCTGTATGCCCTTCAGGTGTGTGAAACCACGTTTGTGAGCTCTTTTGGAGTCTAGAAACAGACGTCTGAAAGCTTCATTTCAGACAACTGATCTCTGGGTGGCCGGAAAGGTGCGCCGTTTTTTGGACGACGATTTTCTCCATTTCCTATTTGCTATTGTTCCCCTTCCACTTCGCTGACATGGCGTCTGAAACAATCGCCCAATATTAATCCCCTTTCGTATAAATGAATATAAACTAAGAATTTGTTATACAGGGTGGTCCAAAAAACGGTGCACCTAATATCTCGAAATGCTTGCATTTTTAATACAATGTTTAAATGAAATGTGCAACTGGCAATTCCGCGTCGAATGAGCTATAGCACGTTCCTGTCGGGTCTAAAGATGTGCACTTATAGCCAAATGTCTGAAAAATTTGTTAAAAAATTTGGTCGATTTTTGGAGGCTCATATCTTCATATCTTGACGCTGAACTGTCCAATTTGACCGTTTTTGGGTGCAATCGATAGAGGAAATCGAGAATAATTTTTCGCGAAAACCTCAGAAAAAACAAAAATTATTAAAAAATCACAAAATTTTGCCTTGATCCCTCACCTTCGTTCTTGACCGAACCAGACATGTCTGGAAAATGCATGGCGGCCAACCGTCCCTTTCCAGACATAGCCCACATCCAATTTCAAGGTTACAAAAACGGCGTTTTTGCAATACAAATTTTTTGTTTCGAGCCTCCAAACATCGACCAAATTTTCCAAACATTTGGCTATAAGTGCACATCTTTAGACCCGACAGGAACGTGCTATAGCTCATTCGAACGAAATTGCCAGTTGCAGATTTCATTTCAACATTGTACCATTCAAAAATGCAACCACTTTGTGATAGGTGCACTTTTTTTGGACCACCCTGTAGTGAGCTAGAATTAGAAAAACAGGGAGTCCCAAAAAAAGGTCTGACCAGACAGCTCCGGTTCACCGCTCACTGGCCAGGCAGAGCGGAGTCATTTCGAGCACAGTCGCGAGGAACGGCCGCGGTCGGTTTCGCTAACAAATAACGTGAAACCGACCGGAAGTCTGCCCCGCGCACCCCCAAAAAACTTCTGTCTGACCAGTGAGCGGCGAGCCGGAACTTTCGGGTCAGACCTTTTTTTTGGGGACACCCTGTAAACATTCTTCCCCAACATTCATTTTCGACCGTCAGCAAAGAGAGGACCGGTCTTGACTCAAGCACAGGCTTCCAACTACAATTCCAGGTCATTCCCTGCCTCTAAAACCTTACAACCAGACGTCTAAGCGTCAAGATCAGAGCACATTTTATTCTTACACACTATACTTACACATAAGTGTCGCTGATTGCAGTCCTCGCTTCAGTGGACGAAGAACGCCAGAGGGAAGACGACAGTAGCACTCAGCAGGGAGAAGACGGTCGGAGATGCATTGCATAGAGGGTCGGCGCAGCAATTAACTTCACGCTTCACATTGAGTCCATTACTTTTCCCTGCATAAAACTTTTGGCCGGGACTCTAAAATAGCTAACGTGAAAATATTATCTAGAGGTCATCACACACCTGACAATTGGTCTGCGAAAGCGGTATACCCTTCATCTTCATCAAGTCTTTGCCGCCGCAATTGTTGGTGATGTTCTCTTTCGCGGGATAACTTCTTTCGACGATCTTCATGCAGTAATGCGTGTTAGGACATTCCCTTTCACCCAGTTCGCCGGTTGTAGTGCTGAGGTAGCACCTGATAGCCGAACAGACGCAGAACGACGCCACGAGGGCGCAGGCGAAGAGCAAACGCATCGGAGTCGGAGCGGACCTCGGAGCAACGCTGGAGTTGGAGCAGCGGGTCGGATGGAAGCCGAAGGAGAGCGAGGAGGTCAGCCGACCGGTCAATTGGGAGCGAAAGGATAGTAAGGCTTCCGGTGGGTCTTTATGCCCTTCGGGCGTCTGAAAATGCGTCTAAATCGCCGTTTCAGACATTTCCGGTCAAAGATCGTGCTTCTCGGGTGTTTAGAGAACGCGCTTACAGGGTGGGCCAAAAAAGGGTTCGGAACGAGCGGGTGCCGGGTGTCTGGAGCGAATAATTCGGAGCGCATGCATGAGCATCCGCGCTGTAAGCGCACCGGTCGGAATTCCGTCCGGATTCGGGTGGAAATTGAAGGAAAATCCAACGAAATTCAGCGCGTTTCTTCGTGATTCTTCCCGCAACCCGTTCCGGCAAAATCGTCAACGCTACCGTAATCTCGCCCTATCAAGCGTTCTCGCCTGACAAGCTTTCCTGCACCAAACTACTTCATGTTCACTGCTTGCCGCAACACGTGTCAGAGCCGCTGTGACTAGGTTGGGCACGAAAAAAGCACGAAACTTCATGAATTTCCGGGTTTTTTAATACGTCGTCAATGGTCAAACGAACGTTCGAAGTTCACGAAAGCGGCGAATTCGAAATTGCAAAATTGTGCCGGGAGTTCGTGCGGGATCGTAATCCGATTTCGGGCCACTGAAAGCAGCGATCTTCGCTTCTGCCGGTGCTGATTTTTCGTCTGATTTCGTTACGTGTGTTGCTTGCGCCTGTGGTGCGATTATTTAAACGTTTGCTGCTGTCTGGGTCTGCTTTTATGTTTTTTTGAGCACTTGCCTTGCGTCTAGTTTGCTGATCGCGCTATGCACGCGTCTTGACATTCGGTAAATGCTGTTTGGGCATCACTTCGCGTCTAGTTATTTAAGCTGCGGCCACGAATGATCTTAACCCGGGTTTTTTATTTTCCGCGCCGTATGCTTCTACTTCCACTTTTTCATCCCTTGCTCCATTCCAGAAGCTTAATGGACGTCCAGTGCATAAAGACACTCATCCAGACCACCGCCGAGCGCCTCGATCCCGAGCGCTACCAGCAGTTCATGAACGACCTCGCACGTCTCTTGACTGATAATGGCCAGACTCTCCCGCGCTGGACCGGCGGACCCCAGGAAGACTAAGAAAATGAAACCGAGAAGAAGCAGAAATTTCGTCCATATTTTGTTATATCATTTTTCAGCAACAATAACAATGTTTCGTGCGCTCTTGTCCTCTTTTCTTGTGATTTTACGGGCGATCCGAAGCGGTGATCGTCTGGGAAGGGTCTAGGTTGGACACCCAGGCTCGAAATCAAACGGTCATGTCTAGACAACAGACAGTTTATAGACATGGGTTTATCAGACATCTAGTCTGGGATGGTGTTTCTATATCTAAACTTTATGTCTGCATGTTGTCTCGATGTCTAGACTTCATGTAGGCCCGGGCGGCCCAGAAAAAGTCTGGAATGAGCGGAAAAACGGAGGGTGTCTAGAGCGACTCATCCGGAGCACCCGCGCTGTAAGCACACCGGTCGGAATTCCGTCCTGATTTGGGTGGAAATTGAAGCAAAATCCAACGAAATTCAGCTCGTTTCTTCGTGATTCTTCCCGCAACACCTACTAGGCTCATCTCTTCCGCTTTTGGCAAAATTTTGCGCTGTTCTTGACAATTTTTTGGTGTATTTTTGCCCTATTTTCACATTTTAGATGTGAAATTAATTGCGGGAGTAATCAGAAAGATAAGCGCTAAATTTTACACGATTTTACTCCGTTCTCCACCCAAATCCGGACAGAATTGTGACCGGTTCGCTTGCAGTGCGCGTGTTCCCCAATGACTCTGCTCGTTCCAGACCCTTTTTTGGCCCACCCTGTAGACGTCTGAAAGCCGCTATTGAGACAGGTAACTCCTGGCTTCAACCGTCAGCACGGAGAAGAGCGGTCGTGACAAGGTCGACACTCGCTAAGAGCTTCCTGTCACAAAATCCATGCCGAATCCTGGCTCTACGACCCCGAAAACACACTCCTAAGCGTCAAAGCTACTATTGAATAGTGAAGAACAGCAGAATTTAAATTTTGGGTCCCGGCACGACTAGTAAAAGTCGCATATATACAGCAAACGAGCGATTTTTTGGTTTCGTTCCGCATTTTGCGATTTTGCATCGGAATTGCTGCGTTTTTCCCTCGAATTTACGGTTTTTCGACATGAAAGGCAGCTCCAGGTTGCTGTTTCTATTGCGCGTCAGCTATTCATCGATTTCCACGCAAATTTTAAGCGGAAATCGCGGTTATTACGTGCGAAGTTCGGGACATCGCTGATTTGTGGGTTTTTCGCCGGTTTTGGCTCATTTCTGGACCTCTCATATTGTCTGACGTCGATTTCTTGATTTTGACCTGCTGTGGCCCCGAACTCCTAACGCAAATTCGAAGCAAATTTCACGGTTTTCGGGTGCGAAATTCGACTTGACCGTTCTCTCCTCGTTTTTATCGCTGATTTGTTGGTTTTTCGCTGTTTTTGGGCTCATTTCTGAATCTCCCAGCTTACCTGACGTCGATTTCCTAATTTCGTTTAGCTGTGTCTGTGACTCCACCTCCTAACGCATTCTTCTTACGTTCGGTCATCTGCACTTTCGCGTCGCTTGCGTCATTTTCGTTCTCCTTCTTATTTCTCACCGTCTCCAGGTATTCCAAGACCAAGAATGGCTCAAGAATTCGCCGCCCATCCTGCTGCCCAGATCGTCGAAGTGGAAGAGGTAAGAATCACCTGATTTGTCTTCTAAATGACCCTACTTTGCGTTAAGATGAACGAAGACGAGCTCTACTTCAAGCGATTGATGGCGAGACCGCTGTCGGCGTGGCCATGTATCCGCTGACGTGCGTGAAGACGCTCTTCCAGCTTGGATACGAGCCCTACCCGATCACGCAAGGAAAGCGGCTCCTCGTCCTTGGCCGCGAATGCTACTTCCTTCCCAACGGATTCGCATATGGTGAGCTTTCTTGGATTTCGGACCTGGAAATGATTTTGGGTGATTTTAGCTCGCTACCTGTACAACGACGTAGGCGTCAAAGGTCTGTTCTCGGGAGTCCAGGCCGGCGCTATGGCCAACCTTACTGGCGGATTCGCGGCCCACTATGTGACTAAGGTAAGGATGATTATAGAATTCGATTTGGAGCAGCGTTTATGCGAAGAAATCGGTCTTGTTTAGCTGTGAATTTGGGCTTAAAATGGTGGAAGATATGGCTTGGATTTGGGATGTCACGAGGACGGAAAAAGCGCTTTTTCAATCAGATATGTGACGTTTTCAAGTCGAAGATTTGGATGAAGAGAGCCTAGAATTCCAGCTGTTTTAGGAGGGAAAGGTTAGGCTCGATTTGACCAAAAACAAGAGTTGGGCTTTAAATTCTGCTTGAAATGACGCAAATGAAACAGCATTTAAGGACATTTCTTGCTTCCCCATTTCTTGCTTTAAGAACCTTATCCGTTTCAGTACTTGAATGAGCACTTCCCGAACATCGGCGGGAAGCCCGAAAACGTGGACAAGGAGCACCGCCAGCTGGACGACAACGAGAGCCTACGCCTAGCGTTCCGCGTGGCCACGCGCGAAACGATTGCCCGTTTCGCTGGGGTAGTTTTGAGCCGCCCGTTCACGGTGCTCATGACCCGGAGCATCGCTCAGCTCATCGGCCAGGAACTGAAGTACAACTGCATGTTCGCCGGCATCCTGAAGATCGGGCGCGAAGAGGGACCCGCAGGCCTCTTCTCCGGCCTCATCCCTCAGCTGATCGCTGAAGCAATCACGATCTGGGGCATCCACACGTGCACCTATGTGATCGAGCGCTGCCTGAAGTACGCAAACGTAAGGATAACGCCTTGATGTGCAGATGTTAAGCGGTTTTGTGGATTTCAGTTCGACGACCACGACGAGAACGACGTCGAAGCCGCTCAGCATGCCGCCCAAACTCGCAAGATGCTCCACTTCGTCGTGCCTTTCATGGTCAACTGCTACGCATATCCATTCCAGGTCGTCTCCACGGTCATGGCTACCGTCGGATCCGGGTATGTTTGGCTTCTTAAGATGTTTATAATGACGGAGTCCTTAATTTCAGCCTCGCCGTATCAATGCTGCCGTATGCTCCCTCGTTCTCGGTATGGCAAGACGCGTGGCACTTCCTCAAACCCCACGGACTCAAGCGAGGCGCGCGTCTCTTCCTCCGCGAGCAGAGTGGCGCCATCAGCGTGGGATCCGACAATCGTCTCTACGCCAGCTACAAGCATTTCGCTTAAGAGCGAAAATAAGAAAATATTCTTACAATGTTGTTAGTTAAAGATTCCAATTGCGATATAGTTTTAAGTTCGTCTTCCTGGTAGTAAACTGGAATTGGCCCGCTGTAGTTGTAGGTCGATGCAGGGAGGGTCGGAATGTTGCTGAATGAATTCGGAGTCAGAGTTTCGCAGTCTCCGTTGTGGTTGATAGAGATAAGTGGGAATTTCTGCTGGAGCATCCAAGGGACCAAGAAGAGGCGACCTTGCCGCGACCCGACAGATGCCTCTCCTGTGGACGTGTGTACGGGGTGATTAAAAAAAGCCCTGGACAGACAGCTCCGGCTCGTCGCTCACTGGTCAGACAGAGCGGAGTCATTTCAAGCTCGTTCGCGTGGAACGATGCGTTATTTGTTTGCGAAACCGACCAAGCTACTGCGTCTACGTTGTAGAAGAATTTGTGGATGGTGGAGATAAATGGTCTACAAACATGGAATTAGACTGGGACACCAGGGACGAAAAAGGATTGGGAGTTAAGTTCTGCAAAGTATTCTTCATTTTCCGATTCGATAGGAAAACGTCAAACCGCGTCACCGGTCAAAACAAAAAAAAACCCTTATAAAGCGTGTACAGCGCGTGCTATTGACTCCAAGGCCGAAGGCCACAGCGAACGGTGAACATGTTGGGAAACGTCGCGTCTCGTCCGCATGGTCTTGGCGCGATCTAGCCCTGATCGATGAAGACATACGGTGGCGGGGTTTGGCGTTCTGCTATCGAATCGGGAAATGAAGAATAAGTTGTCATATTGGTGAAATTGCTTTAATCGACTTTTTAGGGACTTCGCAACGAATCCGAAACCTTGAAACAGTTGAAGTATTGGAGAGAAGACCGACACTTCGTCTGCTGCAATACCGCCTTCTGCAACTGTGGCCCGGATCCGACAATTTGTGGAGCGTCGGCCGTTTTCAAGATCCAGTATGTCCATTTCAGGTCATTGTATGTTCCAATTACGAATCCCAGAAGCGCGAAGATACCTTCCCGGTGCTAAATGAGTCCATAAGGTCAGTATGACAGCAAGTTCCTGAGATACTCAATCGCTCCTGTGGTCGGATTTGATGCTAATCAGGAATACGTGGTCGAGATGATCTACCGGGGCAAGATTAACAAGTACACCGACGCTGGACTGTTCTACACGTCTTTTATTGATGCTGATGGAGGTCTTCAGTGAGTTTTAGCCTGTAAACAGCTTCCGATAAAAGGCTAGTTGAGATTATCGATACACTTACAAACATCACACTGACATTTGAACCGAGCCAAAGAAAATGCTCGAATGTGGTTTCAGAAAGGTTTAATAAACTCACAGACAAATACTCTTTATTGCTATTCCTTACTTTTCCTTTCTAGTCAAACATTATGAGAAGTACGCCACAGCAGCACCAAACCCGGCAATTCCTGCAACTCCGATAGGCATGCGGTATCTGAAAAGCATCTCCAAAACAGTCTCCACGTGTTCCATCGCAGTCTTCTTCTCTCGAAGTTCTTCTTCGTTCACGTTCCTCAAAGCATAATGTTCTGGAACGTCACTAAAAAGCAGAAATTAGGACTCAATTAAGAACAGAGCAGACTTACACAGCGCCGAATTGATTATACTTGACAATCTCCGTCAGAAAACCCGCGCCGAGCAGGTTGAGCGTCCCGAAGAAGAGCGCCGGGACGCCGAGGAGGCCAGCGGAGAAGACCTTGCCGCTGAAGTCCGCTGGAAACTCCTTTACAAACCTGACGATGCAGTAGACAATGGGCACTTCTACGCCAAACCAGAAAACGTTGAAAACGATGTTGAGTTTAGCCCAAGAAAGGGCTCGGCTGAAGGCGAACCAGTTCCGCTCTCCGAAGGGGCATTGGTACACAAACTCGAAGCCACAATCTTGGCAAGAGCGGATGTTGGATCGGTCTAAAAGGTGATATTTGGTCAAACACGCTCTGTGGATGGCGGCTGGACACTCGCAGGGAGAAAAAAGGGATTCTTGGTTGGAGAAGGTGTTGCACATGCGGCACGAGGTGGTTAGGGTTGCCATCGTAGGGATCGTTTAATGTGTGGATTGGATCGTTTAATGAGAAATGGATGTCTTATATGAAGACAGGATGACTAGAAGTAATGCTAGAAGTAATACTTTATTGCTTGAAGATATACTTAACAATTAGGCTTAAAGACTAGCTTTCCTCAATCAGACGTGGTCTTCTTGAAGGCTGAGGGAGAGGATATGCTTCCAGAACTGTCTTAAAATGCTCGATGTCATGAATCTGAATCTCCTTATCATTCTCCTCAAAAACGTGGCCCTCAGGAATTTTTCCTTCCTTGATGCTGGATCTTAATTTAACGGAGAGCTTCTGGTGTAGCTTAGATTTAGCGCTGCTCTTCTCGTCGTAGAATTTGAGAATATCAGCTTTGCTAATCTTCTTGGCTCTAGAATGAACTCGTTAAGCATATCCTGCGTCGCAAGCTTAGAAACGTCCAGCGGCTGATCAATGGAACGCTTCCTCTCTCGAAATTTGATCTTTGTAGTAGAAACCCAATTCAAAAGGCTGCTTCTTCCAGAAATCCTTGAGTGCCTTGACCACCTTGTCGTAGATCACATGAAAGCACCGCTGGTCAGCTTGTAAGCTCTAAGTTTAGGCACGATGTGTTGGACAAAATGGGCATTTTGTCATCAAAGCCGCGGAAGAAGAGATGGATTCCATTGTCAGATTTGAAATGTTGTAAGTCATTTCGGCGAGAGATGGTTGTAGGTCTCTTCTACCGTTCAGTTCGAAAGAAGCCAAAATTAGGACATTTTCGGAAAGGGATAAGCGAACCGTTAAGCAGTCCGTGAAGAGAGAGGGCAGAACAGAGCTCAGAGAGTTGGCCGAGGCGTTAGGATTAAGTAGCAGCATGTGGAAGGTGGTCTTGAGAAGCTTGAATTGGTCATCCTGGTGGAACCAAGTTTGGGAGAAGTCTTCAGAGTCAATAATTCTAGGAACTCTACTAAAAAGCCATTTTTGGCGTTAGGAATGACTTACAGGTCAAAGCGGCTAGAAACGAATTCGTTTTTCTCAGGCAGGTGGAAAGTCTCACCAGAGCCTTCTCGAATCTTTCCATCCATTTTTTGTCAATTTTGGTCTTCTTACACTCTGTACCGTAGTTTTCAACCTTCTCCAAATTTTCAAGCTTTTCAGCTCTTTTGTGAACCACAAAATAGTTCATGTTTTGAGACGTCATCTGACCCAAATCAATTCTGGCTTGAACTGTTCGAAAAACTTATCTTTGGACAGGACATCCTTCAAGGGCTTTCCTTGAAGGATCACGGCAAGGCCACCCCTAAGGTGATCACTCTTGTCAGCATAGCGAAAGTGCATCTCGCTTAGATCCGCCATTTCTTTATGAAGACATTCCAGCACCCCAGCGGCCTTGATAGCTCCGATGTGGTGGAAAGCAAGTTCAACGATCTCCTCCACGTGTTCCAGACCTTCTTTGGTGAAAGTAATAGTGCTGTACATAGAAGCGATCCCATCAGCTTGAGTTTGAATTCCAGAACGGAAATGTGTAGTCCAACCACGTCACTGAAGCTCTAAGGATAGCGAGCCTTTGCCGTCGTGGCCGAGTAGGTCCGCTAAAACAAAACTTCAATCAGTATTCACAAGAATTCAACCTACAAATATATTGGATGGTGCTGGATTTGTAGTGTTCCGAGACTTTATCTGCAGGAAGGCTGATCTTAAGCTGTATAAAGTTGTTAAACAGGAACAGCGTCGACCCTATGGCCTAACTGCTTTGGTCCATACGGCTTCTCTTCCCAGATCTTCCTCTCAAGGTTCTTATTGACCACTTTGCCAAAATCGAGTTCCTAAACCGTGGTACTGAAAAAACCAATGTAGCCTAAGATTAGAGCATTTTTTACCTCAGAAGTGACAGAAACGATGTTGTCGAAGCGGTTAAGGATCAGAAAAACACTCCTGGACCGTCATAATTTGAATTTCCAGCATATTAAGCATATAGGTGAATCCAAGTCATTATTTGTCCTTAAGTGAACAAAAAGCAATTCTCTTGTAATGCATTTCTTATAGCACCAATCCTGCACAAAGAGCCAAACTTGTGCTTTATTGTAGTCTTAAGAACAGTTCACATTGGACCCATCTGTCTGTCGCCCCCCTGCTGCCACTCAACAATGACTCTTATCAGAGCGCTTCGCCAGCCGGCGAAAGGGAAACAGTGAAGCCGACCGTTTGCCTAAACTGATTTCCCTTTTTTCATTCTATCGATTGACCTCACCCACTGGTTTCAGTGCGACTTGCAACCTTGAACCCTTTCTTGCATCCGGTCAGCCGCTCATATGCGTTTTGATTTATTGCACCGAGCGGTAGATTCTCTCTTCCTGCCAGATTCTCGCTCTGTTTATGGTGTTCTGATGTGCTTTGTGTTGCGGGTCGCGTTCCATCTGACGTGCTGATTAACTTTATGGTTTTGCGGTGAGAATGTTGCTTTTGAGAATGTCATGGCTGCCGTTCTCTGTTGGACAAACTAAAACGTGCTGGCGCCATGTGATCGATAAGCGGCAGAGAGCCTCTGCGACGGATGGTTGCAATGTTTTGTGTTGTAAAGTGGAAAAGAAAATTCTTCTGTTGATTTGGGGTCGTTCGAACATGCAGCGTGCTGTTTGATCTTTAACGATTTTAAAGAGAAAGTTGAGACTCTGTAATTATACGTATTTTGGTCATGTTCCAGCTTGTAAGCCCTTGCGTCGCGTTTTCAGTTGTTTTCCATATTTGTTACCATTCTAAGAACGACCAACAAAGCGTGCTAGACTCTGTAAGACTCTTAGTTTGATATCGGCTCAAAAAGGTGGATTTTTGATTGAGCAAGCGGCCAACCCCCAAATGGCACAAAGCGCTTTGATTGGTACAGCCTGTAAAACTTTAATCTTTGGCTCAAGAATGCAATTTGTAGCGTCGCGTTTTTAGCTCTCCTTTTCCCATTTTTTTAACACTCTAGGAACAAACTAATGGAAATTGTAAGGCGAGTTTTAAATCACCCAAAACGCCCAGATTCTTTGTTTGTTACCATTTCAAACCCAAATGACAGCAAATGCTTGAATTCTTAAATGGATGCAGGCTTGAAAAGTGAATTTTTTATTTAGAACTGTTGCCAGAGAAGTTCTTTTTGTTGACCCAGTTGCCGACTATTTTACCACACAGAACGCTTTAATTCTTATCGCGATTGATGCAGACTCAAAAAGGTCGATTTTTGACTAAGACGCTTATCCGTTCCTGTTAAAGTCATCAGCCCACTTTTGGACTTCTTAAGGCTTTTGAGTTTTCAAAAACCAGGTCATTTTAAGGTCGTTACAAGCTCTAAATATCATTCTTCCTTTATCAACCTTTTAATCTGGGTCTCGTCGCTAATGATCCACGTTTTTTGTCTATGGAACGCATGTTTACAGGTAGCTATGATCCTCTTACTCGTCCTCTTGGGTGTGGCCGCCTATGCTGCTTACAGGTTCTCACTCTCTTAAACCAAAAGCCTCCGAATTCGATTTTTAGCTTCTCCAAACACAGAATCGAATACTGGGAACGGCACGGAGTCGTCGGTCCTAAGCCAACCATCTTCTTTGGGAATTTCCGAGAGATCTTTAACAAAACTGCTGGCCGAAATTCCGTTCTTCAGATTTATGACTGGACAAAGCAGTTTGGTAGGCTTATCCTTAATCAGACCTATCCTCAATATCATATTTTAGGCAAGGTATACGGGTTCCAGGAAGGCTGGAAAAATGTCCTCGTGATCAGCGACCTCGACATGCTCTACGAGATTTTTGTCAAGAAATTTGAGTCTTTCCATGCTAGAAAGGTACCTACATCTCATAGGCTTCAAGTAAGGCTACTTTTAGCTGTATCCTCTGTCCCCTGACAGCGACACCTCTGCTGACATCGACCTGTTCCACGCTCACGGAGGAAAATGGAAGCGTATTAGGACTCTTTCGACTCCTACTTTCGCTACTATCAACTTGAAAAACGTGATGCCTACCGTAGTCCACTCAATCGACGTGATGCTCGAGTTCATGGACAAAAAAGCTCAGACCGGAGAGGATTTCAACATCCATGAGCACTTTCAAGAATTCAGCCTTGATGGGATCTCGCGAATTGCCTTAGGCCAAAAAGGAACTAGGCAGTTCAACAATCCGAATCTGAACAAAATCCGAGAAGTCTTCAGAGGCGCTCCCAACACCTTCCTGCACACGGCTTCAGCCACCGTTCCTTATTTCCAGCCTGTCTTCCGCACTCTCCTCTTCTCCTTGTTCAGATACGGAATTATCCGAAACCCTTTCGGAGAGCTAATGGATCAGCTTAACAAGGCTGTCAAGCTTAGGAAAGAGGCTCATGTAGGTCTCCCAAACCAGAAAATCCAATTTCTCAACTCTGATTTTTTTAATTTTCAAAGCAAAATTTAATTTTTCATTTTTAGGCACGAGGAGAGAAAGAAGAAATCGACGAATTCGGTGTCAAAAGAGTGGATTTCATCGATTTTTTCCTAGAAGTCGAATCTGACGAGCAGTTGGATGTGACCAAATTTAAGATGTCCGGAATGAGAGTCATCAAGAAGCTCGCCTTATCTGAAATTGGCTGCAACTGTCTTCTCTTCCTCCTCGCTGGATTTGACACCACAGCCAACACGCTTGGATTTACGGCTTACTGCTTGGCTAAATCTCCGGAAACTCAGGCTCGGCTTAGGGAGGAGATCGAAGAGGTTGTTGGGAGCGACGAGCTGAGTTATGAGCATCTTGGAAAGCTTCGGTTTATGGAAAATGTGGTCAAGGAAGCGCTTAGATTGTATCCCGTGGCGTCTTTGTAAGTTAGGCTCTTAGCATTGAACTTCAAAAATCGATCAAATTTAACAAAACCGAAAAATTTTGGAAGCTGAATGAATTGAAAGGTTCAAAAACTCAAAATATGATTTTTTTGTTGTTTCCGTCATGTTTTAAATTAAAGTTTCAGTTTTTATCGGTTCTTCTCCCAAAAGTTGAATTTGATTGATTTCACCTTTTACCACTCTTAAACTTATTTTTATTCTTATCTTCGTAGCGCCAATTCGCGAAACTGCACCGAAACGACAACCGTCGGCGACATGACCATCGAAAAGGGGACTTTTGTGCAGGCGGACACCTTCGCTATCCACCGAAACAAGAAGCTCTGGGGCGAAGACGCTGACGAGTTTATCCCAGACCGCTGGACCGTTGAACGAAGCCATCAAGCTGCCTGGCTCTCTTTTGGAATCGGACCTCGCATGGTAACAAAAAATTGACAAAACGCTCACAATTCTAAAATTTCAGTGCGTTGGAATGCGTCTGGCAAACATGATCTCCAAGCTGGTTTTGGTTAAAGTCCTCTCCAAGTTCGAATTGATCGCCTCGCCAAGAATTGACGAAGAATTCGGAATGATCGGGGGATCGGTGTTGATGCCTAAGGCTGTGCTGGTGCAGTTGAAGGCAAGATAAGGGTCTGGGAGAGATACGTAATTCTTATGATTGTGTAAAAAGGCGAAAAATACGCAAAGACTGATGAAAAACACGTTAAGAGGATGTGTAATTAACGAACGAGAGGTAACGGGTTCGAACCCCGGTGCGGTCAACCCATTTTTTGGAGACATACATATATACATATGTCTCAGCAGCGTTGTACTAAAAGCTCAATGAACGCAGCAGAGGCGGAATCCAGGAGCGGTCAACCCACTTTTTGGCGACCGTTTCAGACGTACGTCTCAATAGCGTAGTGGTGAAAGCCCTTTTTAACGCTTTACATGTCTCGTACTCGAATTCAGGAAGCGTCGATCCATTTTTCGAAACATCTGCCTCTATAGCGCAGTAGCAACGCGCTCAACTACCACTTTTTCACCTTTCTACAACACTTAAAACCTCATTTTACTGCACTGATACTCACATTTATCACTCCACCTTGGCAAAGAGCTGCACCTTCTCGTCCTCCAAGATCTGGCCCAAGATGAAGAGGAACATCCACGCAGTGCAGAAGCACGCGAGCACATACAAAGCCGTCAACGCTGCCATCTGACGGTACAATACAGGTCTAAAAAACCAAATTTCAGCCTCGAAACCTAAAAATCACCTTACCTGTCCCTGTTCCAACGCTTCCTCTTCGACGTCGCCGAACCAGTCTTGCTCACCAAGGCGTTCGAGGATGATTCTTGCTTTAAAGAAGAATTCGACAGCTAAAATTGGATTCTTTAGGCTCAAAATACGCTTCAAATATTTCACCTTATTCGTAGGCTCAATTGCAGTCTTCATGATATATGATTTCGTGTCAGGCAACGAGCTAAGGTCCGTCACTTGAGCGGATTCTTGAGTCGTGCAGGGTTGCAACTCAACATTGGACACCGAGCTGGAGCGCGAGGCGCGCGAGACGCGTGAGGCATGTGAGACCTCCGTTGGCCTAAGAATCACCAAAATGAAGATCCTAAAAAGAGGAAAACGACTCACAAATAGTGCCCAAATTCCTCAAAATCGTGAATCGCGGTATTGAGTTCAGCCGACGTTTCCACAGCCTGAAATTCGACCCTGAATTGGCCCGATTACCGTGGCGGGAGCCTACCGTAGAAGAATCCGGTGTCCTGTGCTTGATGGTCTCCTCTTGGTTGCGGTGATGACTGGAAACGGAACGTTTCCGGCTGAAGCGCTTCTTGGGAGTCGAGTTTGAGTTCTTCAACGTCTTGGCTTCCCATTCCTTCTGTCTTTTATTCTTCTTCATCGCGTAGTTCTTCCTCAGCTCTTCCAGCTTCTTCTTCTTGTTATCCGAGTCGCGTGCAGGCCCGGGCGTCCTTTGAGGTTCTGACTTCGTCACCTTCAGCTTCTTAATATGCAAAATGTCCATCTCTTCGTCCGATTTCGTGTGCTCCGATTTCTCAGAGGCAGAGAAGTAATTAGGGTCCACGGGCGCCTTCACGAGGGTCCAAGGCTTCTTCTTGTTGCTCGAGTTGGCCATCAGGACAAAATTGGCCTTCTTGTTCGACGAGTTTGACCTGGATCTCGAGCCAGTTGAGCCTGTTCTCGAAGCGCGAGAGGTCTTGGCCGTCGTCGAGGACTCCAGACCGGTATAGCTGTCCTAAAACAGTGATTTCATCTCGGTGCAGGCTATCTATGAGAGGCTTACCTTTGAAGTCCTCCTAGGCGTTTTAGCCGTAGAACTCGCGGTCACTCCAGTCTGGGACACCTAAAAATAAGATTTTAGATCGGTGCAGGCTGATTTTCTGGTCCAAAACGGCTGGTCTCCAAATGATCCAGACCGCCTATGTTTTCGGGCTGATAGAGGCTCAAATCGCTTACCTTAGAAGTCCTCCTAGGCGTTCTGGCCGTAGAACTTCCGGTAACTCCAGTTTTGGACACGTTCGTCTTCGTGACCGTCTTCGTGTCCTGAAAAAGGTTATTTTTGGAATGGTATAGGCTTTAACAATGCTGACCTTAGGAGTCTTTCCGGTCGAACTGGTCAAGACTGTCTTCGACACGTTTGAGGCCTTCGTTTCCTCAAAAACAAAGTTGTTTAAAGGTCGGTGCAGGCTTAAAAACGCTTACCTTACGAGGATTAAAACTCACAGCTTCCATTTTGGACATGTGCGTCTTGGTAATCGTTTTCATGTCCTAAAAACGAGTTTGTCAGCTCGGTACAGGCTCAAAAAGTGCAGACTTACCTTAGAAGTCCATCCAGCTGAACTCGTTTTTGACACTTTTTGCTTGTAGGTCTTTTCGCTCTTAGGAGGCGACCGTGCAGGCGTTCTAGGCGTTCTTGGTTTAAAACCAAGCCAGCCGGTCTTCTCGCTCTAAAACTAAAGTTAGATCGGTGCAGGCATAAATGGGCTTACCCTAGGCGTTCTAGGCTTCGAAGTCGTCTTTCCGGTCTTGGAGATGTCGGCATTCTGTGCCGGCTGCCCAAGGTAAGTCGAAACTGGATTCAGGGACGTCTTCATAAAGACCGACTTCAACGCAGTCACGTTGCCGCCTTCCTTCGACGGGAACGAGGGTTGGTTGCTGTGTTCCGTCTTCGTCATTTGCTGAAACGCCTCATTTTAAGGAATTTTATCGAAAAAAAGCCCCACCTCGATAGGGACAGTCTTAACGACGTCTTCCTCATCTTTGCCACCACTGATTCTGTCCATCGAAATGGTCATCGTCTCCTCAACCTCAGGATCGATGCCACGGTAGCACAGGCAGCGGTCCCAGAGGGCGTAGAGCATGATGAAATAGCCCAGAGTGAAGCTGAAAAGAGGCTGCGTAAATGAAGAATGCAGGAGTGACTTACCCAAGCCAGATGGAGAAGAACATCAGTGGCATAGTCAAGCGTTCCGCTGGGAGAACATTGGGATTACTTTGGATCAGTTCGTCAAAATCTGGATGCTCCACCGATGGGTTGGTGGTGGTAGGATCCGGTTTAGGAGGCGGGTGACGCGTTATCGTAGGGGCTTGAGTGCGGTTGCCGGCCTGCTTCGTGGAAGAATCCTCAAGGATCGCATTGGGAGCCTCCGTATTCGAGAGAACCTGCTGGGAGCGGTTGTAAGCCGCGTATTCCTCGCGGGTGAAGATTTTCTTGACGTTGAGCTTCCGAAGATGGACTTCACGGACGTTTGCGAGCTTCTCCTTCGTGAGGAACGTGATCTTCGCGTTACACTGAAGCGGGTAAGCCACGAAACGCATTCGGTAGAACTTCTAAAACACATTTTGACCCAAAAACGTCATTTTGAGGTCGACTTACGTTGTTCCACGTCTTCCTAGGCTTTTTGCAGTCTTCAGACCACTCGTCGCAGTAGAAATACATGCTAGGAGGGGAAGCATAGCGCCCAAAATGTTGATGTTTGGTCCCCTGTCCGGGATTCTTCCACGTGTCCTCGACATTCTCTGGATATCGCATGAAAACGCGATCTTCGTTCATCTGAAGCTCGAAACCGATCTCGTTTCGCTTTAGCCATTCGTTGGGATCCATCCGCTGGTAGAGGTGCATTCGCTCCGGGCGCCACACGTCGGCTACGCTGGAACGGAACGGTCTTGGTCCCAGGAACGGGGCGAATTGGACGCCGAAAGTCGATTGACGGTAGTCGTCAAGCCACAGGCAGATCGAGGCGTCGCCTACGCAGTCGTGGTTGTCCAGGCGGTGGATCGCGAGGTCGGCGGTTTTGTAGCACAGGCAGATGCGCCTGAAATTGGGGAATTAAGCTTAGATTTAGGTCACGAATTTTCGCTCACTTTTGAGTCACAAATTTGCCCGAAAAGCGACTATTTTCGACCCGAATTTCGCCAATTTTGCCAACAATGCCAATTTTTAACCTAATTTTGGACCTCTCCTTTGCTTGAAGATGCAAAAAAAGCTTCCAAATTGTGCACGGATCGCGCGAAATTTGGACCCATTTCGTCGAATTTCGATATTGAAAATGTTCCACGATTGACACCCAAGTTCAAAGAATAAATTTACGCAATTTCGCCACCCTTAATTTTGACTTTCATGCTGCTCTAGTTAAGCGCCAAGGAGGTCCGTTTGGCGTAATAGAGTTGCACGAATTGCACGAATTTTGATCCATTTTTGCCGCTCAAGAGCGTCCAAAATCGAGTTCAATAAGCATGTGATATATGAACCTAGGTTTGAACCTCTCCTTTACCTTAATTGAGCCTGACCATATGGCTTCCAAGCCTCCTCTCACAGTACCTTTTTAAAAAAGCCATCCATTCATCCTTTTAAATTGACCAAAATTCAACTGAAATTTCAGGCATTCTTAGGATCCTTAATTCTCCCAAAAAAGCGAACATTGTGGTGTCATGACACTTGATTTTGGCTCTAAAAATCTAACCCAACTTACGTTCCCGGAAGGCTGCACGTTTCACGGTCGAAAGAGAACTTGGCCTTGAGAGTGGTGAACGGCTTCGATCCAGCGTTAACGTAGTATTCCTGGGATCCATCGCCGGCATTCATTGACCTGAAATGCTCAAAATCAGCTATTTTCATTTATGCCAAACTCACGTGATCTCCGAAACGATGTCCTCTGTGCCGGTCGCTGCGCAAACGAAAGCGAACAACGCTAGGAAGATCGGCGAAAGAAGTAGTCGTTCCATGGTGGAAGCGACCGGTCGCCTGTTGGGACTCTCTGAAATGAGGGGAGCAAAAGGATAGGCTGCTTTTGAAAGCGGATTGCAGACGTCTAGAAGCGGAAAACACAGTTGAAGACAACTCGAAGTCTCATTTGGCCCGAGCTCCGTCCTGATGACCGATTGGTCCACTTTTTCAGGGTAAAATCTAGACACCGGAAGTGCAGAGACGAGACAAGCTCACAACAGACCTCGCCAAGCTCTGAGGCCTCATTTGATCAGTTCTCCGCTGTGGTGACTGGTCGGTCGCCTCCTCTTCAACCCACCCTCGCTTGTCACACCTCTGCGGCTTACTTTGACAAACATGTCTCCCAACAATAACGCCAACAAGGTGCCAGCTCCTGGTTAGTTCACGCTTTGTCTTGTTGGGTTAACCTGCACGGCAAGCTTTTTCTCAGGGGTATAAAGACGTTGTTTTGGGATGACTTTGTCCTTTCGTCAAAACCTTAGGTTTGGAAATGCTTTCCAGCATTGTAGGACTGCATACTGAGCCCAGCGGCGCTTGAATTCGGGACCAAACCAGGAAAAAACGACAGAAAGATGTTTTTAACACGGGAGCTAGAGTTGGAAACCATTTCATGATGTTTAGACTCTGAAACATTTTACTCAGGAACCTAGAAAAGTGATTTTGAGCTAAATAAAGTTATTTAGTCAAGGACAAGGCTGTATGGTTGCGATTTTGATTATTTTTAACCCTTCGAGCTTGAAATATCCCAAGCCGCGCAAATCGCTTGCCAAAACAAGCTTTTGAAAGTCTCCAAAGCTAGGCCAGAAATACTGAAAAAATGGATTCCTGTTTGAAGTCCAGTTATGCAATAATTGGTGCTATATCATCAGGCTCCCCCCTTCCCGGATGTTCCCTTATAAGCTGTCTAGTATTTAGCCGAATCGCCAGCTGCGTTGGCTCTTCGCCTAGGGTGGCCTTCGGCAACCGTCGTTTTGGTCTAAAACGCTCAGAGTCTGGATGAGCACCTCATTTTGACCACCCCAATCCATGGGGAGCGGTCGGACAGTTGCCATGTGCGTGTGGCCCATTTGCACTATTATTCACTTTAGCCAGCACATTCGACTTTCACCAGTCGATTTGCAAAATTACCGCTAGCAATGTAGGCGCCTTGCAGCGGAGAAAGTAGGCTGGGACTGCGAGGTTGCGATAGGCTTAGGCTTAAGGGCTACCGCAGACGAATACCTTTGGTTTTTGCGCCGAATGTGTCTGGCAGCGGGAATAGTAGGCTCGAGGCGGCCTCTTCCGCGCTCTTAGTGCAAATACCGATCCTAGCAAACGTATGGAACACTCTAAAAGTGCAAATGGGCCACATACACATCGATTCTGAGGCAACTGTCCGACCGCTCCACGCAGATTGGGGTGGTCAAAATGAGGTGCCCCTCCCGACTCTGAGCGCTCTAGACAGACAGTAGACAGCCTATGGAAGGACGTCCGGGAAGGGAGGGCCTGCTGGTATATTACCCAATGATTACCATGATTTTGTCGTTTAGGCGAAAACTTGAGTTTAAAAGTACTTTCTGGCATCTTTTAGCTGCTTCCTATTGCTTGCGGAAATTGAATCACGAGCCGAATCCGAAAAAAACATTTTTAAGATGTTGTTTAACAAAGTCGGGTTCCTATTAACGCAAAATTCTAGTCATTTTAAAGCCTGTTTTGAACCCAAAATTGGTCGAATTGAGCGGCGAAAATCGCTTTCCAAAACCGGTAAACTGAAGTTGAGGACCACGTTTTCACTAATTTTGACGCCCTTTTTGCCAAAAAATGGTTTAAATTTCGACTTCAAATCGATCCCATTACAGGCAAAAAACTGGAAGAACTCCCTCTGGGCACGATCCTTGGCAATGGCCTCTTCAAGCTCATGGAATTGGCGCAATCGCACCCGCTCCTCGGTCTGACCTACAACGCGATCAACCAAGCCGGCGAAGGCTTCATCATCAAGATGGACGACGAGAAGCGTCTCCTCTCGTTTGTGCGATCCGAGGCCGGATTCCTTCAAACCGCGATGAAGACCAACGCGCACGAATTCTTCGTCGAAATTGTGCATTCCGCCAAGTGGATGTCGATGATCTACTTCGTCACGAAATTCCGCCCGGGACCCAGCCTTCAGGACTGTTTGTGCTCCATGAAAGAAGGCAAATTCAGCGCCGGAACTGCGATCCGTGTGGCTTTTTGGATTCTCAAGGTAGGAGTCAATTCTAAGGCGTTTTTAAGTCTTTTTTTGGCTATGATTTCAGGGCCTGGAGGCAACGCACTCCCTGAGCTACCTGATGCGGCGCATCGACCCCAACGTGATCAAATTCGACGTCGCCGAACGTAAAATCTACTTCAGCGACCTCAGCTCGACTCGCCTTGACCCCCTGAAGATCAACATCAAAGCGCCTGTTCGCTGGGCCGGCGCGAACCTCTACGGACCCCTCGCACACCACACAGGAGGCTCGATCGCCGCGCGCCACGACCTGGAATCCCTCCTCTACTTCCTCGTCGACATGACCATCGGGAAGCTGCCTTGGGAAGGAACTCCTCCGGATATGATGGGCTCCGTCAAGCGTCAATCCGTCACCGACCAGTCGCTCTTCGCCGAATGTCCGAGCCAGTACGCGGCCATGTACACCTACATCTCGTGCCTCGCGGACGCGGACAAGATCGACTACGACAAGATTTACAAGCGCATGGAGGAGGCCTGGAAGCAGCAAGGCGTGAAGAAGATCGACGAGCCCTATGATTGGGAGAAGCATATGAAGAAGATCGATGAAGAATGATTTCAGGAAATAAATTGAGTTTGGAGCTACCGAGCACGGTTGACAGCACGGAGACACGTATTTTGACTTAAATTAAAGTTTATGATTAGGGTGAGTTTAAACTTAAACGGAAGCTTAGACTTGAATCAGTTTTAGGCTTGAACTGAAGCTGTTCTGGGCTAATTGAAGCTGAAAATAAGGAGACTCACGAAAAGTGTAATTTAAATATATTTATTCCTTATTTCCAGCTTCACTGCTGCCCACTATTCGGAGTGGTTATCTTCAGGGACTTGTGCGTGGACCGGAGAACGTCGAACGAGCACAGGAGCTGGTCGCTAACGGTCATCACGCCCGCCGCGTTGTCGAATTCGCCGCAGTAGTGCGGCGCGCTAAACAGCGTCACGAGCCTCCGATTCGCAAAGAATTCATAGCCGTCCTGCACCACTTGATGCGCTCTAGAAATTTTTAAATTAGCGTCATTTTTCAAAGCTTCGAACGTACCTAGCGACCAGGTCAATGTCCATATTTTTACAGAACGCGTTGACAACGTCTGTGCCGAAGACGTAGGAGACTCCACGCGTGTTCTGCTGCCATCCGCGCACCCATTTGTCAGGGTCGGCCCACAGGAGGTCTGGAATTACTGTTTAGCTTATGAAGAGAGTAAAGATTGCATACCGATCTGGATGGATGGGTTAGGAGGATCGACTGGACGACTGATGCGGCGAATTTGGTCCCAGTTGGTGAGCTGAGGCGAGAGGCCACCGTGCATACAGAAGATCTTGCCTGCGATCAGCGCGCAGAAGGGGAGGCAGTTGAACACATCCTGTAATTGGGATAATTAGGTTTCAGAAGCGCACGTTGAACCCAGGAAAAGCCCCAAAAGTAGTCAGAAGGTTAAAGCCCAAAAAGAGCTCAAAATGCCCAAAAATAACCAAATTTCCGGATATTTTGACGTGAAAATTGCAGTTTCTGAGTGCTTAAAATTCTATCCTTATCAACGTCGAGATGGCCCACAAAAAATCACCCTAACCCGAAATCTCTAATATTCGAAATTCAAACTCAAATTTCTGAAATTTCGGCACTAATTGGTAGGAAATAAGTGGTTGTAGAGCCGCTGCAAAGACCCGAATTCAATAAAATGTCGACCACCAATTAAAGGGTTTTTCCACCACGAAAAAAATCGCTCACCTGGAAAACCTGCCAGAGCCTGACGCTGTACCTTCGCTGGCACTCGTCGTAAAACCCATAGGCCCTGTTGATGGCCGCGCACTCGTGATTCCCACGCAGCAGGAAGAAATTCTCGGGATACTTGATCTTGTAGCAGAAGAGCAGGCAAATCGTTTCCAAGTTCTGCTTGCCTCGATCGACGTAGTCGCCCAGGAACAGATAAATGGAGTCGGGCGGGAAGCCACATCGGTTGAAGAGACGCAGAAGGTCCGAGTATTGGCCGTGGATGTCGCCGCAAACCTGAAAATCATGAAATTTGAGACTTAAGGGGGTGAAGAGCAACTGACTTTAATTGGCGGCTCAACTTCGAGGAGCGGCGGCTGCGAGAGAAACACGTTTCGCGCGATGTTGCAGAGGAGCACGATTTCTTCCTCGGAGACGCAGCGAGTCAGCGACGTGCCGCCGGCGAGACCTACGGAGAGGAGTCGGTCGATTAAGTTGTCCAACTGCAGAGCCATCGGAGGAAAGCGACTGACCGAACCCGACTAAGGTCGAGGGTGAAAGTGGCAGAAAATCGGGAATTGGCCAGACTGTCTTGGTGGGCCGATTTCGGCTAGACGTCTGGCCACTCAACACCTTCCATCAGACGAGGAATGTTTGGAAACCCTTCATTTCAACCCACTGCCAGACAAGACCAGCCTGAAGCCTCATTTCAAACCCACCCAAACAAAAGAACCGGTCCGTCCTAGCATAAGGATAGCCGGCAAAGATAACATAGCGCTTAAGATCATTTATACGGTGGTTAAAAACACATTATTGCAAGGGAGAACTCTTGCGATCGCAGACGGCCTTGATCTCCTTCAACAGCTCGGCCACGGCTTCGTCTTCCGCTTCGACGTCTTTGTTTTTGAGCTCCACGGTGGCCAGCTTCTTCGAGTTCTCGAATTGGCCTAAAAGGTGATTGGTTAGGAGGGGAATTTTGTAATTTTTGGCCCCAAAGCGGACGACCCGTCAGCCGAAATTGGGTACGCATATGGAAGACGCTAAAACCCCAAAAGAAGCGCCAAAATTGAACCAAAAAGGATAGTCCTACTTTAACTGGAATTCATCCCAGATTTGAGGCCAAAAACGTTAGATTTTCGAGCTTGAATTGCGGCGTTTTCTGAGGAACAGAATCTCCTAGAGAGGCCACGAATTGAACTTCAAAACGCCATTTTTCGACCTCAAAACAGGTAGCCAGATCGCATCCACCAAAAGTCGCATTTCGTCCCGGAATCCCGCAAATTCCCAGGCATCGAAACCCGCAAGAATAGCTCCAAAACCGGTCCTAAACTGCCCTGAAACGCCAAACGTTCCAAACCATCCCTAAACCTCCATATTCACCCCGAAATCACCCCACAAAGCTGTCAGCTCACCTTCCTCTTCAATGGATCGCTTCGCGGCCAAATCCTTCTTTTTCTGGGCGAGGTGGACACGGATTTCGCTTCGGTGCTGCAGCGCTTCGGAGGCTGCAATGAGGCGATCGCGGAGGGCGCGGAATTTGTCGACTTCCGCCCTTCGTGCGCGGTCGAGAGCGTCGAACGACATTCCTGAAAATAGAACGAAACGGTCAGAAAGCTATGAAGCACGAATAGATGTCAGAATCAGCACGTAAAACGGAAAATTTGAGCCTAATTTGAGTCCAAGTCCAATCCAAATCCACAAACAGACAGAAATTGATTCTTAGAGTGCAAAGCCGAAATTGGGCCAAACCAGCTACAAATCAAGGCTAGAATCAACACGCAAAACGTCAAATTTAGGTCCACACAGGCCACAAACAAAGTGAAAACGGTCTGTAAACTTCAGTGCACAAATGGAGGCCAAAATCAGCACGCGCAACGTCAAAGTTGGGCCCAAGCATGCCCCCATAAAGAGGAAACGATCAGAAATCGCTTGGAACACGAATAGAGGTCAGAATCAAATTTCGATTCAAACAGGTCCGCAAATAACCTAAAATTAACGCCGAAATTGGGCCAAATCAAGTCCAAAACGCGCCTCAAACCGCTCAGAAAGCTCTTGGAACAGCTCCTATAAGCACGAATGGAGGCTAAAATCAGCACTCAAACGTCAAATTTGGGTCCTAGGAAAAAGTTCAGAACGCTTCCCAGCACGAGCAGAGCCTGAGCTATGCCAAATTTGGACTTCAAAATCCCCAAAATTGACGATTAGGAAGCAAAACCAACCTTTGCGCACACTCGCCTCAAATTCTCGTTCTACCCGCGAAAATCGAATTTTCCTGGCGGGACCATCTCGACATGTCAGCAATGCTTCCCAATGACGCTAATGTGCCAAAAAGCTGCGCATTGCGTGGCGTTTCCTGATCTACGAGTTTATGAAATGCAGGCGTGGCTTCCTCAGTGCTAGCCTGGGTTTCCCAACCCGAATTTCACCAAAAACAGCGAAAATTCCCGCATTTCCCAACCAAACGTTTTTCACAACAACTCTGTGTGTGAGCGCCTCTCCTCCCATGTGACACAAACCGGCCCTAGAACGCTCTGCCGCGCTCTCTCCTCTGCTCGTCGGGTTCCAAGTCCAACCACTCCTTGCTTCATAGCGTCGCGCTATCGGGCAGCTCTTCTTGCTTTCCTATCGCTATCAGTGCTAAGAATTTTCCATATTTTCGCTATATCGCGGTCATGTTTGAATTCGATACGATTTCGTCATCCAAATTTCGTTGTTTGCAGATCGATCGCTGCCAGTATGTCTTCCCGATTCAGCGATGAAGAAGAGCCCACGCTCACCACGTTGAAAATACTGATTATTGGCGAAAGTGGTGTGGGAAAGTCCAGTTTGCTTCTGAGATTCGTGGATGACACTTTTGACCCTGAGCAACAGGCTACTATTGGTAAGCGAAGGGATCAGGGAAAGCAGGGCAAATTCCGACCGCTCTGAAGTTTTCGGAAAGTTGAAAATGACTTTTTTGGTCAAAGTTCCAATCATCCCGAACGCCGTGCAGTCAAAATGAAATCAGACGTCTGGCGGGGTGTATATCTATTGAATCTGTTCAATCTGTGATGCTGTCGTTGATTGGTTAAGGCGCTGGGCTTTCGAACGACCAATGCGGGTCGAATCCGCCCTTAAGCCTTTTTTACTTTTAGTCTTTTTTAAAGTTTTTTTTTAAAAACCTTTATATTTATCAAATTCCAGGCGTCGACTTTCGCGTCACAACCCTCGTCATCGACGGAAACCGCGTGAAACTCGCAATCTGGGACACAGCCGGCCAAGAACGCTTCAGAACCCTGACCCCATCTTACTACCGAGGCGCTCAAGGCGTCATTTGCGTTTATGACGTGAGTAGCCGTCCTTCCTTCGACAGACTCGAGCACTGGATGACGGAGGTTGACACTTACATCACAAAAAATGACGCTGTTAAGATGCTCGTCGCTAATAAGATTGATAAGGTTAGACAAATTATGAAAATGGACTTAAAATTACCATAATTAAGACCAACCGAGCCGTTTCCAGAGAAGAAGGTCTCCAATTTGCCAAGAAGCATCGTATGCTGTTCATTGAAGCTAGTGCGAAGACTAGGGAAGGCGTTCAGTGCGCTTTTGAGGAGCTGATCGAGAAGATAATCCAAACTCCTGGACTGTGGGAATCTGACACCAAAGGCCTCCGTCTTACCAACCGCCAACAGACCGACGCTTCATGGTGTAACTGTTAAGATTCTTCTCCTCTTTTCAAATATAATCGTGCCTATATGCAGCCATTTGTACATAAGAAAAATGCTATAAAGTTTGGAGAAAAAGTTTTCTGTGCATTTTGTGTCACAAAGCGAATCTTGACTGGTCAAACGCACAAAACACAAAATATACTCTTAGACAATCAAATATTTGTCTTTAAAAATTTAATTGACATTTTTTGTTCGAGCTTTTCTTAAAATGAGGGAGACAATTTTAGACATTTTATTACGTTAAAATTTAAATTAATTACAGACAGAAAAGGCAAAAATATAACAAAGGGTCGCGAAATGGTTCTTTCTGACCCTGTAACCAAATCAACAACCACGTCTTTAGAGGCCTGTAACTTGTAGATAGAGTTTCTTCTAGTATTTCTTCTCTTTAAAAGTCGAGGAGAGTGTGTCGGCACCGGCAGAGGGAAGCTTGATCATGGGCTCAGGACGAGGATACGTGGGTAGGAGAGCCTTGAAGCGTTCGATGTCGGTGACTCGGACGCCTCCGAATTCCTCTTCGGCGGGTTTGTGGGCGCCGTCGACGTCAGTGGGCTCCTTAACGCTTGACCTGATGCGGACGGACAGCTTTTGGCGCTTGTCTGAGCCGGCCATGATCTTATCGTCGTAGAATTGTAGGAGGTCGTCTTTGGAGATCTTGCGAAGGTCGTCGACTTCCACTTCGGCTGGAAAAGAGATAAAAATTAGACAAAAAACAGCCAAAAAAAAAGAAAAATTATGCTGAGCCAGGCCGGGGTTCGAACCTGTGACCTCAAATTCCCAGGCAGTGCGTCTGAAAAAATCTCAAAAATCCATTTTGAAGAAAAACCGACCGATCGGAAATTGTTAAAAGTCGAAAATGATGTCTAGAAAGGTTGTCTGAAAGTTAGTTTTGGGTATCTGTACCAATATCATACTGGCTAGTGCTCTTGACTGGCAATCTGAAGGTCATGGAATCGAAAGCACCGCCTTTTGAAAACTTATAAGCTAGACATGTCATAAATCAGCTTTCTTAGACTTTGTTAAGCAATGAAAAAGCAAAAAACTATTGAAAAACAGCAAAAAACGCTTTGTAAAGTTTCGTTATCCAATCCGGATTCGAACCTGTGACTTCAACATAGACTGCTTAACTGACCGAGTAACTTAAGCTACAGATTAGTAATCTGAAGGTCAGGGGTTCGAACCTCTTCAGGTCCAGAACTTTGATAATCTATTTTCAAGCATTTTTACTATACCTCTAGCAAAGGAATACTGCTTAGACTCGATTTCATGCCAGTAGCGGTTAGACAGCGCTCTCAGAGTCTTAGGCTTCTCCAGACGACGAGTGGCCAAAGCGTTCACGTTACGCTGGTAATCCTCGTCCTTCATGTCGACAATCGTGTTCTGAAAATCTATTTTAGTAGCAAAAATAGACAAAAAATGTTACCCTAAAGTTTTTCAAGAAGGCCTCAATCCTCTCCTCCACAAACTTGGCATCATAGCTTCCCTGCACAATAATCTCAAGAGCCTGAGCGCCATTCGAACGTCGAATTCCAGTGTGGACTATGTAGCCAAGCTGTTCTGTGGTGCGTAGAACGGTGTAGGCAGGCTCGTTAGCAATCTGGACGAGGAGTTCCAGGAGCATGTTGCTGCGGGTCTCTTGGACACCCGTTTGGAGGACCATGTCCACGCAGTTGTTGGCGTGAGTGTCTTGGATGTGCTCGTAGATCTGAGAGGTGCCTTCCTTGATTTGGTGCTCTCGGATCCAGTCCATTTCGTTGGTGAAAAGAGGGCGGACAAAAGTGCCGTTGTGGAACACTTCTAAGACCTCGTCAGTCAGACTTTTGGCCTCATTTTCGGCCAAATTTCCATGGACAAACAGCTCCAAATGCAGCGCCTTCCAAATCTGCGGAATAAACTCGTTGACCATCTCCAGAGTCACAATTTCGGAAATTGCGAGCAACTGAGCCTTAGTCCAGCCCTTCTCGACCAAAATCAGGTTCAGGTAATATTGACTCTGAGCGTACGGTTGACTCTGGTCAAAGTTTTTCAAGTTGCGGACGAGACGATCCATCATGAGGTTGAAACGACCAGGAGAAGCTCGGAAGGAGACCAGTTTGTTGACTTGGTTGGCGACGAAAGTGTGCAGTTTTTCGTCGTAGCCGCCGAAGTTGAGGCGGAGACCGCGCATCGTGATGTCAACGGATTCTTTCATGCCGGCTAAAATGGGATTGTAGATCTCTTCGGCGATTGTGTCCTGAAATAGGTAAAATTTAACAAAAAAATAGGAAAAACTAAAAAATAACGTTAAAAAATTAATTTAGTGAAGACGAATTCGAACCCGTGACCTCTGCATTTTTAGGCAAGAGCTTTACCACAGCACTATGTGAGCACCTAGCAGTTTTCACACATTGTAAGCTCAAATCAGACACATTTTTAGACACAAACAGTCAAATTTTTTGTCTAAAAACACTAAAAAGGAAGACTATTTCAGGTCACGATTTGACATTTGTTATCCTACTTAAATCGACCATCTCTCATTTTTGCAGTCTATCTTCTCTTACAAAACACATTTCCAGTGTCTAGACTTTATTAACATTAATTGACTTTAACCGGATTCGAACCTGTGACCTCTGGAGTGCCAGTCAAGCACACTACCATTGCGCTATTCAAATATGTCTGGCTATGACCATGCTTCTGTAGCCGAATGGCTAGTGACGCTGCCTTTGAGCACAGAGATCACGGGTTCGAATCCTAATACGTCTTAACTTTTTTTAAAGTTGTTTCTTAAATTTTTTAGGAGTTCTTACCTCAAAGCACATGATGTAGAGCGCCGACATAAACGTATTCAACGGATCCGAGGCCATCTTAGGCAGTGTGAGGTGAACGTGGACCTGAGCCTTAGGAAGCTTGAATTCGTCGTCTTGAAGATACCAGACACGAGCGATTTTGTCGTCACGGACAAGGCGAGGTTGGGCACGAAAAATAAACCTTACAAATTGCAAAACAAGCGAAAATGTTTACATTTTAGTCTCCTCCCTAGGCCTCAGGTCGAATTTGCTAGGAATGTACTCGTTCTTCTCAGGCAGGTACAGAGACTCATGAGGAGTCTTCAGAGCTTCCTCAAACTTGGCAATCTGGTCCTCGTTAATCTTTGTCTTCTGGTACGGAGTCCCGTAATACTGCTCCTTGGTGAAATTACCCGTTTCAACCGCTTTTCGAGACACAACATAGTAGTTCATGTTGCGCGGTGTGAGTTGTCCTACGAGTTTCTCAATCAAATCAGCGTCGAATTTTTCGACCAAGTGATTATGCGTCAAAACGTCGTCAAAAGACACGTCCTGAAGAGCTCCGGCCAGACTCACAACGTAGTCCATCGGGTTCTCCTTATCCTTAAACCGGAATCGGATCTCTCCTAGACCGGCGATCTCTTCTTGAATCCATTTTTGAGCTCCGGCGGATTTCACGGTGCCGATTTCATGGAAAGCGAGTTCCACGACTTCGTCGACATGTTTAAGACCTTCTTCGCTGAGTTCCACTTGAATGTCGAAGAACCCTACGCCGCGGCAGACGGTTCTAGGGCCAGCAGTGAGGCCTGTGGCCCAGCCACGGTGTTTGAGCTGGGAGAGGAGCGAGCCTTTGCCTTCGTGACCAATAAGGTGGGCTAAAACAATCAAAAAATGTTAAAAACAATAAGAAAAAACTAGCAAAAATAAGAAAAAATGTTTGGCTGGAGTGGGATTCGAACCCGTGACGTCTGGACTCATAGGCACCGTCACTATCCATTAAATTTAAGAAGCATGGCCTCGGCATTTTCGAGTGTTACAACACAAAAAACTGATAAGGAATTTGAATACGTGACTTTTGAATTCTTAAGCAACCAATTAGAGATGGTCGTTTATGGCTCCATAGTCACGGGTTCAGACCCTCCTCCCTCTCTTTTTAATCGTTTTCTGAATTTTCACCACTTACAGACATAATTTCCAGGCTGGAACTTGTAGTGAGGCTTGTAGTCATCGACAGCAAAAATGATATGAAGCTGACGGATATCCTTAATAGGAACCACATCGATTCTCCAACCCAGCTCTTCAGGGCCATAAACGTGCTGTTCCCAGACCTTAGGCTTGAAATCCTTGTTCACAATTGAGCCGAAGTCTAGATCCATGGTCATCTTTTCCAACTGGTCGAGGGGTTCCTTGCCGAGGATGCAGCACGCCATGCTAAAATAACAAAAAATTACAATTTTTTAAGTTTTAAACTTACATGTTAGAAGAGTAATACGTTCCATGGAACTTCAGAAGCTCATCTCTGACATTGATTCCCTTAGAAGCCGGAATCTCCATCAAAGTTTCACGATTTCCAGTTCCGAATTTTCCATAATCATGGCCAGGTCTTGACAGGGTCCTCTCAAGCTGAATCGCCCTCCAGGCGTCATTTTGGACGTTATTCGTGTGCTCAGAATTGACCGCATTGACTTCACGTTCTGTGGCACCCTCAGAGAACAGCGGAGACACGAAAAATTGCGTAAACCTGTCCATCGCTTCCTAAAATTATTAAAATACGGTTACGGTAGAAGCAAGCTGAGGATTACAGGAAGATGATCCGGTCCCACATTGAAGTGATAATTCGTAGATTCAGCGCCAGTGTAAGCATTAGTGGTTCCGCCACTATGGCTAATAAAGCTCGAATAGCCGTTCTCATCAGGGTATTTTTTGGTTCCTAGGAAGAGCATATGCTCACAGAAATGAGCCAAGCCAGGGAGCTCATTAGGGTCCATCAGATGCCCAATATTGACGTCCAAAGAGGCGGCACTCTTGTCAGCATCTGGGTCAGAGACGAGCAGAATTTTTATGCCGTTGGAGAGCTCCAAACCGCGATATTCTCGCTTGTCCGAGACGGATTTTTTGATATTGTCAAAACGCTTCATGACGACAGCCGACTGGGAACTATTCATGTCAACTGAAGCGTTGTGGGCGACGAATCGCGAGCTGGAACAGGAATGCCAGAATTAACACAAAAAATATTGACATCACATTTCATCACAGAGACACAGGGTATGCGTGAGGCAGCGCAGAAGGGCAGCAAAAAACCACACAAAACGTGAAATCGTGTAACGGCGCAGCGCTCCCGGTAAACAACACTGTTGACTCGCGAAAAACGACGCAGAACAATCGATTCTATGCGTGCTGCTGCCGCCTTTGCGTCTCGGTCTTTTGGGTTTTATGACTTTGCGTCACTGAGGTTGTCAAGCCTATTATTAGGCTCAATGTCAGGGGTGACACGTTCACTATGCAGAAGTTTTTGAAGGATTTAGGATTTTATTTTACAGCACTGTTTTGCAATAATGCTGTTTGGAGATTTGGTGTTCGCATTGTTTTTGGAATGGTTTTTTTTCTTTCTGTCCACCAAAATTTTCGGTCGATTAGAAATCGCGCACACAAAAGAAACGCCGCAATCGGGACTTGAACACGTGACCTTCCGTGCAGCACCCCGTGAGACACTAACCACCCCATATGGTCATCAAGAGCTTGGTTGTTCAAGTTGGCTACATGACTGCGTTCAGCATTTTGGTACATGGAAATGCAAGGATATTGTCGTGCGCCGGGCGAAATGGACGGATTGCGGCGAAAGCGATGCCCTATGCCCTAGAATCGTGGATCCAGATAGCATTACCTTCAAATTGAATCAACTCTCCGAGGAACTGGTAAATTTTGCTGATTTTAGGTTCATTCGACGCGAAATGAGTTCCCGATCACGTCGAGCCCAAACGCGCCCAGAAAAACGCCAGCACGGCGGAGAAATCAGCGTTTATCCGGGCTCAACGAGCACTCCAAAAATACCGATCCGGCGGGAGCATCGCTTTCGCCGCAATCCGTCCATTTCGCCCGGCGCACGACAATAAGCACCAACTCTCAGTTTAAATGTGAAATTCGATTGCATGGTACAATAGCAGCACCCGTGAGCACAAAAAATTGGGACACAAGCAACATGCTACTCAATAACCAGACATTTCAAAAATTAGGATTGCGCAGAGAAACAACTTTAACAAAGCGTTTACATTCACTTTACAAGCTTTGTTCTGATCTAGCATTTTTGAATCATTAATTTAAGCCCTAATTTAAGGGATTAAGCATTGAACAGTAACCGAACCGCTTTTTAACACACATTTGATGTGACCTTATTTAGCATACAGTCATCAGACACAACGGCAGCCTAGCCATACCCTCTAACTAAATCTCCCAGCTGCAATGCTCCTAATCCACCTTTGCCTCTCGTCACACGCAATCTGGCGCACCTGGCCACAAATACAACCGTATTTCTTTGTGGGTCGACCTTTACCCACAATCAATAGCACTATAAATAACCCTCAACGTCTCGACGTCAATTTCAACATCCTATCACCAGCGAAATTCTAAAATTTACCTCAACAACAAAACTGCAGTTGGCCTTTGCCGCAGAAGATTTTGAGGTGGCTGGGAAGACGAGGAAAACAAGCGTCCAGCGTTTCGGAAACTGCTGAAGAGCGTCGGTATGCGTGAAGCGAAGAGGAGATGACTCATTCAGGAGGGTTCAACGATCGATTCCAGGAGCAGTTTTGGAGTTGGCAGTTTCGGAAAATTTCTGTATGCGAGCAGAGCAAAGAGAAGAGAACTGCGCCCATCAACGATGAGAGAATTGGGAAAGTTCGGATCGCGCGGGGTTCGGTTAGCAATGAAAATACGTGAGAATTCGTGAGGGATCAGTCCAAGGCGAGCCGACAAAAAAATGATAGAATATGAATGTTGTTGAACTGACTTATGCAAGAATTCACGGAGTCCCTTTGATAATCGGTAAAAAATTGTAAGGTAATTACAAAAAAACGCAGAAAAAATTATTTTAAATTATTAAATTTAGTGTTAAAAATAAGATTTTTTCGAAAGTGAAAACACAAAAAAATTTAATTGCTTTGAAAAATTGAAAACTTGGTTTCAAAAAGTCACTTTCCTTAGTTTCAATGCTTTGAAGCTTCAACGACTTTGACTTTAATGCTTTATTTCAAATTTTTATACAGGGTGGCCCAAAAAAAGACTGGCCAGACAACTCCGTCTCGCTGCTCACTGGGCAGACAGAGCGGAGTCATTGCGAGCTCAGTCGCAAGAAACGACCGGTCGCTTTCGCTAACAAATTTGTAACCGGTCGTCTGCCCCGCGCACCCCCGGATAGAGGCTCTTCTGTCTGACCACAGTTCGGTCGGCCGAGGGTGTCTGGTCAGTCGTTTTTTTGAGCCACCCTGCATGGGAAAATTGTCCAAAACTAACAAGGGAATACTCCCAAGTGTAAATCACAGATCGGGCTCAAAATCGGTGAGCGGATAGATCTCGACGCGTTGATTCCGAAAAATGTAGGTTTTGTCTGCTAATGCGAGATCTAAAGTGCCTAGAAGAGCATGTCTCATTGGAAAACCCGACCGGTAAGCAGGCAGTCAGCTCGAATGACCAAGCTTGACTTAAGAAAAGAGGTCATTTGAGCTTGGGCGTTCAAGTTGACCTGTCGGTTTGACATTTTGTGTGACAGTTTCTCGATCTAGACATGCCCTTTTAAGCACTTTAGATCTCGCATTAGCAGGCAAAACCTATATTTTTTCAGAATCATCGATATCAGGCTACGCAAGTTTTGAGTTTTGAGGTTTCGGGGTTTTTTTGCGGTTTTGAGTTTTGACTTTTCGACAAAACTCAATTCAAAACTCGGTCGTCAAAGTGACAAATGCAATAAGCAATTCTGCGCGTTTCTTTGTTCATTTCGCGGTGGTTTCCCCATGTTGCCATCAATTACCCGAGGAAACCGCAACAAGGCCGTGCAATTTTTGAGTTTTAAAGCTATTTTGAGTTTCGAGTTTTGACTTTGAATAAAAAAATGCGAGAAAAATAAGCTGCAAATCTGCAAAAAATCTCAACTGCACCAATCCATCCTAGTCCTTAATTTCAATAATGACGCAAGACGGAAATGAAGCTTAAAGACCAATAAAAAGCGTAAAGGCCATAAAGACCACTACACAAACACTCCCTGAGCACGAGGCCAGCGCGCGTGCTTGGAACATTGCTTTTAGCAGGATTTGCAGCCGCGCACATAATATTTCAATCGATGGCTTATAACCCGCGTCACTCAAATTTAAGAAATAGCCCAAAATAGTTACCGAGAAGACCTGCCAACGTAGTTGTCCATAAAATGCAGATTCCTCTCGTGATATCCATCGCTGCCATCTCCCGACCCTTCTTCTATAAAATTCTTATCACAAAATCCCAAAATTTGTCTTACCAAAAGCTCCAAGAGCTCCACTGCACAGTGCTAAGAACAGCAGTCCAAGTCTCATTCTGCTGACTCCCAACTACGACCCAAAACTGTTTGGACTGGGCTTTTATCCCCAGACGCGCGTGTCCTAATATCTAACTGCCCATCTATCTGAGTCATCCCCGCCAAGGTCATGTTTGTTTTGCATAACTCATACGTTAAAAGTCGTGCGAAAGTGATCGGCAACTGTGCAAAACTGTTTTTGTGGTGTGAAAAGGGTGGTTTTTGAATAGAGGAGAGGTTGTTTGACTTTTTGGGAATAGAGAGCGGGTGTCTTACTTCCTTAAGGGTAAGCAAACAGTTTTCGGCCACCGTTTTAGGGTTGTTTGTGATCTTAAGCGAAGATAAATACAGTGTTATCTTTAAAATCCCATCAAATAAAGGAGAACGATCCAGACATGTTCGGCACGCTGTTGTGTCTGTAACGCTTTCGCACGTGAGGTCTGTCACCGCCGCCGCGAAGCGGTCGGTTTTGCAACCGCGACAGAGCCGAAACCGGTGTCGCAAACGCCGAATTGGCTACCATTGCGGGCGTTTTTCGGCTCAATCGACTATGCACAAAAATTTGAATTGAACGATATATAAATTGCGCTAGTTCGAGAAAATTCATGAAAATGCAAAATCAATGCGGGTCGTTGGAAGCGCAAAGTGCCAACTTGGAACATAGTATACATATAGTGGAACTGAAACCTCGCGCAATAGCACGTTAATACAATTATATTTAGTGATTTTAAGAGTTTTGCAGCAGTCTTCGCTTCCAGGAGCCGTTTTATGGTTGTTTGTGGCAGATGCACGTCTAGAAAAATACCAAAAATACTAAAGGTCTGTGGATCGACGGTCGGGATCGAAGACCACTTTGTGTTATCGTAAAAAAATTTGAATAAATTAAAAGCATAAGTGCTGAAAATATGAAAATACAGGGTGTCCCCTGAAAATTGTTAAAATTGAAGCAAAAATTCAAATACAAAATATTTTTAGCATTGTACAAAACGGCGCGAAAAAAACACCGCGCCTATGTCGGAGCTGTTGCATTCTCGGAGGGTGCAATGTAGGAATGAAATGTTTCACCGGCGATTCCGCTTCAAATGAGCCGTAGCGCGTTTTTGTACGTTCGGACATGTGCATTTAAAAGCCAAATGCCCGAAAAGTTTGAAAAGTCTAGAAAGTGACGGTTGGCCGCCATAATTATGCAGACTTGTCTGGTTCGGTGAAAATCGAAGATAAAGCAAAATTTTGTGTTTTTTGGATGTTTTCGCAAAAGTAGTCCTTGCTTTCCTCTATCGATTGCACCCAAAAACAGCCGAATTGAACATTTCAGTGCCGAGATACGAAATGAATGTGCAACTGGCGATCCAGCGTCGAATGAGCAATAGCACGCTTCTGTACGTTCTAACAATGTGCACTTATAGCCAAATCTCTGAAACGCTTGTTAAGGAATGGTCGATTTTCGGAGACTAGTATCTCGGCACCGAAATGTCCAATTCGGCTGTTTTTTGTTGCAATCGATAGAGGAAAGCAAGGACTACTTTTTGCGAAAACATCCAAAAAACACAAAATTTTGCTTTATCTTCGATTTTCACTGAACCAGACAAGTCTGGAAAATATGGCGGCTAACCGTCACTTTCTAGACTTTTCAAACTTTTCAGACATTCGGCTATAAGTGCACATTGTTGGAACGTACAGAAGCGTGCTATAGCTCATTCGACGCTGGATCGCCGGTTAAGCATTTCATTCTTGCATTGCACCCTCCGAGAATGCTTTGGCATATGCGCAATGTTTTTTTTTTGCGCCAACACAAATATATTGAACGCGAATTGTTCAAAATGAGCAAAGAGCGGCGGATAGAGACACAAACCAAGATTCTGTTAGCATGTAAGTCCTCCAAGTCTTTGTCATCGAAATTACTACAATTTTGTCGACGTTGATCGTGATATAGAAAAACTCTGTTGGTGCGGAAGCCGTTCGCTTATCACATTTAAGCCACAACCGGTGCGTCAGCGACAACGTCATTACCTACTCTTATCAGATGCAATCTAAAGCCTCTTTGGAAATTTCAAGTCAATATCCAATTGCTCACATTATTTGCTTTCAAGTTTGCCTTGAGCAAACCCGAAATTTCCACAAATCGTGAAACAACAATACTTAAGAACAGCTCAAACATGACTCGTCTCACAACCCTCGTCACGCGTCTTGTCACACGCACTGTCCAGTCATAATTACCCACGATTTAGGAATACCCTGAGCGTCCATGCGATCTTTGATCCAACATATTAAGGCACAAGTTAAGAAAACCTCTACAATTAACGCGGGAATGCCTTCCTAAAACAGGCATTCCGTTTACGACCGTTAGGATCGAACCTTCACGTGCTCAGAAACGTTCCAGCAGTCAATGCAGCAGAGAGGAGCGTTTTTTGTTTACGATGGCAGTGATAAAAGTGTTTAAAACAGTCGCGACGAAGGTCATCAAGGACATCGATGCGGCGACGTTTTAAAGTTTGAAACGTTCAACTTGACGTTATGTGCAATCTAACCCCAATTGACAAACGGAGCAGCGTGGCGCAGTGGAAGCGTGCTGGGCCCATAACCCAGAGGTCGGTGGATCGAAACCACTCGCTGCTAATCGATTTTTTACCTTTTTGTTAGCGGAAAAAAACGTTTCAAACAATCACTACGCGCATTCCCTACGCACAATAACGAAAACTCCTGCACCGAAAACCAAAGAATTAAAATTTCATGTGTTTGAGGCAAATTAAACCCCTGTCGATTGCTTGGAAGGCAACCCCATGCCGACCAAAACACCACAGATGCGCTTAAAGCTCAGCCCATATATTCTTCATTTTCCGATTTCATAGAAAAACGCCAAATCTCGCCACCGTTTGTCTTGATCGATCATGGTTAGATCGCTCCAAGCCACTATCAACTTATGAAACCGACTTTTACACTTCCCTTGTAAGCGAATTCGTCGATGTCTTTGTTGGGAAAAGTCGCATCTCGAATGCATGGTCTTGGCGTCATCTCGCCCTGAGTCATCAAGACATACTGTGTCGGTGTTTAGCGTTTTCCTATCAAATAGGGAAATGAAAGAATACAACCATGCGCCAGACATAAACGGCTTTTGTAGACATAAGGACAACGTTTGAAATAAGAAACGTTTCACAATCCTTCCACCCGCCCCTTTCTCTCCTCCTCCCCTCAAACAAAAATAAATTTATCAATAAATGCGCCAGAGACAATCACGAGCCCTTGTTTCTTTCCCACTCAGCAAACTCCTCCATTATCTTGTCTAAGGTTTCATTCTTGCAAACCTCGTTCTGGAACATGTCGCGGCCGATGTAATTGAACCGCCGTCGTTCTCCATACGTCGAGTACTTCTCCTGCTGTGTTCTCCAGATTTCGTCAGTGCCGTCGTCCTCCGGGTTGAATAGCGAGTGGTAGCACCAGTGAGCGGACGGGAAAATAAATTTTTTCGCAGGGTCTTTGATTTTGTTTGCCCATTTGTCCATTTCGTTGAAGCCGTAGATGAAGGGTTTCACGAAGTAATTCCTCAGCATTTTGTCACCACCTTGGACGTAATTCAGGAAACCGCTGAAAAACCTTTAAGTTAAACATAAAAGTGAACACAAAACTGACCTAAACAATCGGAGACCTTCGAAGGTCATCTTCTTGAATAGCAGCGAGAGGACGGGTTCTTCGTCCGTCTCCCGACCGTGGTCAGATTTACTTGTCCGTACGCCATCCGCCAGGAAGGTAATATCGTAGGCCTCCGCCCTCTGGAAAGAGTCGGACATATGAATCCCTCGCAGCATGCATCGGCCAATCCTCGTCCTAACTTTCTTCTCCGGCTTGTCACACAGGCTCCATTCGCTCCAGTGGACGTAGAGTTCGAGGCCCGTCCAAGCGTTCTTATCATCAAATTCAAATTGCAGGTCTATTGGGCGGCCGAAGTACATCCTAACCGGCTCACTGATGGGCTTGTAGAATGTAGGGCTATACTTGTCCTTCAGGGGCTTGGTGGAGGGGATGAAGTTCTCGCATATGTTCTCCCCAGTGTTGGGGTTTCTGCATTTCTTCTCCACCTCATCGCGGTTCTGGAGCAGAGTGCTGCTAAGGTACTTCTCGTCCCACTTGTCCTCCAGAACTATTGGGTCTGATTGCCGAGTTCCTGAATACACAAAATCAGTTTTTCGAAACGTTGAAGCTTCAACTGACCCATGATCCTAGAGTTCCTTGTCAAGAGATACGCAAACTGCTTTTGGCCGTTGATGCCTGCAAGAGAGCTGCACCGGTAGAATCCTTCAGCTTCCTGGCCAGGATTCACGATCACTAGTTTGCCGTCCTTCTGGAAGTACTGCGTTGCCTTGCGCGCGTTATCGAATTCATTGTTCCAGCCGTAAAGATCCGTGAAGAAGTTCACGTTGCCGATCTTTTCAAAAAACCGGTCTCGCTTCCACGTCTTATCATTATTGTGCCACTAAGCAAATGGTCATGAAAAACGGCGTCAAAACACCAATTCTACTTTGCCAGGGAGTTTGTTCAACGGAACAAATTGCCAATGCTTCATTTCGCCGTCGTACTGGTAATCTAGCTTACATACGATGCAACGGAGGTCCACACGATGGCCGACGGTATAATACACCGGCTGGATGACCGGGTTCGAGTCGTTGTCGCACTCATTCAAATAAGTGGCCACGACGAAACGCTCTTTGATAAATTGCCTCATATGGTAGTCACAGTCTTCAAAGTACTTCTCGATCTCTTTCGTGGAGGTAGGGGGAGCCAAATCCGGCATGCTCCCCGCTGGGCAGTGCTGAAATGAAGAGCCATACAGTCAAGAGACTCGAGCACAATTAGGGACTAAATCCGAATAAAAAACTCCCCAAAATTGCGGAAAATTGGGCTGGATTTCGGTCGTTTGCGCAGTCGCCCAATGCACGAACTTTCGAAAACGAAAGTGAGAAAATTCGGTGGAGTGGGACACAAATTTAGAATGAAACACAAATTTAGCTCAAATGCCGACTGAATTTGAGGCGGAATTTGGGCCAAAAACTCCTCTTAAAACAGTCCGGAAATGAGCGAAATATGGCTGAATTTCGGACGTTAGTTTGATCGTCCAATGCATGAATTTGTGGCTTGAAAAGTAGGAAAAAAGGCCAACATCTGGTACAACCGACGCCACGATTCTGCCCCAGAATGGTGCCGGCCAAAATAGGCGAATTTTAGAATGCCGAATTACTGGCGACCAATCAGGCGCAAATGAAACCACAATTATGGGCGAAATTCAAGCCAAAAACGCCGCGCTGAATTTTGGTCGTTTGTGCAGTCACCCAACAGACGAATTTCGAAAGCGAAAGAGGGAAATTTCATTCGATAAATGGACTTGAAATTCGTCGCAATTGACACCTGAATTTTAGTTAAAAATCGCGCCAAGTATACCCCAAAAACCACCCGAAATTGCTGAAAATTGTGCGGGATTTTGGTCAAGTTTTCAATCTCTAAACTGGGCGAAATGTTGGCAAATTTAGCGCGCAACTGATGTCAAAACGAACCCCCAAATTGAATCGTAAGAGCAAGCAGAAGAAAAACTCACCGGGCCACTGAACACCGTCGGAAGCACGACGAGAATTGCCACCAGAGACGAGAGCTTCATCTACGCACGAACGCTCCGCATGGGTTTGATAAAGCGAATGAGGCGAAGGCGTTGACCTCAGCCAGACAACGCTTCTCTGAGGCGTCGCTGGGTCTCGCCACGAAAAGACGTCGAAACCAGACACGATTCCACGTGGCCATCGGCTCAGCTTCTCCTTCAGCACCACGAAGAGACGCTCTTTCATGTGGTGTAACGGTCAGCATGGTTGCCTTTCAAGCAATCGACAGGGGTTCGATTCCTCTCAGACACAGACATTTTTCGCTTTTTGGTGCAGCGGCTTTTTACTGCGTTCAGAAGTTTTTTACTTGTTTTAAAACGTTTTCTCCGCTAACAAAAAAGTTTAAAAAAGTGATTAGCAGCGAGTGGTTTCCATCCACTCACCTCTGGGTTATGGGCCAGCACGCTTCCCCTGCGCCACGGTGCTGTCTGAAAAATTGCTTTCGAAATCGCTTCCTTCCAAAATGCAGCGTTTTACAAAGGTTCTGAGCTTGTTTCCAGAATTCATTTGAAATTCATGTCAGACGCATCCTGAAATTGCCATGTTCCGTGACTGCACGGTCAAGAAAGTCGTTGATAGCAGCGAAAACTTTAAACGAGTATCTCTGCAGGGTTGTCTCTAAAAATCGACAAAAATGAGAGGAAAATGAAGAAAAAGTGGGAAAAAACGAGGAAAATGTCGAAATGTAAAAAACGAAAGAGATTAGTAGCAGGTGGTTTCGATCCGCGGACCTCTGGGGTATAAGCCCAGCATACTAACAGTGTGCCACGCTGCTTCCTATGTTGAACGTGCAAAAAAAAACATGGACCCTATCTCAACGCTGTTGTGTTTTCGAAGGTTGGAATGTTAAGAAAAGTTGTTCCGCTTGTGATTCCGCATCGAATGAGCTAACGATCACCACTCACACCTTCAAGGATGTGCACTTTTAGCCAAAAGTCTGAAAAATTTGTTAAGGAAATTGTACCGATTTTCAGATGGCCATAACTTTGCTCGATTTCGACAGTTTTTTGTGATTTCGGTAGCGGAAAACAAAAACAATATTGTGCAAACCAAAAAAAAAATTTTTTTAGCAAAATTTTTTAATTTTTGTTTTGGTTTTCTCTTACCTCTGAAAAGGGACTGGTCGTTTGGCTCATCCATATCTGGAATTCAGCTGTCTACACCGTATTTTACGGAGTTATACCCCATTTTCTGGACGTTTTTATCCGCTTTTTATCATTTTTCGCATGAATTTCTGGTTTGCACAATGTTGTTCTTGTTTTCCGCTACCGAAATCACAAAAAACTGTCGAAATCGGACAGACCAGTGCGAAGTTATGGCCATCTGAAAATCGGTACAATTTCCTTAACAAATTTTTCAGACTTTTGGCTATTTTTCAGACCATATGCGATAACTCTGTTTACTGATTTTTTAGCTTGATAAGCGGCCGTTTCTGTTGTGTCTATGGCATTGCTACTTTGTCCCCTTTTGCCTAATTAAGGCAGATTCCAAACTCCAAAAATCAAAAATTTAGAGCTTATGGTTGATATCTACTAAAGCATAAGAATGCCACATTTTGAGAGGCATTTACACATTGCATTTCTTGTACGGCGCACCGCAATGCAGGATTGCAAATTTAGCACAATTTTCGGTCACGTGGGAAACGCATTGCATTGAACGGTGCCCATAAATTCCATCTCAAAAAATCCTTTTTTTGTTTTATATTTGTGTTGCAAATTGCTAGCTTTGGTGTCCCCCCTAGGTCTCTGTAGGTGTCACTATGAACCAAACCCCAAACTTGTTTCTAAACACCCTGTTTTGGCATCTTGCAAAGCATTACGAGGCTTCAACAATCGCTGTAGCCTCGGACATTGCTGGCAAAGTAGGAAAATTGGCCTCCCAAGTCTTGGAAAACAAGCGTGTAGTGTACCATTGGATCGTTGGAGGCCTTTTGGAGGAGTCTTACTATTATGACGTGTACGGAAAGCAGCTTGACTCTGTCCCTGAAAATCTTTTGTCTAAGGATATTGTAGAAACTTGTTTTGACTACCACGCGGACGATTTTGAGGTTCCAGACCCTGACATGAGTCTTAGGACGCTAGTCCATCCTAAAACTCTAATTAAACTTGTAATCCACTCCCAATCGCTCACCAACCCTTGGGCTAACTTTTTCTGTGCCTGGAGGAATCTCTACAGCGTTCAAATTAACGTTGAGTTTAACGACAAAATCATGGATTTTGTGGATAGGCTTGTAGAGCAGAAGCAACTGGTCAATTTTGACATTTGGTTTAAGAACTACGGACCTAGAGAGATTGGAGTTGCCCTGAAGCTGTTTTCCCAAGACCAGTTCAGGACCATGGCGCTTATGGAGTTCAAGTCAGTCCTCTACAAGAAGATCATGGGTCTCTGGAAGCAAAATAAGGCGAAAATGGAGCACAAGGAGATCACGTTCCATGGAAAGACTCGGATCGACAATATCGACAAGACCGACACCTACTGGCCTGTTTCGAGAGTCCTGGAAACGTCTTATTACTACGCGCCATGGCGTAACCGTAAGGCTGGAGTCGTCCCCGTTATCTACATCTTCAACGACGACGCGAAGCCGAAAACAACCAAGAAAACTTACCTCAAAGGCGTCTCAAAGTCGTTGCTTTCGTTCCAGTATATGCGGGCTACTGTAGTCCCTGATTATATGGTTCCCGGATATTCGGGCAGCAGAAGGTCCTCGAGTAGCCGGAGCCAAGGAAAGGCGAACATTGAGCCCAGGAGGAGTTCGCGGATCGCTGAACGACCGAGGAAGTATTTTGGGGATTATTGATGATGACTGTTGGATTGGTTTAAATAAAATTGTGGCTTGAAAAGCAAGGCTTCAATTTGGAAGAAGCGAAGCGGACCAAACAAGCGAATGACGAAGCTTGTTAGAAGCAGAGTTCTGTGATAAAGTAAAAAAGCAGAAATTTGGAAAAAGTAGGAAGGAAAGCCCACGTGAAAGCCAGGCAGGCTTACTTAGGTTAGACTTAAGCCAAGGCTTAGGTTAAGCATAAGAATAAGTTGAGCGTCAAATTAGGCTTAAGCGTAACAATAAATATAAGGTTAGGCCAAATAAGGGGCATTGACCTTGAGCCCAGGTCACTAGCTTTGAAAAGAGCTGGATGAAAACTGAAAAATGACAGAAAACTGTTGTGTATAAGAAGATTAGATGTCGAAGGCTTGTTAAAGGTCAAGTAGGCTCAACAAGGTTAAGCTTAAACAAGGATTAAGTCAAGCCTTAGGTTTAAGCTAGCATAGCCTAAGCTAGGTCAAGTAGGCTTAAGCCTAAACCTGGCTTAGAATAAGGCTTGCGGAGCAAGGCTTTGCTTCAAAAGAAACAGGCTAAAAAAGTTAGAATTTTGCATCGAGGCGCTTTGGAGCTACAAGAAACGACTGATCACAATGCATTGCTTTGACCACCCTTTTGCATTACATTTGCCACGCTTTAGCACCGGGTTACTCTAAGACCACACTCGCAAATCCCCTGCCAGCTCCCAAAATGAACCAAGTCGCCATGAATTTCATGTCGGCTCTATTCACCCACGCGCTCCAAATACCCAACGATTCCTATCTCGTCTCTGAAGCCTCCAAACTCTGTGGACCCTGTGGAAAAATAGCCGCCAAAACGCTCAATACAAAATATAGCCTCACTTTGGACAGCCTGAACGGACGTCTCCACAGGAGCTAAAGACGCTTATGGAAACCCCCTCAGTAAGCCTTTAGATGACTCAAAGATTGATTTCAAGGACATTTTGTATATTGTCGTTGAGCATGACATGTATAAGAAACCTGCTCCTGTCCCTCCCAAAATTTTTAAGAAGCTCGAAAAATTTAAGGGTCCTATAACGCTCAATATGTACTCACCTATCCTAAACGCCTCCTGGATCGACCTCTTCAGGTCTTGGAAAACCTTCTGCAACATCTGCATCCACGTAGAATTCAACGACGAGATTTTCAAGCTTATGGATATACTCTTAGATCAGCATCAGATGGTCACTTTTCTTCTTTTGGCCCAGAACTACGGACCTAGGGAGATAGATCTTGCCATAAAGTTATTATCCCAAGACCAGTTTTGCAAACTCAAGGTAGCCACTTTTAAACCAGCCCTCTACAAGAAGATCATGATTTTGTGGAAACAAAACAAGGCAAAAATGGAATTCAAGCAGATCTCTTCTAACGAGTTCTGTGAGCTCCACAAAACGGACCTAAATGACACCTACGGGCCAATAGTGAGGTACAACGAAAATTGGCTTTCCACTTATTGGAGAAATCGAAAGCCAGCTGTGGTTCCCCTAGTCAGTTGGCTCAATCCTAATGGTACTTGTAATATGACACAAGAGACATTCTTTAAGAAGATTACGGAGACTACGCTAAGCTTCGAGTACGTGAAGTCCTATTTTGTGCCAAAACCCAAGAGTGGACGAGGACGGGGAAGGCCTAGGAAGGGTGCTAGGTAATTTTTTGAGTCTGTTACACTGGTGTTTTTAGCTATAAAATGTAAATAAATTCTTTGAGTCCATCGATCAGTGGCGCTCGCTCAGTGAACACAATTTAGTTGTGTGTGGTCACCAAGCGTAGTAAACAACAAACACATTTTTTCATTGTTTTCCGCGTTTTTAGATCATGGTCAGAACTCGATCTATGACTGCTGAAGCCAAATTACAGGACCCTCAAGATGTTCATGAGCCATCAGCTCACGATACTTCAAAAGCATCAGAAAAGGTCAGCTGGCTTAAGACTTTAGTGATTGACCTAAGTGTAACGTTTAGAAAACACAGAAAACTTAAAAAGCGACAGATAAGCCAAAACCAGAGCTTGAGGACAAGGAACAATCTCCTGAGAAGCAAAACGAGGACGAAGAAGAATGGCCCCCAAAACCCTAACTTTTGGCCAAGACTCAAGTTGACTTTGCCGTAGAACTCCTCAAGGAGATAACACGCCAGAAAGCGGAAGCTATGGCATGTTCGCCATTTTCGCTCTCCGCCAGCCTCGCGATTCTCCACGCGGGCGCCCGCGGGAGGACGAAGGAGGAGATCGGGAGTCTTTTGAAGGCAAAATTCGACCTTCAGGATCCATTCTTATTTCTCCAAAAAGCTGAAATTCTTCTCTGATCCAAAGATACGCTTCCTGAGTCGTTAAATACACTTTTCAACCCTGTTAGCTTTAAAACAGCAAACAAACTTTACGTCCAAAACGGCTTTGAGATGGTCGACAGCTTCAAAGGTTTGACCAAAGATGGCTACCAAGGAATGATCAAACAGTTCGACCTCTCTTATAAGAAGAGGCTGACCAAGGTGCGCCTTCTAACCGTAAATTCTTAAGCCCAATTTTCTCATTTTTAGCACATAAATCAATGGATCGGTAAGACCGCAAAAGGCCCAATCAAGAACACTGTCACCGAGAATTAAATATTCCAAGAAACGCCCATGTTCTTCCTAAACGCGACTTATTTTGCCGGTTTTTGGAGGAAGAAATTCGAAAAAGACGACACAAAAGAAGGCGATTTTTTAATTCAAGGCAGAAAACACAAGAAGGTGAGCTTCCTGGCCTTATGAGTTGTGATATATGCTATTCACAAGTCGACTTTATGCATTACAAAGGCAATTTTGGTGACTTCCAGTATTACGAAACTGACGACGTCCAAGTGCTTCAGTTGGATTACAAGGAAAGAAATTTCACCACTTAAACAATACTGCCGAAGACCCACAAAAGCGTGGACAAGCTGTTGGAAGACTTTGATGGTCCCGAAATCCTGGATTTGTTGATTCAAACCAGAGACACCTTTTGTAGATGGATAAAAGTTGTCGCAGGTAGCTTCTTAACACTTCTCGTTTAAGTCGTATTTTCGTCGCTGCGCGCTGCTTTTGGGTTTTTTTGGCATCGTCGCGATGCGCTGAATTTTCAAATCTGTGCAAGAAAGAGCTTTTGCTGAGGTATTTTGCGTTGTTGGATGCAACTAACCCGTGTTGATTTGAAGCGGTTAAAGTAGCTAATTTGTGTCGTTTCTCTTATCTGATCTGCACCAAAGGCTCAAAATGCGTTTTTTGAAGCCGTGACTCAAAAAATGCGTTGGGAAGACCCAAAAACCCCATTGTCACGGTTTGAGGTGGGACTGGTCGGCTGTTGCATAAAGCTCCTCGGCGATTTTGAGTGGTCGTGCTGGGTTGTTTTGTGTTCCTGGTTTTCTTATCCTTGTTTTTCAGGTTTCGGCATCTGAAGAGCACCAGAAGCTCCTTGAAGAACGAAGCCTTCCCAACCAGCCGTGGATTTTCGGTCTGCACGAAGAGTTGTTCCGTCGTCCACGCCATGACCTTGGTGTTTAGGAGCAGATCTGTGGCCACCTTTGTAATTCCTCGCAATGCTGAGATGCAAGAGGACCCGAGGAGACCGTAGACTGGTCGCGGAACTCCAGATTGAGAGTGACAGGTTACGGTGACCGTGGAGAGAGTGGGTTGTGGGGCTGCTATATCGTTTAGGGGAGAAGGTGGCTTTAGGAGAACCGGTGAATCGGTGAACCGGTGAGAACACGTTGTTGCTGGTACCAAGTACACGAAGACCTTGAATTGTTTTAAGAACACGTTTCGAACACCAATGAAGAAGAATTATACACTCCCGATCGTCCCGGTCATGCTTTTTAAGAACCACAAAGCCATGTTTGATGAAGAACTCGTCAGTGGTGAGCTCAAGACTCAGGGTCGTTTTGAAGCTCTCTGGTTTAGCTTTAGCAACCGTTTGCCGAGTTCTGACCATAATGTGCATGTGAAAAAATTATGTAAAAGAAGGAAGGAGGACTGGTAGACCCAAAAACTCAATAATTAAACTCTTCAGGACTGAAATTGTTTAGAGAACTTGAGGCGCAATTTCAATATTAACTCACTTTATTCCAATAAGGATAAGCACACGAGTACAAGAGTTCGGAATGCAGATAGAGGCAGTAACTTGACAATACAGAATATGTGAATGATTCGTTACGTGAACGTTCCAGCAAACAAGATAGTCATAGTCGGATCATGAACAATGAAATAAGAAAACGGGTGGTCAGCATAAAACTGAACTTTCCTGTAGGTGTCATACATACAGCAGCCACACATAATTAAGACTTTCGTAGCCGCCACAGCTACGGTACCTTTCTCATCCATTGCAATGTATGCCTTCTGCTGAGAGTTTCCCACATGCAAGGAAACATCCGTGGAGATTCCAGTAAAATCTGCTTTACTAACGTCAAAAGCCGTTTCCATGCCCAGAGGCTTCAAGATCTCGTCCAGATTTAGGTCTGCAGTGACTTTGAATTTGGGGTATTTGATCTGCAATTTTAGGATTTGGCATTTGGCTTTGGTGTTGATAAGCTATCTACATCAACTTTGACGTTACCACACTGAGCATCCTTGGTTTGAGTCAGCAAATCTAGGATTTTGGATCCATCGAAATCTTTCAAAAGATTTTCAATGCTTCTGTGCGTCTTTGGTAGTATGGTATAGGCAGCAAATGTGTTCTCTTTGTAAGGCATTCTAAGCACTTGAAGGTCGTCAGTTTCATGGTATTGGAAGTCGCCATATGACGCATCTTTATGCATAAAATCGACCTATAAATAGCATTTATTGCAGCTGATAAGATTAGAAAGCTTACCTTCTTTCGTTCCTTATCATGAATTATAAAATCGCCTTCTTTCGTGTGTTCTTTATTAAACTTCTTAAGCCAAAAACCGACAAAACATGTCGCATTTAGGAGAAACATGGGCACGTCTTGGGATATTTCACTCTCGAAGACGACATTCTTGATTAGGCCTCTAGTGGTCTTGTTGGCCCATCGATTTATGTGCTAAAAAGACAGAGTTGCGTTTTAAATTAGTTGAGAAACCCACATTGGCTAGCTTCTTCTTATCAGAGAGGTCCACCTGTTCGATCATTCCTTGGTAGCTATCCTTGTTCAGATCTTTGAAGCTGTCGAGCATCTCAAAGCCGTTTTTGACGAAGAGTTTGTTGGCGGATTTTAGCTCGACAGGTTGAATAGGATTGTATTCAGGTGAACGGAAATTGACGTCAGAGAAGGTCTTCAAAAGGTAGGAGAAATAAGAATGAATCTGGTCATCCTGAAGGTCGAATTTCGCCTTGAGGAGACTCCCGATCTCCTCCTCCGTTCTTCCGCGGGCGCCCGCGTGGAGAATCGCGAGGCTGGCGGAGAGCGAAAACGGCGAACACGCCATCGCTTCAGGTTTTTGGCGCGTGATTTCTTTCAGGAGGTCGATCGCAAAGCTCATCTGGGCTTGTGCCTGAAGCTTGAACTGATATTCGTCGTTTTTGATATTTTCGAGCTTTCCTCTCTTCTTAGAAGGAGCAGACAAGTCATTGTCGCCTTCCTCAGACTCCGATTTGGCTTTGACAGCTGTTTTTCGATCTCGCCTTGTATTCTGAACTCTGCCTAATCAGAAACATTCAAATCTTAAAAACTGACCTTGATTGACGCTTCAGAGATATTCTTAGCTGAAGGCCCAGGAGCATCTTGAGACTTTTCTGGTTCCGCCTCAGCTGCCATTCGCCTTGTTCTGACCATGATCTGAAAACAACAAAATTTTAATTTCAATTTGACAAAGAACGAAAGCGAAAGCGCGGAACTGCTAGAGAAAGGACAAAGAGTTGGTAAGATATTGAAATCAACACATAAAAACAGCTGATGTTGAGATTTCGCAACATCGGCGACCACACACCGGGAAACCAGATATGATCACGCCGACGGAACGCTTCAGCGTAGCTTCTCCCTTATCGATTTTTGCTTTCCAAATTATTGATCGTGATTTTGTTAAACTGGCTTCGTTTCAGGAAAGTAAACTAGAACAAGGAATACGTGATAGCCGCTATGGTTGTCATTGTCGCCTTCCTCAGACTCCGATTTCGGTTTGACAGCTGTTTTTCGATCTCTCCGTGTATTCTGAACTTTGCCCTAATCAGAATTACATGGTTGTTCCCATTAATGTCGCATACAGTCCATAATGAATCGTTCACATGAGATGCAGTAGTTCGATTTACGATGGACTCAATTCAACCTTGTTCTAAGAAATTTGAGAAAATGTTGGAGAGCCCAGACTCCGATTTGATAAGGTAAGGCAAGCATTCTTCTTCAATCGATCTCAGCAAAGAAGCGCCTGAGAACAAAGTATGGTTGGTCGAGTTTTTTAGTTGGTTCTAGATGACTTTTTTTAACGTGCTTTCAAAAAATACAATGCGTGCTAAGGTAAGACTTTCAAAACGTTTATATCTGTTCTTGAGCGCAACAAATTTCACGCAAATTGATTTGAATTTGTAAGCTTTTTAACCTATAAAAACCTTGTTTTTTGCTTAGACAAAAAGACTGATTTCAACTATATTTTATGCAAACGTTGTCCTCAAGAAAATTCGTGGCCTTTGGCGGTTTAATAGGCCAGGTCACTCCACTAATCAAACCATATCTGTTATGTTTTCTTTTAGTAAAACGTAGCTAATGATCACAAACATCCAATGATTTAAATCGATCGATTGCTGACAACTAAACTCGGAATGGTGAGAACGGTCCCCCTCTAATCGAGCTGAAATTTGGGCACTAGTCTCGACCTTGTACGTGAACCAAAGCAGACCGGTCCGTTGCTCCAACACACGCAAAATGATTCAGCCTGCCGGAGCACCATTGCAGTCTCTCATTCTCGTTTCTGTCCCAATACGAGAGCGGTTGTGCTTGAAACCCGCAAGACCATTACAAAACAGGCTGGAGCTGCCAGGTTGCCTAGTAGACTGGAGCTTCCAGGTTCAAACAGGCTTAGGCTTGGACATTTTTAATTATGATTTTTGCGCCGAAGGCGCCTGGAACGGGGTGTGTAGGCCCAAGGCGGCCTCCTTCAAACAGCGGGCAGCGGGGATAGTAGGCTGGGGCTGGCCTCCTGGGGCATCTTAGGCTTAGGCTTGGACATTTTTACTTATGGTTTTCGCGCCGGAGAGCGGGGATAGTAGGCTGGGAGCGACAGTTTCACGTACAGCCGCAGAGAAGCGCAAAATCCATGGCTTCACATTGCTAATACCGACCGGTTCACACAATTCGCGGCAGGCCAAATGAGAATTCGATCGTTTCCAGACTCAAAAGGTTAGTGTCTGGAAAAGCACACCGGTTCGCGCACTTTTCTATGGTGGAAATGAGAGTTACATACGGGCCAGACGTCTCGTCTGCGTCTAGAAGGTCTATATAAGGCCAGTGCTTCCAACCACTCGAGCGGTCATCCGGTCGGGTGCGGTCGGTCCCTGCAGAGCCGCGCCACCGGAGCGAGCAGCGGCGCCACGGACCCACGTACAAGGTCGAGATTAGGAGCCACGTACAAGGTCGAGATTAGGAGCCACGTATACAAGGTCGAGACTAGTACCGAAATTTGGCACAAATGTAGACCTATGTATATGCGTCTAGAAATACCTCAAAATATTAGCTGTCATAACGCGAACGGTGCAGAGTCACGGCCATCGAAAGTTGTGGATTTCAGGACATTCAGGGTATAGTTACTTTTAAACACTACGAAGGCATGTTTGTTTGGCGCAGTCGGTATAAGTGCTGCCCGTCAATTTCGACCTTGCGTTTCAATATTTTCAATATTTTTTAAAGCGCTTTATTTCGCTTTTAAATATTCGCCCGTAGGTGAAGCTAACAAACGATCTCCCTAAATTTCATTTTCGCTTTGTTTTGCTTTCACAACTTATAATATTCTTGTAGAAAACTGTCTTGAAGGTGGCATCTTGACTTTTCTAAACACAGCATGAGATAAGAGTTTCACAGCAAGTTTTATCTCTTTAGATTCGTAGTTCTGAGCCCAAAATTGACTATTGCAAGCATATCTAAGAGTCTATCCATGAGCCTGAAAATCTCGTCGCTGAAATCAACGTGGATGCAGACGTTGCTAAGAGTTTGTAAGAGCTAAACAGCTTGATCCATGAGGCGTTTATGGTGAATGAATATTGAGTGTTATATATTTTCTTTCAATTTTTTTAGCTTTTTGAAAATCTTAGGAGTGGTTGGAACAGGTGTCATACATGTCATGCTCAACGACATTGCACAGAACGTTTGAAAAATTTATTTTAAAGTGTTCTGAAGGCTTAGCTAGAGGTTCTCCTAAAGCGTGTTCAGAGAAGACATTCTAAGTAAAACTAAATTTTGTTTTCGCGTTTTAGTGAATTTTTTATAGGGTCTAGAGCGTTTTAAGGCTTGATAGGAAGTATAAAATGCTCCTTAGTCATCTTCATTACGCCCAAACGTCTTTTGCGTCACAACCCCCTAACCAGCACATCCTTGCACATCCTTACAGCCTTTTTCCATATTTTTAATCTCAAAAATTGTCAAAACAAGTCTCATTTTCCACACTTCAACCAGCAGTCGACCGGAAGACATTTAAATCACTTCCGTTACAGGATCCCATCCGGCGCTAATTGCGCCGCACTTTCATCCTTGGTGTCTTCGGCTTCATTTGCTTCAATTTTCCCACTTTACTTTTTGTCGCTTTCCTAACGCTCGCTCTATTTTTTAGATGGTCGACAAAGCTCAAGCTGTTCCTAATGGAGAGCCTATGGTTAACGGTGAGGATGTCGAAGCTGAGGATGATGCCCATACGCCTTTGCCTTCCAATGTTGCTCCTAAAAGTCATCCTGGCAAGTTTTTGGAGAAAACTGAGTCAAGTGAGTCATTTTTAAAGTTTTCAAATTTCAAGATTTTGTTTTAGCTTTTTCTTTGCTTAGCCAAAAAAGCCAAGAAGCGACAAAAGTTGAAGCCGCTGTGGAAAAAATAAGAGCTCAAGTTTACAACTCTCCAGTCAAGAAAACGAATAGCATAGTGGACAAAATGATTGCTGACCTGCAAGGATCGCCTCAACAAAGTCCGAAAAGAAGGCCTAAGACGCCTCCTAAGCCTAAGGAAGAGACGCCTAGAAAAAAGAAAGAGGTAAGCTAGCGATAAGACCGATATACGCAAAAGAAACCTCGGTGCATCGGTGGTTCAGTGGTAGAATGCTCGCCTGCCACGCGGGCGGCCCGGGTTCGATTCCCGGCCGATGCAAATATTTTATTTTTTTGCATTTTGCTTTCGAAATTTCTTATTTTTAGCGCAAGGGGTCATCCTCAGCCGAAGAAGAACTAATGGAAGCATACCGCCAGCACCAACTAGCACAGAAGAGCGGCAAAAAGGACGACAAAGACAAGAAAGGAAAAGACGCCAAGGGAAAAGATAAGGACAAGAAAGACAAAGACAAGGATAAGAAGAAGAAGAAGAAAGACGAGTCGGACGATTCGGATGAGGAGGAGAAAAAGAAGAAGAAATTGTTGAAGAAAAAGAAGCAGCAGGAAAAGGAAGATATGGAGATTCAGCAGAAAATTTCTGATCGTCGGGACCGTGATAGGGCTGATGATCCTAGGAACAAGGGCAAAAAATCTAAAATGTGTGTCATTTTGTGATTTTTACCTGTAACTTCGCGTCGATTATGTTGTGTTGTGAGTAGTTAATAAATGACGATTGCCTAGACAATTCGAAAAAGCAAAATTTTTGGAGAGCGAGTATAAGACCAATCTACAGTGATCCGTCACAAGCGTCGGTGGTTCAGTGATAGAATGCAGAGATGCTTCGGGTCGGGTTTCCGGGTTAGGATTCGGATCGGATCAGGTTTCGTATCGGGTGACCTGGAAGCTTCGGTTTCGGGTTTGCCTACCGGATCGAATCGGGCAACCCATCGGGCTTTTTGTATACAGACAATTACAAAACAAGCGAATTTAACCTGAGCCGTTTTAAGCCGTTTTAACACAAAACGTTTTTAGGATTGCGTTGAAGGTCTTAAATAAGTGTAACTATTGAGCCAGCTTATGCTTACATTTTCAATGGTTTGGTTTCAGTTTTTATGAGCAATGTTTTTTTCAAGCGTGTTTTTAGATATGAGAAAAATAATCTGGGAAAGGATCGGGGCGACAACGGCTACGTGTACATCCGAGCTCAAGATCCTGAGACGAAGGACTTTATGGATTCATTATTCCTAACATACTGGATAATATATCCCTTTGTGCAGCCATTGTAAACGATTATCGGAGAAGTTGTGATTAAAACCATTCCATTTCCTCGTGTTATCATTGCGCATTATATACACAACATAAACGAGTTAGTGAAGAAACTTGAATTAACAGTAGACTCCCCCAAACAACACTGCTAGGCTTGGTTCATGGACAATGAAGTAGAAAAACGGGTGATCAGCAATAAAACTTCTTTGTTCAAAATCGGGCAGGTTCCCGCCTACATAAGGGCCAACTTTCGTGAACGCTGCTGCTTCTGTTCCTTTCTCGTTAACCTACAATTCAAAACTCCCATCGATTTCTTAACCTTTCCAACGTACTGATAAACACATTCTGAGTGAAGGTATCTATAAACATAGGTTTATCGGTTGCCATTCTACTTAAATCGGCTGCCTCATCAAAGGCTGTTTTCATGCCCAGCTGCTTAAGAACGTCACCGACCTTGTGCTGCAGTTCTAGCTCGAATTTGGGAATTTGATCTGAAAATGAGTTCTTATATAGCCAAAGCAGGTCTCACTTACGTCAATTTCCCTTTCCTTCTTGGCCTCTTCGAGTCCATCGTAGTCTTCAACAGCTCCAAGACAGTTTCACCGTCAAATCCATCAAATAGTGTTTGTATGGGCTTGAACGTCGTGGGTAGAAATACGTACATGGCTGAAGGACTCGGGGGATGCTTAATGTTGGGAGAAGTCCGATAAGTCATCCGCAGAATTTTGACGTCTTTGGTTTCGTGATAGTTGTGGTCTTCTCGGCCGAATTTGCAGAGGTAGTTGACCTTAGAAATCAGAGATAACACGAAGCTGGCTCAGATGATTTAAGTCTACCTTTTTCATGCTTTTAGCGTCGATCTTAAAATCCAGTTTTTGGGTATCTTGGGTGCAAAACTGATGTGTCCAGAACGCCTTAAAATAGAAGGCATTGCAGATAAAAAGCGGTGTTTGAGCGCAGATTTCGCTCTCTTCGATGACGTTCTTGATAAGGCCGTTAGTAGCTTCGTTTGCCCAAAAATTGATTTCCTAAAAAGTGCGTATTTGAAACTGAAATATTGTGGCGAATTCACCCGCAAAGTTTAGACCTTTCAGCAAAGTCAACCTGCTCCATCAAGCCTTGGAATTTCTTGCTTACTGTATTTTTGAAGCCTTCTAAAAGAACAAATCGATCGCTGATAAACAGCTTGTTCGCAGATTTCAGATAGTCTTCCTTGGAGAAGGTTCCAAAAGGTCAGAGAAATAAGAATGGATCTGGTCGTCTTGGAGATCGAATTTCGCCTTGAGGAGACTCCCGATCTCCTCCTTCGTCCTTCCGTGGGCGCCCGCATGAAGAGTCGCGAGGCTGGTGGATAGCGAAAACGGCGAACACGCCGTTGCTTCCGGTTTCTGGCGCACGATTTCTTGGAGGAAATTGAAAGCGAAGGTCATCTGGGCTTGGGCGAGAGGAGAAGTCAGTATTTCAGAAGGTTGATGAGAAGATCCGGGCTTGGGCGTTGAACTAGTTTTTAAGCCAGAAGCCTGAAGAATTTAGATCATTTACATTTGTTAGTTTCACACTCACATTATTTAACGCTTTTGAGTCGTTGTCGGCTGGCGTTGGCGAAGTGTCAGGCTTGACTCCAGCAGTTGTACGTCTTGTTTTAACCATAGTTTGAAAGATTTTAAAGTAACGTTCAAGCCAGAAAAGTTGGTTTTGAGCGAGATGAAGTGAACTATGTTTGTAGTCAACACAGTTTGCCGACCACACACGCCGAACTCTTGCATTTGACGCTCTCACCCATGCTGCACTGTTGTGCTTTCCAGCTCGCGCTTGCTCTTTTTACTGGACAAAAAACTTGGCACAAAAGAGAATTGTTACATTAATTCCGTTCACAGAGATTCCAAATAAATGAATAATTGGGTACTAGACCGATAAGCTACGTAGCAAGGGTCGGCAAACTATTCTGTGGCGACATTTTGTGTTCTCCTGCGAATTTATCTCCCCTCCCCCACTTTGTGCCGGGAGTATTTCTCAAAGGCATATCCAAGAATGGTTATCAAGGTATGAAAATCACAGGAATCTGCATTTAAACAAGGCCAGAGGCCCCAAGATCATTCCTAAGCCTGTCAAGAGAGTCCTGAACGTGGCAAAGTTGTCGAACAGCTCATCGGACCAGTTGAACGGCGCTTTTTTGACCACCAGGAATAGGAGAGTGTTGTCTAAAATCACATTTTAAGAAAGTCTGAGATTCGAAGTCTTACCGATAGAAATGATCTCGATGAAGACAAAGATTACAGAGAGATTCATGCAAAACCTGGTCCAGCCAGGACGGCGAGCAACGACCACTTCCAGGAGGTCGGATAAGAACGCTTTTGCCGTTTTAAGGAAGCCTACGGAGGATGCTCCGCTTAGGGCCGAGATGGGTTGGACGCTGGAGTTGGAGTGGATAGGAGACAGAAGTTTCAGAATTAGGTCATAGTTTTAGGTTAATAGAGTTTAAAATGGTTAAAAGGTCAAAAATGGCGAGTCAAAAAAGGCCATGAATAGTTTCACAGTCGTCGATTGACTGAAATAACGGCACGGGGGGAACTCAAAGTAAATGGCAGCTGAAAAACGTTTCACAAGCTAAAACAAAGCTTTCTGTGGGTCTTATCGGTTCACAGTCAAAAAAGGTTCCGGAAACGTCATCTGTATAGGGTTACGGTAGCTTTGAGAAAAGCCAATAACCAAAACATTCGGGAGAAATGACCCAAAAACTACGCGATTCTGAGATACAAAAAAGGTTCATTTAGGACAAAAATACTCTAAAAAGAGCACTGTCTCTGGGTGTCAAGACTCTTAGATCAACGTCAAATAGTAAATTCTTAAAAGAGCCCAGAACTATTTGTCATAAACCTATAAATCTGAAAAGATAAACGCAGTAAAATTGCTGCTAAATTGCAATCTCAGGACCTGTTTAAGCCTTAAAGGGACACGGTCACCGTTTTTTCGCACCATCACAGATCGCGCTTATTTTTGGGGCTGGGGGATTTTCAAAGGCGCTGATCACGATTCTGGCGTCAGAATGGCGAGAAACGGCTTTAGTGTTCGGATAAGGAAAAAGGCGAATTTTACCAGTTTTTCAGTGTTCCTAACGCTACTGTCCTGTACAATCGCGGTCGGCTACAATGGAATCGGGTTTGCAATTTTTCGGCGGTCAAAATTGTCGTTTTTCTTTGCGATTGTGAAGTTTCTTGTAGAACCTTCAGGGGATTTCTGATTGAACACGTCCCCACAACGCGATGAAAACAAAAAATGGCCACATTACTCTGTTTTCATCATAGCCGATTGTGGTTTGTACAGGGTAATCGCGTCCGGACCGCTCAACGACTTGTAAAATTCTTTTTTGCTATATTCGAACTTTGCCATATTGCGCAGTCCTGAAGCCATTTATCGCTATTTTGACCCCAGAATAGTGATCAGCGTCTTTGAAAACCTCCCTGACCCAAAAATGAGCGCGATCCGTGCACTCAAAAAGGACGAAAAATGCAATGTCTTTGTCCCTTTAATCAAGCACGAGGAATCATTGCTGTAATCAAACATCAAAAATTGAATCTCTTTTGATGCAAGAACGGATTTAATGAGCGGTGCTGATATTGCTTTGATCAGCGCAATAGTAAAAAAAGCCTGTCAATCATTTGGGATGTACGCGGTGAAGCAATACTGCGCCGCTGACTACAACACAACATTACAGTTGGAATTCGATGTTTTGTCTTTGAAATGTTGCTCTCTCCAATCTTTTTCTTCGCTTGAGAACAGGATGTCTTGGTTCGTCCGTTCGTCAGATATATTGTAAAAGCTAATATCTATTAAGTAATTGAATAGGCTTCGTTTCTTACCTAAAACACTTGCCTTTGTTATAAAAAAAACGTGCTGCTTTACTGTTAACATCTACGTATGTGCCTTTTACAGACATGGCTTACTGGTGGCTTTTTCTTCTGCACTTTTCAACACTAGCCTGGAGCCTGTACGCTTCCTACAGTAACTCTTCGAATCAAATTTCCACATGGTCATCGTCGACGAGAAATGAAAGTGTGCTGCTGAAGTCGTAAGTTCTACTTGCATTCCTTTTTGCTAGCCGTTTCAATTTTAAACTGAAACTGTTTACTCTTGGAGGCAATCTAATGATTACAAGAATCTTACGGATTGGTGTCACCAATGACGTAATTTAAACTCAAATCTGGTTTATTCGCAGTTTCTTGAGGTTATTTTCAAGCGTGTCTAGATTTAAAAGTATCCCAAGTGCTCAATATTTCCGAGCTTTTCCAGGTTTTAAATTACATCATTGGAGACTCAAGTCCGATTCTTGCGATTGTTAGATTGCCCCCAAGAGTAAATATTTCCAACAAATTCTAGAAAATCGGAGATTTTCAAGTCACGGTTTTTGGCGGCTGTGCCGCCTCGCTCTAGCGCTTTCCGACGGCGCACAATTCGAATTGTTGACTGCTGCGGGTGGAGGGAAGGCGCCGCTCACACATCGCTTCGCGATGATTGTGTCGTGGTCATTGTCGGCTTCGCCGCTTCGCTCTAGCGCCTGCACGTAGCAGTGATTCGCATTTCTAGTTTTTACTTTTGAACAATGTAAAACGTTAAGACAAACAATTAGAAAGCCACAAAGCTTCACACAGAAAAGTTTGGCAGAAGCGGGGCTCGAACTCGTGACTCTCGGATTCTTAATTTTCGTGTAAAATCTACTTTTTCTGGCTACACATGGCATTGGGAGATAATCCAATAGTACATTCTGCATCTCCAGATTATTCTGCACAAAGTAACAAATTCACTTTCTTGAGATAGGGCTTGTAGAAAAAATAAAAGGCATCCGAAATGTCGCTAATTTTTGTCAGAAACAAAACGCGACAAATTCGACTCCTGAAATCTATGTTTTCTGGCACGCCTGGTAGCAAGCTTATGCTCGCTTGAAAGCTCTTGGCGTGGCAGTTTCGATGCACTAAACTATAGCTCCGTAGCTATTAAAGATCACGAGAATCGATGCGACCAAAAATAAATGTATGAGCGCCCCCTGAATTGAAATTCAAATCCGGACGGCCTCCGGCCGCGAGCAAAGAAACATTTTCTGGTATGTTGGTCATTCCAATGTGAACATTAAAACTTTATTTTGCCAGTTTTTGTAACGTAAAGTTAAACAAAAAAAGATTGAAATTCCCTGATTTTTGTTTAAAAAGTGAGTGTTTTTAGTGGGTTCTCCGAATTTCGCCGTCTCAGAAGAAGGTAAGTGGTATTGGTTACAGCAAAAAAAGACATTTGTTCAGCACGAGTGTGGCACTGCCGAAAAAAGTCGATTGGCGTGGAAAAGGAGTTGAGGAGGCAGTCGATGACCAGGGTACACGCTGCGAAAGCTGCTACGCATTTGTCGCTGCTTACACAATTGAAGCTCAGTATTTTAAGAAGACGAATGTATTCAAACGGTTCTCCCGACAGCAGATCCTCGACTGTTCGAAACTATGGGGGAACTTCGGATGCAAGAAGGGTATGGTGCAGGAGAGTTATATCTACCTGAAGGACATTCGTGGCATTATGTTGGATGCTGAATATCCTTACGTTGCTCAGGACCAGACATGCTCTTACAACAAGGATAAAGCGGTGGCTGAGATTACTGATTGGGTGTGGGGGACGTATGAAGACACTCCAGAAGGCAAGATTCAAGATCTGAAGACTGCTCTGGCGACCCATGGCCCGGTAGCGTCGGCCATTTACGCGATTAAACAAGTTAGTGAAGAAACTTGAATTAACAGTAGACTCCCCCAAACAACACCGTTAGGCTTGGTTCATGCACAATGAAGTAGAAAAACGGGTGGTCAGCAATGAAACTTCTTTGTTCAAAATCGGGCAGGTTCCCGCCTACATAAGGGCCAACTTTCGTAAACGCTGCTGCTTCTGTTCCTTTCTCGTTAACCTACAATTCAAAACTCCCATCGATTTCTTAACCTTTCCAACGTACAAACACATTCTGAGTGAAGGTATCTATAAACATAGGTTTATCGGTTGCCATTCTACTTAAATCGGCTCCCTCATCGAAGGCTGTTTTCATGCCCAGCTGCTTAAGAACGTCACCGACCTTGTGCTGCAGTTCTAGCTCGAATTTGGGAATTTGATCTGAAAATGAGTTCTTATATAGGCCAAAACAGGTCTCACTTACGTCAATTTCCCTTTCCTTCTTGGCCTCTTCTGAGTCCATCGTAGTCTTCAACAGCTCCAAGACTTTCACCGTCAAATCCATCAAATAGTGTTTGTATGGGCTTGACCGTCGTGGGCAGAAATACGTACATGGCTGAAGGACTCGGAGGATGCTTAATGTTGGGAGAAGTCCGATAAGTCATCCGCAGAATTTTGACGTCTTTGGTTTCGTGATAGTTGTGGTGTTTTCGACCAAGTTTGCAGAGGTAGTTGACCTCAAAAGTTAGAGATAACACGAAGCTGGCTCAGATGATTTAAGTCTACCTTTTTCATGCGTTTAGCGTCGATCTTAAAATCCAGTTTTTTGATATGTTGGGTGCAAAACTGATGTGTCCAGAACGCCTTAAAATAGAAGGCATTGCAGATAAAAAGCGGTGTTTGAGCGCAGATCGCTCTCTTCGATGACGTTCTTGATAAGGCCGTAGTAGCTTCGTTTGCCCAAAAATTGATTTCCTAAAAAGTGCGTATTTGAAACTGAAATATTGTGGCGAATTCACCTTGCAAAGTTTAGATCTTTCAGCAAAGTCAACCTGCTCCATCAAGCCTTGGAATTTCTTGCTTACTGTATTTTTCAAGCCTTCTAAAAGAACAAATCGATCGCTGATAAACAGCTTGTTCGCAGATTTCAGATAGTCTTCCTTGGAGAAGGTGTTTCCAAAAGGTCAGAGAAATAAGAATGGATCTGGTCGTCTTGGAGGTCGAATTTCGCCTTGAGGAGACTCCCGATCTCCTCTTTCGTCCTTCCGTGGGCGCCCGCATGAAGAATCGCGAGGCTGGCGGAAAGCGAAAACGGCGAACACGCCGTCGCTTCCTGTTTTTGGCGCACGATTTCTTTGAGGAAGTTGAAGGCGAATATGATCTGGGCTTGGGCTAGTGGATGTGACTGGGAATCATTCATCATAAAACAAGTTTTCACAGCGTGTGTCGTGCTGAAGCAAAGCAACGGGCATGCAACTGATCCAAAACCATGAAGCAACAGCAGCAGTCGTCGGTCTCAATCGATGAATATCTCAGTAAGAGCAATTTCTTCGTGTGTGGTCGACCATCGTAAACAACAAACATTGTTTTATTTGTTGTTCAGGTTGACTAAAAGAACTGCTGAAGTCAAATAACAGAAGTATCAAGATGACGCTGTGTTTCCAGCCAAGGACAGCTGCTGATGAGATGCTCGACAGCTTCAAAGACATATCCAAGAATGGCTATCAAGGGATGATTGAACAGGTCGACCTTCTCCTATTTATAGTGCAAAAATCAATGGACCAGCAAGACCATGGGCATCATCAAGCCTCGGATCATCAAAGGCATCTTCAAGAATATTGTCACTGAAGACGAAATTAACCAAGAAACGTCCATGTTCTCTCTAAATTAAAAGCTAATGCCGCAGCCGCCGCCGCAGCCGCCGCCGCAGCCGCACGTGTACGTGGCCGCCCCATAAGTCAAAGCCGGATTCGCCTCCTTGAGAGAAGAAACCTAAGCTTGAAGACGACAAGCTTCTAGCCAAGGCTCAGCCATCGTCCCCCTAAAGGACTAAAGGAAATGACGCGCCATTCGCACTTCGGACAAAAGAGGAGATCGGGAGTCTCCCCATGACAAAACTGGACCTTCAGGACGACCAGACCTACATATTTCTCTGATCTACTGTGACTCTTCGATCCGGAAAACGACAAAGTTAGCTAACCGCTTACAAAACTGTTAACAAACTTGGTTTTGTGCTTTTCAAAAGGCCAGAAGACGTGGTTAAGTCCAATTTTTATGGAATGTTGGAACAGACTAATTTTGATTAGCATAAACTGTCACACCTGTCATCTTCTATTTACATCTAAATATACAATTTCACCGGAGGTATGCACGTAAACCCAATTCTACGTTATCAAAGGACGTCTATCATCTTCCATAGAACCCATTTCCGAATTCACGGCAGTGTTGGACACAGATCTTGACTCCGAGCCTGGCATATACTCGCTAATCACATCCTCCTCATCAATTGTTCCACTTCTTCCCAAGAGCGCTGAAGTTCTCAGCTGGTCGTCTCGGAACCATAGAGGGTACATCAAGGCGTGGATAAGCCTAAAATTAACCAAAATCAGCCTGAAAACTCAATACTGCCTACAGCTGTACAAAAAGGACAAGAAGACTCAATCCCGCGGCAACTAAAAACGACATTCCAGGCCACCAATCGATGGTTACGTTGTAGATCGAGTTGAAAATTGAGGTTGCGAAAATAGGCGAAAATGCAATCACGATTCCAAAGAGGGTCAGGACTCTGGCAGTCTCGTCTTTGGACACCATTCTGGGTAGGAACGATCTGTAGCCAGGGGAGATGCAGCCTCCAAACATGGAAATTCCTCCTGCCACGAAGATTAGAAGCGTTGTGTCGGCAAAAGCCAAAATGGCCATAGAAACGAAGGTTGCAAAGCATCCTATCATGATAAGGATGCTGTCCTTGCCCAGGATTTTGCATTTAAACAAGGCCAGAGGCCCCAAGATCATTCCTAAGCCTGTCAAGAGAGTCCTGAACGTGGCAAAGTTGTCGTCATCGGACCAGTTGAACGGCGCTTTTTTGACCACCAGGAATAGGAGAGTGTTGTCTAAAATCACATTTTAAGAAAGTGAGATTCGAAGTCTTACCGATAGAAATGATCTCGATGAAAGACAAAGATTACAGAGAGATTCATGCAAAACCTGGTCCAGCCAGGACGGCGAGCAACGACCACTTCCAGGAGGTCGTATAAGAACGCTTTTGCCGTTTTAAGGAAGCCTACGGAGGATGCTCCGCTTAGGGCCGAGATGGGTTGGACGCTGGAGATTAGCGAGGATTGGAGAGGGTATGGAACTAAAATTGAATTAACGCTGAAAATTTCTGAATTTCAAAGCAAAACTCACCTTTGTGAGTCTCCCTCACAAATAACAGCGCATAAAGAAATGCAGTCAGAGCAATAACGGCACCCGTAGCATAGGCATAAATGTACCCATTCGCATGCTGCAGAATCCCGAGCTCAATGGGCCTTGAACTGAGCGAGATTATCAACGTTCCCACGACCAAACCCATTTGCTGAATTGCTGCAGAGCAGCAAATCTTGAAGGAGATTGTCGACGACTCCTAGAACTGAAGTTTAAGAATTCGTAGGCATTTTTTACGTACCAAAGTGTGGCTAAGACGACTCTCATCGGTTATAATAGCCAAAGCCGACGAAAACAAGGTGGGGAATCCTCCCATCATTCCTTGAGTGAATTCTGCCACAAACATGACATAATAGACGTTTAGCCAAGTGTAGGAGAGCGACGAGCCAAGGTAGAAAATAGAGTAAAGCAGTAGGCCTAAAAGGCTTATAAGGAGAGGTATTCGACGTCCTCCGGACCCATCTGACCACATTCCTATGAGAGGGGCTGTGATGATCGAGGGAATGCTCGTCGCTACCTGGAATTTCAGCCATAAGATAGGTCTGAAATAAATTGAAATTGTACCTGAAGCCATATCTTCATGCTGGCTATGTCTCTCTCCACTTTGTCCTGGAATTTCGTGTAGTTTTTGTGGCTTAAATTGGCACAAACAGCCGTTGCATTCTTGGTCGTGTTGCCGTCGCCCTTCCAGTCCGGCTGAAACAGAAACGAAACGTTTCACAAAGTAAAAAACAGGGTTTAAAACGTTTCCTGTAAGAAATAAAAAGCTGCGAAACGTTTCCTAGTTACGTTCTTGCCAACATTTCTGCCACTGAGGCAGAAATGTTGGGTTGACTTTGCAGTCCTATTTTTGTTTCCTATCAGCCAAAAGAGATAGCTGTGACCTCTGTAATAGGAAAGCGGCCCCTTTTCCGTGAAAAAACGTTATCTTATCGCTAAAAGTTTCAGAAAAACATTAACGATCGATGAGCAAACGTTTCTGTGGGTTCTCTAATCGGCGTTTAGGGTAAAAAAAGGTTTTGAAACGAATCCGGAACCGTGTTTCTATTGCTAAAGATGCTGGATTACGGTAGGATAATGAAAATAAGACAAATTCCAAAGGAATTTTCGGTTTTAGCTGCTTGCGGTATAGCTGTGAAACGTTTCTTAAGTCACCATTTTGCTTATTGAAGCCCATCATTCTCTTGGGAAACGTTTCTCTCGCCATTTTTCCAGAATTTCCCACACGTGCTCCACTCCACAATAACAACCCCTTCCGATAAGCACTTACAGCGTCAGCATCCGCCTCATAAAGTTGATTGCAACGAGCCCAATAAAGATAAACGTTTGTGTTGACAATCATAATCATCAGGACCACGGAGAAGAGGAAAATTGCAGGTTCCACGTTGATCGAGAGGCGGCGGAGGAAAGATTTGGATTCGTTCGAGGAGACGGCAGAGGTGGACATTGCTACGTCGTGGTGGGTGCCGCCGAGGCCGTTCGGTTGGGAGGCCCTGCGGAGTTGGCTTTCTTCGGCTCGGAAAGTCTGGAAATAGGCAAAATTTTAGGAAAATAGTCGAGAAACGTTTCCCAACGTGAAAATAAGGTCAAGAAACGTTTCTAAAAGTGGAAAGATGGTCGAGAAACGTTTCCCAGTGTTAAAATACGATTAAGAAACGTTTCAATAGCTGATAAACCTACCCTAGTGTCATCAGTGGCCAACGACATCGAAATCTCGGATTCCAACTCGACCACACGCCTGCTGGCGTCCGGAGGTTGCGCTGGGTCCATTTTCTCCTTCTCAGATCACGTCTTGCCAGGAAGCGCTCGGCCCGTTTGTCGACTGTTTTCGGAGGTGGGGGCCGAGCTGGGACTGTCGATAAACCGCCACTCACCCTCCGCTATCGCTGCCTGCACCGCGCCACTGCTTGCGATTAGCCTCCCTGCGATTCACAACAAAACACGTCCGTTCGACTTTGACTTGGCGGTGCAGGGAGGGGGCAGTTAGGGGAGCACGCGGAGAACAGCACGGAGAAAATGAGAGAATCGATCCGCGCAGCAGCAGGTCGTGTTTACTTGCATCACAAGAGATTTTGTTGGTGCAGGATGAGACATAAATGGTGCCGATCTCGGGATGACATCGGAAATGTAAACAGATGCAATTTTGTAGTTTGGAGTTTAAGGATATTTATAACGCTATTGGAGTCTTTTGACTTCAAATCGGAGACTAACAGATTCTGTAAACATTTCACAGATTGAGGAAGGCTAAAAAAGTCTCTTTAATGTTTTCAAAAGTGAAAGCAAGGTTGTGAAACGTTTCCCAAAGTGAAAATAAAATAAGGACCAGTTTGTTACCATTAACTTACCTTCTTTTTGCCTCGAAAGTGAACGCTGTAAACGCCAGTTTAACAACAAGCGCAAGTTTAACACTTTAAACTACGGTATTCCCTACGATTACGGAAGTGCAATGCACTATAGCCCAGGTACGTTTTTAGGTTTGTTTTGAGTCATTGGGGCACAATTTTTGATTTCAGTGGATTATTCTGAGAAGAGAGACAAGCTAGTTATCGTGGCTCACAAGGACCCTCTAAGACAGTTCACAATGGGAGGCAATCCTTTGTCCATCACGGATCTTCTCCTCATCAACAAGCGGTACAAGTGCGAAGTGCCCGATAGAACATGTGGCGTTCACGGGAGCGTTAAATGCCGGAACGGCGGGTTTGTTAATCCTAATGATTGCACGCGATGTGTGTGTCCTTTTGGCTTGACAGGTGTTCTTTGTACGAAGCGAGATAGGGGAAGATTGAATGATGGACCTTGTGGGGCAGATTTAGAAGCAACTTCAACGTGGAAGACGGTAAAAGGAAGTATTTGGACCGGAGAAATTGATCCAAACACTGACTACGTCTTCACTCATTGCCATTGGTTGATTAAGGTATGTGGCCTTCAAAAAAGGTTTTTTGCTCTTTTTGCTCTGTTTTAGGCACCGCCACACGTGAAAATTATTTTGAAGTTTGTGAATGTAGAATCGTCGGGCAAAAGCCCTCTGTCCTGCCTGCGCGGCGGCACAGAGTTAAAAACCGGAGATTTTCACGTAGGAGGATTCAAGTTCTGCAAGGAGAACCAAATCGCTCCCTTCCACGAATTTGTAACGGATAGCAATCTGGCTTTGATCAATCTCTTCGTTCACTTCGGGGCCACAGAGTTCGAGATCAAGTACAAACTTCTGTCGTCGGAAGACTTTCATTCAGTTTATGTGTAGGATGAGAACCGATAAATGAAATTTTCCCTGATTGGTAAGGGGTGGTGTATGTACACTATGTAGTTTTGCAATCATGATTTGTCGCACTTTCGCGTGCGGCGATCGTCGAGACGGTGTTTTAAGCGCCGGTGGATGAGCAACGGAAAGAACTTTGTGGCGCGATTTCAGTGATTTTAAGAGCAAGACGCTTTCATATATTCACCACGGCAAAGTCAAGGAATGGAACAGCATCGAAGAACAGAACTTGAAGCAGCCGTTCGCGAACGAAGACCAAGCTGTCTGACTTCGTTTAATCTTCGTTTCGTACTTCTTATCTGATGTCCTTCCCGTATGTTGCTTCTCCGAAGATGAGAATACAGCAGAAGACGATCATCGGTGTGATGGATACGCCAACCAATTGCGTACTTGAATTTCGTGCCATGAAGGTTCCTAAACAACAGCAGCGTTAAGGACAGGTCCACGTTACGGGGTTTAAAGACGCGGAAAAATGGCAGAAACGGCCTCCAAACTCGGCTCAAAATAAGTTAAGAACGGGCAAAAAGGGGATCAAAGATAAAGTTTCATATCGCCAAGGCACTCGAAGAAGCCAGTGGGAGAGACAGAGGGAAAGGCCATGTTCGGATCCAAATTTTCTCCACAAGCAGTGGACGTCAAGAGAAGCCCAAAGCACGCGAATTCCCCGCTTTTGTTACAGCAGAAACTCACCCAAAACATCTTCTCGAAGTCGTCAAAATCGGCGAAAGTTTGGACGATCTCCGCACGGAAATTGAAGCTTCAAACGTGACTCTAAAGGATAAGGATAAACCACATTTCAAGGCCGAACAGCGCATCAAAAAGCCCGTCTAAAGAGGCTGAAAAGTGGAGTCAAACGTCGAGCTTCTCGTCATCAAAACCCTCAATGGAGCCAGCGGGACAGGCAGTGGGGAAGATCAAATTCAAATCGAAATTCCTTTAGCAGGCACGGCCAAAAGTGGCCGGCACGAGAGGCCCAAAGCAACCAAATTTCTCGTTTTTGTGGCGATCGAACCTCCTCCACATCGGCTTCATAAAGTCATCCAAATTGGCCGGATTATCAAAGCTCTCCGCACTGAAATTCAGGCTTCCAACGTGACCCGAAACGGCTCGGATAAGCCACATTTCCAGGCTTCACAGGACATCGAGAAGCCCGCCGAAACAGGCTCCAAGTCAGGCAAATTAGGGAAGTAAATCGTGGTCAAAAAAACGTCCGAATTTGAATAGCATAAGTAACGAATTCGCGCCATTCGGACAACATTTTCGGAATTTAAGCAATAATTTCGGCCACGCAATCAGGGTCAAAAATGCCCGAACATATCCATTTGAAACCCGATTAGTTGTCTTCAATATTCAAGATCTGAAGCCTTAATTTTCAATCCATACTCAGCGTTAATTTTTGTGTCGGTTTCAGCTCGAAATGAGCTCCAAAAACCACGTTTCAGGCAACTGTTCTTGACACCAAAATCGTCGAATTTTACACTAAATGTGAGGCCTCAACTGGTCAAAATAACGTTACAGAATGCATCACACAAAAGACTAATTGTGGCCAAATAAAGGCGCCGAAATCAGCACAAAACAGGCCCAAAAAGGTGTGAACCCAGAAAAGCGCAAATCGCTTCAAAAATTCCCCAAATTTGTATGGCGTTAGCTTGATTTTTTGCGTTGACAAGGGGAGTGTCAAAGATGACACATTCAGATGGGGCTGAAAATTTGCGCACTGGTAGAGTTTGAGGCGCTGATCAACGTGTACCCCCATACTTGCTGAGCAGAAGACGGACCCTCCAGAAGACTGACTCGAGTTCGCTGAATTCGCTGAAGACAGCCTCGATCAAACGGATCAAGAAAACGAGGAGAGCGAGTACGAAGACGAAGACGACATCAACACAGGAGACACTGCATCGTTGCTCTCTGCTTACCGATGATTTGCAACGCTAACTCAACCTTGGCTGGGATCCGCGGCCATTGCGTTTCAACAGATTTGAGCAAGAATCCATGCAAAAACGACGTATTTCACTGAAGAAAATCGTGTAGACCATCGACAAACGTATTGGCAAAATACGTTTCCCGAGGGGATTCGAACCCGAGAGCAACAAGTGGGAGCCAGGAGACATAACCACTCGGCCATCCAGTTGTTGCTTTTCATTGTTCAGTATCGTTTATGTGGGTAACGGAAAACCAAAACCGGCCGTTGTAAGTCTTTTTTGCTCATTTTGCACCGCAAGTATGGGGGTCCACGTTGATCAGCGCCTCAAACTCTACCAGTGTGCAAATTTTCAGCCCGATCTGTATGTGTCACCTTTGACACTGCGCTTGTGAGTGAGATATCGGACCAAATAGACCCAAAACGGGGTCCAAAAAGGTCATTTTCACCGATTCGCATGAATCAGGTATCAATCGATAGCTTTCGGCTTGCAATGGTGCAATCCATTGGAATTTTCGAGATCCGTGCGCTCCTGTCCGAGAAAAGAGCCAAAATACATATAGCTGACCTGAAACTATCCTCTCTCGACCTCTCCTGTGCAACCAAAACCACTATAAACAAACAAATCTCATCGTCACCAGATCGTTTATTACAACGCATTTTTATTATTAGATCTTCCTCTATCATGGCTAAAACAAGGCATTCTTTACAAACAAGAATCAACAAAAATAAATTAAATTCGGACAACAATACACATGAGCAAAATCGAGGCGATGAGCTGTTTAGAGCTCATCGTGGCCCTCCTCGGACTCGTCCTCGTCCTTGTCCTCCTCTTCATCGTCCTTCTCGTCGTCTTTCTTGGCCTCCTCTTCTTCCTTGCGCTTCTTGTCCTCTTCCTCACGCTTCTTGCGCTCCTCCTCGTCGGCGGCCTCCTTCTTCTTTTTCTCGGCCTCCTTCAGAGGCTCGAAGGTCTCAGCGGCATGGGACTGGGCGTCTTCGACGCTGTCGGCGACCAGAATGTTGTCGAAGATCGTGCCGGACTTGACCTGCCAGATGTCGACTCCGATGGCTCCCCAGTTGTTGTAGAGGTACAGCTCGTCGTCGGGAGTGTACTCGGGGTTATCGATCTCGGGGTGAATCCACTTGCCCTAGAATGACGTTACATTAGACTCTACTAAGCATAGTAAGAGGAGGTTTACCTTGTACTCGGGGTTCTTGATCTGCTTGGGCTTCCATTCTCCCTTGTACTCGGGGTTGTCAATCATGGGAGCCTCCCATTCGCCGTCCATGTCGTCATCCCAGTCCTCGGGCTTCTTGGCTTCAGGATCGGCGATGTGCTCAGGCTTCTCCCAATCCTCGGGCTTGGAGTCCTCTGGGTCGTCAATGTACTCGCGCTCGTCCCAGTCCTCCGGCTTCTTCGCGTCGGGGTCCTTGATCTTCTTGGCTGGGAGGAGATCCCAATCGGATTCGAGGTCGCCGCTCTCCACCTTCTCTCCGTCGATCTGGACCTCGTACGTGTTGTCCGGGTTCAGGATGAGCGTGTACAGGTGGGTAAGTTCATCGTCTTTGCAGCGGATGTCCTTCTTGATGAGGTGGTTCTTGCCCTTGTACGAGAAGATCACGTGGACCTTCTTGGTGCCGGGTCCGCAGATATCGGGGCCGAACATCACGTTGTACGGCGTCTCGCCGTGGAAGTCCTTGAGGTCGACGTCCGAGGACATAACCTAGAGAGAATGCAGGATTAAATCTAAGCTTAGGAGACCAAATGCTTACCTTCACGTATCCTCCTCCGCAGTCGATGCCCTGCTCGTGCTTGACGGTGAACTGGATGACGGTGGTCTTGCCCTTGTTCGAGAACTTCTTGGGGAACTTGGCTCCGATCGAGTAGAACTTGGCATCCTGCGAGGTCTTGAGTCCAGCGTCCCGCTCCTCATCTCCGAAGAACTTGCCGGCGGACAGCTCGAACTTGCCGTAGTCGCTCTTGTGCTCCGACTGGATCCAGCGGTCGGCGTAGTCCTTTCCGAACTCCTCCTTGAAGAACACTTCGGCAGTGGCGAAGGCCGCCAAAGCGACGAGCAACGCGGCAGTACGCATCACCTGAAATGAAGCACAAAATCAACTCTGATTCCCAGATCCCTCGCTCCTCGCCGAGGAGATGGAAGCACGAATGACGATTTGCAAGCAAGCAAACGGTTTAATACACGATCGCGGAGAGCTGGGAAAATCGCACCTATGATGTGGAGAACGCACTGCCATGGCCAGCATAGAGGGAGGGCGGGGCGAAGAGCGTTGAGGGCACGCGCTGATTGGTCCACGTCAGCATCGACGGCCAATCGCACGAGAACACACACACACGACAGCAGCACTGCCAGCGATGCACGCGTCGCGCGTGACACGCGGAGCAAGCGGCGCGGCGATAAGCGATGCGGACTTCACAATTTTGGATCGAAGTTTGCAAGGTGCGAGAAATTCACAGGCGGAAAAAAGGAAAATCATAGCGCCAGAGGAGTCACAACAGCACTGTAATCAAATCCACAACATGTGACAAGCGGAGCAGGCGGTGCGGGGTAAGCGATGCGGAATTCACAAATTTGGATCGAAATTTTGAAATTGCGCGAAATTCACTGGCGAAAATGATGAAATTACAAAAAAATCAGAAAGCCGGAGGGGGCAACAACTCCGCAGCCGAATCGACGACACGAATGACTTCCGGCGGACGTTGCGATTCTTGGAACTTTCGAGAACGTCTGGAACGCGTTGCAGACGCTTCCAACGCGACGCTTCGACGCCGTGGAACCCTGAATCGAAAGTTCGAGAAGGTTTCGCGTTTGCAGACGTTTGCAAATTCAAATTCTGACTCGGAAAAGACGGAAGTTCGGTCTGTGCGGAGGTGATGACCTCAGAAATGACGATAGGGGACGTTGGAGAACGCTTGAAGGGGCGAAAATTGGAGGATTTGAGTAGTGTTCGATGGAAATCGAAGGTTTTTGGGATTCAAAACACGAAAATTTGAATTTTTTTTCATCAATTCTGGGCCAAAACGAGGTAAAACAGGTGTTTTAGGTGGTTTAGGGGTATGAAACGTATTAAAAGGCTGTAAAAGATGAAATTTGATGGTTTTGGGTGTATGTTTTGTGATTCTGGTCGAAATTCGGGTGTTTTAGAGGTCAAAAAATGAAATCTCGATTTTTTAGAATGATTTTGGATGATTTTCGGGTCGGAATTTGCGTATTTCGGGGTCAAAAAGGTTTGCTTTTGGGGGTTTCAGGATCCAAAACGTTTCAAAATGCAGAAGGTGCGGATTTGGTAGGTTTTTGGGTTCGTTTTTGATCGGAATTGGAGTCATTAAGGTTTCAAAACGTGAAATCTCTGTTTTTGAACGATTTTGACGCACGAAGTGATGATTTTTGATTTTCAGGCCATTATTGTTTATTTTTGGTCAGTGTTTTTGGTGGATTCTTGGATATTTTTGGTCGAAATTGACGTTTTCAGGATTGAAATCACGATATCATGATCGGATCACTTTTTGGGCTCAAAACAAGCCTTTTTGGTCCCAAATTTGGATTTCCGACCGATTAGGGATCTGAAACGGTGAAAATCCGGTGATTTTTTCTGATTTTTGTGGGTCCTAATTCCATTTCTCGTAGATTTCGGCTCTTTTCCTTGCCCAACAGTTATAGCTCCAAACCACACCTCTTTTGGGTTTAAAATACGAATTTCGGATCGATGTTCGCAGAGAAACGTTCCCTACATACCTTTTTTCGTTCCAAAAATCCACGTTTTCTTTGTTATTTTTGAGGAAGTTTATGAGAAACAACTGTTGTTCTGCGACAGGCACGGGTCACAATTTGCAGCTCGAAAGCGTCTGTGTTCTCTGTTTCCAACGCCTGCAGCGAGGGCGAAAGAGGAGCATCGAGAGGACGAGAATCGGCATGACAACGTTGCAAGCGAGGCTATTGATTGGCCTGGGAATGGACTAAACTGGAAGGCCATAATTTGTGGCGATCTGGGCGTGGGAAACGGGGGAATGGGGATTTGAAACGTTGCACAACGTTCGTTTGAAACGAAATGAAACGTTCAATTTCGGGTTCTGAAAAGAGGGACAAAGCTAGGATAACTCCAAATCAATGCGCAAGGAAGGATGGCACAAATGTGATTCAAGAAGAGGAACGCAGCTGGGAGAGGAGAACGCGAGGACAACGGCGCAGGCGACTGCGTTCCTTGGTGGTGCAAGAATGACCTCTGAGCGATGTTTGTTCTGTTTTAAACCGGCAAAAAAGCGGTTAGGGGTGTTTGGTTAAGGCGGAAAGACACACGGAAGTCGTCTTTGTGCTGGGGAGCGGGTATTTTTGGGTTTTGGGTCGATTTTGGATCTAAAACGGGGCTCTGAAACGCTGCAGATCGATTGCGAAACGTTTCACAGCTTGCTTCTTTGGGGTTTGCCATTTTCGGACTTCGGTTGGGCGCAGATCGGTCGGAAAAGGCGGAATTCTAGTCAGAGCCGACTGATTGGTCGATCAGAAACGTTCGAAATCGCTCGAGAAACGTTGCCAACTATTGAAGAGCGTATGGGAAACGTTGCAGATAGCTTGAAAAATGTTTCATATGAGCCGTGAAATGGCGGAAACCCACCAGAAGTGTTTCACATATTTACATCATCTCTTTTCCGTCGCTTCTGTCATTTAGAGACTACAATAACACATTTTTTGGTTGATAACGGTTTTTATTAGAACGTATCTAGAAACCAGTCTTCTTACTTAAACAGGTCGCTGTGAAACGTTCTACAAAACAGATTTTAGCTATTTGTAGCCTTAAATTCTGTCTCTGCTTTTGTTATAATCAGACATAAATTGCACAGCTGTCTTGTATACTGATGTGAAACGTTTCTTAACAATTATTTCCGCCGTTTTTTAAATTTATGAACTTCCGATGTGTGCTGTGTCCCACAAAAGCCCCATAAGCAACTACCTCTCAGTTTCCACGGTGTTTGCTCATGAATCACAAGCCATTTATGGTCACCACAATCCATTCGCTTCTACACCAGGGACGACGACAATTGATTAGACTTGTAAAGTGACACGTCGACTAAGGAAAGTGCGAGATGCAGGCCAAATTTAGTGTGAATTTTCGGCGTTTTGGGATCAAAGATTAATTTTAGCTGTGGAACCGATTGAGGATAGTTGTGAAGAAGATGCGTTTAGACATGCAAGGGTTCATGGCGCGACGGGAGGCTTGTTTTTGTGGGTATAAAGGGTCATGGCAGAGGAGGCTTAGAGCCTCAGCTGACAAATAATGCAGCCTTTATGTCCTGAAACGTTTCATAACAACTTTTTAATATAAAAATAATAATTTTTCGCTTTTAAGTTTCAAACTCGTCTTATCGTATGCTCTGAAACGTTTCACAACATTATTCAAACCTACTTTCAGTTGTTATGTAGGCTTTGATTGCTTCACCCCTTATCCACGTGTCCTTCAAGGACACCCGTTCCACCACTTTCCCCTCTCCGACCTTGATAACACGTCATTAGATTGCAGTCACCCTTGTTTTAGATATGTTTTATTGAAGAAACAAACCAGTCACGGGCTGAGATCGACAGAAACTAGGTCAATTTACACACACGTATAATAAAGACTGAAATGCTGGGCTCCTTAGAGAGCGGAAATTATCGATTAGTCAGCGGAGGCGACAATTCCACGCTGATCTTCTTCTGCTGGTATTGGTGCTGCTTGGTGGGGAGAAGTTCGCAAAGACTCACGCCCGAACTGCTCCCGGCCGGGTGTTCCCGCGATGGCGTGGCGCGTCGTAGATGATGCAGATCAGGTATATTGCGTTCATCGCGAACTGAAAGTGAACTTTTAGTAAGAAGATCACTGTAACAGGCGGGGGGGGGGAGACAGGATGAATCACAGGCACAATTTTAGCCAAAAACACGCAAAATCAGCTTTATTTTCGTATTACTGAAATTGTACCGTTCTCATGATTCCGAACAACCTATGTCTTACCAAGATTTGACATAATGGTAAAAAGTTATTGCCGAAAACAAATCGAGTCTGAACTGAAACACCTGTATGCAGGGTGGCCAAAAAAAAACCCTTTCGCCAGACACCCACGCCGGTGCCCGTCTGAAGCCTACTCCACTGTCTGAAAACGGTCATTTGGGGCAATCCCGCGGCGAACGACCAGTCGGTATCACGTTATGTGTTAGTAAACTGACCAGTCGAGTGAGCTAGAAATGATTTTACAGGGTGGGCCAAAAAAAAAACATCGACCCTATCTTAACGCTGTTGTGTTTTCGAAGGTTACAATGTTACGAAAAATTGTTCCGCTTGTGATTCCGCATCGAATGAGCTAACGATCACCACTCACACGTTCAGGGATGTGCACTTTTAGCCAAAAAGTCTGAAAAAGTTTAGTCTGAAAAATTTGTTAAGGAAATTGTACCGATTTTCAGATGGCCATAGCTTTGCACTGGTCTGTCCGATTTCGACTTGTGATTTCGGTAGCGGAAAACGACAGATTGAGAGCGGTTGGTCCGTCTTCCTGTGCTCCTTATGCTGTTTTTGCTCCTTTTGCGATACCTACGAGCCATGCAAAGCAAAATACGTCGAACGCAAATCGCACTTACATGCCAAATTCATCCTATCCACCTTGATCCTATCCATCGATATTCCTGTTTTCCCTTGCTTGTCTTTCGGGAGTTCTACTGCATACTGAAGCGGTTACTCCGCTTATCTCCGCTTTCATGTCACTTCGCTCTCAACGCTATCAGCAGCTAACTATCCCTGGAATTCTATATCCGAGCGTGAATCAAGCTGCAGAGGCCTTTCAACGCCTTCCATCTCTATCGAAGGCGAGATTCTACTTGCTTGGAGAAACAGCGAACCGTCCGTAGCTTCTTCTGGAAATGAAAAATGAGATGGAAGTAAGCGCTAGAATTACATCTGAATCCTATACATACACGTAAAATAAGAGCTTAAAAGATGTCACAACAGCCTTAAAAAACCCGTGTATGATTAAAGAAGGGTCAAAATCATGACAGAACGTTCAAAAGCGCCCCCCCCCCAAAAAAAAAAAAAAAACACTAGAATATTCCTAATGTGACCCGAAAACCCTGATTTTCACGACATAAACCGCCTATTTTTCGTCACTTAAGCTCCAGAAACGGTCGTTCCTCTTACAAAATCGTCTTCTTGACGTCGAAGCCTTAAATTTCTTTAATTTATGCGAAAAACGCTCCAAAAACGTCGTTTTTATCCATAGTACGGATTAAAGGAGGCCAAATTGCTCTGCAAAAGCTGCAAAACAGCTGCAAAAACTGCCTTTCGCTCACCTCCTCGTTGGGACTACTTTTCCACGAGGTCCTGATGGGAATACGTTTGCAGCTTGCAGAGGATTGCAGGATCGTGGCGTCGTTCGTGTGTGAATGTGCATTTTTGGAGCTCTCGAAATTTGATTTTTATTTCCGCTTTTCCAAGTTCTATTTTGGTGAATTTGGCTGGAGTTGGAGTCGAATTTGTGGCGCTTTTGGTTGCACTGACGATGTCTCTTGTGGCGAGTGTTAAGATGCTCGAATGAGAGGCAAAATTCGGCGACGTCTTTGGCTTATTTTTAGACAAAATTCGGGTTTAAATTTGGGCAAAATTCATGTGCTTTTGGTTAAATTGGAGGCGAATCATGGCGCTTAACGTTTCGCTGTAGATTGCACTCCTAGCGGCGACTAGGATGGACCTTTGGGAAACGAAATTCGGAGGTGTTTCGTCTATGTTTGGGGCGAAATTTGGAGTCAAAGAGGGGTTCCAGGTGCTATTGGGTCAATTGAGAAGCGCATTATGGCGGTTCAGGTTTCACTGTTGGTGCCGGACATCAACGCTTTTCGGGCTGAATCTAGCAAACGAAATACGGAGTTGTTTTTTGCAATTGTGGTTTGTCGCACTTTCGCGTGCGGCGCGCGACGAGGACTTTCGAGCGGCGGTGGAAGGCACCGGAAAGAATTTTGAGACAAAAATGCTATTTTGTTGACGTTTTCAAGAACAAGAAGCGCCGAGACTTACAAAATTGAGTTTTGATTTCAGCAACGTTTCGCGCAGGGCCCCGATCATTCAACATAAAAGTGTCCAAGCATACACCTAAGTTTAGCAGTAGATTTTGCCTTGTGTGGCTGAGTTTGCTACGTAATACGTGGATCTAAAGCAAAAAGATGTTCAAATTTGCAAAGCTATTTATTTTTCAAAGCGTCAGTCAACAGTTTTGACCTGAATTGTTAATGAGAACATTGGCTAGCCAGCAACGCTACTTTTGGCCACTGTTTGCAAACCGATTTTCTGGGTTGAATTGTTCCCACATCGACTTGAGCCACAACGATCGTAGAATCCTATGCGAGTCGTTAACTGAATAAAAATCTTCCGACGAGAGAAGTTTATACTTGATCTCGAACTTTGCGGTTCCGAAGTGAACGAAGAGATTGATCAGCGCCAAATTGCTATCCGCCACAAATTCGTGGAAGGGAACGATTTGGTCCTCCTTACAGAACTTGAATCCTCCTACGTGGAAATCACCGGTTTTCAACTCTGTGCCGCCCCTCTTGCAAGACAGGGGGTCATTATTGGATGATTCCACATTCACAAACTTCAAAATAATTTTCTCGTTTGGCGGTGCCTAAAACAGGGTTAGAGCAAAAAACCTTTTTTGAAGGCCACATACCTTAATCAACCAATGGCAATGAGTGAAGACGTAGTCAATGTTTGGACCAATTTCTCCAGTCCAAATACTTCCTTTTACCGTCTTCCACGTTGAAGTTGCTTCTAAATCCGCCCCACACGGTCCGTATTCGAAACTCCCCTTGTCTCTTTCTGTGCACAGAGGACCTGTTAAGCCAAAAGGACACACACATCGCGTGCAATCATTAGGATTAACAAACCCGCCGTTCTGGCATTCAACGCCCCCGTGAACGCCACATGTTCTATCGGGCACTTCGCACTTGTACCGCTTGTTGATGAGGAGAAGATCAGTGATGGACAAAGGATTGCCTCCCATTGTGAACTGTCTTAGAGGGTCCTTGTGAGCCGCAATAACTAGCTTGTCTCTCTCCTCAGAAAACGCCACTGAAAGAATTGAAAAAAGTTATAAAGGGCGTTCAGAAAGTTCTCTGACAGGATAATCTGGTTCTAACCTTTTTGCAGAAAATACGCATTTTTGAAAATATAATTTTTTAACTTCAAAAAATTGTAAATTAAAAAAATATCAAAAGTCCAAGAACAAGAAATCTGGTAAAACTCAGTTAAAACGCCGCGGTCATTTTGGGCATTAATTTCAAGTCTCGGGTTTCGGGTTTGGGTTTTGCCATCTCTACTTGCTAGTGCTTTTTCGTTGCAATGTGCATGTGCAAAAATGCATGTTTTATGCAAAAAGAGATATGCAAATTATCCTCTCGCAAAATTTCCTAATCGACGTCTCATTTCGAAAAAACAAGCTAATCAACGTACCTGGGCTATAGTGCATTGCACTTCCGTAATCGTAGGGAATACCGTAGTGAAGAGTTTTAAAGCTGTGCTTGTTGTCAAATTGATATACGCATCTTTCGCTTGTCAGGCAAGAAGAATGCAGGTTAATGGTGACAAACTGGTCGCGGTCGCTCCTAGCCTGCGTGTGAATCAGACCTAGAGCGTGTCCAACTTCGTGGGCAACGGACTGAAATTGCAGGTTCAAATAAATGTTTTGTATGGAAAACTTACAGGGACGCAATGCGGGGCGATGTTTACATAATTATCGTTTGTTTTGCCAATCGAAGCAGTGGTACACCTGCTGAAGTTACCAATAAAGCGCAGGTACGGAATCCTGTTCTCTGACCATGCTAGATACTCAGAATTGTTGTAAATGCGCGATGTATCGAATTTTAGACACGTAGCGTCAGAGTAAAAGTCGAGAACTTTGATGATCTCGTCCTGGATCGACTTGCCTGAAAATAGAAGATGATCAAGTTTGTAGTGAAGTTCTTACTTACGTAGTTGTTGGTGGTCAATATGCACTTTGATTTCGTCTCTTTTGTCCCAGTCAAGGCGCATGCTCGGTACCTTGTAAAAATAGTTGAGGTAGTCAATGGGACCTCGAATTTCACAAGTAGCTACAGCAAAAAGAGCCACCAGGTTGAGAAGTGTTGACCGCTTCATTGCCAAAATTGGTTTTGGGAAATCAGCGACATTGTCGTTCTTATATGCGTCGTAATTGATGCTTACAAATTAGCAATGCTTTTCCGCAGCTCATTTTAGCCGGAAACTTGATAAATTTGCCAAAAATAGAATTTAGGCAGTTTGAAAATAGGGCTGGCAAAGTAAAGAAAATCGTCGTTCTCTGGATTCCATAGTAGATGGACTTCTGAAACCATTCAGACTATGTACATCTCGTTTTCACTCAGCTTTGACCAGTGACCACAAATGCATGTTGAACAAGAATGTTTTCAGACCTGAATTCAAACACCAATGGAGATACCTAGATCCTTGATTTTGGTCAGTTTGAATTTTGAACCTTATAAATAGCGAACAGATCGTTTGGCTCGAGTCTGCTTTAAAGGATCATGTCATTGGATCCCAGAATACGCGTTCTCTTTTGAAGTCGAAATTAGTATATTTTGGACAGAGATATGTGCCTTGCTTGAGTTGCTGTTTTGTGCACAAGATGGTTCGGGCACTTGTAACATGCTTGTGTCTAAACCTAACCAACCGACCCTTGCTGAGCTAGATTCTTAGATTATTCTAGAGGCTGCTGAACGCTCTGTCCGTTTAGTTGTAGGATGCTCGAAGACCTTCAAAAGCTCTGACTACGTTTTGACCGAGTGTGGCTACCGTATGAACGGCGTTAGAAGGTATGGATTGAATTACAAAGTCTCAGGCGTCTACCAAGAGGTTTCCCTGTTGCAGAGGCTCTTTGACCCTGACTACACGGCTGATACTGATTCAATTTACTAATTCTACGAATTCACGTAAATTGAACACTGATTCAAACAGGCATTAAATACACATGTGTTATATGTGGTTCCTTTAGAAAAAGGAATTGTAAGGAACGAGGATCGCGAGAGGCTTCATAATGATGTGGCCTGGATTAGAACTGGAGACCCGAAATATCGGAGCAGGAGGGCGAGAAGATGTCAGAATGATCTTGAATTACTCATTCCCTTTGGAACCAATTTCTCATATATCCAACTCACTAACGTTATCAGACCGGTTGCAATCTACCAGACAAAAAAGAACTCAAAATTGGTCAATTTGAATTTTGAACATTATAAATTACGAACTACTCCAAAGCCTTTAGCTCAAACCACCATGGCTTCAAAAATCATTTTCCTCTTTGTTGTTTTTGGCATAGCTACTGCCTCTTGCTTCTACAAGTCGTCAGCTCCACGCCTTCCATCCATGTCAAGTATATCACAGCCAGTTTGAAAGTGTGGAAAAAAGAATGAAAGACTTTCTACAACCAGCGATTTGGGTGCCGTGCAAGAGGCTTTGAAGATGATTGTTATCGCTTCAATTTACTGAAACGATATGTTGGAGTATGCAAAAAATACGGTAAGTGTTACGAAAAATTTTGCTTTCTGAGCCCATTTTGCCTAGAAAGAAACGTGCGGAGAGACATAAAGTCCCACCTGAATCAACTTTATGGGAGCAGCAGTTTCACTTATCGCAAGAACCGCCCGGTAATGATCGTTTACCTTGGTCGTCTTATAAATCTGATTTTCGTGTTCAAAACCGATCCAGAGGATTACGTGATTTATATGAGTATAATTTTGGCGAAAGGATTAAAGTATTTTTAGGCTTTTGCGCCTACGGCTCAAATTGTAACCAGTCCGAAAGGCGTCACTTTTATGAAGGACAAGGCGAATGCTTTACTTCGATTATGCCATAACAGAAACTATGACTAAAAATTGATGTTATACGCTGACACTGCATATAATGTCGTATGTCACATTCAATATGTTGGAATACCCTTTAAGAATATAAATTTTATAAATGAACGTGAAGATCGATTTATCAAAATCACGAACGTCGATCACCGAACCAATGCATCTTTGTTTGCTACAAGTTTCCATCTTCCCACATTTTTCGGTTCCGTTTAAACCTGACTCTGCACCGTCTCGTGTTGGTGCAAAAAGTGTGTAGCCAACGCTTGTTTCAGATATGTTTTATTGAAGAAACAAACCAGTCACGGGCTGAGATCGACAGAAACTAGGTCAATTTACACACACGTATAATAATAAAGACTGAAATGCTGGGCTCCTTAGAGTGCGGAAATTATCGATTAGTCAGCGGAGGCGACAATTTCACGCTGATCTTCTTCTGCTGGTATTGGTGCTGCTTGGTGGGGAGAAGTTCGCAAAGACTCACGCCCGAACTGCTCCGCGGCCGGGTGTTCCTGCGATGGCGTGGCGCGTCGTAGATGATGCAGATCAGGTATATTGCGTTCATCGCGAACTGAAAGTGAACTTTTAGTAAGAAGATCACTGTAACAGGCGGGGGGGGGGAGACAGGATGAATCACAGGGTCACAATTTTAGCCAAAAACACGCAAAATCAGCTTTATTTTCGTATTACTGAAATTGTACCGTTCTCATGATTCCGAAAACCTATGTTTTGCCAAGATTTGACATAATGGTAAAAAATCAAACTTCAAAAAAATTTAAATCAAAAGTTTTGATTAATTTTAACTTGTTTTAGACTAAATTTTGTCTGATAAGAAATACAGGGTGGTCCGGAAAAAAGTGCCGGTTGTTTTATGTTATTTGTTAGCAAAACCGACCGACCGGTCGACGACGACGAGCGAGCGAGCTTGAATTGGCTCTGTTCTGTCTAGCCAGTAAGAGGCAAGCCGGAGCTGTCTGGCCAACCGACCGCTCCACGGCTTCACTTTTGGTTCAAATAAAATCAGATGTCTGGCCGGACAGTTTCTTACTTTCCGACAAAAACGTCATTTTAAATTTTTTTTTAATGCGAAGCGGTCGGAATTTTCATCCAAAGATCGTAAAGCAAGGACCAGTGATGCACTCTACAAAATGACGTTTTACCGACCGGTCTACACAGCTCGAACAGCTGAAAATGCAGCCTCCAACTGTCTAGGTGCCCTTTTTGGGCGACCATAACATCATTTTAAAACAAAAAACCGCACAAAATTTTGATTCAGTAAAATTTCACTTTTTTCCTGTTTTTGGCGCCATCTTTAACGTTATTATTAGTCACATAGACCCAAATGCAGTGTAAAAAAAAAGCTAAATTTTTTTTGTTGTGTCGAAGGTAACACGTTTTTTAGACGAAAAATTGACTTTTAATTTTTACGGGGTAACATATAAGACCTTTAAACTTACTTGAGCAAAATACAAAATATGGCTAATTTCCTCGATGACCGTAAACACCAGCGGAAACTCGTCCTCAGTCGACAGATTAAAATAGAGCCGAAGCACATAATTCGGAAGATTCATGGTCAAATCGATGACCGTAATAAAGAGGCACCTGCGGATAATTCTAATCTGCTGAATGCTCTTCCTAGACCGTCTGTAAAGTGATCTATGATAAAGAAGCTCTCCAAGGGTTTCGCAACTTACTTAGAAAGTGATTTCGTCGCCACGACCTTTTTCGAGTCCCAAGTGGCGTTGATGGGGACGTCATCACTGCTGCGTTTCCGTTCCGACTCATGGGATGTTTCGTCGATGGAGAGGGCTTTTTGGGCTGTTAGGGACGGTCGGGAGCTGATGGAGAGACGAAGATCTGCGGCTGGGGTCGGTTCCCACCACTCGGAGCGGCAGCAGACGGCCTGGAATAATTCAAGGGTTTAAATGTCGCTTTTAAATTAAAAAACCGACCTTAGAATCAAGCACTATAATGGCCATGACCGGGATAAAATAGCTCCATAAAATCTCAATCAACTGAAGTGTCTTTCCACGCTCTGTTGGCATCGTCTCCCCACATCCTTTAATCTCCGGAATGTAGGAAACGCTATAAAGGATCCACGACTCGAAAGTGATGCACATCACGGCGATGAAAATCTAAAATAAGATCTTTAATTTTCAATCTAAGAGCCTTTGGGCTGACGATTCCTAGGAGAGGTTCCCTACTCATCCTCAAATGCGTGTAGGGTCGATATACGGCCACATAGCGGATGGCGGAGAGGATTAGCCAGCACCACACGCTGAACGCGCTTGAGGCGTGGATCACGAAGAGGTCTATCTGAAAATGGGCAATTTTAGAAAACTTCGCGAAATTCAAAAAACAAATTTTTGTTTAAAAATTGAGGTAAAATGGTTATCGTACCTTACACATGATGTCCATAGTTACCCGTGACTTAACACCCATATATTGTGTGCAGAGCATGATAAAGAGGGCGAGTAGGCTAAGTGTATCGGCAGCGGCCATGACGCATAGGAGTTGGAGGGAGATTCGGGTGGCTGGCCCTTGGCGTTTACTGCAAAAAATTGGTTGAACTTTTATGTTTGATGATATTCCCTAAAGCTAAAGGCTTCTTTAACTCTCAAAATTCTAGGAATGCCCTGCCATGATTTCAGACTGCCTCAGGCGTGTTTATGACATCTTCCTCCACAACATTCTCTTTATTTAGGTCTAAAAATAAATATTCTAAAGACCAACCTGGTATATTTACGCCTAAAAAAGACGGCCACATTGAGAAGAATCCCGACAGTGCAGATCATGTACAGGAAAATGCGCAAGGGAGACGGTGGAGGCGCCTCGTATGCGAGCAAGAGCTCTTCGCTTGAGTTCGAAATAGAGTTAGTCATGTTGGAGAAGATGCATTAGGTGGTCTGAAATAGTGGGATATTGAGGCTGGTTTGGTCAAAGATGGGCAGACGCGAGGATACGTAGGCACACGGAAGGCAGAAATGGTAAAAGATGGGCGGGTGAGTCAACCCTGGAGGTATAAAAACAAACACTTATGATGGAAATGGAATTCGAAGGTTTTAGAATTTGAAATGACGTCAAAGATCAGAAAATCGGTTTTAAAAGCGTTTGGTCAGACCAGAAAGCCGCGAAAAACCCTGTTAATATGTTCAAGGCTTCAAAAATTAAATAACACTTCAAAATTTAGCTTACAAGGAAAGCTCGCCAAGTGTGACACCCCGATTTAGTTGAATATTGGTGTGCGTAAACAATTTTTGAACTTTGGATTTGTGAACAGTGCAAAGCAAACAATTTTTAAATCAAAATTTAATTTTTAAGAGCGGTTTTTTGTATTTAATATAACTCCAAGTGCCAACGTGGATCACGGCCAGTGTGTTTTGTTACAAAAACGGTTTTCTTGCTAATTTAAATTTAAAAAAAATGGTTGAACGCTTTAGAATAACTTTAACGTTTAACGAGTCTTTTACAAGTTCAAAAAGGCAATTAAAAACGCATTTTTGTTTAAGAAATGTTAGCTTTGCACTGAATATGCGCAACGTCCTCGAATCAACATGTACACCGATTTTCAGCCAAACCGGAAAGTCACACATGGCGAGCTTTCCTTGCTAGCTTGATTGAACGTTTGGCGTAGTCATCAAAAAGCCAAAATTTTGAATTAAAATTTGAATAAACTACGAAAATCTTTGTGAAATTTGAAAACGTTGAAATTTGAGAGTTCTTTAAATCAAACAAAACCTGAAAAAATGGATTTGAAAATATTAAGTGCATGGAATAGTTCGCGTTGCGCGCGACTCGCGAAGGCCCGCATCGTCGCTTGCGGCTGTCTCGAGGGTTGCTCGCAAAAAATTGAAACGCGCGAGGGACAGTCGCGAGTTCGGTGAGGATAGTCAGTGGGATAGTCGACGCGACAATCAGAAAACCGCATTTATTGACTCACGCATACTGAAACCACGGCAACTCAAATTAAGACTTGGCACCGTATTATGTGCTAAATATTTCAAAACCCGAAAACCAGGCGAATTCGTTCTCAAAATTGACAAATAATGCGGAAATTGGCACCGAACTTTGCAGCAAGCCTCAAAAATGCATAGCGAGCGCAATTCAATTTTCAAAACCACGAAAAACCAACGAGAAATCCTCATTCTATGAAAAATCGTGCCTTTCCCGAATTTTGCAGCTGGGACCAGCGACGTGAATTTCGACCGCGCGCGATTCTTTCCCCTTTGGAGAAAATGACGCCGCGGCCGCGACCGTCACGCGGACTATCCCCGCAACTATCCCACCCCTCGCGATTCGATTTGAGTGTCTTTATCCACGCGCGACTAAATTTTTCCGAATTTGTATGGCGTTAGCTTGGAAAACCGCGCGCGACTCAAACTATCCCCGAGGCTTTAAGTACTGCGTCGTCGAAGATGTGCCAAAAAACGTGAAAATGAAAAATTGCACAATATATTTAAATTTAAAAAATTGAATTTGGCGTTCGGTACAGCCAAAAAATGTTTTGCAAAGCCGAATTTGCAAAACAATTTAAATTAAATAATTAAACTTGAAGCAGTGAAATTCTAAAAATAATATAAGGTGCTCTCCCAGCGCGAAAATAGGAAACGACGAAGAAGCCTGAACCGCAGACGTAAACAATTGTATTTTCTTAGTGACATATTTCATGACGTAGGAAGAAGACTGAAATGGGAAGGCGGAGAAAGACTAAAAACAAGCCAGCCTAACGCATATATTGTTTACGTAAACACTAATTAGCATGCCATACTGCGCCTATATACATGCAAATAATGTTGGCCAATTTTTCTGTTTTTTTGGAGGCACTCAAGCAACTCTAAAAAAAGTCTGCGGCCTTCAGACGTCGTGGGATCGGCTCCGCCTGAATTTCTCTCATTTCGCGCATCTCGTTTACATTTACATAACCTCTTTCGTCAAAAAATCCTATTTAAAGAATCCCAAAAGACTAAGCCTTTAAGGACATCCACATTTTCACACTTTCTTACACCTACGTGCGCGGGGCATCCTACACCTGTTCTGCTCTTATAATTTAGCGCAAACTAAAATGACCTTAAGAATAACAACGAATTGTCATTCTGTATTTTCTGCAAAAACAACCTGACTTGACGCATTGAAATTAAGTTTGTGATTGCGCCAGTTAAGTGTTCCTAAGAAAATGATACTTTACGTAGGCGACAAATAGACGTTTGTCTTGTTCTAAATTGAAGAATGTCGAAAACAGATGATAAATGTAATTATGGGTCAAAATCACGTTTGATTTCCAGGAATGAGAGTGAGCTGTGATGGGCTGTTTTTTGAATAAAGAAGGTGAACGAGGCGTTCTGCTTCAAACAATGAATTTTGAGGTATATAAATTACAGTAAAAAATAAATTTATTAAAATTAAAAAACAGGAAAAAGGGAGTAGAAAATGAGAGTTTGGAAAGAAGGCCATCAAAAATAAGCAGGTTGACCCATTACAGGAAATTGTACGTACTGAATAATTTGCGGCCACGTCAACCAAACAAAAATTCTGAACTAAATATTTAAAATAAAAATTGAATTAGCAGGTAAATGTCACATTTGTGGACCAAGTTGCTGCGGCCAAAAATGTTAAAAAACGTTAAAAAAATTCTCAACTTAAAAAAGCTGAAAAGTTTTCTAATTGGATATATAAAAAAGCCTTTTTTCGTATGAAAGAAGAAGAAGAAAACCGAGCAAAAAAACATTGAAATTTGACGCTTACAAATTTAATAAAATTTAACGTTTAGGATGACACAAAAAAGACTCCCTGCGTGACCAGACAGAAAAGACGTGTTGAGAGGGGAACTGCCTGGAAGGAATCATTGCGTGCAAGCCGTGGGATCGGTCGGTCGCAAATTCACGAAGGAACGCGAACGAGTGGTTAAATCATGGTTTTTCAATGGAAAACAGCAAAAATCATACGTGTTCAAAGAATCGCTCGATTTGGCATCCTTCGTTTGTGAGAAATTGACAAAAAAGACGGCATTCCTTGAGAAAGCGTGGACGACACCGACCGGTCACAGAACACTTGATCTGACAAAATGTTTTCTTTCAGACAGCTCCCTTGTCGTGCAAACACATCCTTCCTGTCTGGTCCCGCAGGGGGTATTTTGTTGCGTCACCACGTACAACCGCTTCAGTTTTCACCCTAAAACCGATTTATAATTTTACCTTCCTTTTCAAAAACATACAAAAATTGTCACCGATTTTTCAATTGAAATAGATTTGAAAAACTGACATGAAAAAAGGTGAAAAAGTGAGCAAGCAAATAAGGCCATCAAAAAAGCAGGTTGACTCATCACCACTAAAAACAGTAATTTGTACGTACTGACTAATTTGCAGCCACGTCAACCAATCAAAAAATCTGAACTGAAGAAACACGATCGAGATATCATTCCAAAAACACCAAGTAACCAATTCATAGAAGAAGTAGAATAATTTGTTTACCAGACAATCTAAAAATGTATCTGCACCATTAATACGTTTAAAGATCGCATTAGTTTCAAAACAATTAAGAAGCCCAATTCTCAATACCTTATGTGAGGAGTTGTAAAAAGTGAGCAGGAATTCGAATTTAGGTAAATTAATAATATTTCAAACTAAAAAAAATCCTTTATTAAATAAAGGAGAACGATGCAGACGTGTTTGTCTCCGTCCGTCCGTGAGTCACGAAATTTCTAGACGCGAGTTGCCTGTTTGAGCGAAAGCGGCTTACGGTAGCGGCGCCATTTGCGCTTGCACGTGTTTCGCCGTCGCTGCGGACCGGTCGGTTTTGCAACCGCGTCGGCCCTTGGTGCCGCAAACGCCAAATTGACCACAGTTGCGGGTGTTTTTGGGCTCGAATTTGCGCAAAATTTAGAACCGAATAATTTACAATTTGCGGTATTTCAAAAAAATTTAAGAAACTGCGAAATCGGTGCGCTCATGTTTTGTTTTTTTTGGAGGCGCGAAGCGCCGACTTGAAACATAAACCTTGCGCAATAGCGCGCACAGCCACGTTAATATTTAAAAAATAAAAAAAAATGATTTTTAGTTTAAAAGGAAAGGAAAGAACCCCGCAAAATGACAAAATACGTACGGACGGACTCGTGATTGTAAAATGCTAAACAGAAAAAAAGTGGCAAGGAAAGACAGAAATAGTTTCCAAAATACCATTAAACCATTTCTTAGAATGATAAAATTAACACCTTTCAATGCTCACATAAAACTCACTTAGTGTCAACAGTATCTAAAGTATTCCACGTCCGGAACAACAAAAAAAACTTCAAAAATTTGTTGAGAAGACGGACCTAAAGCTCAAAAAATTTACAAAGTGAAAATGTGAACTTATTAAAATTTAAACAGCAACGAAATTAATACGTTTTTTTCAGGCCTACAAACCCTCAATCAACGCCTTCAATCATCTTCGCAAATACCACTTTAAAACATTACTTTGGAAATTGGACCTATACTTTCAGAATGCAGCTGCACTATTCGTATAACATGTGTACACTAAAAATGTCAAAGTTACGACTATCGATCCCCGTCCTCACGAGCAGAAATTCTCCACTTTGTGATTGAGATACATTTTACTGTTTACTTAACTAAATCAAACGGCTTAGTCCGATTGCAACCGTGACCATGTTCTTAAAGGGCATGCTTTATTACATTGTTTTCAACTAAAGCCCTGTCTTGCGACCTTAAAATGCAATTTTAAGGTTTATTTTCGTGTTGGCAGTTAATTTCATAATACAGAATGGATAAGGTCAAAAGCTTTGACCTATGGAGCACGTATGGTGTTTTCGGCACTAGTCAAAAACGAGAATAGGTTAGCGGTCAAAAATCTTGACCCAAAAAGTGAAAATTTTTACATAACTTTATATACAGCCTTGAACTATAGGATGCTATGCTTGTTTTCTAAACCTGAGCTTGAGAGTAGCTTCAGCTCCAAGATAATTAAGTACTAGCTACAGTTAGCAACTTTCGAGACAAACACAAGTTTGCATAACAAAGAAAATACATGGGAAACCATTTGTTATTCCATGCATAGGAAGCCTGTTTTGGAGTTGTAAATGACGCTGTTGTGAGCAATTGTACAATCGCCACGTCTACAAAAAATTACGTAACTCGATTAAAAATGTCAATTTTCATTTTAATTGTCATAATTGTCTAACAAATTTTGAGTCTACAGACTACGGACAGATTGTGTAGACTCAAACTCATTTTTAAGCTAAAAACGTGTAAAAAAGCTGGAAAAAAGACTTTTTAAATGAAATTTATGTGACTTAATCGTGATATTGATAAGTCTTAAAAAGGCTTTTTCATTAGGCCAAAAACGTATATTTAATTTGATCGGAAGTTAGAGTGCCAAAAATTAATTTAAAAACTTGTTTAGAATTAAGATACATGCAGCTCATCAATCTCTGAAGAACGCCGTTCAGAAATCCATAACTCCATAGCTACGACAGCAATCTCCACCACGGGGGTGTTTCTTAAGTACAGGTGCTTAATTAATTTGTCGAAAGCGAAAACATAGGCTTCAACCGAACTACAGCGTTGCGGCCCTGCCCAGGACTGCGGACTTACGAATAACATCATTTGTGCGATATTGGGTCTTGATACACATGAGATTGGTGCTTTTAATCTTCAACGAATATTTTTACCCTGATTCCGGCGCTTATGAGAGCGCCTATCGCGGCTACACAAACAACTTATGCCGTCAGATCTTTTGGGTCTTTTTGCAAAGACGACGACGCGGAATAACCTTGCGAAAAAGTGGTTTTTCAAATGTGGTCAAGCGTTCATACATATGATTAGGGTCACGGAAAACGACGGAAAGATTAAAAATGTTATTTCTTTGAATGTTTTCTAAAGTGTAAGCTGACTTCACTGGTTAAAAAGCCATATTAAATTTAGAAAATCAATGAACAATCCGTAAGAATCATTTAAGGCAAATCGAAGCACATTAAGAACATGCTATTATTACAAAAAATGGAGATTTAAAAAAAATTGCGAAAAGCGATAAAATTTAATTTCCAAAAAATGACTTTCAAGCAAATCTGAAATTTGTAAAATGAGCTAACTTGCGCTGCGACCTTCAATTATCTTGAAACAGGATTGAACTCAGAAAAACAACTTTCTTAAAACACAAAAAATTAGCGGTGATTAAATTGCGATTGCGCGAAAAAACAAAGAAATCCTGGTCTAAAATCAAACTTTGATAATTAAACCATTTTTGCATTGAAACGTTCTAAAATTTGACCAAAGAGATGAACCAATCACGTCAAAAATTTCTATTTAAACTGTTTAAAACGCTATGTGTAGCCTACACTATACCAGCCAAGCCCTAAAAAAGTCAGTATTAAAATAAATAGGAAGTCAACGTTTTTTTAAACGATGCTTATGAAAGCGTTAGACAGACACGCCTTAAAAACGTACAATTTTAGAGCCTGTTAACAATCAAATCTCTTCTCAAAACGTCATCATGCACGCCATTTCCTTCCTCTCATTTTCAAGGCTCCCAAAAGCGGAAACTGCGTCTCAAACACACCCAAAAAAATTTTTCCTGCATTATGTGACATTTTTTGATGAGGAAGTTGTATAAGGAGCTTCCTGTATAAATGACTAGCATGCGTCATGCGTGGTATTTACTATTATCACAGGATAAGAAGAGTCATAAGCACTCACGAGTTGACGATATTCGAAGAATTTGGTTTATGGTTATCTGGAATTAAAAGGTTGTATTAGTGAGAATGATGTAGTAAATGGGCGGTTGACACGACAGTCGTGACGTCCTGTTCCGTACCAAAATTAACTTGTGAAAATGTGGAATTCTAGTACGAAAAAGAAGTGCACTGCACAAGCCGAAAATCTGGCCCATTAAAAAACAAAAAAAATAGAGCGCTCCCGAAATTAAAACTCAAATCCGCGCGGCCAGAGGCGCTCAAAAATACAAGAGTTGAGTTAAAAATGTGAAATCTCAAAATCGCCAAAATGAAAATCTGGCCCATTAAAAAACAAATAACTTAACATAAGGACAAAGTTTTCAGACCTTTAGAAGAAACTGTAAAATTAGATTTAGAGCGCTAAAAAAAATAAAATAATAAAATAGAATACAAATAAAAATAGAGCGCTCCCGAAATTAAAAACTCAAATCCGCGCGGCCGAGGCGCTCAAAATACAAGAGTTGAGTTGAAAAAATGTGAAATCTCAAAACTCGCCAAAAATGAAAAAATAAATTTAAATTTAAATTTAAAATTGAAAAACCTGAATTTTAGACTTCAAGCACCATTTCCATGTAAGGTTCATTTTCTCTCACAATATCACTGAACTCCCGTCACAAAAACAACGGAAAAATGTGAATTTTTAGTAGGAAAAAGAAGTTTACTGAAACGAAGAATATTGAAATTGGAACAAAATTTTCAGGTTTTGAAAATGCACCAAAAATTAATTTTAAGAATACTGATTTATTTTATTGGTTGGCTTTGCAAAATGGTACTCCGAGTCTTCAAATGCCGCAACCTTTCAGTTTTCTGGAAGCTTTTCATCTGTTACATTCGCCCGATCCTTGAATATGCCTGCATTATATGGTCTCCTCAAACTGCTAAGAATTCTCTTCTTATCGTATCTATTTTACGTAAAAAGCCATTATTGCCCGCTGTGGAGTCCCATTCTCTAGCCGAGACTGTTCTCTGTCTTGTATCAATGCATCTACGCTTTCGCGTTGTTTAGCCTATTTATGACACATAACATTTTCAATTCTAAGTTAATATTCGTCCTGAGACCATTTTTGCTCTTCACCCACGTCCTCACGCACCCGTTCACGCATAGGAGAACGATCCAGACGCGTCCGTGTGTGCGTCACGAAATTTCCAGACGCAGTGTCTCTGACTTAGCAAGACCGTGACAGCGTCAAAATCAGAGTCGCAAACGCCGAATGGGCAACGGTTGCGGGCGTTTTTGAACTCAGTAGTGCACACAAATTGGAACCGAATAATGTGTGATTTTTGGACAAAATCATCATAAAACTGCAAAAATGGTGGCGTCCTTCTAGACGATCTAGCGTCAAGTCAAGAAGCTGACCACGCTTGTTGAAGCTGTGCAGCGCCGACTTTAAACTTAATTTGAGTTTTAGTGCTTCAGACAAATGCGCAAATGCGCATTTTAAAAACACGTAAAACTTTGAAATTCAAAATATTGCAAAAATTGGTAGTTTTGTTTCTGTTTCTTCTAGCTTCTTTGGGATTGGTTTTCAAACAATCCCAAAGAAGCTAGATTTTCCCTAACAACATCAAAGTTTTGAAACAAACCAAAACTTGTGATAATTTTTAATTTAATTTTGCCAAAAGCCAAGCCAAAAAACTGGTTTTAAAACACTTTGAAACTGGAAATATATAAAATTAATTCGGCAAAAATGAAGCAAATATTTTTTTATGATAAAGTTTATCGTAACCGTGCCACCGTAACCGTTTTCATTGTGCCAAAAAAGAAAATCAATTTGTAAAAAAAGTTACTTAAAACGTTTCAATAAAAGCTGTATTTTGCGGCTCCAAACACTATATCCGACCACACCCAAATAGCCAAATCTTTCTTCACTCAACGACCAAAAATCTGCGAAGTGAAATAACCATGTTTATAAATAATATCGCCGCCTCCTTCGACCCGGAGGCAGTAAAACGTGCCCTAAAATCGAGTTAACGAAAAATGTAGACTAAACTTTGGCGTACTCTACTATGCTAAAAGTCTGCCAAGACTTAATAAATTGGAAGGACATGAAGATTAGGTCTGAAAGAAGATGACAAGCAAAACTGGACGGAAAATAACATAGCTCAGATTGGGGTTAAGGCGCAGCTGAAAGATAACAAAGCCGCGGCTTGGAATAGGTGGGAAGAAGTAAATGTTGACTGAGGTTGGGTTCTCAGCTGTCCAAGGAAGTGGATTGAAAATACAGGAGAACACCTGGCCGCTTGAGTATTCGGAATTCAGTAAATAAGCAGAATCCAGTATGAAAGAAAGAATAGAGTAAATATGACGTGCGTATGCTCGCCTACAGTCAAAAATAAGGCAACTCGTATGCCGTGCTAAAAATTAAAATAAACCAAAACTTGAGGAATGCTCTCAATTTACTCTTTATCCTGCAACAGTTTGGTTTAAAAAAGCTGCAAAAAATATTTTTACATTTTTACGTTTGACCACATGGATGATTTACCGATTTCAACGTAAAGACATGAAGTCTGAGAAAAGTCAACCGTAAATCAAAAGCTAAACGAATGTAGCAATCCGACAAAATTAAAGCTCCAGCAAATTAGTCGGTCGGTTTTGTTCTACGGATGATCAAATGCTCTTCCAAAATTGTTAAAACGTTGAAGAACAGTTGTTCGTGTGACCGTAAATAAAAAAAGTTAAGTTTAGGCGTTAGTTTGAATTTTAGTTAACTGAACCATGGCTACATCATCACGAAAAATTCAACGAATTTAACAAAAAAATTTAAATTATGTATGAGTTTAAAATTTAAAAGCACAAGATGACGTCAACAAAAAAATCGCTCAAACCAAATGAACCATTTGGTATATGCTCTTTGCTCTGTAAAGTCATAACTGATCTTGAAATAACATTTAGCGGATGCGCCTAAAACGTACCGGATGTACCTAAAAACCTACATTAAAACCATATACCACTCTAATTCTCCTGTGACATCATTTGACCTTGAGTCCAAAAACAATTTCAGCTTCGCGGCCTGCAATAACATCCAGCGGATGTGCCTAAATTGTGCCGGATGTGCCGGATGTACGTAAAAACATTCAATAAGACCATATATCACTCTAATTCTCCTGTGACATCATTTGACCTTAGGTTCAAAAACAATTTCAGCTTCGCCGCCTGCAATAACATCCAGCGGATGTGCTAATTGCAATGCAAGTGAACGCCATCCTTGCTGCGACTGCATAAAAGATACTTCTGGGTGTACTTAAAAGCGGAAAATTTGTAGTACAGAGCAAGTAGACTATTCATAGGTCAAATTTTATTTCTTTAGGTACAAAAAGTTCAAAAAAATTTTCAAACGGACCACAAAAAAGTGACCTTTTCGGAAAATCAACAAACGTGATTTTCGAAACGAACCCCCTCAAAATGATTAAATTCTGCCGCCGGCGGTTCGACAATCTCAATAACAAAAATTCCTCAACATTAATAAGTGTTAAGAACTACAAAACGCTTGATTTATATCCTGTGACCAGCGCTCGGAATGGGATCAAAGTGCAGGCAGGCTCCACACCACGTGCTTACGAAATATTAATCTTTAGCAAATTGTCGACGTCCTTTGCGCTGGCTACAAATCAAAATGTCACTTGGCTCTTATCGAGTAAAAAGTGAAAAAATAAAAATCAGAGATCCTCAATTAGTAAAAGTAGAGCTTGAAAATTAAAAGGGGTGTTTACGCGGGATAAGGCTTCGAAACACTTTAGGCTCAAAATGCGAAATTGGCGCTTGTTTCCAATGCTTGTTGACTTGAACAAACGAACATTTAACTAAAAGGCGGTTACAAAATATGACGCGTCAAATGCAAAGCAAAAAATGTGAAAAAAGTGCAGTTGTAAGTGCTTAAAATTAAAAATACGTGTCAACGACAACAAAAATTTAAGCTTCTATCTCAAAATGACAAAAAATGCAAAGTTAAAACTGATTTTTCAAATCATTTCTAAATGTGAGTTTTGGACTAAAAATTACGTGCTAAAATTCCAATGATTCGTTCATTTAAAAATCAGTGATGGCAATGTTTACCAACAAAAAAATCTTATGAAGGCAAACCGGGACATTCTATTATATTCTCAACGTTCTGTAGGACATTTTCATCAGCCAACCAAAAAACGCTGCTTGCTGCACATTCCAAAAATTTAAAATTAGTAAGTATACTAAACTTGCACGCTTTGTTAACCATGCGAACAGCGTTACCCTAACAATCCTTTCTATTAAAAATTGTTCACATTATGTATTTCGAGCCACGATAAAATTGGACTCCACGCACACGTTGGTAAAAAATAACATCTGAACCCAAGTAAAGGAGTGAGGTCGTTTCGTACCCAACCAAAAATTAAACTTGCATGTCGGCACTCGAAATGCTCGTCATCAATTTGATTTTGACGGAGTCTGGACAAAAGCCGTTTTCGGATTTAACAGATAAATTTGAAAAATTTAAAATCAGCTAAAAAAATTTAAATAAAAAATGAAGGCTTTCTGAATATAAAAAAACGGAACCTTTTTAAACCTGAACCTTGAACCAAACAACGTCAACTTAATGGAACAATTCTATTCAAACTAGCTAAAATAATGTGTGTGGAATGCAGATTCCATCTCCAAAAAATATTTGACTATTTAAACTAAGCTGGAAAAAGTAAAGACGGCATGACAGCCAGAAGTCAAAAATTCAAAAGAACAAAACAAATTTTAACTTAAAAAATTTTTAAAATGAACATTTGAAACCACTACAGCACAAAAACGTTTGTGAAAGCAACGTGAGATAAGGACAAAGTGCTCCCCAGGGCACGACAGAAACGCTAATGATGGAAAGGAGGACATGCTCGAACGCTGTTTCAAAGTGCGAAAAGGAAAGCGACAAGCAATACGCTGGTTAAACGCCGTGTTTGTGACGCTATTCACCGATTTTCGGCACTTAGCCGTCGAGAAATGTTTGACTACGCGGAGAGTGCGCAAAAAAAAATTGTTGTGCGTTTGCGATTTTTTTTCTGCGCTATGCGATACGCGATACACGATAGAAACAATGCCGGATTAGATGACCTCAAATCTTTCAAGGGAATGCTACACTTCAGGAATAACAGCTTTTCGAGATACTCCGGCGACATGCAGAGTGTCCGATCGTAGACGTCCTTTGTTTTTGTTATTGATGATAAGCGATTGGCTGCGGCGATTGGCTAAGATAACAAAAAACGAACGCAGGCTTTCAAAAAACCTCGCGACATTCTTCCTCAACCGTGAAAATTCAAAAGTTCATCAGTTTCGCTTTGAAACCCAGTATCGCAAAATATCGCAAATATTGCGATACGCGCACAGCCCTGTTTAGGACAACTTTATATGGACTGTTTAGGCTAAAAATAATAGCACTTGTTATTTTAATTGGACAGGAAAAAGGCATAATGCATGTAAAATACTGTATGTTATGCCCTTACGAATCTGCCTACGAATCTAAGGCTCCTTTAAGCAAAGATTTGAACAAAAAGCGGAAAATCAATTGCGTCTTCAAAATGCGCAGATTTGGCTAATAAGGCATTGTTTTCACGAGCTCATTGATAGTTAGAATGTCTGCATTTTTAGTAGTACAACTATAGGACGGTAAGGGTACAGGTGACGTGCATAAATGTTAAATCGCTCTTCAACAAAACAAACAACTAAAAATTCTACGTTTTGACAATACGCGAAAAAAACCTGACAGCAAAAAAGGTTGAAATTTTAAATGTGAAAAACAAAGACGGCAAGAGTACCAGTGACGCTAGTAAAAGGTGACAGTACAACCATAAAAATTGGTTTCATTGAAAAATTACGTTCAATATGTAGATTTTAGTTTGACACAACCGAAAAGACAAAAATCATTCAAACATTCATTTACAGAATAGACACACAAAGAGTAGACATAAAAACGATGCGTCTAATTTATCTCTTTAAGCATAGACGTGCCGGCATGGATGTTTTTTGTCCAAACTGGACGAAACACTAAGAAGCAGAAAAAGAAAACACCGACAAAAAAGTTCCAATTTTTAAAAAGTGTAAACGGCGAAAAATCTTCTGAACGAAAGAAGTATCAATTAAAAAATGAACGTGAAAAATTCGGTTGATAAAATACTCAAATTTTGAAAAAGTAAAATTGAAAAACGTTTTCAAACTTGAACAAATTCAGAATACATTTGGCCAACAAGAAGTCTGAACTTTTGCACCAAAAACAATGCACAATAGCTAAAACAAAGAGAACTTCAATGTTATAAAAGTGGTTTTTTAAGTGATCTTTATGAAATTTAATCACACAAAAAATTCCGGAAAATTCTCAACCGTTCAACGCCGTGTTATTTCAAACATATCCTCGCTTCACCTTTTCTACCACCCATAAAGACCCATCTAAATTCACAAAAACCCAAACATTTCTGAAAGCTCATTAACACAAAAAATTGCAAAGAAAGAGACGAATCGAAAACGTCCCTGAGCGCTTTAAACCCTATTGCTAGTTTTGGAAAAATACAAATTTTCTGACATTAAAACGTGCGCGAGAGGTCTTCTAAAAAAAAAAAATGGTATTTAACTGAGAAAACAGTTGACAACCCCGAAAAATTTATCAAACCTCCGAAAAGCTTCGAAAAAGACACATTATTGTTGTGTTCTAAACTCAATTAACCACACACAGGCCCTCCATTAGCTCTAATACCCGGAAGACCTCACTTCGAAACAAAACATTGAATTGATGAGTTTGAAGAAGGCTTCCAGAGGGCCGTCGACCAAAATTTGTGGTGAGAGAACGCTGAACCCCTTATGAACGGATTGAAGTTGTTTGCGCAAACGACTAACTTATTTTGTTTCCTGCTTTCTGGGAGCAGAAAAAAGTTGAACAAATCAGCGGACACGTTTTTGAGTTCTTCAAGAGTCAAAAAAAACAAAAATGATACCAAAATGTTTGAAATGAGATCCACAAACGGATTGACCATTGACCGCAATCCACAAACGGCCGACCACGCTCTTTGGAATTTTTAATGATTAAAAAAATCCTTAAATAAATAAAGGAGAACATCCACACGTATCCCTGCGTGCGTCACGAAATTTCCAGACGCGAGTTGTCTGATTGAGTTAATAAGTGTGTTACGGTGAGACCAAAAACGCCATTTGCGTTTGCACGCGTTTCGCCGTCGACTGGTCGGTTTTGCAACCGCGACGGCGCCTAAATTGGTGTCGCAAACACCGAATTGGCAACAGTTGCGGATGTTTTTGGCTTAACCAGCTCTGCACAAAATTCCGAACCGAAGAAAATGTGATTTGAACTATTTCGAGGAAAATTATGAAACCTCGAAAACGCTGTCTGCGAGCAAGACTGAGCATCGAGTGTGGCCGACCACGCTCCTTGGAAGCGCGAAGCGGCGATTTAAAATACATTTTGAAACAGAACACAGCCCCGCGCACAGCACCAAAACCTCTAAAAAACGCCGTTCAGAAATCCATCTCCAGATACGATAGCAATCTCCACCACGGGGGTGTTTCTTAAGTACAGGCGCTTAATTAATTTGTCGAAAGCGTTTAGCATAGGCTTCAACCGAACTACAGCGTTGCTTCCCTGCCCAGGACTGCGGACTTACGAATAACATCATTTGTGCGATATTGGGTCTTGATACACATGAGATTGGTGCTTTCTTCAACGAATATTTTTACCCTGATTCCGGCGCTTATGAGAGCGCCTACATCGCGGCTACACAAACAACTTATGCCGTCAGATCTTTTGGGTCTTTTTGCAAAGACGACGACGCGGAATAACCTTTGAAAAAGTGGTTTTTCAAATATGGTCAGGCGTTCATGCATATGATTAGGGTCACAGAAAACGACGGAAACATAATGTAGCCATAGAAAAAAAACAAAACTCAGTAATTAAAAAAGGTTGAAAATTCTGTCAAAGTAAGCTTTAAAATTTTCAAAGGTCCAAATCCACCTAAAAAAATTTAAAACGTTTAAAGGTAAAAATAAATTGAAAATAGGACCGCAGAGATGAGCCAATCACGTCAAAAATTTATAACGAAGCTTTAAAAATGAGAATATGTATACACTATATCAAACAAGTTTCGCTGCATCTGCTAACTAATTCCAGTTTCGAAACCTATGCCTGTGAAAAGGTCACACAGACAAGCCTCGGTGAAAAGTCCATCCTCAAAATATTCTTATGCACGACATTTCCTTCCTCTAATTTGCACGGCTTCCAAAACCAAAAAACAACTTTTCAGACCATCAAAATTCAATATTTGCAATTTAAAAATTTGTGAAAAATAAATAAAACGTTTTTTAATGAAACACTCCAATTTGGGCTTCGATCATCAAAAACATTAATTTTAGAAGATCTTTTCACCAAAACGGTCTGCGTTCCCAAAGTTCCTGATTGCTTTGCTGTTGTCACTCACATTCTTAAAAAGACTCTGACAAAATGAAACCTTAAAAATGTGCTCAAAACGAGTGTTTCAGAGTTAAGTCAGTTGCAAGCCAGCAGTCACAAAAAAATATTGGTTTTAGTCTCATTCCCGTTTGCACGCCAATCCAAGTTAGTCACTTTTGGTGTCACTCATTTCTTGAAACTTTGAAAAAGTGCGAACAAACGTTCAGCTTGAAAAGGTTTTCTGGTGGACACGTTTTTAAGCCTTGTTTAGTAAAATAGTTCCAAAGTGACTATAAAAAATGCCAAACCTAGGAAGCCCAACGAAAGAGTTCTCGGCCAACCCTCACCAACACTAGATTCGCGAAAACAAGATTATTAATAGTCCACCCAGAGAACGGCGCGACTCAGCATTGAGATTTCAAAACAATTGGAAAACACATTGACATTTCTCAGAGTAGAATTTGCTGCGTCTAAAAGGTCATCTCCAGAAGGCTAGAATCAGTTCTTACGTTGAATCAATTACGGAACCTTACTTGGTTTTGCGCAAACAGATTTTGTCTTTTTCCCTCTAACCTGCGTTCTCAAGGCAAAACTAAGCCAATTTTCACCTTCAAAAGTAGCTTGAGACGTCAAAATGAGATGGTCACAAATTCAAAGATTTAAGTGGCCACTTAAAATGTAGAACGAAAACTCTAAGAGCGAAGACCAACAACGAAGGCCAAGAACGAGCCGAGTGCATTTGAAAAGTGCGATGACTGTTGGGCACAATACAAAGCAGAAAACATTGGACTGGGTGCAATTGGATGCTGATGCACTTTGTGCCGAAAATTTATTAGGGGTGTTTATGTCCCACGGTGATCATGGCACCCTTTGAAGGTTGGATGAAATTGAGACAAAGAGAATGCACATGAAAGGTCACAAAAATACATGGAATTTACAGCGACCAAAAAATAATTAGTGTTGTTGAAAATTACAAACTGGTTTTCAGTTCAATGGCAATCCTGTAATTTTAGATGTCAAAGAACTAGATTATAAACATTTTAAACAAGCAATGCAGTTTAAAATCCGAAATTTGAAACTTGTACCTTGAAAAATTTAATTAGATTATAGCGAAAGTTGCTAAAAAGCCACAAAAACCAAAAAGTTACAAAAACCGCTAAAAAATTTGGGGAAATTGGAATTTGTTGCAAAGGCAAAAAATGAACTGGATGCTTTCAGTTTACTAAAACACTCTAAATTTGAAAAAATTGAGTGGTAAAATTTAAATTAAGCTGTCATGATCATGCGGATTAAATAGGTTCTCAATCAATTCCAACGTTAACAATTTATGGCGTTAGGTTTAAACTGCCAGCTATCATTTTTACCAAATTGCTTTGAAAAATTTAATTAATTTGATTTTGCTAAAAAATGCTTTTTTTGAAGAAGTGAAAATAAAGCTAAGATTGCTAAAAAAACCATAAAACCAAGAAAGTCACTAAAACCGTTAACAGTCGCACAAAAACTAAAAGAGAAAAAATTGAAAGCCCTTCAAGAATTTAAAAATTAAGGAGCGTTTTTGAAACTGCAAAAAAAGACCAAAAAAGCCGCCAAATATGACACTCAAAATTTCTGGCGCCATTCTCAAAAACGGCGTTCATTTATAAGCAGTTTTGAAAGTTCCTCATTGGCCCACTTTGTTGTCACTCACAGACTTTTTTTCTTATGAGATTTGAACGAAATATAAACAAACGCATAAGTGCTCAAAAAGTCTGCTCAAAAACAAGTGTTTAAGAATTTAAAGTCAGTTCAAATCCGGCAAAACTACACAATTTTCTCGTCTATAAAATGGGCTGACAAAATAATACATTATACGGTTTACCTTCCTAAAAGCGCTTCTTGCTTTTGCTCCGTTTATAGCCAGCTCCAAATGTTCCATATTTATCAGTTTCGGTGTCACGTGTCACTAATTTCTTGGGACATTTGAATAATATGAAGAGAATTTTCGATTCAGAAGCTTTAGAAGTCCTAGAAAAGTGTTCAAAAATAGCAAAGATATACTAAGATCACAAAATTCAATTTCGACTGAGCTCCAATTCGAAATGTACTGAAAATTAAAATAAAATTTTTTTAATTGTAATTTCAAAAGGAGCCCCCGAAATACCCGAAACCCGCCCCAACCTTTCGGGTACCCGAACCCGAAGCCCAAAAATCCCAACCCAAACCCGACATTTCTATTCACAACCCACAAAAAAATTAAAAGTTAAAATAAGGTATTTATGTTCGATGCTGAGGAAGGCAAAAAACAATTCTTCTGTAAAAAGTAGTTAACGTTCCTTGCAAGAGGTCAGTCTTGTCGAGTGTAAAAAGTACTTTTGAGCTTGAGCATCATTCAACCTCCTGTGCTTTTATCAAATCAAATCCTAAAAGCCCGAAATCGAAAAACAGATATAAACTGACATGGAGACTGAGTGAATTAAGCGATTAAATCTGTCCTTTAGCAGTAGGACTCTTTTCTTTCAGCTATTAGGCTATCTGCGGAAAGTTCAAAACACACGATCGCTCGAAACAGAAAAATACAATGCTCAAAGTCTTCTGAACGTTTCAAAAAACGTTAAGGCATTCACGCTCAAAATTGAATTCTGACAAAGCGAAATGAAATTTCCTGTAACTCTGAAAAGATCAAAAATCTGAAACATATTGGATCGTTAGTCAAAACACAAAAAAAAAAATTTGGCAACCCATATCTACCCTATTCACATCACTCAACCTTGAAAACTTAAGCGCACTCAAACATGCACCATTCACACCTTAAAATCTGTTTTAATAGCGCTGTGACGTCAAGACCGAAGTTTCGACCTTCGAAAATTGACCGAACTTTACTCCTTTGTTCACGCTTGATTGGGTTCCTTGAAAGAAAAAAGTAGACTGAATTCATGGAACATTGGCTTAAGAAAAAATCGCTGAGAACCCGTTCCTTGGGGAATAATTAATGCGGTGGGAGGGTGACAAATGATTAATCCAATGTTTCTAGAACCCAAGGAAGTGAGTTTTTGACAAATTGGGTTTGGATAGAATGGCTTAAATTATACAGCAATTATTTAATTTTAAAAGTTCAAACAGCTGCAAATCCTTTATTAAATGAATGAGAACGATCCGTCCGTTCGTTTGTGTGTTATGCCTCCGAAGCGATGTCTCATATTGGGCAAATGCGGGTTGCGGTAGCGGCGCCATTTGCGTTTGCACGCGTTTCGCCATCTCCGCTGACTGGTCGGTTTTGCAACCGCGACGGCGCCTGCGAAAACTGTAAGAACGGCGTGAAAACTGAGAATACTGAGCATGAAGACTGAGCATTGAGTCAGGCTGACCACACTAACTTGGAGGTGCAAAGCGCCGACTTAAAATATATTTTGAAACAGAAACCTCGCGCTCCATTGATTAAAAAAAGACAAATAAGATTATGATCTGTAAGATGGAACGTGAAACGAAAGATAAGATGTAGAATGCGATCCGAAAAAATGTCAAGTCCAATTTTCAATAAAATAGCCATCAATTAAAAATTGACAAAGCAATTCCATTTTAAAATTCAGTTGAAAAGCTTTGAAAGTTGAAAGTGGCTAATTTCGCCTTTCGGCAAAAAATGTGTTTTATTGATTTTTAAAGATTTAAACTAATTGAGAAACGGTTCGAACGTTCCGACACCAAAAAATATAAAAGTCGCATTTTTATAATTTTCATGCCTAACCGCTTGAAACACACGAATTGTGAAGAAATAATCATGCAGCAATTATTGTAAACAATAAAATTCGAGATACAATGTTGGTACTTCCGTTTGTCGACCAAAACATACATTTTTGAGCTTAATTTCAATTAATTAAAGAAATTTAGCGCCATCAAACGAAACCTGCCATCGCCGAGCGAGTTAGAATACTCTGGCGAGAACGATTCTACGCCAGAGACTTTGTCCGAGTCTTCTGCGGACTCTTCGTCCGACTCGACAAGCTCGTCCCACAGTCCGGACGGCACGGAGTCGGACTTCGTGAGCGGAAGCGATCGTAATGATTCAAACGCGGAGCGGGCGTGTAAGATCCAGCGGCCTAAGCGACGGTCGCCGCCGATCGTCGTGCTGAATTCTTTGTTACTTTGAAGTCGTCGTCCAGGCGTGTGGCTAACTGCGAATAAACTTGTGTTTCGTGCAAGTCGTTTCGGTTACAACCGCGTGGCCGTCATATCTTGGAGATACGACGTTGGCGAGCAACCCTCCCAGAGCATCGTTTTTACCTGGCAACTTAATAAAGTAAGTTTTATGTGTGCAACTAATTGAGCCAGAAGCTTGAAAACTCAAACATTTTAAGAAACAAGCAGATCACAAAATTTTCGATATTTTGAAAACGCGTTACTGTGATCCTATGTCCAAAAGCATTAGTATTCAACGTTTCCACTTATTGACAATAATAATCCGGTTTTTGATTTACGAAAGGGACCATGACTCGAGGTTCAAAAAATGCAGAAAAATGTGAAAAGCATGATAGAATTATCAAAATTACAGAGCAGGCAACCACAGCGAAACCAATTGCAAAGTAAAAAACCAAGTTTCAGGTTTTGCTGTCGTTGCTAAAAAAGATGGAATGCGTACTACATAAAAAATGATGTTTGATAGATTTAAACCATTTAAATATATTGAGCAACGTTTAGAGGATGCGACAGGCAACCAAAAAAATAGAAAAGTAGCAGTTTTATAATTTTCGTCCGTTAAAAACAAACTCAAAAATTGTGAAGAAAAAATTATGCTTGTAAACAATAAAATTTGAGACACTGTATCGCCAAAAACATTACTATCCCGCGCTTCCACTTATTAAAAAAATCGGGTGTTTAACTGGAGCACCAAAAATTGTCTAATTTAAAAATGTATTTATTTCATTTACGCACAACTCCTGGAAAGGGTTTCAAGAAAAGCGCGTAGGGTAGATAACTACCATAGAGAAAAAGAGTCCCATCAGTGCGTTCACAGTAATAAGGACACCCGAAATGAAACCATAAATGAAAAGCCTCACCATCAGCTACAGGGCTGTGCAATATCGAATATCGAAATATCGATGGTTAAAGTCAGATACATAATTAAACACTTGATTTGGTCCTACCACGGGGTGATTACTTAATCACCAGGGCTGTGCAATATCGAATATCGAAATATCGAAAAACGGTATTTCGGAAAATATCGAATATCGAAAACTGATTATCGAATATCGCACAGTCCTGATCAGCAACCAGAAATCAACAAATTTGCTAATTAACTAGAACTCAACACACGGCCGCCTCCTCAAACAAAACCGTCAAAAAGAAATTGACAATATTAACAAGCTTCACAAGCAGCGGAAATTGACTGCCCGCAGCCCGTCCAAATCTGATAAGGAGAACGTCGTGTTACAAAGCAAAGTATAATCGAAAATACTTAAAAAATAAAAGAATCAACAATTTTAGGGTATTTAAAAGTGCAAAATTTCCACACTTCAAGACAGAAGTTGAAGTTTTGAATAGCCTCAAAGTACATTTGTAGCGTAGTACCGTCGCTTTCGAAATCAATGAAGATCTGTCAGAACCAATTTCACAAAAAAATATTTAGTTTCCGCGTGTTTGTTTAAAATCCAATTAAAATGTGTTCTAAGAAATATTGAAATTCTCATAACGAGGAACTGAAATTGGTTTCCGAGATATGAGACAGAAGTTCAACTTAAAAACATGTGAGATTACGGTATCTCTGTGTACACGCTAAATGTGAGACGCACTAAAGAATTAATATTTCTGTGCTTCTTTGGTCAATTAATGGGTGGGAAAGTGTTTCTCCTCTTCTGGAAGAATACACATTCTAAGGACTTTTTATAATGCGCATGTTAATAGAAAGTGAGCAATGCTAGCAGAACGCAAAATCTGAATTTCTGCACTTTTACGATGACGTTGCCAAAACCGAAAATTGAAAATATTCACTCTAGATTACTAATTGATTATCACTTTCGTGTGATCTTAAAAATTAAACCTAAATTTGTACGCTCCTATTAGTCACCGGTGCTCTAAATGTAGGTGTAGATCTAAGACAAAAGGCTGATATACATAGGTGGAAGTTCCTAATTCACCTTTTTGACGCAGTTATAATCTGAGAATGGGTCTTATCAAAAAAATTTGTTTGCGTTAAGGCGATAGCACTGGGTCACACTCATCTAAAAATGGCGTGTTAGTCGCTGCTCACGTATTCGTGGCAATTTGATCACCGATGAAGCTAACGATTTTCGTTTTCCTTTTGTTCCTCTCTGTCATCACTGTCTCCGCCCGTCAAAGGGCGGCATTCAATGCTGTTATGTGCTACGTCAGTTGGAAGGTAAGTGAACATATTTTAAACGGAAAGAACTTAGTATAAAGTACATTTTAAGAGGAGGTCGTTGTACGACAATTCTGCTATCTCAAAGAAGCTGACTATGGACCAAAGAGACCAGGTGGAAACGTTCATCAAACGGAACAGGGTCATCGAAGGGCAGAGCTTGCCGTTCTCCTTTTGCAAGGTGAAGCAGATCATGCATATTGAGGATCTCTGATATACGTCAAAATTATTTATACTGTCAAGTAATAAATGCTTTAAAAGATGCATGAACCTTTGTCGATTGCTTGGAAGGCACCACAGACGCGCTGATCTGATTTTATGTACATGTGTCTCTCACGTGATTACCCGCCGCATTTTTAGACAAATTTATTTAAATTTAGGTCATTTTAGACAGCTCGCCTACGAGAACCGGTCGGTTTAACCGATTCAAGCAGAATGACTCAACGTGAGGCTCAGGGGTAGAGCGCTCGCTTAGCATGCGAGAGGGCTAGGGTTCGATTCCCCATGCCTCGAGGAATTTTTTTAAACAGTGAAACTAGCTTTTAACGCGTTTTCCAGCTGCTAGAGCAGAATAAAAACTTTTGCAGTTTCCCATAGAATTTCTGAACCTTGCGCGTTTGCCCCTCTGACGTAGCGGAAACTGCGTTAACATTTGAAAGCCTCTAAGAACGTCGAAACTCGAGAAGAACTTTCGTTTTTTGTCCACACTTGATTGGCTTCGAATAAGGAACGAGGACTAAAGTGAGACTGAAAGCGCTTTATTTTAGCTCTTGTTACATTCCAAAGAAGTTTCACCGCTTGTTTGGCACTCCAGCGCTCAAATCCACGTGTTTTCCCAAAATGCTAATTCGCAGAAGTGTTTTCACGTTGCGATTGAGGGTTTATTCAATGTGGAAAAATGTTTGTGATTTAGAAGACACACGAAAACAGCGCAAAGACCAGAGAAGAGAGGAAAGTGGCCAAATTTCAACACAATTAGGATTTCTCGGTTCTTGGAATAAACGAACTTAAGGGTTCTTTAAGATATGCAAAGCCCTTGTGAGTTTTGCGAAAAACGGCCAAAACAAAATGCAAGCACACAAATCAAAGATTCCCCACATGCTTTTCTGTGTCAGCGCGCAAAGTTAGGGTAAAGATCGCACGAAGACCCAAAGCGGAATGATACGATTACGTAGATTTTATTCATGAGCAAGATCAACATGTGCATAGGCAAAACTCAAATAGGGTGCGCGAAAACAAGTCCTAATGGCCTCGATGGACTCTAGAGAAAAACTTTGAGGCGACAAGTACACATTTTTTAACATCAGCTTAACAAAAACGGGTTTTTATAATTTGGTCTCTCAGACACTAGATTCCCGCTTCTTAGAACCTTATTAAAAGCTACCCTCGGCAGCTTCCCGTCTAATTATAAAGACTAAGAAGCCATAATTAGTCGCTTGGTGCACACAGGCACTACTTTGGTTAAACAAACAGCTGATCTAAGACCTGATGTGACATAGGATTCAAGGGTTACAAACAAAAGAATACGAGAACGCTAATCTTGTGATGGCCCCGTCATAAAACGCTCTAGAGCACTTAATTGGTCTTTGTGGGAGTGCTGAAAGGATTTGTAGTTCCAAGTTAGTGTTTTTGGGCTTTGTTTTATGCATAAAGGACTGATTAAGATGGATAAAAAGGAAGCGATGGTGGTGTATAGGATTTGAAGATCACTAATTGCGGAATTAGCGCGCAGTGGAAGCGTTTTTTGCCTTTCTGTTAGCGGGAAAAACGTTTTAAAACCAGTAAAAAAACTTCTAAACAATTAAAAGCACCCTGCACCACAAAAGCTAAAAATGTTTGCGTCTGAGGGGAATCGAACCCCTGTCGATTGCTTGGAAGGCAACCATGCTGACCATTACACCACAGACGCGCTGACTTGCATATAAATCTAAAAATAGTAAGCCATGTTTAGCAATTTTTATTTGCGATTTAAGAAAACAAGTTGACGAAAAGCTGTCGTTTTCTAGCCTGCACTTGACAAGTACGAGAGCAAAACGGATCTTACTTGATCTATCAAAACATAACGGGTTGTGAAATTGGAATTAACGCTCGGAAAAAAACGAAGAGCAAACGCGTCTTTTGCCATAAAAAAACAAGCGTTTGATGGTCAAAACAAGAACAAATGAGTGGGTAATCGTGCAATAAACCGAGAAATCCTAATTATGTTGAAATTTGGCCACTTTCCTCTCTTCTCTGGTCTTTGCGCTGTTTTCGTGTGTCTTCTGAATCACAAACATTTTCCCAGATTAAATATACCCTCAATCGCAACGTAAAAACACTTCTGCAAATTAGCATTTTGAGAAAACACGCGGATTTGAGCGCTGGAGTGCCAAACAAGCGGTGAAACTTGTATGACTTGTATCGAGCAAAAAAAGCGTTTTCAGTCTTACTTTAGTCCTCGTTCCTTCCTTATTCGAAGCGAATCAAGTGTGGACAAAGAATGAAAGTTCTTCTTGAGTTTCTACGGTATTTAAGACTTTCAAATATTAACGCGATTTCCGAGACGTCAGAGGGGCGATTGAAACGCGCAAGGATAAGAAATTCTATGGGAGACTGAAAGAATAGTTTTGTTTTTGCTCTAACAGCTGGAAAAATGGTTTAAAAAGCTTAATTTCACTGGTAAAATAACGTCAAAAATTTCCTGGAGGTATGGGGAATCGAACCCCAGCCCTCTCGCATGCTAAGCGAGCGCTCTACCCCTGAGCTATACCCCCACGAGTCACTCAGCTTAGATCCGTTATCCCGACCGGTTCTCATAGGTGGTAGCTTAAAATGACCTAAATTCAAACAAATTTGTCTAAAAACACGTCGGGTAATCACGCAAGAGTTATGCAAGTCTAGATAAAGCTGCATCAGCGCGTCTGTGGTGTAATGGTCAGCATGGTTGCCTTCCAAGCAATCGACACGATTCCCCTCAGACGCATACGTTTTTTAAATTCTAAAATATTAACAAAAACTACTTTGAAAACGAGGCGCTGATGCAGCTAGACAACGCTGCCGCTGCAGCACAACGACGACGCACCAATTGCGGCCAGCTCTTTACACATGGAACTTTCATTCTTACACAAATATGTACTTTTTAAATATCACACAACGCTTTAGGGCATCATAAACAAGAATTTGTATCCTTACCTAACGTGTGCTAGAAATCTTCACTGGATATTTTGCTCACACAAAAAAATATTTTCTTCAAACGACCTAAAAGTCCAAAGATTTAAAAAACCAGTTTTTGCACAACTCCCAAACCGCGCCACGCCTGTCACTTCACATTTTGCTATCCAAAAATGTAGTTTTTTGAAAATACCTGGACGACCTTTCATTCTGAAAAACAGAATCGAAAAAACCACATTTTCGCAAATCCAAAACTGCTCTTTAAGCTCAAAACCACCACAGATTACTTTACATCTTGCTCACCAGCATTCAGTGTTGTCAGTGAGGGCGCCAAATTGGCCTCAGGGCACTCGAGCGGAAGTGGGCAGAGACGTTCCGTGGCGGATAATAGAAACGCGAGCTTTTCCAGGAGAAAGGCGGTGCAGGGAAGAGGATGGGAAAAAAACATCGAATATGCAGGGAGATCGCAGCGACGGGAGGAGGGGCAATGGAATTAATTGTTTTGGGAGATTTTGCACATTTTATACAAAAAGGGCAGGATGAGGGTAAGCAGGAAGACAAGATCCAATTGAAAACCGGAAATTCCAAAAAAGTGTTTGCGTCTGAGGGGAATCGAACCCCTGTCGATTGCTTGGAAGGCAACCATGCCGACCATTACACCACAGACGCGCTGTTACAATGTCGTCTACACTTGTATAACCCTCACGAGTTTTTTAGACAACTGCGCAAAATTTAGGTCATTTTAAACTGCTCGCCTATGGGAACCGATCAGTTCAACAGATCCAAGCAAATTGACTCAACGAATCCCGGACATTTCAGTTAAAAGTCTTGGCTTACCTTCTCTAAATTACTCCTAATCTTAAGCCTGCCAGAGGAGCAAAGCCTATCTGCAAAGTCGGTGCCGTCAACTATCACTCCTTCTGCAATCCCAAAAAACCATAATGAAAAATGTCAAAGCCTAAGCTCAAGATGCTGCAGGATGCCAGCCCCAGCCTACTATCCCCATTGTTTGAAACTTGGGTTCCGCTGTATGTTGGACTTTCGGCTCTTCCAATAGGTCATAACTAAAATGTGCAAGCCTAAGCCACAGCAAGTGTCGCCCTATTCCACTTACCCCGCTGCAGACTTGTAAAGCCTTGAAGCAAAATGTGCTAAAAAGTTGTAACACGTTCTGAGTAATTTAACAATGATGTTAACAGAGGAATATAATGTTTTTATCTGAAATGTCCGTTAACGGACTAAACAAGGGATATATCTCAGTGGCAGAGCGCTCGCTTAGCATGCGAGAAGACTGGGTCTCGATTCCACATAACTCCAGAAATTTCTAGGCTAGTTTTTAAACTGCAGGTTTTCAAAATATTTTTTGCCAGCGGCAAAAACACAATAAAATTTTTTCGTTAAAGCGCAAACCTAAAATCCTCCCAAAAAGCGGCCAACTAGGTTACGTTTACTTGACGTGTTTGGGATTGCGGTAACAACAATAAATCAGAGTACTTTGATGTAGATCAGTCCTCCCAAGGTCAGTTTTGCACACAAAAAACATTAACGAATTCAAGTTGAAATCTCAAAGTCCAAAAACTCGACCCTGCGACAAATAGCCTCAGGTCTGTTTGAGTTTCAGAATTTAATCCCCACGTAATTGAATTGAGCACGCGATAATGGATCTTTGGTTAAAAAGTCACGTTTTGTGTGTTGTAGGTGTCGAGCACCTAATAAACGGCCGACTTCTTAGTATTCTTGCCAGCGTGGATATGCTCAAAGTCACACTTGTAAACAAGACGTCAAATCTTTGAGTAAACAATTTTAGCATCTTTAGGGAAGCGATGGCTTCCCGGAACTCTCAAGGGGGTCCGCGTCACGCCTGAAAATAATGAACGCAAATTGTATTTTGTCCTTAACGGTCTTTAGACTTTCTCATTTCCCGCAAAGCGATAAATGAAGATTACAAAATAAGAGAAATCTAACGGAAATCTAAATCTAATCTAAAATCTAAATCTAATCCTAACGGTCTCTCTCAAAAATTATACTAGATTTTTAAAAAATAAACTTAAAATTTAAAATGTGACAGAAAATAAATGTGTGAGCGCCCCCGGAATAAACTCACATCCAATTGTAAAAATGAAATTGATATGCTTAAAATTTGAATAATTGAAAATTACATACAGTATGATATGATATGGACACGTGCTTTTTTGTCGTTGCACCTCAAATATGAACTTTTGCATAATGCCACGTGAAAGAGCGCGGCGAACAATGGTAAAACACACGGCGTTTCGAAAAGTCGGCTCGATTTTCGAAGTTCGCGAAGGTCATTTCGAAAAGTGGTTCAATTTCGCTGGTGCATATAAACACATTTTTAAAACGTGTATTTTTGTTTTTTTTTGAACGGTTAGCAACTTTCATCTATTGAACACGCGTTTTTCGTGTAAAAAGGCGTGTAAAAAACGGTTTTTAAAGACAATTCCCGAAATTTTGTGAATTTCAAGCGCTTAAACCTAAAATTGAGCAATTTTTGTTTTTTCGTTGGTTGTAAACGTTGAAGTATCACATATACGCTAGTTTTTTGTCTCGAAACGATCAAAAAATTCTAAGAAGAGCTTCATCTGGTTAAACATGGACTTTTGGGATCCATACTTAAGGGACGTATCATTATGCCCGAAACTGTATGTAATGAAAAAACCGTGATTCTACCTATGCAATACATATCTGCAAAAATTGTGAAATTCGTGTTTTCTGTTAATTTACGTTTAACTAGGTAAAAGTAAAAATCTCAAGCAATTCTCAAACTTATATAACGCTTTACGCTTTCTCAGTATCAAAGATGGTCATCAAGTAAAAAAGGATGACTTATAGGTATTCGCTAAGCTTTGATCTCATAATTTGAAATAAAATTTCTTGAAATCGCAAAAAATTAAACTTAAGATAAGAAATGAATTTGATGAAATCAAATTGCATTTGAAAAATTGCACAGGCTAAAAAAAAAATCACATTATTCGCTAAATAGAAATTTTAAATTTTAAATTGACCTCAACATAATTGTATAAATTAAAAAATGAGATTAAACTCATTTAGCTTCTTCTGTGCTTTGTTGAAAAACGTTGTTTAAATGGCAACGCATCAAGCAAACAAAATACATTTAAACTAAAACATTTTTAAGATGAGCTGAAGAATAAAGTCTTTCAGTGCTAAGCGCAACTAAATGCAGAAAAACAATGTTTTAAAATTTCGTTATTTCGCAGCTAGGCAAAAATATCACGTTAATAGTAAGAACAATCTACCGGACTACGAATATTTATTAACTCTTGATATACTGTAAATTTCAATCTAAAAATCAAATTACATTTTTCAACAAAAGAAGGCAAGGTGCCCAGCAAAAATTAAACCTCTTTTAAAGTCCAAAGTTCAATTCTAAGCACGATATACAAAAAAACATTCCCACTGAGTCACGTTTTTGATCAACCCCGCAAACACAAAACAGCAGTCATATCTCATAAAAAATTATAAGCCTCTTACAGCATAAAAAACAGCTCCGAGTTTCAAACACCAATGAAAGAGAAGAATAGAATTTTTGATATGCGAAGCATAAATTATTGATATCCATTAATAGCGAAATTGATACAGAACTGAGTGGGAGGCTTCCGTAAAAACAGAGAAAAATGCGTGTTTTGTGACCACCAAAGTGTCCAATTCAAGCAAATAAATTACATGTCAACGTCAAAGGTGGCAAAAACGAGTTTAAAATTTATTAGCCTGCGAACGAGATTTGATGGGCGTTTTTTGAGGATAGAAAAATAGAATAATTTCCAAAAAATGCTGAAAACCTCTTGAAGCCAAAATTAATCCAAAATTACCAACCCAAAAATCCAACCACCAAAATTGAATAAATTTTAAATTACTTGAAGAAAAGAAAAACGTGAAAGATGAACGGCAAAAAAATTCGTTTTATTTATCTTGCGTTTTTGAGGGCGCTACGGATGAAAATATTCTAAAAAAATAACGAAGTCGTTTGTGCTATTTTGCGTAAAAAACTCCATTTGACCACTTGCTCTCGTACCTTCTTGAATTTGCGACCAATCGATCCCACCATCTCGTGGCGTCGAAAAATAATTTTTTCGAGACAGCATCCCTCTCAACCGGAGACCGGTTCGAAAAGGTCCCTACAGAAAATTCCGACAGTTGAAGCGCATGCGTCATTTTCTAAAACCTAAAAACCCGTCAAAAAACCTCTTTGCAGTCCAAAATTGGCACAAATCGACGTTTCCGTGATTTTGAGACCTTTTATGCAAAATTCGAGACCCGTTTGAGTGGTCAGTTTTAGCCAAATTGAGCCGCGAATCCAGACAGAAGCCGTATGTTTGGATCCAAAATATGCTTGACCTGGGCGAGACAGGAAGCGGCGACATGTCTAATTTCACTGCATTTGCGCTAAGATGTGTATGAATTGGACCGGAAATCCATTGAGCCGCTTCCTGCATGCAGTGTCTACTACCTGAAAAGAAAGGAAAGACACTCGTTACAGTCTGAAACGTTTCACACAGACCAAAATTGAGCTGAGGGAGTAAACAGACAAGGGAATCGGTCTATAACATACATTAAACAGAACATTACAGCCGCGAACTCCTTATCTAATCACCCGAGAATCCTACCCTACGCCCTTCGCTCCAAAAACGCTACGATACGCTGAAGATCCGGGAGAAGTATGAGTCCAAGTTGGACCCGAACGGATCGGAACCGAAGGACCCGACCAAAACCAACCCGAACCGCCATCACTGAACCGGACACTACCCTCGTGTCTGGTTCCGCAGGAGGCATTTTTCTTTGTGTCACCCTGTATTTTAAAATAAAGGTTAAATTTTGAGTTAACGCAAAATTCCAAACAATAAAAAAAGACAGTTGCGTTTAAAAAATAAATAAAAACGAACTTTAGTTGGCAGTCGCAAGATTTGACACTTTAAAATGCAATTTTCAAACCCCAAACGCAGAAAATAGTTTAAAATTTAATAGCCTGTGGCCGAGGGAAGAGATTTTATGTGTGTTTTTAGGACGCTATCGATGCGAACCTTCTCAAAAATTGATTAAAACGTCTTGAAATGTGGGTCAATCAACAGGAAAATTCCAGTTTCCAATTTAAAAAAAATTAATGCAAATTTAATTAAATGAAGAGGAGGGATTTGACGCTTTAAAATGCAATTTTAAAGCCTAAATTTCAAGACAAGCCAATCACGCTTAAGCAAACAGACAAGTGTCGTTTTTGCGGCGATAGGTGTAAAAACACTTCAGTGGCGGCGTGCGACGTGCTGTTTAAAATTGATGGAGTGTTCCACAAAACAGCTGTCCTTTGAATTCTTGAGGTGCTCCTTGCTCACGCAAGAGAGAATTGCGAATCATCGTTGCAGGGAGGTGTTAAAAAGCCCAAAAAATTAGAGACCCCCGACACCCCACCAGAAATCTCTCTCTCTCTCACAAAAAATTGCGGCTACACCGGTCTGAAGCGGCTGCAAGTCGCGACACTTTCGCCCTCCCAGAAAAAGAAAAAATCGCGCCAGGTCGCATTTGTCGCACTCAAAATTCGAACTATGGATGCCTTTTGCGACTGTAGAACCCCTGTGCGATTCGTTATGGTGGTCTTTTCCGCGCGCAAAAAAATTTACCCGAATTTGTATGGCGTTAGCTTGGAATCGCACGCGCGACACGAACTACAGAACCCCCTTAAATTCGCTATACCACGGCTGAGTTCAGCTTTTTGGCACCCGTTGGCTTAAGATTAGTCACAAGATGCGTAAACGTCAAGTTTAGCGCGCAGAGTAACGCGCGAGAGCGTTACTAAACTATAAACTCAAGCTCTACTGCAACATACGCACCACTTCAAATTCCTTAATTACCGTAAAATTGAGAGACGCAAAAAAAACTGAAAAAATACCAAATTGGGCAAAAATGTAATAACAGTTAGGAATTGGCGGTTTTCACAAAACATCTATTGAACAATTTACATAGTCTACTACAAGAAATTCAGACAAACTTACAAGGGAACATTCCCAAGTGTGAAATTCAAATCGAGCTGAAAATTGGTGAGCAGATAGATCTCGACGCGCACGCGCTGATTCCGAAAAAAATAGGTCTTACCTGCGAATGCGAGGTCTATAGTGCCTAAAAGGGCATGTCTAAAACGGGAAAACCGACCGCTCAGCAGCCGTTCACCAGGTTCAAATGGCTTCCGCCTGAGACTGAAATGGCTCCTGTCTGGTCCTGCAAAAAGCGTCTCGTCTGCAGTTCGCCTCATTTAGGTTGAAAGTCGGTTGTTGTGCGTGAAACATGGCCATTAACCCGTCAAATGTCCTGAAGCTCCTTGTCATGCGATTTCCTGGATATCAGAGCACGGAGGACTACTCAGATCGCGGAGATCAACTTGTCAAAGCATTTTCGATTTGAATTTCACACTTGGGAATGTTCCCTTTAGTTCATTATTGACTGTTTTTAATTAAGCAACTTTTTAGTTTGTTTCGTTTGCAAACTAAAAACGCGGAACTTAAAAAATCAAGTGAATATTTAAATTCACAGTTGCTGGCATAGAAACTCAAAACAACGGAAGTGGCGAAATCCAAAACAAAGTTTTAAAAACTATTCAAGAAGCGACTCACATATTCATGGCGGTTGTTGATCAAGGTTACAAAAATACTATAAAATGGAATCAAAACAAAGATCATCTAACAAGTGCAGGTACACAGTGACACCCAAGAGACCTGAAATTGTTATGATGGATAACATCAATAGCGACTTTTCATCATTGATATGTACTTGATAAATTGTTTTGTTTCGATCAACATTATGGTCGCTAAAGGTGAAGGTGACAAAATAGGAAAAACATTGAGCTTGCCATGCACTAACAATTATTCCCTGTTAATGTAATTTAAATGACTTGTGCACGAGACATTAGTAACAACCACAAAAGGTTCACGTAAAAAATCACATAGAGTGAGCGGAAAAGGTGCATAGAAAAGTCCCAACAACAACATCTCAAATCAACAATTTCAACTGTGGCAATAATCTCAGGTTCCGAATGTGACATAGACAACATCTATTCATAAACAGAAATGCGAAAACAGCGTTTGATAAGCGTGGAAAACATGGCGGGCAAATTACACAATTTGTACATTAAGCCACCGTCCGTAAAATCACTTACAGTTTTAGTTACAAGTGCAAAAACAGTATAAGATGACGTTTCAGAATAACAATGCGGGACGTGTCTCCTGTGAGTTAGTCTGGAAAGGTCGGAAGATGCTGCGCTGTTGCAGCCGCCATTCGGATTGCCGTTATCGTCGGTCCAATCTTCGACGAAGAAGAAACATCTGCAATCGATTGAGCGGGTTAACTGCTGTTAAGCGAAGAATTAGACAGAGGAAAAAAGCGAAAAATCCAGATTCCGGAAACGGTGACGACATTGAAGAGAACGTCATAGTGAATTGATGGTACCGGTGTAAAATTCTGTGTGAAAATTTTTAAAAGTTTAAAAGTGATTTAAAGACCGTCACTCTAACCATAAAAATGATTAACGGACTTTCATACAGGGTGGCCCAAAAAAACCTAGACCAGACAGGGGGACGGAACATGTTCGGAAACCCCAGAACAACCGGTCGGTTTCGCGTTATTTGTTAGCGAAACCTCGTTCGTCGTTCCCGTCGAGTAGAGATGTTACCCGCCCGAAACTTTCGGGTACCCAAAACCGAACCCGAAATCTTCCGGTACCCGAACTCGAACCCGAATCTTTCGGGTGCCTGAACCCGAAACCCGAAAAAATCCGAAAAAACCCGAAAAAAGTTTCGGGTTTCAAAACCCGAACCCGACATCTCCACCGTCGAGTGAGCTTGAAATGACTCCGCTCTGCGATTTCCAGACATGCCTCCATCCCCGTCTGGTCTAGGTTTTTTTGGGCCTCCTTGTACACGTAAAAACAAAAAGAAACTTGCTCGTCTCCTCTCACGAACCGGTCGCTTTTCCGATCTTTCGAAAATTACGCTGTTTCAGACAGCCGCCCCATCATGCGAGCCACTCCAGACAATAAAGCGCACAAAATCCGTCCGAGCCAGACGGAAATCGTCATTTTGCGCATTTAATTAACCCTTTCTTGTAAAAGTACGCAAAAACCCAGACAATTAGCACCATTGAAATTTCACCGTTCTCCTGATTCAGAAAAGCCCAAGTTTGCTAACATACGACGCAACAGTTAAAATTAATCGACGGAAAATTTCTTTTGTCTACAACGGAACACCCTGCATAACCGTGATAATCATCAAAATTTGTCTCAAAATTGTACCTATAGATACCTAGAACACAAAAATATCAACAAAATAGATGTTTTAGTAAAGGATATTAAAAATGTTTCAGAATCTTCGTTCGGCACGTTCCTCTCGGATCTAATGTTAAACACTTAATGCCGAATGTCTGGAAAGACTTAAAAAATTACGGTCGATTTTTAGAGACTCTTATCTTGACACTTGACGGTTTTTTGGGTGCTATCGATAGAGGAAATCGAAAAAAATTTTTCGCAAAATCCTAAAAAAAAAAAATTTTATGAAAAACGCAAATTTTTGCCTTCGTCTCCTTTTACCTTCGTTCTTGACCGAACCAGACATGTCTGGAAAATGTATGGCGGCCAACCTTCCTTTTCCAGACTTGGCCCACACCCAATTTCAAGGTTACAAAAACGGCGTTTTTGCAATGCAATTAATTTTTTGTTTTTGCCAGATTTTTTGCGAAAGTTGTTCCCGTTTTCCTCAATCGATTGCACCCAAAAACGGTCAAATTGGACAGATCAGCGTCGAGATACGAGCATTCAAAAATCGACCGTACTTCCTTAACAGTTTTTTTCAGACAATTGGCTATGAGTGCATAACGTTAGACCCGAAAGGACCGTACTCATTCGACGCTCATTCGACGCGGAATTGCCAGCTGCACATTTTACCTTGTTTAAATCGCAAAATTCCGATTTTCTTCACAATAAATTTTAGAAATTAAAAAAACTTAGAAAATTTAAGATTTTTTAGCAATAAAAATAAGACTAAAACTGCAAAAAATTATTTTAACCTCTGACCTGTTCCTGCAAACGTTATTCCCAGACAGTTGCGTGGATGCTTACTGATTACGTCTCTTCAAGGAACTAAAGTCGCGCACCCACTTGTTGAACGTGAGATTATCACACCGGTCAAGATGTTCTTTCCCTCACACCTATTGTCGCATTAGGAACGACTTAAGGTTAGAACTTGCAGGCAAAAGTCGTTGACTTTTTAGTGCATAGGCTGACACCCTTGTCAACAGCTTCACTCATTCCTTGACGAAAATGTCGGCTTTCATCGACACCCTAGTTGCAATATGCAATCTTGCTGTTTTGCCTATTTTTGGACTATTCTATGTCGCCATTCTTTGGGTGAAAAGCCTTCAAAAATCCTAAATTTTGTGGCAATTCGTTTAGATAATTATACGCAAAACTGAGGTCAAATCCAGCATTGCCTACTTCATTATCCTAGTCATAGGACTGCTTGATCTGCTTCATATGGTTACGAGCTTCCTAGCTGGGTTCAACAACTTTTTCCCCCGCAGTTCTTTGACTGTTTTGGGAGCCGTAAGAACGCTCAAAAATAGATACACATTTACATTTTCATTTTAAGATTGGCAGCTGTGCTAGGAACGGATATCTTGTGGCTGTGCCTATTTTAGAGCTATTATTAGCCTTGAATCGCTTAACTGTCGTTTTACGTTTCAGGGACAACCCTGTGGGCAGAGCGGTCACAAAAGTAAACTCGAAAAACACATTTTTATTCAAAAAAGGGATTTCAGGTTTTAATCTTACTGTGTGCCTGCATTCCTATCCCAACCTTGTATCTTTTAAGCATATTCAACTCAAAAATCAAATTTTCCTATCACGAGTCTACATATCGCTATGAGGGGCCTGCATATTTTGAAAAACCCTTCATTTTTAGTCGGGTTACGGTAGTATCGTCAACTTTGATTACGTATTCAGTGATACTCTTGGTCATCATCGCACAGGTACCGAAATGTCTAAGCTAAAAATTGAAGATATTCAAAAATTTTAAAGAAAAAGTGCTACGGCTCGAAATTTCAAATGTCAACGAAGGAACTTCGATTGCTTCTACAAGCCCTTTTCCAGTCTCTCCCGCTTTCTTTTGTGATTTTGGGTGGAGCTTTCCTGTTCCAAGAGATCTGGCTACATGGTGCCGTCTACGTCTTATGGAATCTGACAGCAATTAACATTCCATCGATTCATTTAATGACGCTAATTGGGTTTAATTCGTGAGTCGATTAGGAGAAATTGAGTCCATGAGTTAAACAATTCTATTTTAGGGTCGTGAGAAGCCATTTTCTCACGCTCATAGGAGTGAAGAAGCAGTTAAAGCTGTTTACAGCCACGGCAAGAATGGTTTCTGTGGCTATGATTTCGGCAAAGTCATCTGTACAATAACTGTTTGTGGTCATGATATTGTAATATTGCCTGCACCGATTAATGCAAAAAAATTTTTACGCGTAGCATCACAAAAAAGCGCTTAGAACAAAAAATTGAGAAAACAGGGTTGCCGTGGTTTGACCGAAACTGTTTAGAGACCTTTTCTGGACACCTGTAAACGTTGTCTGGCTATAAAGCAGACATTTTGGACTTTGGCACTCATTTCAACCTCCAGGACCCCGAAAGACTGGTTCGTTTTAAGCCGGACCGTCTGGGAGACACAAATCGCGTCTATGTCTGACTTTGGCTGTCCATTTGGGCCTGCTAAAGCCTGAAAAACTGGTTGATTCCAGACACAGTCCAGTCTGAGTCTGCCTGAGCTACCCACTCCATTCCACACACTTCATTCCTAGCTGATCGGTCTTACGAAGCGATTGGTCGTGTCCTCCATGGAGCCTCAACGTAAACCCAAGTTTCTTCCTGGCCAAGCGCGTGGAATCGTCACAACCGGCCTCTTCACTCTGACTCCCATCATCTGCTTGCTGTTTGTCAACGTCGTCTATGGTCCAGGCGTTGTCCGCACCCTCTTCTTGGCTGTGTTCAGCTCTTTTGTCGTAAGTTCACCTATTTCAATCTTCTTGATGCTGTAAAACCCAGTTTCAGGCCTATTACATGTTGTGCTACAATCCCGCCGTGCCCAAGGAGACAGAACAGCGTCGTGAGTCGCTTAGAAGCAGTGTGGAAGCTTCGTAGATTGTGATTTGATGTCCATGGAAGAATAAATTTGGTCTGTACCTGCCTGAGGCTCAGTCTAGACAAGAAACAACCCGCCGGACCCAACCTGACGTGAGATCATTTCGTGCCTTAGAGAAGTACTCGAGCGGTCGAACAATGGTAGTCATGTTCGCCGCTTTTCTGGCTTCGTTCGGCTGTGGAACGTTGATCTTGTATGGAATCATCTGCTGCGGAAAGAAGAGGAAGACGCAGCGAAGCAAGGAACCGGGAGGTAACAACTCCAAACCGCAGACGTCGAAGGAGAGCGGAGCGTCCGCGCCGATGGCGCCGCCAGGAGCCACCACATCGGGAACGCCGACCGCCGTGAGTCCGGATTCAAGGGATGAGAATTCGCCGGTTCCTTCGCCCAGTGCCGAGAAGAGAGATTGTGAATTGAAGCCCAAGCAGATGCCGCTGAATGAGAAGGAGGTGAGTGGATTTCGGGTTTTTTTTGGATGGGAAGTTGGCTGCGAATTTTGGGAGATTTGAGCATGACGTAACCAGGCTTGTTGAGGTTTTTGTGCTTCAAAATCGAGTTGTTTTGAAGCCCATTTTTGGCTGAAATTGAAGTGGAATCAGTTAGGAATTCGTTCAGGATTTTCGCGGTTTCTTGGTTTGAAAAATCGAGAATCTCCGAGTTTGCTTGGTGCTTCAAAAACGTGTGTTTGGAGCTCCTTTTGTGACTTAATACAGAACCACTTTTTCGATGTTGGAACTGAGTAGTTCTGAGATTTCCGGACGACTTTATTTTGCCGAGAAATCTAAGGATTTAAAAATTCTAAATTCGATCCGAAAGCAGACAAAGCAAGTCTTCGTTCTGGGCTCAAAAATCCTTACCTTTAAGCCTTTTTTTACGAACATGAAGCAAGCAATTTCAGACCTAAAGAGAGCTCAAATTCGGAGCTCAATGACCTCAACGTGAAGCTTAGAAATCGTGCCCGATTCCGGCTTTTTTGAAGGTCCAATCGACTAGCTTTTTGCCCACCATTTTGAACTGAGAAGGCTCGATTTAGGATACCCGAAACCGACGCATTTGATACTTGTTTTCTGGCTGAACCTTGGGCCGAATTTGCTTCTCCTTTAACGTTACTTTGCCCATGTTATGTGCATTCACAATGTCAGGTTTTGAAGCACGAAAATCAGCATTTTTTACAATTGCGGCTTAAAAACGGCTTAATTGAACCCGCATTTTGCATTCATTTTTGGTCTGACTTCTCCGGAGACTAACTCGCTTCTAAACTGCACGTTTTCGGGTCATTTTCCGATCAGATTCAGGAGCATTTGGCGCTAACTGAATCCGAAAAAACAAAATTTAGCGCTTTCGAAGTTGACAATTTGGACTAGTTTTTAGAACCGTTAGAATTGCATCACTTTTGGGGTTTATTCAATCCAACGATGGACATTCAAAAAAACGAGATTAGTTACGATACTGAGCTGTGAAATTCCGCTCTTTTTAGATCGAGAATATCTTGCTTTATGTACGACAGAAAGTGGATTTTTGAGTCCAAAACGAAGACGTATTTTCGCCTGCTTTATTCATCACAAAAAGAAGCTAGCCAAACCCCAGAAATGCCTCAACTCGGGCACGTTTTTGGCTTGTAGCTCTTGGACCTGCTTATTCTCCCCATTCCAGGAAATGATCGCCCGGGGCCAAAAAACGAGCAAAAACGACTACCCGACGATGGAAGACGTGCTGAGCGACTGGAATTCGGACAGCAACGATGGCGACGAGAAGGAGAAGAAGAAATCGAAAAGCGACGACAAGGGAAAAAAGGAGAGAAAGAAGAAAAAGCACGGGCCCAGGAGGAAGAAGTCGCATAAGAACTCGCTGAAGGAACGAAGCCGGAAGAGCCACAAGAGCAAGCGGGGCAAGAGGAAGGCCAGGAAGAAGGAGACGAACAGCAAGAGCGACGAGAGTGGCGATTAGAAGGCCGGTTTTGGATGTAAGTTTACGGATGAAGTTGAAGTTGATTTTAAAGGTTTTGGGTCTGGGATGCAGGTTGAAGCAGGTTACAGGTCGGGAGGTCACTTGGAAAGGATCGAAAGCGACGTCTAAACAACCCTTAAGCCACAACACGTCTCCCGCCTCATTCGTTATCTTGAAGCTCGCGTGAATCGGTCGGTCAGAGGACGCCTAGGAAGGCCAAAACAAGACGTCTACAAGACGCGCGCTGCAAATGACTTTTCCAGACAAGCGCTCCAGCCGTCTGTTCTAGCTCCTTTTTTTGGACCACCCACCTCCTCTTGAAGCTCCCCTTGAAGCTCGCGTGAGTCGGTCGCCCCGCTTCTTCCGAGGTCCCCCTGTGAAGCAAATTCCTGTGAAGTTTTCCGCAATTCCCCTCAGCGCTCCTCCGACCTCCGAAGATGGGACAACAATGCCGTCAGAAGGTGCAGGTTCTCGAAGACCTGCCACTCATGATCGTCTTCGCGATTCTCTCCTGCATTGTCACGCTCATCTTCATCTTCTTCATCATCCGCATCCAGTGTTGCGTGAAGCCGGCCGTCATGCGAAAGCTGCGAAAAGTGGAGCTCGAGAACCGCGCCCAGCTGAAAGAGGCCAAGGAGCAGGCGAAGATGGACGCCGCCGACGGGACCACGGCGTCGACCGAATGTTCCATGGACAACACCGCCGCCAGCAGTTTCATGACCACGCAATAGTGAGTTTTTGGGGTGGTTTTAAGGTAATTATGGATGTGTTTTAGGTAATCCGAGAAGGAAGAAGGCGCAGCGAAGAGAAGCCGAGGACGTTTCGATGGAGGCGTAATTTTTCTGGTAGTAATTGGTAATAAATTTTGTGTAATTTGGGCGCGTCTAGGTGGAAGATGGATACGCTTGGGTGTGACAGCGCGTAGCGCGTCTTTTGGGTCAGTTTGGCGCGGAAATTGGGTTTTCAAAGATGCAAAATATGAGACTCCTATCAACAGCCAGGTGAAGCTCATGTTTGACTCGGAAGCAATTTTTGACATCAAAATTGGCTCGTTTAGGGGCTACAAGCTGGGCTCTGCTTAGGTGGCGAATGGCCCCACAGCCCTTGACTTCTTTTAGGAGCGCTTCTTTTGAGTCAATTTGGAGCAGGACTCTGGCTTTCAAAGTTGCGCAATAAGAGCCTCCCAGTGACGGCCAGGCATTAAGCCATTTTGACATTTTGGGATCAAGTTTGGATTCAAAATTGGCGCGTTTAAGAGCCACTTAGGCAGCGGATAGCCACGATTGGGTGTGGCTAGCTGTAGCGCTTCTTTTGGGCCGATTCTTCCTTGTGGGTTATAGGCCCAGAAGGCTTCCACTGCGCCACGCTGCTTCCATTATCAAATGGTGAAAAAGCACATCTCCATTATCTGCCAGTTTTGGGAATTTTTACGCCAAAAAGTGGTCCCGAAAGCTTGCTATTTGTAGTTTCAACAAAATCATGCCGGAAAATCACCATTTATGAAAGATACATATGGATATCGGTCTTGGTGCCCATGCGTTCCTTGACGAAGGGACGGTAGGTTTCAAAATCTGACTCTTCTGCCTCAGCTTCCATGGTTTCCGTCGTCTGGTCGATCTCTTCACTGTCTTCTGGGACTTCTTCCAGTGAGACTTTATCCATACGCTTATTGTCGAAGCTAAAAATAGCAGGTTGGAAAAGGAAAGGAAGATGATAAAACTTACTCATTAGTGGTGCTGCTGGGTTCACAGCCGTCGGCTGTAGTGATCTCGTCGGTGAGGTCTGCGCCACGACCATAAGCGTTATCCTGCGGCGTGAAGGATTTGAATTTGAAAACCAGCTTCCCTTCCTTTCCTGGCTTTATCAGGACGATGGCGCCGTTGTTGAGCTCGCCTGTGTTCTCCATCTTGCAATAGCCGGGAGCTGAGAACAGCGTCATGAGCTTCCGGTCGTGGAAGGGGTAATCGACGCCATCTTGCGTTGCCTAAACACGAATTTGGGATTATAAACATAAATCAGCTTAAATTACCTGGTGACCTCGGATGACGCATTCAAGTTTCAGCGCCCTGAGAACCCGCTGCAGCTCCCCGGGACCGTAAAAGATGCTCGTGTTTCTGCGGTCGTTGAAGCAGCTCATGTGGATTTTAGGATTTGGGTCCGACCACAGGATGTGGTTGACGACGCTGTTCGCCTTGCGTGTGTTCTTAATGGGGCGTTGGACCTGAAATGCGGCTTTTAAAGAAGCTTATTTAGTCACCTCAATTGACGCGGAATTGTAGCACAGTATTTTTGGGTGACTTTCGGCCTCAAACGAACCTAAAAATGCAGTAGCGGCTGCTAAGGTGGCTGATGGCCCCATGGCCATTTTGGCCTTCAAATATGCAAAATATGGAGCTCCTAGCGAGCCACGAAGGAGACGCGCAATAGGAGCGGATAGGTGCAGCGCGCACTTTTGGAATGGTGGGTCAATTTTGACAACAAAATGAGCTCGAAAATGTCCAAAATAGTGCTTGAACATTCTAAAGACCGCTCGCAACAGCAAAGCATCGAAACGAGGCATATTTCAGGAAATGGGGCAAAACGTATAGCAAGGTTTCTAACGTTTTTCAGGTCATCGATGCTGCGGATGGAGGGACCGATGCCTCCGTGGACGCAGAGGATGCGCTGGGCGACGATGGCGGACAGCGGCGTCCACTGGAAGACGCGGTCGATCGCTTTGTGTAGTTCCCGGGCCTTCTCCTCTGGATACCGCTCCAATAACTCCTCCTTGAAGCCGTACCGCTCGTTCACTTTGATACTTTCGTGGTTTCCGCGGATCACAAAGAACTAAAGGACGGTTTTTACTTGATGAAACCCTTCAGAACTCACCCTGCGCGGGTAAGCCATCACCCTGACCATCACGGCGACGTAGCACTGCAGCGACGCCCGGCCACGGTCCACGAGGTCGCCCAAAAACAAAATTCTCGGCGTCAATCGGTGCTTTTTGGCAAGCTCTGTTGCGGCGTCGATAATCCGGTGCAAATCTTCGTATTGGCCGTGGATATCCGAGATGATGACGGTAGGCGCGGGGATTTCGAGCAGCGGCGGCGTCGCTTTCAACATCTCCTCGCAGTCGGCGAGGAAGCGGAGCAGCTCCTCGAAGTCGTATGCGATTACAGGGGTCTGAAAAAGAGGATTAGAGGCGCTTGGAACAGGGGAGAACTTACCGCCGCGTTGAACACCAGGTGTTTCTTCAGGAGCGCAAGGTACTTGAAGTTCTGCATTTGCGTCATCGTGAGAAGCGACCGCACACGGTGACGAACGAGGGCCAAACAAGGAATTCCGGGGGTGCGAGTCTCGTCTGGGCTTCCAGACAAGTCTGGTCTCGTCCAATTTCCTAAAATTTGCCTCATTTTGGTTGTTTGCAGGTGCGGGGAGCGGTCGGTCTTCGAGATGAGTTTCAAGCGCTCATTTTGGGCAATTTAGAACTCATTTAGTGACCAAAATTGAACCCGTCATTCCAAAAGTGTGCGCTGCACCTAGCTGTTCCAATCCCATGTCTACTTGATCCTAAATTCCGCGGGAAATAATTCTAACAGAAACAACGAGAAACGCTAAAGCAGGCCACAGCCAATCGTGGCCATCCGCTATCTAAGCAGCCCCTAAACGCTTCAATTTTTAAACCGATCTAAAATCTTCTTCCGATTCTGGGAGCGCGCGCGAGCAAACGGCAAAAAGCGATGCGGCTGGATGACTGTAGGCGGCGATAGCGGGGCATTCTGCTCGGGACCATTCGGTACTGAACTAGCCAGTGAAAGTCGCTTGATTCGAGTGGATTTATTGCGTTTTACGAATAAACCTTCGTTTTTCGAAGAGTTGAAGAGCGCAAAGGCAAAAAGTTGATTTTTGGTCCTGGACATTAGCGGTTGCGGAAACGCTGACATATCTCCTTAATCTCCTTAAGGTTGACCCAAGAAGCGAACAGATTTATCCAACTCTGATTGATGTATAGACCTCTCAGGTGGAAGCTCAGCTTTGCGTTAGGCTAAAAACATTGAGGCAAATTACAACTTTGTCGATAGAAATTTTACAAGAGCCAAAGTCAGAATATTTAAAACAGCCAAAGAGTTTAAAGTTGAGATAATCACTTGTCAATGACAAAACAGGCTTTTTTGGCTGTTTTGTCGTTGGTGTTTGTGCGGCATCTTTTTAAACAGCGGGGATAGTAGGCTGGGGCTGGAGCAGCCTCCTGGAACATCTTAAGCTTAGGCTTGAACATTTTTGAATATGGTTTTTGCGGCGAAACCGCCTGGCACCGGGGATAGTAGGCTGTGGTCGATAGTTTCAAAGATAGCGATGTGTGCAGGCTGGGGCTTTTTTGGCTGTTTTGCCTTTGGCTGTTTTGTCGTTGGCTGTTTTGATTTTGGCTCTTCTGTCCGGAAAGCCAGAAAAAGTACTAACCACTTCACATTGGCCAAACATGCTGCGTGCTTCGGACCATTTTTTATTTTTCACTTTAACCACAACTCTTTGGTCCAACTTTATCATTTGATTCAGTTTTAACGTGCCTTGTACAACATTTTGCACGCTTTCAAATGAGTCTAGCAGCACTAAACTCCATTTGTTCTGTTAAAAGTTATTGTTGATTTACAGTGTTCATACCACACCATGTATGTGTTTGTGGATCGACAACAACGACAGATCAATGCAGCGCGGCGCAGTGAAAGCGTTCTGATCCCATAACTGAGGTCGGTGAATCGAAACCACGAGCTGCTAATCATTTTTGGTTTTTTCAGGTATTTTGTTTTTGCTTTTCAACCGTTTTTAACTAAAAAATGTTTCTTAGCTAAAAACCGCTTAGAAAATAGATTACTGACTTTCAGACCAAAATCCGAACTTCCAAAAGACGTATGCGTCTGAGGGGAATCGAACCCCTGTCGATTGCTTGGAAGGCAACCATGCTGACCATTACACCACAGACGCGCTGATTTGCGTTTGTCTAGACTTGCTTAAGTCTTGCGTGAGTACCTGATGCATTTTAAAAAAATTCGCTAAATTTAGGATATTTTGAACTGCTTGACTATGAGACCCGGTTTACCGATCCAAACAGATCGAGCCAACGTTGGGGTATAGCTCACAAGCGCGGGGGTAGAGCGCTCGCTTAGCATGCGAGAGGGCTGAGGTTCGATTCCCCATACCTCCAGGAACTTTTTGTGTCATTTAGCACTTCTTTTTCTAGCTTTTTTTACTCTTATTTGTCAACACGATTGAGAAAAAACCTCCAAAAATTGTTTTGAAATGGGTTTCGTTTTTAGCATCTTAATGCAAACAAAATCCTCTTTACGCTACCCATCAAAAAATCGACGTTCAGCTAGCTTTGCCCCAACTGACCCATAACCACCCCTATCACTCATCTCCTTTTCAGTTCGTAAAGACCAATCCCAAACGATTAGCTAATCGCTTCGCACATTTATCTTTTTTTGGGTCCGTTGCGGACCCACTGGGCGACCAGATGGTGCCGTTCTTGCAATAATGATTAATGCGTCATTAAAAGCAGGAAGAGAAGAGGAAGATGATGGAGAGCTAAGGGATCTCTGAGGTGTTATTGTTATCTTAATGTTTGTCTTATGGAGTCAGGTGATAAATATTTTTATAAACTCGAGGGTTTATTGATCGATGAGGCTTCACTTTTCTGCACGATCTTCAGCATAAGGCTTGAAAGCCATTTTTGGATATTAAATTGGACCATAAAACTCAGCCGACCCCCCACAGTTTTATTCTAAACACATTGGTGGTCCCTTGAGGTCCCAAAGGCAAACTTTCCATTTCTCTCTTATCTCAACGCGGCACTCCAAGTACCGCTCATTCCCTCCCGTCGGCCTCTTATCCCTTTTTTCCCATCGCCACCATAATTGATATGCATATATCGTCGCGCTTCCGAAATCCATTCGAAAACGACGACGACGTTTCATCGATTGTCCTTGGACGTGGCGCTACTTTAGGGTTTAAGCCCGCTAGGGGCTAATCCGGTTGTGGCGCGTACGAGGAAAACATTTTCGGTTTCGGAGATATAGTTAGGCAGGCACTTTTGCAAAGAGAATGTGCGAATGTGGGTTCATTAAGAAAGCGTGGTTTTAGGGGCATCTGAGTGGGATTAGGTCTGTCGTTTTGGGGCACAGTAAATCGAATTTTTAAATGTAAATTAGTCAAAAAATAATTTTTAAAATTTTTTACGGCGTTAATTCTACAATGAAAACCACTCAAAAATTGTAAAATTTTAATTATCTTAGGCTTTAAAGATTCAAATTCCAAAACGTTTTTTTTGGCAACTAAAGGAATTTGCGAAGACTGCATTTAACACAGAAAAAATGATAGATTTTTTCGCTGATGCGAAACACCTAAATAAAGACCCTTCGCTCAAACTCAGCAGCAGTTTTTTCCAGTAATTTTAGATTGTTTGACTTTGAGGTTTTGAAATGAGCGGTTTAGGGGTCCTCGTTGGAATGGCTCTGGGTCGTTTTGGGACAGAGTAAATTGAATTTTGTTTGTTTTTCTTTCTAATTTTACACCTAAAAATATTTGCTGTTGTTTGAAAAATTGCACTTCGTTGTACAAAATGCTGTACTTTTAATCTGTAACTGTACAAAACGCTTAGAATTTTGGACATTTATTAAATAAACGATTTTTTAAATGTGCAAAATTTAGTCGGTTTTTTTAAATCGTTTCGATAATTTACAGAATTTGGTGTCGTCAATTTAATAACAAATAGCCATGCAAAATATGAATCTGAGGCGCAAAGCTCCGAACAATGCTGATCTGAAGAAAATACTGCATTTATTAAATTCTGAATGCCCTTTTTTCAAATCTAATTTTTCTTAGTGCTCTTTAGCTTTTTTATCTAGTGCAACATTCATGTTTTTGGTCGCTAAAGAAAAGCCAATTAGTCAAATTGTTTGTATTATCTTTTATCAATAACAAGTGATATTCGAAAAATTTTTTTTGGTAGGTTGTATCATCTTCTACTTAACGAATGGCTTGATTGCGGTTAAGCTTGTAAAGAAACATTAATTTTTTAACGCTTAGAATGACGCCTCAAAACCAGCAGCATCAAATCGAAATTCAAGCATCAAAAAAGCGTTTTCTGTGCTAAGCTTTTTCTATTTTTCGCATATGAGATTGTTTTGAAGAGGGAATCAATCGTATTTAAGACAATGTTCAAGTTATTACATATGTACCTTAAAATGAGTTGAAGTGTTAGTTACAAGTGTTTCTTACAGTACCGCAGGCTTCTGTTTTTGAATGTCCAAGAAGTCTATTAACGCACAAAGTTGAATTTTTTGTGCACAAGTCCCAAACACACTCTTAAAAATTTGCTGTTTGAAGAATTTAAAGTTTTTCACAATTATTTTACACGCTGACAAGCCCATTTATTGGAGACCAACGAGATAAACTACATGTGTAACCCTGTTTCATTGCCCGTTTTTTTCGTTCTTCGAACTGGTCGCTCTTAAAATTTTTCGCTTGGTTGCAAGTAATAAAATTAAAATTTAAAAACAAGTTTTTTTTAATTTAATTTTTTGTAAGCGTTGGTTGTTGGCTACAAGTGTTTTTTGATGTAACCACAGTCTCCAACCTTTCGTTTTTTTAGTCTGAAATTTTTTTAGGGTTTGGTTTTTGCGAGAGAGAAAACGTGTGGAAGTGATTTTCTTACGGATGCGTTTTCAAGTTAAGTATTGCTTGTGAGAATTCAAATTTAAATCTCGAGAATACTGTTTTATTCATTTTAATTTCTGTCTATTCTTTCTATGTAAATGTGCAATTTTTGGAGACCAATGAGATGAACTTGATCCATAGCTCATATTGCATGCTTATCAACTTTTTCCCGCTTTTTTGGTAGATTTTTCATTTTTCAAAATGTTTGTAATTTGGCTTGTAGTAAACTTTCAAGTGAAAAGTCCCTTTTTTCACGTGCTTGGGATTTCATTATTTTAGAAAATCGCTTTTAGCAACTTTTTTGAAGGACCAAATTGTTGTTCCGAATTTTCCAGTTTTTCAAAATTACATTTTCAACAAAGAAAAGCTGTCAAGGCATTTCATTGAATTTTTGGATATTGCATTTTTCAGTTGAAAACGAATCTGAGTTGGCGCATGCAGTAAAAAATTGGATAAGGTTGACGCTTGGGATAACGAAATCTGATCGTACTTTCAGAGGTGTGAAAGGTGCCAAAATAGTTATATGGTTCACTGCCTATGTGCGCGTATCGAGAACAACAACAGAGCGTGGCGCAGTGGAAGCGTGCTGGGCCCATAACCCAGAGTTCGGTGGATCGAAACCACTCGCTGCTAATCATTTTTTACTTTTTGAGCCAGATTTTTTTACTTTTTTTTTGTTTTTGCTTTTCAAATGTCTTAACTATCAATAAAACATTTTCTAAGCTAAGGAAACGTGCATAAAATACACAGAAAAGCTTCAAAGAAATCTACGAAATTAATGCGTATGAGAATCGAACTCCTGTCGATTGCTTGGAGGGCAATCATGCTGACCATTACACCACAGACGCGTCGTTTTGGTTTTAACTAGACTTGTATCAACCTTGCTCGTAATACCCCAACGCATTTTTAGACAGATTTGCAAAATTGGTCTAACCGGTCGGTTTAACTGATCTAAACTGATCGATTTAAAGTGTGGCTATAGCCAAGAAGTAGAACGCTCGCTGAGCAAGCGAGATGACTGGGATTCGATTCTCTAAACCTCCAGAAATTAAAAAATTTTTTTATGATGAACCCATTTACAATTAAACCCTCACTGGTATCGCGTCCTTTGTTCCATTTCCGCGACCCTGTTCTCCCGTTTTAGGCTTGTAAACCAGTCCATCTTCGCCTAATCCATGCGCTAAAAACACGTTTCCTCCGGATATCCCAACAGCCGAGAAGCTCCGAAACGACAGAACGAGCAAGAAGATGTAACTGGCTGCGGCTCACTTTTCCCAAAGGACCCACCTCCGCCACAGACACAGAGGAAGACAAGAAAGAGCGGTCCTCGCTGCCTCCCTAAACCTCTGCGGCGGCGATTTGTCGTTGCCATCCTCGCTGGCGAAGGCTTCGAGAACAGATGTATAAATTTGTGCGGATTTCCGTCAGCTGTCACCTTGGCATGTTCGCTTGTCTTGTGCTGCTCTTGGCCGCTCTTGAGGCTTTTATCGTCCAAGCGTCACCGCCGGAATCCAGGCTTATTAAGGATTTGATGCGCGGGTATGTGGCTCAAGAGAGGCCGGTGATCGACAGTCAGCAGCCCGTCGTGGTGACGCTTGGGATCTCGTTACAGCAGATTATTGATTTGGTGCGTTTATGTAATTAAGCTTAATGGTTTTTTAGCGGGTTGTTAAAGTGATTTATCGAATGACAAGCGGAGATGTGACGTTGTAGTGTTGCAGGAGGTAGAGAAGGACGGGATAAGAATTCAGGAAGTGCTAATAAAGTGTCATTTTAATAATTTTAACAATTTTTGTAATAATGATGTCTATACTCTTAAGACAACGATCAAATTTTAAGAACTATAGACATAATCAATTTGAAAATTAAAAATCAAATAAAATTTTTTTTGCATTTTGATTTTATTTTAAAATTTACAAAATTGATTTTTTAATTAAATTAATTAATTAACCAAAAACGATTGAAAGAAAAATACTTTTCTGGTTTTTTGATTCCTTTTTGTACTCATTTTCGAATTGAAAAAATCAAAATATTTATTTCAAAGTTGAACTTACTATTTTTTATACTTTAACAGGTTCTTTTTAAGCATTTTTGAATTTTTTAAAACTTTTATTTTTTTGACAACGTGGAAATTCTTCTAACGTATTGAGCTCAAAATTTGATGTCTTCATTTTGCTCAATTTTACACACCAAAATGCTATTTATAAGAAATTTTTATCGCAGCTGTTTTAGCACGAAAAAGAAGAACAGCTCACGGTGAACGCTTGGCTCAAATACGGTTGGAAAGACGCAAATCTAAGATGGGACCCTCTTCACTACGACAATGTGACCGATATACGGTATCCTGCAGGGTCTATCTGGCAGCCTGATGTGCTCCTCTATAATAGGTATTCAATATCCAGTTTATAAGTACAAAAAGTCCGAATTATAGTGTGGACGCAATCTTCGACAGCACATATAAGGTCAACTTGCTAGCCTACAGCGATGGGTTGATCAACTGGATCCCGCCTGGGATTTTTAAAGTCTCTTGCAAGCTTGATATCTACTGGTTCCCTTTTGATGAGCAAGTGTGTTTTTTTAAGGTAGGTAAAGCTTAAGAATTGATTTTAAAAATTGCCGTTCTAGTTCGGATCCTGGTCGTTCAGTGGACGTCAGATCGACCTTCAACCTGGCGATTTTGACTTTTCTGAATTTATGGAAAATGGAGAGTGGATTATCAGAAGTGGGCCTTACATCTGTAGACTTTATAGAGCCTCTTTTTAGATTTTTGGGTTAATAGGACGGAAAAATACTACGACTGCTGTCCAGAACCTTATCCTGATGTCAAATTTTTCCTGCATTTAAGGAGACGAACATTGTAGGCCTATCGCAACCCTAATTTTTAGATCACATTTTGATTGGCTCTTAGATACTACGCTTTCAACCTCATCATGCCGTGCCTCCTAACCATGGTCCTCGTCATGCTCGGCTTCACCTTAAGCTGTGACTCAGGAGAGAAAATCGGTCTTCAAATCACCGTATCCCTGGCTATCTGCATCTTCCTAACGCTTATGTCAGATATGACTCCAGCGACGTCCGAAGCTGTGCCTTTGCTAGGTATAAACAAGTCAAAAACTATTAGGAGCTAAGCGAAACTTTTTAGGAGTGTTCTTTCTTAGCTGCATGGTCATCTCAGTGACGGCCACAGGCTTCACGGTCTATGTACAAAGCTTCCATTTTAAGAATCACAAAAATAGCAAAAGGATGGGTTTCTGGGTGAGTTTGTGACAGGACATGTCAGCTGATCTCCAAAAATTCAAATTTAAAAAATGTTTTAAAAAATTTGTTTAAAAAATAAGGTTTGCGAAAGGATTCATCTACCCGTTAAATTCATCTGTCCACCCTGAATAATTCGTATCGAAAAGCGAAAACGCTAGTGAAAGGATCTATCGGGATGTATCGACAAACCACCAAAAACTTGATATTTGAAAGTTCCTTTTTAGATGCGTTACCTTCTCCTTGAATGGATACCCTACCTCCTCAGAATCAAGTTACCAAAACGAGCCAATAACTTACACACGTTGGCAGAGAGCTGGAAGTTACGTCATAGGAGCAAGGAATCCAGAACTGCTTTTACATACGTAAGTGGTTAAAGCCTGTCAAGTTAAAAGAGACAAAACATCGCCGACAAAAAATCTTTGTTTCGCTAAATTAAAAGTGAAAATTGGCAATGTTAAAAATAATGTTCAACCGCTCTCTCGCTCTCCAAAAAAGATTTAAAAAATTTATACAAAGCGAATTTAAAATTAGAACTAGAACTTGATTACGATGTTAAAAAATCAAGTAACCAGAAAATTATGTCTAAATGCTCGAAAACCTAACATTGATGTACATTAAAATTTCAATTTACGTTCCTAAAAACTATTAAAATCCTTTCTAAAATAAAGGAGAGCGATCAAACGTGTTTGTTCGTTTGTCCTCCAAGAAATCATGTCCGCTGTCTGTTTGGTAAGAGGCGGCATGCTAAAGTTTTGCAATTGTGGTTTGTCGCACTTTCGCTTACGACAAGCGACGTGGTGTTTTGAACGCCTGTGGACGAGCAATGGATAGAATTCTAAGACAGAAAACGCGATTTTGATGACAATTTTGAGAAGAAGAAGCGCCGAATGTTTCTTGAGCCGAAAATCGTGTCAGCGAGGCACGTAGTGCCGAGACTATGACAAAATGAGTTCTGTGGGGCGAAAAGCAAATTCACGCGCAATAGCGCGCGGGGCCTTGTTAATTACTCCAATATATCACAAAACCGTTCCACAAATTTGATTTAAAAATAAGCTGGTAAACGAAAAATTAAACAGTTTTATAGTCCAACTGGCGTTTAGTAGATTGTCCTTCTAATGAAGCTTATTGACAATTTATCAAGTTGAAATGTAACGAATGTGAAAACTTCTGCAAAAACCGTGTTATAATTTTTAAGTACAACAAATCGCTTTTTTATGAATTGCTAATAATGACGCCATAGCAGATATTCGTCCCCATCCTCTATTAAATAAAGGAAAACGATCCAGAGTCTGGATCTGGATTCCAGACAATTTCCAGACACGAGTTGCCTGATTGAGTGGGCGCGAGTTACGGTAGCGGCGGCGCTTGCGTTTGCACGCTTTTCGTCGTCGCCCTGATTTTCGTGGTTTTGCACGGTGAAAAATTTGAGGCTTTACGAGCGCTTTTGGTGAAATTCGAAACGCCAAGGTCGCGCTTAGCAGAAAAATCGTTCAAACGAGAGTCGTGTAGGGCCAAGGCTGTTGCAAATTATGAATTTGTAAGGAGTGAAGCTCAAACAATGCTGATTGCAAGAAAACACTGTCGCGCAATAGAGTGCGCGGCCCCGTTAATTGTGAATAAAAAATTAATTTTAAGGTTTAAAAATTAAAAAAAAATAAATTAGCAGTTGCCAAAAACAAAAATCTACGTTTATGTGTTGCAATGATACACTCCACAAACAACAAAAATTAAAACTCTTTAAATTGAATCTGAAAAAGTGGGTCTATCTTGTCAACGGCGAAAAACGTGTAAAAGATTTGAGTTTCTCGTTTCAAAAAATAGCGAAAATGTTTTGCTGACTTTTGCTCACAAACGAAATTTTCCCCTTACAACATAAAAAAATGGAAATTTTAATTCTACAGGATAAACTCCGTAAAGTAAAAAAATCAAGCGTTTCAAACGAAAAATGAGACTAAATTACAAAGCGGAGGTATGTCACAAATGTCATAAAAATGAATTCGACTCAAAAGGGCACATCAAATGACTGACAATTACTTATGCGAATTAAAAATTAATTTAAAAAAAACAAATGTTTGAGCGCTCCCAGAATTGAAACTCAAATCCGCGCGGCCGAAGGCCGCACGCAACAGCAAAAATAACTATAAAATTAAGGAGTTCAAAAACCCTTCTGAAAATTTGATTAAAAAAGGTCTCTATATGTTGTAAAATGAGTTGCAAAATTGTAAGTTGTAAAATTTTTTTTGAAGACTTTTTACCTTGACAGAGTATTTTACAAATGCCGATTTTGAGATGAATCCGGAAGGGAAAAAAGAATACTAAAAAATGCGATAAATTTCATTTAAAAAAGTCAAAATCAGCTGCAAAAGTGGCTCTTCGACGCATTCTCAAAAATCTTCAAGTAATTAAAAAAACGCTTAAATGCTGTTTATTTTAGGTGAAAAGATAAGAAAACTTGTACAATAAATTTTTAAAATAAAGTGACTTTTCTGTCTTCGAGCACACTTTAGAGATGTCAACCCGCAAAAATCAACGGGTAAACCGATCCGCTAACCGAACCCGAACCCGGAGTTTCCGGGTTACCCGATCCGAAACCGGGGTATCCGATCTAAAAACACGCTTGAAAAAGACGTTGCTTACAAAAACTCGAACCAAGCTTTTGAAATAGGTCAGTTATGCAAGCAAAAGCTGGTTCAATAAGCTAGTTGCATTTATTTCAAATCTATAATGCTATTTTAAGAAACTTTTGTGATCAAAGGACACTTGAAGGATCATGTTAAATTCGCTCGTTTTGTAACTAATTACTTTACAAGAAAGCACAAGCCTTTCGGGTTACCCGATCCGATCCGGTAGTCAAACCCGAACCCGAAGTTTCCGGGTTAACCGATCCGGATCCGGATCCGAACCCGGAAACCCGACCCGAAGCATCTCTGCCATATTCATGCCATTTGTCACTTGGCGACCTGTTCATGCCATCAAATTAAACCTTAAATTGTCGCGTATCACGTATCGGATATACAGCTGTTTAGAAAATTAATAAATGAACGCTACAAATGACGGCAAAAAGTGTCTGCAAAACATGAAGTTCACTCATTATTTGTCCTAATCAAAGTCGAGAAATTCAAAATAATTGTAGGTGAAGCTTACTTTCAAAAAATTCTATAATTCGATTCATATGCTCCCCGATCCAATGTGGCACCACTAAGAGATAAATGGACAAAATCGCAAAAATTCTTATAATTTTTAAAGTGCATTTAATTATCATGTTATCCCATGTTTACAGAACGACGGAACATGCCAGATCTTCTCCGCTCTGGCAACATCTCTCACTGACAACTTCTCCTCTGTAATATCCCAGATCAATGCTAGTCCAAAGACGAAAGACGACGAAGAAATGGCAGAGCGATTGCGACTGTTGAACAAGATTTATGAGCACATCAAGGTCAGTTCTATTTTTATTCAACAGAGCTTATAAAAATCACGACTACAATCTACATTCTGTATGAGATGGATAGCTGTCGTCATCCTTGTATGTGCGTCCCACAATTAGGGAGTAGATGAACACTGCTCCGAAGCAGTAGAGCGGGCTTAGGAGCAGCAGTACGGCGACCACAAAATGAACCATGCCTGGAATTTTACAACGATTTGATCTGCAAAAAAGGAGAAATTCTGATACGCTGTAACTACCTGAAGAAGTTGAACTTGCAAAAAATTGAAGCGTATTTGAGAGTTAAGTTTTAAAAAAGTGGATGAAGAGAGTCAAAAGGCATTGAATGTACGAAATTATACAACTGTTTGAACATTTTAAAAAGGCAAAAACTACAAGTTATGAATATCATTCAAAAAAACATACACAACGCGTGAAAATTTAGAGCCAGATATAAGCAAGCAAAAATTCTGAATTGACTATTTAAAATGTAAAAATGTCGATAAATTGATTTTTTGAATATCAACGCGCCGCGCGCGCAATCGCGCGAAGTTTCAGCTTCAAAATATGTTCAGTCGGCGCTTTGCACCTTCAAAAAACGTGGTCAGCTTGACTCGACGCTAGATCTCCTAGAGCGACGCCACCGTTTTAGCGGTTGTATGATTTTTTCCAAATAGCGCAAATCACACATTATTTTTGTGCATATTTTATCAGGTCCAAAAACGCCCACAACCGTTACCAATTTGGCGTTTGCGACTCTGATTTTGACGCCGTCGGGGTTGCAAAACCGACCGGTCCGAGGCGACGACAAAAAGCGCGCTAACGCAAGCGCTCAGTCAGGGACATTGCGTCGGGAAATTTTTGTGATGGACGAATGGATGGACAAACGAACGGACGGACACGTCTGGGTCATTTCTCCTTTATTCAAGAAAAAGGATTGAATATTTAAAATATTGAAAAACCTCGAAAACCAACTAAACTCGACTCAAAACGACGTCGTTTTTTCGTAACTCCAATCCCGTTTCTCATTCTGTCCAGCATTGAACATGAGCAAAGAATGACAATTAAGCTGTTATGTCTAAAAACGTCCAAACTTTAAAAATGCTTTGCAACTAGTTCCTTACACCAAAAGAGTGGATTAAAAAAATTTTCTAGCTTAAATTTTAGTGCCAAATCATCGCAGAAGGAAACAAAACGACCTGTGAAAATTTACTAATTTAGTCTTATATCAAATTACCCGAATCACATGTTGAAACAGCAGTGAAACTGGCCGCCAGTTCAAAGCATTTTTAATTCCACCAATTTAATTGTACAAAAAACAAAAATTTTCAATTTCTAAACACGAAAAGATGTCGTTGTGGCTTGTCGAAGTGGCTTCAGTCCCGCGAGGCCGTCCTGAAACTTTTTAAGCTTGAAAAGCTTTTTTGAACTATAATGGAAAACCTGTCATTTATCACTCATCCAACAAGAATCAAACAAGCGCGTCAAATTCAATTTTGCTAAAGACCCGAATCACAACTACGAAATCATTTATTTTGTTAACACTACAACACGAGATTCTGACAACTACAAAAATTAGAACTCGGTGGCGACCATCTTCTCAGTGTCGTCAAAGTCACAATCGCTGAACATTCCACCAGTGATGAGAGCGTGGACGAAAACGGCGCCAAACGCGTAGAGCGGTACGAGGAGGATGAGCACTCCGATCACGATGAACGACATTTCTGAAAAATGAAAAATTTCAGGAATACGAAAAATTCACTTCGTTCGCATTAGTTCAGAAAAGGAACCATCGGCCGCCATTGCAAATAGTCTTAAATATGCCATCGGGCTCACAAATGTGATAACCAAAAAATGTGTTGAATCAAAAATGAGCTAGACTTTTTTAATATCTCCAATGGAACTACATCTATTATGAGCTACGCATAAAATTAAATTTGTCTTAAACGAAAACAAAATTCCTGTCAACGCCAAAAAAGCAAAAAGTTTACGACATCGAAAAGAAAAAATGGGCGCGGATAAACAAAAACTGAAATGGTATTCCCATCAATCATCAGCGAGCCACTTATGCAATGTAGCAGAGAATTTCATTTTGTTTACAACGAAATCTTACCGTCGATAAAAATACGGAGTTGTGGGATTACGAAAATTCCGGATGAAAAGAATAGGCGTGTATAGAATGCTAATTAGTCTGGCAAGAGCACTAGAAAACAAAACCTTCAATTGTGCTCCCATCGATTTTTTGATGGTGTAGTTGTGGTATCAAAACAAGATTCCAGCACAAGCTTTTGATGACTGAAGCTAGGTTAAAAAAGGTTGGAACGTTGAAAGAATTTACGTGCATCAGATTACCAGTGGAAATAAACGATGATCAATTGTGGAAATTTAAAATAGAGGGCCATTTGTTAAACCATCTAAACATCAGACAAAATACATAACAAAAATTTGGATGGCGAATTCTTAAGGCTTAAAATCGCGCTCTCTAAAGTGCATTGAGATGCGATAATTTAAAAAACAGGACCGCCTTTTAAAACCATAAAAAACGAATAAATTGCATGTTAACTTCAGCTTCACTAAAAAAGCCTATAAAGACAGAAAAATATCCAATATGAAGAAAATAGGTTGAACACAGCACAGCCAAAAAAAAACTAAACGCTGAAAAAAGTTGAAAAGCGACTTCCAAAAAGGATTTAGAACCCAAAGCACATTGCAAAAACCAAATTCTAAATTGAACTAATTTATTTTTCAAAGCAGCAAAATTCCGAAATTTCAGTTCTGTCAAAATTTAAATCCTCATTATAACCTGCCAAAACTCGTGTTATCCAAATGCGTAAGTGAAAATCGGATGCAAATTTCTAAAGCTCAAAATGACGCTTTCTAAAGTGCGATGTGATTAAATGTGAAAATTTAAAAGAGGGCTATTTGTTAAAACCATCAAAAAACCAAAAAAATTTGTCATTATTTATTTCGGCTGGACGAAGTGAAGCTATAGATCAACTCACAAAAAGGTCAAATATTAACACAATCGATCGAAAATGCGCCTTCGAAAAAATTCTTTTTTGTGATGTAAAATTTGTTTATGATCAGAATTTTCCTTAAACCTCAAAGCTGAGAAAATTTGATCTCCAAATTCCAAAAAGAGTATTTATTTTCAAAGCAACAGTATTCAAAAACCTTCAAATTTTGAAAACCAAACCTGTCAAAAATCATATAAATCAAATGCATAAGTGAAAATCGGATGCGAATTCTTAAGGCTCAAAGTTGCAAAACGATGCTCTCTAAAGTGCGATGTGAAAACCAAAAAATTCCACTCTTCTTTCATCTGTTTGGATTTAACGGTTTTAACGCTGAAGCTATAAATTTGAAAGATAGAAAAAAGTCAATTATTAAAAAAAGGTGAAGCGTTGCTGGTTGCGAAGCTCAAAAAAGTGACAATTTTCATGTTTTTTTTTTATTTAAGATTATAGCGATGATGAAACAACAAACGACTGACAGACAAACAAAAGTTTGAAGAGAGTTAAAATAGCAAATTCCGAAAAAGACTAAAACTTAGAAGCGCATGGATTTTGAAAATTCGAGCGCAACCGTTTGAAGGCGAAAGCTTTCGACTTATACCAGATTCATGCGAATTTGTAAATTTGACCCTTTTTTGACCCTGTTTTTGGCCTATTTTGATCGATATCTCGGACGAAAGTGAAAATCTCGAAAATTCCTTTTTATGATTTGAAAATCTGCTTTCTGTGCTTCGAATGAACCTTAAAATAGGCGAATCTATGTTGTCCTGATCCAGGATTTTATGAAGGCTAGGTCTGAAAGAGAATTTGTTATTCAGGTCGATTAAAACATAATTTCCATAATAAAACAAAAAAAATGGAAAAAAATGATTGCATCGGCCGGGAATCGAACCCGGGCAGCCCGCGTGGCAGGCGAGCATTCTACCACTGAACCACCGATGCTTTTAACTCCACATTACGTAAAGAGCACTAATAATCATTCGAGGTCATCTGACAACTTTTTTTTAAACTTTAGATTTCAAGTTTGATTTCAGGAAAACTGACTTCTACATCTAAATTTATCTTTTGTTCAGATGATCCGTGAAAACAACGACGACGAGTACGAAGACCAACGGATCCGCTATGAGTGGCAGTTTGCAGCAAACGTAGTTGACCGATTAGGTCTGATTCTCTTCTCCATATTGATCACCACCACCACTCTGGCAATCGTTCTGCGAGCACCGTACCTGGTCGCATGATTCTGTTTGTGTCTAGACAAAATAAACGTGTCAATCAAAAATGTGTTTGGAATTTAAGAGGTGTTATGATAACAATAAACACCTGTGTAATGTGAAGACGTTCAGTTAAGAGCAAACAAGATTGAGGAAGACGTATCTCTTTGAATGGCTCATTTTGACGCCTTTGCAGCGTGGTCGTTAGGTGGTGCATGAAAGCTTTAAATTGGCTTTTATGGTTTTTTATGAGTATCCAATTACCTAAAAATGGGTTCATGAATCTGATCTGTGGTCGACGTTTTTAACAATTTTGGCAGATTTTTTACTGTTGATATTAAGGCCCGCCTGCACTTACTCATAAGTAGAGCTTTTCTCTCGCGTCCGAGAAAGGATTACGGCGCCTCCTCGACACAATCCTAGTCGATTTGTCAATGCCGCTTCAGCGAGTGCGTCCAAGACCCCACTTCAAGTAGCCCGCAACCTTTCTTCTATGCACTAAATCCTTTTGGTGTTTGAAATTGTTCTCTTAATGATATTTGCGTGGGGATGTTTTGACAACTCTGGAGTTTGTGGAATGACTAAAATTGTGCAAGAAATAATTATTGCAAAAATCTAATATTGGGAATGTTTCAAGGGTACTTGAAACACACTGTTGGCACTTATGTTAGGCACGCGAGGATGCTGAAAGTGCATTTTTCGTATTTACATTTGTAATTATATTTGGTCAACGTTTTGTCTAATTTTTGATGTTGCGATGTCCTCTTCCTTTGCATACTATGTGTCTCGCTGAGGAGGAAGCTGTCTGGGATCGATCATTTTGATCGAGGTCGTGGGACCGGTGGGTCAGTCGTCCACGCATTTTCCGCAATTTTCCGCAAAATTTGTAAGATAACGAGCGCAAACCCAAGCGATGAAGCGGCACTTCAACGGCCCATTCGGCCAGTCCAGCGGAGAGGTCTTTCAAATGACGTCGTCGGTGAATGGGTTCGAGAATTTCTGCCGTACATGCGGTAAATCATCGGAAATAAAGTCATTTGTGCTAAAAGACTTGATTTTACCACTTGTTCGCCATCTTTCTGAATGTCCCACCGACCGATCCCACGACCCCCGGCGCGTCAAAATGACTTTTTACAGACAGTTCCCTCCTAAACCAGACACATCCATCCTGTCTGTTTCAACAGAGGGTATTTTTTTGGGTTATAGGACATTATGGTACCGGACAATATGTTACCTGGACATTATGGTACCTGACACATTTGGAATTGGATCGTGTATGTCCTCGCTGCGTGAGCGCGTGTCTCTGTGATAACCTGAGCGAATAATCTGGAGAGTGTCTGACCCTTGCGCTGATGAAGTTTTCGCTCCATGAAATTGTCGTCCAAGTGTTCAGAGCATGCGGACGCTTTTCGAGATTAATAAAGCAAACTTCTGAGCAAACTTAAGATCAATTCCAAAGATTCTCCCAGGCATCATCCAATTGTCCGTTATACATCTGTCCTATCAAAATCAATTTTTCCAGAAACATGTCCCAGAATCGTCAGCCACAGAACACATCGTGGCGACCGTCTGAGTCATGGAGAAACCTGGCTTATTCGCTCAGGTTCAAATAAAATGTAATGACAAAAATTTTTTTTAATTAGCGTTTAATTGCATTTCGTTAGTTTTTTGAGGTGGCAAATGGTCATTTTTCAATTAATTCTAACACAACCAATTCTTAAAAATTTTAGATTTTTAAATCCAATTTTTGGAAGCGTAACGATTCGAAGTTTCATACTTCAAATCGTGTTTTATTAGTTGAAATTTATAAGTGAATAAGTGTTAAACTACAAAGTGTCCGAGCGTAGACGGAAGAAATTTTCCGTCGATTATTTTTCACTGTTGCGTCGGATGTTAGCAACCTTAAGTTTTTCTGAATCAGGAGAGCGGTACAATTTTATTGGTACCCAGTTGTCTGGGTTTCGTGAAGCGTCTGTCTAAGACAAAACTTCTGACTTTAAGCCTGATCGCTAGAGAGTTTCCAACAAAATTTTACACCGCCGGAAAGGTCTTGGTACAAGCTACGCGTTCACCCTGTTTTTGCATATTTTTGAGCAAACGCGAGCCTGAAAACAGCACAAGGAAAGTTTCAAAGCACAACCGGTTCACAGAAACGTTCAACACCGAACGGACAGTGTTGACGTACTGCGTGTCTGGTTTGAACGCTTGAGACGTGAAAGTGTAGCGAATTCTTCGAGGGCAGAGGCATGTCTTGAAATCGCGGAGTGTAGTCATGTCAAGCTCATTGGCCGGGAACGACCGGTCGGTTTCGTTAACAGATAACGCCAAACCGACCGGTCGTTCCGCAATTTCCATCCCCCTGTCTGGTCTAGGTTTTTTTGGCCACCCTGTAAGTGTATCAATATTTTAGTCATCCTTCATTTGAATTTGATAAATTTGAGTCCTTAACAATTTTTAAACGGAAAAGCGAAATCCGCATTTTTTGTAAGGGACGCTTTGCGCTGTTTCAAAAATTCCTGTTTAAAAATTACATTTCTTCAAAATTTTTGTGAGTCACCCATTTTAATTGAATAGATTCGAGCCTCTCACAATTTTTTTAATCTGAAAGCTGAATCACCGAACTACCATACCACCAAAAAGCCCATTTTCTGCCCACCAGATTGCCACATCACCTGTCGAACACTTCCTCCAAAGATGAACAAAAACCAGTAATGATATATTACACTTTTCGCACCACCAGCTGTGCCTAATGAGACTCAAAGCGGTCTCATAGCGAAAAACTCCCATTCATCACTTTCGACAAAATTTTCTCTCCCCACCTACCTCCTTTTCCCCATTCCACTTTCACTTTCTAACCCTTCTCGAGTCGTCTACATTCCCGTCTAAATCCCTGCAAAAGTAGTTTAAAATGCAAACCCGAAATAATCCACTTGAGCCCACAGTGCCTCCTCGCTGCTGCTCTGGACCTCCCTCGGCGTTTTTCGGACTCGGCGCCCACTTAAAGACGCTCTTCGTTCACGCGTTTTGCGGTTTGCCGATATTTCCCAACCTTCCCCACATCCTCGGGAGCGAAAGAAGCCGTTTTAACCTAAATTGAATATGATAATCGAAAGGATATCTAAATGGGGCCGGATAGTCGGCGCCTCTATTTCCGTTTTAGGTCGCGTGGTGGTCTTTAGGAATCCGGGATTGAGTTTTAAGAAGTTCTTTGGACTTTATTAGTCCTTTTGAGGCTTAAAAGGGCTTTAGATAGTCCGTTAGAGGGTGTTTTAGATTTTTTGACCTTTGATTTATTCAAGAGTCGTTTTAATCAAAATCTAATTTATGAAGACCTTCAAAAGATTATCTAAATGTAAATAATGCGAGATAAAAAAGGTTTCTGGTGAAAAATGTTAATTAAAATTTTTTTGGAGGTACGGGGAATCGCATGCTTAGCGAGCGCTCTACCCCTGAGCTATACCCCCACTGATAGACATCTGACAGACACTGCTGACACAAAATAACGTCATTTTTAGCTGTTTTCAGGTGTTGAGTTGGTTGCTTTTTTCGACCGTTCAATATTTCGCAAAAAGTTTAAAGTAAAAAATGAAATTTGAGACATGGATATATATGCTAGTCTGAAAGCTCTGTAAAAGGAGCGTTTGTGGTGTAATAGTCGGCATGGTTGCCTTCCAAGCAATCGACAGGGGTTCGATTCCTTTCAGACACAGACAATTTTTGGTTTTAGCTGCAAAAAAGTGAAAAAACGTCTCAAACGCAAAAAAACCAAAGAAGATTAGCGAGTGGTTTCGATCCAAAGACCTATGGGTGATGGACCCAGCACGCTTCCACTGCGCCACGCTGCTTCTCTCTTTTATTCCACCTACTATGCATATATGGGCAGCTAGCCTAATTTTCAAATTTCAACTGATCAAAGCTTATTTTCCAAGTCAATCAATGTTAAACAAACTAACTCAGATGCTTCCTGATCCCCTCTCCCTCCCCTCGAACAGTTGACATGTTCGACACGCAAACTGATCGACAGCGCCAGAGCAAACCCACCACATGTTAATCACTCGCACTTGTCTATTAGTAAAACTCGTCCGCAACCTCAAAAACTCCATTAGCCGCTCCTTCCTATGTTTTTCCCGTTGTTTCCGGTGCTAAACTTGAATTATCGTTCATTGGGTCTGGAGTTTTAAGAGATTTATGACGCTTCGCGGCAAGACCACCGCCGTTCAAATCTTCGCTTTCATGTTCTCCTCTCCGGCTGCCTGAGAAAACGACACTTTTAGCTGTTGAAGCCCGTAGGACGCAGGTTTACGACTGCACAGTGTTGTAAATCTTGGCAGGAATGTCAGAAAGCTTCCGCGTGTAATTTGATATGGGACGTTGGAATAGGGTCGTGTTGCAAATTACGGAAATTAGGGGAGAAGAGGTGAGGAGACTAAAGTTCAGAGCATTATTTCATGAGTGTACTTGTCATGTTCTTTGAAGACAGGATTGGATTTCGTGGATGTTTTACGGCAGGTTACACGTGTCTACTCTTTTTCACATGAATGTTCATTTGAACTGACGTTAAAAAAATTATTTAATAAGGCTTCTTTGGCTCTTTCATGTACTTTAAGAATTTTTTCATTTCAAACGTATTAAAGTAATTTTTTCTCGTAATTATATTCCTTTTTTCAAATTTCAACTACGCCCATGCTTGTTGCTTAAACGCCTGCTGCGACATATCACGCAAATAAATACCGAAACACTGAACTCAGTCGAGCTGTAGGGAACTTTTCAATGTCTGTGTAATGTATAGGTTAGTATGCCGGGACTCTTTCAAACAAAACAACAACGGGTTTAATGAGATTAACACAAAAAACGGTTTTTTTACTTTGTTAAGATAATAATTTGTGTGGAGTTTGCAATTTTCATGTTTCTTACCATGTATTTGTTATCTTTATCCTCCTTGTCTTTCCACCAAACATCATGTCCAACCACGACAGCTGCTCGGCGGTCCCATCAAAAACTTGTTGAATGATCCGCAGATCCGCCTTCAAATCCCCCTCTTAATTGCGAAGTAAATGTTTCGAAAGGCGCACGCAACACATCGTTTGCACTACATTTTTCTTATTTCCCTTTTTTTTAAAAGGACGAGATTAAAGTGCTTAGCTGGTGGAAAAAAGTTAAGCACCATAGATCTTTGACGAGATTTGCGGGTGTTCCATCATAGATAGCTTTGTGTGTGAATGGAGATGAGTTTGAATAGAGATTAAAAGTGCGAAAAATTACGTGCAGAAGAGAAAAATTTGCTTGTTTCGAGTTTAAGAATTTTTGTGGACTCTGAGAGTGCTTATCGTATATTTTTAGTGCCTGTAATAACTTAAAGCTGAGTCAAAATAAGGTTCGAACGTGTTTTTTTCGTGTTTTGAGAGTTTTTCCTATTTTGTAAATTCAGATTTAAACGTTTTTATGTTTCTTATTTTGAACGTAGCGAAGTTTTGCATCTTGAAAAATTTAAGAAATACAATTTTTGACAAATTGCAAAACTGCCTTTTTTACATTTTAAAGTTCTTAGTTTTTTCACCGCACTTTTTTGAATGCTTGTCACAAATTTTTTTGAACTGCGTATGGAAAAAGTAGTATTGCTACAGGAAGATCGAGGCGTCGCCTACGCAGTCGTGGTTGTCCAGGCGGTGGATCGCATGGTGGGCGGTTTTGAAGCAAAGGCAGATGCGATTTAAATTAGGGAATCGAGCTTAGAATTATTTCACCATTTTTTTACAATTTTTGCTTACTTTTAAGTCACAAATTTGCCCGAGAAGCGACTTTTTCGAACCGAATTTTGATGTCATTCAACCCGCTGTTTTACGCTAGAATTCCGTACGAATTGCGCGAATTTTGAACCATTTTCCGCTTAAGAGCTTCCAAAATCGAGCTTTACAGGCATGCAAAATCGAACCATTTTTTAACCTAATTTTGGACCTCTCCTTTGCCTGAAGATGCACAAAGAAAGCGTCCAAATTTGCGCACGGATAGCGCGAAATTTGGGCCCATCCCGTCGAATTTCAATATTGAAAATGTTCCGCGATTGGCACTTCAATTCAAAGAATAAATTTTACACAATTTCGCGACCCGAAATTTAACTTTCATGCTGCCCCAGTTAAGCACCAAGGAGTGCTCTGTTTGGTGTGATAGAGTTGCACAAATTTTGATCCATTTTTGTCGTGCGTCCAAAATCGGACTCAATAAGCATATATGGGCCGAGTTTTGAACCTTTTAAATTTTTTTTGACTGCGCAAGAACGCTTCTGCCTAGCGCAGGTAAAAAATCTATTGTTTGCTTTAGGTAAGTTATCAATATTTCATACGCGACCCATTCATGGATACAAAGCTTTTCTTATCAAAAGTCTCATTGTTCGTGAATTCAGCATGGGTGCACTTGTTCAACGCGTTCCTAAGTTGTTTAAAGCATATTTCCATCACAAATGTTCTGTTGGTTGATAACTGCCGAATAAAGGAATTAAAGGTCCATGAACTCAATTTCCAATTTAACTATACTTAATATCGCCCAGCGAGACAAACGGGCCGGGCCCGATTCAAGCGAGCACGAAAGCTCGGCGGAGTTGGACTCCGAGCGACCGCGCAGTTCGTGGTGGCGACGGCGCTGATTCAAACGAGGCGGCGACGCAACGGTCGGGTCAGAATCACGTTGATTGGGGATACTGTAGCGGGGCATCATCGCCCGGAATTTGGAATTAATTGTTGTTGTTGTGCGCGTCGGTGTGACGTTTGTTATTAACGCGATTAAACCACCCATTTTTGTGTTTCATCGTTTGGGGATTCAAGACCGCGTGGCCGTCATATCTCGGAGATACGACGTTGGCGAGCAACCCAGTGAAGCATCGTTTTTACTTAATGTGAATATTCAATAAGATTGGCATTTACAAACAAATGTGTACAGGCTAGTTGACTATTTTTGCTGTTGAATCGATGTGACCCTTTAAAATGTCTAATTAAAGACAAATTCTCGTAAATTTTGATTTGCGGAATTCACATAATTAACTACTATGAAACTTTTGTCTTCTTTGGCTTGGAGCTTTGCAAGTTTGAGTTTATTCAAATTTAGTGTTGATCAAATTGATCAGCAATTCATAGCTACTACTTTAATTCAGCATTTTTGGCCGTCCAATTGGACATGCGTTTAACGTTTTTTCGAAAGTTCAAGTGGTCGATTTCCCGTATAAATTAACAATTTTAGGATTCAATTTTCAATTATGTATTTTTTGAAACTGTTTAGAGGATTCCGAATTTTAAAGTTTGCTATTGTAATTTTTGGAATCGCCCTTTTTAATCATAAATCGTTTTTTTAGTCCCTAATATTCAGGTTAACTTAGTGTCTGGTCGCAATAGTGACCCTGCGGAGGGATACTCGGTTGGGTTGTCATGCGATGCTTGGTATTGCTAGAGGTTCGCTGGCTTTATAGTCATCGCTTTATCTGACCCGTCTTGAAACACGGACCAAGGAGTGTACCGCTTACGCGAGTCGTAGAGTGTGTAAAAACTTTGAGGCGTAACGAAAGTAAATGTGGATTTATTCACTGACTTGGGATGCTTTGTCTTTTTTTGGATAATGGTGACCCTGCGGAGTAGCGTTTACTCGGTAGCGTTGGACCATAGTTTTATCGTAATCGCTTGCGATGCGGTGAAAATAGAGCGTAAGTCGTATTGTTACGTTAAAGATGAAATTCTGGGACCGTAGCAAGACGATCGACTGCGAAAGAATTTGTCAAGAATGTTTTCATTAATCAAGAACGAAAGTTAGGCTTCGAAGGCGATCAGATACCGACCACTTCTTATTTTTTGGTGCAAGAATTTCTACATTTACAAACTTTAATTATGCTATTTTGCACATTTTCGTAATTCTTGGAATGATCCCTTTCTACGCAACCGCTCTTCTATCTTCAGAAAATTAAGGCTTGCCTCCATGAACGGTTTTTCATAGTATATCGTTTTCAAATTGCAGACTCTCCCCAAAGGTCAAAACCTCGCGTCGCCACGAACGTCGTCCCCGTCCCCTCTAACCCCAAAAACGTCCATTTCTCAATTTCAAAATAAATTCCTGTTGTCCTGAACGCGTTCGGCTCGCGCCCTTTCGCTTCAAATCTTCCTCCTCTCCGAAGGCCGCCCATTCATCATCCACTCGATCTGAACTCCTTCTCTGTCTTCTCCCAGTTTCCTTTGGCCCCTAACGCGCTGCTTTGGCTGCCCATCTTGCTTTGCCCTTCGGACAGACCCCAATTGGCCACTTCCGTTGCCGCCGAGAACGTGCTAATCGAATAACCTGAGCCTTGGGAACCTATCTGTCCTGAAGACCCTGGAGGCTCCGGGGACGTGTTGTCTCCAAAAAAGATGCGAAGAAGTTTATGTGTATTGCCTAATTCAATCTTCTCAAACGCGAATTCCATTATTCTGGACCTTACATACAGGCGCAGAAATTTATCCATTATTTTTGAGGGTGGTGTTCGTCACGTAGGGCTTGAAAGTGTCCTCTTAGAACTAAACATAATTGAACACGAAAAATTTAATTAGCCTTTAGTGATTTTCATTTTCATTTAATTAGCTATCTCAGCTTTCTTTTTGAATACTGAAAAACGGGAAAATTGGTTGAAAATTTGTGGCACAACGATGGTCGGATAATACTGGACTTCATCTGTAACTTTCTCAAAATTGATTTTTCGAGATGACTCGGCTTCATTTGAAAATACTGGATTCCTCTACGATATAGATTTGTCCATTTTTGTTGTTTGCTGAAATTGCATGTGTTTAAATAGGTGGTGTTTACAAGATTTGCTCTGGCGCTGTCGAATCCGCAGATTAAACATAAAAATAGGTTTTGCATTTATTTTTTTAAGTAAATTTTCAATTTCAATTAAATTTTGCTATTTTCGGAATTTGAAAACACTCCGATATTTTTGAATTCTGGTGTGCTATTCTACACATCTAAAGTTGGTTGTTTTTAAGGTCTTAGCCTAGGTTGTTGTAAGTTGACGAAGAAAACTGAAATTTCACAAACATTTCACCTCAAAGTGACATTTCTTGCCATTCGAACTAATTCGCTCGAACGGAAATTTTTAAAGAAGTAATTTTGTAGAGCGTTCTGTAGTCTTATAGACTTTCCATAAATATAGTGTACAAATTTGGTTCTAAATTAAATTGTATTAACGGGGTCGCGCGCGCTATTGCGCGACAATACGTTTTTTAAATCAGCATTGCTCGGCGTTTTGCGCCTCACAGATTCCTATGTTGCAACAGCCTCGGCGCTACACGCCTCACTTAAACGATTTCTCGGCTAAAGGCGACCTAGGCGCTTCAAATTCTACCTCAAAATTTTCACCGTTGCTCTTCGACCGCCGCTCGACACGGCGCGCGAAACCACAAAAATCGCGGCAGCGACGGCAAAATGCACGCAAACGCAAATGGCGCCGCAATCGTAACCCGCGTTGGCTCAATCAGGCAACTCGCGTCTAGAAATTTCAGACGGACGGACAGACGGACGGACACGTCTGGATCGTTCTCCTTTATTTTATAAAGGATGACTAGGGGCATCGGTTCCTTGATAGAGTTGGTCACAATCTAACAAATTCAGGATTTTTCTAAAAATTTAAATGTTTCGTTTTAAGGTTAAAACGAATCATTGAATTTTCGTGTCTGAAGGCATGAGAAAATAAACAACTTGACTATTTTAAGCGTTTTCGAATACTTTTTTAGACATTGCAGAATTATAGCTATAACAATTCGATATCAAAAAATGAGACGGAAATTTTGGCACGATTGAGGTTTTTTCGACGTCGATACGACAAACCTTAAAAACGTTGTCAGTTCAGTTTTTTTTCATTTTTTTGGCTGTAAGTCCTAATATTTTTTGTCGTGCCACCTCTTGTCCTCTAAAAAATTGCAATCTAACTTAAAAATTAAATTTCATCATTTAAATTAAATTAATTAACAAATTACAAATTTTTGTTATCGTCTTCTTCATAAATAACAATATTTTCGTGAGTTTTGTGTGAAACAACCTTTTCAACTATAATTAGGGCAAAACGTTGTCATTCATGGGAATGATTGATCTTCATTGAAGCGTGAAATTTTAACGCAACAATTATTTTTTTGACCGTTTCTCAAATTTTTAAATCTTAATTAAATTTTGCGATTTTCGTAATGCGAAACAAATTTCGCTGTTTTCAGTTGTGCTACTTCTGCAAGTATCAGCCTAGAAATTTTGCAAGCTGAAAAAAATCTTAAATCTAAATAAATTTTATCTAAAAGTAACATTTTTTGCAACTAGTCGTACCGTCCAGGATTTAAAATTAAAATTCAAGATTGAAGTTTGAATTTAATTAATTTGTATCACGCTCCGACTATGGTACATTATCCGCTGAAAACAAAGGCGCTTAAAATTTTAATGGATTATTGTATCTACGGGATTTGAGTTTAAATTAGTTCAAATATTTTTGAGAGTCCAAGCGAACCAATTTTCTGTATGGCCTTTCGATTCGTTTGTTCAAATGAAGAATATTGCAGGTAAAATTTTTGATTGACGTTCTATGAAATTTTTTGCATGGTATACCTAATTTTTGCGTATGCGTGCCAAAACAATTCATTGAGCTTTTAGCGTCTTAACGCAAAACTTAACAATTTGAAGCGTTGTTCAAATGAGCGAGAGACGCGAGCGTCGCGCACAGACGACCTCATCCACACGAAATGAAGTGTTAATGCTCTTAATCAAAAGATAGTTGTGAAAAACGAACATGGAAGGCTCACCAAGAATGACCAGAAACATTTTCAAGCTATGGGTCGAATCGGGTCAAAACTCCGTTTTCCTTTCTTCTGCACAAGTAACTCTAGACCCGTCTTGGCCCTCCGCTGTTCATGTTTTTGGGCTATTGTATTCTGATGGTTCCGAAGAGCGCAGGAGCTGAGGAGAACGCCAAAACAGGGTAAAGTTCTCCTGGATACTCATTTCTCCAAGTCCTCTTGGAATGCGCTCGCCCGTGAGGCACATTTCCATGGCCACGGATTTTCCCACAACCTCGGCAGGCGTTGCGTTCCACCACAATATTTTATAAATGTGCTAGAAAGTCAATAAAAAAAGAAACAAAATTCCTCCTGTCATTTGAATAACATCAATTTCAACTTACAAGGTCAAAAGTCGCAGTCACGGATTTGGATGAAATTTAGCAGAGTATTTTGGCACAGGCTTGGTATACATAGTAATTTCCCAAAATTGCAACGGCGGATGCGGGATTTTTAAGGGATAACACACGGCTTAAAGTTTGGCAAGTAGGACTATACATTCGCAACTCTTACACAAATGTGCCCGAATGGTTTACTTGGTAAGGCTCCGGACTGTCAAATTGTGGACCGTGGTTCGAAAAAAACCTCAAACATTTTAAAAAACAAAATTTTAACTAATTTCTTTAAATTAATACGAATATTCTTGAGAGTTTTTGAAAGCGAGTTCCATCCTAATCAGTAAAATTTTAATATATGATTTTTCAAGAAGTTATAGTTTTTAGTTGATCATTTTTGCTGCTGTAAGCATTCTTCTTAACAGATTAATTTTTTTTGTGAGTTGCGTTGATTTGCCAAATCAACTATAACTACAAGAAAAGGTTGTTTTTATGGGTGTCTCTCATGATTATCGAAACACTGAATTTTAGCTTTTAACAAAATATTTGTGTAAACAATTTCTTAAATTGTCCATGTCCAAAACGATTCTGAGTTCGTTTTTTGATGCTTTTGAGGTAGCGCCTAGGCATTGACCATTCAAGAAGCACTGCTTAGATCTCTCCGCTATGGGTTTAACGCTCTTAAGCATACCATCTAAGCGTTGTTCCTTTCAACCTCACCTTTTTGTGTTATAGTAAGTGCCTTATTTTGACTTCTCAATTTTTATATCTTAATTGGATCTCCAATAAAAGGAGATCGAGAACTGATCTTGCTTTGAACTTTAAAATTTGTATTCCTAGCAGTTTTCGTATTTTTACTGTGGTCAACCGTACCATTTATTGGTTTTTACACAAATCTCATTTTTGTCTCCCATTTCGTCCATCCTAATCAGTAAAATTTTAATATATGATTTTTCAAGAGTTCTTAGCTATTCATTTTTGCTGCCGGGGCATTCCTCTCAACAGATTAGATATTTTTTTGTGAGTTGCGTTGATTCGCCAAATCAACTATAACTACAAGAAAAGGTTGTTTTTATGGGTGTCTCTCATGATTATCACAGCACTGAATTTTAGCTTTTAACAAAATATTTGTGTAAATTGTCCAATTCTGATTACTTGTAATGCCGCTGTACCAAAAATTAGTTACTTTCCTGGCTTCTCAGAGACTCTCAGCCTGGGTTATAGTAAGATCACTGCCACAGGAGCAGTTGTTGATTTTGGAACTGAGTGTTATATTGGGACTCTTATTAGAAATTTAGCCTAGGTTATAGTACGTTGACTAAGAAAACAGGAATCTGACATAGGTTTCATCTAGATGCAACATTTAATTTTTGCCATTGTGCGTAACGGCCAATGAATACTATATTCTCGTAGGAGGGTAGAGAACTTGCTTGTTCGACTTTTGCAAAAATGTTATTTTCAATTTTTGGGCAACGGGGGGCATTTCCAAACAATCTTAATAAATTGGGTATTTTTGCATTTTTCCTTGAAGCGATTTTTTGAACAAATCCATTTTTTATTCATCCGACGATTTTAAAGTGGTGGGATGAATTGGTTAAAGTGCTCAGATCTTCAAACAAGCTCTAATTAACATTAAAACAATTGACTTGTTAAGAAATAATCTTTGGGCTCTTTAGTGGCTTTTAGTACAGGTTGAAGAACAGAAATATGACAATCTTTTTTTGTTTCTTGCTTTTTAAAATTTAATTTTAATTAATAAAAGGTTACATTTTTAAGCAACTGGGGGATCGCTGAACGATCCCCATCAATTGAAATGCTTCTTTCTTATTTTAACAAAGTATTTTTTGCGGCCTCGTTCACCTTTCGGACTCGTTCCTCGAATCTTCACCTTTGCGAATCTTACTTGAATTTTAACTAAATTTAACTATCTTATTTAACGTGAAATTTTTGGGCAACGGGGGCATTTCTAAGCAATCTCAATAAATTGGGTATTTGCAAATTTTTAAATAAAATTCTTGAGACGAGTTTTTGAACAAATCTGATTTTTGCCAATGATTTCATTGAGATAATTGGATTTTTAAAACGACCACAAGTTCTAATTAATTACGTTTTTGAGCAACCGGTGGATAGCTGAACGATCCCCATCAATTGAAATGGTTCTTCCTTATTTCAACAAAGTACTTTTTGCGGCCCCGTTCACCTTTCGGACTCGTTCCTCGAATCTTCCCCTCTTCGAATCTCACTTGAATTTCAACTAATTTGAAATGGTCGCTATTTGCGTCTACCTTAAATTCCAATAGTTTGTTTTAGTCTCTTAGCGTCCTAATTGAAATTTGATGTTTTCATCACGTTTTTTAGAGAAAGCAGGAAGTCAAATTTTTTGCCACTTTTTGTAGCGACTGAAATGAATGATTGATATTCATTGATATACCAAAAATAGCTCTTCAAAACGATATCCTTGAAAGGTGCCTGCCTCACCAAACAAAAACCGCATTTCCATCTCCGAGCCCTTCACATTAATTTCGTCCCTCCCGAAGATCATCCGCTGATTTTCCCTCGGGACCAATTTCGGCCTCTTTCGCCTGCTTCCAAAGACGTTTCTCTGCCAGCCAGCGACACCCCCACACTGGCTAATATCTTCAAAAAATTATTAGATTACCGTACACCTCTGATTGCTACGCGGTGGTTGTTTGTTCACGTCTCGAGCGGTTTCGCCATTATCACCCTCTGCAACACACCCACAACGTCTTCGAGCTATGCTCAGCGGCATGCGCGTTTTAAAATTGCATTTGAAAAATGTTCTGCAGCTCGGTGGCTTTAAAGGAACAAAAAACTTTGTTTTTCTGGTTGTGGACATCATATCTTCTGACTAGTCTTGACTCGTGTTTCAGGAAGCGATCAATTGGAGTAAACACCGGAAGGATGATGCTTTCGGGTCTAGACGAAATTCAAAAGCTTTGCTTTTTTAATAAGTGTCAAAATACTTGAAGGTCAAATTAGTAGAATTTTGGCTCGGTCACGTTCCTTTCTGTTATCGTCCATCTTTACATCTATCTCTTGACACTTTTCAACTTTTCAAAACAGCTTTTTTACGTTTATCATGAACGGCGATCTCTCTTTCGTTTAGTTCTAAGACGCTTGTCGCCCTGCATAAGCTTGGAAATTCACAAAAATGTCATCTTCTAGATTTTTTGGTTCACTTTTTTCGTTATTTTAATGTAATTCTTCATTTTACGTCTTACAAAAATCTTGTCGAGTTACAATTAATTTTTAGAAAATGGTCATTTTAGCGTGGCCGAAACGTTTCACTTCGTATTGAATCGATTAGTTCGAATTATAATTTTGAAGTCAGAACGTTCGAAGCTTCATTTTTGTTCGATTCTAATTGAACTACAACTGAACTAGTTTGCTACAAAAATGTCTGCTTTCTCACTAACTGTAATTTTATCAATTTTTCAAGGAGACAACTGCGACAGCTTTGGTAAATGACAAAATTTTTGGAAATTCTGTGCTCACTCACTTTTGCGTTTTTTTATTCACATTTTTGTCAATTTGTTGAAAAGTTTAGCAAAGCATCATTTCCACATTTAGTATAATTTTGAGCACGTTTTTGCCGCTTTTTAAAAATTTATTATAAGAGGATTTTTAAAGTCGAACGCACAGGTCAAAGATGCGGTCAATATTTTTTGGTATGGCACAGGAAGACCATCATTTTTATCATTTAATGTAATTCATTTTTCGAACAGAATTTTAAAAATAGTTTTGATAAATAAATTCCGGAGAAAAAAAGTTTTGCCGATTATTCTTTCACCCCTTATTTCGCTCATTTGTTTACTCTTAAATACGTGGAATTCCGTTAAATCAAGTTTTTTTGAGTAGCGCAGCTCATAGCCATCTACACACCATTTTGTACGCAAATTTGAGAATTTATCTTTAGCTGGTTTTCACATTTTTTCTTGTTTCTGATGGCTCACACGTCTTACGTGCTGACGCACACCTTGTTTTGATAAGACACAATTTATTGCCGATTCATAACCTTTTTAACGCCGTCATGGCTCTTCAAATCACATCCCATTCGATCATGATAGATCAAAAGCCGAAATCTGACAATCCGCGTCACTTTTCCGTCCCCCTAGCTTATCTCCTCCGTCTCATAAATAGACTTTTTATCCTTAAAAAATGCTCTTCCTCGTGGCCACTCGCTTTGTTCAATCAAGCGAAAGCAAGCACATTCGAACTTCCCCGGCAAACCGCCTTAGGAAAAAACACTTCGGCTTGGATCTCATGAAACTGCTGCGCCAAATAATCATCAACCGTTTAATGTGAGCTCATGAAAAACAAATAAGCGTGCGCTGCAACTTAGAAATGCAGTCGCTTGAATTATGAGTGTATTTGTTGGTGTCAAGACTAGGGTGGTGTGCTTGTGTTCAGGTTCAATTTTCGGTGTAAATCAAGGAAAATCTATTAAGGGTCTACTTTTGAATCTGCTCAATTTTAGATTTTAGATTTTTATTATTTAGCATTTTTCGCTTGTCTTTGCAATTTGCAAAAACTGATTTTGCTTTGCTAGATTTTCGCTGAATGTCTTTCAAGGGAAAATTATTCATTAAAATTAAAGCCTACTCATTTCAAAGTCAACCCTCCAACTCTTTGCAAGTGTCGTAATAAAATTGAAACCTACAGGATGAACCGAACGAAAAATATCTGGCCAGACCTGACCGAACCGCTGACCTGACAGAAAAGCCTCAATTCGGGCATGCGCAGACGACCGGTCGATTTACGTTATCTGCTAGCAAAACCGACCGGTCGTTCGCGATCAGTGAGCTTGAAATGACTCCGCTTTGTCAGCGGCGGACCGGACGTGTCTGGAGCGCAAATTTGTCAGTGTTCTATAGGCGCTCCATTTGAGGGCTTCGATCTTCAAGCAAGCATATGTATCTTTTCTACATCGGGGTAAGTTGAATAGGGCGACACCTTTCATTATGGTTTTGCGCCGAAGGCGCCTGGCAGCGGGGTGTGTAAGCTTGAGGCTGCCTGTTTCAAACAACGGGGATAGTAGGCTGGGGCTGGCCTTTGGAGCATCTTAGGCTTGGACATTTTTCTTATGGTTTTTTGAGAGCGCGGCGCCGTCTGGCCAGACATTTTGTCGGTCTGTAGTTGAAATTTTTTTGATTTTTTGATACTTTTGCTTTGCTTAAAAATGTTAAAAAATTTGTCGTTCGAACAAAAGGCCATTTTTATCCAACCTTGCAACAGTGGTACAAACGTATAAACTCTCCAGTTCACTACGATGCACCTTTCATCAAAAATTTCACAATTTTAGACTTTAATCTTCAAAGTTATTTTAGGCTTTCAAGCCATTTTGCAATTTAATTTACTCTTTTTACTCTTTAATCTTTTTTAATCTTTTACGAATGAAGGAGAACGATCCAAACGTGTCCGTTCGTCCGTCACAAAATTTCTAGATTCGAGTTGCCTAAGCACTCAGGCGTGGCATACGGTAAATTTTTGGTTATGATAAGCGACGTGAGCGACCGGGACGGTTTTCAGCGTTGCTGGAAGAGCAAAAAAAAGGATTTTCAGATTTTGATCAAAATTGCGATTAAAAAATTAAAAAGCTATTTTTAGCGGTTTCAGTTTTTTTGGCGTCTTTGCGGTGGTGCTTTTAATTGCTTATAAATTTTTGTTGTTTGGACATTCTTTTACATTACAAAATTATTCAATCTTTGGTCCTTTATCAACAAAGCCAATTCCTTATCTTTTTAGAAATTTTAGTCAATTAAAACCATGGGCAATTTTAAATTATGTAGTTTTGTCACAGGTAAGCATATTCAGATTCTTATCAATTTAGCATTTTTAATAGCAATATTTTTCGTTCAATTTATCGTTCAACGACCGTTAAACGACCGTCAAATTGGCTCTTCCGAATTTTTAACCATTTAATTAAATTTTTGTAATTCAAAATTTTTTTAGCAATTTTCGACATCTTCTTGTTCACCCCGTATTATTATAAGAAATGTGGAATTCTGCCATATCTAGTTTTGTTTTTTGAACAAAGTTCGCCCACATTTTTAACGGCTCGCAAATTTGAGAATTCATCTTTAGCTGGTTTTCACATTTTTTGTTATTTGTGATGGCTCATAAATCTTACGTGCTGACGCACACCTTGTTTTGATAAGACACAATTTATTGCCGATTCATAACCTTTTTAACGCCGTCATGGCTCTTCAAATCACATCCCATCCGATCATGATCGATCAAAAGCCGAAATCTGACAATCCGCGTCACTTTTCCGTCCCCCTAGCTTATCTCCTCCGTCTCATAAATAGACTTTTTATCCTTAAAAAATACTCTTCCTCGTGGCCACTCGCTTTGTTCAATCAAGCGAAAGCGAGCACATCCGAACTTCCCCCGGCAAACCGCAAACAAAACCAAATCTAGTTTGTTTCTAATTTTTAAGATTTCTCTAATTTTTTTAATCTTCAATTTTGCTTTTTTCACGTTCACTTTTTTCAATGTCGAATTTTACGCTTAACTTTCATTTAAAGTTTTGTTTTTCATCAAATGGGTGTAGGATATTTACCAGCGCACAAGCCTGTTCCTGACCTCAATATTGACGTTGCTCATGATTCAACAAAGACCTGCAACGAGAAACCACAATAAAGTTCAGATTAAAATGCATTTTAGAATTAAGATGAAAAAGCTATTTTTGTGGTCCGCGAGTGGTTTCACAGTTTTTTTTTTTGCTTTTTTCGGGGCGGAACTTTTAATTGCTTACAAATTTTTGTCATTCGAAGATCCTTTTCTATAACAAATTACTCAATTTTTGATCCTTTATGAAGAGACCAATTCCTTCTCTTTTCACAAATTTTAGTCAAGTTAAGGCATGGGCAATTTTAAATTATTTGGTTTTTTGTTACTTTTGTCTCGTTTTTAGTGCGCACATTCGGTTCTTCATCAATTTTCGCGTTTTCTGCTATTAATTAAATTTTCAGTTCAAATTTAACGCTTCATTTTTACTTTAAAATAGCTGTTTCTGACCGTTTCGTCAAAATCACCTTTTTTGCGAAGCTTTGGTCGTCTCAGCTATGTAGTCAACCTCAGTTATAATTCTTCAATCTGAATTTTGCTATTTTCATTTATTTTAAGCACGTTAGCCACCGTAACTCCACCGTCCCTCAATGAATTCCTCGCTCCAAATAATGATAAACGTGCACCCTTATCAGACATTTCAATCTTCATGTTTTTTATTTATTCCGTCTCGTTAAACGGCTCCATCGTCGCTCATCAATCTGCCTCTCCTCTTCGAGAACTGAGGCGCACAATCGAGACCTTAACTGCTGCGCGCTTGCTTAACTTGATGATCTCCGTTGGGATTCGCGCCAAAACAATATTACATCAAACCACTGTCTTGCGCCTCAAAAGGAGCCATATTCAGGCCACAGATGCAGACAACAATGTATCGAGGATCTTCGGTTTGTGAATGGTCGTCGATCAAATTTTATGGGAGGTGACGTGAGATTTAAGGCTACGAAAACTTTTAAAAGCGTTAAATTTGATTTCGTCCAAATCTCAAGACCCTTAGCGATATGTCACCAGCTACAGTACCTCTCAAAAAACAAAGATAAAAGCAAATTCCGCCCTACCTTCCTAGGCGTCATTTATCAGAGCGATTTGTAGTTTCAGCCGATATCGAAGCGACACGATCGATCGGAACGAATTGATCGAGAGCCGCCTGGGAGGAGGAGAGTCCAAAGGAGAGAAGGTGTCAGGCGGGGAAAAGAAATCTGTCAAGTGTAAACATATGACACTTTTTGTTTTGTTCTCTTTCGAGAACGCCGGGACGGCAGCCGGGAAGACGTTCCCAGGCCATCAAAATGGTTATTATTAGGTTCTCTCCGGACTTCTCATTTCTAGAGGTGCGATAATGTTAGTTTAGAATGGTGTTTTGGAAGAGGAATTTAAGGAGAAGGTCGATTCACTTTTTTGATAGCGTCCGTGCCTTTAATGAGCGTTTTCAAATTCGTTCAAATTTTGAAACATTTTTTAAGTGCAATTTAACAATAAATTTCACTGAAAAATTAATGTTTTGATGGGCAACAGTCAGTTCTTTCCGACAGAATTTGCCCAAAATTGACAAATTTATTAAACGTTCCATCGACAACATTGTTAGAAAATTGAGCTTTTGGATGATGGTTAGCAATTTCAAAAATGCCAAAATTTATAGCATCCGTGGATTTCATAAGCGTTGTCAACATTCAACATTTTAACATCTAAGTTCTATTTTTGAAAACGCCTCAAAACCTTTTTCTTTATTTTTAAATTGCTAAATTTTTTTCAATAATTGGGTTTTAGATTCAGCTTGTTGCTGACATTTGCCGAATTGAAGATTGAATATATCAAAAAACGTGCGCATATCTTTTCCCTGCTTTCATTCAGCCTGCTTTCTTCAATATTTATAAATTTTTGTTTTAAGCGTCTGAAGAAAGATTGCACATGAAGCTTTTTCTATAATTAGGGCTTAAAATATCTTTTTAGCGGAAATCAATTTGGAATTTAATTTGGGTATTTTAAAGTGCAATTTCATGATTGTGATTCATATTTATACATCAAATTGACCAATTTTTGGTTATTAGTCGTAGTTTAGTCTTTTCAGTTTAAGCGATTTGGATTTATGAATTTTTTAAATCAAATTTGTTCAGTTTCGCTACTCGTTGTCGTCATCAGAGTAAGGTATTTTTTGTTTTGGCTGTGCTCAAGCCTTAATTACTGCGAAAGACATTTTACAGTGGGTTTATTTAAGAAACGCAATTTTTGATTTTTTTACAGAAGTTCACTGATTTTTAAACTCCGTTTTGTGTCACTTTGAAGGCTTTTTTACTAATTAATTCTACACACATTGAAAATTAATTTTTAGGTGGGAATTTGACCAAATTTGACAAATGCAGGTTTCGCAAAACGGCAATTTTGTCGGCTTATATAAAATTTAATTGGTAGTTTTTAAACTGCCAAATTTTGCGAAAATTTGAGGTTTTGTTAAAAAACGTATTTTTAGTCGTCTCCAGCTTATTCCTTCCTTCTTCTTCTTCCCCTGTCTACGAAATTACCGTTTTTGATTTTAGAGGCGAACTCTATGCGATTTAAATTCAAAATTTTTGGCCTTTTTTGAAAGCTTTTTATTACGCTCAAGTTTTTGAATTAAATTCGTAATTTTTGAATTGTCGAACAAAGGTCCGGATTTGACAGAGCAAGAAATTAGTTATTTTTTGGTCTTGTTCAAGAGCTCCAAGAGAATTTCCTTTTTTCAAATTGAGAGCCAATTTTATGTAAGACTCACATTTTGTCTGCTTCCAAGAAACAATATTTTTGTTCTTCACCTTAAAAGCCACATAAACAATATTTTATCGGCCGCCCACACGTCTCACAGATCATCATCCAGCATATGCAAGCTCCGTCGCCTCACATCAAAACAGAGTCCAAGCACACACACAATACATGCCAATCATCTTCCCACCGCTCCTCCAAAACTTTGTCCTATTTGTTTTATGTCATTTTGTCGTCCTGATTTTCGCGCTTTTCCTTGTTCGCTTTCACGGGCAGCAGACGCCAACAACCGATTTCCGGAGGCGGGTTCCTCTCTCTTCGCTCGTTTCCCGGCTTCAGAACTAATCCCTGTCGGCGATGATCAATAAACAACGCAAAATACATTTGTCAGTTTGAATGGCCCGCGCACCATGCGTGTGTGGGACTAATCTAAAGTACTCTGAGGGGCTTAGAATAATTTTGGATTTTTTAATTCTTGTCACGTTGTACTTTTTCGTGTCTGCGTCGTGAGTGGTCTTCAGAATCTTTAGCTTCATCTTGAAAGGAAATTTTGAATTTTCAGGCGTTTCTATATGTGATGCCCAACTTAATCTCTCGAAGCATCCTTGCTGTGCAGTCAGGACTGCTTTTACTGCTACTGTTATGAATCGTTGCTCAGCCAGCTACCATGAACGAAGGCTTTATGAAGATCTTATGCGGGACTACAATAACCTGGAACGTCCAGTGGCTAACCACTCTCATCCGGTTACAGTATACCTCAAGGTGTCACTGCAGCAGTTGATTGGTAAGGTTTTATCTAAGTTTTGGCTTGAAATTCTAATTTTCAAAATGTCGTTTTTGCATTCTGACTATGTCGCCATACATAAATTGAATTATTTTCAATATTTAAGAGTCCGTCACTGCTTTTATAGAAATCAGTTAATTTTTGATTGAAGAAGTAGACGTCAATCCAAAGAAATTATGTTACACCCTCAAGGTGTTTTTGCAGCGGATGATTGCTAAGCTTTTATCTAAATTTCGACTTAAATTTCTAGCATTTAAAAATCAGTTTTTTGTGGCAGCAGCATTGTCTTGCTTAGTAACCCGTCATCTTCTAAGTTTATTTCGATTTTAAGAATTTATAGTACCAGAATTATATTTTTTGGCGTGAAACGATTCGAACTATTTTTCTAGTACATTATTTATACATCAAAATAGTCGTTAATTCTGATTTTTTTACAGTTAATGTTTGACCGCTGAGATTAGCCTCAATTTTGGCCATTTCAAGTTTAACTGAACAAAAATCCGGATATTTTGATATTACTAAAATTGTACCGTCTTCCTGATTACGAGACCTATTTTTTTCTCAATGGTGAAAAGTTTAGGCCCAAAGAGTACTGAAGTCTGAGCTGAAACACTTCGGTCTTCCATGAATTTTGCTAACACAGATGACCCAAAAAAAGCCACCTAGACAATTCATTTCAGACAGTCAGACAGCCGTTTTTACTTCGACCGGATTCCGACCGGTCGACTGGTCGGTCGGTCTTCCATGCAAAATAAACGAAATTCTGACCGGTCTGCGCGGTTCGAAAAGTTCAAAATGAAGTCTCGAACTGTCTGGGTGACTTTTTTGGGACGCCCTGTACTAAGCTTTACTTTTATTAGCGTTAAACGATTTGAAATTTTTTAGTACATTTTTTATACATAAAAATATTTTTAGAGAGTCGTTAATTCTAATCTTATACTTAACTTGAAATACGTAATTTTTGGTCATCAAAAGATACCGCAATTTAAAGGTCATTTATCTCTAACTGGATATAAAATAGATTTTTTGGACTTTGGCTGTCATATTCTATCGAATTTCATTTGGATTTTGAGAATTAATAACTGATAAAGTTTTAATATTAAGCTTTCGTTTTTTGTCATCGAGTCAAGGAATCAATTTTTTTAAACATAAACGATTTTTCAGCTGTTAAAGGCTTCCATTTAAAAAAATTATCTTGTCAAAATATTTTCTGGAATTGCTCGAAATTTATTTTTTGTGCCGGTCTTTTTAACCATTTTTTGCTTTAATTTTTAATATTTTGAGAGTTTATAACAGATTTGTTTTGAATATAAGCAAATAATGGAATATTTTTGAGTTTCAGACAACGGGACCTATTTTTTAGCAAAAGTCGATTTAATCGAATGTTCCTTATTGTAATATGGCACCGCTGAAAACTGGCTTATTGCACATACGGTGATGTATGTATCAATTAAGAAGTGTTTACACTATTAGACAGTCATTTGTTAAGATTTAGTTATCGTAAAACTTTCTATATTGCAAGGGTTCACCATGTGTGAAGTGACACACAATGTTGAGTTTAAAATTTTCCGAATTTTTACAATTTTTAAATTTTTTTGGCTTGGATCGTGCTTATTTCAAAATTTCGCAAACCAAATCGGTTTCCTTAGGCGGGGATATTGCTTCAAAAAAGCAAATAAAGCAGTTATTTTTAATAGCTAGTTGATAGCGTTGCGAGAGTTGATAATTTTATTTTGATTTTGAATTTTTGGCTTCAGACGCGATTTCCCTGATTGGTCAAAAATTAACATTTTATTTGTTTTAGGGTTTTTGAAAACGTTCTTTATTTATTATTAATTTAAAATTATTAATTTTTTGGATTTTTTGTGATTCCAATTTCATAAGATATTTTAGATAAGCCGTCAGATGAGGCATCTGAAAAACGAGGTTTTTGAGTTGGAGAATTGCGTATGTGCTTTTATAACTTTTAATAACATGAAATTGACTATTTTTAAACGAATTGGTAACTTATCACTTTTTTGGAGTCCTCGCTGCATCACATAATTTCTGTAAGCTTTGGATTGAATTCATAAGCGTAATTGCAAATCTCTTTTTCAGTTTTCTACTTAATTTTTGGGGTTAAAGAATTTGATATTTATACTTTTCTTGATCGTAACTACGTTTTTTCGAAAGCACACAAGCCTTTCCCATTTAAAAACTAGAATGTTTTTTGAATTCTAAAATGATTCAATTCTTTCAAATTTTGGCGCTTCAATTAATTCACACTAATTTGCGTAAAATTTTAATTTGTTTCTCTTTAAATTAAGACGTGTTCACCATATCATATCAAAAATCTACTTTTAACCGCAACATCAAATGAGACCACTATAATTCCAGACAAGCACGTTTCTCTAAATTTAAAAAACGTTTACCCGAATTTCAAATTTTTCCCCAATTCCGTTTACCCAGTCACTTTTTCTCGTACGCTCTTGTTGAACGGTCGGTCTCCGCTCGCTCTCTCCGCCTTGTTGTAACAGAGGAGAACCGTCGGAAAACCGTCTTAAACGCCAGCTTCTTCGTCTGAGTCTATTCGCCGCCGTGACCTTTTCTGGTCTCTTCGCTGGTTATTTCGACATGCCGTTCTCCTCGATGTCGTCACCGTTTCCGGAATCTGGATTTTGCGCTTCTGTTCTCTCGAATTCTTCGCTTAGCAGCAGTTAGCCCGCTCACTTTGCCTACTTAGCACATTTGTAACGTAAATAAAAATCATTCTTTTTTGGATTTCACATTTTTGAAGTCGCTATCTCTCTTTTTCTATCTTCTAAGTCCTTTTTTGCGCATCGCGTTTGCACATGTTTGTACATCATTCCTTCAGTCACATTTAATTTTACATTATCTGTTTTTCACTTCAAAATTAACTATTTCACCTAGCGCCTAACCGTCTGGTTTTCTGTCACACGGTATGTCTCTAAATTAAGACGTGTTTAACATGTTATACTGCGTTCAAACTCATGCGCGACAGCGATCAAACTCCGCGGTTGTCGCCGGCTGATCGCCGGACAACACGGCGACAGCGACGAGTTTAAACACACTCCGGCGACAAGTCCGGCGAGTGTCACCATTTGTATGAAGAGGGCTGTCGCCGAACTTTGCCAAACTTCGAGCAAAGCCGCTTTGATAAGTCCGGCGACAACCTCGGCGACACGTGCAGGATACGATGATTTTTGGGCAGTTTGGGGGTTTCTCATTCAATTTTGACGGGTTTTCGGGCTGTTTTGCAGCTTCAGTCATGATTGCTCATGTTTTTGAAGTTTTTGGAGGTGTTTTACATAATTTTGCACCATTTTATATAATATTTTCGACAAAATTGTGCGCTTTCGCCAACTCCAATGACTCAATCAAGCGTTGGGACAATCGAGAGCGTCAAAAGTATCAAATTCAATGAAATTAACCAGAACTGGAAAGGTGTCCGTCGCTGGATGGTGTCGCCGAGGGGTGTTCAAACTCAAATTTTGTCTTGTCGCTGTCGTCATTGCCGACAACCGTTCGTCAAAATTTATTAAATTGCTCCAATATAATTTTTTTAATGCTAATTTTCAAGTAAGCGATTGAAAATTATCTAATGCTTGGCATCTCTTGATTTTTTCAGTTATTCAAAATTCTAACGTCTTTTTCGGATAAGATTAATACGATTTCGCATTTCAACGTTATAATTTTAATCAATTTTCAATCTAATTTTTTATATAGCTTTTGGCATTTATGACGTGTTCGTTATCATTGCTGCTGCTAAATATGTACGTTAAGTAACGTTTTCAAGTAAATTTGTAATTTTAAAAAATGTTTTTCAATTTTTTGGTGGCTTCAAATAGTTTCAAATATCTCAATAAGCACCTTATTAGTTTAGACCCCTCTAAAAAACGATTTATTTGTTTCAGTACTGCTCACACAACGAAAAACCTTCTGTCATTCGTCCACTTTTCGCACAGTAACTCAATCTTTCACTGAAAATTATTATTTTCTTCGGTGATTCTATTTTTAAAAGCTTTTTTCAGATGAGCTGTTAGATGGAAACTAAAAAAAACTGCTTTTAAGTTGGAGAATCACGTTTCTGGTTTTCTAATAACATAAAATTGATTATTTTAAAATAACATAAATTATCACGAATTATCTCATCTCGCATTCGCTCGATTTTCGAAATATTTACGCTGTGGTCTAGGATGTATGAAACGTCTTGCATGCTTGTGCACTGTTTTTTTTAGTGTTTTCAGGTGAATTTCTGCTTTTTTGGCGTTTGCCGACAATGAGAACTTTCTGTCATTCTTCCACTTTTCGCACACTTACTCAATCTTTCATTGAATGTCCATATTTTTTGCGAATAGCTGCTTCCTTCCTCCACTGCTTCCTTCCTTCACTCAAAAACATTTTATTTTACTTCTTTTGTCTTGCGCTTAGAAATTTGAAAAATAGATGCGACATTTCCAACCTTTGAATTTTCGCGATAGTTCAAACTGAACCGTGTACATTTTTTGTCATCGGGGATAGTTATCTTATCACATCTGCTAACACACGCTTGCTTATAAATTGTTGAAAATTGAAATATTTAGGTCGCTCTAAGAACCTGCACCTGTAGCACAATTTGATGCAAAACCTCGACGCTTTAAAACGTTAAAAATTTTTTAATTTAATTTTTGAATCTCGGATCGACGTGTTTTTTAAAATAACTCACTTCTTACAATTCTTAAAGATGAAATATGCTACAAATCTTGAAGCAATTTTAAACAAATTATCACGTAAATTTTTGACATCCTCGCTGATACTCATGATCCAAACATTGCAATTTTAGCTAAAATTTAAAAGCAATTTTTTTCTTTAAATTTTTGAAAACAAATCAAGTTTTTTTAATTGGCCATGCAGGGAAGCTTTGAATGCGACTCTATTTTTTAGATTTTAACTAGAATTTGAAATTTTTAAACTTTTCGTTTTTTGAAAACTTGTTTTTTGATAATTTTGCCATACTCCAAGGCTTTTGCACTTTTTTGAGCACAAGAACCGTATCGATTTACCCGATAATTTTTTTATTCCGTTTAAGAACTTGATTTCTAACCGACTTTGACATTTTACCTCAAAATTGCAAGCACTAAATTTTCTCAGAATTGCAAGCACCTGTCTGCCCCCAAACAACTCACTTTGACAGACTACAGATCACAAGCCTTCCGCTTGTGAAGTGAGGAATCGTGAGGAATTTGAAAATTTTATGAATCAACGGAGCTGCGCGCGCTATTGCGCGAGCTTTCAGTTTCAAAATGTGTTCTGAGTCGGCGCTTCGCGCCTCCAAAAAGACATGAGCGCGGCGATTTCGCAGTTTCATAAATCTTTTCGAAATACCGCAAATTGTAAATTATTCGGTTCTAAATTTTGCGTATATTCGAGCCCAAAAACACCCGCAACTGTGGCCGATTTGGCGTTTGCGGCACCAATTTAGGCGCCGACGCGGTTGCAAAACCGACCGCTAGCGTAATCGGCGATTGCTCAATCAGCCAACTCGCGTCTAGAAATTTCGTGACACACGGACGGACGGAGACGGACACGTCTGGATCGTTCTCCTTTATTTAATAAAGGATTTTGTTTTTGAAGCTTCGATCGACGTGTCTTTGATCACTTCCTGTAAATTTTAAAGTTATGAAAAAGTCCAAAATAATTTGTAAACCAGTTATTACATTTTTTGACGTGCTCGTCAGCTCAACGTTTCAAATCTTGTTGTTCCGCAATTCACAATTCAGAGAACCTTTGAATCCAAATTTATTTTGTGGCTTTTTCACTTATTTTTTGAATGTTTCAAGCGGCTTCCAATTTAGCAATTTCGATTAGCAATCCTGTATAAAATAACGGAGAACGATAAAATAAAGGAGAGCGAGAGTCGCAAACGCCGAATTGACAACAGTTGCGGGTGTAATTGGTGCGCTCACGGCTCCTTGGAGGTGCGAAGCGCCGACGCGAAAAACATTTTAAAGTTGAAACCTCGTGCAATCGCGCGCTCAGCCCCCTTGATAATATATGTTCTAAACCACTTTGACAAATTTCCTCAAAATTGCAAGCATCTGTCTGCCCCCAAACGACTCCATTTGTCAGCCTACAGATCACAAGCCTTCCGCTTAAGGGGTCAACAAATTTCCAGACTTTATCTAATTTTTCAAGACCCGATGTCATCACCTCTGTTCTCACCTGCATCAATTATCTCCGACTCGTCTCGACTGGAATATTAATCTTGTCTTCTTTGCAGACGTCGACGAAAAAAACCAAATCGTTTTCGTCAACGCGTGGCTCGACTATGTAAGAATCATATTGTGAGGAACGTAATGAATTACGATATTTTGTAGGCTTGGAACGATTACAAGCTACGGTGGGACAAAGACGAGTACGGCAACATTACAGACGTCCGATTTCCGGCGGGAAAAATCTGGAAACCTGATGTGCTGTTGTACAACAGGTAGGCACAATTTCGGGCTACAGTAAGCTACCGCATCCTTACAGTGTGGACTCGAGTTTCGACTCCACTTATCCTACGAATATGGTAGTGTACCACACCGGCGACGTGACGTGGGTCCCGCCTGGAATTTTTAAGATCAGCTGCAAAATCGACATCAAATGGTTTCCTTTTGATGAGCAAAGGTGCTTTTTTAAGGTCAGTTTTTAAGATAGATCGAAATTAGGAATTTTCGGTTTTTCAGTTTGGGTCCTGGACTTATGACGGCTTCAAACTTGACCTTCAGCCAGCCAAGGGTGGCTTTGACATATCTGAGTATTTGCCTAATGGAGAATGGGCCCTTCCGAGTGAGTTTGAAGCTTGTAATTCAATTTTAGAATTTTTAATTCTAGTGACCACAGTGTCCCGAAGCGAAAAATTCTACGACTGCTGTCCTGAGCCCTACCCAGACTTGACCTTTTACCTGCACATGCGTCGTCGTACTCTTTACTACGGGTTCAACCTTATCATGCCATGCATTCTTACCACCACAATGACGCTTCTAGGCTTTACGCTTCCGCCTGACGCAGGGGAAAAGATCACTTTGCGTAAGACTCAAAAATTTTGGGCAAATATAGCTGAAATCGATTTTAGAGATTACTGTGCTTCTCTCAATTTGCTTCTTCCTCAGCATCGTTTCTGAGATGTCGCCACCTACATCCGAAGCAGTGCCTCTTCTTGGCATTTTCTTCTCATGTTGTATGATTGTTGTGACCGCTTCTACTGTTTTCACTGTCTACGTGCTCAACTTGCATTACCGCACTCCTGAGACCCATGAGATGGGAACTACGGTAGGTTACAGATCAAAAAAATGACCAAAAGCAAAAATAGCTGCTAAGATTGTCACTGATAATCAAAAAAAGAACAAAGCTGGTCAACAAATTAATCTGAAAATAACAAAAAACAGAAGGAGTGAGGGCTATATACGGTTTTTGATGTGTTGAAAACATGAAGCAGCGTGGCGCAGTGGAAGCGTGCTGGGCCCATAACCCAGAGGTCGGTGGATCGAAACCACTCGCTGCTAATCACTTTTTTGAATTTTCTTGATTTTGCGTTAGAAACGTTTTTTACGGTTTTGTCAACCGGAAAAGGTTTGAAAAGGGTCCAATAGCGTTTAATCAAATTTCTCGTTTAATCCAGATGAGAGCGATCCAGACGTGTCCGTTCGTTCGTCACGAAATTTTCCATACGCGATGTCCCTGACTGAGCAAGTGCGGGTTTCGGTAGCGGTGGCGGTTGCGTTTGCACGCTTTTCGCCGTCGCCTCGGACCGATCGGTGTTGCAACCGCGACGGCGTCAAAATCGGAGTGGAATACGCTGAATTGGCAATGGTTGTGGGCATTCTTAGGCTCCATAGACTCTGCACAAAAATTGGAACCGAATAATGTGTGATTAGCTCTATTTGAAAAAAATCATAAAAGTGCGAAAACGGTGGTGATCTAGCGTCGAGTCAAGTTGAACCCGCTCCTTGGAGGCGCGAAGCGCCGACTGAACTTATTTTGAAGCTGAATCCTCGCGCAATAGCGCGCGCGGCTCCGTTGATTTATTATAAACAAACATAGCCATCGAAGTTTATACCGGCTTCCAAATTAGGCTAAAACCCAAAAAATAGACTTAAAATTGTAATCTAAATCGTTATTTACATCAGAAAAAATGTTCAAAAGACTAAAAATGCTTTCAAACAAAAATTTGAAAAAAGCAAAACGTTACTGCGTCTGAGGGGAATCGAACCCCTGTCGATTGCTTGGAAGGCAACCATGCTGACCATTACACCACAGACGCCCTACTTGTTTGACTTCACAAGTCCGTAGATAATCCATTTCAGCTTTAAATCCATATTATGTCCACGTTTCTATTTTTTTTTAAACTAATATTTCAGACCCGCACTCTGCTCCTCTACTGGGTGCCCTACTTCCTGAAAATGGAGCGTCCAGGCATCCATCTCACCTGGGAATCTCTCCCCTCGCTCCTCCCCTGCTCCAAACCAAAACGCCACAGCGAATCGCTCATCCGCAACGTCAAGGAAACGGAAAATGGTTCCCGAGCAAGCTCATTAGAAGTGGAGCGACGTATGCATCAGTATATAACCGCTACTGGGCTGTCGAATGGAATTTACCCTCCGCATGGGGTAAAGACCGTTCTCAGCAATGGCGGTTTGATTCACCAAAATGGAGACCAGTCGCCGCCTCAGATTAAGAGCGGATCGCCTTCGTTGGAGCCTGCTCAACAGGCGCAGTTACTCTTGTTGCAGAGGATATATCAAGAGCTTAAGGTAAGAAGCCCAAAAAAGCAAAAATAATACTAAAAAGAGATCGGCATGAGCGCTATGTAGAGTTGTGGAGACTCACATAGACGAAGCAGCGTGGCGCAGTGGAAGCGTGCTGGGCCCATAACCCAGAGGTCGGTGGATCGAAACCACTCGCTGCTAAATTTTTTTTAATTTTGCCTTACGTATTCTTGTAGTCAAAAAAGTCTGTCGACGAAGGAAATATTCCAAAATAAAAGAAAATACTTCCAATCAAAAACAAAAAACGTTTGCGTCTGAGGGGAATCGAACACCTGTCGATTGTTTGGAAGGCAACCATGCTGACCATTACACCATAGACGCTCTGCCGCGGTTAATTTGAGACTTGCATGTACACCCACTTGTCTCAAAGTTTTATTTTTTATTCACGATAGATTGGTTCACCGGCTTCAAAATTCCAAAATAATGTCTCGAACCCTGTATAGACACCTCCAGGCCCACTTTTCAAGCCAAATCACTTCCAGACCCAGACGAAAACCTAACATGTATAATTTTAGTCGATCACGAAGCGAATGATCGAGGCAGAACGCGAAGGCGACCAATCAAACAACTGGAAATTCGCAGCGATGGTCGTTGACCGTCTCTGTCTGTACATCTTCACCGTCTTCATCGTGGCTTCGGTGCTCGGAATTCTGCTCTCCGCGCCGTACCTCATCGCCTAAGTAGCCATGAGACGACGCCTAATCCCCCACATGAATATAGCTCATCTCCATGTTGTACAAAGCTACACATCCGAACAATAAAAATTATTTTCCATTTTTCTTCGACGTCTTCGACGCTTCCGGCTTCTTCATCTTGTCCATGTTGCATTGCAGCACCGAGCTGAACGCGCTTTGGAACTTGTTTACTTCTTTAGGTTTTACCTGGAACGAGGAACAGAATTAAATAAGGCTGGGAAGTCTAGACTGGACCACGCGATCCCTGTCTACCCAAAAATGCCATTTGTAGACTGAAAAGAGCCTAAAAGACACACTTTTAACTATTTCCAGCCATAAAGGTCGGTTGATCGTAGGCATGTCGGTTTTGGTCTCATTTTGATCATTTCCAGACACCTACTTCAGAAAGCGTGTCTGGAACACAGCAGCGCTCATTTCTGAAACTTCAAAAACCGTCGACCAGTCAGTTTTGGGAGCATTTCAAACACAAACCAACCGATCCTGGTGTCTGGTTTGGCCACAAATGACATCTACGAATCGGCCGAAAAGACGGTCAAATCACTGAAGAGTGTCTCACTCAGCCACACACAGGCAGCCCGTCTGCTCTACAAATTGGTTCTGCCGCTCTCAGACTGTCTGACACACTTTTAGGTTGTCAGCAGACTAGACACCCGAATTTGAGACAGCGCGTATCCAAATAGACACCTGTCTGACTTCGTTTTAGATGCTATTCCGCGTGTGATAAACACTTCCAGACCTCGTTTGACCTGTTCAGATTTCACAAGTTGGCCGAATTCGCCAGACGCTGTCTGGTCTAGGAGCGCCTCACTCAGTAAGGCACAAAGAGCCCAGGCCTTTTCAGACATCAGATAGGCGTCTGATAACGCTACAAATAGACAGACGGTTTACTCGCTGCTACACCATTTGACACGTCGCTAGACAAAATGGCTTCCAGACTAGAAATAAAGTTTAAAGAGATCTCTGTTTTAGACGCTACAGCAAGCACGCACCGTCAAACGCACCCGTCAGGAAAGTAAACATCAAGGCATTTAGGCCTTAGGCGTTTCCAGACATCAGCTAGAAGTCTGAAAACACAATTAACACAAATCCGACCAGTCTTCCCCCCGATTAAGCGTTTAAAAATGACATTTCCAAACCGGAAAGTAGTCAGCGTCCTTCTCAGACAGATCTTCTCGCTGTGAAACCAAATTCAGACCGATTCCGGCCGTTTTTCGTCTTTAAGGAGTGTCCCCCTGCCTTCCCAACATCGACCACCGATTAGATTGCATTTCCAAACCTATTCTATCCGTTAAAACCTCCGAAATCAACTCACCACGCAGCTGATCTTCTTCTTTCCCAATCGAGCACGGAACATGCACAAATTCTCCGTTTCCTTGGGCGCCTTCTTCGGATCCTTCGGGTGGGGCTTCGTCCGTCCATCGTCTGAAAACATCACTCAATAAATTAAACATCCAAACCGTCTAGACAACTCACAATGTTTCAACGTGATCGTGACAGTGTCGGAGCCGCCCATTTTCGACTTCTGGAACATGCTGTTCAGCTCGACGAGGAAAGCGTCGCTTTCGATTAGCATTTTGGAGGTGTCTGAAATTGAAAAGCGACGTAAATTTGCATAGGAATGGGCAAAATTCGCATCGAAACCACGGAGCGCATTGAAACACGTGGTTTGAGCATCAGAGTTCGACAATTCCGGTGCGGGATTGTAGACGCGAAGGCGGGACGCAGGATTGTCGTGGTGGGAGCCAGCGAGACTACATAGACTAGCGCGGCCTTTCTTCAGACCCACAAAATGGCTTCGCTTATGTCTGTTTTTCAGTGTCTAGAGGCGGGATTCGTGTGCCAAACTCAGAAGGAATGTAGAGGTGTCTGTCTAGTTCCTGGAAAAGTTGATTTTCAGCAAATTTTGACCGGTCGGCCGGTGGTGTCTTCCCACCGCTCCCTAAATCGCTCAAAATGAGGCTAAACCAGACAGATTTTGTCTGACGAAGGTCGTTTTGGCAAATTCCGACCGGTCGACCTTCGTGTATCTCACCAAAAATGACGTCATTTCGGACCGGTCAGAAGAAAAAAACGGCGAAAATAAAGATCCCCGTTTCCAAAAGACACGCTGAGACCAAACCAGACCGCTATTGTTTTTTCGACTCTTAAGCGCTGGCCACGAATGATGCGTCATGCGGCAGCGTCGCCTCGCTGCGTTTGCCGCACGACGCACGACGCATCATTCGTGTCCAGCGCTTTATTGTCTTGTCTGAGGTCATTTTAGCAAATTCCGACCGCTCCAGTGGTCAAAATTGCTCAAAATAAAGACCAAAAATCTGAAATAGAGAGTCTAAAGCAGATCGAGACGTGTTTTCAGCTTCCAAAACAGACAGGTCGTGCAAAAATCGTGCAAAAATCGACAAATTCCACCTTCTTCAACCCTCACACATCCACGTCCTGCCTTCCCAATCTCAAAAATACTCATGTGGCTCTCAAACCGGTCTTAAACTCCACAAAACCACTTTTCTCCACTTCCTGCATGTATTATCACACTTCTCATCGAACACTTCAACAAAGATCAAAGAGTAACAAAATACTAAATTGGGGGTGGGAATCTATGAGACATAATGTACATAACTGAGAATCAAGATTGTTCGTAACGAGGCTTCGAGGTGATATTGTTGGTGCGCATATGCTGCGTGATCACAACCTTCTGTGGCGGGGGTCGATGGTAGTCGTCGTCCTTGTCACGTCTCCTATCGCCATACGATCCGTAGCTTCCTCCGCCTCTGCGTCCACGCTGGTACTTCTTCTGATACCACGGCTTCGCCTCCTCGTTATACACGTTTACAATTTTAATAGCATCCATGATTCGCTCCACGGGCGGCTCGATGAAAACGACGTCTTCGATCGGCTCCTGGTCCGAGTTGGGAATCGACATCACGGCTTTTAGCTCCAACATGGCCTCCGGGGGTACGGTACCTGTGCCTTCCATCCTAGCTTGGCGCTGCTGACGTCGATTGAAGTCTTCATCACTTGGAATCAGAACCACGCACTTCCGCTGGAAATCCTTGAATTGGGTCAATCTGCGACGTCTCGTGTCGCGAGACACGTTCGTCTGGTCGATGATGTAGTTGTGCTTCCTACGGCAAGCCATATGAAGAGATCTGGTTACCGCTTTCGCTATCAGACCCATTACCATGTCCCAGCGGCCTCTGTGGACCCTTCTCCGAGGCACTCCGTTGACCTAAACATCAAAAAATGAGTCAAAAATTTTCAGAATCAATCTAAGTACCGTCATGGCGTTGGAAACGGCATCAGTGCTAATGAGGATCCAGTGCTCTTCGGGATGGTCGCGAAGGTATTTTCGGACCCAGGTGGTCTTGCCCACGGCTGGAAGACCCACCATCATGAGCACCGTGCAGTGTTCCTTGCTTTCCGGGGCCACGAGGCTGCGAACGACGGTCCTTCTTCCTTGATTGGCGCGTTCGAGAGCCAGACGGTCTCGTCTGCCATTGAGGAGGGTTTTCTGAAATGGGCAGGGTAAGTGTGAGTCTGGTTTTGTCGAAAAGTCGACAAGGACCGAAATGCTAAAAAAAACCTTTTTTCCTGACACCCCCGGCTCCTGCTCACTGGCCGTCATTTTTGGATAGTTACTATCCTATAATGACGTTTCTACAGGGTGGCCCAAAAAAATCCTCTTTCCAGACACCACGCCGGCCAGACACGCGCGCCAGATCAACTGTCTGAAATAGGCCATTTGCAGCGATTGCGCGGCGAACGACCGGTCAGATTCACGTCATTTGTTAGCGAAACCGACCGACCGGTCGTTCCCTGCGAATGAGCTTGAAATGACTTGGCTCTGTCTTGGACCTGGAGAGACTGGTCGGTTTTGAGTGAATGACGTTTCCAGACGAGCTGTCTATCGGTATCTACGGGTTAGTCCTGAGTCTGAATTTGCGTGTTTAAAGAAGGTCATGTTAGTCTAAAAACGCCATATCGTTTCTAGACAAGCAAGGATCAGCCCGTCCTAACCAGATACCGATCGCTCTTCGGTTTCAAAACGCCTCAACTGGCCTTGTTTTCAGACACGCTAGCCCTCCCCAAACTCCGATCTATCCTTGATAGGCGCTCAAATGTGCGTCTGAATAGCGCTCAAACGTCCAGAAAACCTATTTTATCGCTGCAAAGACAAGGAGCGGTCAGTTCTGGGCAAACAACGACCTCTCATCGACCTCAAAACGCTCCAAATGGCCTCGTTCCCAGACACGCCAGCTCCCAAAACGTCTCCCAGACACATAACCACCCTTTCCTTCTACTAACCTCCACAGTTCCGTATCGCCTTCCAACTTCCACCCGAAATTCACCGCAACTTTGCAGTTCTTCGTCGCAATATGCGGGAAAATGGCCAAACCAGTTGGTAAATCGAAGTCCGCGAAGGATACTCCAAGGTAGGAGTCGTTCTTGTAATACTCAATCGTCCGATTGTTGAGGTCCTAAACCAATTTTCACACATACCAGGTCAATTCTAAAAAAAGTCGTATCTTACCAAAACCGTCGTCACAACGTCTCCCACGTCGAGCAACTCTCCGTACTCTGAAAACTGCGAATTCAAGATCTTCCTTCCCTGCATGTCGAACGCATAGGAGTTTGCAGCCTCACCAAGCTAAACAGAAGCAGAAAATAGCAGAATTCAGGAAATCGAATCGCCTACCACGTGCATAAAGCTTTTGCCCGAGTCAACGGACCAGCCAACGCGCACGTCGTGGGGCGTGACCTCCTCAAAGGGCACATGTCGGATCGACAAGAATTCGAGGATCTAGAGACCAGGTAGAGATTAGACACGTGTAAATCAACAGACACACAACAATAAATAGGTAATACAAAAGTATGATTTGACATTCGCCAGAATTTCAGAGCACAAAACCCATGTACATCATTAGCCTTTATTATCGCCACCACATGGAATGAAAAACTCATTAAAACATCTGATCTAGAAAACGGGTGAAATAAGTGCTCGCTTACCTTGATTTGATACGCGTAACGACTCGCGGGTGCGTGTGCGGCACGTTCCTTAATCGCAAAGCCGTAGTTCGTTTTCACGCCGCCGTACATCAGCGCGAAGCCGTCGCTCACGTCTGGGTCGACGACGTGTTTGTCTTCCGTCGAAGCTTTGACGTTTAGGTCTGCGTTGACTGAAATGGAGAAGAGAGTCAGATTTGAGACAGGAGATGGCGGTTTATCTACAACGATAGGTCATTTCTAGACAAAAAAAGTTTCCGGTGGTGCACCTGGAAACCTATTTTGAACATTTTCAGACATGAAGACCGGTTGGTCATGGGCATGTCTTGTCTACAGGGTGGTCAAAAAACCCTTTGGCCAAACAACACGCTGGTTAGACACGCGCGCCTGATCCACTGTCTGAAACTGGTCACGACCGGTCGGTTTCACGTTATTACAAAAGAAATTTTATTAGAAAGACCGACCGGTCGTTCGCGACGATTGAATCCGCTCTGTCTGGCCAATGAGCAGAGGCCATGGGTGTCTGTCTTTTTTTGGCCCACCTATACAGGGTAGTCCGAAAAAAGGAGCTAGACTAGACAGCTGGAGCCTGTCTGGAAAAGTTATTTGCAGCACGCGCTTAAGGGGGTTTTATAGTTCAGCACGCACGCTTCACGCATTTTTTGCTGTTTTGCTGCCGCTTCATTTCTGGAACGCGCTCGCGCCAACCGAACTACGCGCGAGCAGCAAATTCAAAAAACGCAAAGCAAATCGAGATTTCATCTGCTGACGCGGTTTTATAGTTCGATGCGCGTGTTCGAAAAGTGGAGAATTCCGAGTTCATTTCCATGTTTGAAACACAGCAAATACAGAAGAAATAATTTAAACGCGTTATAAACGACAAATTCAACAAAATTTGCGGTCGAGCGCTCGATTTCGGTCTTCAAAATAGCCAAACGCCGTCCAATTTTTGTCAGAACGGAACCGCAACCCTTAAAAATGCATTGCAAGCAGAAATCAGACCTCAAGTCATAATATTTGGGCTTAGGAGCCCCGAATACCCGCCACTCAACCCTCCATTTCCAAAAAAACGCGCCTTCTCCAGATTCCTTGCCGGTCGAAGGCGGCAGCAACATTTTGAGACGCTCGCTTCATTCGTCGTGGGTGGCTTTTGAAGCGCCGATTTCGCTTTTGAAGCGCGCTTCAAACGCAACTCGGAACGCACTTTGCAACTACAGGGTGGTCCAAAAAAAATCCTTTTGCCAGACACCTCCGGCTGACCGCTCACTGGCCAGACGGAGCGGAGTCATTTCGAGCTCAGTCGCGAGGAACGGCCGGTCGGTTTCGCTAACAAATAACGTGAAACCACCGGTCGTCTGCCCCGCGCACGCCCAGAATGGGGCTCTTCTGTCTGGCCAGTGAGCGGCCAGCCGGAGGTGTCTGGCGAAAAGATTTTTTTTTTTTGGCCACCCTGTATAAAACCCAATTTAGTGATGAACCCGTCGGAATTGTCTTCGAATGAACCGGTCGGAATCGTCGCTGCAAATAACTTTTCCAGACAAGCGCTCCAGCTCTCTGGTCTAGCTCCTTTTTTCCGACCAGCTTCACTTTGGCCATTTTCAGATGCGAAGACCAGTCGATCTTACAAGGTGGTCCAAAAAACGGAGCTAGACCAGACAGCTCCGTTTTTTGGACCATCCTGTACTCATGTCTATTCAAGAACCACCAAAGCATCATTTTGAACATTTCCAGACGGTGATGCTCCTGGAAACTCGTCTTATTCATTTTCAGACATGAAGACCGGTCGGTCATGAGCCTGTCTGTTCAACCACCCATCCCCCACCTCATATTCAACCCTCTTCCAACCTGGGACCTGTCGGTTCTCTGGATCTCTGGCCCTCCCCGACCCGCAACTTACAGTAATCCAACTCAAACGCTGCATCACCCACAGGCTCGTCCTCATCGACCACCACGGTCTTCTTCTTCTCCGCCTTCTTATGCGGAAGCCCAGCGGCAGCAGCAAACAGCGCATCGCCGTCCTCTTCATCGGACTCCGGCACCGGCTCTCCGTGAAATTCCAATTCCTTAGGAAGGTCGTCCTCCGGTTCTGACACTTCTCCAGGCTCTGGGAACTCCTGTGCGTACTCGATTATTTCTTCTAAAAACTCTCATATCAGAGAAACGCACCAAACTCTCTGCTCACCTTTCACAGCCGCCTTGGAACTAAGGCTCGTTAGGACGTCCGAAGCGCGTTTCATTAGCTCCCTTGGATCCTTGAGCAGCGCTGGGTCGATGATCCTCGAGACGTCGTTCTCCTTGCCTTCCTCGATCTCCATGATCTCGTCGTCCTGCTCCAGTTTCCCCAGTCTGTCCAAGAGGCCCTCGACAACCTCTTTCACGTCCTTCTTGATCTGCTCGTCCTCGTCAACTTTCGGTGGCGTCACCTCTTTTTGCTTCGAATAGAGGTTCTGCAAGATCGAAGCCACGGATTTCAGCAGGTCCGAGGAGAACGCTGGAGCTGCTGCGGGGGGTTCCTCTGGCACGTAAGGCTCTGGACTCTCCTTTGAAACTTCCTTATCACCTTCCATAGGTGCTTCTTTAGCAGAACCGTTAGAAGCGTGGCTAGGAGGACGCTGTTCCTCTTGCTCTGGCGTCACTGCTTCGGTCACAATCTCTCCTACAATAGGTAGAGGTTCCGACGTGTCCATCGGCTCCTCAGCACCGAAAATTGGTGGCGGAGGCGGCGGAGGGAGGAGATCACAAGGAGGTCTTGGAGGCGAGGGCAGTCTTGAGTATTCCTGCCCTGTAGCCTCAGCCTTGGGCTCAATCTTCTGCACCTTGGGACTCTTCGGTCTCACGACGGGCGAAGGAGTGTCGTTCTTGTCCGAGCCTTCGTTAAACCTAAAGTTCCGAATCGAAGCGCTGTCGCTGGAAAGCGGCGTCGAAGGAGCCGAAGGTGTGTTGAAGGAAACGTCGATCGAGAGCGCTTGGCGCTTATCCACAGATCCAGGAGCCGCGTTGGAGCTTGAGCTTCCAGCGGTGCTGAAGCGTCTCTTGGAGAGCTCGATGTTGCGCAGTTCGGCTTGTTTCTCTTCGTTGGTCTTGAATTTGGACGCCAGCATCTTCGATTGCTTGTCCAGGATCGTGTCGAAGATATCCAGCGATCTGACTTTGGTTGGGAGAGCGCGGCTTGGGAGGACGATCGACTGAAAATGCAAGAATTAACACCAAAACCTTACTTACTCATTTCTAAACAGATCATATGTCGGTGTCTGGAAAAAGGTTTTTTTTGGCCCACCCTGTAGCTAACACACTCCTTCGACGCCGTGTTAGCTACACGGTGGGCCAAAAAAAACCTTTTTCCAGACACCGCGCCGGCCAGACACGCGCGCCTGATCCACTGTCTGCAACCGATCATTTCTTAGCGAAACCGACCGGTGGTTCGCGACTAATGAGCTTGAAATGACTCCGCTCTGTCTGGACGGTGTCTGTCCGGCGCGGTGTCTGGAAAAAGGGTTTTTTGGCCCACCCAGTAGACAACACCAGGAACTTCCCTTTGGCCACTTCTAACTAAAAAACCAGTCGGTCATGGGTTCGAATGGACAACAGACCGAGAAATTCTTATTTTAGTCATTTCCAGACGATCAATTGGTCACTATCTGCTAAGAAATGATCATTTAGGTCATTTTTAGACAGGAATACCGGTCGGTCGTAGGATGGACGGGCAAAAAACAAAAATTTCATTTGGTCATTTCCAGACATGACGACTGATCGGTCATACATGGTGGGCCAGAAACATAAACGGTTCGGTCAGACATCTCTGGCCTCTGATCACTGGCCAAACAGAGCACAGTCATTTCTACTAGCTCACTAGTCGCTTGGTTTCGATAACAAATAACGCGAAACCGCTCTCTGGCCCAACTTCTTTTTTGGGACACCCTGTAGACTTCAGCATTACAGGGTGATTCAAAAAAATAAGGACTGGCCAGACAGCTCCGGCTCGCCGCTCGCTCGCCAGATAAAAGAGCCCCATTCGTGGGGCGTGCAGGACAGACAACCGGTCGGTTTCACGTTATTTGTTAGCGAAACTGACCGGTCGTTCCTCGCGACTGCGACTGACATGAGCTCGAAATGACTCCGCTCCGTCTGACCAGTGAGCGACGAGCCGGAGCTGTCTGGCCAGTCCTTATTTTTTTGAATCACCCTGTATTTTGGTCATTTCCAGACAGAAACCCGGCTAGTCAACCGCTCCTGCCCACTTTAACGCCACCAATGACCCAAACCTCTCTGACTACCCTGCAAGTGCTGAATTCTTACCTTCTTCTTCTGCACCTCCTTGGGCTCCTCACTAACCACCTGCTTCGACGTACATTCCTTGGAATTCTTCCTTTGAGGCACAGGAACGCGATCCGCTCCAATCTTGATTTTGATCTTAGGGACCACTGCCTAAAATTGCACTTTTAGACACATTCACTAATGTAGACGTGGATATACCGCCTCAGCTTCCATCGCAGAGCTATCGCGCTTCCTTTTCACCGCCTTGCTGTCCTTCTTCTGCGCTTTCAGCGTGTTTTCCTCCACTGGCTTCTTATCGGTTCTCACTGGACTCTTCGGGTCTTCCTTAGGCGTTTCCGGGACTTCTGGCTCCATAACCGCTGCCTAAAATTGCAATTTTAGCCTGATTCTCGCATGTTTATAACTCACTGGATCAGCTTCCACCGCAGAACTGTCCTGCTCCCTCTTCACTACCTTCTTAAATTCCTTCTGCGCTGTTGGCATCTTTTCCTCTACTAGCTTATTCTCTGCTTTCGATGGACTCTTCGACTCTTCCTTAGCCGTTTCAGGAGCTGCTGGCTCCATAAACGCTGCCTAAAATTGCAATTTTAACCCTATTCTTAAATGGTAATAACACTCACCGGCTCAGCTTCCACCGCAGAACTGTCGCGCTTGCTCTTCGCCACCTTCTTCAGCTCCTTCTTCTGCGCTTTGGGCATTTTTTCCTCCACGGGACTCTTTGGCTCTTCCTTGGGCGTTTCAGGAGCTTTCGGCTCCATAAACGTTGCCTAAAATTGCAATTTCAACCCGATTCTTAAATGCCAATAACACTCACCGGCTCAGCTTCTACCGCAGAACTGTCGCGCTTGCTCTTCGCCACTTTCTTCGGTTCCTTTTTCTGCGCTTTGGGCGTTTTTTCCTCCACTGGCTTCTTCTCGGCCTTCACTGGACTCTTCGCAGGCGTTTTCGGCTTCACATCCACGACTGCCGCTGCTGTCTCCTCCACCTTTGTCGTCGCGGAGCATCCCATCCGCTCCAACTCCACCGCCTCCACCAAACGGTCCGCGAGCACATGTTGAGGCCCTGTAGCGTTTAAACCACGACTCGTCAGCTCAGATTTCAATCTGGAGGCTGGCAAGAGCGGGATAATGCTCGGGTTAAGCGTGCTGCCAGTGGCTCCACCGGCGGCCGAACGACGGCTGCTGCGGGTTGACATTGCGACAGCGAGCTGCGCTTTGAAGTGTTCTGAAATTGAACACGAAATTGCGCGAAATTTTGAAACCACAAAAAACGATGAGCGTGATGGCGAAAACAACAACAGCGAGCGCGGGAGACCGAGCGAGAGCGAAATGCAAATTGTCGCTGCGACGAACGAGCGACGAATACGACAGGCACGTCGTGTCGGAACCAAATGTATTTCGAAAAAGAAGTGCGATTTCGTCATAAAACAGCTGTTTTCAGGCCGTTTTCGAGGCTTCCGTGGTCGTCGTGGCTAACTGCGTTGAACACGACGACAGTGAAGACGTTGAAGCGCTAAAATAACGCAAAATCAGACCAGAAAAGATTTCAAAAAGCACATTTCGGTCACTGACCCTTCGGAGGTCGTCGTGGTGGCCGTAGATCCGCTCGACGTCGCTGTGGATCCGCTGGAAGTCGTCACACTGGTTTCAGAGGTCGGTGCCAAGGCTGTGATGGAGTTGAGACTCGATCCTGCGTTGGCCTCCGGGATCGAAACGTTCACCGTCGACGTAGAAGAAGACAAAAGAGGTCCTTCGGGACTTGGCATCTGCGTGGACGTGTAGGAGGGCGAAGACATCAAATTGTTCCCAGCCGGCGTTCCCTGGGAGTAATCGTACGCGGTGGGCTGATTCATCTCGTTCAGATTCACCGTCAGAAGGCTTCTCAGCATGTCCTCTCTCTGTGACGGACCTAAAACTCATAAAATCACCTGAATTTAATACACAAAAACAAACCTGGATTCGGACTCTTGGCCATCGCATTCTCGGCCAACTCCTTCTTCTGTGATTCAGTCAGCTTGGCGGTGTTGAAAAGCGGCTGAAGCGACACAAACGACACTTCCATCTTCTTGCTGACTTTCATAACTGAAGCGCGATTCTTTTCGATGCCACAATAGAACGGCGCGGAGAAAACAGTCACCAACTGCTGGTCAGCGAAGAACTGATGCCCTTCTGGACGACTTCATGGGCACGAACGATCAGGTCGATGTCCAGCTTCTTGCAAAATTCTTTGATCGTTTCGTCGCCGAACATCCAAGAAGCGTTGCGGACCTTGTTGTATTGCCACTTGCAGCAGGCGTCGTTGGTTGGGTCCGACCACATCAGGTCCAAAGGGATGCCGCTATCACATTCCTTCGCTGTGCGAGGCTTCTGAAAACGTCAAAAAACAATAAAAAAAAAACACAACAAAAAGAGAGAAAAATATCTTCCCATGCCGGGAATCGAACCCGGGCCGCGTGGGTGAAAGCCACGAATCCTAACCACTAGACCACATGGGAGGTCCCAAGGAAAAGTCAAGATCGCATATAAATGCGCGAAGTGTTTCGAATTTGAAAAGCGAAAACCAAAAAAAAAACAATTTAAAAACAAAACGTCCGAAATTCGCCAAACTTAAGTTTGCTTCAAAACGCCAAAAAGCTAAGGAAGCGAAGCTCTATAGAGCGTAAATTAGCCCAAAACGTGGTCAAAAATAACCAAAACGTAAAGTCAAGGCTTGAGAAACCAAAAATGACCAAAAACGAAATAAGCGACGTTTGAAAGCGCGTATGCTAACCCAAAACGCCCCGAAAACTTCACAAACATACCGGAAGGTTCCTCAAACTGTCCCAATTCTTGATATGCGGCGAGATGCCTCCATGCATGCAGAGAATCCTATCTCCAACCAGAGCACATAGCGGCAACTCGTTGAAACAGGCCTGGAACTTCTTCCAAACGTGTACGCTTCGTTTCCTGCGGACTTCGTCGTAGAATCCGTAGTAGCGGTTCATCTTCGCGCACTCGTGGTTGCCCCTAAGCAAGTCGATCATGTTTGGATAGCGAACCTTGTAGCAGAACAGGAGCATCACGACCTAAAACCCAAAAATAGCCATTTTCTCGCCATTTTTCAAGGCTTACCTCAAATGACTGCTTGCATCTGTCTACATAGTCGCCCAAAAACAGCAATTTGGTTTCGGGAGGCGCTCCTACAATCGAGATGAACCTTAAAAGGTCGTCCAGCTGCCCGTGGACGTCACCGAAGATGACCACAGGAGCTTCAACTTCAATCAGGGTCGGCTGAGGGTACGTAAGCTCCTTCACCTAAAATTTTAAGCCTAAGATGGCACCAAAAACCCGAACTTACAGCATCAATGATGGAGACGACTTGCTGCTGGGTGAATCCGTCCAAATGCTGCCAACGGCGAATACGGTAGATCATACGTTCCGCCAGCACCATCAGCTCCGCGTGGCGCTTCGCCATCGCCACGAGTCCGTCTGTCTTTTGTGAGTAGCTCGTGTTCGCAGCGCTCATCAGTGAAAGCATCTCGAAGGCTTCTTGACGCACAAGCGAACGGCCGACCACACCACACGGGTTCACAGAGGAGTAAGAAGGACTTGTCTGAAAGAGGGCTGTCTGTCTGAAAGAGGGCTGTCTGAAATATGGACAGATGAGGGTGAAAACGGTAGACAGGAGCTGAAAAACGACCGGTTTTTTATGGCCAGGAAATGAACGTTTTTCAGACAGAAACGGTCAAGCTGAAAATCAGTCGCCTAGCAGACACCTGGACAGCTCTAGACGCTGCTGCAAGACAGAACCCCAACACCGACCAATTCGCAATCGTTAAACGCCAAACAAGACCTCAATTTCAGACAAAAATGGATTGGATCGCTAGAACTGCAGGATTTTAAAAAAGCCTAATTTCGGGAGTGCGCGGAGCAGACGACCGGTCGGTTTCACGTTATTTGTTAGCGAAACCGACCGGTCGTTCCTCGCGACTGAGCTTGAAATGACTCCGCTCCGTCTGGCCAGTGAGCGGCGAGCCGGAGCTGTCTGGTCAGACTTTTTTTGGACCACCCTGTACATCTACGAGAGACGCCGCTAGACAAAAGTTACAAACCGACAGTTTCGTGAAAGTAACAATCCAGAAATTACCTATTTTCAGAAAACGGTCGAGCTGACAATCAACTGTTTACAGGGTGGCCCAGAAAAAAAGGGTCTGGAATGAGCGGGTGCCGGGGTGTCTGGTGCGAATCATTCGGAGCACACGCACTGCAAGCGAACCGGTCGGAATTCCGTCCGCATTCGGGTGGAAATCGAAGGAAAGCGGGGTTAAAATTTATCGTTTTTGTTTCTCATTTTTTCCGCAACCGATTTCGTAAAATGTGTGGAGTTGGAGCAAAAGCGAACAAAAAAATGGGCGAAATTTTGCCAAAAGCGGAAGATATGAGCCTAGAGGGGTTGCGGGAAGAATCAGGAAGAAAAGCGCTGAATGTCGCACGATTTTCCTGTCTTCCACGCAAATTCGGACAGAATTCCGACTGGTTCGCTTGCATTCCGCTCATTCCAGACCCTTTTTTTCTGGGCCACCCTGTATAACAGTCACCAAAAGGGTCATCTAGGGTGGACGGCGCCCCAAAGTCAACCGGGTCGCCACCGCTTCACACAGAAATAACCCCTATTGTCAGACAAACGCAGCCCTCTGCCACATTTACACCCCACATCTGTCTGAAAACGTCTCCTTCTACCGTAAACCACAAATAGCGGCCGTCTTAACCTTCTTACATCCTTCAAACTCCCAAAACCTAAATTGTTAACTTTATCAAATTTTCAACTCCCACACACGATTAATAGACAACCAAAACACCAAATCGTGAATTCAATGCATGCTCTCCTATATTCTTCTCTCGTTGTCGCACCTTCCGGGAGCGTAGAATTCCATCGCGTCGGCGTCCAGCAGATCCGGGTCCTAAACTAGTGAACGTAGTAAAAAATTTTTGCATCTCAGGTTCTAAAATAGGCCGAAAACGTACCTCAACGATTGATCCATTGGTCACACCGTATCCCAGAGAGTCGTTAAGGTTCAACATGGCGAAGAGGCCGCTGACCTCGTCGATCACTTGCATCTCAGGTTCTGGCGACGATTCTGGCTCATGGCTCGGGAAGTCTTCTGCAAATAGCTACCGTAATCCAAGCAAATAGGGAGAGGTTAAGCTTACCATAAGGAGGCGGTGCAGGATGCGCTTCCATATCCATAATATCCGCGATATCGTCATCATTGATTTGGTAAAGAAACGCCATATGAGGGGGCTGAATGTCGACTTCTTCGTGCGACGCTGCAGCAGCTGTAGATCTATAAGAAGCCGGCGTTTCTTGCACATTCGTGTTCCCAAACAGTTCTTCATAAGCCGGAGGAGGGTAAGCGTAAGGCGTAGACACATCTGCGACGCTTTCCACTGGATTCGGATGCCTTGGAGGTCGATATTCCACAGGCAAGTGAACGTTCTGCTCGTATTTCGAAGGTTCTTGATTCTGTCTCTTCGCTGGAGGGCCGCCAGACTCTGCGAAACGATTTCCGCAGTACTCAGCGTTGCGACGTCTTCTGAGCGTGCGGGGAGGCAGAAGAGCCTCGTCATGGGTAGACATTTGGCTGGCAATCTCGGCGAGACGGTCTTGTTCTTCTCTGCGTTGAGCTTCGCGTGCGCTTGTGTGAAAAACCAGACAGATTTTGTCTGACGAAGGTCGTTTTGGCAAATTCCGACCGGTCGACCTTCGTGTATCTCACCAAAAATGACGTCATTTCGGACCGGTCAGAAGAAAAAAACGGCGAAAATAAAGATCCCCGTTTCCAAAAGACACGCTGAGACCAAACCAGACCGCTATTGTTTTTTCGACTCTTAAGCGCTGGCCACGAATGATGCGTCATGCGGCAGCGTCGCCTCGCTGCGTTTGCCGCACGACGCACGACGCATCATTCGTGTCCAGCGCTTTATTGTCTTGTCTGAGGTCATTTTAGCAAATTCCGACCGCTCCAGTGGTCAAAATTGCTCAAAATAAAGACCAAAAATCTGAAATAGAGAGTCTAAAGCAGATCGAGACGTGTTTTCAGCTTCCAAAACAGACAGGTCGTGCAAAAATCGTGCAAAAATCGACAAATTCCACCTTCTTCAACCCTCACACATCCACGTCCTGCCTTCCCAATCTCAAAAATACTCATGTGGCTCTCAAACCGGTCTTAAACTCCACAAAACCACTTTTCTCCACTTCCTGCATGTATTATCACACTTCTCATCGAACACTTCAACAAAGATCAAAGAGTAACAAAATACTAAATTGGGGGTGGGAATCTATGAGACATAATGTACATAACTGAGAATCAAGATTGTTCGTAACGAGGCTTCGAGGTGATATTGTTGGTGCGCATATGCTGCGTGATCACAACCTTCTGTGGCGGGGGTCGATGGTAGTCGTCGTCCTTGTCACGTCTCCTATCGCCATACGATCCGTAGCTTCCTCCGCCTCTGCGTCCACGCTGATACTTCTTCTGATACCACGGCTTCGCCTCCTCGTTATACACGTTTACAATTTTAATAGCATCCATGATTCGCTCCACGGGCGGCTCGATGAAAACGACGTCTTCGATCGGCTCCTGGTCCGAGTTGGGAATCGACATCACGGCTTTTAGCTCCAACATGGCCTCCGGGGTACGGTACCTGTGCCTTCCATCCTAGCTTGGCGCTGCTGACGTCGATTGAAGTCTTCATCACTTGGAATCAGAACCACGCACTTCCGCTGGAAATCCTTGAATTGGGTCAATCTGCGACGTCTCGTGTCGCGAGACACGTTCGTCTGGTCGATGATGTAGTTGTGCTTCCTACGGCAAGCCATATGAAGAGATCTGGTTACCGCTTTCGCTATCAGACCCATTACCATGTCCCAGCGGCCTCTGTGGACCCTTCTCCGAGGCACTCCGTTGATCTAAACATCAAAAAATAAGTCAAAAATTTTCAGAATCAATCTAAGTACCGTCATGGCGTTGGAAACGGCATCAGTGCTAATGAGGATCCAGTGCTCTTCGGGATGGTCGCGAAGGTATTTTCGGACCCAGGTGGTCTTGCCCACGGCTGGGAGACCCACCATCATGAGCACCGTGCAGTGTTCCTTGCTTTCCGGGGCCACGAGGCTGCGAACGACGGTCCCTTCTTCCTTGATTGGCGCGTTCGAGAGCCAGACGGTCTCGTCTGCCATTGAGGAGGGTTTTCTGAAATGGGTGAAATGGTTTTCTGAAATGGTAAGTGTGAGTCTGGCTTTGGGTGTCTTTAGGAGATCCGAGCGTCGAAAAGTCGACAAGGACCAAAATGCTAAAAAACCTTTTTTCCAGACACCCCCGCCTCCTGCTCACTGGCCGTCCTAAGTCTGAATTTTAGTGTTTAAAGTAGGTCATGTTAGTCTAAAAACACTATCTCGTTTAGACAAGCAAGGATCAGTCCGTCCTAACCAGATACCGATCGCTGATCGGTTTCAAAACGCCTCAACTGGCCTTGTTTTCAGACACGCTAGCCCTCCCCAAACTCCGATCTATCCTAGATAGGCGCTCAAATGGGTGTCTGAATAGCGCTCAAACGTCCAGAAAACCTATTTTATCGCTGCACGGACAAGGAGCGGTCAGTTCTGGGCAAACAACAACCTCTCATCGACCTCAAAATGCTCCAAATGACCTCGTTCCCAGACATGCCAGCTCCCCAGACGTCTTCCAGACACCTAACGACCCTTTCACTTTACTAACCTCCACAGTTCCGTATCGCCTTCCAACTTCCACCCGAAATTCACCGCAACTTTGCAGTTCTTCGTCGCAATATGCGGGAAAATGGCCAAACCAGTTGGTAAATCGAAGTCCGCGAAGGATACTCCAAGGTACGAATCGTTCTTGTAGTACTCGATCGTCCGGTTGTTAAGGTCCTAAACCAATTTTCACACATACCAGGTCAATTCTTAAAAAAGTCGTATCTTACCAAAACCGTCGTCACAACGTCTCCCACGTCGAGCAACTCTCCGTACTCTGAAAACTGCGAATTCAAGATCTTCCTTCCCTGCATGTCGAACGCATAGGAGTTTGCAGCCTCACCAAGCTAAACAGAAGAAGAAAATAGCAGAATTCAGGAAATCGAATCGCCTACCACGTGCATAAAGCTTTTGCCCGAGTCAACGGACCAGCCAACGCGCACGTCGTGGGGCGTAACCTCCTCAAAGGGCACATGTCGGATCGACAAGAATTCGAGGATCTAGAGATCAGGAAGAGATTAGACACGTGTAAATCAACAGACACACAACAATAAATAGGTAATACAAAAGTATGATTTGACATTCGCCAGAATTTCAGAGCACAAAACCCATGTACATCATTAGCCTTTATTATCGCCACCACATGGAATGAAAAACTCATTAAAACATCTGATCTAGAAAACGGGTGAAATAAGTGCTCGCTTACCTTGATTTGATACGCGTAACGACTCGCGGGTGCGTGTGCGGCACGTTCCTTAATTGCGAAACCGTAGTTCGTTTTCACACCGCCGTACATCAGCGCGAAGCCGTCGCTTACGTCTGGGTCGACGACGTGTTTGTCTTCCGTCGAAGCTTTAACGTTTAGGTCTGCGTTGACTGAAATGGAGAAGAGAGTCAGATTTGAGACAGGAGATGGCGGTTTATCTACAACGATAGGTCATTTCTAGACAAAAGAAGTAGCCGGTGGTGCAACTGGAAACCTATTTTGAACATTTTCAGACATGAAGACCAGTTGGTCATGGGCATGTCTTGTCTACAGGGTCGTCAAAAAAATCCTTTGGCCAAACAACACGCCGGCTAGACACGCGCGCCTGATCCACTGGCTGAAACCGGTCACGACCGGTCGGTTTCATGTTATTAGAAAAAAAATTTTATTAGAAAGACCGACCAGTCGTTCGCGACGATTGACTTCGCTCTGTCTGGCCAGTGAGCAGAGACTGTGGGTGTGTCTTTTTTTGGCCCACCTGTACACGGTGGACCGAAAAAAAGCCAGACAGCTGGAGCGCCTGTCTGGAAAAGTTATTTGCAGCGCGCGCTCAAGGGGGTTTTATAGTTCAGCGCGCGCGCTTCACGCATTTTTTGATGTTTTCCTGCCGATTCATTTCTGGAACGCGCTCGCGCCAACCGAAATACGCGCGAGCAGCGAATTCAAAAAACGCAAAGCAAATCGAGATTTCACCTGCTGACGCGGTTTTATAGTTCGGTGCACGTGTCAAAAGTGGAGTCATGTGTGCGCTGTGAACGAAATATATTTTGGTCATACATCATAAGAACGCCACGGTAATCGCTCCAACGGACTAACAAAATATTTGGCAAAATTCCATCTCAAATTCCATCAAAATTACATCTCCGGCTTTCAAATTCCCGAATTCCAAGCTCATTTCCGCTTTAAGCACAGCAAATACAAAAGAAATAATTTAAACGCGTTATAAACGACAAAATCAACAAAATTTGCGGTCGAGCGCTCGATTTCGGTCTTCAAAATGACCAAACACCGTCCAATTTTTGTCAGAACAGAACCGCAACCCTCAAAAATGAATTGCAAGCAGATATCAGACCTCAAGCCATAATATTTGGGCTTAGGAGCACCGAATACACGCCACTCAACCTCCATTTCCAAAAAAACGCGCATTCTCCAGATTCCTTGCCGGTCGGAGGCGCCAGCAACATTTTGTGACGCTCGCTTCATTCGTCGGGGGTGGCTTTTGAAGCGTCGATTTCGCTTTTGAAGCGCGCTTCAAACGCAACTCGGAACGCACTTTGCAACTACAGGGTGGCCCAAAAAAAATCCTTTTGCCAGACACCTCCGGCTGACCGCTCACTGGCCAGACGGAGCGGAGTCATTTCGAGCTCAGTCGCGAGGAACGGCCGGTCGGTTTCGCTAACAAATAACGTGAAACCACCGGTCGTCTGCCCCGCGCACGCCCAGAATGGGGCTCTTCTGTCTGGCCAGTGAGCGGCCAGCCGGAGGTGTCCGGCGAAAAGATTTTTTTTTGGCCACCCTGTATAAAACCCAATTTAGTGATGAACCCGTCGGAATTGTCTTCGAATGAACCGGTCGGAATCGTCGCTGCAAATAACTTTTCCAGACAAGCGATCCAGCTCTCTGGTCTAGCTCCTTTTTTCCGACCAGCTTCACTTTGGCCATTTTCAGATGCGAAGACCAGTCGATCTTACAAGGTGGTCCAAAAAACGGAGCTAGACCAGACAGCTCCGTTTTTTGGACCACCCTGTACTCACGTCTATTCAAAAACCTTCAAAGCCTGATTTTGAACATTTCCAGACGGTGATGCTACTGGAAACTCGTTTTTTTCATTTTCAAACATGAAGACCGGTCGGTCATGAGCCTGTCTGCTCTGGATCTCTAGCCCTCCCCTGGCCCGCAACTTACAGTAATCCAACTCAAACGCCGCATCACCCACAGGCTCGTCCTCATCGACCACCACGGCCTTCTTCTTCTCCGCCTTCTTATGCGGAAGCCCAGCGGCAGCAGCAAACAGCGCATCGCCGTCCTCTTCATCGGACTCCGGCACCGGCTCTCCGTGAAATTCCAGCTCCTTAGGAAGGTCGTCCTCCGGTTCTGACACTTCTCCAGGCTCTGGGAATTCCTGTGCGTACTCGATTATTTCTTCTAAAAACTCTCATATCAGAGAAACGCACCAAACTCTCTGCTCACCTTTCACAGCCGCCTTGGAACTAAGGCTCGTTAGGACGTCCGAAGCGCGTTTCATTAGCTCCCTTGGATCCTTGAGCAGCGCTGGGTCGATGATCCTCGAGACGTCGTTCTCCTTGCCTTCCTCGATCTCCATGATCTCGTCGTCCTGCTCCAGTTTCCCCAGTCTGTCCAAGAGGCCCTTGACAACCTCTTTCACATCCTTCTTGATCTGCTCGTCCTCGTCAACTTTCGGTGGCGTCACCTCTTTTTGCTTCGAATAGAGGTTCTGCAAGATTGAAGCCACGGATTTCAGCAGGTCCGAGGAGAACGCTGGAGCTGCTGCGGGGAGTTCCTCTGGCACGTAAGGCTCTGGACTCTCCTCTGAAGCTTCCTTAGCACCTTCCTTAGGTGCTTCTTTAACAGAACCGTTAGAAGCGTGGCTAGGAGGACGCTGTTCCTCTTGTTCTGGAGTCACTGCTTCGGTCACGATCTCTCCTACGATAGGTAGAGGTTCCGACGTGTCCATCGGCTCCTCAGCACCGAAAATTGGTGGCGGAGGCGGCGGAGGGAGAAGATCACAAGGAGGTCTTGGAGGCGAGGGCAGTCTGGAGTATTCCTGGCGCTTATCCACAGATCCAGGAGCCGCGTTGGAGCTTGAACTTCCAGCGGTGCTCAAGCGTCTCTTGGAGAGCTCGATGTTGCGCAGTTCGGCTTGCTTCTCTTCGTTGGTCTTGAATTTGGACGCCAGCATCTTCGATTGCTTGTCCAGGATCGTGTCAAAGATATCCAGCGATCTGACTTTGGTTGGGAGAGCGCGGCTTGGAGGACGATCGACTGAAAATGCAAGAATTAACACTGAAACCTTATTTACTCATATCTAGATAGATCATATTCGTGTTAGCTACAGGGTGGGCCTAAAAACCCTTCAAAACTTCACTTTGGCCACTTCTAACTAAAAAACCAGTTGGTCATGGGTTCGAATGGACAACAGACCAAAAAATTCTTTCATTTCCAGACATGAAGATCAATTGGTCGCCATCTGTTCAACGGTCTCATTTAGATCATTTTTAGACAGGAATACCGGTCGGTCGTAGGATGGACGGGCAAGAAACCAAAAATTTCATTTGGTCATTTCCAGACATGACGACTAATCGGTCATACATGGTGGGCCAAAAACACAAACGGTTTGGTCAGACATCTCTGGTCTCTGCTCATTGGCCACACAGAGCACAGTCATTTCTACTAGCCCACTAGTCGCGACCGAAACCGACCGACCGGTCGGTTTCGATAACAAATAAGGAGCCCAACTTCTTTTTTGGGAGACCCTGCAGACAACAGCATTACAGGGTGATTTAAAAAAGGACTGGCCAGACAGCTCCGGGTCGCTCGCCAGACAGAAGAGCCCCATTCGCGGGGCGTGCGAAACAGACGACCGGTCAGTTTCACGTTATTTGTTAGCGAAACTGAACGGTCGTTCCTCGCGACTGACGTGAACTCGAAATGACTCCGTTCCGTCTGGCCAGTGAGCGACGAGCCGGAGCTGTCTGGCCAGTCCTTTTTTTTGAATCACCCTGTATTTTGGTCATCAACGGGGCTGTGCGCGCTATTGCGCGAGGTTTCTGTTTCAAGATATGTTTCAAGTCGGCGCTTCGCGCCTCCAAAAAGACATGAGCGCACCGATCTATTTCGCAGTTTCTTAAATTTTTTCGAAATACTGTAAATTATATATAATTTGGTTCGAAATTTTGCGCATATTCGATTGAAACCAAAAACACCCGCAACTGTGGCCAATTTGGCGTTTGCGGCACCAATTTAGGCGGCGACGCAGTTGCAAAACCGACCGGTTCGCGGCGACGGCGAAACACGTGCAAACGCAAATGGCGCCGCTACCGTAACCCGCTTTCACTCAATCAGGCAACTCGCGTGACACACGGACGGACGGACGGACGGACACGTCTGGATCGTTCTCCTTTATTTATTAAAGGATTGGTCATTTCCAGACAGAAACCCGGCTAGTCAACCGCTCCTGCCCACTTTAACCGCCACCAATGACCCAAACCTCTCTGACTACCCCGCAAGTGCTGAATAAATCTCTTACCTTCTTCTTCTGCACCTCCTTTGGCTCCTCACTAGCCACCTGCTTCGACGTATATTCACTGGAATCCTTCCTTTGAGGCACAGGAACGCGATCCGCTCCAATCTTGACTTTGATCTTAGGGACCACTGCCTAAAATTGCACTTTTAGACATATTCACTAACGTAGACGTGGATATACCGCCTCAGCTTCCATCGCAGAGCTATCGCGCTTCCTTTTGACCGCCTTGCTGTCCTTCTTCTGCGCTTTCGGCTTCACATCCACGGCTGCCGCTGCTGTCTCCTCCACCTTCGTCGTCGCGGAGCATCCCATCCGCTCCAACTCCACCGCCTCCACCAAACGGTCCGCGAGCACATGTTGAGGCCCTGTGGCGCTTAAACCACGACTCGCCAGCTCAGATTTCAATCTGGAGGCTGGCAAGAGCGGGATTAAGAGCGGGTTAAGCGTACTGCCAGTGGCTCCACCGGCGGCCGAACGACGGCTGCTGCGGGTTGACATTGCAACAGCGAGCGCTTTGAAGTGTTCTGAAATTGAACACGAAATTGCGCGAAATTTGGAAACCACAGATTACGATGAGCGTGTGGTGGCGAAAACGGTTCGGGGTCACTTCCCAAATGTCGCACGTTCGGTTTGACGCACTTCCCAAATTTCATACGTTCGGTTCAGCGCACTTCCCAAATTTTGCACGTTCGGTCAGTTGACGATAGTTTACGGCGATGGGTCATTTCGGCAGAGAATTGAGGCTGTCCTCCGAGAGGTTGATCCCGAGCGCGAGGAAGAATTTCGGGTACTATACCAGCAGGCCCCCCCTCCCGAGGACCTTCCTTCTCCTCCTGATTCCGTCGCTCCCGCCACACCGACCGGTCGCTGTCTACTCCAAGCCTGGAGCGACCCATTTTGGGGAGCGCTCTCGCGTTTATTCGGTCGGTTTTGCAACACCACACGCTTTGGTTTCCGCGCCGAAAGCGTCTGGAAGCGGGGTGTGTAGGCCCAAGGCGGCTTCTTTCAAACAGCGGGGATAGTAGGCTGGGGCTGGCCTCCTGGAGCATCTTAGGCTTAGGCTTGGACATTTTTATTATGGTTTTTACGCCGAAGGCGCCTGGAAGCGGGGTGTGTAGGCTGGTAGCGACAGCTCTCCGGGCAAATAACAGAAAACCGCCTTTTTCGCAGCCAAATTTGGGAAGTGCGCCGCGACATTTGGGAAGTGCGTTGCGACATTTGGGAAATGAAGCGAAAGTCACGATCGCGTATAAATGCTAGAGATGCAACCCGACCGAAACTTTCGGGTTACCGAACCCGAATCCGAACCCGAACCCGAACCCGAACCCGAAACTTTCGGGTTACCCGAACCCGAATCCGAACCCGAACCCGAACCCGAAACTTTCGGGTTACCCGAACCCGAACCCGAACTCGAAACTTTCGGGTACCCGAACCCGAAACCCGAAAACCCGAACCCGAACATCTCTAATAAATGCGCGAAGTGTTTCGAAAACGTTTGAAAAGCGAAGAACAAAAAACAACAATTCAAAAACAAAACGTCCCGAAATTCGCCAAACATGCGTTAGCTTCAAAACGCCAAAAAGCTAAGGAAGCGAAGCTCTATAGAGCGTATATTAGCCCAAAACGTGGTCGAAAATGACCAAAACGTAAAGTCGAGGCTTGAGAAACCAAAAATGACCAAAAACGAAATAAGCAACGTTTGAAGGCGCGTATACTAACCCAAAACGTCCCAAAAACCCTAAAAAAATATACCGGAAGGTTACTCAAACTTGCCCAATCAACGAGCAAGGATTTATAGACCAAAAATGACCAAAATACGAGGAAATAAGCCAAGGTTCCGCTCGAGAGATCAAAAATGACAAAAAAAACGACGAAAGTAAGCTTCGAGAAGCCTAAAATGACCTGAAGCGAGGTAAACGACCTCTGAAAGCGCGTATTTAAGCCCAAAACGCCGCGAAACCTTCACAAACATACCGGAAGGTTCCTCAAACTGTCCCAATTTTTGATATGCGGCGAGATGCCTCCATGCATGCAGAGAATTCTATCTCCTACCAGGGCACACAGCGGCAACTCGTTGAAACAGGCCTGGAACTTCTTCCAAACGTGTACGCTTCGCTTCCTGCGGACTTCGTCGTAGAATCCGTAGTAGCGGTTCATCTTCGCGCACTCGTGGTTGCCCCTAAGCAAGTCGATCATGTTTGGGTAGCGAACCTTGTAGCAGAACAGGAGCATCACGACCTAAAACCCCAAAATAGCCATTTTCTCGCCATTTTTCAAAGCTTACCTCAAAGGACTGCTTGCATCTGTCTACATAGTCGCCCAAAAACAGCAATTTGGTTTCGGGAGGCGCTCCTACAATCGAGATAAACCTTAAAAGGTCGTCCAGCTGTCCATGGACGTCACCGAACATGACCACAGGAGCTTCGACTTCAATCAGGGTCGGCTGAGGGTACGTAAGCTCCTTCACCTAAAATGTTAAGCCTAAGATAGCACCAAAAATCCGAACTTACAGCATCAATGATGGAGACGACTTGCTGGTGGGTGAATCCGTCCAAATGCTGCCAACGGCGAATACGGTAGATCATACGTTCCGCGAGCACCATCAGCTCCGCGTGGCGCTTCGCCATCGCCACGAGTCCGTCAGTCTTTTGTGAGTAGCTCGTGTTCGCAGCGCTCATCAGTGAAAGCATCTCGGAGGGCTTCTTGACACACAAGCGAACGGCCGACCACACCACACGGGTTCACAGAGAAGAGTAAGGGGGACTTGTCTGAAAGAGGGCTGTCTGAAATATGGACAGACCAATAAAAATGAGGGTGAAAACGGTAGACAGGAGCTTAAAAACGACCGGTTTGTAATGGTCAGGAAATGAACGTTTTGCCGCCAGACAAAAGTTACAAACCGACAGGTTCGTGAGAGTAACGATCCAGAAATGACCTATTTTCAGAAAACGGTCGAGCTGACAATCAACTGTCTACAGGGTGACCCAGAAAAAAAGGGTCTGAAAAGAGCGGGTGCCGGGGTGTCTGGTGCGAATCATTCGGAGCACGCGCACTGCAAGCGAACCGGTCGGAATTCCGTCCGGATTCGGGTGGAAATCGAAGGAAAGCGGGGTTAAAATTGATCGTTTTTGTTTCTCATTTTCTCCGCAACCGATTTCGTAAAATGTGTGGAGTTGGAGCAAAAGCGGACAAAAAAATGCCAAAAAATGGGCGAAATTTTGCCAAAAGCGGAAGATATGAGCCTAGAGGGGTTGCGGGAAGAATCAGGAAGAAAAGCGCTGAATGTCGCACGATTTTCTTGTCTTCCACGCAAATTCGGACAGAATTCCGACCGGTTCATTTGTATTCCGCTCATTCCAGACCCTTTTTTTCTGGGCCACCCTGTATAACAGTCACCAAAAGGGTCATCTAGGGTGGACAGCGCCCCAAAGTCAACCGGGTCGCCACCGCTTCACACATAAATAACCCCTATTGTCAGACAAACGCAGCCCTCTGCCGCATTTACACCCACATCTGTCTGAAAACGTCTCCTTCTACCGTAAACCACAAATAGCGGCCGTCTTAGTCTTAACCTTCTTACATCCTTCAAACTCCCAAAACCTAAATTGTCAACGTTATCAAATTTTCAATTCCCACACACGATTAATAGACAACCAAAACACCAAATCGTGAATTCAATGCATGCTCTCCTATATTCTTCTCTCGTTGTCGCACCTTCCGGGAGCGTAGAATTCCATCGCGTCGGCGTCCAGCAGATCCGGGTCCTAAACTAGTGAACGTAGACTCCTAAAATAGGCCGAAAACGTACCTCAACGATTGATCCATTGGTCACACCGTATCCTAGAGAGTCGTTAAGGTTCAACATGGCGAAGAGGCCGCTGACCTCGTCGATCACTTGCATCTCAGGTTCTGGCGACGATTCTGGCTCATGGCTCGGAAAGTCTTCTGCAAATAGCTACCGTAATCCAAGCAAATAGGGAGAGGTTACGCTTACCATAAGGAGGCGGTGCAGGATGCGATTCCAGATCCATAATATCCGCGATATCTTCGTCATTGATTTGGTAAAGAAACGCCATATGAGGAGGCTGAATGTCGACTTCTTCGTGCGACGCTGCAGCAGCTGTAGATCTATAAGAAGCCGGCGTTTCTTGCACATTCGTGTTCCCAAACAGTTCTTCATAAGCCGGAGGAGGGTAAGCGTAAGGCGTAGACACATCTGCGACGCTTTCCACTGGATTCGGATGCCTTGGAGGTCGATATTCCACAGGCAAGTGAACGTTCTGCTCGTATTTCGAAGGTTCTTGATTCTGTCTCTTCGCTGGAGGGCCGCCAGACTCTGCGAAACGATTTCCGCAGTACTCAGCGTTGCGACGTCTTCTGAGCGTGCGGGGAGGCAGAAGAGCCTCGTCATGGGTAGACATTTGGCTGGCAATCTCGGCGAGACGGTCTTGTTCTTCTCTGCGTTGAGCTTCGCGTGCACTTCGCCACAAACGGCATGTCTCACGGCTGTCTGCGAGACGCCTTTGCGATCCAAGCGGGGTAAGATTGGCACCAGACACGGGGGACACTTGGTGTCTCAACGGGGACGCAGGGTGTCTGGCTGGAGAATGGACGTGGGTAGGAAACCCTATGTGTCTGGCTAGAGACCCGAGCACAGGCCTAGACGCTTGATGTCTGGTCGGGGACGCAGGATGTCTGGCAGGAGACTGGAACCGAGACGGAGACGCTTGCTGTGTGGCTTCGACGTGGCTTGTCTGGAATGCTTGCTGCTGCTGTCTGGCTTCGACTTGACGGCCAGTCTGGAACGCTTGCTGTCTGGCCGGGGACGCAGACAGAGTCGCTTGCTGTCCGGCTTCACCTTCACGGCCTGTCTGGAACAGTTCCCGTCTGATTGGAGTCTGGAACCGAGAAGAAGACGGTCGTTGAATGGCTTCGACGTGGCTTGTCTGGAACGCTTGCGGCTGCTGTCTGGCTTCGGCTTGACGGGCTGTCTGAAACGCCTCCTGTCTGGCTGCGAACACGTCTGGAAATTCGAAGACCGGAGACGGAGACGCTTGAAGACCGGGCGTAATTACTTGCTGTCTGTCTTCGGACTGGAAGATCATCGGAGTGGAAGCCAGCGAGGAGCACTCGTAGCTCTCGTCGGTATGCGAGACGGTCAGCGTCTGCGTCTGGAGAAGTCTGTTTGCTCGACGTTCTGCCCGTCTCTGCTGCCGGTGCGTCGTTGGTCCTCGATGCACCCGACGACGGTGGCCCAGTTCGGTAGAACTTCGAACAATCTGCAGATCATTTGTTATTGGTTCGTACGACATCTCCAAGACCTGAAATCATACGAAAATCGGTTAAAATAGGTTGAAAAAGGTTCATACACCCTTAATACACGCATTACAACTGTTAATCAAGTGTCTAGACATGAAAGCATGTCAAAATTCGCTCAAAACCGACCGGTCCCTTAAGGCTGATAAGCTAGAAATGACAATTTTATACATGCAAAATCTGCGTCTAGAATGCTGTCTTGATATCACCAGGCTGATCTTCATGAGTTAGACTCATATTGAAAAAAGCCTGAAAAACAGACATTTGTGGTCTAAACAGTCACGCTGCCTGACACTGTCTAGGTTTCTAGAAACATTCACATGTGAGACAATGTCTCAAAATGCTCCAAAACCTTATTCCGATCGATCTTTCATAGCTGACTAAGGGTTTTCTGCCTAGACTTAAAGGGACACGGTCACCGTTTTTTCGCACCATCACAGATCGCGCTCATTTCTGGGGCAGGGGGTTTTCAAAGGCTGATCACGATTCTGGGGTCAGAATGACGAGTACAATCGCGGTCGGCTACGATGGAATCGGGTTTGCAATTTTTCGGCGGTCAAAATTGTCGTTTTTCTTTGCGATTGTGAAGTTTCTTGTAGGGCTTTGAGTGGATCTCTGATTGAACACGTCCCCACAACGTGATGAACACAAAAAAGTCGACCAAAGGCCGTATTACTTCGTACAAATCGGTGAAAACGCGTGTTCTCGTAATTGCGGTATGTGTGCGTTTTTGACGAGTCTGAGCTAGAATTGGGCGAGGAATTCGTTTTTGAGGGTCGCGGAGTGGAGTCAGAAGATGAGCCAGAAGATGCTTTTGGACGAAAAAGATGCGTTTTCGATTTCGCGCAAAAAACGTGGTATTTTGAGGCGTTTTGGTACAAATTGTGAGATTTCGACCATTTTCGGGATTCGGAGGTTTATGAAACGATGTCTTGGAGCTATAAATTGGTGAAATGAGGTGTTTTTAGAGTTAAAATTGGGCTTCAGAAGCGTTCTGCCTTGATTTTGACCATCCTTTGATCAAACACGGGTTCTTTAGAGCTGTTGTGACATCTGTTAAGCTTTGATTTCGCGTGCATACGATTCAGATGTCATTTTAGCGCTTAGTATTGAAAGAATAAATTCTAAAGCGAACTATGCGGCCCCTTTGGTGCGCTTTACTTTTACGCATGCTTCTTCTGGTTTTTACGCATGCGTTTTCCCAGACAGCCGCATGCGTTCTTCGAGTCGAACGCATGCCGAAAATGTGCCGAAGACGCAGGACGCATGCGTCTCGAACTACGCGGAAGCCTTTAAGAAACCAGACTCCAAGCATTTTTGTCTCATCAAAGCACCCATTCTTTCTCTAGACAGTTTCGCAGCACACGTTTCAGACAGCGAAGTGTTCCAGACCATCTGCTGTTTAGACACAACCATCAACCGTTCAGACACCACAGCGAAATCTCAAACCAAGCCTCAAATTCACCGTACTTCATTTTCAACCGATCAAACACCACCGGCCGGTCGGTTGTGTCTCTTCATGCACCTTCCACCCAGAAAAGCCTGGCGGTATCTGTCTACAACGGTTCCATCACATGTCTCTTCATGCTTCAAAGGTAAAACCAGGGATACTGACCCTGTTTCAACAGCGCAAACACATAAAAAACACTTTATTAATATTACTAAACAGTTACGATTAGTCTCACAACCTTAATTTATAAGCGCTATCACTGCTAACGCCGCTACAGACTGGCTAAAAACTCTGAGATACTCGTGGAACACGGATAACAATACCAGCACTTGAAGGAACGCAAATGCCCGCATATGGAAAGACTTGGAAGCGGAATGCCAGCTGCTAAAATCGGGGAATTCCTGCGCAAATAGAATTCTGAACAGAAGAATCGTAGTTGAGATCAAATTGTGGTCTGGGAACAGCCCCACAATGGCTTTATAACGAGTGAGATTCCACATGTAGACTACGAACGGCACTATGGAGAGCTGGATCATGGCACAGTACAGGTTACGTCTAGACTGGACATTACAATTCTAAAAAATGAGATATTTTTTATGTTTTTACAGGCTAAACTTACACGAATGCCGAGAAAAACCGCAATGCAGAGGACAGGGAAAGAATGTGTCAGGAAGGCGAACGCAGACAAGACAGAGAAGAGGACTAGACGGCTGTGGAAAGACAATTGATGGCCTCTGATTCTTAGGAGAATCGAGTGGAGGAGCGAGGCGAGGACGGTCCAGGCTTCGTAGAGGACGATGACAAGAGGTGTGATAACCCCAAGTGAGACAGCGTCTAGGCTGAAATGAACGTTTTTAGAAAAGGTTTAAGTCTAGACGGAAATTGGGTCTGAAAAGTTCAATGGACAGAATCGGCATGAAAGGGAATTTCATCGGAGGTCGGGTGCTATCTATAGACTTGCCTACACCTGTCTAGACAGCACTGACAATGTAGGTATGTCTAGACAAGTCAGTCGTGTGGTCTAGACAGTAATCTGGCCTAGACTTGTCGGAACTGTCTAGGCATCAATTCGGTCTAGACTTAATGGAAGTGTAGACACGCGACAAAATGTTTAAATAGCTGTTTGGATCATACAGTCTGAACTATATCTATCTAAAGCTAAAAGCACGTTGAGGCTGTCTAGACAAGAATCCGGTCAAAACAATCGCCTAAAACTTTGAGACGTCTGAATTCCCAGGTTCCAGATTCTGTTCGCAAGTGCATTTGGTCGCGCGCCCAGACAAGCTGCGTCTAGACCACTGATGGATGGCGAGCCGGCTCGCGTGAGCCGGCTCGGCTCGGCAATTCGCGAGCCGGATGAAAAGTGTTTGCGTGTTTCGCTGCAAGCCGGGTGCTTTCGCTAGCGAGGCATCTCGCAAGCACGTTCGTTCGCGTTTTTGGCTGCATTTGTGCAAAGAGCAGTGAAGAAGCAGAAAAGCAGAAGATATCTGCTGGCAAACATTTATGAAACTTTGTAATTCATCTTTTATAGCAATACACACATGTGGGCTTATCTGGAATTTGAATACCTTTATTGAGATTGACTTTAACGGCTTGGGAAGTTTTGAGACTATTAGATTGTGCATAGGCTCAGTTGTTATTTCAATGCGTTTATTAGGCTTGGGCTTTGACTTGCCCATGGGCAGATAACCCAAATTCCCCTTTAATAGGATAGAGAGCTTATCTCTCTCCAGTGCCAAGTTCAGGCTTAGGCTTACAAACGACCGGGAACGTTCTGAAGCTGGAATTTGGCTGCTTTGTCTGTTTCGCCAATGGAAACTGGGAGAATTTCGGCATGCTTGTCCTTCCAGCACAGCGTGTTTATCAGTCCAACTCAGCACTGCCAATCGTTCGCAGTTCGAAAATTGTTGAGCACCCATCGGGCCGGCCCGATTGCACATCACTGATCAAAAGTCGCTTTCTTCCCCTCTTCACATATGTCCCCGGCTCGCGAATTGGCTCGCGAATCCGGCTCGCTATCCATCACTGGTCTAGACCTATAAGGTAAAAGGGGGAACTGATCATGAGTGGCTCGCACGAGACGGTTCAGTGGGTGTGAGATTGCTGGAAGGTGAGGTTAGAATAGCTCTACTGGAGAAACGAAGAAAGCCACTAAACATGGTGTGGGTGTGAGATTGTTTGACCGACCGGTCCGATGTTTATGGTTCTGTTGGAAATGACAGGCTTCCGTGGACGTGAGTGTCTGGGAATGGGTTTTGTTGTCTGGAACGGGATTACGTGAGGTGAGATTATTACAGGGAAGTGAGATGGCTACAGGGAAGTTTTTGGGCTGTATTTGAAGATTGAAAAGAGAAGAATGGCTAAAACGACGGTGGCCGAAGGCCACCCTAGGCGAAGAGCCGACGTAGTCGGCGATTCGGCTAGTACAAAGACTAGTTTTCGAGTGCGCTCGGTCTAGACAAGTAGCTTTCCAGACGTCCCAAGCTCGATAGGTGCTTAGACATGTCCAGCCCATTCCAGACGTTTAAAATTCCCATTTGTTCTCGCCGCCACAACCGCTAACGACTAGACTAGACTAGAAGCTCCTTCCAAAATAGGCGTCAAACACCCCCAAAACTTTCTAGACGACTCACCTTTGAATTCCAGACAGGAGCACCAGAGCTCCTCCAACGGTAGCCCAACTCGGGAAGCAAATATAACACGAATACGACGCGATGCAGTAGGCCACAAACAGTGCCATGGTGTTGGAAATATGTTTTTGGAAGGGCTAAAACCATCGATTAGACTGATATAAACCCAGACATCTCTTACCCTCATGAAGCTCCTAGACATATCCGTTGTTACTGTTATCCTATAGTTGCATTTCGGGTTCGCGACAATCAAGACATGTCCAAATCCGTCGTCGTTTTTGTCAATTTTGTACAATTTGAGAGTTTGCGACTTAAGAGACGTCGAACGGCTATAACGACGAGCTGATCCAATGTCGAAAATCATCCTGGTCGGGTCTAAAAATGTACACATTAAGCATATGAATCTGTAAACACTGCTTACACTTAGAATCGTTGAAGAAACTGCATCGATCGTACTTCAAAATGAGCTTGAAAACGGCGGTTGGATCCGTAAGATTCACTGGTAAGTAGACCATCCGCCTTCTCTTTACTTGGGCCGAGTAGACAGGTCTGAAGAGACCAGACAAGGTGTCGAAGATAGACGGATTGAAGGGCTGGAGGCCGCTGGTCGGAATGATCTGAAAAAGGAAGTGAGTGAGTCGTCCGGAATGGTGTGTCTAGACAGGGTCTAAGTTGTCGCGGACTAGACTAAACTCTAGACTTTGTCTCGACTCACTCCCGACAACGTGTGCTTAGGCAGGTGTCTGGCCAAAACATCGGAGTCATGAATCAGAGTTGTTTGGTTGAAAGCCGCAGCATTTGTCTGAAACAAGTCACTTCGGCGACAACTTAGACTCGTTGTCTGGAGCAAGTCCGCACACTTGACGACGTCTGTCTAGAACTACGCCCTAACAGATGTCTCGATTCCAGACAATCTGTTTTCAGTCTATCTCGCTGTCTAGACAAGACATTTTGGGTTGAGCGCATCTAAGAAGGCCGGTCACTGATACTTCGTCTAGATTCAATCCAGGCAGTGCTTAACTAGACTCATCGTATACAGGGTAGGCCAAAAAAAATCCTTCCGTCAAACACCACGCCGGCTACACACGCACGCCTGATCCACTGTCTGAAACCGGTCATTTGAAGCGATCCCGCGGCGAACGACCGGTCGGTTTCACGGCATTTGTTAGCGAAACCGACCGATCGTTCCCTCCGAGTGAGCTTGAAATGACTCCGCTCTGTCTGGCCAGTGAGCAGAGGCCGGGGGTGTCTGACCGAAGGATTTTTTTTTTTGTTGGCCCACCCTGTATGTCTCCCCAAAAAGTCTAGACTCGACGATGTCTGTCTAAAATGTCGTCTCAACAGATGTTTCGATTCCAGACGCTCTAGCTTTGACCTAAACCTCATTTCCACCCATTCCACCTCCCCTTACCAGTCGTACTTACATCATGAACCGCGTTCTCTCTGATCTTCACCTCACTCGAACCAAAAACGGTCGAAATCCTCCATTTTTCGTTGAGCATCCTCGCCGGCTCGGTCACGAAGGACTCGTTCTTGTCGTAGAGCGCCACAAACGCGCTTCCTTCCGGAATTCCATACGACTTCGTGGCTCCCTCCAGCGTCGTCGACTTAAATCCATCGCCGCCGAAGAATCGCTCCACCGCTGCACCCGGCGACCTTCGGAATCGCCCTGGCGCCTCTGCGAAGCTAATCGCAAAACGGGATATCAGCCTGAATGTCAAAAATCAGCGTCAAAGTCAGAGTCACAGAACAAAATTCCTCACCTGACCAATTGATTACACCAAACGATGCAAAGATGATCCGCTTCAAGCCAAAGTCGATCCAAAGAGGTCGTGGAGAAGTGCCTCACGCTTGGCGACTTCGTCGCGGCCTCGTAGATCAGATCGTCCTTGAATCCAGCGCTTAGAGACACGACCGGAACGTGTTGAACCTCGTTTCTTCGCTTCCTGGACCAGACCTTCTCGATTGCATCCCAATATTCGCGGACGTCCGAGGAGAGGAGCAACGGAGACTCCTTATGAGGGGTGGCAAGAGTTATCACAGCCGCCATGACCGAAGGATCGAAGCTAGGATCCAACAGAAGCGATCGAACCACGACGCCTCCCATAGAATGGCCCAGGAAGATGATTCCTGTAGGAGGCGTGAGATACAGCGAGTAGATCCTCTTCACGGCCTGGCCTAGAAACGAAGATTGCGCCTTGAGGTAGTCCACGCTCAAGCCGGAGAGTTCTTCGTTGAAATCCAAAGAGAACATGTCGAAGCTGTGCGGCAAACCGTTGACGAAGGTCTTGTTGTAGAGAACGGAGCCTAAGGAGCGGACTTGATACCCCGAGCCGCCGTTTCCGGGCACGAAGACGATCGGGACTCCTTGAAGCGCTGTCCTAAGGTCTTTTCTAAGAGAATCATATCATGTTAAGCCCAAAAAGGAATACTTACTCCAACCTCTGGAGCTGCAAATTCTCGCCGTAGATGAAGAGCGAATAGCTGCTGTCATCGCCCACTGGAACGCGCTAAAAATGGTCAAATTAAACTTGGAAAAAGGGGGAGAATATCGCTTACCACAAGTCCGATCCGACCCCACATGTAGGTCATCCAGCACTCATTCTTGTCCGAGCGATTCTTGGCCACGAAGAAGACGATCGTCCCAAGGAAACCGAAAATGAGGACGAGGCGGAGAAGAAGTAACCATGGTTTCCTGGAATATGGGAAATTAAGGTTAGGAAAAAGGTTTATGGTATAAGGAAGGAAATAGGGCGAGGAGAAGGCTAGTAATTGGGTAGAGAGCACAGCTCAGAAAATCCTTAAAATATGATATTTTCTGACCTACATAAATATTAATAAAGCCTCAACGCATTAAAGACTCAATTTCGCCACACTTAATCAATAAAATGCCCAAAACCCACGCTATCTCTGACCTCAAAATAGCGTATTTCCTAGCCGATTTATGGGCATTTCGAGCAATCTAAAAAATTCAAAAATGACTGAATTTATCACTCCAAGAACTTCCTAAATTTCGACCACTTTTTGTGCTTAAAATGCAAAAACACCACACCATCTTCGACTTCAAAATTACGCCTTCCCTGCCGGATTTCTGGCAATTAAGTGCCCGATTCATCGCTCATAAAAACGCCTAAAATCCAGCCCATCTCTGACCTTAAAATCGAGCATTTCTCTAACCGATTTCTAGGCATTTTGCGTCACCTGAAAGCTCCCAAAGCGCCCAATTTATTGCTCTCAAAAGCTTCAATTTCTTCCACTTTTTTTGCTCCCGAGAAGCCAAAAATCCACGCCATCTTGGACCTCAAAATCCCACCTGCAAACCTAAGAATTTTGCACCACCCAAAAACCTCAAAATAATGCCACGTAGACCCAAACTCTCCCATTCCCAAACATTTAGATAGCGACTTACATTTGCGAGGAGAGAGCAGCCTACACCACGGCCCGTCCAGCAATGAAACACCCACCTGCGGCGGTTGCCCCGCGATAAGGCGGCAACCCGCAAACAAACGGAGAAATACCGTATCTCGTCGTTGAATTCTCAGGCAACTTGTTTTTACGCCGTCTGCAGATTGGCGCAGTGGTAGTGTGTTCGGATGTCAATTCAGAGGTCACGGGTTCGAATCCTACATGCTTTTTCTGTTATTTTCTTGTTTTTGAGGCTTCATTTCTTATTTATCAAAAATAATAATAACAAAAAAACTACTATTTACAACTTTTTCACAACAAAAACACCACTTCTGGCTTTTTAACCGTAGATATCCTCAGACGCGTATTTCACATACAAAAAATTGTCTTCCTCGTCTCGAAATCGTTCTTCCAGCTCTCCTATCGACATGTTCAACGCTGGGAAAACGCTATCTGCCACGGTGGCATAGACGGTCATGTTAGGAAGCTTTAAACGAGCCCTAAAAGTAGAATTCTTAAGATCTAAAAGCTACAGTAACCCTCTTACTTGATCATGACAATAAGCTGGCCTATTGTGACTTCAGGAGCGACAATAAACCTAAAATTCTTCATTTCGGGAAGGTATTTTTCGTTGGCCATGCGTTCAACGATGAGCTAAAATTGAGCCTTAAATTTATGAGCTAAAAAAGAGGCTTACAGGAATCTTGTCAGGATGTTGCATCCTTGACTTGAAATACTCCGACTGCCGACAGCACAATTTTCGACTGTTACGGTAGGTGCGGCGTCGGTTTTTAAGGATGCAAGACGGTTTTAAGGGGTCAAAGACGGTGGTGGAGGAGGGTTGGTCCGTGTTAGGGTTGTAGTAGCAGTGGGAGACATGTTGGTTCGTTTGGCACTTGTCCTGAGATGGAGTAAATTCAGGTAAAAGAGCTTAAAATTATAAAAGTTAAGGTTTGACAAGCGTTTCGCAACTTTTCTCAGTCATTGAATGAAGTAAAAATTTCTTTTATAGTCGTCATTTTGCATTGGGAAACGTTTCTAAGCCTTCACTTTACATAGGGAAACGTTTCACAACCTATTACTTGCTCTTGTGATGCATTTTCCCTCATTTTTCTTAACTTTTCCGCTTTTTTAGCTTCAAAAATCTGCTCTCCATTCTTCCCTCGTCAACACCACCTAGATGTTGCCCACTGATAACATTGCTCTCCTGACACGTCGATAAGAACTAACAAAACCCACCGAAACGGAGTCGACCAAATCCGCGAGTTTCTCGGCGATGCGACCCATCTTGTGGCACAATACGAAGTTAGGAATAGTCGACGCGGAGATATCTGCAATCGCTAACAATCAGCAGGGGGCACGCAAAAACGAAGGACAAAAAGAGGCACGAATAAGATAAGGGTGCACGACGACGACTACGACAGGACGAGTGGGTATCTAGTATGTCATACGATTAGGCCTCCTCCTCCTCTCGACAAGGATCCATCGTCCCTCCCCTAATCTATCGAGTCACGTTACCCATGGCGCCAACTATATAACAAAGTGAGAGCGTCACGCGAATTTGCATAAGTTGAAACTGATCGCAAACACCGGAACGGCTTTGATCACAAGCACCAAGCCCAAAAAATCACTGATAACAGGTCCACATACTAAGGAACTAGGTAGAAGTGCACGTCGGATCTAGCCTAAATCGAGCGGGCGACGAACAAAAGGGCAGAAAAGTGTGCGGGAAAGGACGGGAAGGTGGGGATGTCTGCTGGAGCCAAGAAAGTTGCGTTTTTGAATGTCTAGAGTAGCGCGAGAACGTCAACGAACGACACGGAACAATCGCAATCGCTCGCGATTTGGAATTTGAGAAATTTCTGAAAACTCGAAATCTCCGACAATCATATACACACATGATATACGCACTCCCAAAATAAGCACACCCTATATTTAACCTCCCAACCCCAAATAATCATCCTCATTCCCTAACAAAAAATAGTGCTTAAAGATTTAAACTACAAAAATACTAGCTTAATCACCTCACACAAAGAAAAACGCGACCGATCATTGTTATCTCGATGGTACTCTACACTCTTGTTATCACAGCCCAGTGTAAAGTGAACTATGTTTAGGCGTAAATTGTGAACTACGCCCCAATTTTGAGTTGTATTCTCTTTACCTTATTACTGAAGATGAACTTTATAGTGTAAACAAGGATTTTTGCACAGTGAAATTGATCGATGGTGGCTGGACGATTTCGTAATAATGGGAATTGATGCTCTGCGCAGGGTTCACTGAATTCTTAAATGCATTTTTGCAAGTAAAAATTGAAACATTGATAAGATTCCTGTTTAGGCGACCTGTTTACATCCCAGACGCCGCAATTTGTCAAAAACGGTGCGTTCAATTAACACACTTTCACTGTGTCACAAGACCTCCGCTAGTATCTGATTAGGTCGCGATGGAACACTTTGAAACTTTGCCAGCGGCGGGACGCTTTATCGCTTGACTGATAACGACCCTAGAGGCACATGACCTGTTCTCACTCGACTCTTTGTTGCACTTTGTCATAAGCTATTGTATAGACAATTGCAGCGGGAGATACGGAACGGAAGTAGTTCCGCTAAAGGGCAATGGAGTGGAGGACAGCGTGAATGGTGAGGGTTTGGTTATTTTTGGTTCCAGAGTGTGGGCTAAAAATAACTGACAGGAGATACAAACAAGGTAGGGATTAAGGTGGTATTTCGGTTTACAAATTCGACAAAAAAGTATAAAAGGTGTGTGAAACGTTTCACAACCACGACAGTCATTTATGAAGTCTTCGTGCAATCACTCTGAAACGATTTCAAAGATGTACGTGCACTGTTTTAAGGATTTAAGGATAAATAAATGTTCCCTTAGAAATTTTCGGTGTTGATTTGTAGCCAGCCACCCATCCGAAGATCGGCTCCCAGGAACATAAACAGATAATCAGCTGACCATGGGTTTGAGTGCGAGGATTACCCATTGATACGTGGCATTATTGACTAAAGTCCTTTTCAGAAGTAAACAAACAGAGGCTTAAATGTGATAAGAAACTGTTCAAAACGCCCCCCATGTAAAACAAAAATAAAAAACCGAAAAACGTTTGCATCGGCCGGGAATCGAACCCGGGCCGCCCGCGTGGCAGGCGAGCATTCTACCACTGAACCACCGATGCTTTTATATAAGGATCTCACGAACTGTATACAGCCAGAAGTCGAGTCACCTTTAAAATACGATTTTTGTTAGGAGCGCTTCGATTTGGAGATGCAAACAGACATTTGTCATTTGTCAATCACGGAGCTGTACAGAACCCAATTCCTCGGGCTTCAATTCCACCTCGATGACACATTGCGGACGTTTCTTCCGTTGGGCCTCAGTAGGAATGATTCCAGCAATGGAGAAGTGCGTTCACAAGCGGAAAAACCAGACGATTTCATCGTTTGAAACGGCTTCTGGGTCGTCCTCTTCGCTGCTCAGCAATACCACGCTTTCCCCCGAGTCTGCGGAAGCCTAAAATTAACCGTAGTTATCCCAGAAGCCCGAAAAACTTCGTCTTACCTGTTTTCCAGAGCACTTCCAAAGCAGGCGTCGAATTCTTCGAGAGCACCTCCGTCTGTTTTCTTCCCAAAAGAGGAGACCAGGCTCTTTGGAAGTGAATGGTCTTTGGAAGAGAAACATTGGCTCGAAAACATCATTTTGAGGTCGACTTACTTGTTCTGCGTCTTTCTAGGCTTTCCACGGTCCTCAGTCCACTAGTCGCTGTAGAAATGCATGCTAAGTGGTAGAGAATTGCGCCCAAACACTTGATGCTTGGTCCTTTGTCCAGGATACTTCTCGACATCCTTGGCTCTCGCGTATAGAGTTGTGAAACAGCGTATAGATTGGAGAGTTGTACATTAGACTTAACAAAGTCTGAGTTGTTGTCAGGAAATGAAGAATGGTTTCTATACGACTATGCGAGGTCGTCTTCAGGAACTAGTGGGCTGGTCGGTTGATTTGTTGCCATTTTCCACAGGCCCTTAATTCTCCTTAGGCTCAATTTCTCGCTACTACTGTACTCAAAACTGAAATTTTTCGCCAATTTTATGTCCAAAATGTTGCCATTTTCACGTTCCTGATTTCAACCTTTTGGGAAGTTTAGAATTACCCGTTTTTAGTCTAAATACATTGCGACCTGCAACATGGTCGGATCGCAGAACGGCGCGAACCAGAGCGTTTCTAAGGACGTCCTGGACGTGACCGCTGCCGAAAAGCTGAATTTCCGGAACATTCGGACAGTAGAACACGTTGGCCAGGTTGAGGGATCGACGAAGATTCACCTGCATCAAAAAAATCCTGTGGGACCTCGTGAACGAAAGCGGAATGTTCCGGCTGAAGGCGCACAAGGCTTCTGTCACGCAGCTGCAGTTCATCGAAGACGACCAGCACCTCATCTTCAGCTCCAAGGACACGTTCATCAAGTTTTGGAGCTTAGAATCGCAGTCGTGCTTCTACACTCTTACGGATTGTCGATCTGAAGGACCTGTGGGCTTTCAGAACGAGGCAAAATGACGTTTTTAGGGTGGACACGTCTGGTTAGGGGTGTCCGGTCTCGGATTTCAGACAGAGCAAGCTTTAAACAGCTTCAGTGTGGTCAAAATGTTCCAAATCAGACGGTTTTGGAATGTGCATGTTTGGAGAGGATACCACTCAGCATTCAAAATGAGGTCAGCTCTGGCTTGAGCCAGACAGAAATCGCTCACGTCTGGCGCGAGCCAGACTTGTCTAAAATGCCCGAAACCCCTTGACCGAATGGTTCAAATCGCTGTAACCGCTTCCAACGCCATGGAATCGATTCCTAGAGCTTCAATTTGTCTTAAAACTGGCTTCCCTGATGATTTCCTTCGCGCTCCTCAGCAACGACCGTCTCCTCGTCGTCGAATTCGCAGAAATTGAGCTTCTCGTCTTTGAACTCCTCTGGAAGAACCACTACGGAGCGACCGACGGAAGCCAACCCGCCGCTGAAGAAAACGGCAACGCCAAACGAGGCCTCTTCGCGGGTGAAATGGCAGAAACGAGCGACGATCTGGGAAATGTGAGCTCTCGTAAGCCATCAACAAGCCTAAAATGGATCGAATTCAGGTTATCATGGACTGCAAGAAGCGCGGAACGCTTTTGAGGCAAGCGTCGGAAAAAGCGCTGCAGACGTGCTCTCTTTGGACGAGAAGCTCCTCTGCTGCATCGGAGGCCAAGCCGTCGACGTCTTCCGGGTCGACACCGAAGAGGAAAGCGCCATGCGCATGGTCTCCTGGAGGGCGAGATTGAGAGGATCTACGAGGAGGTCGCCAACAACATGACGCTCCTGCTTTCCCGCGTTGCTGACTACGAAACCACCGACCGTTCCAAGGTGAAGTGGATCGACTTCCGCCCCAGTCGATCCGTTGCCAACGACGGCTCTGAAGCTATCTCCTACAGGGTAATCTTACACATATGCATTTTATTGGCTTAAATTGACTAAGAACCACATGAGAACCCTCCACATTTTCTTTTCTCTTTGGTTTTCTCCATAGGCTGGTAGTTGTGGACTTGGATACCCGGACCGACGCGTTCCACGTCGATTTCTCCTGAATCCAGTTTCAGCAAGATGGTTTTGGCGCATTTAAAGAAGGCGTCTTCGATATTCTCTCCATTGAGCGCACTTGTTTCTATGAAGGCTAGGTCTGAAAGAGAATTGGTTATTCAGGTCGATTAAAAGATAATTTCCATAATTAAAAAAAATGAAAAAATGATTGCATCGGCCGGGAATCGAACCCGGGCCGCCCGCGTGGCAGGCGAGCATTCTACCACTGAACCACCGATGCTCGTTCAACATAGTTGCATTGATTGTATTCGACTTCAAACCATAACAATTCAGATTTTTAATAAGTATCCGTAACTTACCGTTCTCTTGAGCAAATCTGTTGGCTTCCAAAAACAGCACTTGACGTTTCTCCTCCAAATCTGACTTATTTCCTACCATAATCACGCTAATCTGTGAATTAGCTAGGCTTCGAGCGTCAGCTAGCCAATGTTGGATGGCCGTGAATGAATCTCGGCTAAAAAATCGTTCTTAAACGACTCAAAAATACTTCTTAGCTCACTTCGTAATGTCATAGACCAGCAAAGCACCCGTAGCACCTCTGTAGTAGCTTCTTGTCACAGATCTGAATCTCTCTTGGCCTGCTGTGTCCCAAATCTGCAATTTGACCTTCTTGCCAGAAATCGTCAAACATTTAGACCCAAACTCGACTCCAATCGTGTGCGAAGACGTCGGTTTGACTAAAATTAGAACATTAAATTCCAGCTTTTCAAATTCGATGACATTTCTTCTCTATGAATCTGTGCAGCATGCAGCTCTTTCCAGTGTTCGTGTTACCAATGATGAGAAATTTGAGGAGATAAGCTGCAAGAGATGTCAATTAACTCCCCTAGGAATCGCTCCCTAAGGCTTAAAAATTCCGAAATTCACTTAAAGACTTACTGTATTCCTCAGAATAGGTAGCTTGGAGAAGTTGAGCCATTTCAGATAAAAAAATAAAAGACCGCTTTCAAGATAAGCAGAGCGATAAGGGACAGATCGCCTTGGGCGAAATAAATAACATGAATTCGGAGAATTCGAGCCTGAAATGTTGCCAAGACAGATGAGAAATCGATTTGCGGAAAATTGGCCGAGAGTGACATTAAACGAAGGGGCCGAAGAATTCATATTTTGCCGAAAAGCTGAGAAATGTTTGTGGCGAAGAAAAAAAGGCAAACAAGCAGGGAAAAGACTGAAATGTGAGTCGTGAAACGTTTCTGAGCGGCTATTTTACCTCTTGAGAAGTTTCAGAAGAACTATTTTACTTTAAGAAAAGTTTTTCAGCTACCAAGTCACAACGAGAAACGTTTCACAAACACTCGCTTCCACCGCAAAACGTCTCCAAAGCGCCGTAAAAAACCAATCTTTATGAAAAACAACCGCAAAGAACCAACCATAAATCAACCACGCTCCTAAACACAAACAACGGCTTTTGATCAAAAATCTGCCAGATCCGTTGCAAATGCAAACCCTTGGCAAAGATTGAAGATCTCATCAAACATGCTCGAGCGAGCATTGTTGACAGGGCACTCGAAAACAAATCTTAACTTCTCGTTGTTTTTGGTTTGGCCTCAATGGCCCGTTGGGAAACAATACTGACTTTTTGAACTGTGGAACGAACTTTTTTGGAACTTTTCAGAATGCCAATTTTGGAATGTAGAAATTTTCACATAACACGGAATGGGACAAGGAAAGGGCTAAAATTGAAAGGCTCGTTTGCTCTACGGAATGGAGGTGATTCCACAGCCGTTATTGCAAAGATGCAGAGGAGGGTGAAATTTAGGTTTTATGGCTTTAGTATACTTCCTATATTGAAATAATGGGTGAGAAACGTTTTTGAAAGTAACCTTCTTGCCGAGGAATGTTTCTCAGATCCAAATGGTGCCTGTAAAACGTTTCCCAGAGACAAATGGTGATTGGAAACATTTTCAGAGAGCGAAATTGTGGTTGGGAAACGTTTCTGAGAGTAATATTCTGACCGAGCAACGTTTCAGACAGTGAAATGATGGCTGGGAAACGTTTTACAACAGTCATTCCACTTTGTTACAGATATTAGAAACGTTTCTCAGCAATTCTCTTCAACTTACAATATCAAACGCTTTTCTACCGTACCCCAACCATGTCTTACCTCCCACTAAAACCAGAACACCGTGCAGTTTTCCCAAAATTCCACCACGACCACCCACAACGACAACAACTAATTTGCCAGAATGACCACTCAAGAAAGGATCGTCAAAAAGGAACAACGAAAAACAACCCGACAAGCTTGAGTACCCCGAAAAGCCACACGCAGCAGCAAACGTCACTACGGAAATGAAGTGTCCTCGGGTGTTCGGGGTGCGATTTGGGTCGCGCCCGAGAACGTATCGATTTCAGAGTTGAGAAATGAGGGAGACTTGGGAGAAGAACCCTCTGGAGTCGAATTTGGTTAACAAAAAGAACGCTTTTGAAATAAACATTTTTGGGATTCGCGGCTTTTGGGTGATAAAGAAGACGCGCGGGAGAAAGAGCAAAATAATTTGGGTTTGGGACACATGAGGGTGATTTATCGGCGTCGAATAAATCATGTGAGGAGTGGATCAGTTTGTATTTAGGGTAGACCAGAGCGTGTTCTTAGCCGTGGTTAGTGGAAACTCTGGCCCCTGCGCCGACTGTGACGATGAATGTCGGGAATGGAAACTTGAAACAACCGCCGAAACCAGTCGAGAAGATTGCCGCGGAAACTGGGCAAAACCACCACTCGGACTTGGGCCAGCCACAGCTCATTTCGAGCATAAATGTCACGCGTGTGCAGCCGGATTTCTATTTGGAGTCCACCATGATGAAATACCCGCAACTGTCGAAATTTGACGATATTGGTATGAATTTAATTTTTGAAGAACGAAGCTTTTATAAAACGTTTTCAGGCATCTCCGTTCTTGCTCGCTATCTGCACACGGAGGAAGTAAGCAGTGACGAAAAATCCGCAATCAAAATTTCTACAACACACTCAAAACTGGAATACCATTTGCACGAAAGGCCAACCAAAGCCGACGATCTTGAACTTAAAATGGCTGTACTTAACGGCACTCTTGTCCACGGTCGACGAGACCGTGGACCGTGGACACTGCGGGCGCTTGGGGAGATCTCGGTTTTCTCGCCTTGTTCTTTCTTGTTCTCTGATTGGTTTTGTACCTCGCAGATAGTCAAACTTTTTTGGAGTCCCTTCGTGGACCAAGAAAGTTTTTGGTCGGGATCGAAACACGGATGGCTCCGAGTTTGATCTCTTTGATCAAAATGCTCGCGCAAGCGGCATTCGAGTCCATTCGAGTCCGAACTTCGCTGCCCTTGCGGGATTATCGCAAAGTGACACAGCGGGAAAAGCAGAAACGGCTTGAACAGACCGTCTGATACGACGCCAAAAATGGAACTTAACAAAGTCCGGTTGAAGGGGTCGGATCTCTTACTAACACGCCGTTGTGGAGTTGGCACCTCCTAATAACAAAATTTTTGTTTGGATTTTTGAGCTGCACCTCCACGTGGTGAATCCTAGGCAACGGTTCATACTTCAAGTCTGCAAGCGGCTAAGCCAGCTCTAATGTGTCGAATTTCGTTGAAAGGGATTCTGAAAGCAAAATTTCGAATTCTGCGGTTTACTGCGCCTTGTCCGACATACCAAACAGCCCAAAACTGTCCAACATATATCTGGAAACTGACATCTCATGCTCCTTAACCCCAAACACAGCCATTTCATATGGAAACAGCACCAAACCCACACAATCTTAGCGTTTGCTTGTACAACTTGTGAAACGTTGCATAAAGCGCATTTCGAAGATTTGAAGGCCATTTAAGGCTCACAAACCACCTCTAAGTCTCCGAGACCTAACCAAAGCCCCTTAATCACAGAATCTGCTCTAATACAAGCTAACTTCTCATTGATCAGCTCCAAAGCATCCTTCGAAAGCTTCGACGCTTTAGGTAAGCCTTCAAATCCTCAAGCGAGCTCTCTTCCACCGTTCGAATCAAGAGTTCTATCATGAAAAACTGCATCGCCAGGTCGAGTTTGTCCAGGACAGGGACGTCCTTCGTTTTGGTGCCCAAAAAGAAATGTTCGCATCGATCCAAGATTGTTCCACATTCAACTGCTCCGCCAGCTCCAGTTGATGCTCCACTGACGACTCTAAATGGGCGTGTGTCTTTAGAGTCACCAAACCGCCAGCTCCAGTTGATGCTCCACAGACGACTCTAAATGGGCGTGTGTCTTTAGAGTCACCAAACCGTCCTGAAATGGTCGATTGTAACATTTCATCACTAGCGTATCAAAGGCTCAATTCGCCCGCATTCCGAGCGGACCCTGGCGCTTTGGAGAGGAGATTTGAGGCTCCTGATCAGTGCGTCACGTTATGCCGCTGTATTCCTTTAAACCCTTCCAATTTTCGGTGAAACTCGCCGCAAATTGTCCCATTTTGACCGTTTGAGCATTCCAAATTGAGCCTCGATTTTGAAGGTTTAAGCGCGATTAAGCGGCCTGAATTTCATGCCATTTGAGGGACTTTTTAGGCAACATAGGAGGCTTCCTAAGAAGTCATGTACGGCGCTTAATTCGGCCGATCCTTGCAAATGCTTCATGCGAGTCAGGGCCTAAACATGGAGCGAATAACAGCTTTAACAACGAGGCGATAACAACACAGATATCAACAAGAACAATCTGCAAAAAAGTCAACAAATATGAGAAAACGATAAACAAAACAGGTCTTTTCAGATCTCCTTCAGAGGTTCGCGAATTCCTTAAACAGCTTCGCTTCGGTTTCGCTTTCGATGTGTCTGTAGAGCATCCTCAGGCCCATCAGGTTGAAGCCCCAAATGTCCTATAATTGCTCCTTAAAGCACATATACAACAGCTGATCCTCACCTTAATGGCTGTTAATCCTTTGACTGACGTGCTCGTGAGCTGGTCAAGCACCGGAATCAGATCTACAGAGCTTTCGATGAGGGGATGATGGACTTTGACAAGGTACAAGATCGTTCTACAAGCCAGCTCTGCTCTATACTGCTTCTTGATGCACACGCTGAGCGCGTTGAAGATGTCCGTGACGTAAGAGAACGGGACCATAAGGAGGGACTTTTCCAGATGGCTCGGTTTGACCTTCTGGATCGTGTCCAGAATGAAGTGTTCTTTTGGCTTATCTGCGTAGAGCTTCAGGAGAGGATGGACCGTGACCCTCACTTCGTCGTTGCCTTGATTTAGTTGGTATTCGCGCAGGATGTCGATCGCGTCGATGATGTTTTCGGCCTGAAATCCACAGCTTTATTGTTAAAGGTTCGATTAAGATCCTTAGCCTAAGCTTAAAATTCAGCCTAAAACTGGCCTAGAAATCTCTATCTGTACGGTCAGAAACTCGATTAAGGGCTACATACCGATCTCACAGTGTCCACGGTCTTTTTCGCGGCCAATTCGACTTCGTGGTTGGTTTCTCCCGGCACAACGTCGTCCATCTCCACCAGTTTCGCCTCGTATTCCTCTTCGCGCTCGATTTCTTCTTCCTCCTGCAGTACGATGATCTGTTCTGTCAGCTCCCACACGCGGATAGTCTTATCATGGGAGGAGGAGAGGATACTTTTGGAATTTGGCGTTTGGGTGAGCGCCAGAACCTCCCCAGAATGGCGAGAAAGAACCTGGATTCGGTCGAACTTGACCGCGTCCCATTGCTTGATTTTGCCGTCCTTGCCAGCTGACCAAAACAGGTTCTCTTTCTTGTCGAACATCACGCAGGTGACCCTGTAAAATAGGCTTTAGAATCCATCTAGAGGCTTAGAATCAACTTACGTATCCTCATGGGCATGGAGAGATCTATGACAATCTCCAAAATCGATTCCCCAAATCTTGACGCTCTTGTCAGCGGAGCCAGTAATAACGAGTTTGCTATCGTGCGAAATGTCGATGCAAGTGACAGGAAGCGAGTGGCCATAAAGCGTGCTCAGATGCTTCAACGTGTCCATAAAGTAGATCCTCGCAGTGTTGTCCAGAAGCCCCACAGCTAGGAATTTCCCATCCGGGCTGATTTGAAGCGAGGTGCCCTCGTCAGGGAGCAGCAGTTGACGCTTCTTTAGGATCGTCAGGCGCTTCTGCGTGCCTGTGGAGACCAGGTCGAAGACCCAGAAGGAGACCTTTTTGTCAGCGCTTACGGAGGCGAAGCCTTTCTAAAGCGGGAATACGTTAAGAACGATTCTAAGCGTAAAAAGGCTTACCTTGTCAGGGTAGGGAACCATTCCATAGATTGCGGTTTCGTGGGCGTCACTGATGGTTTCCTGGAGCACGTTGGTGGCGATGTCGAAGAGGAAAATCTTGCCGGACTGAAATTGGGCTTTTTAGAGTGTTTTAGGGGTAGATGGGGTTGAACCCATGGCTTCTGGAAGGGTAGCAGCGCCTTGGGCCGCTGAGCTTTGAGAGCAGGTCAGTTTTAGACATGGGTTTTCTAGCAGAGAGGCTGTCTGAGCCGAAGCTTCATTTCAGCCGATTCGAGAGCACCATACGGTCGGTCCTCAGCCCCTCTCCTCGGCTTCATTCCAGACAGGAGCTATCCTTACTTTGGTTCCCAGGAGTAGATGTCGATCTCCTGTGACAAACAGCGCAGTCGTGATATCCCTCATCTCAGGGTCGGACAACATCTGCGTGGCCTTGAAGCTGTGAAGATTCCAAATAATCGCGGATTCCGTGGATCCAGAAGCGAACGCCTGACCTGACGAAGCCATGGCCAATGCGCGGACGTCGCTGCGATGGCCGTTCTTGTCGAGGTTGATGACGTCGTGGCACGCGAAATCGTTTCCGGTCTGCTCGACGGAGATGCCGTGTACGCTGTTGTTGGACATGAGCGCGAAGAGCTGGAATAGGCGAGTCAGCTTTGGAGTTTCAGAAGTTGTGTTTACCCTGTAGGAGATAGCTTCAGAGCCGTCGGTAGCAACGGACCGTCCTGGGCAGAAGTCGATCCACTTCACCTTGGAACGGTCAGCGGTTTCGTAGCCAGCGACGCGGGAAAGCAGGAGCGTCACGTCCTTCGCGACCTCTTCGTAGATCCTCTCCATTTCGTCCTCCAATCGGTCGTTCGCCTTGCGCTTCGCGGTCCTCTTGGTCTTGGAGACCATGCGCTTGGCGCTTTCCTCTTCGGTGTAGATCCGGAAAACGTCGACGGCTTGGCCTCCGATGCAGCAGAGGAGCTTCTCGTCCGAAGAGCAGCACATCTGCAGCGCTCTTCCCGACGCTTGCCTCAAAAGCGTTCCGCGCTTCTTGCAGTCCATGATAATCTGAATTCGATCCATTTTAGGCCTGTTGATGGCTTATGAGAGCTCACATTTCCCAGATCGTCGCTCGTTTCTGCCATTTCACCCGCGAAGAGGCCTCGTTTGGCGTTGCCGTTTTCTTCAGCGGCGGGTTGGCTTCCGTCGGTCGCTCCGTAGCGGTTCTTCCAGAGGAGTTCGAAGACGCGGAGCTCGATTTCGGCGGATCCGACGACGAGAAGACGGTCGTTGCGTAGGAGAGCGAAGGAGTAGACCTGGAAAGATTATAGGTAAGTTTTATTCAGATTGTGGCTCTAGGAATTCTCAGCAGCGTTCTAGACCGCTCGACCATGGGAGTTCAGGCATTCTAGACACGTTTGGACCGTTCCAGACGAAAACAGCTCTGGTTCAATCCATTTTGACCTCACTTTGGCTGTTCAGCGGTCGGTCTCCTCGCCAGACATGCGTATTACAAAACTGATTCGGAGAATTTAAACCACAATGAAGCAAGCAGTTGGTGTGCCTGAAATCCTAGACGAGACACCCATCGCCAGACGCGTCCACCCCAAAACCGTAATTTTCGCCCTTCAAAAAAGCCCTGAGCGGTCGATCCTCACTTCAGATCGGCAGTCCGTAAGAGTGTAGAAGCACGACTGCGATTCTAAGCTCCAAAACTTGATGAACGTGTCCTTGGAGCTGGAGATGAGGTGCTGGTCGTCTTCGGTGAACTGCAGCTGCGTGACAGAAGCCTTGTGCGCCTTCAGCCGGAACATTCCGCTTTCGTTGACGAGGTCCCACAGGATGATCGTGCCGTCCTAGAAACGCTTCCTTAGCTCAAAATAGCGAGGAATCGACCTACCTTTCCTCCCGAGGCCAAGGTAAGTCCGTCGTTGCTGAATTGGAGGCAGTTGACGCCTGTCTTGTGGCCGGAGAGGACTACTTCGCTGTTGTCTTCTGCAAAAGCGAAAATAAGGCAAAAACAGGATCAAAAGCTCACCTTGCTCGCGCTTAATAACGCGGACTTCCCCGTCGTCGTATCCAACGGCCACGGTGGCCTTGTCCTTGCTGAGCTTGATGCAGGTGGCCATCTTCGTCGATCCTTCGACCTGGCCAACGCGTTCTCCTGTGCGGATGTTCAGGAAATTCACGTTTTCGGCAGCGATCACAGCCAAGACGTCTTTGGAAACGCTCTGGATCGCACCGTTCTGCGAGCCGACGATGTTGCAGGTCGCATCGTACTGGTAGCGGAGATAGTCTTTAGTTAAGCCCATCTGGAAGTCGAAATTTGAAATAAATTCGGGCTACAACAGGTGGCAAACACAGAGGAATGAGACGCGAAAGACAACACGTAGCAATTTTGGTTTTTTTTCCTAGAGCACGGAAATGGAAAGCGGAAATAGCCAGCTGCTGAAAGCCAGTTCTAACTTAAAAACACGCCAAATATGGGGCTAAAACGGGAGATGTTAAGCTCCCCAAAAGGTCGAAATCAGGAGCTTCAGAATGGCAGCATTTCGGGATAAAAATGTGCCAAAAATTTCACGATTTTGGTGCAAAAAATAGCTGTAAAAACGAGCCAACGTGAAAAAGTCAGTATGCGCGCCTTCGGAGCTTCCAATGGCCTCAACTCTCCTCTCCAGAGCGCCAGAGATCAGCACGAAACGTGAAAAACTATGATAAGAAATTGGTGCGCATAAATCGGCCCTTTGCGGATCATTTGGAATCGCAGATGGCCTGAATTGAAGCCTGAAATTATTCTAACGCATAGGAAACACAAAAACATCCCCAAAAGGGAGAAAATCAGGGGAAGTTCGACCGCTAAAAACGAAAATTGCATCTCGACAAGTACACTAAGCCTTAGTGGCGGTCGCAGGCAAGTCGTGGCGGGACCCATAATGACTCTGCAAAGCTCAGAATTTGGATCTCAGCGGTGATTCGACTGCGTGGTGCTGTTGGGAAGCAAAATAGGGTTAAAACACCTAAAAATCTTGTAATCGGTCGGCGTGAAATGGTGTGCTAGATCATCCCAAAGGAATCAGAAAATTATTTAACTCTATTAGAACATAAATAAGACAATTATAAGGGTTGCAACGTTTCAAAAAAGTCTTTTTCACAAATTATGTTTATAGGAGTCTTGGGAATCCTGGGTTTGACTGAATTCGAATGCGTTAGGAAACGAGATTTAGAGACGCCGTCGGAAGTGCTTCTCAAACGACGCTTCGGTCTTTACAAGACACATGGCAAGAGATCATCCGAAACGCCCGACCGATCGCGAGGTCTTTCCTACGACCAAAGGACACAGTACCGAGAGCTCATCGTCCAGCTTCGAAAGGAAAACAACATCACTATGGCTTCTTCGGACAAAGAACAAGCTGGCTGCCCTGAAACTCCTGCTGCAGACTCTCTCGAGATTCAAATTGCAAATATTATCCTGTATACTCTTGTTGTGCGTCACACACTAAGCGCTCACCGTGGTCTTTAAGAGAATAGACTCAAAAAACGCAAAAAACTGGTAAAATATGGAGATAAATAGCTGTCACCGTATAGGGGCGAAAATCGCTCCTATGGGACGCCTAAACTTTTTAAGGACGGGGTTCTGTATAAGGATGCCTAAACTGGAATTGAGCCCTTATCAAATTCTTTCTCAAACCATTAAATCGTCCGTGATAATTTTTAAGCTTCTGAAAAATGGCATACAGGGTGTTTCAGAAAAAAAGAACCGGCGAGACAGGGGACGGGGGCATGTCTGCAAATCGCGGAGCGGAGTCATTTGAAGCTCGCTCGCCGGGAACGAGCGGTCGGTTTCACTGACAAATAACGCGAAACCGACCCCGGTCGTTTCGCGATTTCCAGACATGCCCCCGTCTGGCCGGTCCTTTCTTTTCTGAAACACTCTGTAATGATTGCTGAAAAATATACTAAATTTATGGTGAAGATTTCAAGTTTCTGCTTTCCTTACTGCTACTCTTGTTTATCGTGACAGCTTACGCATAATCCTTGATTGAGATTGATCCTGCAAATAATGATTCTAGTCAATTAAAAAAACGGAAAAGAATTACGGAATTTGATTGAGAAGTGTCTTGTGAACTTGCATACGGCGCATACATATATCGGTGAATCATATGACCATGCTTAAAAAAGAAAATAGATTACCACTGACTCATTGATGAGTTCTATTGACCGTGTATTCGAATTGTTTGTACTCCTTAAGAGCGTGTACTTTTTGGTAAAAGGACATTTCAGTCCCGTATTTTTCAGTCCCGGACATTTCAGTCCCGGCGTTTCAGTCCGGACTGAAATCTCTTTCAAGGTGCATCAGCCTCAAAGTGACATTGTGTTCCGCGCGTGTGGCCCTGTCGCAAAGAGCAAATGAATTTGAAGTAGGTCTTGACGCTAATTCTCCGATCAATGTCAGCCTAAAATCACGGTAGAACATCGCCTCCGGCTCCGGCTTTCGAGAAAAAACTTGGGCACTTCCGGGAAACATGGCTAAGATGCTCCAGGAGGCTAGTTTACTATCCCCGCTGTTTGCAAGAGACCGCCTCGAGCCTACTACCCCCCCCCCCTACCAGGCAGCTTTGGTGCAAAAACCATAATGAAAATGTCCAAGCCTAAGCCTAAGATGCTCTAGGAGGCCAGCCCCAGCCTACTATCCCCGCTGTTTGAAAGAGGTAGCCTCGAGCCTGTTACCTCGCGTGTTCTAAAGTTCGTTTCCGCTGTAAACGAAACGCGCACTCCTGTTGGAGACATTATTAGTGAAATGAAATGACGGGACTGAAATGTCGGGACTAAAATGACCGGACTGAAACGCCGGGACTGAAATGTCGGGACTAAAATGACCGGGACTGAAACGCCGGGACTGAAATGTCGGGACTAAAATGTCCTATCCCCTACTTTTGAGTTGTTTTTACTAAAATAAATTCAAATGAATTTAACGCAAATTCAGTTTTTGCTGTGATAAATTGCTCTTTCCACGCTTAGCTCGAATTTGAAAAGACGTTTAAAACGTCTGTTTGGTTGAAGTTTTCTTGTAAACTCAAAGCAGAAGATTTCGCAGAAAGGTTTGCTTTGTATAATACCCACTAAAGTGTCTATTACCATTTAAAAAAGTACAAATTGCTCATTTTGCTCAGCTTGTGTTTTTTAACATTTACAGGGTGGCCCAAAAAACCTCTTGCGGGACCAGACAGGAAGAATGTGTCTGGTTGAGAGGAGAGCTGTCTGGAAGGAATCATTCTGCGGCGCTGCAACCCGTGGGATCGGTTGGTCACAAGAGAACACGAGCGAGTGGTGAAGTCATGGTTTTTTCAACAGAAAACAGCAAAAATCATTCGTGATTCAAGAATTGCTCGATTTGGCGTCCTAGGTTTGCGATAAAATGACGTAAAAGACGGCATTCCTTGAGAAAGCGTGGACGACTGACCGACCTGTCACAGGACACTTGATCTGCCAAAATTATTCTTCCCAGACAGCTCCCCTCTTAACCAGACACACCCTTCCTGTCTGGTCCCGCAGAGGATACGTTTTTTGGGCCACCCTGTAGTTGTCAATTTTCGTACAAATTAATTAAATTTTTTAATTTGTGTTGTTTCGCCATTCGCCTTTTTCGCCATTCGCCTTTTTCGCCATTCGCCTTTTTCGCCATTCGCCTTTTTCGCCATTTGCCTTTTTCGCCATTCGCCTTTTTCGCCATTCGCCTTTTTCGCCATTTGCCTCATTCAAGCGCTGGCCACGAATGATGCGTCGTGCGTCCTGCGGCAGCGTTGGCATGCCACGAATGATGCGTCGTGCGGCAGCGTCGAAATTCGAAAAAACGCGCGTTGCCCTGCGTCGTGCGTCGTGCGTCGTGGGTGGCCACGAATGCTGCGTTGCGAGGCTGCGTCGGCTGTCGCGCAGAACGCGCGTCGGGGGTTGCGTCGTGCGTTCTGCGTTGGGGTGGCCACGAATGGTGCGTCGTAGGCTGCGTTGGATCATGCGTCGTCCGTCCCATACAAATGAACGTTTTCAAAATATTTTGAAAATCGGTGCGTCGCGGGGTGCCGGCGATAGGAGCGACGCCGTACGAACTTGCGACAATTCGTTTTCGAAGTCATTTATGGGTTCTACCACGTTTACGTTAGCTTAAAAACCTATGTTTTGCAGTAGTGGTGATTTTTCCATTGTTCTCTCCATCATTTCCCTGGCCTGTCGCGTGAATTTGTAGCGTTTGTCATAGAAATGCTTTACTTGTGCTTAATTCTCATAATTTCTCACCCTTTCCGTCCCAAAATGAAAGAAGGCGAAAACTAAAGCAAGCAAATCGAGCTTATTCAAAAGAAATCCATGCTCTACGACAAGGGAGATCCGCTCTACTTGAACAATGCTTTCACCTGCCGCCGCATGCGTTCGACGCAACCTCGCAACGCATGATTCGTGGCAGGGGTGTGCCACAAATCGTTGCGGCACAACGCAGCGAGGCGACGCCGCCGCAGAACGCAGCCTCACGACGCACCATTCGTGGCATCCCCCTGCCAAGTATCGCTGCGGCACGACGCAGCGAGGCGACGCCGCCGCACGACGCTGCCGCACGACGCATCATTCGTGGCCAGCGCTTCAGACTTTTTCGGGGAAATTTCTCAGGTTTTTTTTCATTATCAAGAAAATGTAATTAAACGGTTTTGCATTACGGTTTCGTTACAATTTTTCAAGTCTGGGTTTTTGCACAATTAAACACTGAATTTCCTAAAAATTTATTATTTCACAATACTTTATGCAGAGAAAAAGTTGCCTAATTTACTACATTTCAAATTATATCGTTTATTAGACATTTATCAGCCGCTGTCGTACTGGTTAATTTGTAGTCTTGAACGCAATACCGCCGTCTCCTTGTTGCTTCACTCTGCCGCGCCATGCGTTCTTTCTGTAATCGTAGCAACAGATTTTAGATTTTATCGTTCCAGAGTATGGCTTGCTTGTTGTATCAAATATTGACCGCTTAGTTGATGTACTAAAAGAAGTAAATACAATCAAAAGCAGAAAATTATTGATAATTAACGGGGCTATGAGCGCTAAATAAAATCGGACTGAAACTATTACACAGTTGAATTTCTCGTCTCAATACATCGGAATGGACTTCTTGAACTCAATCTAAAGTTACGTAGTTTCAATTATACATATTTGCGTATGTTAAACAGTATAAACATAACCTTTTCTTTTTCTGTTTTGCCACCCAGCAGCTTTTCTTTAAGGTTTTGCCAAACTAAATATGTACATTTGAGAAGATAAGACATGTAAAATCCGTAGGGCTGGCTAAAGTATAGACATTTGCAGCACAACTCAAATTAAAATTTAAATTACAAAACCACCAACCTTGTTTACGTTCAAATCGAGCGAGAACGCTTGAATCGAACGCCTCTCCAGCCTTGATCTTACATGGGCGGCTTTTTACCATGCTTGCTGTTTTGCTTTCTGCTCAAAGCACTGCCACGCACATGATTGCTTGCAGTTTCTAGGCATTAATCAATAAATCAAGACAAGCCTGAATACAAAAACTGTTGAACTGGCAATTTCACAATTTACTCACCGTCAAAGGCAAGTTAAATTGTCAAGTTATAAATTACCCGTTTGCAATCTATTGTTTTCACTGTAACTTGACATTGTTTTGAAGTAATAAAAGCGACACTTCATCAATTAAACTATTCTCTTAAAGTAACGATTAATACAGACAGGGTGGCCCAAAAAAAAAAACATCGACCCTATCTCAACGCTGTTGTGTTTTCGAAGGTTGCGATGTTAAGAAAAGTTGTTCCGCTTGTGTTTGAGGTTTTGTTCCGACCGGTCAGCTTTATTGACCGATCTCCAAAATGGGAGTTTTTTAGGAAGAGACATGGGTCGTCTGGCTCATCCATGTCTGGAATTCAGCTGTCGACTATGGATTCACGGAGTTATAGCCCATTTTCTGGACGTTCTTATCCGTTTTTTATTATTTTTCGCATTAATTTCTGGTTTGCACAATATTGTTTTTTTTCCGCTACCGAAATCACAAAAAACTGTCGAAATCCGACAGACCAATGCAAAGTTATGACCATCTGAAAATCGGTACAATTTCCTTAACAAATTTTTCAGACTTTTGGCTAAAAGTGCACATCCCTGAAGGTGTGAGTGGCGATCGTTAGCTCATTCGATGCGGAATCACAAGCGGAACAACTTTTCTTAACATTGCAACCTTCGAAAACACAACAGCGTTGAGATAGGGTCGTTGTTTTTTTTTTGGCCCACCCCGTAAATTGTGTAGATTTGTCTCTGAAATACAATAAAAATGAAAGAATATTAAAATTTACTTCTAAATTGCCGCTGATATTCTCTATTAACCCTTAACAAGTAATTGAGTTGTAAGCAAACTCGAGCGTTTGTAGTTATTAATCGCATTTATCTTCGAAACAAAAGCTCTCTTTGTCTGAAATTTGTCGTCCGTTTTCTTAAGATTTCAAGCGAAAACATACCTTGCTCACAAGTGAATTCTATTTTTAAAAACGATTTTTAAATATTCTAGGTTCAATATCTGAAATACGTGAATTTAGTGTAGCACGACACGCGAAAACGATTAATAAGAGCAGCTCAAGGGCTGCAATGTTTCAAAGGACATGCAATATTTTAAAACCCATGAAACTAAAGGACTCCGCGACATAAACGTCGATTCATTCAGCTCCGTTTCATTTAGCGCCGTTTTAGAGTTCAAAAATGACCGTCATTGTAAGTGACCAAAGTTTTCAAATATCGCAGAGAAACCGTCTCCTCTAGCTTTCGGAGCAAAAAACAAAAGTGTTCGTCTGTGGTGACGATGAGCCTAAGCTTACTGAAGCCGGACAGCCTAAAGTATTATTCTCGCTGTTTAAAAGAGGCCGCCTTGAGCCTACACACACCGCTTCCAGGCGCCTTCGGCTCAAAAACCATAATAAAAATGTCCAAGCCTAAGCTTAATATGGTTCACAAGGACAGCTCCAGCCTATTGTCCCCGCTGTTTGAAAGATAAAAATCAACGCTAAAAATTGGCGCTAATGGCGCATCAGGAACCAAAGGCATCGGTTACATCGGCCCCAATCTGTCATCGTTACATCGGTTTCTCTTTGCTCTCTGTTGTCCCACTAAAATTAACGCACCAAAGTAAAAAAAGTCAAAAATTAAGACTGAAATGTAACAGTAACTGCTTTCTGCTTAAATCGTTGCTATACGCGTCTTGTAATCTGCAATTCTTGGTATAAATCAAAAGAATCCAATTTGTAATCTAACATTTCTACAATTGCTTACGTTGAAGTCAAGTTCAATCGCCACTTTTTAAACGATCCATCATGCAAAAAATTGTGTAAATCCCCTCTATAATAACAGAGAACTGTCTGTTTGTTTTCTGTCCACCGAAATTTTCGGGCGATCAGAAACCACACACAAAACAAGCGTCGTCATCGGGACTCGAACCCGTGACCTCCGGCAGCGCGTGAGACTAATCACTACACCATACTGTCATCGAAAGCTTGGTTGTTCAAGTTGGCTACACCATGACATTTTCGGTACATGAAAATGCAAGGTAAGCACCAAATTCCAATTTAAATGTTGTGAAATTCGGTTGCATGGTACACTAGCAGCAGCCGTGAGCAGAGAAAATTGGCACATAAGCAACATGCGACTAAAAAACCAAAAATTTAAGAAATTGAAAATGCGCAGAGTAACGCGTGAGAGCGTTAATCAATGAATAAGATTTGGAAAAAATAACGTGCAATTTTGGTTTTCAACATGCATGATTCGACTTGAATGTAATGGCTTTGACGAGAGTCGGGAACTTTCTAAAGTGTTTAGCCTTTGCATCGTTTTTAGCTTGTGACTAAACAAAATTTTACAAACTTTGCCAGGATCATCTAAAATTAAAACACTGGATTTTTGAAAGATGTATTATTTTGCAGTAAGGAAAGATTACCTATTTAACTCTATTTCAAACTATACCGTTGCAATCGCTGCCATTTAAATGCTCTCAAACTGAGCCATCGACAATATCGAGCGCCGTGACGTTCTACTCGGTTGAGCCTCACGACTTTTCTGTAATATTAGAATTTGACACAGTGCTTTACAACGCGCGCTTACCAATTCACTCGTTATTCTTAGTTTTTTATCGTTCTAAAATGTTCGTGCTTGTTCAAATATTGACTTTTTGTTGCTGTGCTAAAAGAAGTGAATACAATCAGAAGCTGAAACAATTAAAGGATTTATCTGACTGGATTTTAAATTTTTTGCTCAGGCAAGTTACTTCGATCTTTGTCAAAACGAACCATTTCAGAAAAACAAGGCTCTTGTACATATTGACGTTGTTCAAATACAGGCTTGAATAGGAAGACGCAAAACCGATCGATCGATAAGAGCGTCTAGAGTGTTGCGACGGCTGCAAGCGGGCGTTCGCCCTTTCTCTGTTTACACTTTTCGCGCTGCGTTTGAATCGCTTGTGTTGCAAGCCTCTAACAACCAGAATATTTAGCTTGTTTAGATTACAACTGAAGCGATAAAACCAGTTGTAGCAGATCCAAAATACACGAAATTTACACATTTATTGTCATCTTTACATCGACAACTTTTGGTTTCCACTATTGATTCTATTTTCGGCGGGTCATTAATTATGTGAGTAAACCTGACCTCTGTTAGATCAAAGCAACTAGCACATCCTCCTTGATTTTCCTGCAACAGTTAGTTTCAGTGAACAATTACAAAATAACAAAATTTTCATTTGCAGCTTAAGTCTGTATTGGAAAGTTTGATTCTTACATCGCTCGAAAGCTCTTCATTTTGAGAAAAAATACTTATTTCACGAAAAAAGTAACAACCTTACGTCTTGGTTAATTGTGTCTTCTTTCAGCAATGCAGATTAGATTTATCGTAAGTGCCTTTTAAAAATTCTAACGGAAACATTTTTTTGCATCAGTGGTGTTCATTGTCCGAATCAATTTGTACGGCCTCTCAATCATCGCCTAAATGCAAAATGGAAACGTTTAAATTTTTGCTTTTTATTACTTATTACTTTGCTGACTTTGTCACTGCAATATTTTGTACACGTCATGTGTGTTGTGAAAGCTTTGTTTTGAAAAAACCTGGTTAACTGCATTAAACTAAACCTATAAATTTCAATTTAAAGCCAATTTTTTATTCGAAAATGACTGAATAGGTCGAAACAAAATTACAAAATTTACAGCTCAAGTGTAATTTAAGAAAAGATGTTTTGGGTGAGTGATTTATCATAAGTGCCTTTTAAAAATTCTAACGGAAACAGTTTTTTGCTTCAGTGGTGTTAATTGTCCGAATCAATTTGTGCGACCTCTCAATCATCGCCTAAATGCAAAATGGAAACGTTTAAATTTTTCTTTTTTACTTAAATCAATCTAAATCTAGAGTGTTACATTGAGGGCACATAGTTTTGATGAATGCAAAGCTTGAATGCAATTTTAAGATGAGCGTTTCGGGTTAAAAGTGATTTATTATATGTTCTTTTTTAAATTCTAACGGCAACTTACAAGATTTTGCTTACCTGTTGTAATCGTCCTTCTCCATTTGTTGCTCATGGCACAATGAAATCGATCTTGTACACTCTCGAGTCGTGCACATTCATGGTCCGAATTCAGAATTATTCGCAGTAAAATTTTTTGTCTAACATTAAGTGCCAAGTATATCGCTTTGCCTTGTTTAAAACATGGGTTCCTGGTTTTCTGTAAGTTGTAAACATCCATGTTTTGGCAAACTATAAGACGAATAGTTATATCGTTCGCATTCAACTGTTCTGCGTTGAGTAATTCTGTGATTTCGTGTTTTACAGTATTTACAAAAATGGAAAATTACATTGTTGACTTTCTAATTTCGATATTTCGTAGTATGCGTCAGTTGCACTCCTCATTGGCAAGCATAAATTGTTAAGAGGTTAGAAAAATTAAACGTCTGAAAACAAAGCGTGAAAACAACTTTTTTTTACTTGGGCAGATACAACAATTTCGCAGGGTTGCTGCAATTTTCTGATTGCGTCAGGCGAAAAAGCAATGACTCACCTCTTTGATCGTAAAATTCTCTTTAAGCAGCGAATGTTAAATTTCGTACGTTTAGTGCCTGAAACAAATGTGGTTATTTTAGCACACTACGCAAAAGCGATCGATAAGACCCATTCAAATGTTGCGATACGACAGGGCAAAAAACGACTGCAAGCGCGGCTTTCGTCCTCTCAGTGTTTGCGTTCTTAGCGTGGCAGCGGTTGCGTCATTTGTGATGTCACGTTCCAGTTCCCTATTGCACGCCTGTTTTATCGAAGCAGCGTGGCGCAGTGGAAGCATGCTGGGCCCATAACCCAGAGGTTGGTGCATTGAAACCACTCGCTGCTAATCATTTTAACTATTTTTCAATTTTTGTTTTTGCATGAGAAAACTGGTTTTCACGTTTTCGTCCGCTCGAAAAACATCTGAAAATCCTTAAAAACAGTCGAAATAAAACAACAAAAAAATTAAAAAATCAATGCGTCTGAGGGGAATCGAACCCCTGTCGATTGCTTGGAAGGCAACCATGCTGACCATTACACCGGAGACCCATTAATCAGTACTTGTCGAGACTTCCATAACTCTTGCGTAATTACCCAACGCATTTCTAGACAGATTCGCAAAAGTTAGGTGATTATGAACTGCTTGACTTTGAGAACCGGTTTACCGGATCCAAGCAGATCGAGCAAACGTGGGGCATAGCTCACAAAAAATATTTCAGACCTCACTATAGCAATAATCAGCACTGAGTTTTGATTGTTCGTGTAATCCTTTGCATGCTTTGCATGCTCTTATGCATACTTGTATAAAGCTCCCTGAATTTAAGTACGGCTACAATCGCCCGGACGGAGACGCGTTTTCGATTAGGGAAAAGTCGTATTGATGAATATTGGTTTTTTGCAATAAGTGATTTTTGCCTGTTTTTCTTGTGACTTTGCAAAATAAAATTAAAGTGTTTAAATAAGAATTTTTGGTCTTCTTGGATTGTTCCTCTTTCGGGTAGTCCTCAATATAGTTACAGTGGCTGCGTTAGTCTAGCCAGAATTTAGCCTTTTAAAGACTTTTTGAGGAGTTAAAGCAATTTCAAAAAAAAAAAACACATTTTTTATTTCGACACGCATGCATTTTCGTGTTTTCTTTTGAGTGGCCATTTGGTGTTGAGTTATGTGAACACACTCAACTTCTAAATCGTAAAATGTGTTACAACCTTTCTGGTTTGAAAGAAGATGTTATCCTGCAACAGATGATTTTAGTTTAAAAGTAAAACAAATGGAAAAATTAAAGTGATAAAATTCACGTTTGCAGCTTCGAGAGTTTGACGTTTTGACATATATCGCACAACTCAAAAAATTAAAAAAAGTTAATTTTGCAATTTAACAGTTTATCTATATAAATCAATAGACTGACGGTGTGGCATTTACATTCCATTTTGCCATGCTTGTTCTCCAAAAAATTGATTGTCGTATTTTTATCAGTTGTCCATAAGCGCCACAATAAATTTCCTGAATTTTTTGAGTTTTTACAATATTCAGTGCAGTGGCAATACTACCTAGTTGACTTCTCTACTTTAATATTTCGTAGTTGTCATACTTAAGGTTCTGAAAATGTTTAAAAAATACGTGAAGCCATTGAAACAATACTTTGTTAGCTGTTAGCTTATCTACTAAGCCTATTAATAAACCAACGAGGCCGCGCGTGCAATTGGGCGAGGTTCCAGCTTCAAAATAAGTTCAGTCGACGATCCGCGCCTGCAAAAAGCGTGGCCAGCTTGACTCGAATCACTTTAATTTTTTCATTCGAATACGAATACGAATTCGTAACGCCTGCAGCCTAAAATTATGAAAATTAAATTGACAATAAATATGTTATAAGAAAACAAAACTTAGGAAAGTATGATAGCTGGAACGATCCATTAACAACGTTTTGGACAGAAACGCGTTGACAACCTATAAATTTTGCGCTATTTTTAGAAAATCATAAAACTGCAAAATGGCGAAAAAAAAGATGATCTAGCGTCGAGTCAAGCTGGCCACGCTTTTTGCAGGCGCGGATCGTCGACTGAACTTATTTTGAAGCTGGAACCTCGCCCAATTGCACGCGCGGCCTCGTTGGTTTATTAAACCATAAATCGAAGATCTTGCCTGTGTAATAAATTGTATAATATATTGACGGAGCCGGTTCTGGGACGTTGATCAAAGAGATCTGAAGTAGCAACATAACCAGAAAAACAATAATTTTATCGTTCCAATTCCTTCCATCCACAATTTGCTGGTGATTTCCTAAACTTGTGTTTTTACTCCATTTGCTAAACAATTACCTATTTAATTTCCTAATTTTAATATTTTCTGTAATAAGCGTTACGTGCCCTGGACAAGTTGTTTCCTGCGTAAAAATTCCTAAAGAGTACTAATTTTTAATTTTGCGTCTATCGAAATTATAACCTGTTAATATTGATTTAGTCGTTGTTGATATTTCATCGCATCGATCATTAAAAACTTGTGCTGCCTAACTAAAATTAACTGAAATAAAATTAGGATAGGTTTCACGAAATTTACTGACTTTTGGAATAATCAATCGCAGGTTTACCGAGTAAGATTAAACGCCAAAATGAAAAAAATTGCAGACACTAATTTTCACAGCCGATTTCAGTCGTCTTTGCATAAATTATCTAACAAACACGAAGGTCAGCTGTAATTTTACCTATTTGATAATAAAATTCTCTTCACATAGCGACTGTTGAATAATTTAAAGTCAGTCTCTGAAACAAGTGGCTTTAGTTTAGCAAAAGACGCAAAACCGATCGATGCTCGAGTGTTGCGGTGTTTCAAAAGACAAAAAACGACTGACTGCACGCTGGCGTTCGCTGTCTCTCTGGTCTCTCTCTCTGTTCGCACCCTTAGCGCCGCTGTGGTTGCGTCATTTGTGAGGCCAGCCTTTGACGCTCAAGATAAACAAAACATTTTTAAACTTAACTTGCACACGCACACACACAAAAGAGGTTATAAAGTAATCAAGGCTTGGTTTTGAGGTTTTTCAAACGAATTCATTTATGGGCCATTTATTTATTTATTGCATCAAAAAAGTTGTCCTTTTTCTTCTTTTGTTTCATCGTAAAGCCTCCTCTGTATTTTGCTATTTGAAGCTGAAAACTAACTTTTTAGTGGCACAAAGTGACTGAAACACTTATATTGTTCTTATCCTAGCACAGCACGCGAAAGCGATCGATAAAAACAAGTGTTTCAATGCTTCAAAGGGCACAAAGCGACTGCACGCAGGCAAAAAAAAGTTTGAAAGCAAATGTAAAAAACGTTTTTAATCTACACAAGATATCCAGAAACTCGAACCAAAAAAGGCGTTACATCGGACTTACAAGCTACTTCTTGACGATATGCCGATCAAGTTGTGCGAGTTATCTCTTCTTATTTCCATTCCAATTTTATCGCCACACCCACCTGGACCGTTTTCGTATATGTGTCTAAAATATAGTTAATAACTCTTAAAAAACACTAATATCACAACTAACCACTTGTTCTATCGTAAGCTTTAAGATCCATTTGGCAAAATGAATTTTTCGTTCTATGTTGGTTGTTTGCTACTCTTTGAACGTTCGACTACGATCTAAACGCTAAATACCAAGTTTAGTAAACATCAAAATTTTTGAGACTTTTATCATTCTCCCAAATTTTTTGTGATTTTATAAATTTCTCGTTTTGCAATATTTTCAAAAATAGAAAAATTAACTAGTGGACTTGCAATTTCAATATTCCGTACAAGACCATTTGTCGCTTACAGGTAGACAGAAATCACAAAAAGCTTATGTATAGCTATATCGAACGAATGCACTGAATTTCAAGAGTTCGCTGTCATTTTTTGCTAGCGTTTGGAGATGAACGCTTCAACTTGCCTTTTTTATCAGAAATGTCTCTTCCAATATCGACTGTTAAATAGTGTAGATTTGATCCCTGAAACAAGTGACCTTAGTCCCACGACAGACGACACACGAACACGATCGGTAAGAAGAGTAAAAGCGTTGCGATATTTTAAAGGGCGAAAAGCGACTGCACGCGAGCGCTCGTACTCTCTGTGATCGCGCCCTTTGCACTGCGGCGGTTGCATCACTTGTAGTCTGAGGTCCTAATACTCGATTGTACGCCCATCCGATCGCAGCAGCGTGGCGCAGTGGAAGCGTGCTGGGCCCATAACCCAGAGGTCGGTGGATCGAAACCACTCGCTGCTAATCGTTTTTTTTCTATTTTGCGTTTGAAACAATTTTTGACGTTTTTGTTCCCTTAAACACGGACGCCTAGTTTAGACAGTTTGTAGTCATAATGGGTAAAATGAAAAATTGTTGTGACGTCCGTTGGGATGAAGTTTCCAGGCTTGACACACGTGATTTGCCTTTCAGCTACCAAAAGTACGTCGAGGTCATTTTCAGGATTCATGGACCCAATATTCCGAAGCTTAAGATTAACGATTTTCAGCGAATTCCTTTAGAACATGGACGTATTTGGCTTAGTATTGATAGTTCTCTACTGGATGTCGAGTGGGTGAATCTCTTCACCTCGTGGACCACAGTGACTAAACTGTCTATAAACGTCAAAATCAAGAAAATCATCTACAAATTGCTTGGGAAGCTAGCCAATCTCCAATAACTGACCAACTTCAATTTAGGTAATGTGGACCTAACAAAGAAAGAGATCATTCTGGTCTTTCAAATTTTTGTTCAGCCTCAGTTCCGTCAATTCTAATGTCATTATTACAAAAAGGAGATTCACGGAAGTTCATGAAATTTATGAGGCCGATGAAGAAGCTATGAAAGGAAAATACGTCCGTTTCAACGTTTCTTATGTTACGTTGCCTCAAGACGATCATGAAATGGTCCTCAAAGAATCAAAATTTGACGTTTCGTCTCAAGAATGCTTCAGGTCTGATGTCGCATCTGCTGTACCATAACACAAACGCTACTAAAGGTATGAGCATAGGTCAGTTTTTGACTCGCGTTTCCAGCACTGTGCTCATGTTTCATTAAACCAAACCCTTTTTGTGCATAAAATTAAGGTCAAAAATTGAATATACTGACGAGAGATGAGTGGTGGCATATGTAAGTCAGCGAAATTCCATTTTAACGCGTCTGTGGTGTAATGGTCAGCATGGTTGCCTTCCAAGCAATCGACAGGGGTTCGATTCCCCTCAGACGCATACATTTTATAAAATGTTGGCTTGTTAGTCGGCACACATTCAAAAAATGTTTCAAACGCCAAGTAGAAAAAAAACGATTAGCAGCGAGTGGTTTCGATCCACCGACCTCTGGGTTATGGGCCCAGCACGCTTCCACTGCGCCACGCTGCTGCGATTAGATTGGCGTACAATCGAGTATTAGGAGCTGACACCGTTGCAGTGCGAAGGGCGCGATCACAGAGAGTACGAGTGCTCGCATGCAGTCGTTTTTTGCCTTTTAAAATATCGCAACGCTTTTACTCTTCTTACCGATCGTGTTCGTGTGTCGTCTGTCGTGGGACTAAGGTCACTTGTTTCAGGGATCAAATCTACACTATTTAACAGTCGATATTCGAAGAGACATTTCTGATAAAAAAGGCAAGTTGAAGCGTTCATCTCCAAACGGTAGCAAAAAATAACACGAACTCTTGGAATTCAGTGCATTCGTTCGATATAGCTATACATAAGCTATTTTGTAAGCACATGGGCTTGTACGGAATATTAAAATTACAAAGTCCACCAAATAATTTTTCTATTTTTGGAAATACTGCAAAAACACATTTTTCAAAAATACGAACTTTGACAAATTGCGGAAATTTTGCTGTCTGAACAAAATTTTTTCACGTTGTTAAAACATTTTTAAAACGTTTTTCAGATTATAATTTTGCTCAGACTTCAAATAGGTTAGTAGAGCAGCTCCAAAAATAATTTAAAACTGTGTTTTTGCTTCTTAAAAATACTGCGCGCGCGGCCCCGTTAATAAATAGAAAAAATCACATGGCTGATGTTTCACTGAAACGCTTGTAATTGACTTTCAATGTGAACCTGCAAGTTTGTTTCAATTTTTCAAGTTATATAAAAATGCGTTTTGTAAAACTGTTTTTCTAAATTTGTAGCAAAAATTGGGATTCTTATTGATATTCGATAAAGATTGAGGATGAAAACGAAAAAATGTTCCATGGATCGAAACCACTCGCTGCTAATCAATTTTGTGTCCGCCGCCCTTTGGTGACGTGTTCGCAGCCGTTTTTTGCAGTCGAACGACGCAACATCGCGAGTGCTTGCAGTATTGATTGGTTCCGTCGCCTCAAACTACGTTCTCTCCCATCCACTAAAATTTATCTGGTTTTAGAGGTTTACTTCTCCAATGCATAATTCAACTTGTGTATAAGAGTTGTTGAGGACATTTTGTAATTTCATTACTGTTTATTAAATCTGTTTATGCTCATTTAGGCGAAGAGTTATCTCTCCAGAAGCAAAATTGTGCCGTGAGTTCCGCTCCGAATCCGAATTATTCCTGTTCTTAGCAAAAACATTGATAAGTAAGAATTAATAATTTTGGTTAAAGCGAAACCTTTGTTTTTTAAGCTTTCGATGAATTTGCTGGCAAGGTCTGAAATGTGGACGATCCAAGTCGTACTTGAACTGAACGCTTCGGGTTCGGAATTTGCAGCTATAAAAATGCTGAACGATTTACACGACGTAAGGGATATGGCCGAACTACATCCTATAATCATCTTTATTGCAAGTGCGAGTCTTTACGATTTAAATGGGCTGGTAATGACTTTGACTTTAAGAATTGACAGACCAGCCTCAGCGATCTGTTCTTAATTGACAGACTTCAGCTTAAGAAAAGATCCGATTTATAAAACAGGTACGTGTGTGCTTACACTTTCGCGTTACAGCGGTGGCATCAAATTTGTCCGATCGAATCACCAACTCCTCATTGTTTTTTTAAATTAAGATTGAAAACCAGTTTTCTGCGTTTTAATTATCGTAAACACTAACTACAATTATTTTACAGGTCACATCTGGCGTGTGTATTTGCAGTATGATTAATCCTTTGAGTCTGAACTACGCTCTTTTATTTGATCTACACTATAACATTTTTCAGGCGTTATCCACTACGTAATAAGCTATTCGGACTTAATGAGATACATATTTGATACCATCCATGTAAGTCTTGTTGTTGCAGCAGTAAGCCATTTTCTTGGACTAGGGTTCGTCTAAAATTAAAATTGGATCTACGTTTGCAGTACACTTAAGATATAAACAGGTGGCCAAGCTTATCATCAATTAAATCACTTACACCTTATTTACAGGACTACGTGAACTACCAATTAAGTTTAATATTCAAGACTGCACATGGGTTATCCGTTCAGCAAACACTGGACTGCAGCGATTTATGTTTTCTACAGGTTAGTTTGTTTGGAATATTAAGTTGATTTCTCTCAATTAAGAACAATTAGTAAGTACATGGATGAATTTGAAACAGGCTACATACTACAATTTAATTGAACTTTGTATGGATTGATCACCTGACAGACACTGAAAATGGTAGCAAACCAGATCGATTTATAAAAATATTAAATCTAAGAAATCGTAATATGTTTAACAGCCTATCTGGTTTCAATCGACTGTTATTCTACAACAGATAATTTCTGTGAAAAATTACAGAATAATAAAATTTATGTTTGCGAGAATTCGTTTTTTAAATCAGAACTGTTTGGCGCTGCGCGCCTCAAAATACTCATTTTGTAGTTGTCTCGGCGCTGCGCTCCTCGATGACGCGATTTTTCGGTTGAAAAAAAAAACGCGGCGCGTCTTAATCTACAAAAAAAACCAAAATAATTGCGTTTGCTGGTTTAAATTGTGCTAACCCGATCAGATAGTTGGACACTAAAAGGTCGTTGGCTCATAGAGCTGAGCAGTGGTCGGTAAAGGTGGATTGAGCCGAAGCTGAGCAGTGGTGGATTCTCGTTCGAGTTGAAGTTACTAAATTTGTGCTCCACAGTATTTCGAAAAAGTGTCCTTCACTGAGTTTTGCAGGCAGAAACGACAGAAAAGCTTATAGAAAGCCTATATCGATTGAATACAACGATTTTCAAAGTTCTCTGTTATTGTTTTGCTTACTTTTGGAGATGAACACTTCAACCTACCTCTATCGTCTCGTCCAATATCGAGTGTTAAATAGTGTAGATTTGATCCCTGTAACAAGTGATTTTAGTTCAGCACGACAGATGAAAGCGATCGACATGAGAGACAAGTGAGAGTTTTGCGATATGAAAAGGCAAAAAACGACTGCACGACTACGAGTTTGTCCTCTGTGTGCGGGTCCTTAGCGCTGCAGCGGGTGCATCATTTATGATGTCAGCCTCTACTACCTGATTGGACCCCAATTCAAACGAAGCAGCGTGGCGCAGTGGAAGCGTGCTGGGCCTATAACCCAGAGGTCGGTTGATCGAAACCACTCGCTGCTAATCGTTTTTGACCATTTTATTTATATTTTTTACGTTTAAAACACCTTTTGACGTTTTCATTCTTTAAAAAATGTGTACAAATCGTTATAAATGCTTCAAAAAAATCCGTAAAAGCAAAAGACTGACAAAAATGCTGACCTTTACACCACAGACCGCAGATCTGGTTTTGTCTAGACTTGTGCAACTCTCACGCGATTTTTCGTTGCGTTTTTAGACAGATTCACAAAATTTAGGTCATTTGAAACTGCTCGCGAATGAAAACTGGTCTGTTTAACTGATCCAAGCAGACCGGCTTAAGTGGGGGTATAGCTCAGGGGTAGAGCGCTCGCTTAGCATGCGAGAGGGCTGGGGTTCGATTCCCCATACCTCCAGAAGTTTTTTTCATTTGCTTTTGATTGCAATTATGCTTTAGACAATTTTATAGACAACAAGTAAATCAATATTGCTAGGTTGCTAATACCTTAAATAGCCTGATGATGATTTTAGACTTTCGGTTTAGTTTGAAACAAAAACTTAATGGTGCCAGTCAAAAACTGTCCAACGCTCATATCTTGAGTCGATTTATAATTAGTGTAGAGCGCCGCAGCACACCTGAAGCACGAAGCGTCAAATGTTTCGGTCTTTTATAGACCATTTCATAATTGTTTCGAGGCAACTTTAAGTAAGCCCTGAAAAGAATCTCCTTTTTGTAATGACGACACCACAATTGACGGAACTGAGGCTGAACAAAAACCTTAAAGACCAAATCGATCTCTTTATTTGTTATGTCAACGTTCATTTGAGGTTGGATAAATGTTGAAGGTCGGAGAGCTTCTCGAGAAAATTTTGAATGATTTTGTTGATTCTGACGTTAATAGAGAGTTTAGTCAAAATGGTCCACGAGGTGAAGAGATTCACCCACTCGACATCTAGTTGAGGACTATCAAGAAAATATCGTTAATCTTAAGCTCTGGAATATTGGGTCCATGAGTCCTGAAAAGACTTTGACGTTTTGATAGCTAAAAGGCAAATCACGAGTCTCATTTCTGAAAACTGCATTCCAACGGACGTCAACAAATTCACAATTTGCCGTTTATGACTGATAACTGTCTAATTTATGTCGTGCGTAGGAGTTCAGCAGCTCATTTGACAAAGATGTGATCCTTGAATTCGTCGGGGAATCGCAGTAGGTGGGCAAACACTCAATAATCAAAGGTCCTTTTTGGGACTTCGTTAAATAAAATTACAGGAATGTCTTTTATAGCGGAGGTCGAGGACGTTCTGGCAAATTCGGGCCGTGAGGACGACCTCATAAGAAAAAATGAATGTGTGAGTGACACTGTGGGGAATGTGTGATTAGTAAAGAGCAAACAATGACTCAAATTATTAAAAAAAATTTATTTTTAAATAAAAGAACACTTTTCAATCGACAGATAACAAAACTGCTCATCTTCAAATTTTGTAAATTTATTTTGTTGATAGCATGATTTTAATCGATTGATTTGCAATCAAAAAGCCTTTCGAATTGCCTATAAAATATTTCAATCACTTTTAAAGCTTATCGTATTGTTACGTTAGAGGTGAAATTCTGGGACCGTAGCAAGACGATCGACTGCGAAAGCATTTGCCAAGAATGTTTTCATTAATCAAGAACGAAAGTTAGGGGTTCGAAGGCGATCAGATACCTCCCTAGTCCTAACCCTAAACTATGCCAACTAGCGATTCGTCGATGGTAAAAACACAAACTCATACCTCGATTTGAATGTAAAATGAATCGTGATTTTCTATTTCACGAAAAATTAAAACATAAACGCAATCACAATTTCTAATATCTGATATGAACTGATATTTGCTGATATACAAGGATGGACCAAAAAACCCTTTTTCTAGACACCGCGCCGGCCAGACACGCGCACGCGCGCCTGATCTGGAATCGGTCAATTGCAGCGGTCGCGCAGCGAACGACCGGTTGGATTTCGTTTCCAAACAACCGCTAAAACAACGGAATTTTAAGCTAATTCAATAGGCAATCGGTTGAAGAATTGTTGAACTTGTAGGTCTCGTTGGGCGATGGCGGCGCGATGATTGCCTGTTTACATCTCTGCCTGTTCACAATTTACATCCATCTGAGCTTATTGTTTCGTTTCATTTATAAGCATAAGTGTTTTCTTTCAAGTTAAGTATCCTAAAGAGTTCATTTTGATATGCTACGCAATGAAATTACCTACAAAAAAGTGTCCTTAGAATGCCGATCAAGAGTCACGTATGAATTTGAACTGCAAATAAGTAAATCTCATATAAATTTAAAATATTTGCTTACTTTTTTGCGTAGTATTCACATAGCCTGTGTGGTTAAAGAATTATTTGATGCACAGGGCATCTTCACAGAATTTTTAAGTGGTGCATTTGCAACAAAGAACAAAAGACTCACCTAAGTTTTTGGACAAAATAAATCGACATATATATGGTTTTGCGGTAGACCTCTCAGTGAAGTACGCTTCCGCAGGCTGGGACAATTTCGGGTTGAGGGAGCCAGGGTTGTTAGAAGTGGCCGCTGCACCAGAAACAATCCGAATAGTTTGGCTTTGTCGGATTGGGGGTTTTTAGTCGACGCACAACCTTTTGACACGTTGTCTTTGGGAGAAGTGAATTTATTTGCCGTCGGCCTCTTTGTCGCGGTGATCACAAAAGATCTAAACAAACGATCAAAGCACGATACAAACTACAATATCGCAATGGATCGTTTTGTGTTTCGAAGTACTGCGTTTGTAAACAATGCAGTTTCTTATTCCCCTACTTGTAAATTAAAACTTTGATTTTCAAGCTTGTGAAATGAGCAGATGTTGCTTCCGACACACGCCTACCTTGAAAAACTCATCTCAGATTTTTGGCAACATTAATCGCACATGATGATTGTCTTTGATCTCCTTTGTCCTTTGTCCTTTGCAACTTTCTTGGTTATTAAAATAGTGACGACCGTTATAAAAAGAAAGTAACATTAACCTACATGGCTTATCCTATAAATCCCTTTAAATAGCGGCATTTTAAAGCAGTAAATTCACCTTAAAATACAGAAAACAACTCCAGATTAGCACGACTCGATAAGAACGGCAGTCGATAGGAGCGGTAAGTCACTTATGGCGCCAGTCATTTATCAGAGCAGCGTCTAGCAGTGACTCGAACGCCAATCCGATCGCAGCAGCGTGGCGCAGTGGAATTGGGGTGGGTCCTCGGTGGATCGAAACCACTTGCTGCTAATCATTTTTGACCATTTTCTTTATATTTTGATTTCGCTTCAGTGTTCATTTGTCAGCACCAATAAATCATTAACACAGCGTTCGAAAGCTTCCAAAAAATTTAATTAATGCGTCTGAGGGGAATCGAACCCCTGTCGATTGCTTGGAAGGCAACCATGCTGACCATTACACCACAAACCGCTTTTAGCTGGTCTTCTCGTAGCGCATATCCATACGTCTGTCGTTGACCATATCCCGATCAAATCTGCTACATCGCAGGCGCCAATTTAGCTGACTCAAAATTGTTTCAAGATCAATTTTTGAGAGTTGTCACACATTTTAAAAACAGCGCGTGATCATCGAAAATCTCAACCTCTACCAGCGAGCCTGTATTGCTTAAATTAACGTTCAAAATGGTAAAATTGAGGCTCACTTTGAAGTCGATTGGGTATATTTTGGAAACGAAAGCCGTTTCAGATACAAGAAAAAATCAAAATCTAATTTAGAAGTTCCTAAAATAGGACTAGGACTGTCGTCATATTAAACGGCGTTGGCCCACTTTTAACGTGGATTCTCGTGGTTCTCAGCTCAACAGTGTTCAATAATCTAATTTTTGATTTTTCGTTATTTTAAAGTAATTATAAACGACAATTTGTAGCAGTTTATACCCCTAAAACACATCAACCACATGAGTTTATCACGACACGCAAAACCAATCGATAAGAACAGCGAGAGTGTTGCGTTGAATCAAAAGACAAAAACGGCTGCGTTCGGCCGTTTCTCCGCTGTGTGTTTACACTTTTTGCGCTGCAGTGGTTGCGTCGGATCTGCTCGATCAGAGAGAATGAAAACCAATATTTTACGTATCTTATTGACACAAAAAATGGTTTTAAATGTTAAAGTTTTTATAAGGCGCTGCTGGCGCGCGTGTTGCAGTATTGATTGATCTGAATTTGAATACATTCCTGTTTGATCCACACTAAATAGTTGTTCTCAGGTGTTATTCAATACTTAATTAGCTTTTCCGACGTTTGATAAGATACGTAATTGACACCATGTAAGTCCTATTTTTGCATCAATAAACAAATCATTTGTTGGGCATTTGCTTGATACAGGCTTCGTTTAAAATTCAATTAATCACATCTAATACATTGCAATGTACTAAAATAACATGTTGCATTAGAATCTAAACAGGCAAGTGAGCTTGGCATTAATTACAGCTAACATTTAGTAACTAAACTTGAACAGGATTTTAGCAATTTATGTTTTAATAGGTCGTTTGTTTTGAAGTTCATTATTTTATATTGAAGAATGACCAGTAAACAGACCTTATTTGCGGATGCGAATAATGATACATATTCGATCTATTTGTTTACTCGTCAACTGCACGACTGCGATTCAGTATCATTCTTATAAGTCAGTTCATCGTTAAAATTATTTTTTTGATGAATTTGACGTTGAAGAAGTGATCAACAATGTAAATAAGGTGAGCCAGCATTTTTTCAAATTAACGTTTCGAAAACGCTTAATTGCAAATTCATAGATTTTTCATATGATCAATGGAGAGAAGAGCAGTGGAACAATTCAATTTGACCCTCTGTACGGTTAGTTAATTACTGTGTTTAAGACAAAAAACTGTTGACGCTTAATCACACGCTTGCAGTTTAGGTCTCACGTGTTAGATCACACGAATCTATCCAAACTTAAGACAAAGGTTTGTCGAGTACACCATGCTAAGCGCGTGCAATTCTGTAGCCAAAACGTATAATTGTAAACGATGTAACAATGGCATTTGTTATCTGTGCGTTTGCGCGCGTCATTTATGACGTCATCATCTACTACTCGATTGAACGCCAATCCAATAGCAGCAGCGTGCGTGCTGGGCCCATAACCCAGAAGTCGTTTGATAGACACCACTTGCTGCTAATCATTTTTGCGTTAAATGCGCTTTCAACGCTAACGTTACTCACAAGCAACAGCTAAACTCTCGATTCTCATCTTCATTGGCAGCTAATGACACGCGCGTCGAAGTCGGCCGCCGACGGCTATTTTTTGCATGTCGAAAGACGCCACACTCCTAGTGTTGCGGTATTGATTGATCACACGAATGTAAACTACGCGTTTGTGCTTGAACCACACCTGTCTTTTTTCAGATGTTATGTAAAACGTAATCAACTAATCCGACTTTTGTTGAGACACTGATTCAACTACTATGCAAGTTTTATTTTCGCGTTCAAAAGTAATTAAATTTTTTAGCTCTGGAAATCATAGGATCCGTCTAAACTGCACGAATTTCCTAATTCAACCGAAGTATTATCAGAATGATGTAGCACAAACGTTCCAGAACACAAAAATGAGAACTATTGGTTTCCGTGCAAAAGGTACAGGACTGAGCCCAGTATTGATTAATTTATAAAAGGCATTGTTTCTAGCGTAAGATCGAGTGGACGATTCTAGCGAATGCTTAATTGCAATCTAGTTTTTCAAAGGTTTGTTTAATTTTAAATTCGCAGGTCAAATTTGTTAATTGTAAAACTTTGCCTTTGCCTTATTTGCTTAAATTCAATTTTCTAGATATTGAAGTAGTGGAACACAATATTAGGAAAGTAGATGTTGGATTGAGAATGCGACAGCTGTTACGCCTTTGCGATTTAACAAGACCAGGCATGTGCTTACCGTGTAATATGCCTAAAAGGTAACTATTTGTTTTAGCACTGCTTCATTGGTCTTTACAGAAGAGCACTTGAGTGAGCACAAAATTATCGAAGGGAACAATTTCTTCTACGGCAAAAGTAATCAAGTTTGGTATCAACTGGATTTTAAGAAACCTTGCTTTAGCGCGAATCGGACAACGATGTACGAAACTGCACTACTCTTTGTCCGTTCAGCAAATTTTTAATCGCAGCGTTAACTTTGAAGATGGCAGTCCACCTAAACTTATTCATAATGTTAAATTTTGCTTTGGTTTTTCCGTTGAAATTATATTTTTCACATGTAAAAGTTTTGAAACTGACGAAACCGATGAACAAGGGTGGCCAAAGCGTGGCTCGGAACCATTGCACTTTTGAAGTATGCGATGTTAAACGAAAATATACAACTTTCAATTCCGAATAAGCTATAACACGCTTTTTCAGGGTCTAATAATGTGCACTTGCCGCCAAATGTCTGAAAAGTTTGTTAGGGTACTTAAGTCAATTTTTGGAGACTCGTATCTCGACAGCGAAATGTCCAATTTGACCGTTTTCCGGTGCGATCGATAGATGAAAGCAAGGACAACCTTTCGCGAAAACTTCAGAAGAAGTTCTAAAATCTCAATCCTAAGACCACTAATCCTAATTCAGGTTTGAAAGTGATTTGAAACAGACCTTTTAAGACACACACAGGCACACGCTCGTAAGAATATCGACAATTATAAAATGCAGAGAACGGCTGGTGAAACCGGTTGATAAGAACACCTCGAACGTTGCGATGTTTCAAAGAGCAAAAAACGACTGCAGGTCGTCGTTCTCCCTCTGTACGTTCAGTGGATCTCTTATGACGTTAGCCCCAGTGGTCGAGGTGGGCCAAAAGATATTTGACTGTTATTAAACACAAGTAAGGCAAATGAGAGAGTTAAAGCAGTAAGATGCAACCACAAGTCATATTTATTTCCAACTTCAAAATCACAATTTTTCGAGTTCACTTAAAATTCAAGCTTACATTTATCATTGTTTTTTATCACCCTTTCAAGCTTAATCAAACCGTAGCAAGTAACGCACCTGTCTTGGTTTAAATTTGACGGCTGTCTTGAAACAAAACTAGAAATTATTAGTATTTAACGAAAATTTAAAGTTTTTTTCCGTTCGGCTGTTTTGATGTTTGTTTTATTTGCATTGCCAATGTACCGATAAGAGTTGTTCCTGCCTTAATTCAATCAATAAAAAATTGATGACCTGTAAAAAATAAAATTTGGTGATGAATGTTAAAGGAAATTTACATCTTGAGCTATTTTCATTCGAGCTTATTGTTTCGACGTTTGTTTCATTTACATCGCCAGTATAAGGATATGTTTCATTTCTGCAAAAACTGCTATAATTAAATCAATAACATATTTGTGAACATTACGTTACGATGTCGTATCAAAGTCTCCAATAAATGAGCGATAAAACCATAAATCGATAAAACCGTCATTATGACTATGCATTGCCCATAAAAATTTTTTGCAAGTTGTTTGCGTTTTTAATTAAAAGCAAAAACCTACCTCGTTGATCGTAAAACTTTTTGAAATAACGACTCTCCAATAGCGTGGATTTCGTGAAACAAAGGAGTTTAGTTTTGCACGGCACTTGTCCTTTTTCTGACTGCTCTCTTTGCGATTGCGTTCTCATGTCGTCAGCCTCTAGAAGTTGTGGTTCACTACTGCGTCATTAGAACTAAAAATGCTACACTTACCTTTAAAAACTAATTTTTCGATTTGTCATACGTCATACGTTCCACAAGGGTGATAGTTGGTTTAACTGAAAGACAAAGATTGAACCATTTTCAATTTTTAATGCAAACTAAAGTCTAGCTTTCTGGTCCAATTCTTTTAAAATTGTGTGCAGTTACGGTGGTAAATACATAGTACAGCTACCTACCTAGCTATTTATATGGTTCTCTCCAATTAGCGACATTTTACAGTAGCAAATTTAAACCCTGAAACACACAAATTGCACGACTTCTGCACGACACGCGAAACCGATCAATAAGAGCAGCTCGAGTGAATGTGGCGATGTTGGGCACAAAAAAAGGGCACGAAACGACTGCACGCGGACGCTCGTCCTCTGTGTGTTCGCGTCTTTAGCACTGCAGTGGTTGCGTCAGATCTGACCTGTCCCTCTAATAGTCCACGGAACACCAATTCAATCGCAGCAGCGTGGCGCAATGGAAGCGTGCTGGGCCCATAACTCAGTGGATCGAAACCACTCGCTGCTTGTCAATTTTGTGTCCATCGCCCTTTGGTGACGTGTTCACAGCCATTTTTTGCATGTCGAAAGACGTAACATCGCGAGTATTGATTGGTTCCGCCGCCTCAAATTACGTTCTATTCCAGCCACTAAAATTTATTCCATTTTAGAAGTTAACTCCTGCAAGAAAAAATTCGACTTGAGTGAGATTTATTGAAGACATCTGGTTAGGCCTTTAATATTGATCAAACTTATTTATTTTTGTAGGCCTTAGCGACAAAGCCGTAATCCTAATGGCCACAAATGAAGACTCACCTCCTCAGGATCAAAATCCTGCTGTCTGATTCCGGCGTGAGTTACGCTCAGAATATGAATTTATGAATTGTTATTCAGGACAAATCTGAATCGATCTGACACCGGATTGGTGTTCTCACATGGTCATACTGAGCGTTTGCTTACGAGAAACTGGAGAGCCTTAGAAAAAGGAGCACTAGAGAAGTGTTTAGAAACTCAACCTAGAGGCGGGGAGCTGCTTTTCACCTCAAAAAGGTTTATTCTGTTCTAATTGTTTTAGTGTTTACAATTGGCACTTTAGATTTTACTTCACCATCAGATGGACGGGATCGTTATGACCGCGATTGTCGACTTATCTCTTTAAAATTAATTTTAAACGTTCAGTGCGATAACTGTAAGCTGTAAGGCATTGTGGATAATGTTACGCTATCGGTATAATTAGACCAGGTTCGATTTTAAAATTCCTACAACTGTACAAATTTGAATTTCTAGTGTGCTCAATTAAAAACACTACGTAAAAAATTGGCATCTAACGACAATATTTACGATTTAAGTGGGCAGGTACGTTTTAAAGTTCTTAAACCGTTAAATAAATGAGATGTTTTATTTATTGACACTTAGAAATGCCTGATCAAGTTGATCGTAACAAGCCCGATAAAAATTAATTTCAATGGCTTTCTTAGCCTCAATTCTTGTACTTGTATGTTCTACTACTAAGTAATAAATTATTTGAAAATTCGTTCTACAAAAGTTTTTTAGATTGCCGATATGTTTCAGAAGCTTCATCGGGCTAACGCTTTGTCGGATATGATTTCGCTCGGGCTCCCTTGTGAATTTGCGACCAACCAATCTAATGAGTTGCAGCGCGAGCTCGCGGCACTTTAATAAAAACGTACCTACGACAAAAAAATTTAAAAAGCTGATTTTCAAAAAACGTAAAAAAATGCGCGAGGTTTCATCTTTGAGATGCGTTTTGCGTCGGCACTTCGCACCTCCAGGGAGCAGTGAGCGCACCAATTGCACCCGCAACTGTTGCCAATTAGGCGTTTCCGACTCTCGCTCTCCTTTATTTTATCGTTCTCCATTATTTTGGAGAACTACAGGATTGTTAATCGAAATTGCTAAATTGGAAGCCGCTTAAAATTTTCCAAAAATCAAGTGGAAAAGCTACAAAAATAATTTTGGATTCAAAGCTTCTCCATTTTGGTAAATTGCGGAAAAACAAGATTTGAAACCATGAGCTCATGAGCACGCCAATAAATTATGTAATAACTTGTTTACAAAGTATTTTGGAGTTTTTCATAACTTTAAGATTTACAGCAAGTGAGTTATTTGATCAAACACGTCGACCGAAGCTTCAAAAACAAAAATAATAAAATTTTTAAATTCCTTACGATTTCTCACCTTACAAGCGGAAGGTTTGTGATCTGTGATAGGTTTGTGATACTCCAAACATCTCCATCTCGCCTACAGATCGCAAACCTTCCGATTGTAAGGAATTTGAAAATTTTATTAATTTTGTTTTTGAAGCTTCTATCGAAGTGTGTTTGATCAAATGACTGTAAATCTTAAAGTTATGAAAAACTCTAAAATACTTTTTTGTTTGGATCCATGAGCATTGAATGTTTGGATCCATGAGCATTGACGAGCATGTCAAAAATTTACGTAATAATTTGTGTAAAATTGCTTTAAGATTTGTAACATGTTTTATCTTTGAGAATTGTGAGGTATTAAAAAAACACGTCGATCCGAGCTTCAAAAATTAAATTACAAAACTGTCGAATTCTATTCTAAACAAAGAATGTCTCAAAGCGTCGAGGTTTTGCATCAAATCGTGCTACAGGTGCAGGTTCTTAGAACAACATAAATATTTTTTCCAACAATTTATAAGCAAGCGTGTTTTAACAGATGTGATAAGATAACCATTCCCAATGACAAAAAATGAACACGGTTCAGTTTAATCCATCACAAAAATTCCAAAATGTTGGATATATTTTTTTCAAATTTCTATGCAGAATAAAAAAATAAAATAAAATTTTTTGAGGGAATAAAGAAAATGAAACGGTTTTTAGATTTAAGGGTCTAAACTAAGTTGCTTATTGAGATATTTGAAGGAAATTGAAGCAACCGAAAAATTAAAACGTTGACGACATCGAGGAGAACGGCATGTCGAAATAACCCGCGAAGAGACCAGAAAAGGTCACGGCGGCGAATAGACTCAGACGAAGAAGCTGGCGTTTAAGACAGTTTTCCGACGGCTCTCCTCTGTTACAACATGGCGGAGAGAGCGAGCGGAGACCGACCGTTCGACAAGAGCGCACGAGAAAAAGTGACTGGGTAAACGGAATTGGGGAAAAATTTGAAATTCGGGTAAACGTTTTTTAAATCTAGAGAAACGTGCTTGTTCTAAATTATGTTGGTCTCATTTGATGTTGCGGTTTAAAGTAGATTTTTGATATGATATGATACGGTCCCCCACATCCCTTCGACCGTCAAATGCCCATCCTTGACACTCACCGAACCCAACCGCTCAACTCTCCCCCTCCCTCTCTGATCTGCTCCCCCGTCAGACGCGGATCAGCATGGTCACACGTTTACCAACAAGGTGAAAGTGAAAGGAGATCATGAGCGACCCACAGGAGAAACAGTTGAGTGGACTAGCCGAATCGCCAACTACGTTGGCTCTTCGCTTAGGGTGGCCTTCGGCTACCGTCGTTTTGAACAACAGCCGCTTTTCAATCTTTAAAATTCACCCAAACACTGCACACTTAACTCTCTTACCCCAACAAAACCAACAAACTCCGTTTCAGACACTTAAGCCTTTTCCAGACACTCCCACTCCACAACTATCATTTCCAACAGAGCCATAAACATAGGACCGGTCGGTCAAACCTCTGGTCAATCTCATCTTTTCCTGTGGGAAAACAGTTGAGTGGATGGTGGGAAGGAGATGGTTAGACTGTGAGATTAAGATGGATCCACAGGAGGAGCCAAGAAAGTCATAGGATAAGTTGTGGTTGGGAGAGTTGGAATTGAGTTTTCAAGGGGCGGGAAAAGTGAGAAGTGGGTAATCGACAGGAGGATAAAAAATTCATACAGGAAAAGATGAGATTGACCAGAGGTTTGACCGACCGGTCCGATGTTTGTGGTTCTGTTGGAAATGACAGGTTTCTATGGACGCGAGTGTCTGGGAATGGGTTAGTTGTCTGGAACGGGGTTTTGTCAGGTGAGATGGGTTTTAAAGATGTGAAGAATGAAAAGAGAAGAATGGCCAAAACGACGATGGCCGAAGTCCACCCTAGGCGAAGAGCCGACGTAGCCGATCTGTTCTAACCATCTCACATCAACCACCTGTCTCTCCTGTGGGTCACTCATGATCTCCTGTCACCTCCACCTTTTCCCTGGATTCTTTCTGTGTCTTTCCTGTCATTTGGAGAGTTGAGCGGTTAGGTTGGATGAGTGTCTAGAATGGGCATTTGGGGTCGGACGTGGGAGACCGGTCGGTCGGGGGAGTTGGGGACGAAGGTGGGTTGGGCAGAGTGGGTTGGTGGTTTATGTAAATGAAGTTTTGAGTGTGGAGGATGGTTGGCGGAGTTCTGAGTTGGGTTGAATGAGTGTGAGGGGAGATATGATTAGAGGTTAGGAGTGACAATATCAGTCCAACAACGGGTCAAAATTCCGCGACAAAACGCGCAAAAATCGATCAATCGGATACCACCTTTTCCGTCTTTTTGAATTTGTCCTCAAGCACAGCTGATGCCAATGGTCATCGAACCTCGTTAATCTGGTCCGAAAACATGTCCAAAAGTTGGAAAAAGTGCTAAACGATACTCACGTCTGTAAGAGCGAAAATTGCTATGGGAAATATAAGCAGAAAAGACCAAAAATCGACCCGAGTCGCTGCCCGAAAACATGTCCAAAAATGCTTCAAAAATTCCATTCGCCGTTTAGAGCAGGTGGATTCCTTTTAAACATCAGAAGCAGAAATCACATCAGAAATTTAAAACATCAGGAAAAAAAATTTACACAGACATTATTTTGACAGCTTTACAACCATGAGACCGGTCAGAAAGTGGTCATTTTGCACGTATTCCGAGCGGTCACCTGTTGTGAAGGCTCTATAAACCAATACTGCCTACAAAGGACATTACAAACTGGTCGGACCTACTTTGCGTTTCTGATTTACTTTAACCATTTGCCAGACTCATGATTTTCCGCGGGACCCAGATTCCCTTATATAGGACCAAGATTTCCGGTTTGAACCTCAGAACTGAAATGGTTGTCGCACACATCTGTAACCCTAGCTTCTCTAACCAAATCACTCGGAACGTTAACTAAATTTTGCTTCGATTTCAACTTGCTTTGAGACCACAAATTGCACACCTCACATCTTTGACCATCTCTAGCCAAAATGGTAATGTCCCCAATGACTTCGCTATCTTGGGCCAATACGGGTAGCAGAGGTTGCGATCGGTCGTAGAGAACTCTTTAGGAGCCAGGAGGCAGACAACCAGAGACAGTCGTCCTGAAAATTTATGCTTGGAAAACCTGAAATTGAAGCTAATAAACCTGATTAACCATTTGCCAGACATTGAAGACCTAATCCTGGCGGTACAACTGGGCGTAGTGGGCGTGAAGCCACGTGTTTGCTTCAAGTCTAGTGGCACATTCGATCATGGAGAGGGAAACGCGTTCTTGGTGCTTCAGTTCGAAGATGGGTACTATCGGACGCTCAGGTTTGTGGTTCTTGTGCCACTCTTCGAAGGTGGACGAGTTCCACGTGGCCGGTTCGATCACCTTGAGTGCATGTTTTTCTGCGTCTTTCGGTCCGTCAGGCGGTTTGTCACCTGGTCCAGGAACACGTCCGCTGGGGTTACGCCTTCTTCCTCGTTTTCCCCGTTGATAAACTGAAATGAAACCAGATCAAAGTGCGATAAAAGGAAACCTTTTAAGTAACGTCCCTTGTGATGATTTCAGGAAGCCTGAATACGTCAGAAATTAAACCGAAATGAGCGCTTAAAAATAGCTGAAATTTGCGGACGGTTTACCTCGAAGTTGGAGCTAAATTGGTTACTAGGATAGCATAATTGACATTCCATCGGCGCTTGAATCTCTGACGAGTTTCAACGAACCTCCTAGTTAAGGGGCAACCGCAACAAGTAAATACTGTAAGTGAACCGAACGGTTGAATTTTCCCGGGTTTTAGCACTTTTCGATTATCGCAATTGTTTTATTTGTGTTTCTCGCGTTTTTTTTATTTAGAATTTGCTATTTTACTGCTATTTTTACTTTTTCTCTGTATTCCAGAAAAATGGTGTCGCAAGAAGACCGTTCCGCGATCGTCGCCCACCACAAGCGAGGAGTGCCAATTTCGGAAATTGCAAAGTTGCTGAAATTCCTGCACGTTCAAGTCCAACGCGTCATCCAACGCGGAAAAGGTGAGAAGTGGGTAATCGACAGGAGGATAGAAAATTCCCACAGGAAAAGATGAGATTGACCAGAGGTTTGACCGACCGGTCCGATGTTTGTGGTGTTGTTAGAAATCACAGGCTTCTGTGGACGTGAGTGTCTGGGAATGGGTTTGTTGTCTAGAACGGGGTTTTGTGAGGTGAGATGGCTACAGGAAAGTGTTTGGGCTGTATTTGAAGATTGAAGATTGGAATTTTGTCACGGGATTGTGTCGATGTCTGAACAGGCCTTTAAAAGGCAGAGCAACCGTCAGTCCTCGCATTCCTCCGCCCGTTAGCAGTCGTCCAGCAACCCTTACGGTCCGAACCGACACGAACGAGATTCGATACTGAAACACAACGGGTAAGCCTTTCTATTTCGCGGCTGGTTGTGCTGAATCCGAATCTTTCCGGATTTGTGTGATCGTCTTTGCGCTTTAACTAAGACTATCGAATCTTTCTAGGAAAATCAATTCACGGGGTAAAGCGTACTCCATGATCATCAATCCTGTTCCGGCACCCGAATTTCAAGGACTCCTCAAGCAATGCAGAGAGTTTACCAAGGAGCTGGGGACCCCCCGCGTATGACTACACGTATGTAAGAAATACAACTTTAAAAGTAAGTCCTTTCAATTATTGACTGCACCAGAGGCGCCTGGAAGCGGAAGCGTACGCTGTGGGAATCAATTTCTCTGCGATTTTTGAAAACTTGTCACTTAATACGGCTTACGTCATTTTTGAACTACAAAACCGAGATAAAAATTGGCGCTATGTTTGCGGAATCGTTTTGATCGTTTTTCTTTATTTTATAATATTCATGACATCAATTTTTTTCAGACCTTGATGCTTCTGGACTTGGTCCGAAAATTTTTCTTACGATTGAACGAACGTGCGGACATGGCGTACGGCGCCATTTACATGATTGGACACGGCGTTCTCTCACCAGAGGTGAGAGAACTGCTGGATCGCCACTGCTGGATCGGAGCAAGGTAAGTGGTCGCTAGCCTCAATTCGTCAAAATTTCAAGCTTCTTAGCTGTCGCCGAATGCTCTGAGGCTCCTGGAAGCCCTAAGAACGAAGCCGTTACAGCATTTTGATTTTCAGTGGCCGAGCCCAACTACTAGGAACGATTCTCCAGGGATCAGCTTGCCTGAACATGTTTGAGGCAATCAAAAAATCCGAGGGATCCGTAAGTGCTTTGCTGTAATTTTAAACAACGTTTATAAAAAATTTTTAGCACGTTCGAATTTGCGGACCTTTTTCGCTTGCCGAAGTCTTCACGTATCTCTCCCACGTTGGTTACGTCAAATCCTATCTGGAAGATTGCCGATTGATGCATGGAGGGCTTCAAGCAATTCAGACCGCCTACTATCCCCGCTGTTTGAAAGAGGCCGTCCCCAGCCTACTATCCCCGCTTCCAGGCGCCTCCGGCGCAAAAACCATAATGAAAAATGTCCAAGCCTAAGCCTAAGATGTTCCAGGTGGCCAGCCCCAGCCTACTATCCCCGCTGTTTGAAAGAGGCCGTCCCCAGCCCTGCAGGCGTATTGAGCTGCTCTTCCCTTCGGTTCGTGGCGAAAAAGCTGGTTGGAGCATCTGGGGCAAAAGTACGCGAAATTGCGTTCACGTAGCAGTCCTATATCTCTCAAAAAGTCGAGGAATTCTTCATTGGGAAGGGACGTCTTCGCTTGGACCCAGCGGGAATTGGCACGACCGAGCAGCTCCATGAGAAACGGGACAAATGAACAGTAGGGGACGGTAGGGTTGTGTTTCAAGCACAACCGCTCTTGTAGTGTGCTTGGTGCTCCGGAGCATGCTCCAGGCAGGGTGAATCATTTCGTGTGTGCTGAAGCAACGGACCGGTCTGGTTTGGTTCACGCACATAAACGGAACTAGTGCCGATTTTTGCTTTCAAAATGTCCGTTTGCAGGGAATGAGCCGTAAGAAGCTCGCCAACGAAGTCCTAACGGAGAATTCGGCGAAGTATCTAAAGGCGAAAATCGATGCGTTGAAAAAGAAAGATTTTGCCTTGTATATGGACGAGTACCGTTCCGGGCCCACGCGGTTTGTGTCGTATGTTTCTCTTTTCCTTGATCCATTAGAAAGAACAGTTTTTAGAGTCACTACCAGTTTCATCGAGGACAAATCATGGGCAATGAAGACAATTCGTTTACACTTCTTCTCTCTTCAAACTGAACGCGCCACGGGTGACAAATTGTTGGCGCTTCTTCGATCAACTTTGGAAAGATTCGGAGTGGGAACGGAGAATGTAATCGGCGTTACGCGAGATGGCGGTGCTAATATGGTTAAAGTGACAGAGCTTATGAACATTCCTAGGCAAGCGTTTGTTTATTTTTCTTTGATAACCGATGTCTTATTAGTGTTCACTGCTTTGACCACTTTCTTCACCTCTGTATGACCGATGCGATGAAGTCTCCTGCGGTGGACCATCTCGTGGCACAAATCCGATCTCTTGTTTCTTCTTTCAAGCACAGCCCATTAGCGCTGGCCGAACATTGAAGCTTGTAAGCAATGCCGTTTGTCAGGTAAATGGTTGATGATTGAATTTAGGCCAATTCGACTAGGTGGAATTCGGTTCTTGCAATGCTGCAAAGCTTCCAAAATGTGCGTGAGTCACTCACCAGTTTTTCGTTGGATCCGGAAAATAGGAAAATGTCGTGCCGAAGTACAATTCTAAACTCTGAGGATATTGAAGCCGAAGATCTTCAATCTTTATGTAAGACACTTGAGTTCTTCGAACAACTGACTCGGATGGTCCGTTTTATAGCTGTGTTTATGGTCTTACAAACCTTATTCTAAACGGAAGGCAGAACTTCGTTTGCTTCATTGATTCCGTACTTCCTTTTTCGAATTTCCAAGTTTACCGAGAAACTGTCACCAACGCAGTTGTCGTCGGAGGTCTGCAAGGAATTTCTGAGCCGGCTGTCGAGCTCGTTTCTTAAAAGAAGAAAGGAGTACGATGATAATACGTTTTTGAAGAGAGCTGCTTTCTTGGATCCGCGATTCGTCAACCGAAAGGAGCTGTACACAGCTGCGGAATGGACGACAGTGAAGCTACAGTTGATCCGCGAACACGAAGAAAATACGGCAGCTGAAGAAGAAGCAGTCGCAATTGTTGCTGGCGAACAGGACGACGACTGGGGGTCGTTGGATGAGCCATTAAGCTCAACAAGTTCATCGCAAATCGAGAAAGAAATCGAATCATACTTGGCCGAAGAGCGACTGCCTACTCCAACACCCGACAACCAAAATAACGTCGCACTTCTTTCGTTTTGGAAGGACAAGTCGAAGAAATATCCCATTCTTTCTTCAGAGGCACGGCGTGCGTTAGCAGTTTGCGCAAGCTCTGCGAAACCAGAGCGTGTGTTTAGCAATCTCACGCACCTTTCGTCCAATCCCAAACGAACTAATCTCAGCGATAGCACCGTTGAAAAGCTGCTCACCGTTCGCCATCACATAGCGATGGAAAAACTGGACACATTTTGACATCTCCCACCCACTTCGAAGCTGAATGTGAGCGACGTCGATGAGACTGAAGAAGACCTGTACAACATGGAAGAAAATGAGGACTGATTCCCCTTGCAAAAGTGAAAGATTGTTATACTTTGTTGTTGCTCATTGATACGTTTGTTGATACTTTGTTGTTGCTCATTGATACGATTGTTATACTTTGTTGTTGCTCATTGATACGTTTGTTGATACTTTGTTGTTGCTCATTGATTCGCCTTTTAATGAAGCCTTCAAGGATGTTGTTTGAATTGGTGAATTATGGCGGTTTTCGGTTCCGGTTCCGGTTCCGGTTTTTTGGTTTTTCGGTTTCGGATAACCGAAAGTTCAGTTTTCGGTTTCGGTTTCGGTTTCAGTTAACCGAAAGTTCGGTTTCGGTTTTCGGTTCCGGTTTCGGATAACCGAGGACTTTTGGTTTTTGCCATCTCTGGTCATAACCACCTTTTGCTGATGTCGTGCGGCCTAAAGTGAATGTTTTGGAGTCGATTTACATGCAGGAAAAATGGAATATCGTTGAGTGGAGTGATACGAGAAGTATTTAAGGCGATTCAGGCCTTCATAGTAACTATTGGCACTTGAAGACTAGATCTCGGCTTAAAAGAAACTGCGGCGGATTTGGTCGATATAGATCGGAAGACGTCACGAGTAGAGATGCAACCCGACCGAAACTTTCGGGTTACCCGAATCCGAACCCGAACCCGAACTCGAAACTTTTGGGTACCCGAACCCGAAACCCGAAAAAAGTTTCGGGTTTCGGGTTTAAAACCCGAACCCGAACATCTCTAGGACCCAGCAACGACTTTGAACGGCGATACTCGTGCGTCCGCCGTGGGTGGTCGGCGCGAACCCGAAACATTCGGGTTACCCGAACCCGAATCCGAACCCGAACTCGAAACTTTCGGGTACCCAAACCCGAAACCCAAAAACCCGAACCCAAAACCCGAAAAAAGTTTCGGGTTTCGGGTTTAAAACCCGAACCCGAACATCTCTAGTCACGAGATAGTGCGGATCCTCGCAAAGGAGGAGTGAGATGCAGGCGGCGTGGAAGACTCGACATGGTGCAGGAAGAGTTCAAGAATGAAGGTTGTGGGTTTTTAAAAGCTTTTAGCGGCGAGAATCGCGATGCGAAAGACAGACTGACCCCTTCGTCACGGTGAGGGATCCATACTAAATCGATCAAATACTTCTCGCATCACTCCACTCGACGATATTCCATTTTTCCTGCATGTAAATCGACTGCAAAACATACACTTTAGGCCGCACGACATCAGCGAAAGGTGGTTATGACCGTAGACCCCAACAAAGATCGTCCACATTTCGTCTCCTTTCTTAACGTCAACTTTGAGTTCGCCTTTTTCTTCTCCTTGATATTCTCCTTCATCATAGGTCTTCTGGTAGTCGTCTTCGGAGCTCTCTTCGTCGTCCGAGTTTTTTTCAAAAGTTCTCTCACCTCTGGTGAGAGAACGCCGTGTCCAATCATGTAAATGGCGCCGTACGCCATGTCCGCACGGTCGTTCAATCGTAAGAAAAATTTTCGGACCAAGTCCAGAAGCATCAAGGTCTGAAAAAAATTGATGTCATGAATATTATAAAACAAAGAAAAACGATCAAAACGATTCCGCAAACATAGCGCCAATTTTTATCTCGGTTTTGTAGTTCAAAAATGACGTAAGCCGTATTAAGTGACAAGTTTTCAAAAATCGCAGAGAAATTGATTCCCACAGCGTACGCTTCCGCTTCCAGGCGCCTTTGGTGCAGTCAATAATTGAAAGGACTTACTTTTAAAGTTGTATTTCTTACATACGTGTAGTCATACGCGGGGGGTCCCCAGCTCCTTGGTAAACTCTCTGCATTGCTTGAGGAGTCCTTGAAATTCGGGTGCCGGAACAGGATTGATGATCATGGAGTACGCTTTACCCCGTGAATTGATTTTCCTAGAAAGATTCGATAGTCTTAGTTAAAGCGCAAAGACGATCACACAAATCCGGAAAGATTCGGATTCAGCACAACCAGCCGCGAAATAGAAAGGCTTACCCGTTGTGTTTCAGTATCGAATCTCGTTCGTGTCGGTTCGGACCGTAAGGGTTGCTGGACGACTGCTAACGGGCGGAGGAATGCGAGGACTGACGGTTGCTCTGCCTTTTAAAGGCCTGTTCAGACATCGACACAATCCCGTGACAAAATTCCAATCTTCAATCTTCAAATACAGCCCAAACACTTTCCTGTAGCCATCTCACCTCACAAAACCCCGTTCTAGACAACAAACCCATTCCCAGACACTCACGTCCACAGAAGCCTGTGATTTCTAACAACACCACAAACATCGGACCGGTCGGTCAAACCTCTGGTCAATCTCATCTTTTCCTGTGGGAATTTTCTATCCTCCTGTCGATTACCCACTTCTCACCTTTTCCGCGTTGGATGACGCGTTGGACTTGAACGTGCAGGAATTTCAGCAACTTTGCAATTTCCGAAATTGGCACTCCTCGCTTGTGGTGGGCGACGATCGCGGAACGGTCTTCTTGCGACACCATTTTTCTGGAATACAGAGAAAAAGTAAAAATAGCAGTAAAATAGCAAATTCTAAATAAAAAAAACGCGAGAAACACAAATAAAACAATTGCGAAAATCGAAAAGTGCTAAAACCCGGGAAAATTCGACCGTTCGGTTCACTTACAGTATTTACTTGTTGCGGTTGCCCCTTAACTAGGAGGTTCGTTGAAACTCGTCAGAGATTCAAGCGCCGATGGAATGTCAATTATGCTATCCTAGTAACCAATTTAGCTCCAACTTCGAGGTAAACTGTCCGCAAATTTCAGCTATTTTTAAGCGCTCATTTCGGTTTAATTTCTGACGTATTCAGGCTTCCTGAAATCATCACAAGGGACGTTACTTAAAAGGTTTCCTTTTATCGCACTTTGATCTGGTTTCATTTTAGTTTATCGACGGGGAAAACGAGAAAGAAGGCGTCACCCCAGCGGACGTGTTCCTGGACCAGGTGACAAACCGCCTGACGGACCGAAAGACGCAGAAAAACATGCACTCAAGGTGATCGAACCGGCCACGTGGAACTCGTCCACCTTCGAAGAGTGGCACAAGAACCACAAACCTGAGCGTCCGATAGTACCCATCTTCGAACTGAAGCACCAAGAACGCGTTTCCCTCTCCATGATCGAATGTGCCACTAGACTTGAAGCAAACACGTGGCTTCACGCCCACTACGCCCAGTTGTACCGCCAGGATTAGGTCTTCAATGTCTGGCAAATGGTTAATCAGGTTTATTAGCTTCAATTTCAGGTTTTCCAAGCATAAATTTTCAGGACGACTGTCTCTGGTTGTCTGCCTCCTGGCTCCTAAAGAGTTCTCTACGACCGATCGCAACCTCTGCTACCCGTATTGGCCCAAGATAGCGAAGTCATTGGGGACATTACCATTTTGGCTAGAGATGGTCAAAGATGTGAGGTGTGCAATTTGTGGTCTCAAAGCAAGTTGAAATCGAAGCAAAATTTAGTTAACGTTCCGAGTGATTTGGTTAGAGAAGCTAGGGTTACAGATGTGTGCGACAACCATTTCAGTTCTGAGGTTCAAACCGGAAATCTTGGTCCTATATAAGGGAATCTGGGTCCTAAACAAAAAATTTCTAAATAAATATTCTAAATTAAAAAAACGCGAGAAACACAAATAAAACAATTGCGAAAATCGAAAAATGCTAAAACCCGGGAAAATTCGACCGTTCGGTTCACTTACAGTATTTACTTGTCACCCTGTACAGAATTACAAAATTACGTGGGTTGGGTTCCCTCCCCGACCCACCCAAGAAGAGTCGACGGCGAGCTCTTGCCGCTCCATGCAGGCTCTTGGTGCCTCTTCCGCTTACAGGATCTGGAAAAATCAGTTTAAAATTTCAACTCCTCATCTACCCATTCTCCTCTCTTAAAAGACTCCCCAAACCACCAGCTCACCTCACCCACCTTCATCCCCAACTCCTCCGACCGACCGCTCACTTTCCTCCCGCTCACCCCAAATGACACCTGGGGCCGATTTCACAACATGCCATTCGCAATCCGCAATTCTGCAATCCCCAACTGCAATTCCGCGATTCGCAATCCGCAATCCTGCAATCCGCAATTCCCACACGCAATGGAGCCACCCCAAACTCATTTAGAATGTGAGGTTAGTTTGGCTCTACAGGAGAAGCGAAGAAAGTCACTGAGATGTTGTGGTCTACTTCCTTCATCCCAACTCACGACTCTCTCAACATTTTCCCAAACCACCAACTCACTCTACCCAATCCACCTTCCTCCCCAACTCACCCGACCGACCGCTCCCCTTCCCCCCACTCATCTCAGAATGACCGACCGGTCCCTTGCACCCCTTTCGACCCTCAAAAGCCCATTCCAGACACTCACCGAAACCGACCGATTAAATCTTCCCCTCCCTCTCCGAATGACTCCCCCGTCAAACGCGGATCAGCATGGTCACACGTCCACAAACACACACACACAGACCGGTCTAGCCAAATCGCCAACTACGTTGGCTCTTGTTGCGGTGTTGATGTTGCGGCTCAAAGTAGATTAAAGTAGATACAAGAGCGCACGAGAAAAAGTGACTGGGTAAACGAAATTGGGTAAAAAATTAAAATTTGGGTAAACGTTTTTTAAATCTGGAGAAACATGATTGTTCTAAATTATAGTGGTCTCATTTGAAGTAGGCTTAATATTGATTTTTTGATATGATATGGTAAACACGTCTTAATTTATAGAAATACACCGCCGCGTTTCAAAAAAATTAAAAGTTTACGCAAATTAGAGAAATACACCGCGCGTGAACCGTGTGAACTAATTGAAGCGCCAAAAATTGGAAGAATTTGTAGCATTATATCGTTTTAGAATTCAAAAAACATTCTAGTTTCTTAATTAAAAAGTACAAAGGCCTCTTTGTGATTTCAAAAAACGTAGTTACGTTTAAGAAAGTATGAATATTAAATGCTTTAATCGGAAACTGATGAACATCTCCAACAAATTAAAAACGAAAAAAGAGATTTGCATTCAAAACTTACGCTTATAAATTCAATTCAAAGCTTACAAAAATTATGTGATGCAGCGAGGACTCCAAAAAAGTTATAAGTTTCAAATTCGTTTAGAAATATTTTATCGATATTGTTTTTATCGACTTCTCAAACGCGTTTGATATGCCGCGCAACGCCGTGAGCAAAAATTTAGATACAACCTTACACATGTTACAGAGACAATTTAAAGTTGTAACAAAACTTCTTTGAAATTTCTTTAACCTTTAAAATTTCTAAAATACCTAACTTTCATAAGAGCAAAAACGGGCAACGACTGTTAAAAAAATCTAGAAATTGGAACATTAATTTTTAAGGCTTTAAAGCTATTTTTGTAGCCTTCAATCCCGCACATCACCTCTCACAAAAACGGGCAACGATTTTCAAACAGCGCTTGAACGAGGCGCATTGTCCCGAAGCTTACATATAAAATAAAGATCTCCATTTGTGGGTAGCGCTCCACACTATTTTGATTCAAGGAGAACAGGGTGTTTCAGCTCATACTTCAGTACTAATTTGGCCTAAACTTTTCACCATTGAGTCAATTTCTAGCAAAATATAGGTCTCGTAATCAGGAAGACGGTACAATTTTAGTGATATTAAAATGTCTGGATTTTTATTTAGTTAGACTGAAATGGCCTTGAAATTGAGGCTAATCTCAGCGGCCAAAAATTAATTGTAAAAAAATCAGAATTAACATTCTAGTTTTTAAATGGAAAAGGCTTGTGTGCTTTCGAAAAAACGCAGTTACGATCAAGAAAAGTATAAATATCAAATTCTTTAATCGGAAACTAACAAACGTCCCCAAAAATTAAGTAGAAAACTGAAAAAGAGATTTGCATTACGCTTATGAATTCAATCCAAAGCTTACAGAAATTATGTGATGCAGCGAGGACTCCAAAAAAGTGATAAGTTACCAATTCGTTTAAAAATAGTCAATTTCATGTTATTAAAAGTTATAAAAGCACATACGCAATTCTCCAACTCAAAAACCTCGTTTTTCAGATGCCTCATCTGACGGCTTATCTAAAATATCTTATGAAATTGGAATCACAAAAAATCCAAAAAATTAATAATTTTAAATTAATAATAAATAAAGAACGTTTTCAAAAACCCTAAAACAAATAAAATGTTAATTTTTGACCAATCAGGGAAATCGCGTCTGAAGCCAAAAATTCAAAATCAAAATAAAATTATCAACTCTCGCAACGCTATCAACTAGCTATTAAAAATAACTGCTTTATTTGCTTTTTTGAAGCAATATCCCCGCCTAAGGAAACCGATTTGGTTTGCGAAATTTTGAAATAAGCACGATCCAAGCCAAAAAAATTTAAAAATTGTAAAAATTCGGAAAATTTTAAACTCAACATTGTGTGTCACTTCACACATGGTGAACCCTTGCAATATAGAAAGTTTTACGATTACTAAATCTTAACAAATGACTGTCTAATAGTGTAAACACTTCTTAATTGATACATACATCACCGTATGTGCAATAAGCCAGTTTTCAGCGGTGCCATCCTTTATTAAATAAAGGAGAACGATCTAGACGTGTCCGTCCGTCCGTCCGTCCGTCCGTGTGTCACGAAATTTCTAGACACGAGTTGCCTGATTGAGCGAACGCGGGTTACGGTAGCGGCGCCATTTGCGTTTGCATGTGTTTCGCCGTCGCCGCGGACCGGTCGGTTTTGCAACCGCGTCCGCGCCTAAATTGGTGCCGCAAACGCCAAATTGGCCACAGATGCGGGTGTTTTTGGGTTCAATCGATTATGCGCAAAATTTGCAACCGAATAATACATAGTTTGCAGTATTTCGAAAAAATTTATGAAATTGCGAAATCGGTGCGTTTATGTCTTTTTGGAGGCGCGAAGCGCCGACTTGAAACATAGTTTGAAACAGAAACCTCGCGCAATAGCGCGCACAGCCCCGTTGATATTACAATAAGGAACATTCGATTAAATCGACTTTTGCTAAAAAATAGGTCCCGTTGTCTGAAACTCAAAAATATTCCATTATTTGCTTATATTCAAAACAAATCTGTTATAAACTCTCAAAATATTAAAAATTAAAGCGAAAAATGGTTAAAAAGACCGGCACAAAAAATAAATTTACATTATGCTTTCGAGCAATTCCAGAAAATATTTTGACAAGATAATTTTTTTAAATGGAAGCCTTTAACAGCTGAAAAATCGTTTATGTTTAAAAAAATTGATTCCTTGACTCGATGACAAAAAACGAAAGCTTAATATTAAAACTTTATCAGTTATTAATTCTCAAAATCCAAATGAAATTCGATAGAATATGACAGCCAAAGTCCAAAAAATCTATTTCATATCCAGTTAGAGATAAATGACCTTTAAATTGCGGTATCTTTTGATGACCAAAAATTACGTATTTCAAGTTAAGTATAAGATTAGAATTAACGACTCTCTAAATATATTTTTATGTATGTACTGAAAAAATTTGAAATCGTTTAACGCCAATAAAAGTAAAGCTTAGTACAGGGCGTCCCAAAAAAGTCACCCAGACAGTTCGAGACTTCATTTTGAACTTTTCGAACCGCGCAGACCGGTCAGAATTTCGTTTATTTTGCATGGAAGACCGACCGACCAGTCGACCGGTCGGAATCCGGTCAAAGTAAAAACGGCTGTCTGACTGTCTGAAATGAACTGTCTAGGTGACTTTTTTTGGGTCATCTGTGTTAGCAAAATTCATGGAAGACCGAAGTGTTTCAGCTCAGACTTCAGTACTCTTTTGGCCTAAACTTTTCACCATTGAGAAAAAAATAGGTCTCGTAATCAGGAAGACGGTACAATTTTAGTGATATTAAAATGTCTGGATTTTTATTTAGTTAGACTGAAATGGCCTTGAAATTGAGGCTAATCTCAGCGGCCAAAAATTAACTGTAAAAAAATCAGAATTAACGACTATTTCGATGTATAAATAACGTACTAGAAAAATAGTTCGAATCGTTTCACGCCAAAAAATATAATTCTGGTACTATAAATTCTTAAAATCGAAATAAACTTAGAAGATGACGGGTTACTAAGCAAGACAATGCTGCTGCCACAAAAAACTGATTTTTAAATGCTAGAAATTTAAGTCGAAATTTAGATAAAAGCTTAGCAATCAGCCGCTGCAAAAACACCTTGAGGGTGTAACATAATTTCTTTGGATTGACGTCTACTTCTTCAATCAAAAATTAACTGATTGCTATAAAAGCAGAAACGAGTGACGGACTCTTAAATATTGAAAATAATTCAATTTATGTATGGCGACATAGTCAGAATGCAAAAATGACATTTTGAAAATTAGAATTTCAAGCCAAAATTTAGATAAAACCTTACCAATCAACTGCTGCAGTGACACCTTGAGGTATACTGTAACCGGATGAGAGTGGTTAGCCACTGGACGTTCCAGGTTATTGTAGTCCCGCATAAGATCTTCATAAAGCCTTCGTTCATGGTAGCTGGCTGAGCAACGATTCACTAACAGTAGCAGTAAAAGCAGTCCTGACTGCACAGCAAAGATGCTTCGAGAGATTAAGTTGGGCATCACATATAGAAACGCCTGAAAATTCAAAATTTCCTTTCAAGATGAAGCTAAAGATTCTGAAGACCACTCACGACGCAGACACGAAAAAGTACAACGTCACAAGAATTAAAAAATCCAAAATTATTCTAAGCCCCTCAGAGTACTTTAGATTAGTCCCACACACGCATGGTGCGCGGGCCATTCAAACTGACAAATGTATTTTGCGTTGTTTATTGATCATCGCCGACAGGGATTAGTTCTGAAGCCGGGAAACGAGCGAAGAGAGAGGAACCCGCTTCCGGAAATCGGTTGTTGGCGTCTGCTGCCCGTGAAAGCGAACAAGGAAAAGCGCGAAAATCAGGACGACAAAATGACATAAAACAAATAGGACAAAGTTTTGGAGGAGCGGTGGGAAGATGATTGGCAGACAGCATAAGGAATTTGTTAAAAAGGAAAATTCATAGGAGGATGTTGGTTAAGCCCAAAAAATAACTAATTTCTTGCTTTGTGCGACAATTAAAGCAAGTTTAATTAGCAATCTTTTCATCAACTCAAAAAAAAATTAATTTGAAAACTTGAGCGTAATAAAAGTATTCAAAAAAGAACGTGGTTGTATGGTAGAGGTAAAAAAGAATGTTCTGTGAAAACAACTTGTGACTCAGTTAAGAAGCTATATAACCACCATTGGAATCAAAAAGTTATCACAGAACCTAATGATAACCATTTTGATGGCCTGGGAACGTCTTCCCGGCTGCCGTCCCGGCGTTCTCGAAAGAGAACAAAACAAAAAGTGTTTACACTTGACAGATTTCTTGTCCCCGCCTGACACCTTCTCTCCTTTGGACTCTCCTCCTCCCAGGCGGCTCTCGATCAATTCGTTCCGATCGACTCCTTTTGAGGGACCGTGGAGTTATGGTGGCTAACGTGCTTAAAATAAATGAAAATAGCAAAATTCAGATTAAAGAATTATAAATGAGGTTGACTACATAGCTGAGACGACCAAAGCTTCGCAAAAAAGGTGATTTTGACGAAACGGTCAGAAACAGCTATTTTAAAGTAAAAATGAAGCGTTAAATTTGAACTGAAAATTTAATTAATAGCAGAAAACGCGAAAATTGATGAAGAACCGAATGTGCGCACTAAAAACGAGACAAAACTAACAAAAAACCAAATAATTTAAAATTGCCCATGCCTTAACTTGACTAAAATTTGTGAAAAGAGAAGGAATTGGTCTCTTCATAAAGGATCAAAAATTAAGTAATTTGTTATAGAAAAGGATCTTCGAATGACAAAAATTTGTAAGCAATTAAAAGTTCCGCCCCGAAAAAAGCAAAAAAAAACTGTGAAACCACTCGAAGACCACAAAAACAGTTTTCTTATCTTAATTCTAAAATGCATTTTAATTTGAACTTTATTGTGGTTTCTCGTTACAGGTCTTTGTTGACTCATCAGCAACGTCAATATTGAGGTTGAGGTTAACAAGTCAATTTTTTAAATGTTAATTAGAGTTTGCTTAAAGATCTGAGCACTTCAACCAATTTATCCGATCACTTTAAAATCGTCGGATGAATAAAAAGTGGATATTGATGGATTTTTAATGAAAAAAAGATGGATTTTTGGAATTTCATTAAAAAATTCAAAAATACCCAATTTATTGAGATTGTTTAGAAATGCCCCCCGTTGCCCAAAAATTTCACTTTAAATTTAACTAGCAAGATAAGCAAACATTAAACGTTAAAAATAAATTCATGTTAGATTTCTGTTTCCCGGCATTACAAGTAATCAGAAGTGGACAAATATTTCGTTAAAATGCTGAAATTCAGTGTTTCGATAATCATGAGAGACACCCATAAAAACAACCTTTTCTTGTAGTTATAGTTGATTTGGCGAATCAACGCAACTCACAAAAAATATTTAATGTGTTAAGAAGTGCTTCCAGCAGCAAAAATGATCAACTAAAAACTGTCGAAAAACTGGAGGAAATGGGAGACAAAAATGAGATTTGTTTCAGAACCAATAAATGGTAGTGTAACAACAGTAAAAATACGAAAACTGCTAGGAATACAAATTTTTAAGTTCAAAGCAAGATCAGTTCTCGATCTCCTTTTATTGGAGATCCAATTAAGATATAAAAATTGAGAAGTTAAAATAAGGCACTTACTATAACACAAAAAGGTGAGGTTGAAAGGAACAGTGCTTAGAGGGTATGCTTAAGAGCGTTGAACCCATAGCGAAAAAATCTAAGCAGTGCTTCTTCAATGGTCACACAGCAGCTGCCTAGGCGCTACCTCAAAAGCATCAAAAAACGAACTCAGAATCGTTTTGGACATGGACAATTTAAGAAATTGTTTACACAAATATTTTGTTAAAAGCTAAAATTCAGTGTTTCGATAATCATGAGAGACACCCATAAAAACAACCTTTTCATGTAGTTATAGTTGATTTGGCAAATCAACGCAACTCACAAAAAAATTTAATCTGTTAAGAAGAATGCTTACAGCAGCAAAAATGATCAACTAAAAACTATAACTTCTTGAAAAATCATATATTAAAATTTTACTGATTAGGATGGAACTCGCTTTCAAAAACTCTCAAGAAGGTTTGAATTAATTTAAAGAAATTAGTTAAAAATTTGTTTTTTAAAATGTTTGAGGTTTTTTTCGAACCACGGTCCACAATTTGACAGTCCGGAGCCTTACCAAGTAAACCATTCGGGCACATTTGTGTAAGAGTTGCGAATGTATAGTCCTACTTGCCAAACTTTAAGCCGTGCGTTATCCCTTAAAAATCCCGCATCCGCCGTTGCAGTTCTGGGAAATTACTACGTATACCAAGCCTGTGCCAAAGGCTTGGTATGTGGTATACTCTGTGTTTCATTCAAACCCGTGACTGCGACTTCTGACCATTTTCTTGTGAGTTGAAATTGATGTTATTACAATAGCATACATTCACTAAAAGTATGCATGTTCTAACGTTCATGGAAAAACGGTTTAAAATATTGAAAACAAAAATTTAAAAGTAGAAAATCTCAAAAGTCAAGTCAAGAGAGCGAATGACGAGCGACCACGAAAATCAAAAGTTCATTAAATATTACGGGAATTATCAACCTTATTTTTTCTGCAACAAAAGTTTTATTTTTATTGACTGTTTCTATCCACGCTTTCCACATTCAAAATTGCTCCTAATTTCAGTTTTGACCAGTTTGAATGTGATGAAAATTAGGGTACCGAATCTACAAAAAGTGGCAAAAAATAAATGTTACATTCCTGTTTTCTAGTCCACATAATAACTCTAAAAAACCTGAAAATTGTTAAAAATTAAAATTGTTTTTTAGAACGCCAAGAGCATGAGCCAAAGAAGGGAATTTTAGATGTCGCAACCCTAAGAACGCCAACGTCGTTCACAAAGCGAAGTCATTTCAAGCTCGCTCGTCGCGAACGACCGGTCGGTTTTTCTAGCAGATAACGTAAAACCGACCGGTCGTCTGTCCCGTGCAAGCCCGAAATGAGGCTTTTCTGTCAGGTCTGGCCAGACATTTTTTGTTCGGTTCATCCTGTAGATTTTAATTTTAATTAACCTAATTTTAACTAGGTTTTAAATTTGATTACGACAAAGAGTTGGAGGGTTGACGGATATAAACAAACAAAACGACCTGAATACAATATTTTGAGCAACAAAAATCAACTTAAAGAGTTGAAGTAGAAGCAAAAAATTAAACTGGAAGCCCTAAAAATGGCAAAAAACTTTTATGAAAAATATTGCAAAAATGTAAGACATAAAATTTTGAACCGTGACCTTCAAAAACCTTGGCAAAAAATCTAAATTCTACAAAGCGTCAAAGCAAACAAATCAAGTCTTTTGTAAAAATTAAATTACGTTAAGAAAAGTTATATTTATTGATCTAAAATTGAGTGCACCAGACAGCAAGTCAAAACCAACTGACTTCAAAAGGAATGTCTGAACGAGTATCCAAACGGCAAAAAATATTTTTAAAAATCTAAATTTTGTAATGTTTAAAATGTTGGTCACTTGAAAGGAGAATTCATCACTGATCCATCAGTTTTTGTAAATTACAAATTAAACGGTCGACAATTTCTCGCGCTAATTTTTATGTCTTACAAAAAATTTCTCATCAACCTTCTTCACGCCTTCGACAAAGACACAGGCCAAGTTACATCCTGGGACGAGATCTACAAACAACTCACCGAGCTCAACACACGACTCAACTATCCAAATATCGTCATCGAGTGCTTGACATTGTCTTGGGTGTCAATAACCCATACCGGAAAAAGAAGAACTTCGGTCAGAGAATCAAGAGCCTTATGCCTGAGGTTGAAAAAGGACCTCCTATTTTGGAAGAAACTTTCAAGCTTGTCGACGTGCTGTGTAAGAACCACAGCAACGTCAACTACAAGTTTTTGTCGCCGAGAATCGAGAACCGCTTCGGTAGTCCCAAGCGATCTTAAGGAGACTCAGCATCTCTTGTCGCCTAATATCCTCCCTCTGTACAACGACGACAGCGGAAATCGCGTCTTTCCAGTCCCAAAGCTGCTTGAAGCCACTGGGATGTCTGAAGACGACAAGCATCCTGTTCTCCAACTCATCATGGAATTCTCAGGAGCCAAACAGGTAGCCGAACAAGGCTTGAAGCTTCTCAAAAATGCCAAATCCTACGGCCTTATAGGTGACATCTCTGATGTCACAATTTGATAACTCAAACGTTCGGTATGGTTAAGAAGTCTTTTAGTCATAGACAAAACCGTCAAATTGAAACTCGGCATTATACGTTCCTTAAACGTCACCAAATTGAGATGATCTTTGGGAAGGCTGGCAGAGGAGGACGAGCCTGTGGATAAAAGAAGGAACAAAGGCACGAGGGTCATATCACCCTGGCTCCATATGCCTTCTCGCCTGAGTTTACCCTGGTAAGTCATTTTTAACTTAGTACATAAGCTAAGAAGGTGATTTCAGATTTTAGTCCTGGGTCCAGTGATCCTCTCACCCAACAACTTCTCTCCCAACATTCTGGCACCTCTCGTCTTAAGCCCTCCAGTCCTGTCCCCTGCCATCGGAAGCCCTCTCATCTGCTCTCCCTTCATCTTTGGTCCGAACGTCCTCTCTCCCCAGATTTTTGACGTCTATATCCTCAATCCTTATGTCCTGTCCCCAAATGTCCCCAAATGCATCTTTCCATGTCTCTGAATGTCTGTTTTTCTTCTGTTCGTCTGTGAATTTCAAATTTTCAATGTTTTGAATGAATTAGTGTTATTGTGCCAAGATGAATCAGTGTTATTGTGCCTTTGGCTAAACAGTGTTTCGATTGGCTACAATATAACAATGCCTGCTATAAAAAATTGTATCTGGATGCCTTTGTTATTATCCTGCTTACCATGTTTCGGGCATCTGCGTTCCTTCTGCCATTACATAAAAAAACTCACTGTACATCATAGATGACGAGTATGAGGACCATCGTGGTCCTCAGGACCGTTCCTGACCAGTTTCACAACTCTGTGCTTATGCTCAACATTATGTTTTGGAATTTCTTTGCTAATCTGCTGTTTGCCTGTATTCGGGTTCCGTACGATTGGAACATCGTTAAAATTGCAAAAAAAAAAAAATTAAAAACCAAATATGAGCTGACTCAGCCGTTGAAACGTACGTTCCACTGCTGATAACAGTGCGTTTCATGCATCACTATCGTTACTATTTCTTCCCAAACAAAATTCTAACGCTTCGTGAACATCGCTAAGCTTACGGTCTTTTCTATTGCAGACGGATGTCTTGCACGTGGCTCAGCACGATTTTGCATTATATCTCTAATCCGCGTTTCTTCAGCTTGCTGAATTTCCTGAAACGCGCATAACCACTTGCCTAATGGTATTTTTGGCGCTCTAAAATAGTGGCGCTGGCTAGAGTGGTAAGACTCAGCGTGATTTGCAGTGCGCGGACCATCGCCAATGTCATAAATATTTACAAAAATGAGCCCTAAGCTGCTTCGCAAGCACTGATTTTGATAGTAACCGAACAATTCAGCGAGCGCATTGCAAACTCCAGAAGCAAAATCACTCTCTCAATCGCTGGTTGGGAGCGCGTCACGCAGTTTTTCAAGCTCAGCTAAATCTATTGGTAGTAAACTGAGCAGACCTAGTTGGCGAACAATTATTTCGACTTTGCCGATGCTAGCATACGGATTAGTCAACCCAAGCTGCTGGATTTAACGATTTATATTGGATTTGATATGAAAGTGACACATTTTGGGCGCAACTTCAGGGAAATAAACAGAAAACGCGTTTATTGCAGCTAGCTCGTAGTCGAAATGCGCAAATTTAATCTTGTAGGTGCCTACGGCTTGGTCTAACGCGCGGCGTATATGCTCAAAAACGAAAAGCAAAAACAAGGCTAATGTTCCAACCAGTGATGGATAGCGAGCCGGCTTACGCGAGCCGGCTCGCCCGAGCCGAATGCCGAGCCGGATGCCGAGCCAGCCGGCTCGGCTCGGCTCGCCAATTCGCGTGCCGGGGTATATGACATATGTGAAGAGGAGAAGAAAGCGACTTTTGATCAGTGACGTGCAATCGGGCCAGCCCGATGGGCGCTCTACAATTTGGGTGAAGGGTGCGATGGGTGCGCGATGGGTGCTCAACAATTTTCGATTTTATCACCACATTTTATTGGACACGAGTTCGATTGGAACATTGGACGGTTGGAACTTCCAACCGTCCGATGTTCCAATCGTCCTGTTCCAACCGTCCCTCCCATGTTCCAATCGTCCGATGCTCGAATCGACCTCGTGTCCAATTTTATCAGGCATGATTTCGAACCCGTTTGTAAGGTCACCGGCTATTTTTACTACTATTGCTATTGATCTACTGTCGCCCAGTTTTTTGTCGTAATTTCGCGTGACTCTGTTTTTTAATTTGTTTTAAGAACGCTACTTTTCCTCTTAAATATAATAGACTCAAATTGCTCAGTAAACAAACATCTATCTCATGAGATCCTAAGCACAAATCATGCCTGAACGCTGTGTATTTTCAAGCCACTGACATAGTTTGAAATTTTAGCGTTAAATTATGGTCGACGACTATGAGCACCTTTACAACCGGGTCCTCGACGTGACCGCCTGCATCCACATTCCAGTGAAGCTCTTCTCCATGATTATCGTGGCTCGTAGCACCACCCCTGAACAGTTCCATTACTCTGTCCTGATACTCAACCTCATGTTTTGGAATTTCTTGGCTAATATTCTTTTTGCATTTATCCATCTCTATCCAACTTGGCCTGCCGAATGCTTTCGACTTGGTGGACCCTTAAGCAATTTTATTGACAACGAGTATTTCGGTCATTTCATGTTTGCGGCCGTTATGTTGTGCATACTTAACACAGCTCTGGCTATGGTTTCTACTTTTCCTTATCGGTATTTTGTCTTCGCTCATTCTAAACTGGTTTCAATGGTCAAGCCGAGGTGGATATACCTGGCCAGCACTCTTTTGTGGTTAATAATCGACCTATTCTTGGTGTCAGCTCTGCTAATGTGGAATGTATCTTACGACTCGTACCCGGAAACTTTAGAACGTCCTGATAGGACATTTGTGTTTTGTTTCTCGCCCAAAGGACCTTGGAAACTGGTCCCAATATTGGGGGTTTTGACAATGATCATCGTTTTGATAACCATAATCGTGACATTCTCCTTCTTTCTCTTAAAAGCCCTTTACAGCAAAAAGGCCAACTCTAGTACAAAAACCCTTCAAATGCAGAAAAAGGCTTTCTGGACTTTGGTAACTTTGACAAGCATAATGATAATCTTGGCAGCCATTCCTATGGTCATAGCCATTATGACAGCCCTGTTCCCTCACCTGCCGTATGCGAAACCTGTCTGCCTGGTCTGTATTGTCTTTATTTCGAATCATGGAACAGTTTATTCCATAGCTACAATTACGTTGATTCAGTCTCATCGGGAAATGGCTGTGAGGATTTTTAAAAAAGTGAGAAATTTGATGAGTGGAGATAAGAAAAACATACCTATTAGGCTGTTTGTGAAAGTTGCACGTCATAAATGAATCTGTTAAATAAATTTATTTAAATGATCTGTGACCTGTGATGAAGACGACAAAGAGAGGAATTCCTTCCAAGATCAGAAATGCAGGTACAAATTGGGCCAGTCCAAATCCACTCAGTTGCGGAACAACTGAGTGTAACGATCAAATTCCAATAGACCCTTTTTTACGATTTGCAGTGTTTTCGAGCTCACAATTTTCGTAGCGCTGTAAATTGCGCGTAGCAGCAAAACTGCACATATAGCTACAGTCTAAACTGCTAGCCCTATGTGAATATAAGTGCGGTAAAATGAAATCAAAATTGTTTCAGATTTACAAACTTCCATTGCTACTGCGTATATCGATGTAATTAGCGAAGTAAGTTTCTAATTTTTCTTTTAGTAGCTTTATATAGTAACTTTTATGCTTCCAGCTGTTAGCACAGTAAATTGAAAATTGCCGAACGGTACGCATAAATTATGGGAAAGAGTAGTTTCAAGAACAGATTAAATTGTTGCTTGTAAGATTTAATAAAATTAATTGTTCACTAAATGAATTATTGATAACCTGCAGGGGTCACAAATCTCCAATTATCCAATAGCTCAGAGGTCGGTTAAGGTCGTGCTGATTATTGTGAAGTCCCTCGTTCTTTGGCGACGTGTTCACAGCCGTTTTTTGCAAGCCGAAAAGCACAACAGTGCTGGGGGTATTGATTTGTGCTGCTTTTTTCGTTCCACTCAAACTGATCTGGTTTTCATTTCTAAAAGTGAATTCGATCAATATATGCAATTCCTATTAATCACGCTGTGAGTTTTTTGAGCATTTCCAAAGGAAAGATCTGTTTTCAAAACTACTATCGACCACGTACGTTGAAAACCCTTAAGCGATACCGCGTACGTTGAACTAATCACACTCTTAGTGAGCGATTAAGCAATTTAATTGGTTAACATTTTTCCGTTTAGTACAACATTTTTTTGGATTGCGGCAATGAATACTTTACGTTTCGAGCAAATTTTGTTTTTGCTTTGATAAGCCACTCACAACCAGCTTAAAGTTTCCTTTTATATTTTATAGATAATGCGGGTGTTGCTATTAGAGATGTTACCCGCCCGAAAGTTTCGGGTACCCGAACCCGAAACCCGAAAAAATTCGAAAAACCCGAAAAAAGTTGCGGGTTTCGGGGTTTTAAAACCCGAATCCGACATCTCTAGTTGCTATGCAGTTGATTTAATAAAAAATCTGCTTAACGGTTAACCAAAAATGCCATTCCAATTTATTTGCAGTTTTCGGGTCTAATAACAACGGAACAAAGTGGCAAAGACAGCCACTATCAATTTATTTGGTTAAGTTTGTTTTAACTTTTGTTTCTGACACCACCTTAACCTTTAAAATGGGCGGAAAAACGAAAATCAACTTTGTCAATCAGAAAATCAAATAAAAAAAGCAGCAGAGCTGAGCACCGTTCACCGTTCCGTCACACTGGTGCAATGCATTTTTTATTTATTAAAAATTTTTTTTGGTTTTTTTATTGCAGAAAAAATACGAGTAAATTTGCAAATTAAAAAAGAAAAAGTTAGAAATTTTTTAAATCTACGAACTGTCCCAAATCTGCAACTTAACCAATTTAACTAGCTAGATTTTTCACTTTCTTAATAAATTGCTAAAAAAACATTAATCATGTTTTATTTAAATGCGTTTTTTTCAGTTTTGAATAAATTGGCAAAATTCGATTTTCATGTAATACGGTGTTTTCCACCGACCCCACCGATTTCATTGATCAAATAAGTTTTTGAAATTTTTAACAAAAGGGTTTTTTAATAATACGCATTCAGCCAAGACTCAAAATACTTATGTTGGGAAGTAGAAAGACACTAGTCTTCCATCCGTCCAACAATGTTTTCCTCAATTGCGTTGTTCAAGTATAAAAAAGTGTAAAAAAAGTTATTCAAACACAGGTGCAACGCCAACGGAAGACAGCAAATTAACGCTCCGTCACTGCCTTTAACGATGCTCAAGCGCCGCCAAAACCAAAACCTACGCTTAACCGTTCGCCCGCAACGCCCAAAAATTTCTCTTTGCAATGTTTCCTCTCTCCTTTAAATGAGAGCAAGTATGACTTAACACGTACTGTCGATTTAAAAATCACGGATTAAAAAATCAGACGACAACAGCCCCGAAAATTGTTGCATGCGAGATTGAACAAAGTTAGCAGTTTACTAAATTAACTAATTATTTGACCGTTTCTTTTGGACCAGTTAGGGCTTTAGTCATCAAAGACAGCTCTTAGCTCTTAACAGTTCATCGTTCTATGTGTTTTGTCATTACTTTCAGCGATTGCATCACTTCCGACGGCAACCTCTACTACCTGACCTAACGTCACTCTCATCGCAGCAGCGTGGCGCAGAGAAAGCGTGCTGGGCCCATAACCCAGAGGTTGGTAGATCGAAACCACTCGCTGCTACTTTTTTTTGTCCGCCGCTCTTCGATGACGCGTTCGCAGTCGTTTTTTGCATGTCGAACGACGCAACATCGCGAGTGCTTGCAGTATTGATTGGGTCCGTCGCCTCAAATTTCGTTCTCTACTCTCCGCTAAAATTTATCTTCTTTCAGAGGTTTTTATTTCTAAAAGTCAATTCGATCATTCTATGCGCTTTGTCTTAATTAAGCTGTAAGTTTGTTAAGCGTTCTGAGTAAATAACTTGTTTTTAAAATTGGTAATTTTTTAGTAAAAATTTATTTGCCATTTTACAAGTTACTATCGACCATATTGACACTCCTTTTGCGGTTTAATTGAACAAGGTTAGCTTACCTTTTTTCTGTTTAGGTACAAAATGTTTGAGATTATGGACATACAACGCTTTACGTCTTGAAGAAGTTTTGTGTTTGCTTTGGTAAGTCCCTTACAGCCACCCTCAAATTTACTTTCATATTTCAGTGCTTAGAGAAATGTGGATGTTGCTACGCAGTCGATTTAATTAAAATAGGTATGTTATTTAAGAAATATTCTGATTTAAAAATTTTTTTTAGATTTTTGATGAAGTATCAACGCAATAAAAGAACTGTGAAAGAGTCATTTAAAAGTCAAAGACACTCGTGAGTGAAAATTTTAAAAACTACCATTTTTATTAAAAATTGCTTTTAGAGCGGTTACAACGTCTGCACCACTTCTTCGAGCTACCGTTGGAATTGACGGTGGCTCAAAGATCGAAATTCCTCAGTTGATTTTCATTTGATACGGTGTGTTTTCAACAGTAAAATTTTGACATTTTCTACAAAAGGGTGCCTTAATAATTTACATTGAGCCAAGGCTGAGAACACTTATGTCCGGAGATAGAAAAACAGTAGTCTTTTATCCTAAAATGTAGATGTCGCTATGCGGTCGATTTAGTTGAAATTGGTATGCTATTAAAACAATTTAAACATACGTTTGATTTAAATACGCTTCTAGGCAGAGACATTTTTCACTCGCAAGAAAAGCAGTTAAGTTAGCAGTTAAGCAGTTAAGAACGATTAGGGCAGGACACATTTTGGTGGGGGTATAGCTCAGGGGTAGAGCGCTCGCTTAGCATGCGAGAGGGCTGGGGTTCGATTCCCCATACCTCCAGGAACTTTTTGTTTTTTTAATCTCTTTTGTTGTCGAGTCACAACTGAAATCACCTTCATTGCAATCTTAATCCAAGGTTTACAACTATTGCTTATTAAATCATTTTCTGTCCGTCGTAATGACACGCTAACCGCTGGCCGCTGGCAGTCGTTTTTTGAATGTCTGAAGACACAACACTTGCGATTGTTGATCGATTATCGCACCTCACGTTGCACCGTGATCTACATTTATACGTCTCTTCTTTTAGGATTAGATGCGATAGACAAAATAATTCGATCATCTGAAAAAAGACGTATACATGTCAAGGTGGGTTAAATGTATTGACTTATCGCAACATTAAGGTACGAAACCGTCTTTATCGGCGAACGGTCAAACATCAGTCGGCTCTCTGGCGTGCAAGCTGAGCCATCAAGCTGAGCTCAAACTTTTTTCATTGTTACATTTCGCTTCAAATTTATTTTTTATAATTAAATATAAAACATCGAAAATTTTAGTATTTTTCTACTGTTGAGTGACAGCGGTTTCAGGTTTCTCCTCAGCGATAACAGAAACCTCAGCGTTGGCAACAGGTTCAACAATCTTCTGCTCTTCCTGAACAGCTTCCTGAACATCAGTTTCGTTGGGAGCGACAGTGATAGAAGCGACAGGCTCTACCAGGATCTTGGCCACATCAAAACGAGCCAGGTCTTCCCTAGTGTCCTTCTGGCTCTTTTCAATTTTCTCAGCCTCGCCCTTGATTTTATCGTGGATCTCCTCCATAACTCCCTGATACTCCACCACCTGAGTCTTGTGCTGCTCTACAAGCTTTACATGAAGAGCCATAAGCTTATCGTGAAGTTCTTGGTACAGGGCAAAAAGACGCTCGTAGACACGCTCCAGCTCGGCGTTCTTCTTCTGCTGGTCCAAAACTTGCTGATGACTGCTGATAACTTCCTGGTTGAGGTTGTCCACAATTGCATGAAGCGAGGCGATCTGCTCATTGTGCTCATTGATTTCAACTCTCAGCTTGTCGATGCTGACACGGTGCAGGTCATGAGTCTTTTCCACGTGGCTTTTGAAGTCCTCCATGTGACCCTTAATGGTGTCCACATGGTTCTGGTGGTTCTTGTTGCTCTGGTGAAGCTTCTCGATATAGTCGCGGTTGCGAAGGTCATCCCAAAGGTGGCGAATGCCGTCGTAGGCTTTAAAGGGGTAGTCATGGAGAGGATAGGAAGAGAAATAAGGAGGGTAAGCTGAGGCAATGCCAGCGAGGACGAGGAAAACGAAGATTGACTGCATGATGCTTAAGAAGCCAAGATAGTGAAGATAGGATTAGATGATGGCTTAAATAATGAGCTGAAATGTGTGGGAGGCAGAGGTGGAAAAGCACTTTGAAGTGTCACGAATTATGCGGTGGAGAGTTTGGCTGAGATTTCGGAAAATTATGATTAATATGCGGGCGTTTTGAGATGAAATGATAATTAAATGCGTTCGGGTCCTGTGCCCTTTCGGCTAATTTTCGAAGTTTAAAGAAAAATCAAAATTAAGGCTAAAGAAGTTAAAGAAAACCTCACTCATCTATGTCAGAAAGCTGAAAGCAAGGTGAACGAGATCAAAAAAGTTCAATCGAAAATTACAAGAAAACGAGACAAAGAAGATTAGGGCTGAGCCGGGGATTGATCCCGGGACCTCTCGCACCCTAAGCGAGAATCATACCACTAGACCACTCAGCCACGGCTGTTCTGTTGACCAAAGGCAGATATGTCTTTGCGATCGTGAGACTATTTTAATGCAAAACTGGTTATTTCACAGACAATTGCAGCTTAGAAGATGGACAAACAAAAACAAACCCGCCAATACTGAAGTACAACAAGTAACAATGATTACGGCAGGACAGGTTGCAGTGGGGGTATAGCTCAGGGGTAGAGCGCTCGCTTAGCATGCGAGAGGGCTGGGGTTCGATTCCCCATACCTCCAGTACTTTTTTCCTTATTCAAGCATTCATATTTGCATCATTTTTAGTTATTCTTTTGCTGTTGAGCCACAAATTCTGTCAACTTGATAGCGTTCTTAATCCAAGTTTAAAAGCTATTTGCTGCCGAATCATTTTGTGTTTGCTGTTGTTCGTTGACACACTAATCGCTTTCTACAGATCGATTTTGCGATATTGTTTGATTCTCTGGTCTCTGAATAAAAATACTGAAAGGTGCAAAATCAATCAAAATACTAAAAAATGAGTAACAAGGTTCAATTACGTCTACTCAAGGCATATTAACCTTTTTTGATTTTTAAGTTGTTAAGTAAGCTAAACTCAAATGAGTTTTAGAATTAAAGTTACCGTTTCGGCTAAACAGGAAAATCCAGACGTTCAAATGGTTTGTCGCCATTGATCACATACCAACCGCTGGCCGTCGGCTGCCATTTTTTGAATGTCAAAAGGCGCAGCATCGCTGGTGCTGCAACATTGATCGAATTTCTTGTCTCTCCTCCCAAGGCAGTTTCATCAAAATTGGCATTTTTGTGTTTTCAGGTTTACACTTCACAAAAACTCTTATTGGATCACCAGAAATACACAGTCATCACAAGGTTGGTTTTTCAATTGTGTTTACATAATTAAAGTCTTTTTCCGAGTCAAATTTTGCAAAAGGTAAGCCATAATACGATTTAGTGGCAGTGGTAAAATATTGGCAACTAGTGACATCGCTTATTCCATCAAGTTCATCTTAAATCGTAGAACTACAATTCTTAGAAAGTTAACAATAAAAGTAGAATTTTGTAATTGTTTGACAATTTAGAAAGTGTCAATATTGCACCGCGGATTTGAGTTTCAATTCCGGGGGCGCTCATACATTTATTTTCGGTCGTATCGATTCTTTTCTCATGATTTATGGCGGCTACGGAGCTGCGGTTCAGTGCATCGTGACTGTCACGCCGAGAGCTTTCAAACGAGCAGACGTTTGCTACCAGGCATGCCCAAAAATGTGAACTTCCAGAAGTCTATTTGTCGCGTTTTGTTTCCGACAAAAGTTGGCGACATTTCGAAAAATTTGCCATTTTCTCCATAATTTTTTCTGAAGTCAAGAAATGAATGAAGAAGGCCAGATAGGAGTGGATTCGCAGTTTATTGAGGTTAGTATCCCAAGTGCTCAGTATTTCCGAGCTTTTCCAGGTTTTGAATTACGTGATTGGAGACTCAAATCCGTAAGATTCTTGCAATTGTTAGATTGCCCCCAAAAGTAAATTGTCAATACAATGCAAAATCAAGCGTTCAAAAATTTACACAAGCCATCGTTAAGATTTTAGCCAAGTTCTGTCTTTGAATCATTTGTTTAGATAAACCTAAATGAAGCAAACCTCACAAATGGACAGACGTTTTTTTACGATTTAAAAGTAAGAATAATTAATTTTATTGTAATTTCCACGCAACTGCCAAAAAGTCTAAAAATACGGTGAAGGCGCGGTTTGAGAAACAGAAAGAAATGTTGCACTCGTGAAGGGAAATGTTGCACTTGCAACGAAAAGCTTGAACTTGAACATGGACATCTTACATGAACGCTAATAAAATAAGATGAAAACGTAGAAAACACTAAGTAAAAAGGTTTGGCGCAACTGGGTTCGAACCCGCGTCGAACGGGACTTGAACCTGCGACCAACTCGGTCCGATGCTACCTTAGGAAGCCATCAATATTTACTGTTGTACAATCAAAAGATACAACGCAGCAACTTAATTCATTAAAATGGTTTTTGGACCGGCTGCTTTACTCTATGGAACCTTTCACTTTGTCCAGAAAATCAAGAAACTTCTAGCGTCAGCTGTACAACGATGCTAGTCTTCAATAAATTACAAAGGCACGATAAAGACATTCGATATAGGTCAAAGACAATATAGTGCTTCCCATCCTAACTTTAAATGTTTGTACATTAAATAAAGTTTCTCTCTTTGTGATACGCTCACAAGCACTTCAAATCAACCATATATGGAACCATAAATAGTTTAGCGGTTAACGTATAGTTTTTGAACTCATTGCTGAGCGCGCTGCTGTTATTATCTAACCGCGTTTGATTAGTTGATTAGTGAGCGCAATCATTGTTCACCTTGAGACACATCGCTCTCCTTTCTCCAATCGATAAGCGTTTCAAGCCGGTCAGAGACGATAGCTGTCTGAACCCTGGAGAACTCTGAACATTAAAGACAGCGGTTTCTTTAACGATGCGAGTTTAACTCAATTAAGAAATGTTGAAAATAACTGTTTTACTTTAAAGTTACTTTGCTTAGACAACGATAAAAAAGAGCGTGTTTACCTGTTTCATATTCCCTCTATTAAATAAAGGAGAACGATCCAGGCATGTCCGTCCGTCACAGAATCATGTCGCTCCCTGATTAGTGAGGGTCGGTGTACGGTAGTTTCGCAATTTTAGTTTGTTCCACTTTCGCGTGCGGCGAGCGACGAAGCGGTTGTTTTGAGCATCGAAAATGCAATTTTGGTGATTTTTTGAAACGCGCGGAGTGTTCTTCTACTCGAATAATTGCGTCATCGACGCGCGCAGCGCCAAGACAATTTCAACATGAGTATTGTAGAACCGAACAGTTCTGATTTAAAGAGCTGATTCTCACGCAACAGCGCGCGGAACCCCGTTGATATGTTATATGTGAAGATGGACTCAAAAAAATTATCTCGCTTTCCGCTTGCTTTTCGCTTAATTATCTTGCTTGCACTCCGATAAGATATATTTTTACTGTTCATTTACTGGTGGATTAAATACAAACACAAGTCCCATCAAATAAGATTATTCTTAGTTTATAAATGCTCTTAAATCAAGCCGCATTTCCCTCCATTTTTTGGTATTGACTTTACTTTGTTGACTATTCTTTTTTTGTGTGGGTCACAAATCGAATCAACGTGATAGTGTTTTTAAACCAAGGCTGACAGTTATTCGTTATCAACTCATTTTTGTGTTCAATGCTGTTTGATGACGCGCCGACCGCTGGCCGCCTTCAAACGTTTTTCAACTGTCGGAAGACACAGCAGAGCGAGTGTTTCAATATTGATCGATTATCTCGCCTCCCTTTGCTCTCCGATCTAAATAATACTGTTCTCTTTTCAGGTTTGGACTCAATAGACCAAATATTTCGATTATGAGATAAGAGACGTAAGCTTTCTGAGGTTGGTTATTGAATTGTAACTCTCAAAATTAATAAAAATTTAATTTTAGTTTTTACTTAAAAATGTAAGGTGAACTTCTCAGTAACTACTATAACTCAATATACTGTAAGTGATCATTTATTAAACAATAATTTTTAGAACTTTTTAGTTCCAGTTTGAAAGCCATCTAAGACAATGTCACATTACGATGGAAACAGCATAACAACCGCGGCGGAAAAAGTAGATAAATCTTCTCAAAGCTGATCAAGCAAACCTTTTTCAGATATAAAACGCTTAACGCAGTCTAAGCAGCACCATAGGGTATACTCACAACAAACCATGCTCGAAATAAGAGTACAGGAGTAAGGTTGAAGCGTTCAAACATTTGATTTTACTTGTAATTGAGCTTTACAAATATTATAATTCCGTGATTGTCTCAATTAGAATCAAAAAGTGTCAATAACGGTCAAACAAACGCTGTTTGTCTTTTTGAATGCAATGCCAAAATTTGTCGATAAAATGACGTGGTCTACTTAGGCTTACTTGGCTTACTGCCTTACTCTGAAGAATAAGGTAAGCCAAATTGTTTTTTGTAATCAATGAAGCATAAACTTTGATAATTCAGAATCTGTCAATGCAGTTCCAGCAACCAAAGGCAAAGGCTTAACGTAAAAAAATTTGCCATCCGTAAGATTTCAGCCACAAATGTTTCTTAAAATCACTTATTTAGATAAACCTAAAAGAGGCAAACCTCAAAGGACGACAGACTTTTTTATGCGATATAAAGGTAAGAAAGCGTTATTTTTTATTTTTTAGACTCATTCGGAGTACTGAAAATGTCTTATCTTTATGCGAAGTGAAAGTAAACATGCTAATTAATAAGATAGACTGAAAGTAAAATTAACGTTGTTTTACACTACTTTCAAACTCATGCGCGACAGCGACCGCGACAGGGTGTTCAAACTCACGGCGACAGCGACGAGTTTGAACACTCTCCGGCGACTGTCGCCAGGCGACATCATTTGTATGGAGAGGGCTGTCGCCGAACTAACGGCAACCTCAGCGATACGTGCAGAATAGGATAATTTTTGGGCAGTTTGGGGGTTTCGGGTGGGGGTTTTTGATGGGTTTTCGGGCTGTTTTGCTGCCTGATCTTCCATGTTTTTGAAGTTTTTGGAGGTGTTTTACAAAATTTTACACCGATTCACTTAACATTTCCACAATGTTTTGCGCTTTCGCTAACTCCGATGACTCAATCAAGCGTTGGGACAGTCGAGAACGTCTGTTTTGTTTCAAATTCAATTACCTTTCTAACAAGAATTTGGGCAATGTCGCTCATGGTGACGCCGAGGCAAACTCAAATTTGGCCTTATCGCTGTCTCTGTCGTTGTCGTTGTCGCTATCGGTGTCACCGTCGCTGTCGTTGTCGCTGTAACCCACGAGTTTGAAAGAAGCATTAGTCTTGAATTGGGTAGAAGTTGCGCTTGTGGTCATAGGGATTGCCATTATCCAGGGTTAAATGCAAACAACGGGCGATAAAGGTAATGACCGCTGAGCGCCGGCAGCCGTTTTTGTTTAATACCGGAAGACATAACAGTGCGAGTGTCGAGATACTGATTCATTCTCTCGCCTTAGATTACATACTGACGGTATTGTGCTTCGAGGTTTAAATTGTAGAACTCTACATATCAATCAGTTTATGAGAAACGAGCGCGTTAAAAAGTGGGCTGTGAAATTCTAACTTCAATAAGTTGAACTTTACACTTTTTAGTTCTTATTTTTGCGCTCGAGAAGAAATTAAGCTACGTTGTCATCAAGATTATGAACAGTCGAACTGAGCACTGCGATATAAAAATGAGGAAAAGCTGCATCAACAATCTTTCAAAAGTGAACTGGAAAGAAGAAAGTTCTATCGATGAAATCCGCTGAGTTTACGAGCCGATTTGGGATGACAATCGACAGAAAATTGACGAGAGCCGAAAAATAGTTGGTTATAGTTTTGGGATTATAAATGGTGTGTTAAATACTGTTAACTGTACTGTCTTGAGCAATCACCAGAGACGATTATTCTGCTTATCTTCTTTTTGGTATAAAGAACGCACTTCATATGGCCAACAGCAACGTTTACAATTTGTGACCATGGTATTAATTTTTGCATTCGAATATTGACTTCTAAAATGTTATTTAGGCTTTTGGCATTCGTAGAACAATGCAAAGGTAAATCAAAGTGTTTCATCGATTCCTGATTTTTTAAATGTTTGCACAGAACTGTAAAATCCGAATTTTTGCGTGTTTCAGAAAAAGTTACAACACACAACGCAGCAAACGAACGAATAATGAGATCGGTGACTTGGTGTAGCTTCTTATCCGTTAGAAACCTGCGTCCTAAGTTTGAAATAATTGCTAAATACTGCTAAACAAAATTAAAGGATATTTTTATGTTTCTTTTGAATTATACAGCTCTATTGTAGTCGTCCTAATCTTCCGGCTGTTGTGCCTACAATGTATGTGTACCTCTTATAAGGCTCAGTCTGTCAATAATCATCTAATGCTTAAAACTCAAAAAGTGAAATAAACTTAAAAGTTTACTTTTAGCTCATTAGGAATTCCAAAGATCAAAGTGCATAACCATAAAGTCAAAACACTAAAAAACAAAGAGTTTGCGTCTGAGGGGAATCGAACCCCTGTCGATTGCTTGGAAGGCAACCATGCTGACCATTACACCACAGACGCGGTGTGGCTAATCTTCTAACAGCGTATACCACTACCTCTGCCTTCTTAGATTAGAGTCTGTTTCTCTCATCTTAGATTTTCGATGCGTTTCCGTCAGAACTCTACTGACCACTCTGACTTTCAGACCACCATCGCCGCTGAACACTTCAGCTATCTGACGCTTATTTTCAATTCGGTCATCGCTGAAACATGGGGGTATACGAATGCCAAAAGCCTAAAGGGATAGAGCGCTCGCTTAGCATGCGAGAGGGCTGGGGTTCGATTCCCCATACCTCCAGGAATTTCTTTGGTTGTGGTTTTATTTTTTTCATGTTATTTTTGGATTTGGGTTGTTAATCATAGCAACGAGATAGCATTCTGAATTTCGATTTAATTGCGTTTTGGCAACTTATAGATCCTCTTTTGTTCACAGGCCGACCACCGCCCGTCGGCAGCCCTATTACAAATGTCGCAAGACGCAACATCACAAGCTCTAGCGGTGTTGATCGAATCTTTTAACTCAATCTACACGCTTATTGTGCTTTATTGTTCACTGCTTTTATGCTTTAACCTAAATATCTCGATTATGACAAATGCCACAAAGGCCTGGCATTGTGAGATCACAGAAAGTGCAGCGATATAAAAAAAATCTACATAGCGTATTTCACTTTTTTGTTGAATGACTAGATCGCTGCAAAAAGTGCAGTAGCTACGGTAAACTTGCAGGAAAATTACACAATAAATTATGAAGACTGTAAATAAATGGGAAATAAAAGGAAGCCCTATTACCTAAAATGTGAAAAAAGGCTCTATTTTGTGACCACTTCAATAAAATGTGAACACGATATTGAAGCATGGTAGACCATGGAACGATGAAAAACATTTCGGAAACAAACCAGGAATCAGTCAGGTCAATGGTCAAAATTTAATACGTGTTTTTGAACCTTGCAGCTAAAATTCGGACAAATCTAAAAAGTATGTTGGCAAAATTGAACCCTCTTGTGCACTAAATGCATTGGGTTAGAGCCAATGTTTACTGTGGAATTACGATGCAAGTGTTCGAAGTAGAGTTGATAAAAGCAACAGATAGATGAAGCACATATGTAATGTTGAAAAATTGAATAATGTAGATTTGTACTGGTTGTAGCGTAAATACAAGCCATCCAATCTGAAGGCTTTACTTTGAACTATCAAGGTAAAGTCCAACGTTTTGAATCAAATGAATAATTAGAACTTTTACAGAATTTAAACAATTCATTGACGCTGAGTAATGCATTCTGTGATCTGCTGTCGAAAATTGGCTCACCGGTAAGTTGAAACAACACTTGCAAAAGCATTTTTTCTAACGTATTTTTTTGTATAAAACCACAGGTATACTGGAATAGTCGATATAAGCTGGGAATTCGAGGATACACAAGTGTAACAAAACTGAGTTAAAGTGAGACGGTCGCCGAAGAAGGCTGCGCGAATTACTTGTTTTTTGTTGTTGAGCGTCAATAGCGCGAATAAACCACTGGTTTTTCGTGTGTCGTCGTTGGGGATTCAACACCGCGTGGCCGTCATATCTAGAAGATACGACGTTGTCGAGCAACCCAGTGAAGCATAGTTTTTATGTTGCATCGGCCGGGAATTGAATCCGGACCGCCCGCGTGGCATTCTATCACTGAACCACCGAAGTCGCACGGCCGGTAAAAATTGTAATGTTTTGATTTTAATACGCTATCGAGTTTGGGCTAAAATTTGAACTCCGATTTCAGGTTTTTTAAAACTCAAACCCAATAACAAGATTTTGCTACAACGATTTAAACCTGGTGAATTTTTCTTATGTTTGTCGGTTCGAAAATACAGAAAAACGATGTATTTTTGTTCATATTCATCGGAGTAAGTGAACAATGTGGTTTGCACTAAACTCCATTAAACTTCGATTTAGTGTAAGTTCAATCAAAATCAAATAAAAACATCTTTATATTTTGGATGGATGCCGTGTTTTTAGCTAGAACAGCTAAATAACCGGGACAGAAAGCAATATTTGCGACAAAATAAAAATCTCTAAGCAAGCCTATATAAGAATGCCAACGTGAGAACGGCAAGCCAATGTAAGAAACAATTTTTGCTGTCTGTAATGTTTTAGTTTTAAATACAACACAGCGATTTAATGTATTGAGATTGATTTAATAGGCTCCCAACAGAAAAAACGATTGCAGGACGGTTAGGTCTGCTCACGAGTGGCCGAGGAGAAGAATGCTGGGAAGAAGCGTCAGTCTCTGCTAATCGCCCGGCTTACGAGTGTATTTCGATCCAATGTATTGAGCGATAAAGACAGCAATATATTACAAAGATAATATAGTGTTTTCCTAGCCTTTCAAGTTTGTAAGCAAGTCTTTTCATCTTTCACATGTGTGTTTACAAGCATTTTAAGGAAATAAGGACGCCAGGAAACACAGTTATCACTTCCAAAGTGACACGTCGCTCTTTTATCTCCGATCAATCGATAAGCGTTTCTAACCCTTTAAAGGCAATAGCTACCATTGAACCGTGCCGAACGGAGAGCACAATAAAGTCAACAGGATTGTTGCGAGTTTTATTTAATTTAAGGTGAGTCAGAATTTCTTATTTTTCTTGTAAAAGCGTTTTCCTTAGAAAAAAACCAAAAAAACACTGAAGCGTGTCCACCTATTCAGTTTGGAATTGCTCTGAAACCGTGATGTCGTCTTTCTTTCCTTTCCTACATCGACACCAACCAAGATAATATTCACGAAAATTCCATTCTGAGGTAAGATGTTTTGATAATAGATGCTTGTATCTCTCATGTTTTCACAGCAATTCGATTAACAGATAGCAACTAAAAAGCTCAATATTTTCTAATTTTAATAAATGCGAGGAAGGTTAAACGGTGACATTTTGTCTTTTTAATGGCTAGTAAAAATTAAATTTTTATTTAGACACAAGGTATATGTGAAGATCGACACAGCGTCAAGATGAGATAGAAAAAATGAAGTAATATTAAAATTTAAAAATAACGATTTCTTTAGAAAATTTATTCAGCCTTTGTTTGAACGAATTACTGCACCTTCGGCTTCTTGAATGTTAGCCATACCCTAAGCGATGTAGAACCAAAACACGCTTAAACATATGCTTACATTTGTAAGCTGAACTGTGGTGAGTCAAATCTAACAACGGAAAATCGATTTGTCAATTTTCAGGATTCAATAATCAGAAAAACCAGAAAAAAGGCGGTCGATTCATACGAAATAAATGCTTATTCATCAAATTGCGAATTCCGCTTTAATCGAATTAAAATCCAACTACCCAAAAAATCGATTGTTTGTTTGCCTTTCGCGCTGGCTAAATCGAAAGTCCAGTTTGACAAATCGGCGATCGTCGGGTGAACTGGACCTGCGCAAACAATTTAATATACGTCGCAAAAACACCGACTCTTCCCTATCCCAATTCTGTTCTGTTTGGATAAGCGGTGGTTGTGTTTCTGGTATTTAGGAATTTTGTGTTCATCAAAAAACGTTCTAAAACTAATAAAAATACTATATCAATTTAGTTCAAAAATTAATGCGTCTGAGGGGAATCGAACCCCTGTCGATTGCTTGGAAGGCAACCATGCTGACCATTACACCACAGACGCGTTGTTCTCAAACTATCTTAGAGCGCATATACGTCTGCCTGCCACCTCTAAGATTATCGACACGGTCCCGTAAGAGCTCCGCTGACCACACTGAATTTCTGACCACCGTCGCCGTTGACCACTTCGGACCACCGCTTCCATCCGACGTTTCTTCTCGATTCGCTCATCGCTGAAACATGGGAAAAAGGCTCAGGGGTAGAGCGCTCGCTTAGCATGCGAGAGGGCTGGGGTTCGATTCCCCATACCTCCAGGAAATTTTTCCTTAATCACGCTATCCTTGTTTTCCAGTTAAAACGAGTAAACACAGACCATTCCTTGTGTAATTGAGGAGAACGGAAGCATATGTTTACGGAATCGATTGTGTCAAGATTTAGCTTTGCATCTGTTTACGCGTTTCGTTTAATGCTCGTCAAAAGAAAAGTGTTTTACGTTTTTCTGCCTCTTCAAGCTTCATCTTTGAGAGTCTCAAAAGTAGCCTATTTAGGTTTAACAATTTTGTTGACGTGTAAAAGGTTAAAAAAAGTGAATTTTCTTCCTGTTTTCACGACAAAAGATGCCAAAGTCAGAAAACACCTTTTTGATGTCGCTTGAAAAATGTAGACCCATTTGCCAAGGGGAAGAACTGTTTTTGTTAAAGCGGTTGAAGCCCATCCATTGACTTTTACCATCATCAAAAACCAAATTTTTCTAATCCAAACAAGCCCTAAACGGCCAATTTCCCATCCCAATCACCCTCTTCTATCCTCCCTTCTTACTATTAGCCCTCTTTGTTTCAGCATGCCTAATATCGACCGCATGCGCGTGACACTCTCTCCTCCTTTCACACACAACCCGCCACACGCAAATCCTCTGCGACCGAACGTGCGAACAATCCAATCACTCCACGTCATGTATCGCTGAGCGGCTCCTCGTAGCTGTGTTTGTGTTTGCGATCGGCGTCGTCGTCGCGGACTGCTGGAACCGCGAACTGACTGACATTGTCGTTCCTCGTTCGCGTCTATTGAAATTCTGTCATTTTAGCGTGCATCGATTTTTGATAAAAACGTTTTTAGCTTGATAGTCTGCCGGAGGATGGTTGCTGAGTTGGCCGTATTTTGGCGAGTGTGGAATCATTTGGCGAATTTTGGTTGCGAAACGTTCGTTCGTGGATTTTTCAGTGTTTTCAGATAGCACTAATGCGCCACGTTCTGGGAGTCTTGACTTAACTAATGTCACCTGTATTTGTACTACAATTATAGGAAGCTTAAGCACTAAATTATGGCTGTTGGTAGGTCTTTCTGACTTTCGTTAGAATCAAATACAGAATTATGACAGCTTTTTGTGATTATTGGAAAAGCCATGATTTGGCTGTAAATTGTTGTTTAAAGCAAAATTAGCTCAAAGGAAAGCTCACAGGTTAGATTAACAGTGAATAAAGCTCGAATAAGGCTAACAATTTCTGTTTGTCTCGTTGTTCGTATCTATAGTTTGTGTCACAAAGCTATGAAAAGCTCTTAAAAGATTTTGACATACATAATAGGTTACAAGTTGCTCTTTAAGTATAACTTTTACCCTTTCTGACGGTCGTTTAAGTTAAAAAGTGATAAAAACGTCAAAACACAATCGTAATTAATTTTCGTTTTTTTGTTAGTTGAGGGTTTTAAAGGTTTCGTTCTGGTCGTAGGCCTCTCACGCTCAAAGTGCTATTTTAAACCTTGAAGAATAGAATTAGAACGGCCGATTGCACTCTAAAATCCTAATCTGGCTACAATTTTTTATGCTCGTATGAAATTCACAAAGCCGCGACATAAAATGAACTTTTCAGGTGTGTGAAGCAAACTAGGGCAAAACAAAAATGGCGAACAAAGAATTTTTGGGTCTTAAGTTAAGGCCATAATTAAGGCTGTAAAATTACTCTTTAATAATTTTCAAAATTTAGAATTGGAATCACTCTTTCCTTTAGCTGCCAACGCACATCTTAAAAATACTAAGTTTGGGATTTAATTTTGCGTTGTCAAAGAATTTCAACCTCAGGTTCCTCTGTAAACCTGTTTTCCTCGGAATATTGCAGTCTCATTCTTCTTCTAGAAAGCCTGTTCTGATCCCCAGTTACATTTTTCAGATCTCTGCTATTCTTCTTACCTTGTATCCTGCGAACGGATAATCTAAAACCGTGCTTCTGTCTGGCTTCGATCTTCAAAACTTTTGAAAACGAGACTGTTGGCATTTCTAAGATGTCTATTCCTAATTCAGAGATGCTCTTTATATGCCTAAGCCGAAGTCTCTCTTCTACCTATTCTGAAGCTACCATATTCCTGTGCCATGTTCGTGTCAACTACGTGTTTCCTCTGCTCCAGCTAAATTTTCAAAAACGACATTTTCAGGTGGCTGAATCACACACCCGATTCATGCTGGCCGACGCGGCGTCGACTTCGTCGGCTTCGTCGGCGGTCGACGGATTCGCGTGCGAGCTCTGTCCTCCATCGATCCACATCGCGAATCGCGTCGACTTCGCCCACCATCTCCGAGCCGTGCATTGTACGAAAGAGGGCGGATCGTTCATATGCAGGTGAGTGTTCCTGCGACGTTGGAAGTGATGAATTATTCATTTAAAGGAGCCTTGGGAGAAATTGATGGAAGGTGAGACGAGACTTGAAACAGGCCAAAAAACAAAGAAAACACGGTTTAAACAGGTTTTAAGGGCTTCAAAAGTCTCAAAACAAATTTTTAAGATTAAAATTTGACTATAAAAGCTGAAATTGGAGCTTTTTGATAAAACGACAACTCAGCCTGCACCAGCTTAAACCCAAAATTCATCCAAGAATGTTTCAAGCAAATCAAAAACTGAAAATTAGGTTTAAGCAATATTTAAGAGCTTCCAATGTCTTAAAGCAAAACTCTTAAAATATAAGATAAACTTAAAAAAACTACAAAAGCGTTTGCGGGTTTGTTACTTAAAACGACACCTAGCCTGCACCACTGACCCTGCAGTAAACTCTAAACTGTCCTTTTCTAAACTCCTTATTTTCAGATACGGTCCCAACAACCTCTGTCAAACGCTTCCTGTAGAAGGCGTTGCTGACCACGACTACGAACTTCACTTACGTAAATACCACATCAATAATGGTACCTACAGTAACCCTGGCATGCTAATAAGCCTAATTTCAGCCAAAACCAAAGCCTCAGAGATTAGCAGGAAAGATTCCAAGTCGTTCAATGTGTACAGGTTAGTTTAATTCAGCTTTTGTAAACCTTTAGCAAAGTTTGCGCTGGTCAGGCAGGTCGTGGTGGGACCTTGAACCATTCTTAAAATAACCTTTATACATATCACAAAATTCAATATTATTTAAATGTACAATTTTGTAGTCAAAAATAGAATTTATTCAACGCTGATACGCGTGTTAGGAGTCATAGGATCATAGCTGGGAGGTCCTCCGTTTTGCGAATCGAAGCTCTTGCTGTTAGGCTAAAATACTCAAATTGCCATAAACCACTGCCTTAAATCTAAAAATTACCGATTTTTTGTATGGACTAGCGAAGGGGTTCTCCTTGAACCGATTTTCGCCTTTTCCTGGTTCCATAGGTTGCACGTTTGGGGTGCTCTTAGCCTTAATAAGCTTCTTTTTGGCTGCGTCCGTGATCACACTGTAGAGGTATGTGCCTCCCTGAACAAACCAAAAATTAGGATTATTTGAGGCTTCAATTTTTTACCTGGATCAAGCTAAGAATTGAGAGACCGAGCCACATGCCAATGGAACCTCCAAGGGCGGCAATGAAGGAGGGAACGGTCCAGACCCAGTCTTGTTCTAGCGTCAAGTACTCGAATGATCCCCAGTTGAGGTCGATTAGGGTAAGGTCAGGTCTGACCATGCGACCCTTAGATTCGTGATCAATTTCGTAGCGGATCTGGTCACAATCGCGGTAGCAGCTGGCTGAGCAGTCGGCGTCCGTGAAGTTCTTGCTTTGGACGCTGGAATTGGGGTTTTCATGTTTTAAAAGCTCATGAGACATTCAAAACTTACTCGACAACGCAGCTCTCGTAGTCACAGATCGGGAACTTTTCCAACTCATCATCATCGACCAGATAGCTCAAAGTAGCCGCCGTACAGTTGCACACATCCCTGATCATTATCATGCGGCATCTAGACCGACAGTCGAACTCGTTGTCCTCGTCTTCTTCGACCTCCCTGCAGGCAGTTCCCTCGTCGTCGTTTTCCAGCATGATGTAACGGGCGCGCACTTCAACGCTCACTTCGTGACGCATTCCGGCGCAAAGCTAAAGGGTTACGGTAGATATGGGTTAGACTGAAACTTCTAAGGTACCTCGTCATTGAAGCCGTCTCGAGCGCGTCCTTTGCCTTCCATAAAGCGGGAAAGGGAGCTAGGACGACCGTGGAAGTCTACGCTCATGCACTCAACTTGCTTGCCGTTCAAGTTCTCAGCGTTGTGGGAGAGCATCATTGTGAAGAAATTGCCCTGACATAAGATTACGGTTGTCGAAAATTGGTCAAAAGTGTGTTAGGCTTACCTGATCATCAATAGTCTTAAAATTGTCCTCATCGAACCACGGCTGGAAACAGAACTGCATCATCGAGATCCAAGAAGTCCTCAGACGAGTTCTGATGACCAAGTCCTCATCGTACGTAGTGCGCTGGAATCGCTGCATGGACCGCTTGATGACTTCGGTTCCGGTTTTCTGGGTGAATTCTTCAAAGGTGACGCCGCGGTCTTTGATCACTTCTAGCCACATCTGGAAAAGGGTTTTCACAGTAGGAAAGATGGGATTAAAAGTGATAACTTTCTGTAAACAACATAAAAACAGCTTTGTAAGATTAACGTTTAGGCTTCAAAGGAACAGCGTGGGCAAATCATATGCGTCAATTGTGGTGAGGTGAAGGGAACATTTACAAGGGGAGAGCGAGAGAACTTTCTGATTTTGTTAGGCTTATTTAAAAACTGTAAAATCCAATTTAAAAAATTATTGGCTTGCAAGCGGAGTCGAACCTGTGACCTTGCAACTCCTGAATTTGTGTTATAATTAACGATCCAGAGGTCACGAGTTTGATAGCCACCTGGAGACCAAAACTTTTTAATTTGCTGTCTTTGTCTTAAAAACCGAAAATTGCACTTTTCGTGTGAAGACGCATCTTTTTCATAATGTGTTCGTCCTTTATATCCCTGTCACCCAGGTACCCTAATGTTACATGACAGCCTACAACCTAACAATGTGTTCTATAAAAACCTCTTAGGCGCGGCTAATTAACGACCCCTAAAAGTGGCCGCGAACGGCGGCCAGCGGAACTCGCGAATCCTGATTGCGGAGAGAAAAACAAAAGTGTAAAGTAACCGCCGCGCGCTTTACTCAATCGAAGAAGACAGTCTTCCTAAGCCTGTTTACTTACTTTCGCCATTTTCCGTTTAGCGGCCAAGCGTGGCTGAGAACGGTAGACGTTGATAGAACGGACGGAGCCGTGGGGAGTGGTCTCGCGTTCCATGGAACTGAATGTGGCTATCACTTCGTAGGCTTCCATGACCATGCGGTAGTCCCAGGGTTGTTGGAGGAATGAGTCGTGGTCCGTCATGTTCATTAGGTTGTCCTGAAACAGGAAAATACAGATTAATCAAATGCAGGATGATTTTTACTAGTTTAGGCTTTCCTCATAAAACCTAAAAATTGAAAAAAACTTGCGGCCTCAAAAATTCAAGTTTTGAGCTTAGCCCACAGATCACGCTGGACCAGGGCCAGTTGTGGTAAGACCCGAAAATTCCAGCGAACCGCTTTCAAGTCATTTTTTAAAGCTTCAAGACAGTACTCCTTACCTGAATAGCTTGATCCCAAGCGTCCGGTGGCTCAGTCTCATTCAACTTAAAGTGACTCCAAGCCTGTTCTCGTGACATGCAAAACGTAACGTTAGGCATGGTCATAGACTCATTAAACATAATGTTCATGTCTGACTGTTTTGGGTTGCCGGAGTATTCCATGATCTAAAAGTGTTCTGGGTTACTGTAGCCTAAGAAGCTTATATGACTGACCAAATCGATGACATCCTTAATGGTTAAGATAGCCAAGAAGGCAACAATGAACCAAAAAGCCCATTTTTTCATGCGTTTGCCACAGAAGACGTCCTTCCAGGTTCTGTGTTCCTCGTCTTCCATGCTGGTAGAGTAGGATGACCTTAAATTTTAACAGTTTAGAGTCTAAAAATTGTAAAAACGGCGTTTGCAAGCTCAGCGCACTGATCATGATAGCTCAGGGTCACTTGTGGTAAGACCCAAAAAGCAAGTTTAGCGTTAAGAACTCACTTTTGTCGATTCAGCTTCTTCCTGACTCTGTCGTAGAGCAATTCCAAAACGTCAAAATCGGAGTCCGACCCAGATTCAGAAGCGTAAAGCGAATTGTAACTGGGAAGACTGATACGTCGCTTCGAGCACTCGTACTGTGTGGCGGAGTCGACACTGCGCTTACGGTCCACGTTTTTACTAGGTTTTACCACCATCACATTTTCTTGACGCCAGGGTGGGGCGGGCAGCTCGGGAAAGGGAACAGGTTCTAGAGATTCCTGGCCTACTTGACATGGACAGTCTTCGATGGAGTTGCATTGGTGGTGAAAACAGGAAGCTGAGGGTGGAGGCTTCGGGAACTTTGTTGCGAACTGCACTTGGACCTTCACACGGGAAGAGTGAGGCCGGGTTACGGTAGAGGGGCAGTAATGGGGGAGGACACCACTGAGGACATCGTTGTTTGTGCATTGATAGAGGAAGTGATGAGAGGTTGCGTAGAGGCAGCGGAGTTGGTCCGGAAGTAGTGGGACATGGCAGGAGAAGCAGAAATGGGGCAGTGTTAAAAGTAGTCTCAGGAAAAGGCGCAGCTGGCAGTGAAAGTACCTGAAAAAGTGTTTAAAACGGGATTTTCAGGTTTGAAACTTGGACGCGACTCGTAAAAAGTTGTTAAATAAACAAAATAAAAATTCAAAGTTATTTTTTGAATTTTCAAAAGTGCACTGAAGAACGAAAAACGTTGCAAAATTTGTTAGAATTCTATTGCTTTTTTAATACTTCAATTTAAGAATCGCTCTCGGATTAGATGGTAAGAAACGTACTTAAAGCAAAATGTTGGGCTTAAAGCGAATAATTTTACAATAGAACTTTAAGTTACCTAAAAGCCCTTACGCGGTACTCTGCGTATTCTTAATTTTTGGCAGTTCTGCTTGCAAGTTGTGCGCCATATTATTTTGTGCTTTCGGGTGATGCTCTTTTAATACGCAGCCATCTAAACTTGGTGTTGGTGCTTATCCTTGCATTTGCATGTGCTAAAACTGCTTAACACAGTCACGGTGTAGCTAATTTTTGCAGCTTCACCACTAGTGATTGTATGGTGTAGTGTTTGGTCTCACGGACTACCAAAGTGTTAAGGGTTTGAGTCCCAGCGGCGGCCTTTGTTTTGTGTGCTGCTTCTACTTACTGGAGACTTTGGCGAGCAGAAAACACTTACACCCAGGTTGAAAAAAACCCATACTAAAAGATTTGTTTTGATTGGTGGAGTTAAGTCAAAAAATAGTGTTTTACAGCTTCAATTTTTAAGCAAAAGAATGAAGGTGACAGAACGGTTTCTAACAAAATTTTAGGACAGCCGCTTCACGGCAAAAAATGTTGAACATTTTTTGCCAGTTAAAAAATGTGGACGGCTTCCAAAACAAACTATAGAAAATTTACCATGACGTGTTACCTCAACTATTAGCTTTTTATGCAAAAAAAGCTTTAAAAATTTTTTTAATAAACAAAAAAAAATTCAAAACGTAATTTTTTAATTCCAAATTAAAAAAAGCCGTTTGGTTAAATTTTGTTTTTTAAGTCAAGTTTTCATAGGTGCCGCCCAACGTTCTTTGCTCCTTTTTGTCGCTGTACGTCTTTTAACATCTCAACTGGTTACAATCGATGTCAGTGCTAAGGTGTAAAGCAACTTATTAAAAACAAATTCCTCCTTGATCGAAGAGCTCACGTTTTTACTCCTTAACCATTCCTATTCTAAAATACAGCTCCCAGACAGCCTCTCAGCCGTTTGAAATTTATGACTCCTAGTAATTAATCAGAGATCTCCCTTGCGATCAAAAATCACTTCTCATAAGGAACTACATAAGATGGATATGTTTACGTTTATAATTATTAAACTTCACTTTTCGGTTTTCCTACAGTGACCCTTTTATGATTTTTAAAGACCCCCTGACCCCCAAAAACCCCCGTAAAAACCAAATCAATTGTTTTTGCACTTCTCCTTCAATGTTTTTGTTCAGTCTTGAAATGGTTGATTGTGGTGGCGGAGACGCGCACACGATTGACGTCATCACAAAAACTCGATCTGAAGCGAAGGTGGTCGACATCCGAACAAAATAATTAAATTAGCTCCGTTTTCTGTCCCTGTAGGACGATGTTCGAGTGTTGAAGGTAAAGGGGCAGGCGTGAAATGTTAAAGACAATGCGGAAAGCTCTTGAGGCTCCATGGAATTTTTGAGATGTTCAATGCGGAAACACTTCGGACATTCAAAGGGTAAAACGGCCCGAAAAAAAATATAACGTTCTTACAACTCATCAAAAAGCCATTTTTAAGGGGGGAAAAAGGAGTTTTAACATAACGATTGGATATCACACCAATATGAAGGACTTTGTCCGTCGAGAGTGTTAACAGAGGCACTAGTATGAGTTGTTTATGATTGGGCTTAAGCTGTCTCAGATATCGATAGGAAAAACGATTAGCACGAAAATAGTGTGGACGCTGATCACAAGGGAAAATACCACCTTTTTGTCGTTTTTAGCAATTTAAAATCTGTTAAGAAACATATTTTTCGTAATTTTTGTTTTAGGAGTATCAGCAGACTTTATGAGTTAGCTCTCGCTCTTTCAAAAATTGACAGGAAAACGTCTAAAGTCTGCTAATTAGGCACATGAATGCATTTTAACTGATTTGTACTATTGGCTTCTTCAAAATCACTTCCAGATATTTTTGTATGAATCACGTGTAGCTAAGCACTCATGACCTCAGGTCTACTGGAACTCGTGCGTAGACCCTAATTGACGTCTGAAAGAACAGTTATTTACTGATTTGGTTATTTTCGACAACGCCTTTGAAAGGCAAAACTGTCCTTTTTGTAGAAGTCACTTATCACTCTTACCCAATGCCCACTACAATCTATCAACCTAACACTAACTTGACCTGATAAAGTTCCATTTTCGCACTGGAAAAATTGATTCACACTTCAAATATGTTGCTTATACACTACTCTTACGTCACTAAATATTTGAGTTAAGAGTTTCAAGAGCTAATTAGGCATATAAATGCAGTTTAACTGATTTGTACTATTGGCTGAAACAAGAAGTAGTGGACGTAATTGACAGTGGTCTTTAGAGTTACGTCATAATTAGGAGAACTTTGGTGCTTGATTGCGAACATTACATTTTGTTAGGTTGAGGTTGTTAGGTTAAATTAGCTAACATAAGTTGAAAGTTTAATTAAAGCGAAAAACCATAAAACGCGTGTGAATTTTTAAAACAAATAGTTAATCTCAATTTTTTTCAAGCAAAATTTTAGCTGAAGTCAAAAATTAAATAAGCGAAACAAATTTTTTGATGTAGTAGATTTGGTTTTCAAAAAAAAATTTACATAAAACGTTTTACCCCCATAATGAAAATCAAACAGGTTATAACCCCTCTAATACAGGGTGGCTCAAAAAAAATCCTTTTGCCAGAAAGCTCCGGCTCACTGGCCAGACGGAGCGGAGTCATTTCGAGCTCAGTCGCGAGGAACGACCGGTCGGTTTCGCTAACAAATAACGTGAAACCGACCGGTCGTCTGCCCCGCGCACCCCTGGAATGAGGCTCTTCTGTCTGGCCAGTGAGCGGCGAGCCGGAGGTGTTTGGCAAAAGGATTTTTTTAGCCACCCTGTAAATAAAGGAGAACGATCCAGACATGTCCGTCCGTCTGTTCGTCTGTCACGAAATTTTGCAGACGCGATGTCCCTGACTGAGCAAGTGCGGGTTATGGTAGCGGCGGCGCTTGCGTTTGCACGCTTTTTACCGTCGCCTCGGACCGGCCGGATTTGCAACCGCCACGGCGACAAAATCAGAGTCGCAAACGCCGAATTGGCAACGGTTGTGGGCGTCTTTGGGCTCAATAGACTCTGCACAAAAATTGGAACCGAATAATGTGTGATTTGCGCTACTTACAGAAAATGATATAACTGCGCAAAGGGTGGCTGGCTCTAGGCGATCTAGCGTCGAGTCATACTGACGAGCGGCCCCGTTGATATTTCTTAAGTTAATAATAATTCAAATCAACTTAAAGCTATCATATCAAAAATTACGGTAATCATGTATTAATGACACTATTAAAAATCTTATTGTTTTAACAGATTATTGTCAAATACTGATATTGTCAAAAAGCGCAAGTTAAGCAGTAAAAATTAATTCTAAAATTTTCAAACGTATTTTATTCGGTTCGTTAAAAAATGTAAAATTACAATTTTAAAAATTGTTGTTACTACTATGAATTTTAGTCAGCATAATTCTATCCAAAACTTAAACAAGCCCCACACACACACAAATAATTTTACTGTTTAAGACGATTTGACAATATTAGGTCCTGTTAGGTATTCTTCAAAAAAGTTAATAAATGTGTAGTTTTAAAAAATGTTTAGAATAGAACGTTGCTCTTCCCCCGTCGCTCGACACGGCGCGAACCTAAAAAATTCAAGGCGACGGCAAAAAGAAAAAAACGCAAGCGCCGCCGGTACCGTAACTCGCGCTCGCTCAATCAGGCAATTCGTGTCTGGAAGTTTCGTGACGGACGGAGACTTTCTCCATTTTTCATATCTCTAACAGCTCTCAAATCGCACATAATTCTCCGGGTACGTGGTCAAAAATGTAACTTTGAAATTCTTAGTTTTTTAAAAATGAATTCGGACGGACGGACAGACGTCTGGATCGTTCTTCTTTATTTGATAGAGGGGATTGCCATCAAACAACAATAATGTCAACAACAAAAATAATTGAATCAGTGAAAAAAACGTTTAAAAACATTTTTATTAAATCTCTAAATAAATCTAAAAAAAGAATTTGAAAATTACTTTTTAGATTTTACGTGTTTCCTACACTACAAATCTTAGTGACTACAATTCGATCCAAAAATGAAATCTTCGACAAACACAAAAACTATACTAAGAGTAACACAGCGTTCTCCCGACTTCCATCGCGAAACACTAAAACGCGGCGCGCCACATGTTCCTGTGGTCATCGACAGATCGCCGCGAGGCAATCTAAAAACTTTTGACACCCGATACCGCAATCTCAAAAAAGAGGCAGCAGTGAAATATCCAAGCAAAGAAAGTGTTATGAGGTGTGATAAGCGGAGATACCGAGCGAGTGTCATCTGTCATCATCTGCTGTTGTTTGTTTACGAACTCGGCCAAAATTAGAAACACATGAAATGTAGGCAGAGGCAAAAAACCAACCCACCTAATGGGATGACGGGGAGGCTGAGTGATTAGGTGGTGCAGGCAGGTGTTGTGAACATTAGGAAGATTAAGAAGCGGAAATGGTTGTTTGGATTAGGGTGGAAGGGTTGAATTTATGTGTGGTGAGATGAAAGGTAGGTGGTGAAGCCAGCCTGCACATGATGTACGTAAAACCTCTTTGAACAAAAAATAATCAGATTTTTTAATTTTTAAAAATTCTAAACAGTTAAACGACATAAACAAAAGCAGATGAGGTATCTGGGAGTCCTCTGGACAGAGATTGTTTTGGCTCTTTGGGTCTATTTGCCCCGCTTGCCCGTCCGGGATCAATCATTGTACAAAGTGAGGGTGGACAGCGATAAAGAAAGGTGTGATAAATGGACAGCAAGAAGCTAAGAGGTAGGCGGGTCGGGTGACCCTTGAAGAGGAACAAAGAGCAACTGGTCAGGTGGTTTTCAAATGTGTAAAACCAAAAAAATGGCAGATCGTGAATTGAGCCTTTCCTTACAGCTACTTAAAGTTGCCTTGGAGCGTTGGGTTAAAAATGATGCTGAACATTTGAGTCTATTGGGTGGAATTTAAGTCCAACGCGTAAAATTAACATTTTTATGACACGCTTCCTTGACTTAAAATTTATCGGGAATTTGGAGCTTATCGTGGACCTATTTTAAGGCAAGCCTTACAAAACCACAATCTTACACCGCCTCCTCCTAGTAGACCCACATCGGCATCGTAAAAGAGTCCCGATTTGACGGCATGCAGCAATCAGTCTCAGGAGAGTGCTGTGGTCAATAAATTAGTCGAATGATCCCAAGAACATGCACGTCGACGCTTGTCCTGAAGCGAAAACAAAGAACGGCTTTTAGCTGCGGTGGTATCCCGACTCAGTTTAGAGCAACAGTTGTAGAACGCCGGTGGAAACAGGTGTGGAGGACCAAAAAAGTTTTATTGACCAGCTGATCTTTAGCGGAGAACGAATTTAATTGGTCCGTTGATGGGATAGGAGTGGGAAGGAGATACATAGGTCGAAGATGGGATAGGACATGAAACAATAGGAGCAACTGTTGTAGGGCAATTTGTCAATGTTTTTGATTGGTGTACAGGAACACTTTAGCTTTTTGGGACAGTAAAATATTGGCTACAAGAGGCTACAAAACAGAAAGTTGGCTACACAACGAATTTCACCACTAAAAAGGCAAATTGCTTTATATTGGCTAATTCTGGAAGAGTCCAAGTCCAACAAAAAATTTTTCTTCAAACTATTAAAAAAAACTGTGTTAAAAGCGTCCAAAATAAGGTTGTTTGCATCGTTGCGCCGTTGCATCAAAACAAACCTGTCTCATAATTGTTCCAAATTGCATTATTAACCAATGTAAATCGAAAACGAATTTAATGTTTAGACTCTTTAAGAACTGTTTGACGTTAAAAACGTCTGAAACTCAAAAGCGCTAAAAATACGTTGTTTAGTTAAAGGCGAATTGCAAAATCTTCAACAAGATTTGGCGAAAAATTCAATTTTTGAATACTTGCAAAAGTTTATTGACATTGAAAGTAATGTGCTTAACCAAAAAATTGTACAGAAAAACCATATTTGTTTTAAAGTTCTTGAATACAATTTTACTTTGATTTTTTTCAGTTTGGGTGGTAGTCAAAACCCTGAAAATTTAAACACACATTTAAAAAATTTTGAATGGATGTGGGTAAGGCCGTGTCCAAAAAACAAATCAACTCTTTAAAACTTGCAAGTGAACTTTTAATTTAAGAAGCTCGGAGATTTATTTCTAGACTACGAAAGACAATGTAAAATTTATAAGTTTTTGTTTTTTAAAATCGTCAAAATTAAATCCAGATTAAAATGATGAAAATAGACAACTTCAAAAATACAGGTTTATCTAAAATACTATAAAGCCTTGCTGACTAACGAAAACCCAAAATAACGAATTTGCTACAAAGCAAAATTAAAGTTTGATCCTGTGCTTGCCGTCTCTTTTGCTGCACTGTTACATTAAATAGAACCTGTCCACTGTTTTGCCACCCACAACGATGTCATGCAATTTCACGTAAATTTCTAAAGTTTGAGTTTATCAATATAATGCTCCCTATTTCTAGTTTCACCCAAAACCTCTCCTCAGTGCTTTCGGATCCAAAGCGTTCCCGAAATGAGATCAACAGCTTCTTCACACGCCACTGGGGCGAGACCTACATTCCTCAAACGCGATTCCAGCCAAGCTATTCCATTCCACGGGTTACGATTGAGCATTTTCGCTCATATTTGACCACTACTGCCAAGGTACATCTATCCTCCATATTTTCTCCTTGACGTAGCCTTTTAGAAGCACCGGAAATGTCTGAAAGCCAAGAAAGCGCTTCACAAAGCACTTGCGAGGCACCACGAGCAGACTCAGATCACCAGTGAGGAGATTCCTTTGGTAGGTTTACAGGCTTTTGAGCTATCTTAAGGTAGATTTTTAGCTATTCATGGACCCGAGATTCTCCCTGAAGAGATCAGAAACTTTTGAGGCTGTTTTTCTGGAACCACTGCAAGGTAAAGCCGATCCAATAGTCAGTGAAGCCGAGATGCAGAGGGAAAAGACGCCTTCTTCATCAGTTGTTGATGGGGATACGCTCAGCAGGCCTGAAAGTGCTGCTTCTATCAACCCTCAGGTAACAAATACAAAAAATTACGCTAAGAAATCGGTTTAAGCGCCAAATCCAAAGCTTGACGTTTTTTGTGTTGAATTTTTGGAAAAACGGTTTTTGAAGCTTCACAAGATTGTAAAACTTGTAAAATTTCGCTTATTTGTATTTAAATTTTGAATAATCCTTACACTGCCATTAAGAGAAAAATGTATGTTTTGGCTTTTTGGGATTTTTTACTAAAATCTAAATTTCTTTAATAATTTTTTGGTTTAGATTGATGCAGTTGATAAAAGCCACACTGAATTAAATTGATTAACTTAACTTTACCAAGTTAACCAAATAAAACGTTGAAATTTCGTTGATTCAAATAAAAATTTTTAACGGTCTCTTTGGAATTCCATTAAGGGGGTTTTATAGTTCAGTGCGCGCGCTTCACGCATTTTTTGCTGTTTTGCTGCCGCTTCATTTCTGGAACCCAACCGAACTACGCGCGAGCTGCAAATTCAAAAAACGTTAGCGTTAGCTTGGAAACGCGCGCGCGCGCTGAACTATAAAACCTCCTTTAGTGGGCAATTTATGTTAAAAGGAGATTTATTTCTGGTAATTTTCTTAGTGCTCAAAATCAATTTCGTTACATTGAAAAATAATAATTTTTGCTGCTGGATATTTCGACTTTCTTATCAAAACCAGGATTTTAAAATGTGCCTTTAAACATTTATTGCAAATTAAAAACAGCAATTTTCGATTTTTTACTGCGATAAAAAGCTGGTACAAAAAAGCATTTTTATTTTAGGAGCTCCTAAATTACGACGCCGGTGACGGACGTGTCTTTCGCTGTTACAAGAACCTTAACGAGCGCTTAGAAGAGTACCACGACCTGGTCGGAGCTCTCCTCAACAATCAACTTGCCTCTAAAGGTGAAGCCTTCTGGACCACCGTGAATTCTTACGGTAGCCTGCACGACGAGCTTGCGGAAGCCATGTCTCGGGTCCAGACCGTCCGCAAGAACCTTCAAACCGTCAACGAGAAGATATACGATCGCACCCAACGTGTTCTACAGATTAGCAGATCTCGCGAAAATCGTCAACAGCTTCTAAACAAGCTTCAAGACATCGCTTGCCTCAGAGATGCTCAGATCACCGTTCAGATGCTGCTGAACCAGAATGACTATCCTAAGGCTCTTGAGTGCATCGAAACGGCTCAAGAGGTCTTACATTCAGATTTGAAAGGAGTTACTTGTTTCCGGCATCTCAATTCTCAGCTGACAGAGCTTCACAAAGTCATTGGAAAAATGCTTCAAGAGGAATTTGTGCAGTTGATTCAGAAGGAGTTTGGCAGACCGTGTGATAGCATCCAGGAGGCAATTTACCAAGATGTAGATCTAACCATCCTCACAAGGTTAAAAAAATTGTGTTCAGGGCCAACTGAATCCCATCGTTCTTGGGTTGATGCGTGTCAAGGAGTACCGATTTGTCCAGGTCCTGAAAGGAGAAGTTGTGGAGGCTGTTAAAAACACCTTAAGACAGGTAAGCCTTAAATCCAACCTTGATACTAAGCGTTACTATTCGGCTTTAGATCGTGAAAAACCGAATCCTCCTCTGCGGAGCGGACCTAGCCGACTTTGACCCATCTCTAGGTTACAACGATCAGATGAGAAAGATGAATTTCGAGCAGTGGTTTGACTCCTTAAAGTCCGTGTTCAACGCTTTTCTCCTGTTTGCTCAAAGGGTCCAGGTACCGCATTTTTTATGACGTCCCAAACTATTTTCTTCCATTTTTAGAGCATTCAAGAGCTCATAATGGACAACATCGAAGCCCCTGCCGAGGCGACACCTGACTGTAAACTGACGCCAGATTCCCACCTCAAAGTCTCAGCTTCAATGCCTTGTATTGACAAGCTAGAACGCAAGACGTCAGAGCCCCCATCGCAGAGATCTTCAGACGTGTCCACGTGTGACAGCAGCACTCTAAATGGCTCAGCCACGTCTCTGGAACCATCGCCACCTCCAGCCAAGGAATCATCACCCCAAGCCAGCTCCCTTAGCACCAGCGCTGCCTCAATCCTGGCCGTAACCTGTAGAACAGCGAGCCAGGTCTGTTCTGCCATCTCAGTTCTAACAGAACACGCCCTAATAGCCGCTGAGGAGCGTGCGTGCAGGCTTCTGGTAGCCAAATCTAAGGATGGCTTCCTGGAACGATGTACCATTGACCAATTCTGTGAGGTTTTGGAATCTGTGAACGAATTTGTGATGAAAGGAAGAGCTCTGATCTTGAATGGCTCTGGAAGCCAAAGCCCTCCTCCCAGATCGCCTCTTCAAGCCTGCATGCAGCAACAAACGACCAAATTTGTGGCTCGATTCCACGACGACCGGAAGTCGAAATTAGGAAATATTTTGGATTCCGAGCTTTGGAGGTCAGCAGCGGTGCCAAAACGATTTCAGCGCATTGCGGACGCTTTTGTAGCCTCGGGGTTGCTAAGAGACGTTGATGAGGAAGCCGAAAACGGGGCTGAAACTGAGGAAGAAACTGCTGTGGAATTGGTCATTGATGAAGAAAAATTCATCGTCGTTGGGTAGGAGCTACCGTAACCCTCATTCTCTAAAAGTGCTTTTTAGAACCGCCCTAATTCTGATGCAGATGATAGGCCAATACTTGGAGGTCCTGACAGCGCTGCCCGAAACCAGTAGCGATCTTCTCCTCTACCTAGTCGAGCTTATGAAGAATTTCAACAGCCGCTCTTGTCAGTTGATTCTAGGAGCTGGAGCGCTTCAGCTTGTGGGATTGAAGAGCATCAGCGTGAAGAATTTGGCCTTGGCTTCAAGATGTCTTCAACTAGTCGTCCGATTCATTCCCTCTGTAAAGAGGGAGTTTGAGGGAGCGTTGCCTGAAGCTTTCAAGGGTCAATTGCGTCATTTGAACCAAGTACTTAGGGACTATAATGATCATATTACGGAGATTAACAACAAGCTGTTGTCAGTCATGGAATATCATGCTATTGCTACTATGAAGACGGTGAGGATAAGTTTTAAATAAGCCCTACTTTTTAGACGCTAAATAAGCCTCAAGTCTAAGCCTTCTTGACGACCAGATATCAAGTCAAAATTGTCTTTAAAGCCTCACATAAGCCTGAAGCCTGAGCTAATTTTAAGGCATTGTTTAAGACTTAAGCCTAAGCTTCGATTTAGCGTTAAGCATGAGCCCTCTTTAAAACCGTCAAGCTTAAGCCAACTTTGAGACCTTAGATATGTTTCAAGCTTAGGCTTAATCCCTATTTAGGACCTTTGAGAAGCCTTACACTTAAGCCAAAACCAAATTTTAGGGTCTTGAAAAGCATTGCCTTAATCCAACGCTTCATTGAAGCCTTGAGCCTAAATCTTATTTAAGGCTTCAAATAATCATTATGCCTAAGGCTCATTTAAGCGTTAAGCCTGAGTCCCTATCAGATCTGCGTTAAAACATTAAGCATTAATTGAGCCAAAGTCTCTTTTGAGGCTTCATTCCAGCCTTTAGCCTAAGCCCTCCTTGAGGCCGCCGATAAGCATGAAACCAAAACCTAAATCTTAGCCCACAATATTTAAATATGCTTAGCTTTTACACAAGCCCCTAAACTTAAGACTGATACCTAAACTCTCTATTTCAGTGGGAAGTGAAAGGCACGATCCCCTCTCCCAGCTTCACCCTCATCTGCAAGCAGCTTGACAAGTTCTACAACGGCCTAAGTGGGATTCTCCCTGAGTCTATGATAACTGTAAGCCACAAACCATTTTCCCTGCTTTCTCACCTTTCCAAATTAGGACATCTTCAAACAAGCCCACGAGAACTTCAAAGCAACCCTCAAAGTTCACCTCTCAGCGAAGGGAATCACTCCCCACGACTCTCTCACCTATGGCTTGGTCAACCAGGACTACGAGTACTATATCCGAAGCATTCGAGCGATTCCTTGCTGTGCTGAATTTCCTAAAGAGTCAATAAGCGAGATGCTCTATGGCGGGAGCAGCAATGGAGCCTCTTAAAGTCAAAATTCCAAAATTCCAAAATCCATTTTTTACTTTGTAATTCACTAGTCTGTGATATGTCCTGTGATAACATTAGCATACAAGAAGCGTTTATAGAGCGTTTATAATTTATTTTTCAGAGTAAAATTTTATTTTAATGGCGACCACAGTGGAGAATGAAAATCACGAATTTCAAGCGAAATTGAATTTAAATTTTTAACTCTATTCAGTAGTGAATATACATTGCCTTCAAATTAGGTTGAACGGTTGATGTATGTTGAACTTCAAATTAACTTGGAAAATGTGTATTATAATATTTGTTAAATTGAAAACAAACACAAATAATTGTAGCTATTGGGCTTGTTTAGAACCCATGTGACTAATGCAGGTTTAGAACCTATATTAGTCACATTTTCAATTAAAAAAGTTTTAAAAGGGCGTCGGCTTGAATTATCCAAGCCTCCGGGCTGCTGCCACGCGGGACTTCGGTGGGTTGCGATGTAGGGGAGGAATCTCAAACTTGGGTAATTAAACCTTTATTTACAGAAATATATACACGATAATATACACGTAATAGTGGGGGAGACAGAACCGGAGGAAGGGGCAGGGGAGAGCGGAGGAGAATGCCGACCTCTTCGGGTCGGATTGTTTGCGTCGAGTGAGAAGATTCTCATTCTTAGCCGCTCTGTGGTGACGCGCCGCCTGGCGACGTCTTGGATCATCGTATAACCGATCCTAGATGTGCGTCTGGGGTCGGCTTTATCCGCCGTCTGGCGACGGCGATTGTTTCGCTAACCGAGTCCAGACGCGCATCTAGACTACGGTTTTGATTACCCGATCTCAAGTGTTTTCGGGATTGTTTATGTCCGCTCCCTTGGTCGCTCAGCGACAAGTTTTTTGAATGTTGAGAATGCAAACCTCTGAAAACAAATTCCAACCTTTTTTTGTTTAAAATTTGGCTTAGACACTTTGCAATTTGGTTCCCGTACCGAAGGCGCCTGGAAGCGTTGAGAGTAGGCTGGGGTCAACAGTTCTAAAGACAGCCGTGTTTCTGGGGCTTTTTTGGCTGTTTTGTACTTTGGCTATTTTCGGGATCTTTTTATTTTGGCTCTCCTATTTGGGAATCGTTTTTATCTTTATTTGCTACTGTCATGTTGCAAACCTGATATTTTTTGAACTGTAAAATTCAAACAAAACGAAAAAGATTTCTTGCCTGAGGCAAGCCAAACTACATATTTTGAAATAATGAAATTTTTTGCGTGTGTTAAAAAACATAACTTTTTGGAAGACGAGTATGCAAACCTCTAATTACAAATTGTTTATTTTTTTGCTTGAAAGTTATTTTAAAGATCACGATTAGTACTTGTCTTTGTTGGCTGGTTTCACGTTGTAAATCTGTTTTTTAAACTTAAAAAATTACTAAATTAATTTAATTTATGCAAAATTATTGGAACGATAAGATGTGAGAGAACAGACGGACAAGACTGGACAAAGCATTTAGACACATAACATAAATTTTGCTTTTGAAAGAGCGAGCAGACTTAGATCGACTAACGGGCTCAGGAAAATCATTCCGTATTCCCACTACAAAATTAAAAAAGATGCAGCGAAATTTCTCTGACTTGCGGGTAGTTGAATCAATGCGAAAAAGAATTCGTGAGCGAGTACGGGAGGACGTGGGTGATGGAGCAAAAATGGTCTCAGGACGACTATTAACCTTAGAATTAAAGATGTTATACGTCATAATTCGGCCAGCAACAACGCGACGCTTAGAAAGCGTAGATGCATTGATACAAGACAGAAAACGGTCGTAGCTAGAGAATGGGACTCCACAGCGGGCAAAAATGGCTTTTACGAATTTACGTTGAATTGATTCGATAAGGAGAGAATTCATTGCAAATGCAGGCATATTCGAGGATCAGGCAAATGTAACGGGTGAAGAGCTTCAAATTATCAAACAAAATTGTTTTAAATTTAGTTGAAAAACTTTTATTAGCTTTTGTCTTGGTCGCCTATGCTGTGGACCTCATTTTTCAACGTGAAAATTAACAATTTAAACTATTTTGATTTAATTCACGTTTTTTGTGTGTTCAAAGAACTAGTTGGACTTGAAATTGAAAATTTTTTAGAAGACGAGGGCGCACACTTCTAAAAACAAATGTTTCACTTGTATTTAAAATTCAATTTTTCATAAGTAAATTTTATTTTGACAAGAAGTACAGCAAGAATGTACACGTATAAGGTGTGAATGGCTGTCTTTGGTTCCTAAGGCTTATTCCTTCTTCTTCTGTTGAGGTCCAGTGCCGATGACAGGCACACGCCAGGTGAGAGGAGGATAGACGAAGTAGAGCCCAATGGTAATAAGGTTCACAATCAGACCAGCCACGTTTGCGACCTAAAATAGGGGTTTGAAAGAATTACGGTAGCCAGAGCTCACAGCAATGTAGTAGTTTCCCTCGATAAGTCCAAAGATGGTCCATTGAGTGCTGAGGAAAAAGATGCCAAATTGAAGGCTAGCAGGAATATATTCCGTGTGTCCGAGCGAGATGGCTCTCTTGATCTCATAGAGACCTCCAGCCAAACCGATGATTTGGGTAGCGGCCGCGATAGATCCCATAATGTCAGCGGACTCCTCAATTGGCTGCTGATCCACATAGGCGAAGATCACGTAGACGCTAAGGGTCAGAGCGAGGACTTGGCCGTAAAGGTACTTCTAAAAATTTTTTTGGTAATTTTTGTGCGATTTTAAGATGGCTACTGTACCCTTTTAGGCTGATAGTACCCGAAACAGAGGAGATAGAGCGCAAAGATGACGAGATTGACAATGTTGAGAAGGATGTTGATCTGGTTGTCTGTCATGACGCCATGGCGCAACCAGCAGAACATCATCAACATTGGAAGCACAAGGTTGACAGAGGAGAAGCCGTCAGCTGTGCCTCGCTGGCGCCATTCGAAGATTTGGAACCTAAAAGTGCAGGTGAGGATCAGCTGATCAGGCGAAAAGGGCAAAGAGGTTGTTTAAGGGTGTTCTCTAAGAAATCGAAAAATAGAACTTTGAGCTGAGTTCTAAATCTTACGACTTCTTTTGAAATAATCACTTTTTTAAAATAAATTTTTCTAGTTTTTATTAACCAAAAAATGCGTGTTTGCAACCAGGGCTGTGCGATATCGAATATCGAAATATCGATGGTTAAAGTCAGATACATAATTCAACACTTGATTTGGTCCTACCAAGGTGTGATTGCTTAATCACCAGAGCTGTGCAGCCGAAAATCGATATTTAGGAAAATATCGAATATCGCACAGCCCTGTTTACAACATTAAAAAAATAGGAAACTGATAATTTCTCCGAAATTGAAAAATAAATAATTTTAAAAGTCCGTCCGTCCGTCCGTCCGTCCGGCACGAAATTTTCCAGACGCGATGTCCCTGACTGAGCGAGTGCGGTTTATGTTAACGGCGTCACTTGAGTTTGCATGCATTTCCCCGCCGCCTCAATCTTCGCGATTTCGTGCGCCGTGTCGAGCAGCGGTTGAAGAGCAACGGTAAAAATTGTGAAACATCAAATGCGTTGTTGGTGGATTTCGAAGCGCCGAGATGTCTTTTAGCCTAGAAATCATTCAAGCGAGTCGCGTAGCGCCGAGGCGTAAATCTGGAAGGCGCGAAGCGCGGAATCACGCTAATTTGAAGAACATACTGTCGCGCAACAGCGCGCGCGGCGCCGTTAATTTTAGAAAATAAAGCAGAACGAGTTAGACGTGTGGGTTCGTCTGTCACGAATTTTTCCGGACGCGAGTTGTCTGGGCGGTCAGGGGTATTTCACGCGACGCGAGCGACGGAAACTGTTTTCGGCGTCGCTGGAAGAGCAACTGGCAGAATTTTGAGAGAGTAAACGTAATTTGTTCAAACTTTCGAAAATATGTAGGCGCTGAGATTTCTTTAGCCGAAAAAGCGCCGAACTATTTTTATCTAATGAGTGTATTCGGCCTCGTTGATTAAAAATAGAAATTTTTTTTATTGAATCTACCTTTTTGAAGCCATTTTCATCTTTTAAAACTTCACGAATTTTAATCATTTTTTTCACCAATTTGATTTATAAAAAATTGTTAATTTAGAATCGAAAATCGAAGCTTTTTGGTTAAATAAATTAATTATTTTTGTCGAAAAATTTTTACAAATCCATTTTTTTGATTAGCGATTTTCGTCCATCTAGCAAGGATTCGTTCCTTATCAGTTTTACAACCAAAAAACGCCAAAATCAGTTTGCCTATTTTCGCGCTATTCGATCAATTTTTAGTCGCACTTGTACGTTCTTGGTCGCCATTTTTAATCCCAAAAATTTGTGTTTGCAATTGAAGTTTTAATTAAAATTTTAGAAGAAAACTTACACTGGCAAGAAGGTAAAACCAATCGAAAAGAGGGTCAGCCAGTAGGCAAAAATAGTGAAGAGATCCATGGTTCAAATCTGAAAATAACTATTATTTTCATCTCTTTCGAAACCGTTAAACAAGCCAAACGCTTTGAAACCCCTTTCAGTCCCAATTCACTATGAAGCAGTTTTCCCATCTGTCAAATTAAAAGTTGAACGCTGTCTTCCCCAAAACGACGACTACATAAAACATTTAAGGCGACATTTCAATTAGGGGAAGAGCGAATAAACAATTTCACTGTCACAACAACTATTGAGCCACAAGAATTCAAAGGGAGTATAAGTTTCCTTGACAAAAAAAGACGCAAACGTGAAATTATTGAAAAAGCGGAAGAAAAGTGGCGACGTGAAAGTAGATCGAGAGATCGTCGGCGACCGCCTCCAAACAGCCGTCGAGGCGATCGATCGCTCCTGCTTTCCTTGCCCCCTCCTCCGCGTGCTGTTTTCTGTCTGCCCTCCCCGCGGCCACAAACTACAGGTCGATTTGGCTGCGTTGCTCATGTTGAAGAGGGAAAAAATAATCAAAGAACCTGCAGAAAAGTAACGCTGACGCTTCAAGGCTAAATGTCGCTAATTGGAACGGATAGGAGAACGTAAATGAAAACAGAGCAATGCTTTTGGACCTAAGGAGCCTCTTAGATCTGTTCGGTATGAGAAGATAAGATAACCAACCGGTCGTTGTAGCCTCTGCGCGGGTGAGGAAGAGGTTATCGCTAGTATTAGCGCCAGAAACTATAGTTGAGGGAGGAAAGCATAAACAAACGGTGTGAAAGTGTGTGAACGCATGAAAACGTTTTTGTGGTCATTCAAAATGTGATTCAAGCAATTAAAAAACTTACAAAATGGATGCAAAAATGTCTAAACGGAAAATTTTCAAACTGCAGAAAAGTTTTTCTGAAGACACTAATGACCTTTTCCATCACAAGATGAACACAGACTTAAATGAAAAGATATGAACACAAGGTACGTAAACACAAACCCTAATGACTGTAGTTTTGACCTGCTGACGTGGATTTAAAACAGGTTTACCGTTAATCAAGAAATTTCGAACGACAAAAAAACTGTAAAATTTAATTTTAAATTAAAAAAACTTTTTTCAATGTTACAAAAATTTGTAAACAGCCCTTTGAAGCTTCAAGCTAAACGAACACAATTTTTATAATTATTAATTACAGGGTGGGCCAAAAAAATTATCCCCCGCGCGACGAAGCATGTGTCTGGTAGAGAGGGGAGCTGTCTGGAAGGAATCATTTTGTCACATCAATTGTCCTGTGGCGTGTCCAGTCGTGCACGCTTTCTCAAGGAATGCCGCCTTTTTCCCGCGGTGAACGAATCGAAGGACGCCAAATCGAGCAATTCTTTAAACATGTATAATTTTTTGTTTGTTTTCTGTTGAAAAAACCATTATTTCGTGAATCTTGTTGTGTTCGTGTTCCTTCGTGAATTTGCGACCAACCGATTCCACGGTTCGCGGCGCCGAAAAATGATTCCTCCCAGACAGCTTTCAACCAGACACATGCTTCCTGTCTGGTCGCGCAGCGGGTACTTTTTTGGTCCACTGTAATATAATTGCTAATTATTTTTGCTAATTACTAACGTTTTAAAAATGTCCCTCAAACGAATATCAAAAATTTTTGGAATGCAAACTACGTTGAACCCTAATCAAGTAAATTTTGCTTTTGTGATAAGAAAAGCATTTTCGGAATTCCGCTTGCATTTTGACAATGTACAGAATGAAATTGATCTTCTAATTTTAATCTTCACACCTTAGGCACTAAAAATTGTTTAGACACGCTATAAACTACATTGAACACGACTGACACAGGTTTGATTTGCTGATGGGTGCTTGGAGAGATGGGTGTTTATTAGATTTTATTATCAAAATTAAAACCTAAAAAAATTAAATCCTTTAAAAAATTGAATTTAAACCATGAAAGCCAGTTTTTGGCATAAAACACTCATTGCAAAAAATTTTGTTATTTTGTTTTAATCTATGAAAATATAGGTTTGGAAATTAGCTCTGAAATGAACCTGTTAAACCCAACTGACGCTCCGTAGTCCCATGAGATTTGCCATTAGAAGTCCGACTGCAACCTAAAAACGAGTTTATAATTCGATCAAATTGCCAGCAACGATAAAACTCAGCAAGGGAAGAAACACATCAACAGAAATTTTCCGAAGTCCCTCTGTTTTTATCACAAAACCCACACAATTAAAAATTAACTTCATTTTTCCTCGTTTGCAAACATGTCAAAATCCACTATTTTATTCCACACAAAAATAGATAAAATGAGACCATAATAATAAACATGAAGACTTAGAATTTTAACGTCCGAATCTGAAGAAAGCCATGGGCTTATGGGACCGAGTGAGCGCTTAGGTCGGGAATGTAAGTGGGAACTTTCTTCTTTTGAAACGTTTTGATGATGTAGAGGAAGCCGGTCAGGAGGAGGAAGATGCCTGAAAATACATAAAAACGAACAAAATAAAAGAGGAAAAATGTTACTCCCCGGCCGGAAATCGAACCCGGGTCTCGCACGTGACAGGCGCGGATACTCACCACTATACTACCGAGGACCGTTAGACTGTAAACTACGGATCTTACATATCGTGACGTCAACTTTATTATGCCAAGTCAAAATTTGTCTAATGTTTGCCTTTCAGCTTATCCTAGATCTTCTCAAAACAAATATTATCTGTTCCACCCCAAATCAATAAAAGTCTTATAAGAATCATTCACAAAATTAGGCTCAATTTTCGGATGTCACGGCAAAAAACAAACTGCGCTCAAGTTGCAAAATTGCACTTTTGTGCTCCCAAAATTATGATAATTTTGTAGCGTGCATTCACATGTCCTATGAGGTCTAAAGTTAACATTAAAAACAGCACACTCATATGACTAATTGGACTTTCCTGGAATTAATTTGTACGTGTACTTGGGTAAACAAAGAATTCAAAAAGTTTGTTTTCGTCTTAAAAAGGTCCAAAAAATAAATAACGTTTTTTGATACAGGAAAGAAGTTACTCCCTGGACGGGAATCGAACCCGGGTCTCGCACGAGACAGGCGGGGATACTGAACACTATACAACCGAGAACATATCATCTGGCTTTATCAAAAGCACACACAACGCTTCACTCACCAGCCATTTTTCCACTCATGGTCGAAATGGAAGGAAAGAAGCAAACGACCGCAAAAGCCACATACAGCACTCCTCTCTGCCACCTGTCAAAGCCCAAAATTATCGCAAAAGCTCTGCAAAGAGGTCCGTCTTCCCTAAAAAATTCATCATTTTTTAAACACCTAATTTAGTTTTCAACCTACCCACAACACATCCTGATAATGACTCCAAATTCCAGCAAACAGGTCGGGATTCCAATCACGAAGAGGTAAATTCCTATCGGGAATGCTGTGACCGTTAGGAGGGATGACATGGCAGAAGAGTAGATTACTGTAATTAAGGCATTTATTTTAAGGGTTAAAGTGAGTTGTAAGGATGGCATTAAGACAGGAATAACGTGGCCAATATGATTTGAAGGTAATTTTTGGCTAAAATGGGAGTTGGTATGAAATTTAGCGTTACCATAGGCTAACATGCATTTAAGGATGACACGGCTGGATTATTGTAATACGCCATTTGTTAAGGGTTAAAATGGGGTTTAAGGAGAACATTGAGAAAGGGATGCCGTGTCTTAGAAGTTAATTACCGCAATTAGAGCATTTATCTTTATTTGTAAAGCTTAGGCGTTGAAAGGGATGACGTGATATATGGGCACATTACCGTAAGTTTTCATTATTTAGGCCAATCTGAAGGTTAAAATAGGTTTTAGGAGTACGGTTTAGAGAAAAGGTAAAGTGGCGGAAGGGTAGATTGACGTAATTTAGGCTAAACTAGGTCTTAAGAGCTTGATTTAGAAATTTTCGAGAGGTCTGATTGCACAGGTCATTCCTAGATCATTTTTAAGGCTGAACTGACTTAAAACTCTTACCCAAGACGGTAAAAATTCCAACAGCAGTCCTCGCGTAGCTCAGCATTTTGCACTTAGGATGACGGTCGACATAAGTGTGTCCTGAGACGGTCATCGCGGCAGGGGCGGGCGAAGAGGCCGCGCTAGGAGTCGAGAAAATGCTCATCTATAGTCGAGTCAACAGCGAGTCAACAGTCGCTTGAAAATCGATTCTAAAACGCCACTCTCCAATGCCTGCATCGCTCTATGTAAACAGCCGTGTTCCCATTTGGGATTAGAACGCATTTACATGAACCAGAAATCAAATCTACAGTCACTGTTATATGTCATAAGTTAGAAAGTCTTCTGAGGCTTGTAGGGCTTCTTGAGAGCTACAGTACCCCCTTGCGAGCTTGATCCCATCGGCCGAAGGCTCGCTGAAGGCCACGTCATATTTTGGGACGACGCTGTGCAGGAAGGGTAGCGATTTTCGTGCCTCATCCAGAAGGAGACGAGCGATTCCACGTCGACGTGTCGATCGATGCGTCCAGATGCGGTTGACGCCCAGGAACGTGCCTTTTTTGACCTACAAACGCTCTCTATAAAGCCTCAAACAATCCTAAAAGCCTCCTTACCCCTTTAGAATAGTAGAACTGGGCTTCTTCTACCATATCTGTGATAAGAACGCCTGCTATGAAGCTCCTAGAGTACTCTTTCTTGACGTACATCCAACCTACCCTTTCACCGCTTTTTGGCCATAGGGAGAGGTCTCTAGTGTAGCCTAGCTCGTCATTCACAGTGGTCTAAATTTGAATCCTTAAATTAGGCTAAAAATAGCAAAAATACCTCAACGAAAGAGTCGAATTTCTGCTTCAAAGTCTTCACATTTGAGTCGCCCAGGATCCGGAAAATGAAGCCGTTAGGAATGTCCACAAAGAAGGCTTTCCTGGAAGCTACAATTTAGGCTACAGAGCTTCGGACAAGACCCACTTTTTCCAAGAATCGATCTGCGCTTGGGTGACCTTGACGACGGGTTGAGCCTTGAATCTGTTGTGGTACTCTTCGTGAAGTTGTTTGTCCGTTTCTGAGTGAATTGAGTAGCACATTTCGCACTGAAAAGAGCATATTAAAAGAGCTTAAAGAGCATTACAATACACATCCTAAGATCCTTGGAGGCACCAAAAACCCGGAAATTCAATCGAAAAAACCATGTTTGAGCCAAAACATAGCCGTAAAGGTTTTATAACAGGCGCCAGACAGAAGAGCTAAAGACCTGTCTGAAAATGGGTCTATTTTGACATAGAGGATCCCCGAAATAGAAAATGCCTCAAATAGACTCGACAAAGACATCCCAAATCGTGTCTAGACAAGTCGCAGATTTAATATCAAAAACAGACGTCGTTTTTAGGTCAGAATCACACCCAAACGGCCTCAAATCAACGGCCAGACAGAAGAGGTCGAAGGCTGTCTAGAAATGGGTGGATTGTGAGACAGAAAAGCCTCAGAGCAGACGCAAACCGACCTAAAATTGACCAGACATGAACCAAAAACCAAGATTTTCGAACCAAAATAGACTCATTTGAGACGTCTTTGGGAAGCGAGATGCGCGCTTCAAAGCTTCAAGGCGTCCAGGCTTCGCAAAGCATTTCGGAAAAGTGCTCCCGAAAGCGTCTAGAGATAGTCTCAAATCTGCCTCCAAAAGCCAAAAACCCTGCAGAACAAGACAGCACAGAATCACCAAAATGAAGTTTAGACACCGCTCGCTATTTGAAGCATGACTAGTTCACTTGAGACGGTCTTTTCCTACATTAAACGGTTGATTTCACGTGTCTAAACAGTGCTACATATTCGAGACCAAACGCGCCCGTTTCAAACACCTTTTCCAGTCAAGCCTGCCATCAAAACGAGACTGAAACGACCGCGAAATCAAGCAGATAGGAGAGCGTTTCGAGACAGTCCGCAAAAAGACCCCTTGCCGTCTAGACATCGGCCATTTTGTCAGGTTCAACGGGCTCGTCTCAGTAAGTCTTTCGACCTAAAAACTGACGTTCAAGGTTTCAAAATCGGGCAAAACTCGCCCCAGACAGACAGTCTCATAACAGACACTGGACAAGCTTGCTTCAGACAGTTGGTCCTAAAAGCCGTTTTTCAACCTTAAAAAGCCGGATTCCCGGCACCAAAATGTTATCTAGGCACGGGTAGCTTTTCGAGACCGAACAGGCCCACTCAGGCCCCTTCTAGACCGCAAGAAACCATGCTTCAAGGGACCAAAACAAGCCCTAATGCCAAACTGAAAACCCCAAATGAAGACCTCACCTCAAGGCATCGTTGCGTCCCAAACTTCGCTTGTCCAACGTCGATTACTTGCTGTTTGTAGTCGTCCGACAGCCGCCCAGGTTTCGAAAGCTTCACGCGCTTCTGGGCTTCCGGAGCAGGAAGATCTCCAAAAGACGTCGACGGCGCGGAGAAAACCGTTTCCCTCGTTTCCTTCCGCTTCCGACGGTCGATTGACGATTGGGGCACTTGGAAGAACTGATTGAGGCGGGTTTGCATGCCTGAAAACGGAGAGTCTATAAAAATAGCAAAAAAAATCAGAAACAAGCGGAAGCACGGAAATTCGAAAATTCACTTTTGCCGCGTGCCGAACGTGCGAAAATTCCTAAGATTCCAAGCTAACACAATTTCCTGTCTATCCAATAAAGCTGGCATTTTTGTGTTCAAAACAGCGAGAAAATGTTGGAAGAAGGCTACAAAAACGAAAAACAAGCCTAGAAAAATAATTGGCAGCGAGTGGTTTCGATCCACCGACCTCTGGTTTACGGGCCCACCACGCTTCCACTGCACCAAACTGCTTTTTTGTTTAAGCTGCGTATTCGCTATTCTCAGTCCGTCTGTGACAATCGATTGGGTGTGTATGGGCGTGTTTAGGTTCGTTTCTCAGTTCAAACGTAAATTTTTTCGGTGCGACTCACTCCCTCAGCATGTCAACATTGTGCAATAGCGACAAACAGTCCACAGCGCTTGTTTGTTGCGTACTCTTGCGTGGCAGTCGCCCATTTAACGTCGGTGACGGCACTGTTTGGGCGCTAACCAATTATGGAGCATCCTTTGTGGCCTAAACCTCGAATACGAATTTATCGCGATGAGCGGTTCTATCGCAGTGGGCCTTGTCTTTCTGGCCCTCACCTAATCTGTCGTGGCTATGATTGGATGGACACTTTTGAGGAGTTTGGTGAGTACCTCGATGAACGCTCGGTACGCCACTTTTTTGTTAAAATCTCCAAATTTTCCGATTTTAGGAAGTCAAAGGTCACCTGTCCTCTTTAATCGATAACAATCCCTTCAATCTGCCGAGCTTTAATGTCCAATATTCCCTGGACAAGAAGAAGAGATGGAAAATCCCAGAAAGGCTCAAAGATATCCAGGCTTTTCAGGTATTTTTAGACCCAAATGATCGAAAAATGGAGGTGTTTTTAGAACCCCGACCAACATTGGAAGGTGACAGTGTACGAAACAGCATTCAACCAAATCAACAGCTTTGTGTTGTACACAACTCGGGCTACGAGAGACCCAGAGAAGATTGCTTATCCTGTTCTGACTGCTAGAACCGTTGATGATAACGGAGAAGCTGTGCACAGGACTGGACGAGTCTACGGCGGTATCCGAGAGTTCCTGTGAGTTTGTAAGAAGCTTAAATAGGGTATAAATACCAAGAAGTAAAAAAAAACATATAAAAATTGTCTGCGTCTGAGGGGAATCGAACCCCTGTCGATTGCTTGGAAGGCAACCATGCTGACCATTACACCACAGACGCTCCGTTGATGATTTGTTCAGACATGTATATACCATTTGCCTCAAATTGCGATTTTTTTATTTTGCATTTTTCGAAAGTCTTTGACCGGTCGGAAAACCCCACTTGTCTACCATTTCCAAAAAGCTCAACATATAGAGCACTTGCCAAACACTGCAAAGACGTGGGGGTATAGCTCAGGGGTAGAGCGCTCGCTTAGCATGCGAGAGGGCTGGGGTTCGATTCCCCATACCTCCAGAAACTTTTGTTTTGCTTTGCAACCTTTTTTACGCTTTTTTTTGAAGCAACGGTCCCAATCCTTCTCAACGCCGTCGCGGTCGTTCTCTCAAAAACCCTCAAAAGCCCACTGTCAAGAAAAACAGCCCAAAGGAAGCCGATGTGAAGCCTTGGGAAAGGAACGTCCACGCCTACTACCACATCACAAGGCCTGAAAGCTCTATGAATTTGATCAATAGCAACGTCGTAAAGTAAGACGAAACTTTTCCTCAATCTTACTAAATTTCCAATTCAGATTTCACAAACCTGAACGCGGTGGCTGGAACGATTGGAGAGCGCACAGAGCTCCAAAGGCTCAGAAAGTCATGCAAGATTATTTAATGGGTGAATTCACTTCTTGCCAAGAAGACCTTAGCGATGAGGACATGGAAGACGTTTGTCCTAGGGAGCGTTTGAAGGTGAATTGGAAGGACCTTGTGGTGACTAAAAAGAACAGAAAACTGAGATCCAAGAAGACAAAAAAACGATCCTATTCTTGGACCTTTGACGATCAAGTATATGATGATTTTGAGGTCGTTGACCTCACTTCTCAAGACGTCCCAGAATCTGAAGAACTCTCTACTCCTGAAATCCCAGTTTTACCGAAATTCGACCTTCAAAACCTGGAATCTGCAGCCCAAATCCTTAACTTGGGAGTCAATGTCCACCCTCCTGCCACCCTGTACCGTCAAAATGTTTCTCTTATATTCCACCAAGGCTCTATCTGCTGGATTAACTGCTTCAAATCTCAGTCTGTAAACTACTTCCAACCTTCTAAATCTACTTTTCTGGTCGAAGATCTCGCTATCACAGTTCTAGGAACCGAAATCGATTTTAGAAAGTTTTCTTTTTTTCCTAAAAGCCTCACACCACCTGACCCCACATCTCCAGCCTACTGTAACGTCTGCTTCAGCCTCGATCCTAACAGTTTCTCGCTCAAATGCGGTCACTTTTCCTGTTTTGACTGCTGGCGTCAGCATTTTGCTGCCTCTCTGCATCGAAATCTCATCCCTATCACCTGTATGGAACCCGAATGTGACGCTTATCTCATCCCTGACGCCTCTCTAATCTTCATTCCTGAATTCTACGTCAATCGCTACCGTAATGCGTTCATCAACCGCCTCATTAAGGATCCCAAAATCACACAATGTTGGAGGTGTTCTCGACTTCTTGAAGCTCCATCTGGTCTTGTGAAATGTCTCTGTGGAGCATTAACCTGCACCGACTGTAACAAAAAAGCTCATCCACCAGTAACTTGTGAAGAGCTGAAAAAATACCAAGATTTGCTTAGAAGAAATGGTCAGTGTTGCTTCAATTTTCGGACCTAAATGCGTGAGATTTTAGGCTCAACAATTTCCAGAGGTCCTTTTAGATCCAATCAAGCCCTAGGCCAAAGTTGTCCCAAATGCCTCCAACTCGTCTCTCGCACCCAAGGCTGCACTTTCATGAAATGCATTTGTGGCACCTATTTCTGCTATGGCTGTGGAAAACAGATCTACGACGGCGACCACGGCACGTGCGCTCAGAACTCAGAACAGCCTTTCCCTTTAATCGACGTGGACGTGCGTAAAATGGGGTTGTGCCTCCTAGCGTCTTTCAGAAGCTTTCTGATATTAGGAACCTCAAAAGATACGAAGCCCTGAAAACGCCTAAAAAGACCCACTACGAAGCTGTCAAGAAATATGTTCAAATTGTGGAGTTCTTGGAGCTATCAGTGATTGCATTGTTCTACCGCACCCAAAGACGGCACCCTGCGAAGGATAACCAGCATCATAAGGCCATTAAGGTAGTCCTGGACAGGCTGGAGTTCGTCTTGAAGCGATGTGCTTTTAATGAAGCGACTCTGGACACGGCTAAGAAGATTTGTAAAGAAGCTTATAAGCTGTTAAATGCAGGATGGTTATAATTTGGATACTGCAGTTGCAGTAAATGTATTTAATGTATAGTTTTTCAACACAGACCATTTTCAACAGAGAACGGCCAATTTTTGAAATAGTTGCAGATCAACGTAAAAAAGTATTGCTGTTCGTTGCTGTTCTATTTAATTCTCAGTATTTAAAACTGCATTTCAAGCTTCATTTACCGCCACATATCGCTCTTCGAATCAGTCTATGAGCCTCTAAAACACGAAGACAACCACAACTTTACAAAGCTAAAATTGCTTTTATCTTCGTACAGCCACCTCTCAAGCACATAAGAAGTCCCGACTCTTTCACTTCCAACCTCTTTAACCTTTCTTGAATGGAACAATTCCGCTTCTTGATGGCCTACCTATACATATGGGTTGCCAACTGGCAACATTGGAATTGTAGAAGTGGGGGTGGGGTATTCAGAAATTAGCTGCCTTTTTCAAAGCGGAAGTTGATAAGGCATACCGTATTATTGACCACTTATTAAAGCGGAAATGCACGATTACTGACCAAAACGAAGCGATTAGACCAAAATAAGCAAAACGTCAGGCAAATAATCAGCGCGGATTCACGCCAAAAATAAGTCCTAATTGATCATTTTTAAAGCGCGAAACAGAGGCCAAAAAAGCCGAATTTGTAAGTTGAAAAAGGGGCCTGTGCTCTCCGAAATCGAAGCAAATTTGGAGGTTTTTCCGGACGTCCGAAATAGAAACAAGAAGTGGCACCAAAACAAGGTCGAATAAGGTCAAAATGGCGTTTTCTGTGAAGCCGAATCAAAGCGAATTTCGAGAATTTTTCGGACGCTTAAAATGAGAACACCAAAGCGGGACAAAAATGATCGAAAATAGGCTGCAGGAAAATCTCCCATATGAAGCTCACTACTCGTTTTTCAGTCATAAGTGGTCTAATTTAAAGCCAAAAGGAGACCCAAAGTGTTCCCGAAATAACCATATTGAAAATTCTAAACACTGCAAGCTATATAGGGGGTTTCGCGTTGAAGTCATGGAACTTAACACTCATAATTTATAAGGTGCTACATTGCTTCGGGTTTTTTAAACTGAAGCCGCGGAATAGCGTTGCAATGAAACCTTACTTCTTCCCTTTGACGCTTAACATAGAAATAGATAATCGCACGTATTTTTCTTGCCTTCTGGGCTAGGAAGATGGCCCCATAGGGAAGATATGTAGCTAACGGAGCTCTTTGGGTGAGGTCGTCAGGGTGCACTAAAAAGCGTGAAAGTACAGTTTACATAAATTGGTGTCAGGGTCACTAACTCAATGTGTGACGTTGCAGTTTAGCATTCCTTTGTTCCTCAAAAATGCGATAAGCCTCTTGCCATTCCAATTTACTATCCAGGCGTCATAAAATTCTTTATCAACTGCTCAACTTTTAGTGCACCCTGACGCTCTTTAAATGATGCATGACAATGATGTATGATGTATGACAATAAATGATGTATGACAAGGAGTTTCGGAAATTTTTGAACTTTATTTAGCAGCTTTTACACATTCATAAACAGCACAATTACGCCCATTTTCGCACATTACATCTTTTCAAAACACATCTGATTAGCTCGACAGGTCAGGCTTCTAGCAACAAACTGAGGAAATCCTACAAAAGCCGCTTTGTAATTGTAAGGAATCATCATTTTCACACTCTTATTTTCCTCTTCAGATCCTATCTTAACGAACCTGTCAACAACCTTTTCAAAGCTCATACCAGACGTTACGCTCAGACTCAAAACCAGTTTTTTTTCACACGCACTCATGGCCCAATTCTGCAGCATCTGAAAGGTGTCTTTCCTTAAATAAACGTTTGTAAGGATCATATTACGAAGCGTACCTCTTTCAATGCTATTTTGAACAAACTTAACCGTAGAAGCATTGAGCGTGTTAGTGAAAATCTGGTACGGCCGTGAGACTTTATCCAATAAGGTCCCGAAAGTGTCCGGAACAGTTGCAAACGAGCGTGTAAAATCGACCTGAACGGGAAGAGACGAATTTTGAAGAACCTTTTTGAGTAAATTAAGCCACTTATGGTCTAAAACTTCGAGTTCTTCTAGGTTTGACATTCTGATTTCTTCGTAAAGCACCACCTGTTTAAATTCGTAATTTTCAGCCTGTTCTGGGTTGATTAGAAGACGACCATGGTCCATTCCGACAAAGCTGAAGTGACACAGCTCAGTTTCAGATAGGAAATGGAGGGTTAGAACAATTCGAATCTTCCTAGGTGCTTGCGAGGTATCTGGGTTCCATGATGATAAGAGCGATTCCAGCTGCTTGAGGTTATGGTCGTCAGGGTGTTCTAAAAATCGATGGACGTCCTGGATAAAGATAAATGGAGATTCGTCCATTTTCAGTGAAGAATTTTGGAAAATGTAAGGATAGAAATGAAGCCTTAAACAGAGATGTGCATTTTCAATGTGATGCAAAAAATCACACGTATGACATATTTTTAAATGCGAAAAATTCACAGTTCACAGCCTGTTCTGTCTTGAACACACTATAATTCGATAAAAGTTGTCTAAAAACATTTTTAATCTCAAAAATATTTCAAACAATTGATTATAAAATTTTTTTAGATAACTAACCGGTCCCTTTCTACATTCTAGACAACCGATCGGTTCTCAAAAACGAAAATGTCTGGAATAATCAAGGTCTGGTTTGGGATATTTTGCTGAGGGGCGGTTATACTCGTCTCGGATCGCGCTAATAAGCGCGTTTATGGTATAATGGTCAGCACGGTTGCCTTCCAAGCAATCGACAAGGGTTCGATTCCCCTCAGACGCAGAAAATTTTTATTCCAATTTTTAACCACGTATAAATTGTGTTTTTATCCGAATTACCTAAAAACAACGCATAAATCACTTTCTGTCGGTCAATCCTCCACGCCAACAGGATAATTCTCCATAATCCGCTATACGCAACCACTCACGCAATCGCTCCTCTTTTTGTGGTCATCACGCTATGCCCGTCATCCTTCCGCTCATTATTATCCTCCACGTCCTGTCTATTTCTCTTTCCCAAACTTCCAGCAAATGTCAATGGCTTCCTTGGAGCGCTTGGAGCGACTGCACCGACACTTGTGGCTCTTGTGGCATCCATATTCGAACTCGGACCTGCCTGACCAACAACGGAAGATGTGAATGTGATGGGTACATTGAGGATTTCGGACCCTAAAGTATACGAAAAAGTGTTGTAGGAGCGGAACACAAGTCGACTATTGTAGCCTGGAAGTTTGTCTGCACCCTAGGAAGACGTGCTGCTTTGACACGCGAGTGGCGGTAAAGGATAGGAAGTTCATTTGTGTCCCTAGTGATGGTGGATTTTTGGTTCCATTGTTTAACTAAAAGGCGTCAAAAAGCGAATAGAATTTCGGCTAAAAAATAAATATTAGCAGCGAGTGGTTTCGATCCACCGACCTCTGGGTTATGGGCCTATCACGCTTCTACTGCGCCACGCTGCTTCAGTCACAAAGGTTAAAAAACGCATATAAGCCATTATCCCAGCTGCTACCAAGTGTGGCTATGCTCCACCTAAATAGCCCCTAAACGCGCCAATTTTAAAGCCAAAATTGGTTCCAAAATGGCTGAAATGCGTTCCGTACCGGGCCATCTTTGGCAGTTTCCGATTTCGCACTTTGAAAGACGAAAATTTTATCCGTCCAAAAAAAGCTCTACAGCAAGCCATAGGCGCATGTGGCCATCCGCCACGTAAACGCACCCAAATTACACAAAATTTATTACCAATGACTACCAGAAAAATTACGCCTCCATCAAAACGTCCTCGGCTTCTCTTCGCTGCGCCTTCTTCCTTCTCGGATTACCTAAAACACATCCATAATTGCCTTAAAACCACCTCAAAAACTCACTATTGCGTGGTCATGAAACTGCTGGCGGCGGTGTTGTCCATGGAACATTCGGTCGACGCCGTGGTCCCGTCGGCGGCGTCCATCTTCGCCTTCTCCTTGGCCTCCTTCAGCTGGGCGCGGTTCTCGAGCTCCACTTTTCGCAGCTTTCGCATGACGGCCGGCTTCACGCAACACTGGATGCGGATGATGAAGAAGATGAAGATGAGCGTGACAATGCAGGAGAGAATCGCGAAGACAATCATAAGTGGCAGGTCTTCGAGAACCTGCACCTTCTGTCGGCATTGTTGTCCCATCTTCGGAGGTCGGAGGAGCGCTGAGGGGAATTGCGGAAAACTTCACAGGAATTTGCTTCACAGGGGGACCTCGGAAGAAGCGGGGCGACCGACTCACGCGAGCTTCAAGGGGACGAGTGAGGTTGGAGGAGGTGGCTTGAGGCTTGTACAGGGTGGTCCAAAAAAAGGAGCTAGACCAGACGGCTGGAGCGCTTGTCTGGAAAAGTCATTTGCAGCGCGCGCTTAGCGATGAACCGGCCGGAATCCTTTAATAAATAAAGGAGAACGATCCAGACGTGTCCGTCCGTCCGTCCGTCCGTCCGTCCGTCCGTCCGTCCGTCCGTGTGTCACGAAATTTCCAGACGCGAGTTGCCTGATTGAGCGACTGCGGGTTACGGTAGCGGAGCTATTTGCGTTTGCGCGCGTCTCGTTGTCGCCGTGAACCGGTCGATTTCGCAACCGCGTCAGCGCCTAAATTAGTGCCGCAAACGCCAAATTGGCCACAGTTGCGGGTGTTTTTGGGCTCAATCGAATATGCGCAAAATTTAGAACCGAATAATATATAATTTGCAGTATTTCGAAAAGATTTATGAAACTGCGAAATCGGTGCGCTCACGTCTCTTAGGAGGCGCGAAGCGCCGACTCAGAACCTATTTTGAAACTGAAACCTCGCGCAATAGCGCGCGCGGCCCCGTTGATTGTCGAATAAATCGGCCGGAATCGTCGTTGCAAACGACTTTTCCAGACAGGCGCTCCAGCTGTCTAGCTCCTTTTTTTGGACCACCCTGTAGACGTCTTGTTTTGGCCTTCCTAGGCGTCCTCCGACCGACCGATTCACGCGAGCTTCAAGATAACGCATGAGACGGGAGACGTGTTGTGGCTTAAGGGTTGTTTAGACGTCGCTTTCGATCTTTTCCAAGTGACCTTCCGACCCCTAACCTGCTTCAACCTGCATCCCAGACCCTAAACCTTTAAAACCAACTTCAACTTCATCCGTAAACTTACATCCAAAACCGACCTTCTAATCGCCACTCTCGTCGCTCTTCCTGTTCGCCTCCTTATTCCTAGCCTTCTTCTTGTCCCTCTTGCTTTTGTAGCTCTTCCGGCTTCGCTCCTTCAGCGAGTTCTTATGCAACTTCATCCTCCGGGGCCCGTGCTTCTTCTTTTTTTTCCTCTTTTCCCTTTTGGTCGCTTTTCGATTTCTTTTTCTCCTTTTCATCGCCGTCGTTGCTGTCCGAATGCCAGTCGCTGAGCACGTCTTCTATCGTCGGGTAGTCGTTCTTGTTCGTTTTTTGGCCTCGGGGGATCATTTCCTGGAATTCACAAGGTGAGGGCCGAAACTGGGCCAACACGTACCAGAATCGCGGCATTTTCTGAGTTTCGACACTCTTTTCATTTAGTACTCAAAAAGCCACTTTTTGACGTCTATAGAGCAAGAAATGTTCAACCTAAAGAGAGATGAATTGCACAGCTCAATGACACCAAAATGAGATGTAGATATCGTCTCTAATTTTGTCTTTTTTTAAACAGGTCATCGTTGGATTAGATGGACCCAAAAAAGTACTGCAATTCTAGCGGTTATAAAGGTCTGACCAGCTCAACATTATCAACTTTAAAAGTGTTGAATTTCCTGTTTTTTCGGCTTTAGTTAGCGTCTTTTGGTCCTAAACTTGGTAGAAATATGACCCAAAAATACGCATTCAGCCTGAAAACCTGCTTCAAAACTACGGTTTTGGGTCTCCTAAATCAAGCCTTCTCAAGATGAAATCCCATCAAAACTGTTGGCCAAATTGTCATTTAATAAGTCCTAAAAAGGACCTTATTCAAGCCAAAAAACTGAGCTTTCAAAAAATTAAAAATCCCTTGGAATCGTGAAGTAATTCGGCTTCGATTTCGGCCGCAAAACGAGCATCAAACGGTGTTTTTAAAGACTTTGTAAACTTTGAAAACCTTGGATTTCCAGGCCGAACAAACTATGAATTTTAGGTCACCCGGAAATCCCAAAATTACTCAACTTCAGCATCAAAAGAGTGGTTGTGTTTTAAGCCACAAAACTAGCTCGAAACCGACGCTTTTGAGGCTTCAAACTAATTCCGGCTTGAATTTCAGACTGGAAACGTTTTCCAAACAGCTCAAATTTGAAGCACCTATACCTCGAATTTCCTGGTTTTGTCACGCTGAAATCTCCCAAATTTTCTGGCTTGTCCCCTTCCTACCCCCAAAAAAGACTCACCTCCTTCTTATTAAGCGGCATCTGCTTGGGCTTCAGTTCGCCATCTTTCTCGGCGCTGAGTGAAGGAACCAGCGAATTCGCTTCTCCTGAATCCGGAATCACGGCAGTCGGCGTTCCCGGCGCGGGGGCTTCCGGCGACGCCCTTAGCGCGATCGCTCCGCTCTCCTTCAACGTCTGAGGCTTGGGGTTGCTACCTCCCGGTTCCTTGCTTCGCTGCGTCTTCCTCTTCTTTCTGCAGCAGATGATTCCATGCAAGATCAACGTTCCTCCGCCGAACGAAGCCAGAAAAGCGGCGAACATGAATACCATTGTTCGACCGCTCGAGTACTTCTCTGAGGCACGAAATTATCCCACGTCAGGTCTAGACTGACCTTCAGGCAGATGCAGGCCAAATTTATTCATCTATAGACATCAAAACACAAACTACAAAGCTTCCACACTGCTTCTAAGCGACTCACGGTGCTGTTCTGTTTCCTTGGACACGGCGGGATTGTAGCACAGCATGTAGTAGGCCTGAAACTGGGCTTTACAGCATCAAGAAGATCGAAACAGGGTATATTACGACGAGAGAGCTGAACACAGCCAAGAGGAGGGTGCGGACGACGCCTGGACCGTAGACGACGTTGACAAACAGCAGGCAGATGATGGGAGTTAGCGTGAAGAGGCCGGTTGTGACGATTCCACGCGGTTGGCCATGAAGAAATTCGGGTTTACTTTGAGGCTCCATGGAGGACACGACCGACCGCATCGCACGACCGATCAACAAGGGATGAGGTGGGTGGGATGGGATCGATGGTGCAGGCAGACTCAGACTGGTCTGTGTCTGGAACCAACCAGTTTTTCAGGCTTTAGCAGGCCAAAATGGACGCCCAAAGTCAAACGTAGACGCGATTTTTGTTTCCCAGACGGTCCGGCTTGAAACCGACCAGTCCTTCTCGGCTCTAAAGGTCAAAATTTACGCTCGAAGTCAGTCAAAGACTTCATTCTTAGCCAGACAACGTCCAAATCTGTCCAGGAAAGACTTGTGGACAATTTGGCTCCCACCACGATAACCCTGCTTTCCGATTGCGATGCTACACATCAATTTTTGTGCATTAATGTATTGGTGCAGGGTACAATATTATGACCATGAACAGTATTCCTACCGTATTCTGCGAATCCGCTCTGTTCGTCCTGGATTCTTACCTGTACGTGGCTCCAACCGTAGCCCTAATTTCAGGAAAATTTGGATTTTGTGCCAATAGGCTTATTCAAGAAGGCCACATCAAGAATTACGATTTTGTTGATGGAAAACATGTGGGTACGGTTTATTTCGACTACCACGACAAGCTAATTAAAAACGACAAAAGCGAAAAATTCAACGAGAAATACGCTTTCCAAACCAGCGTGTTCTTGCGTTTTCGTTCTGAGAAAATTTCAGATATGAATTTAAACTTATTTGGACGCATTTTGTCAACCAAAAATGTCCTAGAACTGTGCCTAGAGACTGCATATATCCCTGAGTCTTGGGTAAAATTTGTCAGCTCTTGGGCGAACCTCAAAAGCGTAGAATTTTATGAGTCTTTCGACGACTCTGGCCTTACTTTGCTAACCAATCTGGTGCAAAAACAACAGCTACACTTATGTAATTTGCATCAACCTACCTACGAAAAACAAGAAATGAAGCTTTTGATGTATTTTCTAACCCAGGAACAGGCCCGATTCTTGACGCTTAGAAAATCTAACCAAATTTTCTTGAAAAAGCTTTTAAAAATTTGGAATTACGACTCTAAAAAGCTTAATAAGAAGATCATCACCTTTCAAGGCTATGTCAATATTCCATTAAAGCTTAAAATGCGTCCTCGTGTGAGCAAAACCCGTATTGAGTATGATTTCGAGGGAGTCGATAAGGGTTGTATGAAGAGCAAATTGAGGCCCCCATGGCTCATTTACCTCAATAATAAGGCTACGAAAGATATGGAGATAGAAAAGTTTTTAGAAGGAGTTGAAGAGACTCAACTGAGATTTAGATAAACGTGGTAAGGTATAAAGATAACGTTTTCTCGAAGTTTGGTCCTAAACTTGATCTTGACGATATATCGAATTCACGAAGCTTTCGAATGCCGATGAACCGATCGGTGATAAGTCCTCTTCTGACAAGTGTGAAACTGTGATACCAGATTATACATTTAGCACATTTATTAGCGATGTTTAAAAATGAAGACTCCTGACGCGACGCATCGCAATCTTTCGTCGCGGCGTTCGGAACGACGACGACGAGGACTCCGAAGCTCTGGAAGAATATTCCTCGCGGCTTTTTTTGGCGGCCGACGGCCCTTCTCCGCTCTCTTCTGCCCGGGGAGTCGATTCTTGACTGAGATCTTCTGAGGCCGTTTCAGTCTCGCGAGAGGTTCCGAAAGCGTCCAGAATCACTCTCTTCACCACTGCACCGTCTCGGGTTACGGTAAGTTTGATCTCCGTCGAGATCGGCAGCCGGTGGATCATTCCGCCAGCTTCGATCTCGATCGTCTCCTCTCCCGAGTACGCTTCTTCCTCCGAACCCTCCTCGTTGTGCTCGTAATCGAGCGTCCGAGGCTCGTATTCTTCGTCCTCCTCTTCGGCTCCCTCGATCTCCTCCGTGAGCTCTCGGACCAGCGATTCTAGGTGGCTGATGGTCCGATAGGCAAGGTCGAGGTCGTCCTGAAGGCGACTCTGGTCGAAGGCAGCGCAGGAGAAGAAACTGCGGCGGATTTGATCGACTTGGATCGGAATACGGCACGAGGGACAGCGGGGATCCTCTGGGATGAGGTGGGAAATGCAAGCTGCGTGGAAAACGTGGCCGCAGAGGAGCGAGGAGGTTTCGGAGGATTCGGAGAGCCAGTCCAGGCAGATTTGGCAGTTGAAGCGGGCGAAGGAAGAGCTGGACATGATCGAGGAAGAGAGTTCAATAATGAATGTTGAGAGTGCTTAAAGGCTTTTATAGTTGAGAAAAGCGATGCGAAAGAGGGGAAGTAATGCCGACCAAAGCATTACTTTTCGACCAAAGCATAAGGTCTCCCTTAGGCATCGCTTTTCCAAAAATTGTGGCGACCGTCACAGAATGCCCGATCCACAGGAACCGAGCCCAACCTGCAGCGACCGCACGCTGCTCTCCCAAGCTTCAAAATGCCATCGGTCGCGTGGACGGCGACGGCAGATCCGAGCTTGGCGGCGTCGAACTCGTATCGTCTGGCGCGGCAGTCTAGAATTTTACCTCTCGACCACACGCGCACCTTGTTTTATCTACCTTCTTTTTGCTTACGTCGAGCGGTCGGTGCTCCTCCTCTTCGAGTGGATTTTCTTCGTTTTGGCCGAAATCGCCTGCACGAAGCGCTGCCGCGCGTTTCTGGAATCTGCTTGCACGAGAAGAACGCGGCCCCGGCCGAGGCGATCAATGACCGCCCGGCTCGAAAAATCGAGTGAAAAGACATGAGGCCGCTTATGGTTGTCTGGAAGAGCGCACACCTGTCTGGGACTCGGTTGAAGGTAGACGAGACGCACTCCAGATAAAACAGACGTCTGAGAACCTTCAGACAGCTGCAGCCCACCGTAAAGCATTCGCCCATTGTTCATCCTGTGAGCGAAGATGGCCGGTCGTGCGAACACGAAAAGCGCAAACAAGAAGGGCGCCGGCAAAACCCGGAAGGTGAGTGAATGGGCGCCCAAGTTGCCCTGAAATGTGTCTCAGTTGACGGCTTTTTGAAGCGGTTTTGTCGAAGCTATTCGAGCTTGTTTTGGGTCTGCTTTGTGACTGGTTTGTGAACATTTTTTAGGCGAGATGTTCTAGTTTTTCAGTATCTGTTTTCGAATGTGTGACCCTTGTAAACAGGCGCAAAACCATTGATAGACAGTGCTCTATTAGCGTCTCCAAGAGAACTAAATTGGTCCAAATGATCCCATAAAATTCTGGAAAATCCAGATGAAAAGCGGCTTTTTGATACGGTGATCCAAGAATTTACTCACATGAACACCCATTTTGGCCTCCTTTTACGCTTTCTTAGTGATCATTTTGAGCTCCAATTTTGAGGTGAATTAAATATATCATTCACCATTTTGAGCCGTTTTCAAGCGCTCACTTCGGTCTATTTTCTGTGGTATTCAGGCTTCCACATATTATCTAAAATGGATGTGAATTTAAACGCTAATTCGGACTTCATTTTGCGACGGTTTGAGCCCTGATCTGTTCTTGTTTCATTCCAGTTTACCAACGGGGAAAACGAGGATGAAGGTGTCACTCCAGCGGACGTGTTCCTGGACCAGGTTACGAACCGCCTTACGGACCGGAAAATGCAGGAGGACATGTACTCGAAAGTGATCGAACCGGCCACGTGGAACTCGTCCACCTTCGAAGAGTGGCACAAGAACCACAAACCTGAGCGTCCGGTCGTACCCATCTTCGAAATGAAGCACCAAGAACGCATTGCGCTTCCCAAGATCGAAGGCGCCACTGGACCTGAAGCCAACACATGGATTCACGCGCACTACGTCCAGATGGATCGCCAGGATTACATCTTGGCGCAATCGGTCTTCGAGGAGGAGGTCGTCAATTTCTGGCGCATGGTTTATCAGGTACGTTAGTCTCATTTCCAACCCTTTTCAGGTTTCATTTTTGACTATTTCAGGATGACTGTCCTCTAGTGGTTTGCCTCCTGGCTCCTAAGGAATTTTCCACGACCGACCGCAAGCTCTGCTTCCCGTATTGGCCGAAGACCGCCAAGGATAACATAGTCATTGGGGTATTAACTGGATCTTGAGCCAAGGAGGAGAATAGCTGTTTCAGAAGGACCTCGTAAAGGTGGAATTCAAGAACAAGAAGGAGGCGAAGCAGTGGGTGATCTACGACCTCCAGCTGATGGTCAACTCGGGCCCGAAGGAGAAAGAAGCCGACGGGGAGGACGATCCTGGGAACGTGGTCAAAAGTGTACGTATTTGGGTCAAACGGGAAATAGTTGGAAGCCTCAAAGTTGACCTCAAAACCCGATCCTCAATTTTGCGCTTTACACCTTAGGGATTTGTTTTATTTTATTTTTGAGTTTGAAGTCAGGGTTTTTTGGCTTTTAAAATTGTGTGCCTTCTATGCCGGATCATTCCCATTTTGTTCGCCGCTCCTGGCATCTCTTTTTTGCGTTTAAACGGTGCTTGAAAGATGCTGTAATGGCCATTAATTCAGGTCAAAAAGTGGTACTCATTTAAACACCTTTGATCGACCTCGGAATCTTCATTTTTGGCCTTTTTCTGATTTCAAAATCAGGGTTTTTGGGTCGCAAAATTTGTACGCCTTTTTGCTATCTCATGCGGCGCTTCAAGCCTTCCTATTCCAGCCTGACGTTGCCGTGCAGAGGAGCCAAAATAAGGTCGAACAGTGGTGCTTATTTTGACACCTTCGATGCACATCGAGAACTTCACTTTTGACTATTTTTCATTCCAAAACCAAGGTTTTCTGGTGACGAAAATTGTATGATTCCTTACTGCGCTTTTCGCTCTCGATTTGAGCCATTTTGTATAGCGTAAAACCCTGTTCTTCTTCGCTTTTCCGTCTCAAATAGCTTGCCAGAATGACGCTTTGTTCCTGTTCCAGGTGACTCTCTACCACTACACCGAATGGGCCGACGAAACCTATCCGGACCCGACGGCGTTCGGCGACTTCGTGAAGATCGTCAGCACGCGCCTTGCGGAGGTGAACAAGACGCCCGTCAACGAATACTACCCGCCGCTGATCCTGCAGAGCCACTCGACCCTACACCGCGCCTCGACGGTCCTGGCGCTGATCACGATGTGCGGCGACATCGACCGCCGCGACGGCTTCGACCCTCCCGCGGTGGCGCTGGAACTCGCGCGCTATCGGCCCGGGGCGCTTTCCGCCCGCTTCTCCTACCTTACGTTCTACGCCGTTTCCATTCGCCTGGCAATTATCAACGGGTGGCACCCAAATGTCCAGGTAGGTGGAGGGTTTTAAGTTGGAGGTGAGAGAGGACTGATTTAGGAAGCGGAGCACTTTATTAAGAACCTCGTGAAGCCGCTGGATGCCGAGAAGGACGTGGACGAAGAAACGGACAGCGACGAGGAGGGAACGAAGGAGAGGACCATGGAAAAGTGATGATTGAGATCAGGGTAGAAACCATGTGAGTAAATTAGAATCTGCTATAAGGTTCTTGTCTCAAAATGAGCTTCTCGAATTGGCTTAAGAAAAACGTTGTGCCAAGAACTGCTCGATTAGAACTTGGAGAATCCCCTACGATTCCAAAATGTCGGACTTGGTCGCCCTTCCGTGGCTGACGCAAGCACGGCACAAATCAGTTCCATGGGCAGTCGAGTGAGTGACGAGGATCCTGTATATGGAAACAGGGCATCTGTATGGAAGCGTCCTCCCCCGTTTGGGAGCTGTCTGGGTCTGATCCGAAAGTCCATTTCTATTAAAAATCTCCTCTATTAAATAAACGATCCAGACGAGTCCGTTTGTCCTTCACGAAATTTCCGGACAATCACAAAGGCAACTGATCCAAAAGGTCATTGCTATTTGATGTCAACAAAGAGTCACAAAATTGTTTGAAAATAATGAATAATTTTAAGGTTCAGAGATTAATTGTATGTTTTTTTGATAGTCTGGTTCTTCGACCTTTTAAAACCCAGTCGGAAAGGAACTCCATAAAACTGTTTTGAGGCTTGTTCCAGCACATCACGTATTCCAAACTTCCTTGTTCTGATATTTCTGTCACAAAAGCCTCAAAATACTTATTGGCCATGCGAGTAGTACAGACAAGTGCACATTTTGAAAAGTTTCTGCAAGACTGAGTAAGCTTGCAAAGTTAATGGGTTGAAAACGGAATCGTCACGGGAGTTTTATAAATCACGACGTAGTTAACTTTGTAATTTCCCACAGATCTAGATCGATACTGAACGAAGTGGAATTCTCCCTTTGCTCACAATCAAACCAAATCTTGCTTTTATCCGAATTTGCCACGAAACTAACTGTCGCAAATTTTTTACCACTTTCACGGTGTATAACAGCGTTCCGTAGAGATGGGAGTTTCAGAGCTTTGTCATAATCATTTTCGAGATATTGATTTGGCTTCTTCAGTAGTTGGATAACTTCACAAAAAAGACGATGTGAAGCCACACCCAATTGTAAAAAAACGCCCTTTAGGCTAAGAAAAAATCTCAGCCTAAAAGGCGGGTTTTTATTGTTGTGGACCCCAGATTGTACAACTACTCACAAGGGAATGACCGATCGGGCTGAAATTTGGCACAGATGTATGTCAGCTAATTACATTTATTTTTGTCACACTAAAAATCTAAATTTTACTCGTTGGCAGCAGCGTTGAAGACAACCTGAAGACCAGCCCAGCACTCATCAGCTCCAGGAATGATCTGATCGTTGTCCACAATGAATCCATCAGAAGCGTACTCGTTAGGGCGGAGTTCCATAGCGTAGGAGTACTTAACTCCGAGCTTTCCCTTGACGTAATCCACCGAAGATCCCGAAGCCGGGTAGATGATGTCGGTAATGGATCCATAGCGGAAGGTTTCTCCGTTCTTGTTGTTGATGGCCTCAACAGCTTTACCGGCAACACGGTCGAGGTCCAAGACATCTGGAGGATAGACCTCGGCGTAGCCGTAAGAGTACATGAAGTCCTCGCTGTAGGTGTGGATATCAAAGTAGACAACGGCGTGGGGAAGCTTAGAAACAAAGTCAGCGATCTGCTTAGGCTCGACCTCAGAGAAGGGCGAGGGGCCAGCGTAGGTCTCGGAGCAAGGGTTGGTGCTGTAGCCCGAAACCTCCCACTTGAAGTTCCAGTTTCTGTTAGGGTCGACACCGTAGCAACCCTGACGAGGCCCAGTGCGGGTTTTGCGCCACATGCGGTTCTGAGTCCAGGTGAAGGCGTATCCGTCAGGGTTGGCCACAGGGAGCACGTAGACATCGACCTTGTCCAGGAGGTCTTTGTACTGGGCGGCGTTGGCGGTGAGCTCGTTGATGACGTAGAGCATCGTGGCGCAGCCGAGCCATTCACGGGCATGGATGCACCCGTGGATCAGGACGGATTTTTTGTTGTCTCCGGGGTTTCCGATCTAAAACTCAATCTAAGATTTGCTAAGGCTAAGGAAAGCTCTGCCTTGACTCCGAGAAGATCGTTCTTTTGGTAAGACTTTCCGGCGTTGAAGAGAGACACGGTGTTGTAGGTCTTGCTGACGGAGTTCAGATAGGCGTAGATCTAAAAATTTGAGGTTAAAAGGTGGGAAATGAGGCTTAGAAAAAGTTAACCTCCTGGAGGTTGTGGAACTCGTTGGTGGTGAGGAGCTCCGGGTGGTCTCCATCCTTGAAGATGGTGCGCTTGGAGAGCTGTTCTTGTTCCTTGCGGATAAGCCTAAAATGAGGATTTTAGTCAAAAACCGTTTGAATTCCCTTGTTTTGTAAGCTTGATAATCTCGACTTACTTTCCAAGGTTCTCAATCTTGACGATGTACTCAAGACCGTGCTTGATAAGGAACGCTTCCATCTTGATGGCATGCTCAGGGGCGACACGGACATCGACGCTACCCTTTTGCTTACGAGGTGCCTTCCAGAAATCGATTCCGGTCATTCCTTCCTTCTCTTCCATCTCCAACAGAGCCTTCACATGATCTTCGGTCGAGGTCTTGATGGTGATAACGGAGTGCCTGAAAGCATATCATTTCAACCACAATTTGAAAACCTAAAATCTTTACCCATCAAAATACTCGTATCCACGGTTGTCAGCGATAGGCAGAGCAGAGCCAAGAATGGCCAGCAAGGCCACGAGGCCGAGCGAGAGGAGAGCGTTCATCGTCGTCGTCGCTGCAGGCAGGAGACGTTGAATAGTGTGAGTATAGGAGAGGGTAACTTTTAAGGCCTTATCTTATCGCTAGATTGCGGCAATCTACGACGGAAGAACACACCGCCGTTGCAGTGGAAAGGGTGGATTTCTGATTTTTTTTGGTGGGAAATAGGTGTGCCCGGAACCGGGTGATGGAGATAAGGATACTAGTCAGTGTCCACGTGGTCGGTTAAGCCGAGCTGTTAGGGGTAGGGAGGAAAATGGTTGTCAAAGATCGCGTTTTTAGGAAATTGATGTTGAACGGTACAATTAAGACTTTTATAATTGAAGATTACGAAACTTTTCGGCGCTTCGCGCCTCTTGTTTTCAAAATTGTCACCAAAATCACGTTTTATGTCTCAAATTCCTCTTCCGTGCCCTTCCACCGTCGCTCAAAACACTTTTCGTCGCTCGCCGCACGCGAAAGTGCGACAAACCACAATTGCGAAACTGTACAGTATGCCGCCTAATCAGGCAACAGACGGACATGATTTCGGTACGGACGGACAATGGACGAACACATCTGACAAAGGAGTTGTCTTTCTGGTACCTTGTAGATTTAGGCGAGCCATAGCTCATCTTCGAGCTTTCGGTGACTTAATCCCCACTGCCAAGGCATTTTTCCCCTGACGCACTTTAAGACTTGATAATTGCATGTGTAGAACGCACTTAAGACAGCTTTGTACAACCCACTAGACACGAAATGCACCATTCTAGACAGGGGAAGGAGAGAAGGGAGAGTCGATCTTATTCGTGCTCGTTTGCGTTTCGGAGAGCGGCCGATTCTTAGTGCCTCTTTCTTCGAATCGTTTTCCTAAGAATTACAAAAATTGTCTCCAGGATAAATTGAATCAAATGAACCAAATTCTTTACGGATTTGTCAATGTCGCAATTCAACTACTTAAGAAGCCCAATTTTGAAAATCTCGAAGAAACTGCCAAACTCTGCTCTCCATGCAACACTGCCAAACGCCGTGAAACCGATTTTCTACATTGATTTTGAGTGCTCGAAGAACTCTAATGTTAGATAGCATGACACTCAAAAAGGTAATGGACATATTCACCACAAGAACTCACAATAAAGCGATACACGATTGGGTAGCGATACACGCGTATTGGCTTATTGGACAGCGGCATAAAGGAGAATTTTCAAAATTTGTCACGCCAATTCTATCTCCAAGAAAAGTCTCAATCCCGACCGATCCCTGCCTGAAAGCCCTTCAAAATGAGGCATAACGGGTATCCGACACATCAACTGACCTAGAGAGCCAAACAATCGACCTCGAGTACTGAAAATCCGATCGTACCTTACCTCAAGCATCACTTCTCTATGGTTCTCTCCTTGGTCCCCTCTTCGTCGCTGGCGGTTTCTTCATCCACGTCCTTTTCGGCATCCAGCGGCTTCACATGGTTCTTGATGGACTGCTCCGCTTCTTAAATCAGTCCTCTTTCTCGTCAATCATATAACCCTTCCTTAACCTGAACATTCGGATGCCATCCGTTGATTATCGCAAGGCGAATGGAGACGGCTTAGAACGTAAGGTAGGATATGCGGGCGGAGAGCGCCCCGGGCCAATAGCGCGCGAGTTCCAGCGCCACTGCGGGAGGGTCGAAGCCGTCGCGGCGGTCGATGTCGCCGCACATCGTGATCAGCGGCGGGTAGTATTCGTTGACGGGCGTCTTGTTCACCTCCGCAAGGCGCGTGCTGACGATCTTCACGAAGTCGCCGAACGCCGTCGGGTCCGGATAAGTTTCGTCGGCCCATTCGGTGTAGTGGTAGAGAGTCACCTGGAACGGGAACAAAGCGTCATTCTGGCAAGCTATTTGACACGGAAAAGCGAAGAAGAACAGGGTTTTGCGCTTTACAAAATGGTTCGAGTTCAGAGGTAAACAGAGGAGCAAGGAGCACCGTACGGAATCACAGGTGCAAAATTTTGTGATCAGAAAACCTTGATTTAATAGCCAAAAACGAGACTTCTGATGTGCAACAGAAGCTTCAAAGCAAGCCAAATTTTTTGAACTGACTTTGTCCTTATTTTGGGACAGTTTTAGGCTTAAATAGAGAAGCTAGAAGCGCAGAAGACGTACAAATTTCGTGGCCAGAAAACCTTGACGTTCAAACCAAAAACGACCGAAAATGAAACTGTCGATGGATCGAATGGCGTCAAAATAAGCACTACTGTTCGGCATAATTTTAAGGTTCTTTTAGCACCATTATAACACAGTATTAAGAGCGAAATAGAGATGCCAGGAGCACCGCGCAAAATAGGAATGATGCGGCTTAGATGGCACGCGAATTCAGTAGCCAAAAAGCCCTCATTTTCAACACGAAATTGACCTGAAAACAAAAGCAAAAATGAGTTACACTACGTTCAAACTCACCGGCAACAGCAACGGCAACAGCAACAGCAACGGCAACAGGGTGTTCAAACTCGTGTTGCCGTTGCCGAGGTTGTTGCCGGCCTGTCGCCGGGCAACACGACCGGCAACACGAGTTTGAACACCCTCCGGCAACAAGTCCGGCAACTGTTGCCCGGCAACACGTTTGTATGGAAAGTTGCTGTTGCCGACTTTTCAAAGCCGCTTTGAAAAGTCGGCAACAGCACCGGCAACACGTGAGGGCGATGGGGGTAATGGTCGAATTTTGCGTCGAATTTGGGCATTTTTGGCTGGATTTCTCATGGATTTTTGATGCGTTTGCTGTTTTCGCCTGTTTCAAGATTTCGAGATGTGTCGCACACTTTCGCTGTTTTTCAAGGTGTTTTTACGTGAATTTATGCTCTCTTTTGCGTTTTCCAGCAAGGCGAATGCTGCAATGTGGCGATGGTAGATCATAACAGCAAAAAAATGCGCGAATTTTGCCTGTTGGGGTTGTTGGTGTTGCCCCCTGTGTTGCCGGAAAGTGTTCAAACTCACTTTTTATCTGATTGCCGTTGCCGTCGCTGTTGCCGTCGCCGTCGCAGTCGTCGGCTGAATTTGAACACGACTGTTCAAACTCGTGTTGCCGTGGACGTTGCTGTTGCCGGTGAGTTTGAACGAGGCATTAAAGGGACACAAACATCGCATTTTTCGTCGTTTTTTGGGTGCACGGATCGCGCTCAATTCTGGGGCTGGGGGGTTTTCGAAGGCGCTGATCACGATTCTGGCGTCAGAATGACGAGAAACGGCTTCAGGACCGCGCAATATGGCAAAGTTCGGATAAGGGAAAAAGAAGAATTTTACCAGTCATTGAGCGGTACCGACGCGACAATCCTGATCGAGACACAGTCGCTTACGGTGAAATCGGATTTGGGTTTGCATTTCTTTCTGTCGGCGAAATCGTCGTTTTGCGCCGCAAGTTGAATTTCACGCCGAAATGCGCCTCGATTTCGCGAATTTTTGGAGCTTCGCGTTTTGGTCAGTCGATTTTATTAGAATACGATGCTTTGTGGTTAATTGTCTTTCATTTCAGGGGCGGCGAGCTGGGCAGGCGAGGATGAAGCGTGCTGGGACTGCGGTGCGATGATTTTCTGGTGTTGAAGCTTTTTAGAATTTATTGAATCCAGCCCTAGTGATCGGTAAAACAAGTGTAGACGTGATTTGGATCACCTTCCGGACATAAGTCGATGATGTGTTTTCGGACACATGCTGAGATTTCGACTGTTGTTGCATCCCAGGACGACGTGGGCGTACGCAGTCCAGATGCGGTAGAGTTCTTTGCGCATAGCCTTTTGGCTAGGGTTACTGGCCTCTTTGCTTACCTTCGACCTACGGCTCGCGACAAGATCCATACTATTACAGCTGAAATATTCATGGCCTCTTCGAATCCTGGCTCGTTGATTATGCAAGTATGCTGTCCTTTCAGCCTTTTCTGGAGACTGACTGAGTAAACGGTGTTAAATGCTGTCTACCTGTAAGGGTCGATCCCGGAGTCACCTGATTTTGACTGAAGAACATCTACCAATTGAGTTCTGAAAACGATGGGCGAAAAAATTAATTTCTCAGAGGGAGACATAGGGTGACCACCACTCAAAGTGGGGTGATCACCACTCAGGGGGATGACCACCACTCAAAGTTCTCCTTGAATAGCACTTTCGATAGCACATTGAAACTCAGACAACGTTTGAATCACGCTAAACAAACCCACGACGAGTATAGCAAGGTATATGCAAGTCTGAAACGCTGATTTGCTGCGCGTCTGTGATGTATGCCGATTCTTTTCAGAAACTTTTGAGCAACTAAAAAGATAAACATGCCCTTTTATCAGTAATTTCTGATCCACTTTCGTCACTAAAAAAGTACAGAGAGTACTAGGAAGTAATTGCTGCAAAAAGTTTTTTGATCATCGACCGGGCTTCATCTTCAGAGCATCAAAAACCATAAAAATTGAACCATCAGCATTTCACCGAGTTTATCCTCTTATCGCTTGTAGACTGGATTTCCAGATACATCAAATCTTCCCATTATCTCTTCTTTGCTCACTTTTTAACGACAAAAGGGTACAAAGATCTATCCCCCAGTGCATTGAAATCCAATCCTAACGTCCTTGTTTGTCAAAAATTTAAGGTCAACTAGTGATAACAGGTGCGAACTATGCCATCATTTAAGAGCCGTCTAGGAATCAATTCGCAGTCGACTTACGATGAGTGGCAAGCTTCTCTCCTTAGCCTCACTTTGTGTGCTGGTTGCGGTAGGCAACGCTTTGCCTTTCAAGGCTGGTTTGCCTGAAGCTCAGAGCTACGATGGGCAAGTTTGGTCATTGGGACGTTTCAGCTAAAATTAATTTTAGACACTACGTCCTGGACATAAAGACCTCAACTGAAGACCACGTCAAGGCTCTGCTAGAGATGGAGAAGACGGAGAAAATGGTTGGAATCGACTTCTGGAAGGAGCCTCGCCAGGCTAAGGGAAGCGTCCACGTCCGTGTGCCCCCTCAACACGCTGCCAAAATGGACGCGTTCCTGTTAAAACATGAGATGGAGCATGAGGTCATCTTCGAGGACATTGGAGAGTAAGTCTTCAAGCTTGTATCTTAAATGACAGAGGTGTTTCAGCATGATCCGTCACGAGAAGGAAGTCTTGGCTAACAGAACCGTTTTCAAGCAAGGAGACGAGCCATCAAAGTTGACCTTGGGACAGTTCCATGACATCGATGAGGTGAGATTAAAAAAAGCCAGTTTTAACCAATTTCTGGACTTTCAGATCTACGCGTACATTAACTCTGTCGCTGTCACATTTAACAAGACTGTTTCCACCTTCAACTTGGGCGAATCCACCCTTAAGCGGAATCTTTTAGGAGTCAAGATCGGTAATCCAGGCCAAAACAAGTCGAAAGCTGTTATTCACGGATGTCTGCACTCCCGAGAATGGGTCGGGTGTTCCACGATGCTTTATATCATCAATGAGCTAACCCAAAATGCCGCCAACTACACTAATCTCTTGGACAACCTCGACATCTACATCCTCCCTGTGGCTAACCCTGACGGCTACTGGTTAACCTGGGGACCTCTACGTTTTTGGCGAAAAACGTTTAGCGGTCCTTACATTGCTGAAGACGGGAGCCAGTGCTATGGAGTTGATCCTAATAGGAACTTCGCCTTCAAGTTTAGAGGTACAATTGCCTTTTTAACTAAATCTTTAAAATCTGTTTGCTTTCAGTGGCCGGATTCGAGGACGACCCTTGCTCTGAGACCTTCCCGGGCATCACTGCCTTCTCTGAACCCGAACCTCGTCTTATCGCTGACTTCCTCGCTGCTAACAACGACTCCATTAAGGCCTACATTGACGTCCACGCTTATGGAGAGCTTTTCATGTACCCTTATGGCTATGCTAAGGTTTATCCTAATGATCTTTCCAACCTTGTATGTTGTCTGACCCCTTTTTCAAACCAAAAAATTCTCTTTAGAACAAAGTAGCTTCTGAAGCCACCACAGCCATTAATGCTGTGCACGGTGCCCAATTCAAGCATGGATCTATTGTGGATATCATCTACCCTGCTTCTGGGTCCTCGATTGACTACGCTAAGGGAGTCTTGAGCATTGAACACACCTACGCGTTGGAGCTTCGACCTGACCAAAATGAGTAAGCGTCAGTGTAGCCTTTAAATTGATGAAAAATTATTTTTAGCCCTGTCGGATTTATGGTCGACGAGGATCAGATCGTTCCAGCTGCTGAAGAGACCTGGGCTGGCCTTCAGGTGGTTCTGAACCATGCTGCTAAGAATGAGTAATAAAATTTCGGCAACATTTTGCGTCCTGAATAAACGCTGATGACTCTGTTGCAATCTACGAAGTATGAAAACTACGATAAGACCACTCGTAAACCACTTTTGTGTATTAAATCGTCTAGTTCCGTTCTTGACATACCAAAACGTCAGAAAGGTCATTATTTATGTGCACACATAGTACTCTTGTCTGTGTCATTTGAAAGGATAAGAGAACTGGCACATGACTTTATTTAAGAGCTGGATAAGCGGTTCATTATTATTGAAGTGTCGGGAGTGGTTTCTTTGCCTTGTTTGATGTAGCTGCACTAGGTACGGCTCACAATCAACGCTCACAGTAGGACGTTTCAGCTGAATTTGATTTCAGGGACGTTGTTCGGGACATGAAGACCTCAACCATGTCAAGGCTCTTCAAGAAATGGAGAAGACCAAGAAAATTGCCGGAATCGACTTCTGGAAGGAGCCTCGCCAGGCTAAGGAAAGCGTCCACGTCAGTATGCCTCCTTAACACGCTGCCAAAATGAAAGCGTTTCTGTTGAAGCATGAGATGGAGTATGAGGTTATGTTGATGAGCCTTGGAGAGTACGTCATCAAGCTCGTTTCTTAAATGACAGAAGCACTTTAGCATGATCCGCCATGGAAGGGAAGTCTTAGCTAACAGAACCGTTTTCAAGCATGGAGAGGAGCCGTCAAAGTTGACTCTAAAACAGTTCTACATTAATGAGGTGAGACTTAATGAGGTGAGACTCAAACCCCATCTTAAGCCACATTTTGAGGTGTTTAGATCTATGCCTACCTCAACTCTGTCGCTGCCACCTATAGCAAGACCGTTTCCACCTTCAATTTGGCAAATCCACGCAGGGACGTGACCTCTTAGAAGTCAAGGTCGGTATAGCTTGTTAACCTTTGAACCTCTAAAGGACTTATCCTTACAATGTGGCCAATCTTGTAAGCACACGTTCATTCAAGAACCCAAATTTATTAAATCGGTTTTAGGACTTCTTTGGTGAGCAAGCCACCCAGACGATCAACCAATTCAAGTATGGATCTATTATCAACATTATGTACCCTGTTTCTAGATCTTTGATTGACTACGCTAAGAGAATCTTTCAAGTCTAAACTAAAAGTAACTGTGTTTAGACGCTCTGGTTTCTTGATCGACCAAAGCCAAATTGTTCCAGCAGCTGAAGAGACCTGGGCTGGGCTTCATGTGGTCCTTAACTATGTCGCTCAGGGCCACTGAATGTTCTATAATTCTGAACGTTTAAACAATACATCTTGTTAAACTTTTTTCTTGTGTAACATTTTGCAAAACTGAAAAAGCAGCAGCTGCGTTTCTTTTGGAAGAAGCTTTGCCCGGATAAGGAATGCGTCCACGTACGTGTGCCTTCTTAACACTGCCGAAATTGAAGCGTTCCTGTCAAAGCATGAGATGGAACATGAGGTGATCTTGAGGTGAAAGAGATTTACTTATCTACTGGGTTGTAAATGAAAAGAGACTTCTTCATTTAGCAATTTTTATGAACGTAAACAAGATGGTTGACTGTGCAACCACACGTATTCATAAAAAGAAGCACGATGGACTAATACAAATATTTATTGGACGCCAAGATGATAGGGTATTTTCTGATTTTGTTAGGAAATTCACTTCTTTATGTTTCTATTAAAACTTTTTAACAGATTGTTGTTCTTATTGTTTCACTTTTCACTGGTACTGAATTTTTTGTTAGTGGTAACGAATATGTGATCTCAGAAGTGAGATAATATATGCACTCAGAGGAACTTAGAGAGGAGCGCGTTTGTGGTGTAATGGTCAGGTTGCCTTCCAAGCAATCGACAGGGGTTCGATTCCCCTCAGATGCAGGAATTTTTACTTTTTGGTAATTTTAAAGCTCGAGTTATTTTCACTGTTTGCAAAGCGTCTTTAACGTAGGATAGGCTAAACTACAACAATAAACTCAATGGGAAAAAATTACTCACTTATTGTATTTACATTTATATGCCCTTTTATCAGTATTTTTGATCCATTGACGTCATTGAAATAAGTACAAAGAGTACCAGAAAGTGGGTAGTGCAACAAGCATTTTGATCATTGACCGAGCTTCATCTTCAGAGCATCAAAAACCATAAAAATATTAAACCACCAGCATTTCATCGAATTTCCCATAGCATACGCAACCTCTTATCGCTTGTAGACTGAATTGCCAGACACCCGTACAGTAAATCTTCCCATTATCTCTTCTTTGCTCACTTTTTAACGACAAAAGGGTACAAAGGTCTATCCTCCAGTGCATTGAAATCCAATCCTAACGTCCTTGTTTGTCAAAAATTTAAGGTCAACTAGTGATAACAGGTGCGAACTATGCCATCATTTAAGAGCCGTCTAGGAATCAATTCGCAGTCGACTCACGATGAGTGGCAAGCTTCTCTCCTTAGCCTCACTTTGTGTGCTGGTTGCGGTAGGCAACGCTTTGCCTTTCAAGGCTGGTTTGCCTGAAGCTCAGAGCTACGATGGGCAAGTTTGGTCATTGGGACGTTTCAGCTAAAATTGATTTTAGACACTACGTCCTGGACATAAAGACCTCAACTGAAGACCACGTCAAGGCTCTGCTAGAGATGGAGAAGACGGAGAAAATGGTTGGAATCGACTTCTGGAAGGAGCCTCGCCAGGCTAAGGGAAGCGTCCACGTCCGTGTGCCCCTCAACACGCTGCCAAAATGGACGCGTTCCTGTTAAAACATGAGATGGAGCATGAGGTCATCTTCGAAGGCATTGGAGAGTAAGTCTTCAAGCTTGTATCTTAAATGACAGAGGTGTTTCAGCATGATCCGTCACGAGAAGGAAGTCTTGGCTAACAGAACCGTTTTCAAGCAAGGAGACGAGCCATCAAAGTTGACCTTGGGACAGTTCCATGACATCGATGAGGTGAGATTAAAAAAAGCCAGTTTTAACCAATTTCTGGACTTTCAGATCTACGCGTACATTAACTCTGTCGCTGTCACATTTAACAAGACTGTTTCCACCTTCAACTTGGGCGAATCCACCCTTAAGCGGAATCTTTTAGGAGTCAAGATCGGTAATCCAGGCCAAAACAAGTCCAAAGCTGTTATTCACGGATGTCTGCACTCCCGAGAATGGGTCGGGTGTTCCACGATGCTTTATATCATCAATGAGCTAACCCAAAATGCCGCCAACTACACTAATCTCTTGGACAACCTCGACATCTACATCCTCCCTGTGGCTAACCCTGACGGCTACTGGTTAACCTGGGGACCTCTACGTTTTTGGCGAAAAACGTTTAGCGGTCCTTACATTGCTGAAGACGGGAGTCAGTGCTATGGAGTTGATCCTAATAGGAACTTCGACTTCAAGTTTAGAGGTACAATTGCCCTTTTAACTAAATCTTTAAAATCTGTTCGCTTTCAGTGGCCGGATTTGAGGACGACCCTTGCTCTGAGACCTTCCCGGGCATCACTGCCTTCTCTGAACCCGAACCTCGGCTTATCGCTGACTTCCTTGCTGCTAACAACGACTCCATTAAGGCCTACATTGACGTCCACACCTTTAGCGAGCTGTTCATGTATCCTTATGGCTATGCCAAGACTTATCCGGACGACGCTGCTAACCTTGTAAGCTATCTGACACCCAGTTGAAGCCTAAAAATTCTCTTTAGAACAAAGTAGCTTCTGAAGCCACCAAAGCCATTAATGCTGTCCACGGAGCCCAATTCAAGTATGGATCCATTGTGGACATTATCTACCCTGCTTCTGGGTCCTCGATTGACTACGCTAAGGGAGTTTTGGGCATTGAATACACCTACGCGTTGGAGCTTCGACCAAATAAATACACGTAAGTTTTCAAGCCTAAAATCCTATGTTAAAGTGACTGTGTTTAGACGCCCTGGTTTTATGGTTGACCAAAGCGAAATTATTCCAGCTGCTGAAGAGACCTGGGCTGGGCTTCATGTGGTCTTGAACCACGCTGCTAAGGATGAGTGATAAGATTTTAACCTGATTTCGTATCTAAATAAAATATATGTCTGTCTGATGACTTTGTTGCAATCCACAATGAATCAAAACCGCGATAAGGCCAATTTACGAACGCTCGTAAAGCCATTTTGCGCTTTAGATCGTCTAGTTCCGTTCTTGACATACCAAAACGACAGAAAAGTAGTTTTTTATATGCACTCATAGTACTCTTGTTTGTCTCATTTGAAAGGTCAACTGCTGATAAGAGAACTGGCACATGACTTTATCTAAGAGCTGGATAAGCGCTTCATCATCGTTCAAGTGTTATGAAGGAGGAGCTACTTTGTTTTGTTAGCTGTAGCTGCGCTAGGCAGCACTCAGCCTTTGAAGGCTGGGTTGCCTAAAGCTGAGAGCTAAAATGTCTGGTCAGTAAAATGTTTGAGCTAAAATAGATGCTAGGCACTTTGTCGTGGACATCAAAATTTCAACTGAAGACCACATCAAGGTTTTGCTACAGATGGAGACGACCGGAATCGACTCCTGGAAGGAGCCTCTCAAATGTGAAAGAAAGTGTTCACGTCCGGGTGCTTTCTCAAAACGCTTCCAAGATGGAAGCACTCCTGTTAGAACACGAAATGAAGCATTAAGTTATGTTGAGCAGCCTTGGAGAGTAGCGTTACAAACTCTCACAGAAATGAAGGAGTTTGGTTTCAGTCTGATTCGCCACGAGTCTAGACTAACAAAACCGTTTTCAATCTGTAACAGGAGGACAGTTCTATGACATAGATGAGGTAAGATTCAAATTCTATTTAAAGCTGAATTCTAAGGTTTCAAATCTACGCATCGACTCTGTCGCTTTCACCTACAGTAATACTGTCTCCACATTCAATCTAAGCAAGTCGACGCGAGGACGTGATCCTTTAGGAGTCAAGAATGTTAACCAGACCAAAACAAGTGCAAAGCTGTCAGTTATGGATGCCTGCACCTTTGAGAATGGGTCGGATGTTCCACAATGCTTTATATCATTCCAAAACGCTGGAAGCTACGCTCAATTCCAGAAGAACGAGTTTGCAGATAATTCTTCCTTGGTTTCACGGCCTTCCCAGAATTTGTTGAGCGAACAGAAAAAGTGCTGAAAACAACTGCCACCACTGACTTGTGAGACTCTAAACTGCGACCCTCCGTTCGGTAGTAGGAGAGACTAACTACACCATACGGTCATGGGCTACTGTTGCTTAAGTTAGCGTTAATGACATATTGTAAAATGATGATTTTGTGATTACAATACAAGATCACCTAAGGACAGAAACAATTAGGCTTGACCCATCGTAGCGCTGAAATTGAACATTTAAAGTGGGTAGCGCTTTTTGCCCACGGAAAAAGTCCGTCTGCACAAAACTGTTCTCAAAATCTCAGAACTGAAAAGCGGACGTATATACGTTTTGAGACTGCTACTCAAACACGCGTCTGTGGTGTAATGGTCCTTAAAAACCACTCCCTTTCTGTGTTTACCTTCATGCTCTTTTATCAGTATTTTTTGATTCATGTACGTCAGTACAGAGGTTGCTAGAAAGTATTGAATGCGGAAAGCATTTTGATCATTGACCGAGCTTCATCTTCAGAGCATCAAAAACCATAAAAATTGAACCATCAGCATTTCACCGAATTTCCCATAGCATACGCAACCTCTTATCGCTTGTAGACTGAATTGCCAGACACCCGTACAGTAAATCTTCCCATTATCTCTTCTTTGCTCACTTTTTAACGACAAAAAGGTACAAAGATCGATCCTCCAGTGCATTGAAATCCAACCCTAACGTCCTTGTTTGTCAAATTTTCAACGTCAACAAATGATAATAGGTGCAAACTATGATTTTATTTAAGAGCTGTCTTGGGATCAATTCACAGTCGACTCAAGATGAGTGGCAAGCTTCTCTCCTTAGCCTCACTTTGTGTGCTGGTTGCGCTAGGCACCGTTTCGCCTTTCAAGGTTGGATTGCCCGAAGCTCAGAGCTACGATGGGTAAGTTCGGTCATTGGGACGATTCAGCTAAAATTGATTTTAGACACTACGTCCTGGACATAAAGACCTCAACTGAGGCCCACGTCAAGGCTCTGCTAGAGATGGAGAAGACCGAGGAAATGGTTGGAATTGACTTCTGGAATGAGCCTCGCCAGGCTAAGGGAAGCGTGCACGTCCGTGTGCCCCCTCAACACGCTGCCAAAATGGACGCGTTCCTGTTGAAGCACGACATGGAGTATGAGGTTATGTTGATGAGCCTTGAAGAGTAGGTTAATAGACTTTATTTCAAATGATTGAGTTTGATTTCAGCATGATCCGTCACGAAAAGCAAGTTTTAGCTAACAGAACCGTTTTCAATGAAAGAGACGAGCCGTCAAAGCTAACTCTGGGGCAATTTCATAACATTGCCGAGGTTATTCGCAAATGTCATTGTTTCCATTTTGTGAGGTTTTTAGATCTACTCGTACATCAACTCAGTTGCTAACACCTATAGCAAGACCGTTTCCCCTTTTAATTTGGGTAAATCGACGCAAGGACGTGACCTCTTAGGAGTCAAGGTCTGTTTGAGCCTGTTAAGATTTGAAACTCTGAATGCGTAGATCGGGAATCCAGGCCAAAACAAGCCTAAGATCGTAATGCATGGATGTCTTCACTCTCGAGAATGGGTCGGTTGTTCCACAATGCTGTACATTATCAATGAGCTAACCGAGAATGCTGGTAGCTATGCTCACCTCCTTGACAAACTCGACATCTACATCCTCCCTGTGGCCAACCCTGATGGTTACTGCTTCACCTGGGGACCTCAGCGCTTTTGGCGAAAAACGCTAAGTGGTCCCTACTTCGCTAGAAATGGGAGAGAGTGTTATGGAGTTGATCCTAACAGGAACTGGGACTTTAAATTTAAAGGTATCTGCTTACCTTAAGTAAAACCTAATGTACAAATTTCAGTGGCTGGATTTAGTGAAAACCCTTGCGCTGAGACCTTCCCGGGCATCACTGCCTTCTCAGAACCCGAACCTCGCCTTATTGCTGAGTTCCTCGCTGCACACAAGGACTCCATTAAAGCTTATTTTGACATTCACGCCTATGGAGAGCTCTTCATGTTCCCTTATGGCTATGCCAAAACTTATCCTAAAAACGTGGCCACTCTTGTAAGCCCACTTTCCTCCCTCAAAAAACGCTTATTACATTGATTTTAGTATGACATTGCCGAGCAAGCCACCGACGCCATCAACCGCGTCCATGGATCCCAATTCAAGTATGGATCTATTGTGGACATCATCTACCCTGCTTCTGGATCCTCGATTGACTACGCTAAGGGAGTTTTGGGCATTGAATACACATACGCGTTGGAGTTAAGACCAAATAGATACACGTAACTTTTCAAGTCTAAACTAACTTAAAGGGACTGTGTTTAGACGCCCTGGTTTTATGGTTGACCAAAGCCAAATTATTCCAGCAGCTGAAGAGACCTGGGCTGGGCTTCATGTGGTCCTTAACTATGTCGCTCAGGGCCACTGAATGTTTTATAAATCTGTCGTTTTGTTTAATAAATTTGCCTGGCTAGTTTGCGGGTGACATTCAAGCTATTCTTTTTTCAAAATGGTCGTTTGATAAATCTTTTATTTAATACTTGGAATGACGTGACAGCAGTTCATAAGCATTTAAATTTCACAGCAGTTGAGCACTTTGGGAATGTAAAAAGGGCAAACTGGGCACTTAAAAATCAACTGTCAAAAGTGGAATTTTGAAAAGAGGGTCTAGGAATTTGAAGCCTCACTCTGGCTGCAGCTCGCCTAACTCCACTAAAACTGAAATAAAAAAAAAAAACAATTTTTAACATTTTAGAAAACAGGTTACCTGATATTGAGCCTTAGGGGGCGGAGGACGAGAGGAGACGACGAGACGCGCGGGAGGAGACAACAGTTTGCCTGATACGAGCTATAGCAGACGTTCTAATTTGGCTAAAGAAGTTCTTAAAGGAAGAATGGAGTATTGCTCGGCTTAGAAAAAGCAACGCAATTTGCCGTTTTGCAAATTCTCCTTTTCCTGTTTACAGTTCAAAGTCAACTTCATATTTTTCTCTTAACGTTTTAGGGCTTGAGATAACAGAGCTCGGTCCCCTCGTGTTGATCAAGCATGCAAATATCGAGGACAATTTTCTATTCATCCTTAAGTTGAAAAAGGATTCGTTTGGCATCCAATTTTTAAAAGCGAAAGTGTATTCGTCAAACGTCAATAGAGAATAGCCGATTATTTGAATCCGAAAATGGTCAACATTAATTCAGCGACGGTTCTTTGACGGCCATCCGGGCGCCTCTGTGCTGACGCACGAGAAAAGCGTTTTTGTTTGCGATGACGTGGTCGCGATGCTGATACGTGGCAGTTGGATGGCTACTTAAGAAGCTTACGAAGGAATGAAGAATCAGATTGTGTACGACAAATCGACTCGCTGAGACTATGGCTTCCGTGGAGCAGCTTCGTAAGTTGGAACTTCTAAAAATTGAAAACTTAGGATGTAGAGTGGAATTACAGTGTGTTAAGCGAGTCTGTGGTGAACGGTGAACATGGTTGCCTTCCAAGCAATCGACAGGGTTTTGATTCCCCTTAGGCGCAGGAGTTTTCCTTTCCTCCATTTTTGACTCCTATACTTTTTAAAAGGCTTTTTCTGACCGTTCTTATGCTTTCAGAGACCATCTACGCCCAACACGACGCCGACGGCAATGGCACGCTTGACAAGGCTGAAGCCCACAAGGCTGTCCTTGCCCTTGGAGACCACGCCTGCCACGAGGACTTCGACCAGCACTTTAACAAGGTCGCCGTCAACGGCGTTATCGACTTTGAGGGTAAGAATGCCTAAATTATCACAAGTGCTAAAAATGGATATTCCAGCTTTTAAGACCTTCGCTAAGGGATTCCACAGCCACTAATTCGGCATCCTCAAGAAGATCCCCTTAAGGACTTTTGGCAACTTTTGCTATGCTAACTGTTAATTGAGTAATAAATTTTGTGTTAAATTTTCGAAAACCATCCGAAGAGCGGCTTAAAACCATATGGCAAGCACAAGGTACAGGTTCGCTCCTATCTCAATATATACTTCATCTTCACACTTTTGCTTTTTGATGCAGGCCTAACCACTGTTCCGAAACACAAACGGTTAGACGACTGAGCAGTGACCGTGGCTAACGGTATGCTCCGTTTTCATGTTTTGCGCTGTTTTTATACCTTTTCAGCCATGAAAAGCGTTGAACTTAAATAGCAGCTTTAGCCATTTTAACCCGTTTGTAATCGTCATTTTTTAGGTCCATCATGGTCTTTACTCCCTTTGAGTTTATGGACGCCACTCTAATCATTCTCAACCCCTACGCTATCCAAAAAATCGCCATAAATCTGTCCGGCGAATACAGCTATTTCGCCGAACTCCACCTCGCTTGTGGCCACCAACCGATCTACGAAATCGACAACGGCAAATTCTATTCGTCCTACAGCCTCGACTGTTTTGGGAACTCTTTCCCAGGCTTCCGTGAGCATCCCATCCTTGTCGAACCCACAGCGCTGCTCAAAAAGTACCGACGTAATAATCTGATATTGATTAGAGCTACAAATGGACCTCCAATTATGGATAAAGACCGATTCGCGGCAATTTTGGAGGAGCTTGGCGAGCTCTTCGTGGAACTCCATACTAATCACCTTAACGCCCTATGGATTAGGCTTATATCCACAGCTACTTATCTGACCATCGTCTTCATAACTGTAAAAATAACTTCAAAAATTAAAAAATTTATTAAAAGTCTTCAAACCACGGCTCACCTCAAATCCTTCGGTCTCTCTCAGATCACAGATTGCTCTAATGTGGACACGGCTAACGAAAGAAAACTGATTTCCAACTTCTTCCTCCAACCCCAATTAGCACTCTAAAAATGCCTTTTAGAGGTTTGTCGACTATGTCATAAAGAAGCTATTTCCCTGAAACCAAAAAGCCATGGACGGCAAACAGCTTCTTTCAAAAAATACGAAAAATTACATGACGAAAAAAGCCGAAAAATTGTCAGCACTGAACCGGATTGGGTCGGTTATGTGTTGGATGAAAAACAAAGGGTGAAGCCTTATGTTCATTATTTTGGAAAGGACCTGAATGTCAAAATGACAGCATTGACAATGTCGACTGTGGATCTTAAGAATCTTGTTAATAGGACCCAGTTGATCTTTAAGCAGTGATAGATTTTGTGTTGTTGTAAGTCATGTTAAAGTGGATTCTCCATTTTTGTGCTTTGTACACCTGAACATACCCAAAATAAAACTGCAAAAAATCAATTTTTGAATGTCAAACTTACATATTTGTCTGACCAAATTCATTAGTTTCTCATCCCTAACTATGGTTCTCAACTCATGTCACAGTTCAGAGACAGGCACGCATGCCCTGTTATTTCCATTTTGATGCATGGCTTTTTCTTCTCTTTTTGTTGAATTGAAACTTTCCAAGTTTACTAGAGAAAGCAATTTCCTCTCTTCAGGTGCAAACAGAAAATCCATCAAATGCTTCAGGTGTGTCCTAGCCACTTGTGAGCCTCCACGCACCTTGCGCGTCGTCATGGCGACACGTTTACTTACGCGAAATATATTGTTGTGTGGCGATTCGATAGCCAACGTGGCGCTGCTTTTGTCATTATCGTAAAGCTGCCCTCGCTAACTGGACTGCGAAAGCTATGCCTAAAAAGAAGATTCTAATACTCGGGCCTTCCAAGGTGTGCATGTCTTGGGCTTTTTTAGCTTATAGCCCGTTTTCAGGTCGGCAAATCCGCCGTGGCAAACTTGGTGGCAGACCACTTCGACGCAACCACAGGGGAGTATTTTGAGACTAAAGGTGAACGTCACGAAAATCTCTAGTTTTAACTGACAAACGAAACTTTTTAGGCGTTCGAATCTTCGAACTGGAGACATACAACGTGGAATTCAACGGTGAACAAGTGAGCGCTGAAGTTGAGCTGTGGGACGTTGGTGGTAGTCCGATGTACGCGCCCTGCTGGCCAGCGATTCGAAGTGACGTTGATGGAATCATTCTTATCTGTAACCCTGACATTGAGAGCTCGGGCCAGCTGCTTCCTTGGTGAGTATTTTGAACGATCCCACCCAAACATAAATTAGGACATAACTTTGATTAAATAAGGAAGCAATTAGGAGTAAAACAAACTTACCTTAATCTTAATGAGGCCAGAAATTAAATCAAAATAAGGCTGAAGGTTAAACCTAAACAATATCTTCATTTACATTTTTAGGCATTAAGACATTTACGTTAAGCACAAAATTAGCAATGAAGCCTAACTTTGAAAAAGCATTAAAAGTTTTTAAATGACGTTAAAGATTCAGCTTAACTTTTTGTTGGGCTGGAATGAGATGAAGGAAAGGCTTTATAAAGCTTCAGGAAAAGGGCGTTTTATCTAAACTTCAACAAGCCTAAATTGACTTTAATATTAGATCTATGGTTAAGCCTAAGGCTACATTACGATTACGGTCAGTAAAGCCTAGCCCTAATTTTCATAAAGTCTAAATGAACGCCAAAATGAGGGTTCAAGTTCAGTTTGAACTTAAGCTACGTTAAGGCTAAATTTACCTTAAAATCAAGACTATGGTTGAGCGATAGAGTGATTGAGCGGCCCATGCTTCATTAGCCTCAAATTCGAATTCATCGTTTAGACCTATTCACTAAACCACGCAAATCTGAAAACCAAAAACAGTTTATTCTAACTAATGGCTATTTTCAGGTACCACGAATTCGTAGTCAAATGCGGTCTGACCAACGACAAGGTCCGAATCTTCCTGCATCGCACTGGAGAACACTCAAACGATAGCTCGATCGCTGACTTCCGTGTTCCTACTGAAATGGGACGCATGAATTGCGTCCTCATTGACATCGACCGTGGCACTGATCAACTGAAGATTGACTTCAACGCTTTTTTGCTCAGCCTTGTCACTGGAGAGCAAACTGTTTATGGTTAAGCACATGAATTCCATCTTTGTTAATTCAGGCTTTAGCGTCATTTGATAAATCTTTATTCTTCCTAACAGCTCTTAAAATTCTACTGTTCATTGATGAGCTCTTCGATGTACTTTTCAACCAGTTTTCCATGATTCCAAACGTCAGCCAAGAATCGATAACGAGGCTGTCCATTCCTATCCACCAAGATCTTCTCAAAATTCCACTCGATGTCATTGACCCTGATTGGGTCATAGAAGAGGTGCTCCCGTCGCTTGAAGATTGAGTCTTGCACTGGACAGGCGGCCTCAAAAAGCCTCAAAAGTGCACCTATTGACATTTAAATGACTCTACCTTCATAAAAGTGTACAGCGGAGCTTCATCCTCTCCATTAACGTCCAACTTGCCAAAAATGTGAAGTCTAGGAGTTGTAGGATTGAAGCCATGACCTGGACGGACGTATCTAAGAGCGTTAAGAATCTCGTCGTCTCTGATGGGCTCTTGTAGAAGGAATTGATTGCTAGGAAAAGCGGCGATTTGAAGCTCAGGGTATTTTTTGAGCAGGTTAGGAAAGTCCCAATATTGAGAAGTGTAGGTGCAGAATGAAGCCACGTTGACGACAAGGACTACAGAGCCTGCGTAGCCTGAAAGTGAAGGCATTCTCCCATCTAGGGTTTTGACAGAATAGGAGTGAATACTGCCAGTTCCATGTAGGCATTTGTAAATGCCATTTTCGGTTAAAGAGAGACCGATTAGGGAGAAGAGAAAAAGCAAAGTGAGGCCCATAGTTCTGAAAATAGGTATTTAGATTTAGCTGTAAGGAGAAGTGGTCAGATAACGGAATTAAAGCCATTTATAGGCTTGAATGTGACCAAAAGACAACTGAGCAAACGGAAAATCTCAAATGCGTTGGATACTTTGGGATTTGTTTGCGATTGGAATGTCGAGAGATCGATTCCAATGTGTAGTGTTTGCTGACCATTTCAGATCGTAATAAGCAACGTTTTGATAAGGGGAGACGTACATATAGGTTCGGGAAGGTGAAACTAATATGTCCGTTGTAGTCTAGTGGTTAGGATTTGCGGCTCTCACACGGGTTCGATTCCACGCAGAACTCGAAACAATTTGGATAATTGAAATTGAGATTAAAGACAGTGCTGGCTTGGTTATGGACCATGGCATCGCCCACCCGTAGGCACGTTATGCATAAAAACTTCAGATTCTCTCAATAATCAAAGACCTTTTTTCAATTTTAGGTGAGTTATATTTTTCTAAAAATTTCACATTTTAAATTTTAGAAAACAGTCCGGCAGCTTCTGTTCGTCCCGAGCTACTGTGGCCATTGCACGTGCAACTCTTCATAGTCGGCAATTTCAAGCATGACAAATACGTTGAGTTCTGAGAAAATATCATAACTCGATCTGTTCCAGAAAGCACGGTTTATCTGACTATTTGGTACTTCAAGCAGCTGAGAAAAATCGTTCTTGTCTTGAGACGCACGCCAGCCGGACGTGCTCATTGAAAATTCAATCGTCAATGAGCACCAGGAATCGAAACGCTCCCCTCTGGTAGCCTGTGTCCTACCGAATTCATCTCCAGATCATGTGAGTATGCGTGACCACGTGTGGAATCGGTACAAGCAAAGTAAAATTGAGTGGCCTACTGATGTTTGACAACGCGTCACTTCGACAGGTCTAACCCGGACGTACACGGTATCCTTAGAGCCCTCAGACAAGTCGTAAAATCACTGCTTATGTGAGTAGCAATTATTGAAGCAATCGCGCTTACCACGTAATGAGAACATGTGTTATCAAAATCGTGATTAATGTAGCAACGTCAATCGTCTGCTGCCCAATTGTACCAGCCAAAGCGCTAAGGAAACCGCGCGGCGCGATCCCCTAATCTTTATTAATGATCTCGATGATCGTAATACAGCGATAATTAGCTCACCCGGCCACTCCAAGCTCATGGTGCAATTGATGCCCAAGATCACTCTCATTTGTGCTCTATTTCGTTCAGCTTTTGCTTTTTGCACCTGTTAGTTTAAAACACACATAATCTGAACGCACGTGGGCTTTTGAACTTTTGTCATCTGTAATTTAGCAGCCGAGTTGCGTTACCCATACCTTTAGATTGATTTTAATCACACGTCTTCTGGATATTTGCGGAGAGCTTTACAGCCTAAACAGGCGATAAAGCTTTTTTTTCCGACTATGTCTCACGAACTGTGTCTTATCGCTTTGTGGCTCGTTCCGTTCTGTGTCATGTAAGATCCGAAAAAAGATGGCGATTGCTTCCAAAGGGCTTTCGATGTCTTATCAGTTCATATTAGCGCAAACGGCCCGAGTGCGTTTTTGATTGCACTGAGGATCTGCAAGTTTCCGCTGACTGTCATCTGAAATTAAACCTTTCGTTAAGAGCATGCGCGAAATAGCTCAAATTTGCTGCAAACCCAATTACAGGCAGCAAAAGATGTAACCTCGAAACGTCAACATCTGACGTTTAGTTTTATAGTTATGTAAGGTGTTATCACAACGCGCTAAATTGGCCATGGCTTTAACAAGTAACAATCCGAAAAAGTCATCGATGCTGTCGTTTGGCCATTGGTGTCTTATCAGCCCACATCAGCGCCATGAGTGCGTTTTCGCTAGGCATAAAAGAACCTTTGGAGAGAAGGGTGTCAGAAAGCGATCCCTGACTCTTCTCCTTGGCTCAAGGAGAAGACAGCCACAAAAGCGACGATGACGAGGAAAATTGTGGAGAACTGCATTCTGAGAAGTGGATTGGAGCTAAAACGAATGAGTCTTCCATCCCAAGAAGTGGTTAGTGCGCTAATGCAGACAAGCGCCCTAAAGCGAAGCAAAGACTCAATATCGAAACTTCTTATCAGAATGTAAAATACAAAATGAGTTTTTGTGAGTTGCTTGGACAAGCGTTGTATGTCGACTTTCGCGCAAACCACAAGGCGTGACGTTTCCTGCTTGCTAATCCACACATCCGCATCGCATCTCCTCTATTTAAACAACCCAAAACCACTCGATGTGTCTCACAATGAACTTTGTTCCGTTCACGTTTGTCGAAGACGAGCTCAAGTTCTTGGAACGCCCGGATGGCAAAAACAAAAAGGAGCTCTGCAAGTTTACGTCAACCTGGGGTGACTTTGCTTCTAAAACGGAATGTAAGAAAAAATGAGGGTTCCTCCACTTTTACCGTGTTTATCTCGATCTTAGGTTCTGTCTACTGCCTTTTTGATTTGTATCATTTTTTGATCTGCGGGATTTGCAAAGAGCAAAGAAAAAACGAGGGTTTTTATACTTTTACCTAGACGCTGCCACAAATCGAATGCGGTCATTTCATCAACTTTAATGAACTTAATGCAGACCCAACGCCATGGAAACGAAACCCAATACTAAGACACCCATTAGTCTAAACTTAATAAACTTAAGACACATTTACTATTGAAACTAAAAGAAGGTTGCAAGACAAGATTCAAGTAGATTGAGGCGAATAAAAAAGTAGACGTCAAGATCAGCGCTTTAGCATTGGCATCCCTTCTTAATGTGGGCGCATTTCGCAGCGTTGTTGAAGTAGTTCATGCAGTAGTGGTAGTCGATGCAGATCCTCCCGCTTTATTGGGCCTACAAATAGAATTGTCAGAGATGCTTCTGAGAAGACTGGACTAACAGGCAGAAAAGAACATTTCGGAAGGAGGGTGTCAGAAAGCTGACCATTCACACGGTTCCTGGGCAGAGCGAATCATTGGTTAAGGGCGAAGACGGACACAAAGACGAGAAGAGCAAGGATGAAGGTGGAGAACTACATTCTGAGAAGTGGTTCGGAGGTAGAAGCTGGAGAGAAAGATGTGTTCTGACGGAAAGCGGACCCTCATATGCCAGCCAACCGGATCTTCCCTCATACCCCAGACATTCCACCTCCCCAAAAAGGCAAAAACGGTCTGGTCACAAGACAAAAGAGGAGTGATAGGAGTCGTACAAGAAAAATAAGGGTGGATGATTGCATTCTTTGGAGGAGTGGAGAAGCTGTAGAGAAAGATGTGATGCTGTCTGACCGAGAGCGGACTCTCATATGCCAGCCAACCGGATCTTTCATCAGACGCTCCTCGTCCCATAGAAAGACAAAAAACGGTCTGGTCACAAAACGAAATAGGACTGATAAGGAGTCTTCAGTCTCTAGACATAACGCGCTAAAATTGAAAACCTCTACCAAACAGACAGAAAGTGGAAACTCAAGAAATGGCTGATAACTGCGTCCATTCCAGACAGTTATGTGCTTTGATGCAGTCGCGTACCCGTGATCTAGTAAACGGACGAGAGGGCGTTGTCTGGTTGACAAAAGAATGTACCCCAGATGCAGGCGCGGCGTTCCGTCTCGAAAACGTCATTTTTCGAGTTTCGAAAGAAGCGGAACGGTCGAGTTTTCAGGGATCGCATCAATGCTTCGGAAAGAGCGGACAATCTTGAATCGGCTTTAGAACATTTTATTGAAAAAACATTTAAAAAATGACATCGCATCTCTTTACTTCCAAGTCCAGTTTCCGTCCGCCCCTATTTTCCCCAGCTTAGCTCAGCTTCGTCGCTTCGATAGGACTACTCCGATCCTGGCCGCTTGAAAGGAGTCGTGGAAAGCGTCCAAGGGCACTGCCGACGCTCAACTCGCTGTAGTAGTGGAGCCATATAAAAACAGAAAATGTATAATAGCAAACCGCGAGAGTATCCCACGACGACTCCTCTTCGGTGGGCCTTCAGAGAAAGTTTCCAATGGGTGAAATGCGATCCTTTTCGGCGAAACTGGGTCCTCGTTAGAACTCTTCCTGCTCAACATGACCTTTCGCAAATAACGGACCCTTTCGTATGTCGCCTTCCTCTCGGCTTCGAACTCTTTCGATGTCCATGTGGAAATCCTCGCTCCCAGCCGGCGTTCCGCTTCTTCTCGCCACTGTTCCGGCTTGCCCAAGCTTGCACTCGACTCGGAAACCATCTTCTTAATCCGGCCGCGCTTTTTGTCACATTCATGGAGGTCGTTAATGTGGCTCTTGATCTCCAGCGAACTCTCGCGTCTTCTTGAATCATTCTGCGCGCGTGCTTCCATTGATGCGATGAAGCGCTTGAGTCTTTCAAGATCTGTAAAGGCCCCGATGCGAAGATCGAGCGACTTGGAGAATTCAGCTAAAACAGTAAAATTGGGGAATTGCGGACAAGACGAAGGGCTTACCGCTGATCCTCCAGATCTCCCCCTGCGGTCTGTTAGAGTTGGGTCCAACAATATCCCCTGACGCGGTTCGGCCTCCACAATCTCGCCCTCTTCAGGGGACATGTCCTCCACTTGCGTGGCTTGATCCTTCTGCGGCTCCTTGATCAGCTTAATGTTCCTCTGACGCGGTTCGGCATCCACAATCTCGCCCTCTTCAGGGGACATGTCCTCCACTTGCGTGGCTTGATCCTTCTGCGGCTCCTTGATCAGCTTAATGTTCCTCTGAAGCGGTTCGGCCTCCACAATCTCGCCCTCTTCAGGGGACATCACCTCGACTTGTAAGGCTTGATCTTCTTGAAGCGCTGCCAGGTGCTGCCAAAGAAAGGAGAGTTTCTCTTCCAAAGCCTGCAGTTCCTTGTGGCAGTCCGCTTGGAGCCAAAGTCGGAGTTCGGCTCCGTGCTTGACAACGGCCTCCTCCCAACACATTTCCAGAACTTTGGGGTTCTTCGCCGATTCTTTCAGGGCATATTCTACCTGGCGTAGTTCTTCGCCCGCGTTGATTAGTTGCTGCCTTCGGCAGTTGTAGTGAGCTTCAGGACTGAAAAATTGACCGCTCGTCGATTTACGCTCCATGGAGGCGACGGCAAGCTGAAGTTCCAGGAGAGAATTGATGGCTTCAAGACGATCCTTGATGATCTTAGATCGGCTTCTCGTTTCTACAGCACGTAAGGTAAGAAAGCTGATATAAAGGACAATAATGTACCATTATTCTGCGCTGCCGCCTCCTCAGGGTCATTCCGATTCAAAGCGATCTGTAGAAAGCGAAGCCTCTTTGCCAAAGCTCGCATCTGTCGGTCGCAGTCAGACTGAAGCCACGGGAAGAGTTGGCCACCGTTCCTTCGAGCTGCTTCCTCCCAGGAGTCTTCGAGCGGATCCAGCTTCACCGATGTTTCTGCGAGGATCCTTGCAATCTGGATGAACTCGAAGTGCATTGTGCCGTCGCTGTTTGAGGTTTCGATTCCCAGGAATCGATCCTCCACTTCGGTAACGACTTCCTCCAGGTGGTCAAGGTTGCGGATGGCATCCAGGCGGAGATTGATGTCCCTGAGTCGTTCAGCTGAAATAACGAAATTAGGATCGAGCTAAGAAATCCGGAAAAGTACAATCATCCTCTGAAGATGGCGCGGTTTCCTGGAATGTTTCTTGCTTGACTGGAGTCGCAGGATGAACTCGTATTTCTGCAAGAACCGTGGTCAGAAAACAGTTAAAAAGCATAGAAACATATACCGTCATCCTGCCCTCCAGAGGGGCTGCGAATGAGCTCGGCGATGGGAACTCGATTGGAAGGCACACCTGCGAGGAAAATAGGATTACTTGCATCACAAAACACGAAAAATACCTTCTGGGAATGATCCTGTAGAGTGACGCATAATTTTCTTGCTATGAGCGAGGCTATGCTCAAACCTGAAATGAAGTTATAGGGTTACAACTACTGAAAATGATACAGAAGACAAAAACGTCAAATTGAACGAAACACGGCGTTGTAGGCCGGCGATTTTCTCAAATTCGCAGGAAAATTCGGAGTTTTAGCCGGTGGAACACTACGGAGGAACGAAATCGGCACAAACGGCGTGCAAAAAAGCAAAGAAATGGGACGAAAATCGACGTTTTAGGCCAGCAAAGCTGCAAAACGATGGAGATGATGCGTGTACTGCAGCCGGTGCTGCTGCAGGCAAATCTCGTCGAGACCCGCAGAATTCGGTTTTGCGTGGTAGGCGAAAAGAGCGGGCTTCCGTTCTTAATATCTATTTTGGGGAGTAAGACTCTCAAATTGCGCAGGTGGGTTGACCGTGGGATACCAAGAGGATCGCAAAAATATTTTTTGATAAATCGCCAAAAATCCAAGAGAAACGCATACGCGAAGTTGCCCCTAAGCGCAACCGCTCTCTTGTGGAGGGCCTTAATTTCTACTTTAGAGAGTATTAATCTGAAATGTTGACCGCCGCAGCCTCGACGTGTCCTGTCCAGAGACGTTCCAGACATGATCGGTCATTGAACTCATTTAGCCCGTTAGCGGTCGCCAAACTGCTGCGGGGGTCGAAGTCCAGCTCTTCTTAGGACGCTATTGGCGTGTTCAACCAAAACAGAAGTAATGGCTTTGTGGGAACAGTTGTAGGCTTGGTGGCGACAGGATTGCAACATTTCACTTCCGATAAACGTCCTAATCCAGTCTTAAAGCTCCCGGCTTTCTGGGTTACTGTAGACGTCGCGCATCCCTGTTCGTTCCACGTATTCCAAAATGTTCTTGACAAATTGAAAAAATACGTGTTACGGGCAGTGATGGCGGTTCTGGTCGGTTCGGGTCGGGTCCGATTTTCGGTTCTCGGGTCCAACTTGGACCCGAACTGCCATCACTGGTGGGGCCGTTCAGGTATCTGGCTTTGAGATCTCCCTTTCCGTAGAATATTCCTGCACAGAGAGTTCTAGAGGTGTCCATTTGTTCACGGAACGGTCGACGATGTTTCCGCTCTCCAGTTTCAAGGAAACCGATCGGATTTGTCCATCTGATCCTAAATTTAACATCATAATGCCAATCATTTCGACGCAGATCCTCCTCAATGATGAAAACAAGTTCTCCTTACTCATGCCTAATTTGAGGTCCAAGAGGACGCCTCTCTGTACAAAGTCAATCGGACGGATCGTAATTTTCTCCTCAGTGCCTTGATACGTCAGCGGTCGGCTGTTCTATAAGCCTTCGATCTCCACCATAAGAGTGTCGAGTTCTACGTGACTGAAAATACGGCGACCAACCGCCTTGTATGTAGAACGCGTGTTTTACCGTTTGAGTGAGTCTTTCATAGAAAGCCTTTTTTCATGGCGAGTGTGGAGTAATGCAGTGTCAACAATGTAGTGTGGCCATAAACCATGGTCGCGTGAGTGCAAATGTAGCGCGTCGCCTTTTTGTTGTCGATCGTCGACCTTTCGCCCTTGATCTGTCCGCCGTAGACGATGTCCTCGGCGGCCTTGATCTGAATGTAGTGAAATGAGTACTCTATTTGGCCGTAGAAGCACCCGAGGCACCGGAGGAAGCCGTTAAGGAGCTCCACATCTTGATTCAGTTTGTGGCGGAGAACGTTTAAACTGTCTTTTTCTCCAACAACGTGTTTTTACTACAATCGGACATTAGCTCCTAAGACCTCACGTCCTAGTGCACAAAAAGATTAATTGAATTTGTTGGACGTTGGCCAATTTTCATTATTTGCCCACTTTTTATCTGCCGATTCCTGGTCTTAAACCACTTTTTCCCATGTGACCGATTGGTGCGGACTTTGCGACCTTTTGACGCTGAAGCTTAGATGTTGACGTTCTGGACACACGCCGAGATCTCTGCTCCGAACTAAAATTTAGTCTTACCGCAATCTTTGTGCTTTCTGGCTCCTGATAACAGATGCACTAACAATATGTATTCAAAACGAGGCGTCGGTTTTCTGCATTTAAGGCGTCTGCGAACAGTTTCTATCAGTGTTTTCTAATCTCATCTTCACTTTTTCTAACGTCTAAAATGCGGTTCTTTGTCGTCTTCCTTCTTGCTCTGTTGGCCCCTTTTGCCGTAAGCAAGGAAGTCAGTCGTCTGAAGCCCAAGCCGCCTGTTGATGTCAGCGAGGATCCTAAAGGCTCCGGTGTAAGGTAAACCTCAAAATATTTAAAAAAGGACTTTTCAGAGACACAAGTGCAGGAAGATCTGCAACGCCTACCACAACTACATGGACAACTTCAGCGACGCTGCGAAGTGTGCAGACATCAAGCGAGAATGTCCATGCAAACCACACTTGTTCTAGCTGCTAACCGAACCCTTGTTGAGGCGCTAAATGTCTTCCGTTGAAAAATGCCATGATTTCCTTTGTACTCAGTGTGTACGTCTTTCCTTTCAGTTGGGCAGTTTAAATAAAAACAAAATTGAAAGCGTTTTTTAAAGAAAACAATTATTCGATTGCGGTGTGGTGATCTGAGATCATCTCTGTTCTCTGCAATAGTGATCGAAAAAATGCACTTTTGGTACAGATAAAAATGAAGACACGTCGGAGGAGCACGTTGTCTACTTGCAAAGTGCAAAACGTTGACGTTATTGATTTTGCGACCAGAAACAAAAGTTATGTGTTGATTGACTTCAGTTGTCCTTAGGCTTTTTCGGTCCTTAAAGGTGTTTTAGTCTACGAACGTTATTGGTGATCTGTTATGGTCTGAATTTGTGCTTGGCACGTTTTGACACGTAATTTTTGTCTGTAAGTGAGCGACTGTCTAACTGAAGTCAAGGTCATCCGCCTGGAATTGACAATTTGACCGAATTGGCTGAAATGGTAGCGGTCGGTTTGCAATTCCGACCAGTCACCTCGGACTTGAGCATCCAAAATGAATCCCGGTCTACAGAATGAACCAGGGTGAACCAGACAGCTAAAAAACCTTCTATCAGACACTACGCCGGCTAGACACGCGCGCCGGATCAACTGTCTGAAATCGGCCATTTGCAGCGATTGAAATATCCAATCTCTGTGCCGTTTCCCTTGCGCTTCTATGGGTTCTGGGACTTCCTTTTGGGCTGACAAGGAGAGCTTCGTCACGCGGGCCATTGACGGCGTTCACAGCAGTATTCGGACGTCTGGATCCCTTCTTACGTTCAACGATTCCTCCGTTGAGGTGAAGTTGTCGAACTGCGGTCTGCACGGATCTGTAATTCCAGCTTCCGTTGCCTTCAAGCTCGCAAATCTTCGCTGGACCATGGCCAAGTTTCCACAAAGTTCGGATTTCGACGAGGTCGTCACCGGAGAATACGGGCACTTTGTTGAAGTTTGGCCGACCGCTCACAAACAGATTCGGGTAGAATGTCCGATTTCAGACAGTTCATCTGGCGCGCGTGTCTAGCTGGTGTGAATGTCTGGCGGAAGGATTTTTTTTAAATCTACCCTGTAGCTCCTTTTTTCGGACCACCCTGTAGTAGGAAAGGTCCGCTATCTGACAGACGAGAGGGCGTTGCCTGGTAAAGAAAACATTATAGAATGTTCCCCAGATGCAGGCACGGCGTTCGGTCTCGAAAACGTCATTTTTCGAGTTTTGAAAGAAGCGGAACGATCGGGTTGTCAGGAAATACCTGCTTCGGGATGAGCGGACAATCTTGAATCGGCTTTAGAACATTTTTATTAAAAAAACAATCAAAATATTAAACAAAATCATTTCTTCACTTCCAGGCCCCAGTTCCCGTCCGCGACCGCTTGGAAGGAGTCGTGGGACGTCCAAGGACACTGTCAACGTCCAACTCGCTGTAGTGGAACCATATTAAACTAGAAAATGTATATAAACAAACCGAGAGCGCATCCCAGTACGACTCCTCTTCGGCGCAACTGGGTCCTCGTTCGAACTCCTGCCCAACATGACCTTTCGCAAATAACGGACCCTTTCGTATGTCGCCTTCCTCTCGGCTTCGAACTCTTTCGCTGTCCATGTGGAAATCCTCGCTCCAAGCCGGCGTTCCGCTTCTTCTCGCCACTGTTCCGGTTTGCCCAAGCTTGCACCCGACTCGGAAACCATCTTCTTAATCCGGCCGCGCTTTTCGTCACATTCATGGAGGTCGTGTATGTGGTTCTTGATCTCCCGCGAACTTTTGCGTCTTCTTGAATCATTCTGCGCGCGTGCTTCAATTGAAGCGATGAATCGCTTAAGTCTTTCAAGATCTGTAAAGGCCCCGATGCGAAGATCGAGCGACTTGGACTGTTCGGCTAAAACAGCAAATTAGGGAGTCGCGGACAAGATGTAGAGCTTACCGCTGATCCTCTTGATCTCCCACTGCGGCCCCTTAGAGCTAGGTCCACCGCATGCATTCTCCATCAGCGGTTCCTTCGTCAGCTCGATGTTCCTCTGACGCGGTTCGAGATGTACGGGTCTCTCCTCGACTTGCGAGGCTTGATCTTCTTGAAGCGCTGCCAGGTGCTGCCAAAGAAAGGAGAGCTTCTCTTCCAAAGCCTGCAGTTCCTTGTGACAGTCCGCTTGGAGCCAAAGTCGGAGTTCGGCTCCGTGCTTGACAACGGCCTCCTCCCAACACATTTCCAGAACTCCGAGGTTCTTCGCCGATTCTTTCAGGGCATATTCTACCTGGCGTAGTTCTTCGCCCGCGTTGATTAGTTGCTGCCTTCGGCAGTTGTAGTGAGCTTCAGGACTGAAAAATTGACCGCTCGTCGATTTACGCTCCATGGAGGCGACGGCGAGCTGAAGTTCCAGGAGAGAATTGATGGCTTCAAGACGATTCTTGATGATCTTAGATCGGTTTCTCTTTTCTACAGCACGTAAGGTAAGAAAGCTGATATAAAGGACAATAATGTACCATTATTCTGCGCTGCCGCCTCCTCAGGGTCATTCTGATTCAAAGCGATCTGCAGAAAGCGAAGCCTCTTTGCCAAAGCTCGCATCTGTCGGTCGCAGTCAGACTGAAGCCACGGGAAGAGTTGACCACCGTTCCTTCGAGCTGCTTCCTCCCAGGAGTCTTCGAGCGGATCCAGCTTCACCGATGTTTCTGCGAGGATCCTTGCAATCTGGCTGAACTCGAAGTGCATTGTGCCGTCGCTGTTGACCACCGAGTTTGAGGTTTCGATTCCCAGGAATCGATCCTCCACTTCGGTGACGACTTCCTCCAGGTGGTCAAGGTTGCGGATGGCATCCAGGCGGAGATTGATGTCCCTGAGTCGTTCAGCTGAAATAACAAAATTAGGATCGAGCTAAGAAATCCGGAAAAGTACAATCATCCTCTGAAGATGACGCGGTTTCCTGGAATGTTTCTTGCTTGACTGGAGTCGCAGGATGAACTCGTATTTCTGCAAGAACCGTGGTCAGAAAACAGTTAAAAAGCATAGAAACATATACCGTCATCCTGCCCTCCAGAGGGGCTGCGAATGAGCTCGGCGATGGGAACTCGATTGGAAGGCACACCTGCGAGGAAAATAGGATTAATCACATCACAAAACACGAAAAATACCTTCTGGGAATGATCCTGTAGAGGGACGCATAATTTTCTTGCTATGAGCGAGGCTATGCTGAAACCTGAAATGAAGTTACAGGGTTACAACTACTGAAAATGATACAGAAGACAAAAACGTCAAATTTAACGAAACACGGCGTTGTAGGCCGGCGATTTTCTCAAATTCGCAGGAAAATTCGGAGTTTTAGCCGGTGGAACACTATGGAGGAACGAAATCGGCACAAACGGCGTGCAAAAAAGCAAAGAAATGGGACGAAAATCGACGTTTTAGGCCAGCAAAGCTGCAAACCGAGGGGAGATGCCGCGAGCACTGAATCCGAACGAAAAGCAGCGCCTTAAGCCGAGGATATCCCCAAATTTGAAGTCGCCGGAGTCCCATGGAGCAGATGCGGAGCGCGAGAGCAGCGGTGTCTGGAAGCTCCGCCGGTCGACTGAGGAGCGGCCCCGGCTGCGGAGGAGAAGGCGAAAGGTGCATCGGAGACAAAGAAGACGGTGGAGCGACTGACCGCGGGCGTCCGGAAGCGAAAAGTGAAGCGAGGGACGCGAAGGCCGCCTTTTGATGGCTTTGGGTGTCTGGTCTGGGTGGTGACTGTCTGGAAGCGGTTTTAGACGACGTTTGGGGAATCCGCGATAATGTGGAATGTCTGGATTTGCCTCACGCTTGTCTGAAACAATTTTGAACCTCATTTTGGCAGTTTACAAAGAGTTTATCAGTCGGTTTGGCTTTTTGAAGGGATTTCGACCGTTTAGGAATATTTTCGTGGAATTTGTGACTCAATTTATAAAAAGAACTACTTCTACGACGCTGCGAAGTGCGCCTACACCAAGAAAGGATGTCCTTGTTAGAGCGCTGCTTCAAAGTCTACATTTAAATAATAATAAACGGTCAATTAAAAACAAGTTTAAGTTTCACATATCACTCCACAACGAATCTCATTGCCGTTCTAGGTAGTCACATTCCTCAAAAAAAGTCTTTTTTCTCATCCTCAAAGTCCCTTTTGGGTTATTAAACAAGACTTTGAGTTCTCAAAATTCTGTTTTTCTCTCAAAAACCATGGCGTCAGCTTTTTCCCTGAGTTTCTTCATGGCAAGATCTGAGTTTCGGATAGATTGTGAAACTCAAAATAACACTGGAACAAAGGAGCTTTCTGTGAAATCTTGTCTAATTTTAATCTTTTTGCTTTCTGGCTCCTAATAACAGATGTACTAACAATATATGTATTCAAAACGAGGCGTCCGTTTTCTGCATTTAAGGCGTCTGCGAACAGTTTCTATCAGTGTCTTCTAATCTCATCTTCACTTTTTCTAACGTCTAAAATGCGGTTCTTTGTCGTCGTCCTTTGCTCTGTTGGCCACTTCTGCCGTAAGCAAGGAAGTCAGTCGTCTGAAGCCCAAGCCGCCTGTTGATGTCAGCGAGGATCCTAAAGGCTCCGGTGTAAGGTAAACCTCAAAATATTTAAAAAAGGACTTTTCAGAGACACAAGTGCAGGAAGATCTGCAACGCCTACCACAACTACATGGACAACTTCAGCGACGCTGCGAAGTGTGCAGACATCAAGCGAGAATGTCCATGCAAACCACACTTGTTCTAGCTGCTAACCGAACCCTTGTTGAGGCGCTAAATGTCTTCCGTTGAAAAATGCCATGAATTCCTTTGTACTCAGTGTGTACGTCTTTCCTTTCAGTTGAGCAGTTTAAATAAAAACAAAATTGAAAGCGTTTTTTAAAGAAAACAATTATTCGATTGCGGTGTGGTGATCTGAGATCATCTCTGTTCTCTGCAATAGTGATCGAAAAAATGCACTTTTGGTACAGATAAAAATGAAGACACGTCGGAGGAGCAGGTTCTTTTTTCCTCGGGTTCTTTTTAGCCGTAGCCATTCCGGGATCGCTCAGATGGTCTCAACAGCCGCCTACCATGGACAGTTGGGGCAGCTTTCAATCTCAACCGGACACTTTTCACCACCTCGCCCAGATCCTCGGAGTCCAAACGACCACTCCCATCCTGTTCCTGAACACAATGCAAGACGATCTGCCTGAACTGGCACTACTTCATGGCCAACTCTCACGACGCCTTTTGGTGTGGAAACCGCCTCCAGGCGACTGTCCTTTTGTCCTCGAAGCCGCCGAAAGTGAAATTGTCGCTCCCAAGCGCCACTTGAAAATTTTTGCAGTTTTTTGTCCTTTTTGGGCGACTCAAAAATGGGTGCAACATGGCCAGGTTCAGGACAACTGTAGGTCTGATCTGAAAGCCTCAGAGGACATAATAAACTAAACTCAACTTCTTTTACGAATGGAATGGAATGTAAAAGAGCCTTGTGTTCCTTGTAAGGAGCTTTCAAAGTGACCGGCGCAATTAAAGTAGGGTTTGCTGAATGATTTTCACAAGAATCTCAAACGCATTTTGGTCAAGACGTTTTTTACCTTCAGTATTTGTTGCACCTAGATCAGAAGCGTTTGCAGAAACGTGCAGTGAACGCGCAATAGCCGGCTTTGACAGCGTGGGCAGCTGAAAGAAGCCAACCGTCGCAACTATGGTAGCTTCCCTAACGACTCCCATAGAAGATATACGCCTACTGAGGGAACTGGCCAGGACAAGCTCGCTGACTTCCAAAAACGTATAAGAAAAGTTCACCATTTTTAAGAACTCATCGGGATCGGCGGGGAACGGCGATTCGATGTTCTGGATAAACTTCGAGTCGAGTACTTGGGAAAGCTGCCTCTACAGGAAAGTGAGAGGAAGACACAACGCTTCGATGACTGGTTGGGTCTTAGCTCGAAGCACTTTTATATTCGTTGAAGCGATTAAAAACCACAGATGAGGACCGTTTTGGGTGAAAACAGGGTTGTTATTGGGGTTCGCATATATGAAAACAGGGTTGTTCACGTGCAAGCTAAGGTGAAAATCGTTTCTCGCACATTTGCGTTGTTTCCTTCCTCTGTAGCATCTTCAAAAGGCAAAGTGTTGTTTTTGAGTCTTCCAAAAAATTCAAACATCCTTCCTCATACATCACCTTCCTGATTAGTCGCGTATGGCAAGAGTGCGAAAAGACTTTTGCCCTCTTCCAGGCATTGCACTTTTGCCCTTAACTGAAAATAACAACTGTTGATCCTTGATTTTATTTGAATGTACTCACGTCAGCATTTGATCGAGCGATGAAAAAGTCGACGTCGACGAAGCAGAAGACAAGAATCCGCGCTTCAGAAGCAAGTGGAACTTGCAGGGGAGCGTAATATTCCACCCCTGAACCGTATTGAAGCCGGGACACTCAACGTGCGCAGAATGGCCACACCCTGAAGGCAGAGAAGTGCGAGGAGAGAAACCCGCTCGGATTGGTGTAATAAGGCGGTGTGACTTCATGTAAAATGTTTATTTCCCAATATAAATTTGTAAATTCGATGAAAAAATATGCACTTTTCTTGATTGGTGTGTTTGAGTACCTATAATAAAATTGATAACGTCAACCTAATGCTTTTCTACAAGCTTCAAGATGCTATTTCTGTGATAATCTTCCGAAACCATTTCTGACTTTTACCTACGATGTCCTTTCCTAACCGAGCACGTGAACAAATGAAGAAGAAGAATCCTGTTTGGATTGCTTATCTCCTTCAACTGTGGTTTTTAACCGCCTCAACGGATATAAAAGTGCTTCCAGCCAAGACGAAACCAGTCATCAAAGCGATGCGGCTTCCACTCGCCTTCCTCTGCCTCTGGGCGCTCATCAGTTCTACAACGGCATTCCCGATCCAAGACGACGAGTTCGAAGTCGATTCAAACTTAATCCAGGACATCGACAAACTTTCGCCGTTCCCCGCCGATCCCGATGAGTTCTTCAAAATGGTGAACTTCTCTTATAAGCCACTGGAGCTCATTTTCGGAGGTCAGCCAGCTCGTCTTGGCCAGTTTCCTCAGCAGGCGTTTTTTATTTACGAGAGTCGCAACAGAACCTACCACAAATGTGGCGCTACGCTAATTTCAACGACCCACGCTGTCACCGCCGGACACTGCACTTTTGATATGATCACTCCTGCTGATATTATGGTTGGATCCACAAACAGAAAAGATTATGGCCCGAACGCTCAGTGGAGAACCATCGAACGGGTTTACACGCATCTTGGTCACGACCCCAGCGTCCGTCCCGTCCGAGACGACATCGGGATTATTGAATTCAGTCCTGCGATCACTCTTAACGAAAATGTCCAGCTTGCTAAGATTGTCGCTGATGACTCACAGCTCCTCCAGTCCAGCAGTGCTTTTATCTCCGGCTTTGGAACCTACAAATGTAAGAGATTCTTAACCTCAACGGCTTACAATATTTTTTTCAAGTTCTTGGCGACCAGGCAATCAGTAGCCAGTACCTCCTATGGGCCGAGGTTCAACTTTTTAACTCGTCCTACTGCCAGCAGCGTTGGATAAACATTGATCCTCAGAAAAAGCAAATCTGCGCTGGAGCTAGTGGCAAGGGCATTGGAGTTGTAAGATCTAAACCATTCATATTTTTGATCTGAACGTTTTTTAGGGTGACAGCGGTGGACCAATTCAGGTGTCTTCTGACGGACAACTTTACCAAGTCGGCCTTTCTTCTTTTAGCACAGACAACAAAGAAGACCTTCAGCATAACCAGGATAAGCATCCGTCCGTATTCACTCGTCTCTCTTCTTACTGCCAGTTTATGGCTGACGCCACCAGTGGCGCCTTCCACTGTGGATAACATTTTGAAATAAATCTTAAGCTACAGTTTTCCAAACCTTTTTTTGCTTCACCAACTACATATGAGCCTTAAGATAGCAAAGCACCTGAAACCTTCCGAAATGCAGGAGTTTTTGATTTGACAAATTTGTATTGAAATTCAAATAAACTCCCATTACCGTAAAACCAGGTGAACATAAAAAGCCAATTGTCTTTTCTTACAAGGGGAGTGTCAAAGGTGACACATTCTGATCGGGCTGAAAATTTTCACACTGGTAGAGTTTGAGGGACTGATCAACGTGGCAATGTGGACCCCCATATTTGCGGTGCAAAATAAGCAAAAAGGCTTAAAACAACCGTTTTTGGTTTTCCCTCATCGATATATAACGATACTGAACAATAAAATGCAAGATTTGACTGGCCGAGTGGTCATGCCTCCCGGCTCCCATATTTTACTTTCGGGTTCGAATCCCCTCGGGAGACGACTTTTACCAATACGTTTGTCCAGTTCTTAATGTGTTACCTTTAACACTCTCCTTGTTAGTTTTCTAAAGAGTTTGAGCTTGTTCATATGCTTCAGGTCCATTCAGGTTTACTGGTAATCGGTTTCTACCGAATCAACTTGTTGTGGTTCCTCCTTTAAGCGTCGACGGATTTTCAGTGCGCCCGTTTGGCTTTCACCACAAAACTGGACTGCTTGTAAAAATCGATGCATCGATCAATTTTCAAGTTTAAAAACCTACAGAATAGGCCACAGTGCAAACGAGAGCAATAAAAGTAGCGGTTTACCGTCTCTTACTCCGCAATATCTTACTTACTTCGTCTCTTACTTAGTGCTTACAAGGGAATGACGCGAAGTGCCCCCCTCCGTTCGGGCTGAAATTTGGCACACATGTAGACCTATACGAGACTAGAAAAACCCCAAAATATTAGCTGCCCTAACGCGAACAGTGCAAAGTTAGGACCATTTAAAGTTAAGAATTTCGCGGTACTCAGGGTGTAGGCAGGATTGAACTGTCTACCGATATGTCTGTTTAGCACAGTCGGCAGTGGGGTAGATTGACAGTCTGGAGGTCGGGGGTTCGATGCCATGAGATGTTTTTGCTTTTTTTTGGTTTTTGTATTTGGTAGTAAAAGTCGTCCGCGAATTTCGTTTTTTCGGCGCATGCTCGAATCTCCAGGACGCGTTCTTCGCGTGCACTTTCGTGACCGTTTTTGACGCTTTGTCAGCGCCTTTTTGGAGGGTTTCGCGTGTGATTTTGAGGGTTTCTTGGACTAAAATGGCCTCTGTGAACGGCAGCAATATCGTGCGCATGCTCTCGCTTGTTCTCCCGCTTTCGGACGCTTCCGAAGGAATTTCTGCTGAGGAAATCCAACTTTTTGAGAACATAAAACGTTTAATTCATGGCGCGGATGAATCTAGGACTGGGGATAAGGGTGGCGCGCTTGTTTTGGGGACCGATGACAGCTACGAATCTGATACGGAATCAGATTCTGAGCACGAAATTGACCAGGACTCTGATTTTGCTCCCGCGTCGAAAAAGCGAAATTCGCGGACGACTTTTACTACCAAATACAAAAACCAAAAAAAAAGCAAAAACATCTTCTGGCATCGAACCCCCCACCTCCAGACTGTCAATCTACCCTACTACCGACTGTGCTAAACAGACATATCAGTAGAAAGTTCAATCCTGCCTACACCCTGAGTACCGCGAAATTCTCAACTTTACATGGCCCTAACTTTGCACTGTTCGCGTTAGGGCAGCTAATATTTTGGGGTTTTTCTAGTCTCATATAGGTCTACATGTGTGCCAAATTTCAGCCCGATCGGAGGGGGCACTTCGCGTCATTCCCTTGTTAGCTTAGTACTTACTTAACGTCTAACTTAGGTAATGCCCTTTTTCTCTAACTTAGCAAATACAACGTACTGATCATTGGCCTTGTTTGAATGTAACGACGTCAGTTTTTGATTGCACGATAGAACCAGGTGCACTTTCCTTGATCGGTGTGTTTTGAATGCCTCCGATAATGCCGTTAATCTTTATGATATGGAAACCTATAAAACTTTTAGCTCAGTAGCTACATAAGTTTTGTAATGTATCTTTGAAGAATTGAAAATGCATTTAAAATGCTTGTCGAGCTGACCATGACAGCAATCAACGATCATGCTGTGGTGTTCAAATAATAAACATTGTCAAATGAACCAACGCTTTTATAGAATAAGATATATAGAGCTTGATAACGAATTTTAAGTTGTAAATTCGGGGTCCTTATAGACTTCGTACATAAGCTATTAAAACGCATTTGTTCTGGCTCTCACTCAAGATGTCCTCGCTGATCCAGCTCTATCCAGCTAAAAATTATCCGCGCACGCAATCATTTGAACAGCTGATAATGATACCAACTCATCTCAGCGATGCGGCTTCTACTCGCCTTCATCTGCCTTTAAGCTGTCTCTCTGGTCCTACAACGGCCGTCCTGGTCGAGCATATCGAAAAACCTTCGCCGTTCTCCGCCGACCCGAATTTTTCGAAAAGGTAGAACTGGTTGTCAACTTTACTTCTGAACCTTCAGAGCTTGTTTTCGAAGGCCAACAAGCTCGCCCTGACCCGTCAGCAGGCGTTCTTTTCCTACCAGAGTCGCAACGAAGGCTGCTATATCTGCGGCGCTTCGCTTCTTTCCACAACCCGCTCTGTTACCACCGGCCACTGCACCCATAATTATGTTAGGATCCGCAAACATCAACTATCCAAGCGCTAACGGGCCAGTTGCTCTGCTAACTTTATCCAGTAGCTTGAATGTTCTTAGCTCATGCAGTAGTGGTATTCAATGCTGATACTTCCGCATTCTTGTCTCTAAAAATAACCGACTTTTGGCAAGTTCAAAATGGAATATTGCGTTGAACAGAGAGGAGCTCATCCCTCAAGGCTGTCGGCGCACCACGAAGCGTCGGGAGAGTTGGTCAGTAGAACCAGTCCAGACAGATCGTCTTGCAATCTTCGCGCTAAAATTCACATTTTTAATGATGTTTCAGGACTGTAGTCTTACTCTGAGACCCTCTTCCTTGACGCTAGGTACAGCCAAACTCTGTGCTTTGAGCAAAGATAGCAGACAAGGCGTCGGAGGAAAGGAACATCTTGGAGAAGGTGGGCATCTTGGAAGACTGGTAAGGTTGATGGTTGTCTTTGAAATGGGACGTTTTTAAAAGACCAATTTGTGTGAGATACCCGCCCTTCTCTAGTGACCACATTGATTACCACAGAACTCAGATCTAACAAAGAGCCATTTTAAATCTCATTTGGGGTTTCGCCCGTTTTTTACGTTTTAATAAAACAGAATATGACTTCCTTGCAAGTAGCCAAAGGACAGAAGTACATACGGCTTGTGCTTGTACATATTTTGCTTGTGTTTCAGATAAACTTTTCTTTTAAGCACTTTTTGGAAACTTGCACATTAGCACATTAATCCGCAAAAACCAAAGGAATCAACGTCAAAGTCAAGACTTCAAATTCAGATACTCAGTGGCTTGCAAGCACAACCTCAGTTGACCTGACTCCCTTCATCAAACCTTTAATTCCCATGTCCCTGTTTGTAGCGTTGTTGTTCATATAACTAACTTCAATACTTCCATAAAGAGTGTCCATGCAAACGTTTTTTTTGTTAACCGATTTTTTAAGCGTTCGGTCAAAGCAAATGGTGTTAAAATTGAGCAGAAAGTCATAACTACAATGCATTTTTGGTAGGTTGGCGCATTGAGCTTTTAAAAAATTCACAACGAAATCAGACTTTCGGTCCTTTTCAAGCAGAACCAGTTCTTTATATCACTTTGGCTGCATGGAATCCACAAGCGCTTCTCTGGTACTGCTGTCGTTTGTGGTAAATGGGTTTTGAAATTGAAACGCTTTCCATTCATGGAAGATATTATAAGATCAGTGACTTTTTTGGTGTGCCTGATATTCTAAATTTGGTCTTAGGTGCCTCGAGAGATGAACGGCATGAAATTTTAATAGACTTGGCGATTTGGCAAAATTTCTTTCACGTTAGATATTTCCATCTGCATGTTCGAAAAATCTTGGAAATAGCTGTGCGAAGTCGAAGTAAGCAGCCGTCTACAATGCTAGTATTTTCAATGACTCCCTTTCCAGAAAAGATTGGTGCAAGCGTAGAACGATCCCAATAAAAGAAGATAATTCTCCAAGCTGAGTTGATTGAATGGGAATGGAAGTCCCTGGAAGCAGATCTGCTCGACAAAATGTATACGGACAGAATCCATTGGGAAAAGCGACCGATCACAAAAACACCGTAGTTGGGCGCGATAAGAATACCAAAATAGCAACTGAAAAAGTTAGCGGAGCAATGAGACTGACAAAATGCATGTTTGAAACGCGATAGGATGCCGTGTGAAGCTGCACTGCTTTTTCCCTGTGCAGCAATCGGAAAACTCTTCTGTTCGATCAACAAGTTAAAACAATTTTTATTGGGTCTAAGAACAGGGACATCCTTTCTTGGTGTAGGCGCACTTTTCAGCGTCGTTGAAGTGGTTCATGCAGTAGTGGTAGTCGATGCAGATCTTTCCGCACTCGTGTCTCTAAAACAGCTATAGCTCTCCTAATTTTTAAGACAAGCCTTACCTTGAGAGGGATGAGCGCTTAAGATCGATAGTTTCAGTTTTGGCGGTTTTGAAGGTCGAGAGACAGTCGCATCCCTGAAGGCGATCGGCGCAAAAAGGAGCGTTGTGAGACTTGGAGATGCAGTAGTACCAATCCAGGCAGATCGTCTTGCACTCTTCGCGCTGGAATAAAAAATTTCAATTATCGACTAGAACTGTAGTCGTAAGACTTGCTCCTTTAGTGTTATGGATAGCCAAGCTCTGGGCAAGAGCAAAGATGGCAAAGAAGGCAATGGTGGAGAAGAATGCGTTGGAGGAGGTGGACATCTTCGAAGACTGGAGTTGATTGGTGGTTTGGTCTAGGATTGGGACACTTTTATAACGCCAATTTGTATCAGATACATGCCTCTTTTTTAGTGACCACACTGATCATTACAGAACAAAGAACTGAAGGAAGCGATCAGGCAACCCGAATCTGAGTTTTGTATTTGTCCTTTTGATCAAAGCAAATACTGCTATTTCATAGTACCGAACCTTGATCTTGGCTTAGGCACGAGTCTTTTCTACTAGATCACTCATACCTAAGATAGCAGTGTACTCTAAGAAACCGCAAATCTTCACTTTCTTGTGCCTTTGCTCTTTTTATCAAAGCAAATGTTGCGATGTGACTGTTAAAGTGACTGTTATAGGGTGCCTCGTAAGGCAAACAGTTTGTTCTACAGCATAATATTCGGTCATCAGAAGCCACTCCTAGTCTGTGACTGTGCAAACATGACCAGTATTCAAAACCAATATTACAACGCTTAAATCAAGCCGACAGAATGACAAGTCATAATAATTAATGGTTCGATTAAGTCAAGGCATCGTTAAATAGATAATGATCAGAGGAAAGCTTCAGAGAGGACAGTCGCATCCCTGAAGGCGATCGGTGCACCACGAAGCGTCGGGAAAGTTGGCCATACAGTAGTACCAGTCCAGGCAGATCGTCTTGCACTCCTCACGCTGGAATTCAGGCTTTGAATTAGATTTTTTGAAGAGTAATCTTACCCACAGACCCGCGTCCTTGACGCTCCGAATAGCCAAGCTCTGGGCTAGAGCGAAGATAGCTAAGAATGCGATGGTGATGAAGAAGACGCGGGAGAAAGTGGACATCTTGGAAGGCTCCGGATCCGCTGATGGTTGAACCTTGGTTGACTGCTTTTATAAGGCACTCTGGCGCTGATCATCCACCATATGTAGATGATCACAAGAAAAATAAGACAACTTTATCTACTCTAAATTTGCCAGTTGCAGATAGCAGTAAGCACATGATACAAGTAGAAAGTCATTTAGCAGTAAGTAACGAACCATAAGACAGGAATGGTAAGATGATGGTCACATGATCCATTGACAATAGCAACTTTTTTTAGTTGAAGTCATTTTCTGCAAATTTTCTGCAACACTGAATGGGTCTGCAGATAGTGATGACGTAGAGATAAGAATTTGCAAAAGTGATTTAACAAAGAAAATAAGCAAAATTTGAAACAAAAATATGAGGTACTCGAAAAAGTGCACCACGAAGCGTCGGGAGAGTTGGCCATACAGTAGTACCAGTCCAGGCAGATCGTCTTGCACTCCTCACGCTAAAATTCAGGCTTTGAATTAGATTTTTTGAAGAGTAATCTTACCCACAGACCCGCTTCCTTGACGTTTCGAAAATATGAGGTACTCAAAAAGTGAGCTTTAGAGCTAAGCCAGCGTTATATTCATCAGAGCCTTATATCTACATTATCAGTTTCTGCAGACCTTTCCTGTAGTGTTGCAGAAAATTTGCAGACAAACGACTCCAACCAAAAAAACCCCGTCTTTATCAGAAGATCGTTGCCACTCACTATCACCTTTCTCTTTAGTCATTTACTGTTCAATCATACGGCCATTTCAGAAAACTCCATATCATTACGTACCGAAATTTGCCTAACAGCAAAGTTACAAAAAATAATAGCGTGATGTTCTGCTGCTTAGTGTTCTCTTCTCTTTTTTGAGTCAATTTCACTGTTAGCTAATTTTCAGTTTTTTGGTTAAATAGGAACTCACTTGTGGTTTGCTTTAAAACCTTTTTTAGATTTGCCACATACTTAAATTACGACTTTGCAGAAAATTGGACAGTGGGAGCATATTTAGTACAACGTGAGTCATATACACAGTGAATTTGGAAAGTGAGAGATTTTGAGAGCACAGTCGTACTTCTGGAGACGACCCTAGCACCACGAAGCGTTTGGAGAGTAGGGCATGCAGTAGTATCAGTCCAGGCAGATCGTCTTGCACTGTTCGCGCTAAAATTTTAAATACTTTAGCAACATAAACATCAGCTCACCCTGCTAGTCAATCAAGGTCAACATGACGGCCACCATGAAAATTAGCATTTTAGAGGAATACCCATATCAGAGAACGATGACCAGACCAAAGCTACACAAAATGGATCACGATTCTTTTGTATTCAAAGTTGACACAAAACAGGGTTTGGAGTGTTTTGTTCGACAAGTTACACGCTCGTGCTTCTCTGTTTGCTTTGAACTCATTAATTCAAATTTACATTTACATAAAACAAACTATCTGAACAAGTAACACATTGCCCCGACTACGAATTGATCATAAAGCGGTCTATTTAAAGCACAGTTAGCAGTCAACACTGTTCCTACCAATTTTTCCGATCAGATCTGATTCCATGGCCTCCCATTTAACGTTCGATTTTTGGAGAAATATCTCCTTTTATCAGAATTGTTCCACAAGTGCGCTGACTTGTTTTTAAAGGAAGGACTCGTTGATCGGGAGGCTATGAAGTTGCTGAAATTGAAGACGGAAGCTATGCGTCGAGTTCTTAAAGTCGTCTCAAAGACTATGTCAAGATTAATGAAATATCGAACGCGCAGGAGATCTTACAAAATCGCGTGCTTGTCAACTACAGAAATTTCATGCACTTCATCTCTTGTAACACCAAACATTAACTTCAAAACTTCGAACCGCCTGTCGACCTACTTGGGACTTGCAAAAACTAAAATTGACTCCGACTGAATCAAAAACATTATCTCGCGGAAGACGCTCAATTATATATATATAACGGCGCAGCAACCAAAGTTGTCAAAGATCTCAGAACGACTCTGGTGGATGGAAAGCGTCTCAATACTTCTGTTTGAAGTTCGCCACAAACGACGACGACATCAGGAAAGCGTTGCTCGATCTTCTTCAGCAAAGTCAATTTGAAGATTTGGCTTTCAATCAAAAAGACGAAAAATTCTTCAATGTCGTTTTAAATTTTTGGAAGGATAACTACTAATTTTTGGGGTTGGTATTTTAGCTTTTAGCTACCGTTGTCTTTTCACTCTTAACAGCGTTTTCTTTCTCAGAGAGCCTAAAAATCGCGTTGACACGGAAACCGTTTGTTTGAAGGCTAATTATGGGAATGTTGAAATTGGCTATACTAACAGCACCGCTACAAACATGGACACATAGATTGAAGATTTTATGAAAGGTGTTACAACGACCAACGTTTGACTTTACTAAAGTTAATATTGCTTTTGTCTGAGTTTTTATGTTTTGCTACCTTTCTACCTTTCTGAAGAGTAGCAGTTGCACTGCACCGTCTTGTTTGCTCAAAAGGCAACATGGATTTGTCTGAAACAGATAAAAACTACTGATTTCTGAGATGATGTCTGACTCGAGGGTTGTTTGCCAAGCCAAGAACTGTGCTGGTGTCCTTTGACTATTTGCTTTATTAGGTCTTTATCTAAAACTGACTGTCAGATTGCAACATTGGATTTGATATGAAGTGCGAAAACACGAGGGAGTAATCATTCTTTGGTCATTGGTTGGATGAGCGCTTTGTGATTTGAGTGATCCGACTAACAACTTTTGGTAGTCCCCTTGAACTCTAATACAATTTAGGGGACTCGATAGCTATAGTGTGGACGCAATGGAATCAGTGTGAACGCGAAGGGTGTAGTGTGAACATGAAAAAATCAGTTTGAGCGCGAAGAATGTAGTGTGGACGCTGGAAAATACCTATAGTCTACGCGCTGAAGGAGCCTGTCAGCGGGGATAGGAGGCTGGGAGCGACAGTTCCACAAAAAGCGGGGTGTGTAGGCTGGGACAGCTAGGCTTGACCGAATAAGTTGCCGCAGATTTTGGCAGTTCCGTCCAGTGGCGGTTCTTTTCAGTGGCGTTTCTGTCCGGTGACGATTTTGTCCGGAAATCGTCGCTCCCAGCCTGCTGTCTCAGCTCCCAAGAGCCTGCGGCGAAAAAACCACATTGAAAAATGTTCAAGACTGAGATGCTCCAGGAGGTGACCATCAACCTACTATCTCACTGTTTGAAAGGGGCAGCAGCCTCGAACCTACACGCCCCGCTCACTGGCTGTTGCATTTTACTGACTGAGTTATGGAAACTAGCACTCAGACAGACTACTATGGCCAACACTCAGGACGCCTCGCAGTGCGCTGTCCGCTTTCAGGGTTGCGACGGTCCTTTTTGAATCTCTCTGGCATTTTTAATTATTTGAATGTTTAAATCTCTCTTATCTACTGAACTATGTCTTACCTTAAACTCAAATTTCGAACTCCAGTGTTTTGTCTGAGGGGTTCATTTATGTAAAGAGCCTGAGCAAAAGTGTCTAAAAGCAAACACAGAAAGACACGCATATTTGCGACTGGTCGAAAAAATCTAGTTTCAAGATTTCTCCAAACTGAGCACAAAAGATCAAACGTGGAATGTTTCTTGTCAATTTGCGTGTTTATCTACTGTGTGAAAATGGCTCTTAAAGGGGCTCGTGAGACCACCAAAACAACTTCAGAATTTCTAACCGTCTGTCTACCGAACTGACCCTTTTAACAATCAAATTAGAGGTGAATTGGATTAAATGTATGACTTCAAGACAAACGCTCATTTTCAAAAGCTCATAAAGATGACCTTTTTGGGCTGTCAACCCTTAAAGTTTAAAAAATCTGAAACTTATGAATTTATAAGAGTTGTCACAGTGACTGGCACTCGTTGCTTCCCAACGAGTAATTTTTGCTGTTGACTCAAAACGAAAAATCAATCTGTCTGAAATAGAAAGACTGACTTCTACCTCACACAGAAATCTGCGTTTACACCAGAGATGTAAACCCGGAAAAATCTCTGAGTAACCCGACCCACTACCTGAACCGAACGCGGAGTTTCCGAGTTACCCGATCCGGATCCGAACCCAACCCGAACCTGGTCTCCCGTCCAAAAACACGCGTGAATATGACATTGCTTATAAAAACTCAAACCAAAAGGTCAAAAATGTAAGCATAAGCTGGTTCAATAAGCTAGTTGCACTTATTTCAGACCTTTAACGCACTCTTAATAACGTTTTGTGATAATACGACACGTAAAGAATCCTGTTAAAATCGCTTGTAATTAATTATCTGTATACAAAAAGCCCGACCTTTTCGGGTTACCCCATCCAATTCGGTAGTCAAACTCGAACCCGAAACTTTCGGGTAACCCGCTCCGAAAACCCGACCCAAAACATCCCTGGTTTACACAAACAAAATGTGCTGTTACTTTTAGGCTACCTTTGGTCTTCTTTCAAATCGATATTGAGAACTAGCAACATTCGCTTGGGTAGAAAGGGTCGAATACGAGTCAAGGAAAAGCATTTTTTTGCCACCTCCTTGTAAATCAAACAAATTCTTGAAATCCTTGTGCTGCCAACCCATAAAGTTCATTTTTAAAACAGATTGAATTTCTTTAAAGTATCTTACCCAGGCAACACTTAAGTAACCTCGACTAACAGACAACTTTTGAACTCTTAAAATAATATGTGATTTTCCATTGCCGCTCAAAAACACATTTTCAAAAATGTCTTTTCCTGTTCTTTTGTTGCGCCAGGTCTGAATGACTACCGATAGTTTGCATACAAAAATAGAACAAAAATGGGGTGTGTATTATAGGCGCCTATGCAAAGTGGAACAATGCGAAAAAGTGCGAAGATCTCAGGTTTCGAGGGCTTCCACGTTCAAACACAAATGTCGCGACCAGCGCCTTTGGCACTGGTTTGGCCAGTTACACGAAGCCCAGGAAATATTAAAAAAGGTAAAAATTTGTTGTAATAATTGTTTCCATGACTTTGGTCATGGAAACAATTATGGATCGGCATGCTTTAAAAATGTATCTTACGAATCAAACTTTAATTGCCGCAACACCTCCGTTCTCTGAAACCTCTTCACCTGTTACATTCGCCCGATCTTATCTTCGAATGTGCCTGCATTGTGTCTCCTCAAACTGTTAAACTTTTAAGAACTCTCTCCTTATCGAATCAATTTAACGTAAATTCGTAAAAGACATTTTTGCCCGCTGTGGAGTCCCATTCTCTAGCTACGACCGTTTTCTGTCGTGTATTAATGCATATATAGCGTCGCGTTGTTGCTAGCCTAATTTTGAGTACAACGTCTGCAATGCTAAGGTTAATAGTCGTCCTGAGACCATGTTTGCTCTATCACTCACGTCCTCCCGTACTTGTTCACAAGTTATTTTTCGCATTCATCCAACTACCCGCTAGTCACAGAAATTTCGCTGCTTCTTTTCTAATTAACGAGGCCGCGCGCGCTATTGCGCGACAATATTTTCTTTAGATCAGCATTGCTCGGCGCTTCGCGCCTCACAGATTCATATTTTGCAACAGCCTCGGCGCTACGCCTCGCTTGAACGATTTCTCTGCTAAAGGCGACCTTGACGCTTCGAATTCTACTAAAAGCGCGCTTGAAGCCTCAAAATTTTCACCGTTGCTCTTCGATCGCCGCTCGACACGGCGCGCGGAACCACGGAAATCGCGGCGGCGACGGCGAAATGCACGCAAACGCAAATGGCGCCGCGACCGTAACCCGCCCGCGTTCGACTAATCAGGCAACTCGCGCGTCTAGAAATTTCATGACGGACGGACAGACGGACGGACAGACGGTCTGGATCGTTCTCCTTTTTTTTCTAATAAAGGATTTTGTACTAGGAATGTGGAATGATCTTCCTGAGCCCGTTATTCGATCTAAGTCTGCTCGCTCTTTCAAAAGCAACTTTATGTTATGTGTGTAAATGTTTTGTCCAGTTGTCCAAGCACTACTCAAAAATTCAAGTTCCGTTGAAGCTTAATAAAAAATGTCTATAAATTCATAAAAATTAAATTTTAAATTAGTGTTTTTAAAATGTTGAAATTGTCTGAAAAGTCAAAAATCGAAAAAATTGACCTTTTTTAATTTTCAGGCAGTAGTCTCCGTCGTCATCACAGTGAACATTTTTATCTGTATCATGTGTATTAAAAATTGAATTAAAATAAATTAGCTTTATGAAAAAAGAAATTTTGAATTTTTTACATGTTTTTTGTGAAAACGCAATTTTTACTTTTTCAGAAAATGTATGGTTAAAATTTTAGACAATTTTGTGATGTTACATTTTAAAAACATTTTGCTTCAAAGTGACTTGAAACTTTGAAAAGCCACTTTAAAACTGGCCTTTGGCTAAACAATGAACCATTTCCCAAAATGTTTTCAAGTTTTTCATTTTAAAAAAACAAATTGATATTTTCATTTTAAAAGCGCTTTAACGACTTGCTTTAATTGTTGTGTTTTGACGCTTCACATTAACATCCAAAAGCCAAAAAATCGACTCATTTGGATTCAAAAGTGATTGTTTGAGTCTGCGTGGTTGAGACGAGTCAATTTACATGTTCACACTTTAGCACGTTGATTTTGAAAATCTGAGCCATAAAATTTGAACTTTGAAGTAAAACTAATTACGTCCCAAAAAGTGCACTGATCTTGGGTTTCTATGTCTTCCGCGTTTGAACAAAAATTTAGCAATCAAACGCATCTAGTAGATCATTTTTTGGGTCATTCCAACTTAGACTAATTATACTAAAAAAATTATTGTTAAATCCTCCGCGCCCGAGACGTGTCAATTTACATGTTTACACTTCTCTGATCTACAAAATCTAAACTTTAAAATACACGAACTACGTGCAAAGCACACCCTCCCCCTCCTCACCCCCATAATATCACGTTCCTCTTTTACCCACCCTCATCTCTCCAATCCCCTAGCACGTAACCAAAACGTTTGCATCCAAATCCTCTTTCCAACGAGCTTAGCTGATCCCCCTCACAGCTTTTTCTCTTCTCACCACTTGCAGAACATGAATAATTAGTGGCGACGGTTTACCGACGACGACGCCCAACCCACTCCTCCGGCCCCTCACGGCCGCACGCCCATTCATAAACGCTTCCGATTTCACTCATTTTGGAATTGTCTTTCTCTTCGCGTCACAGCGCCAACGCGCGCTCGTCATCCGAGCGTTGAATTACCTTTGTTTGGATTGAGGAGGGCTTCAAAAAAGTCACCGGAGCGTTTTTAACTTTGGACTTTTGGTTTGTAACCGTAGGTGTACTTTTTGTTAAAAGATTTAAAGAACTCGACAATTAGGGAGGTAGGTGTGTGGTAGACGGATGTGAGTCAGTTTACAAAATGTTAATTTTCAATAAATTTTTTTTTAATTTACAAAATAAAAAAAATTGAACAAAAGTTTGGTCGTTTGTAACGTTCCATTTCAAGTATTTTCTCATCAATATTGTTAACAAAAATTCTAAATTGTATCAGAATAACATTTAATTTACACCAGAGGCATGCTTTTGGTTAAAAACTCGAAATGCAAATTTTAAAATTTAAGTAAAAATTAAAACAAAGATTGGATTTGACTGAAAAGCCTGGATGCCCTTAACGAAACTAGATAGATCATTGAGATTTTTGCAGTTTTCAAACTTAAAAATTGATTTTTTTAAATTAAATAGAACTTTTATTGGTTTTTTGCGCGTGGACGACTTGGACTTTACTGCTCTGAAATTTTTCGCAGTTTTCAACATTTTTTAACGTAATTTTTTCGCATTTATCACATAAGAATGTTTATAAATAATGAAACCCGAAAATAGCTTTTTCCTTTCTCAAATGTCATTTTTCTATTCTCATCTTTCATGAGCATTTCCCGCCTGCATTTGCAAAACATTTCTAATAGCTTCTTAACCCTAAGACCCTGACGTGACCCTTTTTCAATCTATTTTGAGCTTTAACTTTTCAAAAGAATTCAAGAGCATTTTGACCTTTAACAGGACTATGCACTAGTCTACAAAATGCTCGACTATAGACGACAAATGGCATCATAGTTCCTCCTTTTGAGTAATAACTCGTGACTGTATTACCATTTTTTGTATTTTTGTGAGGCTTAGAGTGTAGGTCCAGATTCAATTATTTCACATGCTTGCCTGTGAGCCTTGAAATGTCATTAGCAATTGTGATAGATTGACTCTTGTTTGCTTTTATCCATGGCATCACGCAGTTTTGAAGCTCATAAAATTTCCATTTTGATTACGTTCTCAGTATCCTCGATAACGCGTTGAGAGGCTCCACCTACTCCAGGATTCCTTTCTTTTAGATCATGATTGTCTTTCGCGTCATTCTCGAAAATTCTGCGACTCTTTTAAACCAGTTTTCTGATTTTTTAGGTTAAGACACAATGCATTCCCTAACCACAGCTCTCCTCATGACTCTTCTCATCGCTGTGGTGTCGTCCTACCCCTTCTTGTGGCAGCCAGCAATGCCTGAGAATAGGTCTATAAGGCTGTATCCTCAGGTGCAGAGAGCTGGGATGTTCCATGTGGCTGGATTCAATGAGTAAGTCAAAAAATTTTTTTTAAGTTAACAAATTTTTTAGGTTGACACAAACAATTTTAAAAATCGTGGTTAGGAAATAAACTAACTTTTAAAAGGTTAAAATACCACAGAGCGTTAATTCTAACCCAAAAGCCCAAAATTAAAGCTAAAAATATTTAATGCCCAAAATTAAAAAAATCAAAAACGGTAAGAAAATTGTTTTTGAAGCTTCAAAATTAAACCACATTTTTTAAAATAGGTTAATCAAAACGTTCCCTGTTCATCACGTTCTTCACACCCTGCTCCGTTAATATTTTTCAATCTGCTTTCACAGAACGAACGCATTTACTTATCAACACGTCCACATTTTATTTTTGTGAGCCAAGCAGAGCTACAGCATAGTTACAAATGTGGCGTGAACTCAACCCTATAATTTCCTAATTCTGTTTGTCTGCACATGTAACAAAAAACAACATTTTAGGCGCGAAAAGAAGTCAAAAAGGAGCAGATGTCTCATCAATGCAGGCCTCTCACAAGGATGCGACATGTCCGATATCATCTTTGCTAATCAGCAGGTAAGAAAGAAAAGGAGATCTTAAAAATAGACAAATGTTTAGGCAAACAAGTTCTCGTCATTCGCTGGACCCGGAAAATGAGTGGAAATGGAACAATAGCCAGAAATAAAGATAGCTACCGTATCCTGAACAACGTGTTGTCGAAAGTGGTCTTTGTTGAATAAATATTTACATCTAAAGCTTCAAAAACACGGTATCATTAAAAAACGTTCAAACAACTGCTTTAAAAGTTATTTAAATATTTTTTTCATACTCACGTTCTTAATATGCAAAACCTGATTCTTAAGACTCAGCTTCATGTACATCAACCTCATTTTGATAAATGCTTTCCTGTACCTTGTAGCATCTACCATCCGTTGCTTGAAGCCTACTACAGACGTGATTAAGGCTCAAAAGACTCAAGGTCTCGAATTCCAAGGTCAACTGCCTACAGGCTCCTTTTTCTATCCAATCAATCAAAATTCTCAAATCCGTGGATCTAAGGCACATAGCCCTTAGCGGTAAAAATTCCAAGGTTCTTCTACAAATTGCTCCAAGGATGAAATTCCTTTTTTTCGCCAAAATTGGCCTTTATTCCGGCTTAATAGACAAACCTCTGTAAAAACTAAATTTGCTAAGCCTTAGAATAAATTCCAGTACCACCCAAACTGCGCTAGGCAACTTGTTGGTCACTACAGAAATTTCAAACAGCATTTAAAAACGAAATTGAAGAGTTTGTTTCTGGATGACGTAGAAAGTGCTTCAATAATTTAGGATTGGCACAAAGCTCGTTGCAGTCATTGGCGCCGTCTTCAAAGGTTACAGGTGAACTCCATTTCGTAAGATTCCTTGAGCAAAGAAAATTGTCAGATCTAATTGTTTTTTCTGGGTTTGCTCGTAGGCGTCCTTCCACAGAGAGGAATGGCTGTGGATGATGCGGTAATCTGGCTTTATGTCGCAATGAAGAAGCTGACAGACAGAGACTGCGAACTTGTAAAGGACGACGTCCATTTTCGAAATTTTGGAAAGCAGAGTACAGTGTTGAGTGGTTCATTTTTGTTTGAGTTTAGATAAAAAATGTTTACATGAAAAATGTGATAAAATTTGGGTTTAAGGATGACAACTAATTGACATAAGATAAGGTAATTCGACAGTGAAACCTCAAATTAAAGATACGCCATTTTAGCGTTTTAAGCAAAATGGACCTAAACTACATAAATCACAAAAATCACTTTGCTGCAAAAAATTTCAAATAAACCTTGAAATTCGTTAAATTTTTGGGTTCAGATAAGAAAATTGTGCCTTAAAAATCAGATGCAAAATTAAAATGAAATTCGGATTTAAGAACGACTGTAAAAATGTGGTTTTTTTAATTCAAGAAAAATCCCTTTAACGTTTGAAGACGTTCAAAAATAAAATTAAAACAAAAAATTAATTAAAATTAATTAATTGCCAATTAATAATTAATACTAAAAATTGTCTTAACGTTTGTACGCACTTTGAAATTACTATTGTTACTAGAATTTACTAAGATTCATACAAAAATTAGAATTTAAAATTGTAAACTAAACAAGAAACAAATTGCAGTTTGTAACCGCTGTCGGACAAAACAGCCAAAAAAACAGCCTTTTGGCGCATTCATTTTGGCTCTTCTGTCCGGGAACCGTTTGTAAGGGTCCTTTTTAAGTAGCAGACTAAAATGTGAAAAAATCAGAGCAAGAATAAATTTTAAAACATGAATGAAAACCATTAATTAGTTGATTTTGACATTTTTACGTTCGCCCCTGTTAGAATAAGCTAGTGTTTTCAGGTCACACCAAACTGCTCGTGATCGTCAGCTGATCAAGTCAATTCAGAATCGTTTTCGTAAGTCAACTTTTGCGCGGTGTGGAATTGATTTCCCAAGCTACCCAGAAGCCCTCAGAAATCTGGAGATCTCTTCTGTTGAACGCCGGCGCCCACGCTGACTTTTGTCTTTTCCGTGTTTTCCGGACAAGTCGTTTGTTCACGGTCTTCCTCGACCCTCTCTTCTCGATCTTGAGCTCTGTACGGAATCCTTTCCGTCAAAAGGAGAAGTAAACGTTTCCACAACTATTTCTAATCTAGTATCGTGCCCCTATGGAATTCGCTGCTAGAATCCATCGTCGGTGAGGTTATGGCTTTCTCAATATTTTGTGCTATGTTGTTATGAAAACGTTTTTTACCTTTTTTGAAACTAAGAACGGGTGCCTGAGAGTCTTAAATTTGTTCTGAAAACACGATAATAATTTATGCTTCACTTTTTGATTTTTGTCACTATATGTACAAGTACTCAAATCAGAGGTTCCTCGGAGCTCTTCTTATTACTGTCAGTAATCAACAGCTTGTTCTTGGTCGCTTGTGACACAGTTTTGTTCTTCGCCTCATGGATCGTGTCAGGCAAAGCCACAAATTTGGTCTCTGGGAGGAAAAGGGCAGCCATAAGAGCGGCCAAAGCTGCAGTGATCGCTGCTCCACAGTAGGGAAGTGGGTGCCAGTATTTCTAAAACCAATTTAAACAAAAGGTTTAAAGATAGGTATTACCTTGAGGTAGATCATCTGAGGCGCCAGCACACTGCCTAACAGAGAAGTAGTACTGAAGGTGCTAAGGGCGATAGCCCGGATTACGGTAGGGAAGAGCTCAGTTGTGTAGAGCTTGTAGGCGATCCAGACCAGGGAGGATTCAACTACGTAGCCTGCCAAAGCCAAGGCAGTTCCGGCAACGTGGAACAGTTCTCGATTATTAATCAAATCCACAAAGAACATAGCCGTGAAACAGATGCAAACAAACGCTAAAATAGTTCTTTTTCGAGTGTGACTATTTTAGGAGTTGACTCACTCTGTGTGCTAACCATAAGCGTCTTTCTTCCAAACCTAGTAGACCCGTTTTCTAAGAGAACAGCTGCAAAGGGAGTCCAGAGTCTCAAGGCTCCCATTAGAGACACATTCATTAAGGGGTTGCCGGACTGAATTAGGAAATAAGAAGTTTGAAAAATTTTGGGAGGCTCACCAAGTCTTGAATATTGTAAAACATGACAGAGCCGATGATGTTCATGGCGATACCACACAGGATCTGGGAGATAGCGTAGAGAGTCAACTTCTTGTTGGCGAAGAGGTGGACAACGGTGTAGTGCTTCTTCTTCTTGGGACTGAAATTTAAAGTTTGAGGGTCTCATTTAGAAGTTAAAAGTTGAATAAGCAAATTTTGAAGCTTAAAAATATTAAATCGCCAATTGGCTTTAAAAAAATAATAATTAAAAAATTAAACAAAAATTCAAAAAAAATTTTGAAAAAATTTTACTTAAGTCGGAACTATCTATGTAGCTTCTAAATGCACGAAAAATTTTTTATGGTTAATTAAGTGTGAAAATACAGATTCATTTTTGATTACTTTTAGCTTTAAAATGTGAAAATTATTTCAAAAATTCAAAATATCAACAAAAAATCTTGCTTCAAAATTTTACTGAAGATCTGCAAACCAACAAAGTAATAAATAATTAAAATTTAAAATTTTAGCTTAAAAATCAGCTTAAAATTTTCAACGGGACTAATTAAATCACTTAAAATGACTAATGGTATTTTATAAAATTGACGGTTTAAAAAATTCAGATTTATTTTTAAAACGTAAAATTAGGCTTTAAAATTACAGAGTGACAGAAAAAATACTCCCCGCTGAACCAGACAGGAGTAATGTGTCTGGTTGAGGAGGGAGGTGTCTGGGAGAAATTATTTTGATGCGTCGGAGACCGTGAAATCGGTCGTTTGGATCGATCCACGCCTTCTCAAAAAATGCCGCTTTTTCCGCGATTCTCCATGAAGTTTGAACAATGATGAGCGAAAACAGGCGAAACACAGGCGGTAACGCGGCACTTCCACGGCGAATCCTTTATAAAATAAAGGAGAACGATCCAGACGTGTCCGTCCGTCACGAAATTTCTAGATCTTTGATTGAACAAACGCGGGTTACGATAGCGGCGCCATTTGCGTTTGCGTGCATTTCGCCGTCACCGCCGCGAGTTTCGTGGTTTCGAGCCAATTTTGAGGCTTCAAGCGCGCTTTTGGTAGAATTCAAAGCCAAGGTCGCCTTTAGCCGAGAAATTGTTTAAACGAGGCGTGTAGCGCCAAGACTGTTGCAACATAGAAATCTGTGAGACGCGAAGCGCCGAAAAATGCTGAAAAATGAAAAAAGTGAAAAATTTTATTTGCGTGAAAAAAGCTATTTTGCGTGAAAAAAGACAAGATTTGAGCGCTTGTTTGCGTTCCCTCTTGAATTTTCGACCAACCAATCTGACGACAAATTATTCCTTACAGACAGCTCCCCTCTCAAAGAGACACATTCCTTCTGTCTGATTCCGCAGTGGGTACGTTTTTTTATTTCTTCATACAGCAAAACTTCTCAAAAAAGATAACTTATTTAAGCTTCAAAATATGAATGAAGACTCGCAATCCAAAAAAACTGATAAATAATTGCAAATTCGTTTCACAATAATTAAAAAAAAACCAAAAAATCAGATTAACATTTTCAAAAACATCTACAGCCCTTTAAAATTGTCAAAAATTTTAATTTTCGCGCAACGTTTTAATTCTTTCGCTTTTTGCAATTTTCCTGAGAGCCAAAATAGCTAAACATTTGTTAAACAACCAGCATAATCAAAATATCCTAAATGTTTTGAACAAACTAAATTTAGAGAAAATTGCTAAAAAGTAGTTATTACTACGTCAATAAAAAAGCCGTTTTTGAAAACTTTGGCTGAAACTGTAGGAGGCAAAAATTTAATTTAATAATGCCGATTCCGTGAAATTTCTTACAAAATTTGGGCAAAAATGACTGCTTCAAAATTTAATTTTTAGGGGGAGGGAAGGTGAGAAGTGGGTAATCGACAGGAGAAAGACAGAAAGGTTCCACAGGAAAAGATGTGATGTGATGGTTTGACCGACCGGTCCGATGTTTATGGTTCTGTTGGAAATGACGGGCTTCTGTGGACGTGAGTGTCTGGGAATGGGTTTTGTTGTCTGGAACGGGATTTCGTGAGGTGAGATGATTACAGGAAAGTGAGATGGCTACAGGAAAGTGTTTGGGCTGTATTTGAAGATTGAAAAGAGAAAAATGGCCAAAACGACGGTGGCCGAAGGCCACCCTAGGCGAAGAGCCGACGTAGTCGGCGATTCGGCTAGTAGTTATTACTACGTCAATAAAAAAGCCGTTTTTGAAAACTTTGGCTGAAACTGTAGGAGGCAAAAATTTAATTTAATAATGCCGATTCCGTGAAATTTCTTACAAAATTAGGGCAAAAATAACTGCAAAGCTTCAAAATTTAATTTTCGAAGTTTACATAATTCAAAAATAAATTAAAACATTTAATTTTAAAATAAAATAGAAATAGAAAAGTGTTTGATTCAAGAATCGGTTAAAGATATGGTGATCAAAAAACTTCAAAAAATTGATTTTTTTGGTTTTTTGTAATTTTTTGTGTAAGCGAAAATCCAACTCACATAGCAGCATTATTCTGGATCTGCAGCTGCATCATATCCCTTGCGTCAAAGTACATTCCCTTGATATTATTAAACCGGGCAATCCTATTAATCGAGGCTGCAGCTTTTGCGTATTTTCCTCTTTGGATAAGGAATCTTGGGCTTTCTTGTAGGAAGAACATGGCGATCAGGGCTGGAACGCCAACACAGTTCATAACCAGAAGATGAGTCCTCCAGTTTCCCGTCAGATAGGCACTGATTCCAGCTAGCTAAAAAACCTCGAATTTCGCGAATGAAGACTCAAAGACAGGCCTACAATATAACCAACGGACCACTGAAAAGCAAAGCCTTGGATCATCCTGTATTTCGAGTTGACGCTTTCGACCATTAGAGCGAATGACGATCCAAAGTAGACTGGTCCAGCAATGCTTGACAAGACAGTAATGGCTATGTAGAATTCCCAGCTAAAATCCTATTTTGAGAAAGCCAAAAAAGGATTTGATGCTTACCTAGGCGTGAAGCTCTGAGCAAAGCCACAAAACAGATTTATCCCAAAACCAGCAATCACCAGCCATTTTCTCCCAAAGTAGTCGCTAAAATGGCCAGCTATAGAGTATCCTATCATTGTTGCAAAGGGCAAAAACGACGCCACGCTGGATCTCACATAGTCTGGAGCACAGACCCACTCGTACTCTTCGTACATGCTGTACCAAGCGTTCGTGGTGGTTAGGTTTGAGCAGCTTTTGACCATGAAACACGCTTGGGTGGAGTTTGTGCTGATCTCGTCGGCGGTGATGGTAAAGATGTTATTCTACAAAGAAAAAAAGTTGAAAAGGGAAAATTTTGTTGAAGGACACCTGGTCATGACAATGATAGTCAGGCTTTAGACCTCCAAGGCTAAAGAAGCCAGCGGCTGAGTTTGCAGCCATTGGAAAGCAGGCCCATTGGACGGTGAGGAAAATGAAGAGCTAAAAAATCAAAATATCAAAAAAAACGTTTCCTTCGAGTGAGAACTTCTAAAAGTAAAGACGATCTTCAACCAAAAATTAATGCTTATCAATAGGTTTAATTAAAGAAAAAGTCAGGTATTTAATTAGCCCAAAATGCAAATGTTTGAAAAATTCCAAAAAATTGAATCCTTTATTAAATAAAGGAGAACGATCCAGACGTGTCCGTCCGTCCGTCCGTCCGTGCGTCCGTGTGTCACGAAATTAAATTAAATTAGTGCCGCAAACGCCAAATTGGTCACAGTTGCGGGTGTTTTTGGGCTCAATCGAATATGCGCAAAATTTAGAACCGAATAATATATAATTTGCAGTATTTCGAAAAGATTTATGAAACTGCGAAATCGGTGCGCTCACGTCTCTTAGGAGGCGCGAAGCGCCGACTCAGAACCTATTTTGAAACTGAAACCTCGCGCAATAGCGCGCGCGGCCCCGTTGATTTTCTTAATAATTAAAAAAACAAAGACAACATTCTGCCAAAAATAGTAAAAATCTAAATTTAAAACATTTGACTCAACGTAAAAAAACGTGAAAATACGAGAAATTTAACGGGATTCATTAAATTGATCGCAAATTTTCAATCTTAAAACGTTATAAAATTTTTGTCAAAATTACCAACCTAAATACTAGCTGAAAAAGCTAATTTTTATCTTGCTATAGATAATAATAGTCGAAAAACAAATAACAATGTGTGAATGAGATCAACATCGAAAGCCAAAAAAATAGTACGTTTACTAAATTTTTACTTCAATCCAACACTGAGACACAAAAAACGCCTTAAAACATGAAACTAATAAAATGGTACGTAAAAGGCTGTTCTGCAGCTTAAAACATCGTCAAGTAAGGTGTTACGTACACCAATACAGAAATAAATATCAACGAAAAATCTTGCTTCAAAATTTGAGTATCTCGAACCAAAGTAATAAATAATTAAAATTCAAAATTTTAGCTTAAAAATCAGCTTAAAATTTTCAAAAGGACTAATTAAATCACTTAAAATGACTAATGGTATTTTATAAAATTGACGGTTTAAAAAATTCAGATTTATTTTTAAAACGTAAAATTAGGCTTTAAAATTACAGAGTGACAGAAAAAATACTCCCCGCTGAACCAGACAGGAGTAATGTGTCTGGTTGAGGGGGAGGTTTCTGGGAGAAATTATTTTGATGCGTCGGAGACCGTGAAATCGGTCGTTTGGATCGATCCACGCCTTCTCAAAAAATGCCGCTTTTTTCCGCAATTTTCCGTGAAATTCGGACGATGATGGGCGGAAACACAGGCGATAACGCGGCACTTCCACGGCGAATCCCAAATGATTGAAAAGCTGTTCCGCAGGAGTTCATAGGTGAATGGATCTCAGAATTTCTGCCGTGCATAAAATATTTCGGAATTTTAAAAAGTTTAAGAGAGACAAAAAATTTTTGTGTAAAATTCAGGTCTGCAAAAAACCCAAAATAAGCAAGAAAAAAAGATTCAATTTGAAGTTGTCCAGTAGTTAAAATCTGAAAATGTGAAGACGAAATTCAATCAAAAAAATAAGTGAAAATACGTGAAAAAATTTGACTTACATTTACCTCGAAAATAAAATTCTATCAAGCTAAACGTAAAATCACCAATTTAAGCTTGACTGTTAGATTTTTTAATATTGAAAATTCTATACATTTTTTCGAAATTATTAATGTACATAAATACTATTAAGATGAAATTAATTTACATATTACACGTATTCATGATATTTAAAGGTTAAGATAAATTTTGTGAATGAGATAAATATTGAAAGGCGAAAATTAAGAAATTAAGAAAAGTAACTACAATTTTATTTAAATCGAAACTTTCACGCACAAAAAAATACAGGGTGTCCCGAAAAAGTCACCCAGAAAGTTCGAGGCTTCATTTTCAACTTTTCGAAGCAGACAAAAGTTTATTTTGTATTAAAAAAGGGAAATGTGGGAATGGGCATTGAAATTTGCTCTCGAATGGTCATGTTTTCTTGGAAAGGAGCATAGGACGAGCAGGGTAGCGGAGGATTTAATTAGTTTTGCCGTGGACTTTAAGAATCATTTATAAGCGCTCATGACCTTGAGCGGACGGAAAGGAACTTAAAGGATGGAACAGGCGCTGGGAAGAAAGCTTCGCTTTTGACTGGTTCTAGGCCTATCTGAAGCTAAAAGCAGCAGCGGGCACATGGGTGACCTATTGGCTCCTTGAACTGTACGCAGGAGCGTGGAAAGCGCTTCGCAGCTCCGGAAAAGATGCTCGGCCCTCCGGGCCTTCGAATATCGCTCCCAATATCACAAAAGAGAAGTCGCTTTGCGCCATCCTCAGTGGCTTCGCCACCTCGAGTGAGCAAGGGCAGCAATGATGACTCCTGAAGCTCCTGGGTGAGCGACGTTTCCTATGGGTAGTGTGGAGACAGAGTCCGGCTCTCCCCGAGCGTCCTCCTTTTAAGGAACGCTCCAGACATTACCCCTGTCTGCAGACCCTAATTTCGTCTGTCAGGCACTTGCACTTTGTCTTATTTTCAACTTTCGCTTGGCTGTAAAGCGGTCGGTGAAAAGCAAAATCCGCTCGAAATGAAACTGTCTGGGTGACTTTGGGTCACTCTGTATCCTTGAAAACATTAAAATTATAAATAAAGCTTGCACAAAAGTTTCTCAAAATTTTAACTCTGTTACTGTCGTTGAAATGCTCATTTTCGTTCCGACAAAAATATATCAAATTCTTATTTAAAAAATTACACAGAAACAAAAATTTTTTGCGTAAAATTCAGGTTCCAAAAACGAAAAATGAACAAAAAAATGAATTAATTTGAAGTTGCCCAGTAGTTCAAATCTGAAAAAGTAAAGACGACGTTTAATCAAAAAAAATTCCAACTTTAAAAATTTAAATTTATCGGAAAATATAAAAAATTTTAGCTCCTTTTTTTGAATTCTATTGCTATTAATATGCTATGCTATTAAGGTAAAATCAATTTACATATTGCACGCATCCATGACATTCAAAAATTAAAACGAATTTTGTAAATGCGACAAACATTTGAAGCCCAAAATATCAAGTAAAGTAAGTTACTAGAATTTCATCTAAATAGAAACCGCGAGACAACTTCTATGAAAAAAACTTTGCAAACTCATTTAAGCTCATTCAAAACTTCTCAAGACATGAAAATTTTTCATTGTAGTGAAAATTCTCATTTTTGCACGAAAATCTATTAAATCCTAATTTTAAAACTTCAAATTTCAAAGGAAATCTCTGAATTATTTTACCTTATCAAGATAAAACGACATGTAAAAATTTTTCTACCGTTTACCGTCGTTTTACTTCTTAAAATTTGTATTTATTCATGCAATAAGAAGATAAAAAAATTCTTAATAATCCATGTCCGTTCTTTAAAAAACGAAGAATTATAAATTTTTTGCAACATCCCCTCGATTAAATGAAGGAGAACGATCTAAAGGAGTCCGTTCGTCTGTCCGTCCCTCCGTCTGTCCGTCTGTCCGTCTGTGTGTTACGTCTTCGAAACGATGTCCCTGATTGGGCGAACGCGGGTTTCGGCAGCGGCGCTATTTGCGTTTGCATTTTTCCATCGCATCGGACCGGTCGGTTTTGCGACCGCGGCGGCGTTAAAATCAGAGTCGCAAACGACGAATTGGCAACGGTTGTGGGCGTTTTTATGCTCAACAGACTATGCACAAAAATTTTAACCGAATAATGTGTGATTTGCGCTATTTGCAGAAAATCATAGTCTCTCTAGGCGATCTAGCGTCGAGTCAAAGTGACCACGCTCCTTGGAGGCGCGGAGCGCCGACTGAACTTATTTTGAAGCTGAAACCTCGCGCAATAGCGCACGCGGCCACGTTGATGTAAAAAACTGTCATCATTCAACTTCTTTTGAAATTTTTCTCAAGATTTCAAGTCAGGATTTACGTTCACCAATACAAAAAAATTTTCCTTATCATCTTTTTACGGTAGCTCTGATATTCTAGGTACAAAGTACACAAAATAAATAAATACCCCACAAAAACAAGTGAGTGGTCAGCTCTATCTTATTATGTCCGTTTCATCACAACACAGATAATCCTGTTTTTGTCTGTTTTCTCTGTTCTTGCAAAACACAATAATTCAATTTAAACCAAAAACTACAAAATGCACGCGCTCCTTAACATACGACTTTGTCCTCTCATTCAAAAAGTTCTCCGATTGACAACACTGATAAGCAGGTGCGAACAAACCAAAAACCGAGGTCAGGTGTACCAATCCATCAAAAGCTGTAAAATCATGTGAATTTCATGTTTGAACAGTGGGGAATGGTTTCAAACCGGACCCGAGATAAGATTTTGATGGGCAGAGCTGTTTGCTTTTTGGGGTACGGAGGGTTTAGGATAGCAAGGTGCAGGCTGTGTATGGACGTGCAAATCAGGATAACGTTAAATCAAGCCTATTTTGCTCTTGTGGATTATGATTGAACTATGACATCAATGACACCCAAAAACCCCTCAATTTTTTAAACTTAAAAACCCCAAATTCCTGAAAGCTTACCTGATACCTCCCATAGCTCTTAATCGCCTTGAAGACCTGATCCAAATTCCTATACTCCACCGGGGCGACATCAGAACTCGCCCCCGCAGTCGATGACGCCGACGACCCCTCCGTGGAGTCCACAATCAGCACTTCCTCTATCGACGACGACGTATCCGACATCTCAGGTTTGAAAATCGCCCAAGCGGAACCTGTAGCAATCATCGTTCCTTACAAGGTAAGGCGGCCTCTTATGTAGACATTCCTACGCACAGTTTACTCGAAGCTCCACCCATGATGGGTCCACCGGGGTGGACGAGTCAGTCAAAACAGTCGAAACGCCGCGAATTAACACGCCAGATTGAATTATAATCGTTAATTATCTGATGCAATAAGCCGATTTCCGCCGGTCAGATGGGTCTAAAACTGATAAGAACGCCGTCGTGGTCACTATAAGCTCTCTTAACGGGTCTGACGGGCCTACGCACTCGTGATGGGTCACGTTCAATCCTAAAAACGGCGTCACAACTTCCTACACCCTTTGTCCACTCTAATTTAATTAGAGTCGACCCAGGTCGCCGAAAGACGGGTTTTACGCAAGTGGAAAGAAGACATGAGCGCAACATGAGCGCTGCTGTGTTCCTAAGATTCATAGCACTAATAACAAAAGGAAGTCCAAGATATGATCGACAAGGGCGTAAAATTTGACGCGCAATTGGAGGGCTCAGGTGATTCTCGAGCCAGATAAGGTCACGGCGGCTTGGGAAGACGCGTTGGGAAGAGAGCGTGTTCTCCCCCAATGGGAAAAGAGTCCAAAACGTCTGTTGTGGCGTTATCTTATCTCAAAAATGGGGAAAGTCATAACTATGCGCTTGCTGAGATGTGCACTATTGTGAACTCCATAGATAGCACTTTTTTCAAAAGGTAATTAAACGGCTATTTTGGATTTGGCGGTAGGGTTGAGAAAGGGAATGTGGTGTCGGCGGTTTTTGCGATGATAAGGAAAATTCGATTTATTGGCGGTAGATTGATTTTCACAATTACCCAAAAAACACTAGAATTCAAAAATACATAGTGTTAACATGCTGTTCTCCAAAAATTCACATCTCATCTCAGCATTTCACTAAAAAAAATTTTGTTTGGTAAATCAAAAATTGATTTGAACCGAAACCGGAAATACGATGAGTACATTCACTGTAACAAAAGGTCAACTTTTTAAGGAACGGATTAAAACGTTAAAACCGGATTAAAATTAGTGACCTCTCGCTGACCAAGGATGATGACTCAAATTCAGGTTTCAACGAAAGTGATCTAAATAGGAAAATAAACGACACAAGGATGATGACCCAAACTGAACAATGGGAATGATCCAAATGCAGGTTTGAAATTTAATAAAAAATTTTAAAAGTTGAAAAAAATTTAAAAATTGCAAATGAGTACTTCTCAACTGCAGTTGTATCCGTCTGGAACTCGCTTCCCAGTGCCAAAGTCCAAGCCAAGAATACATCTGTATTTAAGCGACGACTCAGACAATATATTTCCTAAGTGTTTAAATCAACTCTTCCGGTCCGTTTATGTTGGGATGGGAAACTGACATACGCACTTTTATTGTTATGTTACGAATGATACCTATCCGTGTGATATAGGATGTTCAAGCGAAAACTGAATTGAATTGTACATTTTTTTGTATTTTGATTGAAGAAATTAGAAATTTCTAGAAATTTCCTGACGTGCACACACGGGCAAGCCTGGATCGTTCTCCTTTATATTATAAAGGATTTACTCTAAAAAGAATTAACTATTCAATTAACTAATTAGCCAAAACCGCGAAAAAATGTTGGTGCCGGGTGGGAGTCAAACCAGCGTCAACATGTTGGGAGAGTACTGTCATCGACACGATGTTGTAATATCTCTTTCCCCTCCGCTCTTGCATATCTCAAACCATTTTTCAAACATAAAGTCAGTGTTCCCACAGTCGCGTCCGCAACAAGTACGGTAGGACAAAACGTAAAAAAAAAATCTTCCGGCTTCTCTGAAAAGACCGAAAAAAGTGAAAAATACTCCTTGCAAAGCGTATAATCCATATAATTTGAAAATATGCACCCTTCCATAACTATGAGATCCGTATCAACAGTTCGGCTACAGATTTTGAAAAAATTAAAAGTTTTTTATTTTTAAGCACAATTTTTGCGTTTTCAAGAACGGAGAATGCCAACAAAACAAAAAATTGGTTTTAAAGGCGCCTTTAAGTGGTCAACCTGATCTTATGGAAATCACGTGTAAGGCAAAACTTGAAAGAAAAAGCATAAGGTAAAATCGGCTCACGAAGTGTCAAGCCCCGTACGCCCAGCTGAACAAGCGCCGTTTTGGTCTGACTTACAGGGTGGCGCAAAAAGAAACAGCGCGCTTATCTCGGAGCCATTGCATTTTTTAAGCATACAATGTTAAGATGAGATGTGCAACTGGTGATTCCGCGTCGAATGAGCTATAGCATGCTCTTGTCGGGTCTAACGTTGTGCACTAATAGCCAAATGTCTGGAAAAACTGTTAAGAAAGTGCGGTCAATTTTGGGAAGCTCGTAACTCGACGCTGATCTATCCAAGTTGACCGTTTTTGGGTGCAATCGATAGAGGAAATCGAGAACAACTTTTCGAAGAAAATCTGGCGAAAACAAAAATTGTCAAAAAACAAAATTTTGCCTTGGTCCTACCTTACCTTCGTTCTTGACCGAACCAGACAAGTCTGAAAAATGTATGGTGGCCAACCGTCCTTTTCCAGACATAGCCCACATCCAATTTCAAGGTTACAAAAACGGCGTTTTTGCAATGAAATTAATTTTTGTTTTCGCCAGATTTTCTTCGAAAAGTTGCTCTCGATTTCCTCTATCGATTGCACCCAAAAACGGTCAACTTCGATTGATCAGCGTCGAGTTACGAGCTTCCCAAAATTGACCTCACTTTCTTAACAGTTTTTCCAGACAATTGGCTATAAGTGCACAACGTTAGACTCGACAGGAGCGTGCTATAGCTCATTCGGCGCGGAATCGCCAGTTGCACATTTCATCTTAACATTGTATGCTTCAAAAATGCAATGGCTCCGAGATAAGCGCGCTGTTTTTTTTGCGCTATTCTGTAATCGCAACGACACAAATCTGAGTCACTTTCAATCTTCATCTGTCACTCTAGAAACCTATAGTGCTGTAGTCAACATTTGTGAGCTATCAATACATATTTATGTCACAATGATACATTCGGACATCGAACAAATACCATCAGGTAAGATTAACAGCTTATGCAGTTCTTCACTCATGCTTCACATCAATTTCCATCTCCTTGGCTTGTTCCACAGCAGGTGGCGCATACGGAGCTTCAACGGCCAACTTTCCATCCATGTACTTGCACGTGATCGCTAAAATGAGACTTCTTAAACCTATTTTAGTCCCTAAGAATCATACCTTTAGGCTCAACCCCTTCAGGGATCGTAACAGTGCAGTTATAGCGAGCCTTCATCTCATCACTGTCATTTCGAGCCTCAATCGTGAGCTCTCCGTTCTTAGTGATGACGTTCACTTCTTCAGGCTTGAACTTACGAACGTCAAATTCCAGCTTAAACTTCTTGACGCCTCCTTCTTCCACAATCGAGTCCAAACGAAAAGGGTCGTAATAAAGAGGCGAGCGAGAGCGGGAGCCACAACGAATATGGGCGATCTCTCGCTCGATACGCTCCATGTGGTTCTCCATGTCGTCGATAAAGCGATTGAAGAAGCCACCGACAGGACGGTAGAATGCGCGACGAGAAGAGGTCAGAGCGGCGGCTGGGCGGCCCAGCTGGCGCAGGAGGAGCGACATTCTGGAATCTGATTAGGGAGACAATACAAGGAAGCTGAGGACCTTCGAATGGAAGCTCTTTTATAGAGGAAGGAGGAAGAACCTAGAAAATGGGCACACAGAAAAAGAGCCCAAGCGGGTGCAGCCGAGTACGTCTCTTACTCTGTTTTTCATGTGTCATTCTCCCACTTTTATACCGGATTGCGAAATGTTCTCGTCTTAGCCAGCAACTCCCGGGTTCATCGAACACATTCCAGAAAAACAACGTACAGAAAACGTAAACAAATTCGGTGTTTTTCGTTGGTCTCAAAACGAAAAATGCCACGCCTTATGGACAAGCGGCTCTAGACGTGTAACAGGGTCAGACAAGGCTTCAAATGCCCAGCCAGATGGCCTGCTCAGATTCCTAGGCTTCACAGCCAGACTGAACGGTCGGTTATGAGCTACCCAGACGGCTCTTCGCTTGTCTGAAAAAGCTGACCTTCCAAACTGGGTTTAGCGGTTGGTCAAAGCCTAAAAACATGTTTAGAACGGTTTCCTCCAGTGTACAAATTCTCACATCAGCAAAAAGTCCAAAATCAACAAGTCTAGACGCCTATATATAGTCACATTCTTAAGATTCGGGTTTCGGCGTCACTTCCGAGAGGCCGATACCGACGGGCAACACCTCGACGCCGGCTTCCACGAGCTCGTTCTTGCGTTCTCCCCACGCTTTGCGTTGCGCTCGAGTCCATCGCTGCACTGCTCCATCGGCCAGAAGACGATGCATGGCCTTGTCTTGATTCCTGAACGGGTGTTTCCTCCATTGCGCTTCGATATGGCCCGGGGTCTTCGTCCAGAATGGGTGCTTCTTCGGCTTTCTCCATGGGTAGCGGCCTTCTCCGTAGAAGTCGTCCAGTTTCAGGCGCTAAAATAAGGTTTAGGTCAGTTTTAGAGTTACAAGGAGTTACGCTTTTGGAACGGTGAAAATAAAGCCGTTTTAAATGGCAGAAAGCGATGTGAAAACGAGACAAGGAACGTCTGAGCAGGAGCTTCATTTCCACGTTCACCCTCAACAATGACCGGTCGCAATTTGAAGCTCAGACATCTTAAAACGAGACAGCAGGTCTGGTTTCCAGCTAAATTTTTACTTTTACCATCGCCTCAATCGAAGAACGATCGGAATTCCGACGAATTTCAGACAATCGAAAACGAGATAAAACGTGTCTCGACTCGGGCTTCATTTTCACCCTCAACTTAATCGAGGACCGGTCGGAATTTGGTGTTCAAACAGCAGCTCAAAACGAGACAAAACGTATCTGTGCTCAGGCTTCATTTTCACCTTCGCTTCATCAGCAACCGGTCGGAACTTCGACGTCGGACAACCCAAAATGAGAAAGCACGTCCAAGCTTCATTTCTACCTTCACTTCTTTCGAGGACCGGTAAAAATTTTGTATCAAACAGCCCAAAACGAGATACAACCTGCCTGCCTGTCCTCGAGCTTCATTTTCATCTTCGCTTCAATGGAAGACCGGTCGAAATTTGGAGTTCAGACAACCCAAAATAGGAGACAGACCACATCTGTCTATGCTCAAGCTTCATTTTCACCTTCGCTCTTATTTGCGTCCTGTCGGTGTTTCGCTTCATTTCAAACAGCCCAAAACGAGTCAAAGTACGTCTGTCCGTCTGAATCAAAGACCGTTCAAAAAAAACTTACATCCAAAGGCGGCAAATCCTCCTCCTTAGCGACCTCCTTCGTGATCGGCGAAGCAATGATCTGTGGCAAATAGTGGCGTCCTGGCCTCATCTCGACAACGTTGAGGCCCTTGCGCTCAGCCAGCTGCTGGTGGGTTTCTTGGTTTTGCAGGCCGGTGACAAAAGCGTGGGTTAAAGCGAGGTAGTTCTTCGTGGAGCCTTCGACCTTCACGTAGATATCCTTGATTCCGATGGCTTCGCAGATTTTCTGGAGGCGCGGGTGGCAGCTGAGGCCAAATCCTTCGGGACGGCGTTGCGCGAAGACTCGAGTGTTACGGCATTCGGCGTAGAAATCCTGGAATTCAGGATGGATAACGCTTAGGAGAGAGTGATTTTGACAAGGTGGTCATTTTTTTGAAACACCCTGTAGGTATGACCGCTCACAAAGGAGCGAACGCTTCAAAATGAAGGAAGGGGAATGTCTGGAAGCGGTCTAGAGAAGTGGGACGTCGTGGAGGGTCAGTCGACCCCGACCGTCCGCTGTGAGTAGCCGTGCCTCGAATGGTGCTCCGTGCCGCCTGTCTGTAAAACAGCTCTTGTCTGCTCAGGACAATGGGCTTCCTCCACTGCTAGACAACTTCCTGTCTGCCGAGCCCACCAGACAGATGAACGGTCAGTCAGCAGGGAAAGCAGCTTTGAAGATGCGTGCGGCAGCGGAAGTTCAAATGCGGTGACCGGGCGATAAGCGACCTGGATCTGGCTGATTTTCGGGCGACCCAGGAACGCGCGCTCCAATCGGTAGCTTTGCTACCTCGACCCTCTTCGCCGTCTCTCGAATCCGTGGTTTCGCGGGACGCAATTGTCCGGGACGCAAATGTCCGGGACGCAAATGTCCGGGACGCAAATGTCCTGGTACCCTTCCCAACCCCTGCGCCTACTTGTCTGCTTAATCGCCTTCAATCAGCAAAGCGTTCCGCCACTTCCGATCGGTCCCTTGGCTTGCTGCCTTCCAAAATGAAACGATTCATTGCGCCCGCGTTCCCGTCTAGACCGCTTCCTGTCTCCTGAACCCAATTTTAAACTTCAAAACCTCCTCCTCACCTGATAAATCGTCCTTCCCTCCAGCAACTCCACAAAGAACAGCTTCCTGGCGGCTTGGTTCATCGCATTAACAATAGCCTTGTTAGTCTGATGAATTGGCGCCTTTCCCACGGCGTATCCACCGACTCCGCAGCCATTACCTGTCACCACCAGTGCGCTCATTGTGTGAACACGACCGAAAACGCGGGTCATGTTCGACGTGCGCTTCACCTCCAGGCAGTAAGATTCGAAATCATCGAATTTCACGTCTTCGGCTGGTGGTGGGGAGCCGAGCTTCTGGCCGACTATTTGCGTTCCGCTGAATCCGCGCTCGAGCGGGTGGAGCTTCTCGCGGTTGCGGCGTTTGCGTGTTCCCAGGTCCTCCAGCGTCGTGCGAATCTTCCCAAGCTGCGCCTTCATGTCTTCTTCGCTCTGCTCCAGCAGCTTCATTGGCTCTTGGCGCTGGACTTCTTTGGCTTCGGCGATCGACGGCATCGGGGGGACGTTCAGGCCAGGGAATTTCACGTTCATAGCGCCTAAAAGCATAAAATTAGCCCAAACCACATTTAGAATAGAACTCACTCGCTCCAATTCTGTAGAATCGGTCCACAGGACGCACTTGCTGACGGGTCGCGCGACGTCCCTTCTTCTGGCCGGATTTACTGACGGATGTGATCGTTTTCCAGAGCTCCTTGCCGGTCCGGCGCTGGAAGAAGTTCACCGTATTGCTACGGCTTATCAGGAGGGGGATCAGGGACAATCCCATGGCTCTGGAATGGGGAATATGGTTAAAAGTGATAAAAACTGGCTAACTTTTGCTAGAATATATCACGATTAGAAGGTTTTTAAACGCCAAAGCTGTCCTTAGAAAAGCGACTTTTATTCGCGAAAATCGAAATTCAGCGCAGCAATCTCCAGAAGCCTATTTTTGGTCATTTTTTCGCGAATTTTTTCCCTTTTTAACTAAAGCAAAGCGATAATAATTGGAAATGACTTAAGCGCCTAAAACGACCTCGAAAAATTTCCATGAATGCGAATTTTTGTAGCAAAAGTTGAAATTCAGCGCGGCGGCCACCAGAAACTTATTTTTGCCATATTTAGGCTTATTTTTCGCGCTTTTGCAAGCTTTCGAACTCATTTTAAGGCTTCCCAAACAGACTTCACGTGCTAAACGTAAAAATTGCTCCAACAGCCTCAGAAATCCCGCGAAATCATCCCACAAATCGATAAAATCGTCAAAACCGAAAACGAACGTCCGAGCTTTCCTAGACAGCTTCGAATGTCCGGTCTCGCCTCGATCGGATTTCGCGTCACTTCGATTGCGCAAATTCGAAAATGGCGCTCCGCGACTCTCGTTTTTGTCTGGTCATCTCGGAGCACAGACATTGGTTTTGGCGTCTGTTTTGGGTGCGTGTCGATTTATTTCGGGCAGACGCTGTTTTGATGGGTAGTTGCGGCTGTTGGAGCTGTTTTGGGAGCGAAATATGGTTTTGTTGGGGGCGTTTTTGGTTTATTTTGGTGTGCGCGGTGTCCATTTTTGGTGAAAAGGTGGTTTTGGTCCAAAATTAACTTTCTTAGGACTTTTAGAGCTTCCAGGGCAGTTTTAGGTAGCCTTGACAAGCAATGGCTTTTCCAGACTGTTTTGGCTTGTTGTAGACCTGTAACCGTTGTTCTGTCTGGAAATGCGCGCAGACGTGGACGTTTAACAGCTGTCTAGATATGCGCATCGGTCGTCGTTGTCTGATAGCGGTCGTTTGCAGCAATGAGGCATTGTCCACCGGTCAGTTTTTGCTTCACGTATGGCTTTCTTACGCGTGTCTGAACTGTCCGCAGTCTAGAGTTCACTCTCTGCGTGGTATTCGTGTTTCACCTCCAGAATCCACCTCATGTCGTTCTCGTTTTCAGACTTAATCTCACTTTTTGGAAACTCGCGACGTTCAATCAGCCAAGATGTCCTCGTAAGTCTATTTTTGTTGTCTGAAAAGTCTCATTGTCTCATTTTCTAGTAAGCCCCGCACAGAAATGACGATGGAAGAGCTCGCGATTAAGGAGCAGGAAGAATTCCAGGTCGGGCCGCTGTCGATCCTGACGTTCTCGGTGAAGAACAACACGCAAGTCCTGATCAACTGCCGCAACAACAAGAAGCTGCTGGGCCGCGTAAAAGCTTTCGACAGGCACTGCAACATGGTCATGGAGGACGTGAAAGAGATGTGGACCGAATTCCCGAAGACCGGTAAGGGCAAGAAGAAGGCGAAGCCCGTCTCCAAGGACCGCTTCATCCCGAAGATGTTCCTTCGCGGAGACTCCGTCATCCTGGTGCTCAAGAATCCCCTCGCGGACCCGGCCCAGTAAGCCCAGGATGACTCCCTTGTTATGTGATTAACTTTGTGTTTGATAAATTCAGTGTGTCTGTCTATCTTTTGTCTCAGTGGTTTGAACATTATTATGTCTACCTTCCATTGATCGATGAGAGGAGAAATCAGGCATTTTGGTGTTTGAAAGGAGTCAGAACGGCCGGCGTCGAGGCGCTTTATTTTGAGACCGGAAGGAAGCGGTCGGTGAAGATCACGTGTCGAGGCGCGACCGGTGTCTAAGATTTTGGCTATTTTCGAAGACATTAAGCGGTGAGATTGTCTACATTGTCTGTAGGAGGGCGTCAGACGTTTATGTCTAGACGCTTTGTATGTCTAGACAAGCTCAAATGGGTCTGAAAAAATCAGGGAAATCAGATCGAATTTGGAAGTCGTGGACGTGTCTAGATACATATGTATTTACATAGAACAGTGATGTATGGTGAGCCGGCTCGCTTCCTATCACTGGTCTAGAATCACGTTCAGATCTCTCAAAATGTCCTGACTGATACGCGTCTGATTTTTTCTTTTTGGGTCCTTTTCACAGACAGCGGAGTTTTCCTAAACCAAAGAAGTCTCAAAAGTGCAAAACGGTCCTCAGAGCCAAACAGCACCTCGTCTTGCAAACTCAAAAACAAATTCGAGCTTTTCGTCTGGTCTCGGAGCGAAAACAATCAAGCAGTGTGCTTGAACAATCAAGCACACTGCTTGATTGTTCACAATAGAAACCATTTCGACCCTGTTTTTGAAGTTTAATTGTTGCACTGTTCCTTATTTTATGTTTCAACGTGATGAATAAGTGATGATCTCATGTACAGGCTCAAAACAGCCCTTCAATCGTTGACCCACACCCAATTTCGACCGCGACAGACCAATTTAGACCAGCGGCCAGACCGAACTCTTCACAATTAGGCGTTTACTGGTCTAAAACACGGCAGACCAATTTAGACCAGCGACGAGACCGAACCTCTTGCAGGTAGAGATTTCCTGGTCTAAATCGCGGCAGACCAATTTAGACCAGCGACGAGACCGAACCTCTTGCAAGTAGAGATTTCCTGGTCTAAATCGCGTTTGGTCTAAATCGGGCAGACTAAACTGGACGCACCTTGAGGCGGTTTTTTGCGTTCCTTTTTTTGCAGCCAGGGGCCGATTTCACAACATGCAATTCACAATCCGCAATTCTGCAATCCCCAACTGCAATTCCGCAACTCGCAATCCGCAATCCTGCAATCCGCTATTCTGCAATCCACACGCACGCGATTCAAAACCGCAATTTTGCAATTCGCAATTTTGCAATCCGCAGTTTTGCAATCCGCGATTCCCACACGCAATGCAAAATTGCAGAAAAAACCCTCCGCTCCGGAGCACGTGGGGAAATTTCTCGCAATTGCGGGTTTTTGAAGTTACAATTGCATGTTGTGAAATCGACTTTAATTTGGGCAATTCTGCAATTGCGTGTTCAGAAACAGGAAAACGCTTCGCGAGATTGCAAGCGCGTTCAGCGTTTTCGCAATTGCATGTTCAGAAATCGGTTTGAATTGCAGCATTTTGCAAGTGCATGTTGTGAAACAGGTAACATTCGGAAATTGCGGAATTGCGACGCAATTGCGTGTTGTGAAATCGGCCCCAGACGTCTTGCTTTCGACGTCTGACTAGTCCTCCGTGGCCAGACGAAGCTTGCCACCGCCAAACCGAATCTCGCGTGTCTCATCTCCGCGTGTCTGCTTTTTGCGCTGTAGCTTCATTTTAAGCTTTTCAAACTTCGTTGACCAGTCGGTCATGGCGAATCATGCGTTTTTCAGTTGTGAGAAGCGTTTCAAGCCTCAAACGTTTCTGAAAGATGTTCAAACACGCGTGAACTGTCCCAACGGTCTCACAACGACGTCTATTTGCACTGACGTCGAGCAAACCTTCTCGTGCACATGTGTTCGTGTCCATCTTCCTTGTGTTGCAAACACCCCATTTTTTGCACGTTTCCTAATTCCATTTTTTGTCTTTTTCAGAGATGTGGACTTCGAGGAGGACATACCTATGCCTCCTCCTGGTCGGAGCGTGCCTTAGCCTCCCGGCGCGCGCTCTGGAAGACGAAGATGAAGCCGTCGAAGACCGCCAAGTGATGCTGCTGAACAACGATGGCGAAACGCCCGCAAGACTTAAGGGCCGCACGTTGGCGTCGCAGAAGCTCAGTGAAGACGATGTCATCGAGAACCCGAACGCGCCGAAGAACGTCGAGAAGCAGGGATCGCTTTCGAATTTTGGACACGAATTCTCCTACGAACGCCAGGCGGAGAACCTGCAAGAGGATGTCCAGGAGCGGTTTAGGGAAAGTTTGAAGAAGATGGCCGAGTCTTCGAGTCACAGCAGGCGTGACGCCTATAAGCTGCTCTCCCTGGCTGCGGAACAGGGGCACACCGAAGCTAAGAAGCTGATTGGTGAGTTGAAGGGGTGCTTTGACGGGTCCTTTTGTGCCTAAACAGGTGTGAAAGGGTGAATTCGGGGTCATTTTCAGTTTTCATTGAAGCACCGACCGGTGGGTTTGTCTGGAGGAGGCACAATTCTCGAGAGGAGATGAACGAGCATTTTGAAGCGCGATGGTCATTCATTTTTTGGTGAAAAATGAGCGGTCGGCTTAACAGGAAATGGTCATCGCGGAAATACCACCGAAACATTTCTAAAATCGTCTAGATATGAGGGATTTTTAGACAGCGAATTCTGTCCGAATTCTGAACAGTTTCAGATTTCCCTGAAGCACTGACCGGTCGATTTTGTCTAGCGAATGGTCATTTGTGGATATTGTGTGGTCGGTTCTCCAAGACGGACGTGAAAAGAGGTTGGCCAGCGTCTAGACATGAAATGAGACATGTCAGCGCTGTCGAGATTTCTGGAATTGCTATCGGCAGGGTATGCTTCTCATATGAGACGGCGAAGTATAGACAAGTTGAGACGTCTAAGACGAGACATATCTGTAAACGTGTCTAGACACGAAACGTGTCTAGAAATGGTCAAGCGGAGCACTTCTCTGGGCCATAGCTAGACATAAAAACTGCGTGTCTGTCTGTGGTTATGTCTAGACACCTTTTTGCAGGGCCTTTTGCAGGGCGACTTCAAACGGGTCTAAAATTAAACTGTTTGTGAAGGTGTCTAGACATGAATTTAACGTGTCTAGACATTGTATCTGACTGCGAACGTGTCCATACACGAAGCGGATATAAGAATTGTTTAGGTCCATTTCAGACAGCTCAAATAACCATGTCTGACATTTCCAGACTGTCAGCACATCAGATGTTTGTGTCTCGATCCGTATATCACGCGGAAAACTTGCTGTCTAGACACACGTCGGCGGCAGTTGAGACACAACCGCTTAGAATGCGCTATATTACCGATAATGACCAACCTCCCTGACAAAGCATCTCCAAAACGTCTCATTGTCGACCTTTTCGTTCATTCCGAGCTGTCCGCCAGACTGTGGACTCTCTGTACACGTCTGACACCTTAATTTCAGCCTTCTCCTACCTTTTCGGGGACTACAACCGCTGGAGCATTGACGAAGCGCGAACTCTCTTCGAAGAACTCGCCTCCAAAGGCTCGCCAGATGCGCAACTCGGTCTTGGATTCCTGCACAGCGTCGGTCTAGGCGTGCAGAAGGCGTCTCCCTCGAAGGCCCTCGCCTACTACACCTTCGCAGGCTTTGGAGGAAATCCTCTGGCTCAAATGGCTCTCGGATACCGCTACTTGCATGGCGTCAATGTGCCCGCCAGCTGCGAAAAAGCCCTCGAATGGTACCAAAAAGTGGCCTCTAAGGTCGCTGATAAGGTCAGACTCACCGGAGGTCTCGCTAGCACTAGGATTCGTCTCCCTGATGAAGCTGTAAGTTCACTTTTTAAGGTCAATTTTGAAGAATATTTTTATTCAGGAAGCCACAGCAAACACAGGCAGTCCTATCACAAGCCTTATGATCGACTCGAATCTCCTAAGCTACTACAAGTATCTAGCGGAGAAGGGCGACGTTAGCGTGCAGACTACGCTTGGTCAGATGTACCTTCAAGGATCTCGAGGCCTTCCACGTGATACTATGCTAGCTAATTACTATTTTACGTCTGCAGCTGAGGGAGGCCATTATCAGGCTTATGCCTATCTTGGCAGGATGTACCTAGAGGGAACTGACGCCACTCCTCAGGATAATATGACCGCTTTTAACTATTTTAAGAAGGCTGCTGATAAAGTAAGTCCTCCTAAGCTTTCATGGCCTATTCAAAGACTCATTGTTGACCTTTTAGGGCAACCCGATCGGTCAAAGCGGCTTAGGAGTGATGTACCTCTACGGCAGAGGCGTAGAGCAGAGCTACCAGAAGGCTTATGACCTGTTCTACAACGCTGCGGAGCAAGGATGGGTCGATGGACAGCTTCACCTTGGATATATGTACTTCAGTAAGCCTTAGAAGCCTAAAATCGAACCTAAAAGTGATTTTTTCAGATGGTTTGGGCATGAAACGCGACCTGAAAGCTGCTGTGCAGTTCTTCCAGAAAGCGGCTCAGTCGGGACACGTTTTGGCCTACTACAACCTCGCTCAGATGCACGCGAAGGGAACTGGCGTAGCTAGGAATTGTCCCATTGCGCTGGAGTACTATAAAAACGTGGCAGAGCGAGGAAGATGGGCAGATAAGCTAATGGAAGCCTATCAGTTGTACAAGGATCGACAAGTGGATCAGGCCCTCTTCAAATACATGTTCCTGGCCGAGGTGGGATACGAAAGCGCCCAGACTAATGTGGCTTATATCTTGGATAGGGGTGAGTCAAATTTGGAGTGTTTTGAGGTTGCGCTTTGGATTGGCTGTAAAAAAAGAGCACAGGGACGGTCGGTTAGGTCTGTAGGCGTGTGCAGGCAGGCACCAAGGCGACCGGTCCGTGTGTCTAGGTGAAGTAATTCGTGCCCATTTACAGGGTAGCCCAAAAAAACCTAAATCAGATATGGGGATGGAGGCATGTCTGGAAATCGCGGATTGACCGGTCGGTTTCGCGTTATTTGTTAGCGAAACCGGCCGGTCCTTCGTGATGACTGAGCATGAAATGATTCCGCTCCGCGATTTCCAGACATGCCTGCATCCCCCTGTCTGGTCTAGGCTTTTTTTGGCCACCCTGTATGAGATGACGGACCGGCCGGTTTTGAGCGAGCTCTTGAAAGTGCTAAATTTTAAGACAAAGCATGTCTAGAGAAGTACGAGGTCATGACTAGACTGACAGTACGTCTAGAAAGCGTCAAGCCTAGACAGATGGAAGGGCACGTGGCATTTTCGCGTGTTTTGATTCAGATTCGTCTGTATAGAGAGCGCTTGTCTAGACAACCCAACTCTAGACCTTGCTTTTGCGCCTCACGAGTCTAGATGGTACGCTCAACGCAATTTTTGTTTTAGGTCCGGACGCAATTCTAGGCTGTCTCAAATAACCTGTCTAGACACGGCAAATATGTATTTTGGCGTAGACTGAATTAGGCCGACGTGCAAGATCAAGTCTAGGTAGGCGAGCAGCTTTACGCACAGCCCATTAGACTTGTCTAGACATGTCTAGCCTAGACCGATTGTATGTCTGATTCAAGGGGGCAGCGAGGAATCCGTAACTCCCGGAAACCGAATCCGGCTGTCCGCGGGTTAGAGACGGATACCGTAACCCCCAAAATACCTTCGGTTCTTCGCGAATCGGTGAAGGCTACGTAACCCGAAGGCAACCGAAAATGACTCCTCGGGTAGTTTCTGAAGACGAGCGTGAACAAGTCTAGACAGGCGAGCGGTGCCTCCCATAGGTACAGCCGCTTACAGCCTAGACGTATTGTCTCAGACCGTAAGGTCGGAATTCATATGACCCACCGGTCATCTGTCTACGCTCTCCAACAGCGTAGCCAGAGACAAATCCATGCTTGTCTAAATTCTACAGTAACCCCCTCTTCAGAACAATCTCCGATAATCGCGCTGTTCGAACGCGACGAATCTTTGCAACGGGCCATCAACTACTGGCGTCGTTCCGCCAGCCAAGACTACGCCTACGCTCGTCTGAAGCTCGGCGACTACTACTACTACGGTCTTGGAACGGAAGCGAGCATGGAAGAGGCCGCAAACCAATACAAGATCGCCGCGGACCATCATAACCTCGCTCAGGCGATGTTCAACCTCGGATATATGCACGAGAGTGGCCTTGGGATGGACAAGGACATCCACTTGGCTAAGCGATTCTACGATCGGGCTGCCCAGACACACACCGACGCTGTCGTTCCAGCTAATTTGGCCCTCTTCAAATTAGGTTTTAGGTTTTTGATGGAGTACTTTAGATCTGTGAGTCTTGTAGCTACAGTATTCCTAAACTACTTTTTGTCTCGTTTTAGGTAAAAATTTTTGTCGTCGCTGAAGAGCTGATCGGCCCTGACTGGGACATCTTCCTGGGCGGCGTAATCGCCGGACTCATTCTCGTGCTCACCTTTTTCCACATGCGGAGGTAGACGTCTAGACACTACCCTCGCTGGCCAAATTGCCTTCTGTGATATTAATGGGTTAATGTGTTGTATTGTATATAGGAGCCTTCAACGCTTTTAAATTATTGTTTTTCCTGTGTTTTTTTCGAATGAAATGAGATTCGCTTCTATGAGCGGCGGGGATATCGTTGGCAAGGAGGCTAAAATATGACTTTTAAGGGTGAAATGAGGTTTTAGGATGCCAGGAGTGCCAGGAATTCCGGATTTAGACGAGCGCCAGAAGCGTCACATGCAATGGAAGAAATACCCGAGGATGGAGGCGGCTGTTCCAGCGATTCCGATGGACTTGAATGAAGGCTCCGAATCGATTGTGGACAAAGCGACGGTGATGAAGAAGGCGCTAACGAATCCGCTGGTGCCGCTGGGAATGGTCGCGACGGTTGGATGCCTTATTGGTAGGTCGGGGAGATCGTAGGATTGAATGCGAGAGGAGCGGCCGGTCAGATCGGGAACGAGAGGGGGAAATAAGAGGCTCAAGACAGGGCGAGACTTGTCCGGAGCCTGTCTGATGTCTGAAGCTTGAGAAATGCGTCATTTTGGTCGTTCCGAGGCGGAGAGGCCCGATCGGTCCTTAAAAGAAGAGAAACAACCTATTACGGGCCGTCGACAAACGGGGAAATGAGCACCTTGACGCACGTCTACTGACGAGACTTGTCTCCAGACAGATCACGTCTGGAATCGGACAAGGGCTTCTTTCCAGCTGATCCAGGGTCGTGTGACCGGTCGGTTCTGGGAGAAGTGAAGCGACCGCTCAGGCCGTAAACAAGCGGTGGAATGAGGGCGTTTTAAGGGCCCAAACAAGACCAGAGTCGTCTCTAGACCGTGGACGTCTGAAATCGCCGTTTCGAGCTTCATTTTGTTCGTTTTTTTGAGCAGTCTCGTTTAACCTCACTTATACCTCTCTTCATCCCTCGGATCGGTCGCTCCTGTGTCTGTTTTGGACCGAAAATGGGACCAAACCTGTCTCGGATGAAAGAGACGTTTCAGTCTCCATTTTGACCGCTCTCCGACCCTCGAGCTGGTCTTTCTTAGGTCTGTTTTGTTGTAACCTGTTGAGCAAATGGACGTCTGAAATCGACATTACGCACCTCATCTTGAAATCTTTTGAATCCTCAAAACGGGTACTCCTGGGTTTGTTTCAAGCCGAAACGAGACAAAGTCCGTCTGTAGACGGTGGATGTCTGGTTTGACCTCTCTTTCACCCTGGAACCGGCTGTTCTTAACCCCATCCCTATAGCCCCAATTTCAGGCATGTTCCGCGCCACAATGAACCGAAACCAATACCGAGCACAACTCTACATGCGAGGCCGATGCGCAGCGCAGCTCTTCACCGTCTGCGCCCTCGTCGGAGGCGCGATCTACGTCGGATGGGATCCTACGAAGCTGGGAAAGAAGCAGACGAAGCCCTTCACCTCCGGAGAAGAGCAGAACTTCTCAGGATGAGATTGTATGTGTACGTAAGCGCTGTTATTTGTTAGGTGTACTGTATTTGGTGATGAATTATTTTGTGTGAAACGTTTCACGAGCGAAAATTGCCAGTTTTTGGGTTTTTTTTGGTTGAATGAAGCCTACGTGAGGGTTTTGAAGTGGTTTTGGTCTTGACAGAGGTGTTTTTTACGAGGGGTTGAGGGACTCATTTCGGCCTGTGTGACACCCGGCGACCGGTCGGACGATGGCTTCCGCTCTCCGAGGAAAGAATTGAAACTCAAATCCGTGCGGCCTCCGGCCGCGCGCAAACACCGGAATCAGATCATTCCGATTGAAGCGCAGCCGCGTTCCCGCAAAACCACGAGAATTTGGGTCCCACACGGAATTTGCCGCTGCAACGTTGCATACCTCCTCTTCATAGCATCTCTCAGCATTCCAAACCAGGAAGCCTCATTGGCTCAGGGGCAGAGCGTCTGTCTAGTAAACAGAAGGTCGCTGGTTCGATTCCAGCATGAGGCATTCATTTTTCACCTTTTTTGGTGCACCTTTCTCGTATATTTGTTTAGCGTTTTAGGCATCGCTAGGCGTTGAACAAAAGGGATGCAGAGCTTCAAACGGCTTATTAGGATCGTGCGATGGGGTAAACAAGAGGACAGCTTTTATTCACACGCGCCTGAGCAATCATGACGGGTGTACGGTAATATTCAAATTTCACCTGATGGAATCGGAGGCGCGTAGTTACGTGTTCCTCGCGTGCCGTATTCGTCACTGATTCGTCGTCTAGACCATAATTGGTTTTGCAGCTGCCTTGTTAGAAGAGAGTGAAGCTTGAGAGCGTCTGTCTGAAATGCGCATCCATCTGAAACTCCTGTCTGAAACGTCCGATCGGTCAGCCAGCTGCCACGCTGCAAATGGCATTTTTGTCTCGCTTTTGCTATCTAGACGTTAATTGACCGCTATCGCCTGGAAGACTTGCTGTTGGAAGTCTGAAACGCTGCATTTGAAGCGGTCGGAGGACGACAAGCGATGGGTCGTCCTGTCTTCCTAAGCGTGTTGCAATTTAACGTGTTTTTGCCTCTTTTGCACCGTTTCTTAGCGCTCCTTTTTGCAGGTCGGTCACAAGATGGGCCGCTCGCCGCGCCGAAGCCATTCTCGAAGCAGAAGCCGCGATCGGAGCGACCGACGCCGCAGTCGACGCAGCAGAAGCCGCGACCGGGATCGCGAATCTCGGGGCTCCAGAAGTGGATCGCGCAGTCCGAGGAGGAAGACGCGCAGGAGAAGCAGGTATTTAATCGTGAATCAGCTGGAATTGCTGATATGTAGCTGTTTCAGCAGTGCCTCCGACCACGACCGCGGGAAGGACGTGACCCGGGAGCTCTGGAGGGCCGTGGAGCGCGATCGTACCGACTTCAAGTCGTGGATGGCGTTGCTGAACGCTGTGGAGCAGACGGTAAGGTTTATTTTTGTGTTTTTTTAAATCTTGCTTAGGGAATCGTTTGAAATGTGTTATTCATGTGGAAAATTGAATATCTCGAGAGGGAAGCGCACTCTTCAGCGACGAGCATGTGACCTTGTTGCCAAGGAAACATTAGGGAGTAGCAGCTTGTTCTAAGCCGCAAATAATCGATTTGTAGCGGCAAGTGGGCAGCTCCCTAATTATGAGATGCCAGGCAATACGTGTTTTGTGCGCCGTATGATTACCCTTGCAAAATTGAAAATTTTTTGATAAGTTTTCTTGCAGAATGACATTCGCTCAGCCCGTGACGCTTACAAGATCTTCTTCGAGCATTACCCTTTTTGCTACGGCTACTGGCGCAAATACGCTGAAATGGAGCGCCGCAACGACAATTTTAGCCGTACCTTGGACATCTACGAACGCGGAGTCGAAGCCATCTCGGTCTCCTCCGAACTCTGGATCTCCTACGCCGCCTTCCTGCGCGCGCACTTCAGCGAAGGTCCGAATGACGTGAAGAAGATCTAGAATGTCTACGAGCGTGCGATCGAAGCCTGTGGACGCGACTTCCGCTCCGATAAGCTTTGGGAAGAGTTTATCGGCTGGGAGATGGCGAACGGCGAGCTCGGGAACGTAATGGAGCTGTACGACGAGCTTATAGCTACGCCGACGTTCAGCGTTGCTCAAAACGTCGAGAGGTGAATCCTAGAGAGCTAAGAACGGTGATTAAATAAGATATTCCAGGTTTCGTCAATTCGTGACCACCTCCTCTCCCAGAGACATCCTCAGATCGAAAGAATTCGACGAAATCAGTGATAGGCTAGAGAATAACATGGCGGAAATTGTAGTTTTTGATGAGGAAAGAAAGGTTCTTTACACGCTTTAGTCCAACGCTCTCTAACCTCTCTTTAGCTGACCCCGGAAGGCCTCCAACAGTTCCAGAACGCCATTTTTGAAGCGCGCGCCGCGAAGATCAAGCGCAATCAGCGACGCATTCAAGAACGCTGGGGCTATGAATCTGCGGTAATAAGAGAAGTGATCCAGAAGTGGTTGTTACGTGGTGTGCTTATCTCCAGATCAAACGTCCTTACTTCCACGTGACCGCGCTAGAGGCACAAGAACTCAAGGTTTGGGACCAGTACCTCGATTTCGAGATGTCGACCCGTCGTTTGCCCCACAAAGCCGTCGACGTCCTCTTCGAGCGCTGCGTCGTGTCCTGCGCGCTCTACGACTACTTCTGGACCAATTTGCGTATTCCTAAATTGATCCTCTATTTAATCATACCCGAGTTCAGTACGCCAACTACCTAATCGCCTACGATCCTGAGAACACTTCGAAGATCAGGAGCGTTTACAAGCGAGCTGTGATCCACGTGCCGCGACAAGCCGACGTGCACCTCGCCTACAGCGCATTTGAAGAACAACAGGGTACGGTAGTGATATTCAACGTGATACTCTTGAACGTCTGTAAGATTAGCTTGGCGAAACAACGTTTTTTTGTGAAACGAAAGTTACCCTTTGCGGTGATGGGTTCTTTTCCTCGGTGTGGCTTAGGGCCTTTTTAGGTGTTAGGCGAAATGAGACTCGGAACCAGAGCCTTTTAAAGCTCAGAAAACGTTTTTTCCGTTTCCTAGATTTTCACTCTTAATTGGTGCTCTCATGGACTTACTTGTGTTTCAGGCAGCATCGGATCGGCTTCGGAAATCCTTCACAAATTCAACAACCGAAATCCGGGCTTCCTGGCCATCGAAAGCCGTCTCATGACAATCGAATATCGCCAAGCGAAGAAGGCTGCGAAAGACAAGGAACCTGACTATTCGGACCTGATTCAGCGCTACGAGAAACTTGTCCACAATGCGCAGGCGCCCAGGGAAGTTTGCTCCTATTATGCCATGCGACTTGCCATGTTCCACGCCAAGGTACGCTTGATTCCTGAAATATCGATCTAATGATACATGACTTTAGGTCAGAAACGATCCCAAGCTGGCCGGGAAGGTGTTGAATGACGCGATTAGCTACGACAGGCGAAACTACCGACTCTACAAGCACCTAATCGACGTGGCGTTCGCCTACCAACCGTTGAACGAATCCGCGGTCCTTGGAGCTTTGGAGCAGGCGATAAACAGCAATGACTTGACCTACGAGCATCGGCTGCAGTTCTCGAGCCGGAGGATGGAGTTTCTGGATGAGTACGGGACGGATATGAAGGAGTAAGTTGGTAGAACGGCTGGGTTAGGATAAGAAGCGAGGACCGACCGCTCGCAACCTGTTGGACGAGGTGAAAATGAGCTTTGAGGCATCTTCAGCCAAGTCTGAAATGTTTCAGACAGTCTGATCTAGACAGAAGGCAGATGATCCTCATTTGATCAGAATAGAAATTGAACTAGCGGTATTCGTATACTGATCATAGATCTGACCCTTATCCTCATTTCAGCTACCACAAGTATCTGGGAACCCATCTCCGCCTGCAACAAAAGGTCAAAACCGGCAGAAATCAACAACCAGAGTAAGCCAAAACAATTCTAGCGTAACCAATGATCCCATTCCAGCCATAATCAACTGCAAAGCGGCTTCTTCTCGTTTTTTTTTCTTCAATTTGGCCCTCTTCAAATTAGGTTTTAGGTTTTTGATGGAGTACTTTAGATCTGTGAGTCTTGTAGCTACAGTATTCCTAAACTACTTTTTGTCTCGTTTTAGGTAAAAATTTTTGTCGTCGCTGAAGAGCTGATCGGCCCTGACTGGGACATCTTCCTGGGCGGCGTAATCGCCGGACTCATTCTCGTGCTCACCTTTTTCCACATGCGGAGGTAGACGTCTAGACACTACCCTCGCTGGCCAAATTGCCTTCTGTGATATTAATGGGTTAATGTGTTGTATTGTATATAGGAGCCTTCAACGCTTTTAAATTATTGTTTTTCCTGTGTTTTTTTCGAATGAAATGAGATTCGCTTCTATGAGCGGCGGGGATATCGTTGGCAAGGAGGCTAAAATATGATTTTTAAGGGTGAAATGAGGTTTTAGGATGCCAGGAGTGCCAGGAATTCCGGATTTAGACGAGCGCCAGAAGCGCCACATGCAATGGAAGAAATACCCGAGGATGGAGGCGGCTGTTCCAGCGATTCCGATGGACTTGAATGAAGGCTCCGAATCGATTGTGGACAAAGCGACGGTGATGAAGAAGGCGCTAACGAATCCGCTGGTGCCGCTGGGAATGGTCGCGACGGTTGGATGCCTTATTGGTAGGTCGGGGAGATCGTAGGATTGAATGCGAGAGGAGCGGCCGGTCAGATCGGGAACGAGAGGGGGAAATAAGAGGCTCAAGACAGGGCGAGACTTGTCCGGAGCCTGTCTGATGTCTGAAGCTTGAGAAATGCGTCATTTTGGTCGTTCCGAGGCGGAGAGGCCCGATCGGTCCTTAAAAGAAGAGAAACAACCTATTACGGGCCGTCGACAAACGGGGAAATGAGCACCTTGACGCACGTCTACTGACGAGACTTGTCTCCAGACAGATCACGTCTGGAATCGGACAAGGGCTTCTTTCCAGCTGATCCAGGGTCGTGTGACCGGTCGGTTCTGGGAGAAGTGAAGCGACCGCTCAGGCCGTAAACAAGCGGTGGAATGAGGGCGTTTTAAGGGCCCAAACAAGACCAGAGTCGTCTCTAGACCGTGGACGTCTGAAATCGCCGTTTCGAGCTTCATTTTGTTCGTTTTTTTTGAGCAGTCTCGTTTAACCTCACTTATACCTCTCTTCATCCCTCGGATCGGTCGCTCCTGTGTCTGTTTTGGACCGAAAATGGGACCAAACCTGTCTCGGATGAAAGAGACGTTTCAGTCTCCATTTTGACCGCTCTCCGACCCTCGAGCTGGTCTTTCTTAGGTCTGTTTTGTTCCAAAACGAGAAGTAACCTGTTGAGCAAATGGACGTCTGAAATCGACATTACGCACCTCATCTTGAAATCTTTTGAATCCTCAAAACGGGTACTCCTGGGTTTGTTTCAAGCCGAAACGAGACAAAGTCCGTCTGTAGACGGTGGATGTCTGGTTTGACCTCTCTTTCACCCTGGAACCGGCTGTTCTTAACCCCATCCCTATAGCCCCAATTTCAGGCATGTTCCGCGCCACAATGAACCGAAACCAATACCGAGCACAACTCTACATGCGAGGCCGATGCGCAGCGCAGCTCTTCACCGTCTGCGCCCTCGTCGGAGGCGCGATCTACGTCGGATGGGATCCTACGAAGCTGGGAAAGAAGCAGACGAAGCCCTTCACCTCCGGAGAAGAGCAGAACTTCTCAGGATGAGATTGTATGTGTACGTAAGCGCTGTTATTTGTTAGGTGTACTGTATTTGGTGATGAATTATTTTGTGTGAAACGTTTCACGAGCGAAAATTGCCAGTTTTTGGGGTTTTTTTTGGTTGAATGAAGCCTACGTGAGGGTTTTGAAGTGGTTTTGGTCTTGACAGAGGTGTTTTTTACGAGGGGTTGAGGGACTCATTTCGGCCTGTGTGACACCCGGCGACCGGTCGGACGATGGCTTCCGCTCTCCCAGAAGTGGCTTCACCTTCTCACGATGTCCAAACCGCCAAGAGCCCTGGAAAGAGCCTCTGTGGAGCTCCCGTCGTGCCTGCGCCCAAGACCCCCAACAACAGCAAGATGGAAGAAGGTAATTAGATCATTTTGAGGCATTTTCTGACCCCAATTTTGCAGCTCCCGAAGCTGAAAAGCCGTTCTACATGCGCGCGTGGAATCGGACCTGCGCGATCTTCGAAACGATCTACAAAATCCTGAATGTCACGTGGCTGATGCTGGTCTACATCTACCGCTACCCGAACGCGTCCAGGGCCGCTGCGATGATCTCCTACAAAGCGCTGTTTTGGAGCTATCAGCATCAGCTGTGGACTCTCAGTGGCGTCACTGGATGGGGAGCGACGAAGGAAGAGGCGAAGGAGCCCGGGAAGCCCAAGGAGGGCCCGAAGGAGAAGAAGGAAGAGCCCGTGAAGCCGAAGGATGAAACCAAGGAGCAGCCCAAGGATTCCGGCTCTGTGAAGGACAAGAAGGCGTAATGTAAGTGATCGTATGATGCGAATAAAGGTGCATTCTGAAATTTCTTGGCAAGCTGGTGAAGGAGCGTTGACAGCGCTTAGGAGAGCGTGTGTGAGGACCAACCGGTCAGATCGTGGAGCCAAGGTCGAAATGAGCGACATGAATCACGGTCAGAATTGCCTTGAAACGATAAAATTGATAAAATTGGTTGTTTTTTTTCAGATTTAAAATTCCAAACCACCGAGATTCGAGTTTAACTCCTCGCGCCTTATTAATACCACACCCAGGATTCTGCTTTTTAGTTCTGTCTCCCTTGAAGGCTACGAAAGCTTGATTGTTAAGAGCATAAACCTGGGAACTTTTGAAGAACTTGACGTTGCATCTTGTTAATGAAAAACTCTTTCAACTGACCATTTCGAAAGATATAGATAATGATGTCCTAAAATAGCCTAATGTCGAGAAGACTTACGGAAATCAACGAGGATTTGAGCAAAGGGACAAGAAGAATGGGTTTGTCTGCGAAGCCTGTGCAGGACAGGACGTCTTCACCTCGCACGGTACAGTAGTTGAATTGGTTTTGTGTAAATGAGGTCTCTTAAGAATTGAATTGTTTAATGAGGATCAAGTGTAAAATGATAATAGAATTGGTCGTTTTAGCTGTCAATTTACTGCTCACACTGATATCTCTCTACTTATATATCTCATGTATCTTTTCAAATTGATCGGTATGTGTTGAAACGTTTCACAACCTAAAACTTGTTCGCTTTTGTCATTTGTCACCTGCGTTTTGGTGTTTGATCCCTAACACATTATCAGTAGCATCCCTAACCCACTCACGCGCGCCAAATTCGCATATCGCGCGCATTCGATCGATCGTTCGCACCTACTTTTTTGTGTCGCTCTCCCTGATCTCCAAATTCTTCTCTCTCCTTCACAAACCTACGCCATGAAACCGAAAAACGCTTTCATGGTCCTTGGCCAAATCCAACTTTTGACTGTCATCGATACCATCAACCTCGTAAATCAGTCTTTCAAAATTCCTCTGGATCAAAAGCCAGATTACGAGACTGAATATGACCATCTGACCGTCGACTGCTCTATGGGAGAATTCTCAGAAGAGGTTTTGGAAGACGCGGCTAGGAAAGCCATAGACAAGGTCGCGATTAGCCTTATTAGAAGCCTCAATCTTAGCCGAAATTGGGCCCTATTTTCTGCTTTTGCACACAGCCTCACCTGCATAGAGCTGTCTGAAGGTTCTTATCAGCATGCTGACCCCATAAACGGCTTCCTAAGGTCTCAGCTAGTCAATGAGAAGCTCTCCATCCTTAGCTTAAAAAACTGCCCCTGCAAAATGACGACTTTGGAAGAAGAGGTCGTAAAATTCTTGTGGAAGCGTTTGGACACGCAGCTAAGAATCGACCTTGATGAGCCAACCGAAGAAGAGTGTCTCGGATTCGACGTGCTAAACACGTTCATTGAGATGACTTACACCCATCAGAAGAACCGCAAAAAGGCCGAAATCTACCTCAAATGCAGTGAACAAGAGGCGTGGAAAGAGATCGGAAATCGCGCTTATCCGAAAGACGTCCTGAAGATTCAAGTGGAGGAGGTGAATATGGATTTTTGCAAATTGTGCCTGAGTTATGAGTCTGGTCGATAAATCTAATTTTCATGATGTGTGTAAAGGATGCGCCACGCCTCCGTAAACGTTAATTACACCGGCTCATAAGCCGCGTCTTCATTACCAAACTAATTACATCCTTATGACCCAATGCGATCGATTCCATCCAGCCCTACCGTGACCTGCCTGCACGCCAGGTGCAGTCTTCATGCAGTATTATACGCTAGAGGTAAATCTCACCTGCTTTATTACGTTTGTGGCAGCCTTGCTTAGGCATAACGCTCAGGGTGAATGTTTGGCGCCATTCGAACATTTCTGTCTAGTTTTTCGTGGTTTAAGGTAAGATTTGTGAACTTGAAAAACAGAAAACGATCAATTTTTAGACCTCCGAAGAACGACAAAAAAAAGTGGAGATTGAATTGAATTTATCAGAAACAGCAAACGACGCTCACAACTTTTCTGAGAGTGACACACCTGAAATTAGGATAAACGCGAGAAAGGTAAAATCTGAATCCAACGTTTTATACAATCAAAACTTCCCAATTAAGAAAACTGCTTTTTTGCTTTTTTATTTGTCTACCTTTAAAAATTTTTTTAGCGCAAGGCTCGTTGTGCCACTCCCCGGGACACCCATGTCGACCTTCCTGAAATTGAGTCTGAGGTAATAACGCTTCGCAAATTTCTTAAAACTTCCGTTTTGTTGTGTTTAGGCTTTGGAAGAGGTGGAGCAGGACGCTTCCGTAAAAAGATCGAGAAAACGAAGATCTACAGAGGCGACCCAAGATCTAGTTCGCAACCGTTGCCAGCTAACCAGAGGCCAGCTAGGCCTTCCGGGGAACCAAAAAGCACGAATAGGAAGGTCTTATTTTTCGATAGATGGACAAGGCAATATTGTAAGAAATGAGAACTTGGCAGCAATCACTAAAATTGGCAATTTAGATCCTCAAAGATCTTCGTCCTCGGAAATAGGATTGTAGCAGACAAGGACGTCCAGAGAAGGACAAAAACCTCATGTATAAAGCTGTAAATAGCTGTTTTTGTTGCATGTTGTGCTGTTGTTTCAGTTATCATAAATGATGTACATAGCCCGAAAAGTGTTTCAGACGTTTAATGGCAAGTAATCCTATCAGATTTTTAGTTCTCGTTTTTATGTGTTTCTGCAAGCCCTTAGGTTCCTGGTTATGAGGAATTGTTGAGTGTTCCCAAATACGTTGAGCCATTAAGGGAAGCATTGCCAAGGCGTGCTGACGTGCTGTGAGTCCCGCAATTGAGATTATTTTTCTCTTTTTTGTAAACACCTTTGTCACGCGATTTGTTTACATTTCTAGCGCTTCTCATCCTTGGCAACGATCAAGTCTAATTAATTTTTGGACGGAAACGTGCATCGGATCTGGCTTAATTTTGCTTCAGCTTAACGCATAATTCTTATTTACTGCCGATATAGGATTTGAAAAGCATCTTACACTCTCAGCATCAGTTTAACAGCGGCTTACGGTAATGCTCGGAGATTAATTCTACCTCTCGCAAACATCACTATTTTCCTATACTCAGTTCCCCTCTAATTGGCTCTTATTTTAGCTCAGAAATACGTATAATTCGTCCCCTCTCTGTAAACACCTTTTCACTCGCCTTGTTTGTATCCTCAATGCTCCTTTGCGCAGCCCCGATCTACGCTGTCCTTTCGCCGCGCGTATCGCTTCTCATGACAGGAGCTGCATAGGTCGAGGGACGTTCCCCTTATTCTCCTTAACGATGCTGGCGAGGTGAAGGAACGCCGGGTGATGACGCCGCAGTGGCACCGAAGAGGCGACGAGAGGCAGAGCTGAGGGGTGTGATATACAAATCGAACTCTCCCTGCGAAGAGGAAGCTCTCGCGCAGAGATTCGATGGAATGAATTTGTCGTAAAAAGACGTGCGGATGAGAGACCGGCGCCGCTTATTGTTGCACTTTTGGGGTCGTGAGTAGACGGAAGAGGGATGGAAAGAGAATGTTTGTTCCTTTTCCAATCGCTTTTTTTAGATACGGCGGAGCTCTGGACTGGATTAACGCTCGAGCAGCTGGGGATTAGTGACGTCGTAATTGGCCATTGGAGCAACGTGCTCTCTTTAGGCTGTAGTAGGTTTCTGTTTTGAGAGATTTCAAATACGAAAAAAATCAAAATCGTAAACATAAATTTTCACTTATCTTCTTTGATGTTAATAGCTGAGAAATAAACTGAAATTACCCGCAGCAACAAAAATTCTAATTTTGACTAATTAAAGAAACGGAATTTGGAAATTTAAATTAAATATCCTCTCTATCAAATGAAGGAGAACGATCCAGACGTGTCCGTCCGAAAATTTTGAGGCTTCAAGCGCGCTTTTGGTAGAATTCGAAGCGCCAAGGTCGCCTTTAGCAGAGAAATTGTTCAAGCGAGGCGTAGCACCGAGGCTGTTGCGAAATATGAATCTGTGAGGCGCGAAGCGCCGAACAATGCTAAATGAAAAAAATACTGTATCGCTCGCGGTCCCGTTAATTTTTCCATAAACAAACACTTCGTAAGCACTTCCACATCTCGCAAAAACAACGCAAAAGTCAGTTAAAAAGTACCTAAATTGAAATTTTTAGTACCTCGTAATTAGGTAATACCTCGAAAGATTGAATTAATCGAATTTTAATTTTTAAAGAGCGATTTTATTATATCCTTGCGAAATCAAAATTTACAGCTTGAAATCGAACTTCTAAACTACAAACTTTATTGAAAAACTGCGATATCGAATATCGAAATATCGATATTAGATTCGCAGAAGGCAGATGTCAGAAATCAACGTCAGGTTTGGTCCCAACACGGCGTGATTGATTGATAACGAAGTTGTATCGGTTTCTGAGTATCAGCGAACGTACAGCCATTTCGTTGATGGAAGGCAGAGTCAAGGGGTTTTTGCATTTTCCATGACGCGTTTTTTACGTTGTTTACGTATCGTTCTTGCGACTGTAAAAAACGAACCTTTTCGAAAAAATGAGTGACAAGTACTCCAAGTACTTCATTTTTACTGCCGGTGGATCGTCAAACGATGGCGTGCGTTGCGACGCGACAGCGACAGGGGTTTGAATACCTCCGGCGACAAGTCCGGCGACACCGTTTGTATGGAGAAGGGCTGTCGTCGGGTTCTCGAATCGTTTCGAAAACCTCGGCGACACATGCAGGCATTGAGGGTCGGCGATCGAATTTCGCATCTGTTTCGGTCATTTTTGGAAGATGTCTCTGGATTTTCAAATTATTTGCTGTTTTCGCTTCTGTTTTAGGATGTTTGTAACGTGTTGCTGAAGTGGGCGCGTTTTAGCGCTTTTTGTTTGCTCGTGTTACATCATTAAAAAACTTTGCTGGAGACAAAAAAATAAAAAAGTCAAAAAATGAGCTTAATAAAAATCCTGATGATTTTTAACAGTTGTAGTTATCTCAATCTGACAATCTAAATATTCATCTCACTGATTAATTTTAAAAATTTCGCAAAGCGCACCAGTACCCCTTTTGTAAATCAGCATTAGTCATCATCAATCATCATTGATTATCGCGCTTTTAAAAGTACACTGCAAATGTCTTAAAAAGAAAAACATTGATGATTGTAAATTGCAAGAAAAAACTTCCTGATCGTCTATCGTGCTTTGTCCTTCTTCAATCAAAAAATTACGCTTTGTTAAAAATAAAATTTTAATGAAAATTCTTAAAATAAAAAAATCCAAAAAAATTCAAAAAATTTTGTGAATGTATTTTGTGTAAACTTACAATCGACTCCAAAATATTGAAACCCATTTACGCATCTATTCATGAAGATTTCGAAAAAGGCAGTACAACCCCAATCTGTATTTGATTTGCAAGTTATTTGAGCAGGCGCTTTTTCGCGCTCTTCGTTGGCTCGGGCTGTAAACGCCACATTCTCCTCCCTACTCCTCTGATATGCAAATTGGACGCGTTCTACGCGCCAGCTGCATTCTCGCAGCAACAGCCATTTGGCTTCGGGTGTCTTTCTTCTTTCCACGGCATTACAACCACGCTCCTTATCCCGAGAAATGTGTATTATTTATGTCCATTTTTCTGGTCTGTCACCACCGCGATCCGCTTTAGATAAGCGCTGCTGGATATTCCTTTTAGCATAGCTACCCGCTGAAGGTCAGCTTTGTCCTCTATCGCCAGGTCCATCAGCTTGGCGCTAATCTAGCGTCGCGTGATTTTGCGCTCAAAGGCCACTGCTAATCGATGCCGCGCACATCTCGCCTCAGTTGTAATGCTTCTTCTCGTGTTACCTCTTGTAAGCGCGCTCCTCGATGCTCCTGACATAATCGATGAATTCTTACGTGATTGTGGCCATATTCGCCGTATTAGGCGCATGCCCATAATCCTCTCAGCTAATTAATTTTTTGCCTTAGTGCGTAAATCAATTCTGTCTTTACCGATGCAGGCGCCAAGGGGGAAGAGGGGTTATGTCGCTGGAGACATGCGAAAGCTTCACGTAATAAATCGGGAGCCTTCCTAAAAATGACGTTTTTAAATGCGTTTTTGAAAATTTTCAATTGCGAAATGTACTAAATAGACGCTCATTAATTTTACTTGACACGTATACATTTTTTAGAATGGTAGAGCACGATAAAGCGAAAATTTTTCACAACGTTATTTTTTTTTTTGCATTTTTTACTTTTTTAACAGATTAAAAAAATGCAAAGGGTTTTTTGAAGTTGAAGTAAAAACGATGAAGTGTAATTGAGATTAAGATGAAGTGCAAAACGTAAAATTTTTTAAACAAAATTTTTAAAAATTAATTTTTAATTTAAAAATGATTTTTTTGAGAAACGCCTTAACGAATTTAGACGTCGAAAGGTTCGATTGCATATAAACCTTTTATATATTTATAATGTGAGGTTTTTTGAATGCAGGAAAACAGTTCTTATACAGTTTCTGAATGTAAAAAGTATGCGTTCAAACCAACACAACAAATTTTGTTACAAGGGAGGGATAAATCAACCTTGAACAGCCAAGAAAATTGAATCTTTTTGATTAATGTTTAAATGCATTGAAAACTCTGAAAACACAAATTTTTACCAAATTTAAAGTCTTTTTAACAATTACATTTTTTGAGGAATGCCATAACCAGCTTTTAGACATCTTTAAGTTTTGATTTAAACCTTCGATAAATTAAAAAGTTGAATTTTGTGAATGTGGAAAATAAGCGTTGTAACCAATCTGACCATTGAAAAGTTTCAAATTTTTGCGACTCTTTTGAGGGGTCTCCTAGGATACGCATAAACAGTGCCAGCACACCTTTTCCCTCTTTTTCTCTTGCCGTTTCCTATGTCACAAGCCATCGCGAAGCACCGGTGACGTGCGAGGCAGCCATAAGAGACGATGCGCCGACGTGCCTTTTATCGCCTTATTCCGTAAACACCTTTCTGGCAATATTGTCCTGGGAAAGCCTTCGTCCTTGGAGAAGAGGAGCCGGAAGGGTGAGAAACGGGTTTTATGGTAGTGGTGGGTTTATTTACCTTGGAAGGGTGTCTAGGGTGTTTGCGAAACGCTGTTTAGGAACGGGTTTGTGGGAAATAAAGGAAAAAATGTGTAGTTGGGGAACGATTCGGTGAGAATGGTAAACCAGTGTTTTTGAGTAATTAGCAAAATTTTAAAATCACTTTTCTCAATGTTTAGCCGAGTTGAAAAGCTTAAAAAAGCTTAAAATATTAAAAAAATTTAAATTAAAAATTGTTTGTTTGCATTAAAAAAATTGCTGAAAAAATCGATTATCGTCACTATTAAATAAATGAGAACGATCCAAACGTGCCATTCCGTCCGTTCATCCGTCACGAAATTACCAGACGCGAGTCGCCTGATTAAGCGAGCGCGGGTTACGGTAGCGGAGGCCTCTGCGTTTGCACGCTTTTCCCCGTCGCCTTGAGTTTTGTGGAGACTTTAAGCGCGCTTTTGGTCGAAGTCGAAACGCTAAGGTCGCCTTTAGTCGTCGCCTTTAGCCGAGCCAAACGAGGCGAGTAGCGCGGAGGCTGCTGCAAAATATGAATCTGTGAGGCGCGAAGCTTCGAACAATGCTGATTTAAAGAAAATACCATCGCGCAATACCAAAATTCTCTTTATAAATGGCATTTTCTCAATTGTTTCTTAACATTTTTCTTAACACACACGCCATTTCTAAAGAGAGTTGTAAATAGAACTAATTTCACCAAGTTTTTCTCTCATTTTTTAAATACAAGAGCTTTAAAAAATTGACTTTCCGTCTCCTCGGCTCTTCTAGCCCACCCCATAATTTATACCCTAAATTAATTAGCTTTATCCTTCCTCTAATAATTCATACGCATACATCCCCTCAGCGTTGTTCATCCCACACGCAACTCTGTGACTTGTGCGAGAATGCGTTTATGTTCGTGTTCGGCGAAGCGGCGGCCGGCAGCTGCGCCTCGCCGCCGGCCGCTCTCTCCTCCACGTAGCTTCACAGCAGCGCGTGTGTCTCTTGTCTCCTGCGGTGCTCTCTGTCGAGGCTCTTCGGGTTGCCATATCAACACATGAAGCGCTCTCGCCAGCGCTCTCGCCTCCCGTCTCACCGATCCTGCTTCCACAGCCGGCCGCGCTGCTGCCGCTTATTAACACGGAATACGCGTGAGGCATCTTAGTGGCTACCGCAAGGCAGCGCAGTCATTTCCACCATCCACATCCAGCCGGCGACGACGCTCTGTCATGGCTCCTCGCTCGCACCTCATCGCTTCGCCGGTTTTGGAGACGAGTCCAGTTGACAACGCGACGACGCCCCAGGACGCTGTTCCTTATCTGTAGTCGCCGACGGTGGGCTCTCTTTGCGCCCGCCGCAGCACTCTCGATTGGACTGTTTTTGTTTGGCGTTGGTCCTCTTGGGTTTTTGTCTTGTCGCAATCTGCTAAAATGCAGCGCGGGGATATTTGTCGTCGTGGGTGGGCTTTCGATGTGGGTGGCGGCTGGTTTGAGGCGGAGGGGTGCGGGGGTTTGCGCGCTCGAGTATTGGGTTGGTTTCATAATCAGTCTATTAGGTGAGCGAGTATCGATTGATGGTAGGTTTATTTGCCGCTTGTTCTTGGTGAACTGTTTTTGAAGCTCAAAAATGAAAAGAATCATTATAAATTGCTGTTATTACCAGATGCGCTTTTTGCAGACCTATTCTTGATTTACAAATTTGATAGAACGCAAAACGTAGAGCTAATAGGAAACTAGCTGTTTGAAGCACATGTCATAGCGACTACATCACAGGATCCTATGAGAATTGACAAATTCAATTTTGTGTGGTCCTGTGGTGTAGTGGTTATCACGTCTGCTTCACACGCAGAAGGTCGCCGGTTCGAAACCAGCCGAAACCTATGTATGTATGTTCTTTAAACTTGGTTTTTAGTTACGCGCTTCATGTTTTGGACACTTCTATCTAAACCAAATCCGTAAATACCAAAAAATTTCAGATTTTAGGGCCACTGCCAACTTAACAACCCAACGCAATGAGCTTACCGGACCCAGATCACCCGAGTACTTCTCGTAGCTCTCAGCCACAACATGAAGACGACCTAGAGGGAGCGGAAGGTAGTAAACACTAAAATTTTATTCAACAAGTTCAAGTCGTTGTTTAGATAACTTCGTGCTTTATGATGAGGATACAAAATGGTTGATCGAGGGGACGATTAAAACGCAGAGATACGTCAAATATATTACAGCTCCACGGGTAAAACTTTAATTTTCTCAAATCATGTTGTTTTTCATTTTTTTAGCAGATGATTCGCTGTATCAAATTGGTTCGTACTTCTAGAAGCGATATTTTCCATTTTCTTGCAACGGCAGATCAAGGGGGCGGTATCGCCACTTTTCAAGTTCAAGAAGAATCCGAGAGAAAGATTACATGCATTAGGAGCAAAAAACTGCCTTTCTTCAACCCGGATTCTTCCGTCTATGCCAAGAAAGGAATTGGGCATCAGGTCGAAGCTTGCGTGGTTAGGAAGAACAAGCTGTGCATCAGAGATCTTATCACTGACGTTGAAACAACGCATACCCTCTTCCACGCAAATCGTAAGTTTTTTAACGCTGTTTTGTTTTTATGAAGTTTTTGCTTTGTAGACTGGCTTAGCAACGTGCCAGAGAACTCTATTAAAGTTCTCTGGTCCAGAGGACGTTATTATTTGCTGTTTGCTGATCTAAACATTCTCCACGTGTGGCCAGGACCTGGAAGTGAAAGCAGAAGCTTCTATTTTGCCGACCTGAACTCTGTATTTGCTCTCAACAGAGCCAAAAAAGACTACAACACGATATTTATGGAAGAAACGGATACAGGCCTACGGTGGTTTTACAATAAGCAAGAGAATGCCGCCTCTCAGGTGATTTCGATTAATGGCTTCATCAATGCCGACTTGTAAGGTTTTGTTGCTCTTTTTTGTACAGATTTGGTTTTTAGCTGCGAAGATGGCCTTCGACTTTTGTTCCGAGATGGGAATGGGCATGCGTGGGATACCCGATCTGTCCTTTGCATTTCGCAAACTTCTAGTGACCCGAACAGTCTACATCCACACTTCATGTTCCTTGCTTCAAGTAAGAAAAATTCAAGCACCTACAGCCTCGGAATCATGGAGGTCAAATGGGTAAACAAAATGCAATTTAATTTTTTCTAACGGTTTTTTCTATTTAGCGTTCCATGCTTTGCCCCGTTGATTGTCAGGATCCAGAGGAACAGATCAGCCTGCTGAAGAGATTGCTAGAGGAGAGGTTCATCGAGACCCGGGAGCGCAAACACCCGCCGCCCACCTTGGCGTTGGATCCAGAAGCTGGGACTGCGAATCAGCCAGCCAACAGATCTGTAGAGAGCGCTGTGGACCTTTTCAAACGGTTTTCTGTCGAGGATCCAATGACCTCAAAAGCTCAGAATGTTAAAGGTCCTGTCAACGCAGAAGCTGAAGAAGCGGAGGGTAAAGGTCTTCAGGAGGCTGAAAATGGCGAGGCTAATGATCTGCTAGCTGGAAATGGCCAGGCTCTTATGGAAGCTAATGAAGATGGTCGTCAAAAACATAGAGAAGCTGAGGCTATGGAAGAGCCACACGCTTACTCAGTTGGGTGTGAAGAAGATATTCAAGAGGCCCAGAACGCTCTCGACAGTCCAGCCAGCCCTATAGCTGAAGAAGCAAAGATTGCTGAGTCTCCAGCCAGCCCGGAAGCTCAACCAGCTGACGCTCCTGGCATGTCTCCCCGACTCATAATTCACATTCCGCTGACTTGTGAGACGGAGGGCTCTCTAGAGGACAGAGAAACCGAAGCAACAGGTCCGTCATCTGGAGATAGCCAGGAATCAAACCATGGATCTCTCATGGTAAGGTTGAAATTGAAGACAGTTTTACAACTCTGAAATTAAGATGCGACAAGAAGACGTCGAGAACCTTCGCAGCCCAGAAGCTAACTCAGTGGAGGGTGAAGATGATCCTCAGGAGGTCGCGGAAGCTGAGGCTACGGCTGAGCCAGCTGGAGAAGACCAGAATTCAGAGCGCGGATCTCTCGTTGTAAGGCTGAAATCAAAACTAGTTTGAAAACTTTAAAATTAAGGAGCGAGATGAGAACGTTGGGAAACTTCCCAGTCAAGTCAGAGACTTGTCAGCTGTTGAGGACCTAGCCAGCTTTTCTTTTGCGGTGGATAGCGAACGTCTTCAAAAGGCATTGAACATTGTTTCCAAGAATCAGCTGGCTTTGAATGTTCCCGCGAGTCCTGCAGCTGAAGAGTTGGAGACTGTAGGAACAACATCAGCTTTAGAGAGTTCCGAAGATAGCGAATTTCTTCAAGAGGCCGACAGCCCGATTGCTCACAGTCAACTGAATGTTGACAGCCCAGCTAGTCCTGTAGCTAAAGACAGAGAGGCTCCCCAAACTACAACATTCTACTCAGTTGAGTGTGAAGAGGATCTTCAAGAGGCCGAGAGTGCAATCAGTCAGCTGGCTCTTAACAGCTGTCCAGCAAGCGCGGAAAAGCTAGCTTCAGAAGCTGTGACAATGTCTCCGAAGCCACTTGTCCACATACCGCTAGCTTATGTGGCGGAGGGTGAAGCTGGTCTTCAAGACGACAAAGAAACTAAGCCGACGCGTCAGCAAGCTGGAGATGGCCAGAAATCAGAACATGGATCTTTCATTGTAAGGTTTGAATTGATAACGTTTTAAAACTCGAAAATTAAGGTGCGAGATAAGGACGATGAAAACCTTTCCACCGAAGTTAAGGGTTACCTGTCTCTTGATAGTTCCAAAAGCCCAGAAGGTCAGAATAACAAAACTTCAGCGACCGGAGAAGCTGGCTCAGTGGAGGGTGAATATGAACTTAAGGAGGTTAGTGGAGCTGAGGCTACGCAAGAGCCAGAGGCTACAAGAACAATCACGGGAGCTGACTCAATGGAGTATGAAGAGGATCTGCAGGAGGCTGAAAACGTTATTGCTAATGGCCACCAAGCACTTGACATTCCAACCAGCCTTGTAGCTGAACAAACAGAGGTTCCTGAACTGTCACCCGAATCCATGTCAACGACGACTGCCTCAGAAGGAATTGACATTGTCGAGGATGCTCAGGTAATCAAAGCTCTTCAGACTCTGACCTAAATTGTCGGATTTTAGTTCTTCAAACGCAAATTGTGTGGAAGCTTGGTGAAAGTTTCTGATGACGACTTAAACATTGAAGATCTGGCTCCGGAGGCGGAAGAGCCAAAGACTCCCGCTACCGCAGCAACTTGCTCAGTGGGGTGCGAAGAAATTCTTGCCACATTTGAGAGCGCTGCTGTTAATGGTCAGCTGGTTCTTGACAGCCCAGCCAGTCCTGAACCTGAAGAAACAGGGGTTCCTGAAATGTCTCCGAAAGTGCCCAGCGACGACGACCTCAATATCGAGGACCTGGTTCCGGAAGCGCCGAAATCAACCGAAGAAGTAAAAACTTCCGTCGATTACGCAGGCATCAAACGTGTGGATGACGGCGATCAAGCTGAGGTAAAGCATGAAGCAGGCACAAAGCATAAAACGTTTAATTTTTAGGTTTTGTCGGCTCAAGGGCATTGTTTCCACAGAGAAGTCAACTCCGGTGAACCAGAAGGTTCTCTGGAAGCAGTTTACAGAAACCTTTATCCACAATGCGAGTCGCCAGAGACCGTTCCTGAGCAGCCGGGTGACGAGGAAGACGCAGATGCAATCGCTACAGCATCTTTATCACAGGAGTCTGTGACCACCGCTATAGTCTCTGTAACTGAAGCAGAAAGCCTTTCTTGTGAAGAATCTGATGCAGTAGAGGACGTCTCAGAGAAACCTAGAGCTGAAGTGGCCGCTTCTACAACTTTTCCCACAGAAAGCCTTATCAAGCTGACTGGATCTCATCCCAAACATGCTGCTTACAGCAATAAAGGGCCTTCTAGATCAGGAGCTGAAAAGCCGTCAGAGGAATCAGTTTTGGTTGCCGTATGCCAACATTATAATCAACAAAAACTTGAATTAATTTTTAGAATTTTGAAACATCTCCGAAAGCCTCATCTGAAACCTTCTGCGCTGGCTCTCCAGCAAAGAACGCCTCTTTACATCATCGACCAGAGTCAAAGGAACCAGTTTTGCAATTATCAGCATCTGTAAGCCAGCATTTCAACCAAAAAACGTTTAATTTTTTTTTTTTTTTTAGGGTTTTCAAGTGTCTCCTGAAGCCTTTTCTAACGTCTCTCGTAATGGCAACTCTAATGACTCCTATCGAGCTGAAAACGCTTTATCTCATCATTCCTCTTGTTCAGAGGATGTTGTTTTGCAGCCGCCAGCAGGTCCAGCAGTATCTTGTGAGCCCGAAGCTCCTGTGAACCAGAAACTGTAAACCCACTTTCAAACTAACAAAATTCAGTCTCTTGTTTAGAATTCCAAAGCGCCTCTTTCCCCCGTACTACAGGCTAGCTCTACGGATGGATCTGACGAACCTGAATCGGGCCAAGCTTCTAAATCGTCCTCTCTGCGAGTTACTCCAGAATCTGAATCTGATAGCAGCGAACCGGTAAGGAGTTCTTTTGATACCTGCGTTCTAAAAATTGTTTTAGGCTAGGAGAACACAGCCGTCAAGACAGGTCCGCCAGCCCGCCTACGCCGCTGCGCGTCAAAACGAGCGGGTAGAAGCATTCAAGTTTTTGGATAAGAGGACCCAAACAAAGCCACTGAAGGTACGGAGAACCTTAGGGATCAAGGTCTGCCAGCCGTTCGCCCGGTTCGCCCACGCGCCGTACAAAAACATGGGCGGATGGCTGGAGTACATGACCCCATTTGAGCCCACGCTTGTGGTGAGTTTCAGTTTCACCGCAGAAAAAATTCAAAATTAAAAGTTGACTTTTTGATTGATTTTAAACCAAAGAAAAAGTGGAAAACTTGAATTCATTTTTTCAGAACGATTTGACGCCGCCCAAAAGGGCCAAAAGCGTTGCCGTTCTCCTGTCCTTGGCTAAGAAAAAGATTGCATGGGCAGAAATCCTAGCTGAAAAGCTCCGCCAGAGCCAAAGTCCACGTCAGGACAGCGACAGTGAGCAGCCATCAATTCTGATTCAGTTCGCAGACGTGGCAATGGCCCAGGCAATCAAATAATACTGAGAATGTGATGAGTGATGTAAATTTTAGGAAGAGATGGATATGGCAGCTTTGGAAGAAAAAGAAGAGGAGGAGGCTGGAAGAGCTGAAGCGCAAGGAGAAGAACCTCCACCCGAGGAATCAATTTCCGAGCAGGTTCAAGCAGAAGGATCTCCAAGCCACGAGGACCAAAGTCCTGAGGATCCGCAGAAGAGGGACTCAAGTGAGCGTAGAGACGCAACGCCGCCATCAACTAACACTAATACTCCAACCGTGGAGCCTGAAGTTTCCACGTCAACGCAGGACCAAAGACCCCACAAGGACCGAAGTCCTGACGATCAACAGAACAAGGACTTAAGTGAGCCTAAAGACGAAACGTCGCCGTCAACTAGCACCATAACCCCGACCGTGAAGCTTGAAGCTTCTACGTCTCGGCAGGACCAAGGACCCCACGAGGACCGAAGGCCTGACGATCTACAGAACAAGGACTTAAGTGAGCCTAGAGACGAAACACCGCCGTCAACTAGCACCATAACCCCGACCATGAAGCCTGAAGCTTCTACATCTCGGCAAGACCAAGGACGTCAAACGAGGAGACTAAAAAGACTTAAGCCAGAAGCGCCTGAAGTTCAGCAGCGACCAACCACAGCCAAAAGAGTCTTAACCTCTTCGCCGAAGGTACTTTTGAAGTCAATTTTACGTAACGTTTGGAGCCATTTAAGCTCTTTTTTCAGTTTTTTAAGTTTTTTTTCAAAAATGGCTAGCTGAACAAATCTTTTAAAACGGTCTTCAATTTTTAGGCTGAAAAGAAGGAACAAGGTCCTCAAAAACTGGTGAAGAAGAAAGCGGAAGCAGTTGCGGAGCAGCCGCCTAAATCCAAGCCCGCTCCACCTCAGTCTTCCAAGGTAATAAACGTTCACAAAATTTTCAATCCATTAACAAAATGCGCAATCATCACAAAAACTGGACGTAACTGACAAATTACATGACGTAATTTTTAGGCTCAAACATTGAAACAGAAAAGAGCTAAGCAGGAAAATCCAGAGGAACCAAGAAATTTAAAGCATCGGAATGAAGCCAGTAAACCTTCCACGTCTTCAACGTCAGCGCAAGGTCCACAGAACGTTCGAAAGAGGAGGGCAGAGGAGCCAAGCGTCCAAGAGATACCAATAGAAAAGGCAGTGTCGGAACCGCTAGTTGGAACAAGCACAGCTCCAGAAGCCGCGTCAACACCACTGAAGGGCTTGGGAAAGTACCCTCAAAAGCCTCCGAAACGACGTAGGAAAGCAACTCCTGAACGAGCTCCGGTACGAAGTGACCTTAAAATTATCAATTGACAATTGAAATTGTTTTTAGTCTCCAAGATCAATCATAAGACCCATGACAGCTCCTCAGAAGCGAACGTCGCCTAGGAAGCCGGCCAAGGAGATTCCAAAGCCTCAGAGCCGCCAGAAAAAGGCTCCAGGTCCATCAGTAAGACAGCCTTCTTTTGTATTTGACAATATTTTTTACAGACTTCGAGAAACTCTCGACGCACAACGCCTCCTCCGCCTCAGCCCGTGCAAGTCAATGAGATAATTGCTCCAGTGTTTGAAATTTGGGAAGAGCCTCAATTTGCAGCGCCTGCACCTCCCAACGCTCCAGTTCTGTACGCTCCTCCAATGTACGCTTCAAGCACACCAATTGTCTACAGCTACGATGATGGCTACGAAGTGCGATACCCATAAATGCATATTGCACATATTGTTCTGTAGATAGTCTTGTTTTATGTATATATGTTTATAGTCACAATTCAATTTTATTGATACTCAGGGAATTCCCCAACCGGTCTCATAGATTTTATAAATCTTTTATTTGAAGTGTTGCAATTTTTGAATGTCAGGTTGAAGCCTGATTGCAAGACTTTATTTCTATTGTCGTTTCCTGAGTGTTCTTGTACTTGTGCAGTGTTCTCTAAACATATCTAACATCTGGCATTGTCAAAAAACCTTGACTTTGAATTTTTAGTTTTTTGATAAAATAAGAATGGCTTTTTCTTTTGAGTTGTTCTTTATTAACTGTACGCCCTGATTTCTGTTCAAAATTGCAAACAAGATTTTAAGTTTGATTTTTTGAATTAATGGGGCCGCGCACGCTATTGCGCGACAATGTTTTCTTTAGATCAGCATTGTTCGGCGCTTCGCGCCTCACAGATTCTTATGTTGCAACAACCTCGGCGTTACACGTCTCGTTGAAACGATTTCTCGGCTAAAGGCGACCTTGGCGCTTCGAATTCTACCAAAAGCGCGCTTGAAACCTCAAAATTTTCACCGTTGCTCTTCGACCGCCGCTCGACACGGCGCGCGAAACCACGAAAATCGCGGCGGCGATGGCGAAATGCACGCAAACGCAAATGGCGCTGCTACCGTAACCCACGTTCGCTCAATCAGGCAACTCGTGTCTAGAAACTTTGTGATGGACGGACGGACAGACACGTCTGGATCGTTATCCTTTATAAGATAAAGGATTAAAAATTGGCGTTCAACTTCCAAATTTGTTCAACAATCTAAAACAAATTTTAAACTTTTGGCGTATTGTGTATTAACCGCGCATCTACAGAATTGACCCATTTCTGCGGAATTAACTTTAAAATCAGCTGTTATCGCGCAAACTTGCTCTGTGTGCACTCTTGAGTAGCTGTTCTTGCAATTAAGCAGTAACATTGGTCGTCGTGGTCACCGAGATCGGAATGTTCAAATTTGTTGCTGAATTCGTCTTCTTTGAATAGCGGAAGTTCAGTAGTCAGCAGTAGGAGAAAGATAAGTAGGAGAAGAAGTCCAAAAACAGCAGCAAAGGCAACAGCGCAGAGGAAGCTGCTTTTCGATTCGGAGATCAACAACTTTGGTGGCAACTTTTTTTGGGTTTTTTAGGAATCTCGTGTACGTTTTAACGACTTTCAATACAGCACACTCAAGCGCTCGCGTCATTACAAAATTGATCGGGTAATTTCTCTTGAAATTATTTTTTGCAGCCACTGCCCGTGACAACATGACTGAAAGCATCTCCAACCAACCTTGCCAAAATTCCCAGCTACTGAATAATCCTGACGCAACTCAACCAAACTCAACTCCCACTGATCCGGTGCTTCCCGTCCAGCAGAATCGTAAGAGTTTCATGCTCCTCTCAATCTCAAAGTCTATCCAATTTTAGTGTGGCTGAAAGTGTTCAAAGACGCAGATTCGCATGCCGTCAAAATCCGCAATAAATTCATCAGGTTCTACCCCAGGCTAAAAATCATTAAGGAAGTCGAAGATAACATAACTAAATGGATCTACATGGACACGTTTGATCCAACGCTGTTCAACCGCGCCATAAATGAGGCTACTTTCACGTCCATTCAAGGCTGTGATCATTCGATTCAGAGGAAAGATGTCCACAACAGGCCTCCAAAGCCGTCAAATTTCAAAGGAATCGAAATCAGGATTTTGTTTTTGAAGGAACTGGAAAATCGAGACTGCACTTTGAACACATGTTTAAGGATCACCATTGAGTAAGTTGAATAGAGCCTTATTGAAACAATTTGTTAGACGAATAAATTTTTAGTGAAACTGAAACCATTTACAAGCTCTACACGTGCGATGACTTTCCAATGATGTCGAAAGAGAACAAATGGCGACCCTTTGGCAAAATTAAAAAGTGGAAAACGGAACAAAAAATTTTTCGAATCCACTTCCACTGGGTAAGCGTTTGAAAACCTAAAAACTGTTGAAATTTGAAGTTTAGGACAGCGCTCCGCCAGCTAAGCACTATGATGAAGCTGAACGACCCAGTGTGCTCATGCAATATGCGAGAAACGGATGGGTGGAGACGTTCATAGAGGGGGAATCTTCGAAAGGTACCTCAAATACGTTGGCCTCCCTATGGACGTGGCGCTTGGGATCGAATGTGGAAATGAGCTTCCGAGGAATCTCTATGAAACCAAGAAGGATGAGAATCCACAAGAGACAGAATGTGATGCTCGGGATGACCTCAGTGATGCTAGAAATCATTTTCCGATTGCGGAAGCCGACGAGACAGCTAGTAGCTCTCAGAATGATCTTAGAGATGAGCGGGTTATGGATGAAGCCAACGTAGTAGAGGCTACAACAAGGCCCTCTTTGAATGATATGTCTGGAAACGAACCAAGCAGCGTCCAGTACGATTCCAGAGCTACGGCACATTCTAAGGACAGCCTATCTGAGAAAGTCAAACCTACAAATGCTGGATTTCAAGGTCTTGTGAAGCCTACTGAGCAGAACGAGCCTAACATCTCAGAAGACCATGTTGAGGATTCCTGCGCACATGGATTGAACGATCTCCATGAGTCTGAATATTTCACTCCAGAAGAAAACCGCAAAGACTCTCCGAATATGATTATTCCGTCATCTGAAGAGCTCCTGAAACAAGACTCAAAGGTTTTAAAAAACGATTCACAGGCTCCTGTGAAGCTGGTTGAACTGGATAAGCCTTTGAGAACAAGTAAACCCTCAAAGGAAGATTCTGAATCAGGCTACGAATCTGCAAGTGAAAGGTTCAAAAATGTATTCTATGAATCTGATTTTAGGTCGCTACGAGATGTTGCTCTGTGACTAGCTCATCTGAAGCCTATCTGACTTACCTCCCGAAGGCTCCGCCCATATGTACCCAAAGCCGGGATAAGGAACAAAGCTATGATTCTGCGAAGAATTCTGCTTACAAAGTATGTTTCAAAAGGACCCACTACAAAGTACCCACTAACTTTTCAATGACAAATTTGTGGCATAGGCCGTACTTTTAACATGTTTGTTAGGAGCATGAACAACAAAAATAGTAGAAGCAGGAGTTCAAGTTTAAACATTTTTGACCGAGATAACCCGAGAAACGCGACCGCTGTTTCAATAGATTGGCTTGACTCTTTCAATTTGGGCTTTTTGAAAGTCTGAAGCCGAAAAAAATTTTAAGATTTTCAAGAACCGCAACGACTGGTTAAAACGTCAGCAAACGTCTGCCAGCAGAGTGAAGCTAGCAGACGTTGACGTTGGTATATTCAGGCTCATGGGGATCCATTTTATATCACAATGCACTTATCCGTTTGTTTAAGCTCAAATGTCCTACTCACTCTACTCATTCTGCTAAGAATCAGCGTTCTACCCAAACCCAGACCACTCCTGACTCCCCAACAGGAAGTCTACGCAAAGAGCCCGTCATCACCCGACGAAAGAATCCTCCCCGCTTCGCCCAAACGCCTAAAAGGCTTGAAGAGATCTACGAGAAACGAGTCTCCGCTTTCAGCCACCTCCATGAGAAGAAGAAGCCCAAGACCAAGCCGAAAGGAACCCTAAGAATCAAGCAATCTACGTCTGTCAAATTCCACACCCCGTGGGAGAACTTGGAAGCGTGGAGTCTTTGGATGACTCCTAAGCCACAGGGAAAAGAAAACATGGCCGTTATTGTAGAGGCCGTGAAAAAAGAGTCCGATGAGCCAGGCCCGGAAGGAATCTGTCTGGTCGTAAGCAAAAACATTAAACAAGCCAAAACCGTTATTTTCAGTGCTCAGACTGTGGAAGCACCCGCATAGACCTACGAGTGGCGCCGAGAATGCCGCCTCAGTCAAGTCAAGGGACCCAGACAGACGTAGGCTGAACAAATATGACCAAATTTTAAAATTCTTATTTTTAGGACAGCTTGACGGAGCTCTCCCAGTCCTCGACGTCGAGGAAGCGCAAAGCTTCAGCTTCTGAAGAAGAGGTAACCTAAGACAGAAATAGACAAATTAAATCCCTGTCTTTAGAGCTGCAAGGATCAAAAATTAAAGAAAGACCCATCGAATGACAACGAGGATCCGGATCTTCCAAGCTTTTCCAAGTCGTCCAGAAGGGTTTAGATTTTTTATTACGTCTTTATGTCTGTGTCGTATTGTCCTAAACTTATATATCACAATTATAACCTAATTTAATAAATTTTTTACTAATTTAAATTTTCAAGGAACATACTTCAAAAAACTAAAAAAAAAAACGTTAACTAACTTGTCTTGTGTGCTTTTGACATTGTCTTGGTTTTTTGCCATTTACTGATTAATGCAATGTTTCAGCTAGAACTGCGCTGCGATACGCCCGGCTGCCCAAGTCGCATCAGCTTCAATTTTGGCGATCCTGTCAGCATTGAACCCAGGCTTGTCCAATTCCACTCCTTGACTGTCCTGGAGTTTGAAACGGACGATAAGTCAACTCAAGCAGGCATTCCTACACCGAATATCAGACCTAAGAGAACTGCAGAGGAGGCTGGACTTGATGAGGTGGGACATATGACAAAAATGGGCTATAGTTACTTTTTAGGAGATTCCAATCTATGAGCAGCCACTCCAGCAAGATTTTGACTTACCTTATCAACCAATCCAAGAAGATCTTTACTCATATGCATCAATGACATACAGCTATGATGATCGGAAGCCTAGCTGGAAGATAGTGAAAGTCGGATCGAGAGTTCTTAGCATTAATGAATATTAACTTGCATCTTATTTAACTTAATGTAACCTATTGTGAGTGAATGAATTTTGAAACGCTGAAAACTGGAAACAGGCAATTTGAAGCGGTCTGGGTAAGCCTATCAGCATTTTAATTTTTCACTTAATCAGTCTAACATAGCTTTAGAAAATTGGAATATGAAGGTCTTGTGCGATTCTGAGATAACGTACATTAGTGGTATTATGACTTTGTACTCATTAAAAAAAATTATGGACTGTTTCGCTTACGGTGTGAAGTATCCTGTGTTTTAGTGCTTTGCAAAAAACGATAAATTTGAGTCAACTAAAAGAAGTACATATCCGAGCCTGAGATAACAGATATCAGTGGTCCTGTGGTGTAGTGGTTATCACGTCTGCTTCACACGCAGAAGGTCGCCGGTTCGATCCCGGCCAGGACCTGTCCTTTTTCACGTTTTTTTTTTTACTTTTTGTAGTATCGCTTTTGTTCTTTTTTGCCACAATATGAGAACAACCAAAAGGCACACTTTATCCTTTTAAAAATGGACGATCCGAAGAATTCGTCAAGCGTACCACGTCGCTTCTCAATTTCAATCTCTTCCTTGAGTACCTTGCACCCAAGATGTGGAATTATCAGGTGAAGACAAAATTCCATTGAATATTTCGATTTACATCTCGCACACGTTTTGAAGTGACATGCCAAAACGCGATCACTGAAAATTGAATCAAAGTTGAGGATTTGGATTGGAAATTCCACACAATTATGGATTTTAGAGCGCTTAGAGGGTTACAACCCTATTTAAGGCAGAATTCAGAGAATTTGACATGAGATCTTGCCTTAAAGTTTAGAAAAAAAGTAGATAAAAATGGTAAATTCGACGTCAATGACTATGCTTGGCATACAGAATCCAATTCCAGCCAGAGTTGTTTTTATATTAGAAACGGTTCCAGGGATTAGTTCACTTGTTCTAAACTCGTATTCGCCTTGTTTGGAACGAGTGATTTCAAAAGCCATGAAACATGGAACTTTGCGGTTTCTGCAGATCATTGTGACTTGAAGCCTATATTAATGATTTACTTGTTTGGATTAATGAATACAATCTTGTGAATATGGATTTTACGTTTGCTAAAGGTAGCCCTTCTTGGACAGTTTATCGAGATTATTAGGCCAGAGTTGAGTAAGAGCAAGAATAAGAAGCTTCATCAAGCGGTCGGAAATGATAGAGCTAACAGAAAACGTTATGAGTTACGTGTCAGTTTAGCCTGACATTCCGATTCGAGATAATGTGCATGTGTGGTCCTGTGGTGTAGTGGTTATCACGTCTGCTTCACACGCAGAAGGTCGCCGGTTCGAACCCGGCCAGGATCTGTGTTTTTGTTTTTGTGTTTACCTTTTCTGTTTACGTATTAAAAGTGCCGTCGTTTGGTCGTTTTTTTACGTTACACACACGGAAACACTCTCTTTAAGTGCCTCTGACAAACCCGAAGCATTAAAATCTTATGTTGCACATGGGTGCAAAACATTAGCTGGTCTTCCAGTTTTTTGCCCAACAACTGCAGCTGTTATTTTGTCTTACGAAACATGAAAACAGCACATGTTTAAGTAACATTTCAGCCTATTTCCTTGAAAAGAGGTCCACTTGGGGTAATTATTGTGCAATATGACGCAAGAGTGGACAACACGCTGGTTGTAGAAAAGGGCGGGGCAGGGGGACGTCATGGTTACTATACTTCAGTCTTTTGTGAGCACGCTGTTGTAAAATTTTAGTCATTTTTGTTATTGGATTTGTTATTCCTGACAGGAATATATAGGCAAGTTGAGATAAGCGAAGGTTTGTGGGGGTAGAGCGGGGTAGAACGCTCGCTTAGCACGCTCGCTCAGGATAGAGCGGTTGCTTAGTAGGCTGTAGTTCGATTCCCCATACCTCCAGACATTTAGAAAAAGCATTTTATCGTGTTTATTTGCCTAGTTGCCTTCTTTACCTTCATTTCCCCTCACCCATCTGTTCCGCTGTCTAAAGATGTTCTCCAATTGTTCCCTATTACGTCACCCTCATCTCACCTGCGCCTCTCAGCACGACTCTCCTGCCTTTGTCTCTCCTAAGACGCGGAAACGATCAGATGTGTCAACGAAATCAGCTGCGATCTCTTCCCGCCGTCTTGCAAAGAGCGCTCGAGGCACCTCTTCTGCTGTCAGTAACAAGCACAAACCAGCCGCGGCGGCGTTCTTTTTCTGCACTCTTCGCTTCGTTGTTCGTCGTAGCCCCGCACTCCAGCGGCGCTTCGATCGATTTCGCGCTCGCTGGCGCCCAGCAACGCGTCCATGTGTCTCCCGCGCTCTGTCAGTCAGCTTTGCAGCAAACGTCTCCCGCTTTCACATCTCACAGTTGTTTTTGTTTCGGGTTTTTGATTTCATCGGTTTAATCGTCGCGAGACGATCGGACGAAACTTGAAACAGACGTCTGATGGCTGGTTTTGAGTAGTGGATGGTGGTCGTAGTGGTGAGCTGGAAGCCGAAAACTAAAGTTTTGATTTGTAAGGCGAAAAAGTAAAATTTAGAGCTTTCAAAAAAGATTTTTGAGATTTAAAAATAAGATTTTTTCATAAAATATACGAAAAATAACTGGAGGTATGGGGAATCGAACCCCAGCCCTCTCGCATGCTAAGCGAGCGCTCTACCCCTGAGCTATACCCCCACGTTGGTAGCTCCTTCCTATAACGGCTATGAGCGTTGGGTATGTTTGATTTAGAATAAAAGAGCGATTGGAGGGAGGTTAGAGGTTAAAATGGTCTCAAAGACGCTCTCCTGGTTCTTTCCTGGTTTTCCGTCTTTTACGTTTGGGTTTGTCGCCAGTTGATAAGGTTACAACACTTAACCGTTATTGTTGGGAAGGGGTCGTATTTGGGGGTGATTTTGGAATGTTCAAAAAGGTTAAAATGGTCTCAAAGACGCAATATTTAAATTAAAATTGGTTCAAAAAATTACTGGACCTATGCGGGATCGAATTCCAGTCCAATCGCAAGCTAAACGAACGCTTTAATTCAAATCACTGCTAAGCGAACATTGATTTTGCTGCTTGAACTGTCCTTATACCGAATTCCAAACTCCAGTTTTGGCTGCTCACCAAGTAATAAACTAGCTGAAACGCTTTGTGAGTCATTTTTGGTCATTACGCAGTCGATTATTTGATTTCGTATGATCTTAGACGCTGACGTAATTCAAAAATGAGTCATAACTCTTAAACGCGCTATTAAAGTCAGGATTTTCAGTTTGTTGTCTTTTTGTTATTTGGTTTAGGACGTTTTAAGATTTCAAAAGAACTACTGTGTTTTTAGCCGCGTGCTGAGACGGTTTACGTGCTAATCAAAAAAGTCCCTTTTTGCTATATTCATAAAATTTTTTGGATGTATGGGGCCCATCCCTCTTGCATGCTAAGCGAGCGCTCTACCCCTACGCTATACCCCTACTTCTCTGCAGTTGTCCTAAAACCCTTATATGCTTCAGGTCTCCTCAGTTTTGACATCACTCGACGCTGATCTATTAAGCATTTTTGTGCGGTTTTCACCTTTTTCAACCCTTTTTTGTTCGCCTGCCTCTTCGAAAATCCCAGTAGGCGGAAACCAGTTCTCCACTTTCTCCCTCAAGTGGATCAGGTGTCGACCACACGTCAATAGACTTTAGGACAAACAGCTCGACGGCATGTGGCACGTTTGATGTTTTTTTGTCAAGTGGCAATGGCTCTTTTCCACTCTTTTGATCAGTTCCGATCTCGCGACCTAAATGCATATTTTTGGTCCGTTTTTTGGTGTTCGGTCGTTTAGATTTGGGGTCGTGCACCCAGATTCGGTTGAAGCCTTTCATAAGTCCATGTTTTGCACTTTCAGAGCTCTAATGACAGTACTCAGGATATTCTAAGCTTCTCGTACCCCTTCTACTTAGGCTGCATCTATTAATCCAACTGCCATATTTACCTAAGTTCACCATGGAGTTTATGACTTCTACCTTCACCGACGATGTCGTCGATGAGGCTAATGTACAGTTTAATAAGCGAAAGTAAGACATTTCAGGCATTTTTCGGTCTAGAATAAAATTTAGGAAGACCGTCTCAGCTACGGTCACCGAAAAACGCAAGCACAACGGCGACAACACCGAGTACTCTTACCTCCCGCCCGAAAATGACCTGGGAAACGTAGAATATAAGGCTCGACTTGTCAATATCTCTGCTAATCGTCTTCAACATCTCATCACCCAACTGAATTGGCGCCTCAGAGAAGGCCAAGGCGAGGCGATCTACGTGATTGGCGTTGAAGACGACGGAGCCATGAAGGGTCTTGGAGAGGAGGACCTGGAAGCATCGCTAAAAACGCTGAAAAAGATGACTGACGCCTTGGATGCGACGCTTGAGGTCACGAATGAATGGGATGTGACTCACGCCGGGTGTGAGAATCGAAAACAGGTTGTTGAAATATTGGTCAGGAGGATACCGGATAGGCAGCAAAGGATCGATCTGAAGTGAGTAGAAAAGCTTAACAAATCTTTCCCATTATCATTATTTAAAAAATGTAGACCAGACAGGGGGACGGAGCCATGTCTGGAAATCGCGGAGCGGAGTCATTTCAAGCTCACTCCGCGATTACCAGACAGCTTCCATACCTCTGTCTGGTTTAGGTTTTTTAAATCACTTTGTAGAAGCAAAACTAAAATTAATTGTTTTTTAGGCTAGCAGTGCTTGGTTGCGCTGACGCGGGTAAATCCACACTCTGTGGCGTCTTAACCCACGGAGTCCTGGACAACGGACATGGCGAAGTTCGTCAAAATCTTTTCCGTTACGCTCACGAGTCCCGAACCGGTAAAACCAGCTCTATCTGCTTAGATGTCATTGGATTCGACAACTCTGGAAATGTAAGGTTTACTAAAAAACGTTTAAAACGGCTAAAATGGATTTCAAAAAATGTATGAACACCTGTGGGGGTCGAAACCGGATCAGTTGCTTTCTAGGCAAAAGCTTTGCCAAACAGCTATTCAGCCAACATTTTTGTTGGCGTGCAACTAGTATACAAACGAGTTTGCCTAAGAATTTAATTTTTTAGCTTATCAATTACGAAAAACACTCCCAAGAAGAGATAATCCAATGCTCCTCGAAGCTGATTACGTTAATCGACCTTGCTGGAGACCGTAAATACATGAAGACCACGATCTACGGCCTCACAGCACACGCGCCTCATTTTTGCGCCCTCGTGGTCAACGCTAAAACTGGAGTCAACGTGGTCACCAAGGAGCATCTCGGCATCATCTCCCTAGCTCTCAAGCTTCCCTTTTTTGTCGTTATAACCAAGGCTGATACCGTAACCCAAACTCATCTTGAAAAAGTGCAGGCAAGCTTGGAAAAACTGGTGAAGCCTTTAGTCAAGGAAGCGGAGGCTTTCAGGGTCAATTCTGCCCAAGATGTTGTCAAGTAAGCCTTTTATCCAATGTTGAACCTTAGAATAAGCTTTTTAGAGCCGCCGAGCTTCTCGTCTCGAAAGAATGCGTTCCTATCATCACGGTTTCCTCTGTCTCAGGCGTCAACATCGACCTCTTGGCTGCGTTCCTCAACGTTCTCCCTCCCAAAGAGACCTCGGAATCTCATCAAACCCAACTTGCCCGAAAATCTCCCGTTTTCCTCTTCAACGAGCTCTTTAATGTGCCGAAAGTCGGAGAGGTCGTTTATGGGTACCTCACTGAAGGGGTCCTGAGGGAAGGAGACGAGATAAGGATAGGCCCTGGCAGCTGTGGAGTGTACGTCTCAGCTAGAATTTCGAGTATAAGGAGAAATCGACAGCCTGTCAGGTCTGTGTATCCTGGTGAGACTGCTACAATCGCTTTCAAGGGGAATCAGCTTGTGGATGTTCAACTAAGACGAGTAAGCTATTTTAGACCTTACAAGACGAGTCGAAAATTTGAATTTCAGGGTATGACAATGTTAAAAGCCGACGACATGGCTATCTGCTGTTACGAATTCACAGCCAGCTTCTGTCTGCTCTATCATCCTAACAACGAGATCCGAGTGGGCTTCCAGGGTACTGGTAAGTCCTTCAGCATCTCTCGTAAGTAATAAAATCGCTTTTTTCAGTTTTCATAGGCGCAGTTAGGCAAACAGCAACAATCGTGTCCATGGACAAGCCTTCACTCTCTCCTATGGCGTGGACAAACGTTCGCTTTAGATTCTACCGTCACCCCGAATACGTGAGAAAGGGCATGACGGTAATCTTCCAAGAAGGCCGATCGAAAGGAATGGGCGAAGTTGTGGACGTAGATGCGTGTTAGACTATTGTAGTTTAAAACCAAGACTGCATTTGTAGCATTTGTCACAGGTGGACTTACTGTATCATTTGTAAATAGATTTCTAAGGATAAATATTTGAAACTTTAAAAAGCACATTTCATTTTGTACGTTTTCGAGCTTGTATAACACTTGTAAGCAAAACAGAAAGCTAGCTGAATAGTTGTTTGGCACCGCCGTTTGTCTATGAATTAAGCGACACCGGTTCGAGCCCCACTTGGGTCTAAGAATTTTAAGTTTGTTCTTTTAATAAATCTGTAAATAACTTTTTGAAACCTTGTTTAAACTTTGATTTGTTCCTTCGTCATTGAACCACTTGGTTTTATGAAGTAACTTTTCACTGTTTACGTTGGCTGTTACTTGCAAACTGGTTTTGTTTAATTTGGTTTTCTTGAGCGGCGCTTTCTTATAATGTCAGTCGACGTTCAAAGAGAACTCAAATCTTTAAAAATCAATTTAAGAAGTCTGCATTTCAAATGCTGTCCAAGGCACCTTTTCAAGATGCTATCGTGCCTTGAAAACCTACTTTGTCAAAACGTTTTAAAAGAAATTAATTGTTTTTTAATACAAGTTAAACAAAATGTTATTGTAAGGAGCCCATGGCTCACAATGCTTCAAGATCTGAAGCTCTTTGAACGTTTCTGGCAATGTGTTGATCCTTTTTGCAAACGCTCCATCCTTATCCTTGACAAATGTATTCAAGCCCGTGAAAGTAGGGCTCCAGCTGCTTATAGCTAAGCTTCTTTTGTGCGTCAATCATGAAACTCTTCTCTACTCGGGTCTTTTAAGTTGTTTATAATGTGGACCGCCATCTGAATGTTGATAAAAAGGTTTGTAGCGCTAGCAATGTAGTAGGTCAGTTCTCCAGCCAGAAACTTTTGCTCAATCTTATCTTGTCGATGAGTTCTTCTTTCTACCAGTGGTACAGGACAAGGCTTACAGAAGCGATCGTGATCATTTGTATTCTAGGAAGTCGTTGTAGATGTCCTTGAGGCAGTAAAGAACAAAAAGCTTGATTTTAGACTCCTTTTTAAGGATTTCATGGGGGTTTCGAGCGTTACATTCAAGTTGGCCGTTGTTGTCGTCGATGTGTTGGCACAGGAAAGGTAAAAGTCGTTTTAAGGCGTCTTCCTGTGCTAACTCGTGTTCCAAGTATTCATTATTCTTGATCTCAATGATATAGATTGAGAGGTAGCTTAGGTCAAATGCCATCATCTCATCAATCGAATAGATTTTCCAAGTGTCCTTGTCCCTGATTTCGTATTTCGAAGGACGGAAGTCCGTCTGGATTTCGACGTTAAGGCGTTTGATCGTTTTGCGGCAAATTTGGAAGCGACACTCCAGTCGCCGGGGATGTCTTCAAGGATTTCGTAATCAGGAGAGCAGATTTTGGAAAGCTTGAGAAAGACAGAGCGGCAGAAGTCGTAGGGTGGACGTCCAAGTCGTAATACGTCCTAGGACGTCCATGGCTTCTGAAAAGTCGGAATTTAAAATAATGCTTAAATTTTAAAGATAAATTTACTTTTTACGTGGTTGATAATTACCCAACAGATGGATACGTAGCTGACTCTGCCGTGCTTAAAAGCGTAGTACTTTTTAGGACAGAACAAACAGAAAATACAACAACACGCGCAACAAAATTGTCGACAAGCTTGAAAAACGTATGTTTTCACCAAATTCTCAAAGCGACCAGAAAGCTCTTACGTTCAGTTACATTGGGAGAGATCAGTGATCAGCGCCAAACTGGATGTTCCGATTGTTTTTACAGTCAAAAGGTTGTTTTGTGCTTTCCAATCGAAAAGTGCTTTCCAGTCAGTCATAAGGCAAGAACAAAAAACAGGTTAAAAACGAAAACAGGGAATTCCCGGGCTAGTTGGGTTCGGTGAGATTCTGAGGTCTCTGTGATAGGTAAGACGTTAAGCTACGCAGCCAAGAGGTCGATGTTGAAGCCTGAGATAGAAAATACCGTAATCATATGAATACATTTGCTGGCGGCGAGAAACACGGCGGCTCCACAATTTGTACTTTTAGGGTTGAGATTGAAATAGAAAATCTCTTTTCACAGTTGACCCTAAGAGCCATTGTTCTTTTGAGCAAAGGCTTCACCAGCTTCTCCACGCTTGCTTGCACGTTATCAAGATAAGTCTTGGTTACGGTACCAGTCTCGGTAATGACCACAAAGAAGAGAAACTTGAGAGCCATGGAGATAATGCAAATATGCTCCTTGGTGACCACCAGGGCTGTGCGATATCGAATATCGAATATCGAAATATCGAATTTCGATATTTACGAAGATATCGAATATCGAAATATCGCCAGTTAAAGTCAGATACATATTTCAACACTTGATTCGGTCATACCACGGGATAATTGCTTAATCACGCAGCCGTTACAGTTTTCGGAGAACAGCATGTTATTTAATCTTGTTGATGGGCCCAGCAAACAGGAGTTTTTACGTTGTTGAGGAATACTTGAAACTTCCTTGCGAAAGTCGGAAGAGCAACCCTTTGGAGTACTGGAATCGGCCATGTAACTCAGCAAAACTTTCAATTTTGCGCCGCTTAGCAATGAAATTCTTATCAGCTCCTGCAACGTCAGCTGAAAGTGAGCGTTTGTTCTCAGCTGCCGCTCTCACCTTGACTGATTTGCATAAGTCAATGTCTACTGAAACGCATCAGATGGGCTGTTTCTGCACTGTAATGTCCCGCTTGAAGGATATCAACCAGTTGAAGATATTTAGCGTTATAGCTGCTATTGTTTCCTATTATCTTCATGTCCTTCCTACATAGTAAAAGTTAGGTTTCAAGTATCGAAATACCGAATTTCGATATTTCAAAAAATATCGAATATCGAAATATCGATATCGAAAACTGAATATCGAAAATCGCACAGCCCTGGTGACCACGTTGACCACAGTTTTGGCTCCGTTGACCACCTGATGTTGTCTTTACGTTTTCACTGTATTCAGCATTATCAATCAGGGTGATCAGCATAGGATTATCTTTTTCTAGTTGATCAGCTAAAACAGAAATTTCTAGTCAACGTCGGTTGTAGACCAAATGTACGCTAGCCGCGAAATTGGCTAAATAGCTGTTTGGTAGCTTTTGCCTAGAAAACGGCCGATTCGGGTGTAATCCGTATAGGAGCCAAACATTTTTTCATACGTTTTCCAATTGTTTTGGCATTTTAATCGTTTTCACAGTAGCTCAAAAACAGCCTATGACTTTATTCTGTGCTTCAGCCAACTTACTCTCTGTTCTACCGTACTCAAATTCAAATCCCACTTAAATCAAATCATCTTCATCCTTTTTTCAGTTCTCACCCATAAAACAATATTTGTTCTAAGCTAAATCCAATAATTTATATTTCCATTAAAGCTCTTTTACATCATCCAACAGACAATAAAACACGTAATCTCCACAGCAACAATGCATCCACTATCAGCGTCTCACAGCTCTTCTAGCCCTGAATCCGAGTCCTAATCCAACGGATCTGAAGTCGTGCAGGATCCTTCTGAAGTGGTTCCTTTCCTCGGAGTCTTCGTCTTCAAAGGACACATTTGAGGACACATTCCTAGAGTCACTTCGGTTCTCGTTGCTCTGCTTAGAATAATGGGCTGGGTTGATGTGAGGTTTGGCTTCACAGGTAGGCAACACGGCAGCCAAGACGATCAAAATAAGGATACAGACGAGAGAATTCATAGCTGAGATGAACGTTGATTTTAGGAGTTGCTGAAGCCTTATATAGGCCTCAAAATTGGATCTGACCCAACCCCCTGTCTAAGAACTTTGTACCCTGATATATGGTAGGAGGGGGCTGGAAGGCAAACTGGATCCACATAGACTCTAAAAACCAGTTTCTAAAGACAGGATTCTGCAAAAATCAGGCTTTTAGAGGGTTAGGAAGGGTTAGAGGGTCATGCCTCAGATAAGCCGATCTTTAAAGACTCGTTTTAAGCATGTTTTGCATTAAGTCATCAGTTCTAGGATGCCTAAAACAGGCAACACAGATCAAGGCGCAAAGATCTGGTGTGGGTTGCCGCTGATCGATCAACACGCGATCTCAGCTGTCTACAACGGAGCAGAAACGATGACGTCGAGAGAACAAAGCGAAGTCACTTTTTGAACTCTCGGCGACGTAAACGGGGCTCGAGGATGTGGGTCCAAGGCTGAAGTACGCGGGAGGGGTACGGTAGGGCAGAGAGAGAAAAGATGTTGATTGTTGATGAAACAGAAAAGAGCACATTTAGGTTAGGGAAAAATGCTTAAAAGTGCCCAAACATAAAAACAGCAATTAAGAAAAGTTTGGTTCAAGGGGGATCGAACCCGGATTGTTCGTTTCATAAGCAAAAGTGCTACCAGAACATCTATTCAACTCATTCCCTGATGGGTTTACAAGTGTCCAAAGTCACTAGTCCCTTTTTATTGGTTTTTTGCTTTTTCTAGCTTTTTTCCTTACAGCAGGTTGATACTGTAACTCAGAGTCAACTTTAGAAGGTGCAGGCTAGCGTGGATAAACTGGTAAAGCTTTTGGTCAAGGAAACAGGCTTGTTACACTGCACCACTGCACGAGGTTGTTCTGTCAACCCGGAATTCAGAGAAAATCTTCACGTGACGGATTCCGCAGTTTTCACGTCTTGGGTGCAAACTGTAAGATCAGTCCAATTCTGCTCATTTGGCTGTTTTGGACCTAAAATTTTAGCACCTCACTTAACCCTTCCTTAGTTCTACGATCTTTGTAACCAAAAACAATTTGACACCAATTCCAAACCAAATTGTGCTCCCAAACCTGACCGCTCAAGCGCTCACCCTGATACGAGTTCTGGTCTGGTGACGTAAACGCGGACTGATCTTACAGTTTGCACCCAAGACGTGAAAACTGCGGAATCCGTCACGTGAAGATTTGCTCTGAATTCCGGGTTGACAGAACAACCTCGTGCAGTGGTGCAGTGTAACAAGGCATTTTTTGAGTTTATTATGGGTGCGCCGGGTGCATTCTTATAGAATCACAAAGCAGAAAAGCATGCTCTTTTAGATTAAAAATAATGACAAACAGGTTTCTGCGCATGCTGGAATAACAGCAATTAGCAGATAATTACGTCAGAGATAAGGCTAATTTTTTATAACTATTGGTTTTAAAACCAGACACTAAAGACGATATTACTGAGAGAAGCCCAAGGTGCCGAATGTGTACAGATCTCAAGCTTTTTGGTTGTTCCTGTCAATGTATAAATTCTCCTTGCGAACTCGCCATTATTGATGCGCTTGCATTCAAGTCCAAGAAGAAAGGGCTGAAGCTGCTTGTAAGTGAACTTCTTGTTTGCTTCAATACTGAAGCTCTTCTCTCCTGGGGTCTCCTTGAAGTAGTTAATGATGTTCACCGCCATCTGAATGTCGGTGAAGAGGTTGGAATCGCTGGCGACGTTCCACCAGCGGTAAAGGGCAAGCTTTATGGAAGCGACGTTGTCCAATTTGTGCTCTAAGAAATTATTATAGTTGTCTTTGTGGCCGTATAGGACGAATGCCTTGATTTTGGACTCGTTTTGGAGGATTTCTAAGGCTTCATCTGGAATTCTGGCGTTGAGTTCTAGCTTTCCGTTCTTGTCATCAATGTGCTCGCACAGGAAAGGCAGAAGTCGTGCTAAGGCATCCTTTTTGGTAAGCTCATGCTCCAGGAACTCGTTCATGTTGATGTCAATGTAGCGAATCGAGAGGTATGTAGGGTCAAACTCCAGCATTTCGTCGATGGTGTACCTCGCCCACGTGTCCCAATTTTTGATCTCATATTTCCAAGGAAGAAAGTCCATTTGGATCTCCACTTCGAGGCGTTTGATCGTTTTTCGGGAAATTTGGCAGTGGCACCCCAATCACCGAGGACGTCTTTCACAACTCACATTTCTGTCTGTAGATCAGTAAAACTTGGACTCGCGCAGAGAGGTGTAGGTGGACTCAAAACGAAGTGAGCCTAAAATAGCAAAAAAGGAGATAAACAAACGTTACAAAAACAAGCATAACCTAAAGCGGCAACACGTTTGAAAAGCACACGTTTCCTCTAAATTCTCAAAGCGATAGGAAAGCTCTAACGTTCAGTTTAATCAGAAAAAGACAGCGGCAAACGAATGTTTTTCAAACGTGTTGACGCTTTAAGCTGCGCTGCGCGTGTCTCTGTATTTGCTGTTTACCTCACTTTTTGCTATTTTTAGGCTTGCCTCATAGCCACGTCTTGACAACCTGTCACTCTCTCTTCTGATCCACGTTATAGTGATATACAGACATATTGTAAGTAATTTTTAGCCCATTGCTTTTTGGCTTAGGAGTCTGTTTAAGGCTCAAAATGTACGTTTTCCCGATTTCAGAAACCATGGATGCAGCTCCCTACGACTTCTGTCGCTCTGTCTTCTTGAAACTCCCAGAAATCTGCTCTAGCTATCATAAAATCCTGGAAGATGTCCCTGGCGACTGGGGTGCCGCTGCAAAATTCGCCCGAAAAACGATTAGACGCCTCAACGTGGTGATCCAAATGGACTTCCTTCCCTGGAAATACGAAATTAAGGACAAGGATACTCGGGCGACCTACACCATTGACGAGATGATGGCTTTCGACCCCAATTACCTCTCAATCCACGAAATCGAGATCACAATGGACGAGTACCTGGAACACGAACTGACTCAAGAAAAAGCTTTAGGACGATTTCTGCCGTTCCTGTGCGAGCATATCGACGACAAGGACAACAGGCTTCACCTCGACGCTCGAATCCCAGATGAAGCCTTGCAAATCCTTCAAAATGAATCCAAAATCAAGTTTTTCGTCCTCTACGGCCACAAAGACATCTATAAGGACTTCTTAGAGCACAAATTGGATACCATCACCCCTCTAAAGCTCGTCTTGTACCGCTGGTGGGAAGAAGAGCTTGTGGACAAGATTGAGGAGAAATTCCTGGCCGGAGAACTGACCTACTACATCGCCAGCGAGACGAATCTTTTCATCGACATCCAGATGGCGGTGAATATTATCAACTACTTCAAAGAGACCCGAGGGAAGAAGGAATTCTACTTAGATGCGACCAAGAAGTTCAACTACAAGCAGTTGGAGCCCTACGTTCACGGGCTTGAGTACAAGTTTCTCAAGGATGAGGGTGGAGAGTTTACTAGGAGGATCTACACCTTGCCGGGAACGGCCAAGAAGCTTCAGATCATAAAGCATTGCGTTCCATGGAACTCTCCTAATAATATCTCCTTTAATGTGTCCCATTAAAATCGTTTCTAATAAACTTTATCATAAAACGGTTATCATTCTAAGCGCCTCAAGGTAATACACCTTAAAAGATTTCTCTCAAACTCCCTGTATCTTGAGCTAATACTCAAAATAAGCATTTTGCTATTTAACGGCCATCAGAATCCACCAATCAGTCATCGCCTCGGCTGGCTATGATTGCACTTCCTATCAATAAGTGTATAATCACGGGCATCTTTACCTCTCTCGTTCTGTTGACCTCATCTGCAATTTAAAGTGCAGCGGCACTAGTGCGAGAGACGTCAGACGACAAGGCAAATGAGCAGATGAGCCACACTGTATGATATGTTTTTGAGAGGACTGAGAATGTGGGGGTATAGCTCAGGGGTAGAGCGCTCGCTTAGCATGCGAGAGGGCTGGGGTTCGATTCCCCATACCTCCAGAAATTTTTTTTAAGTTTTACATTTTTACTTACTTTTTTCCCTGATAGAATAAGGTTTAAAGAAGCGGTAAAAGGCATAAAAACAAAAACTCAAAATTTCAAAAGTGTATGCGTCTGAGGGGAATCGAACCCCTGTCGATTGCTTGGAAGGCAACCATGCTGACCATTACACCACAGACGCGTTGTTACTTATTCAACTGAACCTGCATACACCGCTAATCTCTGCTCATCTGCTCGTCTTATCGCACATCGCTTCTATTTTCGCTCTTACAAATTCCTTTTAAACCGAATGTCTTTCTCGTGCGCTGCCTGTACTCTGCATCTCTGCTAGAAACGCAGCCAACAGCGCTCTCGCTGTGGCGTGGGTTCACTGGCCCACCGTGCTGCTGCCTGCACGGGTGTTGACCGCGGCGGGCGTCTACGCATTCCGTCGGCTTTTTAGTCTGCTCGACGTGCGATCCGAGTTTTTGCTAAAGTGCTAACGTCTGTCTCATTGTTTTGATGTGTGGCGGGTGACTGACGATATGTTTCTAGCGTGTGCGTACAGTTTTTGGTGTGCTCAAGATGGCAAAAACAAATAACAGCGTTTTGATTACCTGTTTACCGTTCTTATGACACAAACAAACGTTTTCGTTGAGAAAGTTGTTCAGAAAAGTTGAGAAAAACAATGGCAACCCAAACATGGTTGGTTTCAAAATGCGCGGGAGAAACACAACTTACAAAATAGGGATTTTTTCCGACTATCTAAGGATGTTGCCTTTATCGCATGGCGCGACGCTTTGATCATTGGTAACCCATTAAAGCGCACGCACTCAGAGCGCAACCTGTCTGACCAGCAATTAAGAGATTATGACGGAACGACCGGATGGCCGTCAGATGGCCGTTACCTATTTTATTATGTGCTTTTACCGCTGCTTCTAAATCAATACCTGCTTTGAGAACAGTGGGTGCAAATCAGGGCTGTGCGATATTTACAATTCGACTTCGACTTTTTCGAGAATTCGACAACTCCGTTTTTCGCTATTTGAAAACCAAAATGATCCAAAAATTAATGTTTTGAGAATTTGTAAAAAGTTTAATTTTGGGAGCAGTAATTTTGGATAAACGACAAGGTTTGCGACCGGGTTTATCAAATAATTCCTTTAGAAACGTTATTGTAAAAACGAAATTTCGTGAACTGTTTTGTATCGAAATTTCCGACAGCACAAAACCTGATTTTCTCGCTATTCCAACTTTTGATTCAATATTTTGATGTTCGAAGCTATTAAAAATCAATTCGTAAAATCTTCGATATCACACAGCCCTGCTTGGCGACCTGCTTTGACCTTTTCCCGCCGTAGAGCGCAACCCATTGTTTACTGTAGCAATGTTATCCGTATAGCGCAATTGTTTATGTTGTTTTGAAATAGATCGCATGTCGCCAGGCGGTTTGTTATCTTAATCCTTTAAAAGTCGTGTTTTATAACTCAAACTTGCAGACTATTCCCCACACACAAAATAGCTATCATGTACACTGTCACACCTCATGGTACCTGGGAGTACCCGTATGGAGCTCCTCAAGTGGTTCGCAAGAATCTCTTTTATTTCCTGTAAGTTGCGAGTTGGAGCTAACTTTATGTCCTACTTTTTCTAGAAGCAATAAGCTCATTGAGGAAAAAGCAGGAGAAGTGGTCCTGGACTTCCACCCATCCCTCAAAGGATTTCAGATCGAAAGAGTTTTGGCTACGTCAGAGAAGCTCTTTGGAGTTGCACGATCCTCAGACCCGAATCGTGTGGTCCTCTGCCGCTTGGAAGCGGATTTTTCGAAACCTGTAAGAGCCGTTGAGGTTCAGCCGTTAGGTCACAGCGACGCCGGCCACGAGGCGTTTGATAGGCCGACATTTTACAACCCCACAGGGTTATTTTGGCGGGAGGCTGCAGGTCTTCAGGCTCTCGATCTGGGTGAAGCAGCCACTAATGGAAATCTGATTGTAAGGAATGTTGAAATTCCGTTGGAACAGCGTAAGTAAAATTCATCGCAAAAACCAAAAATTAAAATTATTTTTGTCAAATTTCGCTTAAGAAAATTACAATTTTACGAAAAACTGATTTTTTTGTTTTAGAAGACCGGATTGAAGCTGCATTCATCCGAGGCCGCCTCCTTGTGCTAAACTTGACCAAGGCTACCCTGCATTTGGCCGAGAACGACTCTCTACAACCTCCTCTTCCTCTGGACCTCTCAGGACTCCCACCGAAAACCTCTTCTGCCGCCTACACGCCAAAAACTGGCCATCCTCTTTGGCTTGTGTTATTCTCCTGTGCCAAAGACGCGGCCGAAAACGAACTACAGAATCCTGTGCTCCTCATCATTAATGCTGAGTAAACTAAAAATTTCAATTAAACTTTTAAAATTGACTTTTTAAGGACTGGAGATGCCAAGAGGCTCGTTCTGTGGGAGAGGGAGCACGCCTCAAGAAAGTTTCCGATGAAGGAGTGCTTCATCTCGACTGGAGAAGTCTCCGTTTGGATCGCGGATGAAGCTCTTGTCACTGAGGCCAAGCTCCGCCTTGTAAGTTGAATAAATTCAAACAAATTTTTTAATTTTTTTTAATTGCTTGAAAATTTGCATAATTTACAGAGCCGCCGATCTTTGCCTCGTCCAGATGTTAGAAACTCCCCCATTTCCCGCACCTATCCACGAAAGAGGAGAGCCCGTCAAAGCCCTTTAACTCCTAAACCGAGCCTCCTGAAGTCCCCAAGAAACGCTGAAGCTGCTCTTGCTGAAACGACCCCGAAGAAAGCCAGAGCGGACCGCGACTCCCAGAAGCCTCCGAAGATATATCGAGTAGATCAAGACACCCAGGCCGATGCGTGCAGAATCGACGTCGGATCGGACTCTGGTAAATAAAGGTTACCCTTTTTGGCTATGGACTCAGTTTTAGAAGAAACTGAAGTCGAAGACCAGATCGAAAGTGAGCAGAAAAAGGCTATCGAGCTACAAACGCTTCTCCCAGCTGAAGAAGTTGGTGAAGCTGAGACTTACTACCTTGAACAAGGCGAACAGGCACACGAAGGTAAAAACAACATCTTGTTGACGTATTTGTGAGCTAATAGCTAGTTGTAGATACGTTCGAAAACAAGATTCAGAACACTGAACCTGAGACGACGATCCAGAGTAAACCAAAATTAAGATTCTTTATCTTATGCTTCATTTCTAGACGAGTCTGAAATCAGAGATGAGCAGGCTGACCAGGAGCTCGAAGAGCTGGACATGAGATTGGCCCAAATCCGAAGCACTTCTGAAGGCGAGGCCACTGTAGAAATGGGGGGCAGGTGGGGACAGTGGCTGTCAGCTGAGGTTCAAAACCACTGCGTGATCTCTTAAGGTAAATATGAAATTTTGTACAGCCGTTTTTCACTTTTTGGTTTTTAGAAGTTCTGCATGATGTCTTTTCAACCCGTCTTCATCTGATAATTCTTAATTTTACTTGGCTGTTGTACACATTTATGTGCTTACGGGTACTTAAATACTGTAGTTCCGTAGTTGTAAATAAACCCAGAATTTTAAACTAAATTTGTTTGCTTTTTATGTTTAAAAATGAAGTGGAAACTCAGACGTACTTATATTCTTCTGTTGAGACCGTTTGTAGCCTAAAGTGCAACGACATTGGTGGCAAAAACTTCAGATAATCAGGTTAATGCTGACAGACATTTGGAAGAGAGGCGTTTATGTGGGGTATAGCTCAGGGGTAGAGCGCTCGCTTAGCATGCGAGAGGGCTGGGGTTCGATTCCCCATACCTCCAGAAATTTTTTTTAAGTTTTACATTTTTTACTTACTTTTTTCCCTTTTCATGCGTTTTTACCGAAGCGGTAAAAACGCATTAAAAAAAAACTCAAAATTTCAAAAATGTCTGCGTCTGAGGGGAATCGAACCCCTGTCGATTGCTTGGAAGGCAACCATGCTGACCATTACACCACAGACGCACCCTAACCCAACCAGCTAAAATCAAATGTCGGATCGGACTCTGGCTACAAACATGACGCGCTTCATTTTTGGTTTTACGGCTTTTTTCTCTAAATCCCAGTTTGAAAAAAGTGCTCTCGCGTCTAAGTTTTCTCTACTCTGCCTCTCTGCTCATAAAAGCAGCGCTAGCGCTACTGAACCCTCGCCACAGCGCTGGCGCTGCTGTACAGCGCGACGTTGCCTGCACTGCGGTCTGCACAAGTGCAATCCGCAACGGACATTCTCACTTCGCGCCTTCTTTTTAGTTTGATTTGCGTGCGATTCGCGTGCTTTTTGCGTCTTTGTTTTGGTATTCTTACGTGAATCCTATGTTTTTGTTTCAGATGAGGCAATTGACCTCTTACACTGTATTTACAAAGACTCATGAAAATCTTTGGGACATGCCCGAAGGTTGTTCCTATGCTCCGCAACGTTTTAAGGACCAGCTTTTGTATGTCAGGCAGGTTTTCGCTCATTTAACGCTTCAACTAAATGTGAAACGTTTAGTGATGACGGCAAGGTTATTGCTGAGGTAAATCACGGCTTTGAGGAGCTGGAAGTTGTCTGGAAACCGCCGGAACTTGTCAAGTCAGTTAAGCTGGAATCCTTTATGGCAACAAAAACAGGCCTGTTTGGGCTTGCAAAGAGCATTGAAGACCGCTACTGGGTCGTTCCTTGCCAAATAACGGTGCAAAATGCTAGTGTTGATGTAAGGGTTTTGGGTGAGAGTCAGAATGGAGAGCTTACCCTTTGGGAAGGGCCCACGTTTTATAACGAGACAGGATTTTTCTGGCGTAAGGATGCAGGAAAAATAGGCTTTTTGGAGCTGGGAAACATGGCCAACGTAAGCAGATCGATGATGAAAAACCAGTCGTTTCCAATGAGTCCAGGTGAGTCCATATTTCGCTTTTCAAAAAAAATCTTACAATACTCACTTTGTGAATGTCTCGGCGCAACGCGCCTCACTAGCGCAATCTTTCGTCAAAAGGAACACTCGGCGCTTCTTCATCTCAAATATCACCAAAATTGCGTTTCTGCCTCAAAATTCTCTGCGTTGCTCGTCCACCGGCGCTCAAAACACCGCTTTCTTCGCTCGCCGCACGCGAAAGTGCGACAAACCACAATTGCAAAACTACAGTATACCGCCCTTACCAATCAGGGAGCGACATGATTCCGTGACGGACGGACATGCCTGGATCGTTCTCCTTTATGTAATAAAGGATAGACAGGATAAGCGAATTTTTTAAAGCTATTTTACTTTTACAAATTTGCTTCTTTTAATTTGTTTTGTTTGCGAGACAACTTGAAATTTTGTTGCATGTTTAGAAGACGTTATCGAAGCTGCCGTTATAGGAGGACGTCTTTTTGTCCTCAACCTGACTGCAGGAGTTCTGGAGGTTGCTGAAGAAAACGTTGTCAGTCCGCCTATTGCAATAGAAACTACAGGCCTCCCAGCAAGTACGAGTACAACTGTTTTTAAAACTGTCACAGGACTCTCCTTATGGTTGATCTTATGTTCAAACCCAGAAGATGTAGCCAGAAAAGAAATGAAAAGCCCGGTTCTGTTAATTATTGACACAGAGTAAGCCACCAAATTAATTTTTTGGTTTTGCAGAGACGTTTTAGACGTTTAACGTTAGAGCGCCACATTATGTGGAGTCACAAGACCACGAAAAACCTACCAGCCGTCGAATGCTCGATTTCGGCCGACAAGGAATCAATATGGGTTACGGATGGATCCAAGATTTGTGAAGTGCAAATTCGATCGGTAGATGCCTCTACTACCCTATCATCTTGTAAGAGAAGCCGAGCTAACCTTTTGGACATTAATTCATCAAGTGAAGCTGAAACCTTGCCTAAAAGAGCACGCTTAGAAGTGGAAACTCCTATCCAGTCAGGTCTGAATATTGTAGTTAACTTGCGTAAGTCAATTTTTCTAGCGTCTTCTTCAATATTTGGCTTATTTTTAGAGCAATTTGAGAATGAGGATCAGAAGAACGATCAGGAACCTAAATCGTCAGATAAAAAGCCAGCTGAATCAAATGACGACAAGGTTTCAAAAGGGCAAGCTACCATTGGAAACCGATGTGTGATATCTTAAGGGTTTTTAACGTTTTAGTTTAAATTATTTTTGTTTACGGGTACGTCAATAAAAGCTTGTCAACTTATGCATAGAACATTTTGCTTGTGAAACGTTCAAAAAAGTACAAAATTTTTACATGTTTATAAACGAGTTGACATTTTGGTAATTTTTAGCGAAAAAGCGAAACAAAGGTTGAAGACTCTTGGCAGAAAGATGTCTGTGTGGGGGTATAGCTCAGGGGTAGAGCGCTCGCTTAGCATGCGAGAGGGCTGGGGTTCGATTCCCCATACCTCCAGAAAATTTTTTTTTAAGTTTTACATTTTTACTTTCTTTTTTCCCTGACAAAATAAGGTTTAAAGAAGCGGTAAAAAGCATGAAAAAAAACTCAAAATTTCAAAAATGTATGCGTCTGAGGGGAATCGAACCCCTGTCGATTGCTTGGAAGGCAACCATGCTGACCATTACACCACAGACGCATTGCAAATCGAGCAGCTAGAATTGAATAAGCCCTTCACCGTCACCTAGATTTGCTCTTTTTCGTAAATCTAAGTTTTCCCCTCACGTCGCTCATTCCTTAACAATTGCTTTGTTTTTATTTGTCAGGGCGTTTGCCCCCCATTTACGATTTTAAAACCACGCATATACGTTTTTCTTACTTTCCACGTCGCACATACATAACTTCTCTTCTCCGCTCTCCCTCTTTTCTATCTTGTTGCGTCCTTATCTCAGTCGCAACACGGCTACTAAAGTCATTTCCCTCCTGCCAACCACTAATTTACGGGCGCGTTTGTCGGTGTGTCGCGCTCTGTGCAGGCAGCGCCTCCGTCTCCTCCTCTCTCCGCCCATGAGTGAAGTCGCCGTTTTTCCTCTGTGTGGGTTTGCTCGCTGCCCACCGCCGCGTCGCTCTTCCGCGCTTCCAAAGGTGTAGTACCCGCCGGACGTCTGTTCTCGTTTTCCACTTTTTCCCGTCTAGTCTGCTCTCCGCAAAGTGTGTTGACCAGGTAATTGTGGAAAATCGGTTGTCAACTTGTTTGCGACGCAGCGGGCAATGTGTCGAACCGCGCCACGCTGTTTACGTGCTTTTTTCAAAGCGTCTAGAGGAGACGTGCTGCATTTGTCCACCAAGCGCAATGTTTTGCTCAAGCTTGTGCGTTTTTTTTTGCTTTCAATCGCCACAAAACGAATCGATGAATTTACTAAATTTACTTAATTTTTTTTCAATTTCAACAACATTTTTTAATTAGGTACATATAACTGAAAAACAAGTTTTCTATGAATTTCTGACGTAGTTCAGAGTTTATAATTTTTACGCTAATGTATAAAGCTCTTGCGACTTCAGTGCATTGTTTTCGCCCTAACGGTAGCTAGACCAGGTCGCCTAGCAATTATAGGATTTATTAAAGCCGCGCAGGTGGCCCAGGTGGTATTTCTCCAATCGTAAATAACATAACCAACTGTAGTCTTGGGGCTTTTGCTACATGCGTTAGCTTAATAATATTTACTTTCGGACGGTGTGCAATTTTTGATAACAGAAATCTTTTGTCCTTTGTCAAAACTTGAAATCTTTTGAAAAACGAGGTAATCTGCATTTTAAAATTATAAGTTTGAAAAAGAGCATTTTGACGCGCCGAGGGTCCTGAGACCGGTAAATGGCAAATTCAAAAAATAATGCGAGCAAGTGGTCAAATCATGTCTCTTTTCACGCGAAATAGCAAAAATGACTTTGTTTCCAATGATTTACCGAATGCACGGCAGAAATTCTTAAATCCTTTTACGACCTCATTTGAAAGAACTTCCCGCGCACTCAGAATTGGCCGTTGAAGTGCCGCTTCATCGCTAGGGTTTTTTCGCTCAACATGGCGCTCAACTCTTCACGGCGTGAGCGACTGACTGACCGGTCACACGGCTCCCGGCGCGTGGAAATGATCCTTTTCAGACAGCCCCCTCCTCAGCGAGACACATCTCTCCCGTCTGGTTTCGCAAGCAATATTTTTTGTGTTTTCGGTGGGCCAAAAAAATTCTTTGCGCGACCAGACAGGAAACATGTGTCTGATTGAGAGCGGAGCTGTCTGGGAAAAATCATTTTGTCCCACCGCGAACCGTGCGTGAGATCGGTTGGTCGCAAATACACGAGGGAACACGAGCGAGTGGTACAGAAAACAACAAAAATCATACGTGATTAAAGCATTGCTCGATTTGGCGTCCTTCGTTTGTGATAACTTGACGAAAAAGAGGGAATTCCTTGAGGAAGCGTGGACGACTGACCACTCGATCTTACAAAATGATTCCTTCCAGACAGTTCCGCTCTCAACCAGACAGACACATGCTTTCTGTCTGGTCGCGCAGGGGGTATTTTTTTGACACACGCTGTAAGTAACGACAAATTGAGTAATAAATACTTAAAAAACCAAAGAAACTTGCACATTTTCTCAAAACAAGATTAAATTTTTATTTTGTTTTTAAGATTCATTTGATTTTAATGTAAAAAAATAAAAATTGTTACTAGAATTCCAGTTTAAAATAGGTTGATTCTCATTTTTTAATGCATTTTTATTGAACTTTTGCGGATATTTTTTTAACTACATTAAAATATGCCGCTTTCTTTTCAGATCTTGGAAATATTATACTAGTTTTGCTCTTTGCTGTTGCTGTACTCTACTGTTATCAGTTCCGCATTTTTGCTGACCGTTGGCCCATAACAGAACCGCTACGATGACATCAACTGACGGACGTAGTTGGATACTCCCGGATGGCTGCCTGACAGTTTGCCAGCCACACGGCGAATTTTATTATTATGCCACGTCAGTTAATTTTTTTTAAATGATACAAACTGTTCATTTTTCATTTTTGTAGGGTGAACGGAGGGCTTCTCGTAGAAGACAAAGATCAGAATTACCTAGACAAAACGCTTGTCTGGAGTCCAGAATCGGGAAGCTTTTTCGAACGGTTTGGTTCGATCAGACTTGTTCGAGTCTTCGTGAGTCAGCAAAAGCTTTATGGCGTGATCGAAACAGAGTTGCCTGAGCCATTAAGCTGTGTGGTCCAGCTCTGTCATCGGGAGCCAAACATCAACGTCGAGGTTTTACCGGTGTCCTATTATTACTGGAACGAAAAGCCCATTACGTCCAACCATACCGGCCACTTCTGGCGTCGCGAAAACACTCTAGAAGTGGCTGATTTTGAGAAAAGCGATCATGAAAGGAGATTTTTCGATCTCGCCATAGATCCAGGTGAAATTCTGAGCATTTTTAAGCAAATATTTAGTTTTTAGATGACGACGTCGAGATGGTCCTTTACAGGGACGCGGTTTATACCTTCAATTTGACAAAGAAGATGATCGTAAGGGTAGATAAGGATGGAAATCGACGTCAGAAACCTACAGCGTTACAAACGGTCACGTTCGCATCTTCAAGGTCCTCTTCAATTTACACCGGAAACAATTTACGCGAAGGCTGTGAAGCCTTCTGGCTGATTCTTTTCTGGTGCGAGAGGGAAGCAAACCCCAAGCCTATTCTCCTAGGAATTGACATGAAGCAAGCTTAAAATTTTTAAATAGGAGTTGACCTTGCTGAATTTCTTATAGCACTTTTGAAGCTACCCAGATCCCAATCCAACTCAGGAAGAAGGCTAGATTGTCAATGGCTGTGGACAACACAAACGTTTGGATCGCTTGTAGTCGAACGGTTGACCGGTTTGACTTCAGCGACGTAAGCAATTTTGAGCCTAATGCCATGTTTATAGAAAAGTACTCTTTTAGCTGATGAACAAGATTGACCGTGCAAAAGAAGAACGATCCACACAGCTTGCCGTGAGTCGAAAAATCCAAATTTCTTTGCTTAAATCACACTTTTACAGGTGCGACGTGGAAAGCGGACCTGCGTTGCAGCTCGCTTTCAGGAGCAAGTTGCTCACAAGTCTATTGACTCCTCTGTAACTGAAAGTCATAAGATTAGTCTAAGGTTAGCGAAAAAATCAAATTTTCTGCAAATTTTTAAATACAAAATTTTTTAAAGTTTTAAATTAAGATTTTTTACTGTTTATAAAACCACTCAAACAGATTTGTTTAACTTTGTCGTTTATTTTAAGTGTTTGCGCTTCTCCAAGACCCACGAATTCGTCCTCTTCCAGAGTCTGTAATAAACCTGTAAGTGAAGGCTTCTCATCAGCTTCCAAACGCAGCCCAACACTCCAGCCGGACACTTCCGAACTCGATTTCCTGGTTGACGATCGTAATTTTTTTTCCGTAATTTCGAAAAAATTGAATATTGTTTTAGCACAACCAGGTCCATCCGGGTTGCAATGGACCGTACCGCAGACCTCTCAAAAACCCTCTTTTGAAAAACGCCAACCAAGCCTTCCCTCAGGAGCCAGCTCATCTAGAGTAAACCTTACAAAAAATTTTTAAAGCTGAAATAAGAAATTTTGCAGGATAAGAACAGCAACGGGAGCTGGAGTGTAAGGTCATCTGCTCAGCGGCTTGCTTCTAACCACAATTTGGGGATCCGTAAGCAGAAGCAACTCTGTAAAGCCTTCACAATGGTAGCAGCGCAGTCTAAATCGTCGTCTACGACCCAGCGAAACTACCACATCTGTGTTACTGTGGGTTGCACCAACATACACAACGTTGCATATGCCCCTTTCTACTGGTGCGACTTCTGTAGGACTTCTGGGTATTGCAGAAGATGCTATATCAGAAATCATGGCTTTCTCTGCAGAAATGCGCCACCCCAACAGCTGGTCTCATTTGATCTACTTTTAAATATTATTGACAACCAGGTAACTCTTGCCTTTAAACGTTTATCAACGTTAAACATTCTTTTTAGAGACTGTGGGTTCAGTCAGAAGTTATGCACTTCAAAATTGCGCATCCCTTTATAAACCACCGCTTCGCAAGCGGCTTACTATCAATTTACCGTGAGGTATATGATGGGGTACCCTCCCATGTACGATAAGAAAAAACGTTTTTTTAATAGAATAAGAATACATATTATTGTTCTTGTTAATTTATCCATTTACTGGTTTGTACCTATATGTAGATTTGGTTCATAAATTTTCTGATTATGAGGAAAAGCATCTTTTACTCTCCAAGTGTATTACCATTATTAATTAGAACGTTTACAAAGACTTTTAGTAGAATTGAAGTTTAAATGTTCAACGCAAAAAAACGCATTTCTCAAATTTACGTGCAGGGCTGATGACCGAGCTTGCTCAAAAAAACCGCTTCAAGCAAAAAATTGTTTTAATTAATTATTTAAATACGCAGGATTTTAGTTTAATTAAGTTATTAAGTTGCTTTGACTCAGCATTAATTGAAATTAAGCGTAATCTTGATCTTAAAATTAAAGCCGACTAAAATAGGACAAGAAACGACACATTTTTGACTTGTTTTCCGATCTAAAATTAGAATTTCTTGCAAAGTTGTGATGTTTTTTTTATTGCTGTATGATTCAAAGAGGTCACACTTAGTCACCCTTCGATGTGTGATGTCCTCTGACCAGCTTCTACCCTTCTTCCTTTTCCCTCACACCATCATTCTCCCTTGTGACCATAAAAAGCGAAAGTGCAAATTCTCCTGTATTGAAACAACGTTGCTTTTCACGTGGAGATTAAGATTTGTGAAGCTGTTCTTCGCTTCTATAATCTCCTTCCCCTTTCACCGCAACTTCCTGTCTTCGCTTTGTCTTCTTAGCGCCGCTTATCTCTTCTCGGCTTCTTTTTTTCGTCGCGACTCGAAAGTTCTCTACACCGTCCTGCAACGTCGCCGCCGCTGTCCGCCGCAGTTCTCCCGACAAGCAACTCCCTCGATCGCTTGTTTGTGCCTGCGTCTAACTGCCCTCTCGCATGTGTTCTCTGTCATAGCACCTACCGGGGAGTCGCCAGCCAACGGCGGCGGCCGCCGCCGCCGTCTTTTCAGGGACCTCCCCGCAGTCCTTGCGGGAGGTGAACTCTGCACTCGCCATCGCTTCATTGCAGTTTTTCAGAAGAGGCAGACGCGAGAACGTGCGCTCGGGAGTGCCCCGACGCATTTTCTGGTTTCCGCGTTCGTTTGCTGTTGCGAGAGACGTTGCGAAAGACGAGTTTGTGCGCGAGTTTTTATTGTGGTGGGAGGATGGATGGGTTTTTGAGGAGTGAGAGATATTAATGGCGTGTTAGGTATGGTAAAAAGTGTTAAAAGATCACTGGAGGCTTAAAAATAAGTAGAACAAATTAATATTTTCTATTTATATTCGGTTAGTGTAAACAAAACAAAACGGTTTGCAGAGGCGTCGCTCTAAAAAACTGTTTACAGATTTTTTTTAAATATAATTTTTTTAAACAACAAATTAATTTTTGGTCAAATTTGGCCACATTTGGCTAATTTACAAAAAGTCGATGATTTTGAAGATTAAAGTCTTAAACAAAATCTATTTGAAATTGATAAACTTTTTTAACAAGCCAGATTGGACTCATAAATTTTACTTATAGATTAACTCTGAAAATGGCAACCTGAACCAAAATTTTTTGTTAATACGTTTGAACCATTTATAAAATTTCGTACAGTTTAAAAACACTTTCAACCCTTCACAAAGCTCACTTCAGTCTCCGCTTTGAGACCGCAAATTTTTGACCGTTAGAAAGTTGTCATTCAAAAATGTTTTCCTTGTTTTCGTTTGTATCCTTTACAAATCCATAGAACTCAATCCGAATTACAAACCTACAGGTGACCAAGCAAATAGTACACAATTTAATCTAAACGTCACTCTCCCTCTTGATAATTGAGCGCACTGTTCTGACGTCGAACCTACCCCGCAAGAACTAATTATCGAGTATTAAATCTGGCGCGGACATCGACTCGCCTGAGCAGGTGCTGGCACGAATCCGTGCCTCCTCTTAATCCAAATTACTCGTGTGTGCGCCGCTCCTTCCTTCCACCGAGCGAAGCTGTTAGCGCTTATTACGGCTTGAATAAGTGATGCGCTTGCAGTATTCCGCGGCACGACGGCGCCGCGGAAATAGCGATATGCTCATTAATTATTTATGCCCGCTGTGTAGATTTCTGAAGTGGGGTGACTTGGGAGTTGCTTGATTTTGTTTCGATATTATCCGCGGTGTTTGAAAAACTGAAAATTTTAAATTTTCTGTGTTAATTTTTTAAATATTTTGCAGCAAAAGCAGCAGAAATAATCTGCAATGTTTGCGCTGCGTGCTTGGCGTCTACATACAAACTGAACCATTTTACTGTAAACTTAAAAATTCAGTTTGTATTGTATTTTTCAATTTTAAAATTCAGTTTAAGAATTGTTTTTTGCAGCAGTCAGGACTCAAATTTGCCATGTCTTTGCTTCAACATGTAAGCTGGCCTGCAAACCCAGAATGCAGCGGAGCGCCTCAACGACTACCTGGAACCGTTGATCACAAATACTTATATTTCTATAAAAAGTAAACAAAACGTCAAAATATTTTAAAAACTTGTTTTAGTCTGAATGGAAAAGACCTCCTCAAAGAACAAAATCGAATCTTCTACCACCAACCCGTCATGGGCGTCTTAAACCAGATAGAGCAGAAAAGTGTTGACCACGTATGTAAAACACGCGACTGTTGTATTGTCGACCTGTGTAACATGGAAACCCTCATCACCAATGGGAAGCGCCTCTTTGCGCTTTACCCCGATCCAACGGATATCGGATTCGTCTATTTTTGTGAACTAGAATTCCAGGAAAAAAAACTGTTTGCCAAGGCTTTAAAGCTAGAAGGAGTACAGGACAAGAGGTGGGAACGGCCCCATTTCTGCAACAACACTGGTCTCTTTTACCAGTTCAACTCTCGACAAGGACACAGCCGGTTGGAAGTTGAAGTACATGCTGTGGATATGTCCATGGACGTCACGAAAATTAGTGCTTATAAACAGCATGTCTTCAACGTTGGGCACAAAGGTAAATTCAGCTTTGTAACGTTCCAATCACCAACATAAAATTTGAATTTTGTTGGTTTTTAGACGACTGGCTAGAGTTCTTTGCTTGGAATCGAACAGTTTACGCCGTAATTCTTCGAACAGCGGAAATTCAGTGGGTCATAAGAGGCGAGCTCATCACAAAACAACTGGACATGCAAGGAATCAGAGAAGAAAATCTTCCACTACAGAGATCCACAGTGCTTTTCTTGAAAAAAGACTGCATACTGTTCTTTATTTTGTGCACCTCCGAAGACAACCCAAGTGAGACGGTTCTGTTAGCTGTCGACCCGGTGTAAGCTCCAATTTCCGAAATTGCAGTTTTAGACTTGATTTCAGAAAACTAACGGTCAGGGAAATCGATCTTGTGAACTCGAGAAACGAGAAGCTGGACATCCTTTCTGACGCTTCCATTTCGGTCGATTCGACCCACTTGTGGATTGTGGATAACCGTAATATCCACAGATTTTCTGTCTCTCCGGTAAGATCTGTTCATGTAATGTTAATATTTAAGTGGCAGCTTAGGTCGCTCCTCATAAGCGAAAACTTCCAAAGCCTTTAGCCAAGCCAGTGACACCTAAGACATCAGAAAGAGCTCTCAGAGCAGCCCGAAGAAGCTTCAAAATTCCTGCTACGTTTCCTGGACCACCGGAGAAGAATCGTTGTCCCCCTCCAAAACGTTTTAGGCCTCCGACCACTTTTCTCCTGGATTGCCCGACGGATACGAGCAGCAGCGCGACGTCAAGTCCTCTTCTGCCTCCAGAACCAGTATAGTAAGCAATTGCAAAAATTTTAACTGTGAACATATTAATCTCCACTAACAGAAACGTGTAAAACCTTCTGAAAGAGTACTTATATAAAGATTTTGCTGTATAACGTAAACAAAATAGATGTGCTTAATTGCAGCTTGCAAAATAACGGCAGGGATTCAGAACTAGAATCAGGCGTCGTCAAGGAATCAGAAGGATACCTCTTGTTGGAAAACGCTGCTGAGCAACAAGAGCTTCAGGGTGCCAAACAACGCATTGCCAAATCTCTTGCCGAAATCCAAGGAAGATCTATCTGCAGTTCGAATGAAACAGAATACGACAACCGCGATAAGCGAGTTCAGGATTCAAGACTACAAATTGTAACGGAAACGGTTCCTGTGTCATTGCCAAGCCGTCTCGAACCATCTCGCCTCACCTTTAGCTCTTCCCAGGTTTCTACTTTCCGCCCTACACCGTCTGAACGTTATGTTCAAAAACGGGAATGGATAAATTCCACAACAACATCTCAAGAATCCGAGAACTCGGCTTCTAGAGATCCAGCTGGCCAAAAAGCAGTCACTCAGGAGGCAACCCAAAGAGTTTCGCCTTTACGGATAAGCCGGATTTCAAGACATCGCGGAGAGTCAAACGAAGTTGTTGGAACATCAATTGACTACGAGATTATAACCGCTAATATTTTCAACGAAGATTCTCTCGTTCCACACGTCAATTGGAGTTCAAAGTTCGCTCAAATCAAGGGTCAATTGGAAAAGCTGGTGAGAATACAGCTTAAATAGAATTTGCATAATTTTGCCTCTTTTTTAGCAGGACCAAGAAAACATTTTGAAGAAGAAAGTCGACAAAGAGAAAACCAAGTTTAACGGGCACGCTTCCTACAAGACAGCCAAAGCTTATGCTAAAGTTCAAAAAAAGGTAAAAACGTTTGAATTTAAATAATTTAATTGGTTTAATAACAGATTTGGAGAATTTACCAGCGTTACCTCGAGGAATGATGATCTAACTACCGGACTTGACAGCTGCCCGTCCCATAAGCTTTATATACTTGTTGTTTGTTTTTTCGATTTAGTTTATAGTTTTTACTTCTAATAAATTAATTAAACAGGAATAGTTCAAGAGTTTTTTTGCCACTTGTAGCGTGGTCCCTATTTACAAAAATTGTCGTTTTTTGTATGTTTTGTGCATCCCACTAAATACATCGTTCTTTGGGGAAGACGACTGCATTTTTGGCTTCAGATTTAGAACCGGTTTGTGCACCCGTTTTGTCATTGACACAAAAGCACATCGCAACTGGGTTTTTGTTGAATGGCTGGAATTACAAAATCCACATTTTTAATACGTTTTTTAAAAATTTTAAAAGCATTTTTTTTAATTTGGATGATAGCACTTTAGCGATTCCAATAAAAAGATTTGGCCTAATTAAGATTTTTATTTGCTATCCCTACATTAAATCAAGAAGAACGATCCAGACATGTCCGTTCACCCGTCCTTCCGTCACAAAATCATGCCGCTTCCTTATTGGTGAAGGGTACAGTAGTTTTCCGATTGTTGTCTGTCGCACTTTCGCGCGCAGCGAGCTACGACGCGGTGTTCTGATCGCCAGTGGATAAGCAACGCAGATAATTTTAAAGCAGCGAACGCGGATTGACGGAAGCGCTTCAGCTAAAATGGCTCTGCAACCAAAAATTTGCGTTAGCGAGGCGCGTAGCTCCGAGAGTGTCGCCAAATAAATGTTGTGAGGCGCTAAGAACTGTTTTGATTTAAGGAATGAATTCTTGTGCAATTGTGCGCACGACCCCGTGTTGAGCGGCGGTGGAAGAGCAACGGTGAAAATAGTTAAGCATCAAATGCGTTTTTGGTGGAATTCGAAGCGCAGAAATGTCCTTTAGCCGAGAAATCGCTCAAACGAGGCACGTAGTGCCAAGGCTGTTGCAAAATATAAATCTGTAAAGCGCGAAGCGCCGAACAATGCTGCTTTAAAGAGTACTGTTGCGCAATACCGCGCGCGGCGTTAATTTTAAATATTTTTGTTGATTTTAGAATGCTGTGTTAAGGGTCCCTGGCCCGCCACACTAATGAAGTCAGATATTAAAATAATTAGTGGGGATTACGATTAGGACCAGTAATAGTCACCGCAATGACGCCAGGTGTAATTGCCAAGCTGACCCTTGCTGAATGAGGCCATTTGCATATCTGCCGGTATACTGGAATATATTGCTGTTTTATAGCAATACGCCAATATTCCGCATACTTAATTAAATTTTCAGCTTTTTATGTGTCTGGCCTGCTGTGGCACCCGTCTGGCGCTAACGCTCAGCAAAGTCCACTGTTTACGTCGCACTCTTCGCTCATCGCATGTTCTTTGGGCCCACCGCACGCAGACGGCGCCCGCCGCAACACCCTGAAGACCCTGCGTGCGCCTCTTTTTCTGTGTAGTCTCGTTCCGGACGTCCGACCGATGCTCGCATCGCCGCCGCAACCCTTCCCGTGTGCTTCGACTTTTTGTGGCGTGTTGTGTTGCGGCGGGTATTTGTGAGGGACGTGCGCTTTTTACTGCTGTGTACGCGAGATAAGAGGATTTTTGAATTTGTCAGTTTTTAATTAAATTTCTTACTGTTTTTAGCAATAATTTTTTTCAGACTGAGTCCAGTTTACCCATCTACCTCATTATGACTAGCTCCTCCCAAGTCATCCAAGCGTCAAAAGATAAGGGAATTTTCCTCGCTCCTCCAAAAGTGTCGCTAAATGGAGTGGAGTCGTTCTTGGTCCTTAGGTAACTCAACGATTATAGTAAAACACTTTTGGCAACTTTTCAGGTCTCTCAATGATATCCGCCAAATCTCAAAGAACGGCGATGTCTTGAACACCCTAAAATGCAAAAATAACATTTACCGAAAGTACGACTCGTGCTTTCTGATCCCAGGCCACGGAGACCAAATTTTTGGTGTCTTTAGAGATCCCGGAAATACCAACTATGTCATTTTGGGCCAAGTTTTCGTGACGGACGACCTCCAATTCTCTGCCACTATCTTGGCAAAGAGTCGAATATGGAAGTGGCCAACAAGTTTCAATAATTCGGGAATGTTTGGATTGGATGGGAAGAGATTATGGGCTACCAGCTGGACCGAAAATTCAGAAAAACTGGTAGAGAGAGAATATGAGGTCGGTGTCAAAAACGGTGAGTCGAAATATACAAAAAAAGCGTTTTTAATAAGGCTTGTAATTTTAGGCGACCTGATAGAATTCGCCTTTTTCGAAAATCACCTTTACTCGGTCAACCTTACCACGATGAAGCTGCAAATTTTCGATGAACGAAATCTTGTCTCTACTAGCGACATATCAAATTCAGGCATCGTGCAGCTCGCTACGCTTCCTATTGGTCGCCGTTCCACGGCTTTGCATATCAGCTCTGCAACGCTTTTCATCTTGTGCTCCTGGGAGAGGCACAGCGATTGTCAACGACAGCGAAAACCTCGGCTCTTGGCTGTTGATTTGAAGTGAGGACTGATTTTTCAGAAATTCAATATTTTCTAAAGAAATTTAATATTTTTTAGTGGCGTTGCGCTGTCGGATGTGGTTCTAAAACCATACAGGATGAACCCGAAGACCAATACTCATAGCGAGGAAGAAGCAACTAGAATTCAGAACACGGCTCTACCATGGGTAAAGTGTTCCGTGATAGTTCACGAAACCGGTTTGGTGATTGCTGGGCAAGGGGACGAGACAAACACGACTACGGTAGTTCATTTGGAAATATCGGTATTTTGGTTTTTGACATTTTCAAATTGCAAATGATTCTAGCAGCCACGCACGACCCTGAATTTCGGCAGTTCAGACTCTTATCAAATTCCAGCTCTGCATTCTCACGCGTCAACACACGCTCCAATCACGTTAGTCTTCCAAACTTGAACAGAGTTAATTGTGTTCAATCTAGAGAAGACCTTGAACCACCAGTTCTGACTCCTTACATTACTTTGGCTCAGAAGCTTTTTCAAGAGCCCTCACACAGTCCGCGAAACGGGTATATGCCACGATCACAGGTGAGATATTGAAAATTATAAAAATGGCGAATATTCAAATTTTAGCTTTATTCTGAGAGAGCAACTCATCATAACCTAATCAAAAAATTTAATTTGAAGACTCTCAGGCAGTATGTGATGGAAGGAACACCTCAATCTTCTAATAGTGATTCCACAGAAGACGCCTTTGATGCTTGTCAGACTGCTCAGAATTTAGCAAATATCAGTAAACCCTGTCCTGAGGAGTTACCTCCTAATTTCGAGAGTGTGTCAACCTCGAGATCACAGGTACGGTATCAAAAGAAGAAAAAGTACAGAATTTTTTTAAATTTTAGCTAATTGGTGATTCTGCTTCTAGAAGCGTTAAGAAATTGATAGTTAGAATTCCTAAACAGTCCATCAGCCAGAGAGCGTCGGAAGATCCAAACCAGCCTGGTCCATCAAGTCTAACCAACATGCGACAGACCAATGATGATCATGCTCTACAGCTTTCTTGCAATATGTGCCTGGTCAACTACGCTCAGGACAAAGGGCTACAATTCTATCCTTGCCCAAAGTGCCACAACGGCATGATGTGCTCCAAATGCAATCCAAAGCACTGGAGGGAAACTCATCCTGACAGAACAATTTCTGTCAGCAAGAGATGTGTTCTACCGGTGCCCATGACAGCAGAACAGTTTTGGAAGAAAGAGGCTATGCGTCAAAAGAAAGCTTTCAAGCGATCAAAGTCAAATGTTAACGCGGAAGCAAAGAAGAGAAGACGACAGGGAGCCGGTTGGGAAAGCTTCACAGCTTATCTAGAGGTGGGTCGTAAAAATGTGAAAACTGATAGACAGTGCAATCAATTTTAGGCACATAGAGAAGCCCACAAGAACGATGAGGTTTACGGATTTGTAGGCTCCAAGAATTTGACTTGTTAAGGTTGTATTAGTTGTAACTAGATATAAATACCTTAAGAACTCATAAAAAATCAATTGTAAACCAGTTTTTGCGTGAATAATTTGATTAATTACGTCGGCAATCATTTGAAACCAAGATCGGGTGGATGACCTTGATTTCAGTTTTGTTTGATAGTTTAGTGGAAAACCGGATTCAAGAGACAAAACAGAACAAATTACGGTTAAGGGAATGATTAATTTGAAGAAGAATCCAACTTTTAAAAACTAAATTTTTTATTTTTAGATTTTAAAAAACGTTTTTTCAAGTCTAAAATTAATGAATTAGTAGTAAAATTTGCTTTTCTCCAAAATTAGAAACTTTCTCGAGTTTGAAACGATTTGGTTTCAGCCTAATTAAAGGGACACAGACATCGCATTTTTCGTCGTTTTTTGAGTGCATGGATCGCGCTCATTTCTGAGGCAATGGGGTTTTCAAAGGCGCTGATCACGATTCTGGCGTCAGAATGACGAAAAACAGCTTCAAGACTGCGCAATATGGCAAAGTTCGAATAAAACAAAAAAGAATTTTACAAGTCGTTGAGCGGTCCCGACGCGACTACCCTCCACAAACTACATTTGGCTACGATTAAAACGGAGTAATGTGGCCTTTGGTCGAAATTTTTATGTTCACCGCGTTGTGGGGACGTGTTCAATCAGAGATCCACTCAAAATCTTACAAGAAACTCACAATCGCAAAGAAAAAATTGCAAACCCGATTCCATCGTAGCCGACCGCGATTGTACGGGACAGTAGCGTCAGGAACACTGAAAAACTGGTAAAATTCTCCTTTTTCCTTATTCGAACTTTGCCATATTGCGCAGTCCTGAAGCCGTTTCTCGCCATTCTGACGCCAGAATCGTGATCAGCGTCTTTGAAAACTCTCCTGCCCCGAAATGAGCGCGATCTGTGATGGTGCGAAAAAACGGTGACCGGGTCCTTTAAAGCTCAAATTTTAGGTCCAAAGTATTGTAAAATTTTTGCATTCTAAAGTAGGCAATCCTAAGGCTCACATTTTGCTTATTTAATAAGAAACTTGGAATCCCCGACATTTCATTTCAGCAAAAAATTCAGCTAATGGACATTTCAGCTAAAGACACTTCACCTAAAAGTCTTAGCTGACAGGAACCTTCTCTAAATCACTCCATTCTCGAAATTTTGAGCAAAAGCAGTTTGAGCAAACAATCATATTAAGGACCGACTATAAACTAGTTTAAAGCCCCGCGTAATCTTGAGCCTGTCAGAAGATCGAAGCCTACCTGCAAAGTCGGTGCTGCCAACTGTCGCAACCAAAAAAACCATAAGGAAAATGCCCAAGCCTAAGTTTAAGATGCTTCAGGAGACCAGCCCCAGCCTACTATCGCCGTTGTTAGAAAGAAGTATTCTCCGCTGCAGACTTGTGAAGTCTTTGAACTATGTCTTTAGCTGAAATGTCTGTTGGCTGCTATGTCTCTAGCTGAAATAATTTAGCTGAAGTGTCCGCCAACGAGAAATAGCTCCACAAAAATCAAATATGGTAGTTAGATCTTATTTTGTTCATTTTGACGTAGAATTCATTTTGGCTTTATTGAAGCCTATAATTTGGACTAGGAAATCTTGCTAAGGGCGCTTCCAAAAGGGTCCAAAAGTCACCTTAAAAGATCGTATTTAAGATCCTTAATTTAAAATCCTTTGTCATTTTTAGACAGATCTTAAACGCGCCTAACCTTAATTTGTTTGAATGTTAAGGTTTTTTAACATTTATTTTAAATGCCGTTTACACTGCAAATTATGTGCGAAAATGCGCATTTAACAGGTCCTATCAAGGTCCCATCTGATGTGTATCCTCTAAATATGTCATCCAACTTCTCACATGCTTAATTTGTTATTCGTGAAATAGAAACACGTCAAACAAACGAATAAAATAATGGAAAATTGGTGAATAAGAATGTACATAAAATGAACGACTAGATAGTCTCAGCATATGCATGATGTAAAAAGAAGCGGCTTCGTTTCGTCTTTTAGAAATCGTAGCTACCGCCTCCACGAGCGAACGAGGTGGAGCGAAGCACGGCGGCCGAAGCGGAGTGAGGGAGGCCTCCTCCGGGCGCCAGCGACGCGCTGGAACGGTTCTTGGCACGGATCTTCGAGAGCGAGTTCTCGGCCATGTCCGCACGTTCCTCGGCGTCATCAAGCTGCGCTTGGAGCTGGCGGTACTTGGCCAAGTTCGTGCCGGCGACCTCTTCCTATAAAAAAGCTCTAAGTTTTGAAATTAGGTCTTAACAACTTACAGCCTCCTCAACCTGACGCTTGAAGACCTTAAGCTTGCCCTGAAGCTTGTCAATCAGGTCCGTAAGACGCTCGGTGTTCTTCTTATCTTCCTCGCACTGGAATTCGAGCTCCTTGGTGCGACGCTCGGCCTTGCGGTAGTTCTTGTCTGTCTCCTGGTGGCGCCGCTGCTCTCCATCGAGCTCTTGTTCCAGCTGGCGGATACGCTCCTCCAACTTGGCGATGATCTTCTTGCCACCCTTGAGTGCAGCCTGTTCGGCCTCATCAAGGCGCACCTGCATCTCCTTGATCTGAAGCTCCAATCCCTTGCGCATGCGGTCGATGTGCATCGAGTGCTCCTGTTCCTGGCGCAATTCTTCGGCCAAACGAGCGGCGTCGGCCTGAGCGCGCTTGCTGAGCTCGTCAGCGTTCTTAAGCTCGCTGAGGGTCTCGTCGAGCTCGGCATGGAGCGCCTGAAGCTCGCCTTCGAGCTTGCGTTTGATTCCGGTGACCGAGGAGAGCTGGTTGTTGAGGTCGTTGACGATTTCGCGCATCTCGATGAGGTCTTGTTCGGCAACGCGACGAGCACGTTCGGCTTCCTCAGCGCGAAGCATCAGTTCTTCTTTTTCGCTCTGGAGCAGAGCGTTGCGCTTCTCGCTGTTGAGATACTGTTCGCGGAGCTCGTCACGAGTACGTTGTTCCTCCTCAACCTGCATCTGCAGCTCGCGGACCTGTTCCTGGTAGCGTTTGATGTTCTTCTGAGCGTCGGCGTTGGCCTTGTTCGCATGGTCCAGGGCGATCTCGAGCTCATTGATGTCGCTTTCGAGCTTCTTCTTGATCCTCAACGCCTCTTGCTTGCCCTTGGTCTCAGCCTCAAGCGTAGCCTGCATAGATTCGAGAGCGCGCTGGTGGTTTTTGCGGGTGTTCTCGAACTCTTCCTCCTTCTCTTGGATGCGTTTTTCGATTTCGGCACGGATTTGGGACACCTCAACCTGAGCGCGGAGCACCTTGGATTCTTCGGCCTCAAGAGCAGCCTCAGCCTCGTCGAGAGCGTGCTGAAGCTCCTCCTTCTCGACCTCCAAGCGACGGACGATCTTCTGAAGCTCGTGGACAGAGCGGCCTCCCTCTCCAAGCTGGTCAGTCAGATCCTTGATCTCCTGAGCGAGGGCCTTGTTCTCGCGGCGGGTGCCTTCAAGAGCCTCAGCAAGCTCGTCTTGGGCAGTCTTCGCCTTGAACATGTCCGTGGCGAGGTTGCGGTTCTCTCGCTGGGCGGCGTCGAGTTCAGCGCTGACGTCGTCGCACTTCTTGCGCCACTCGCCGATGATGGCGTCGAAGCCCTTCTGTTTCTTCTCCAGAGCGGCAGCGTAGTTCGCAGCGCGTTCCACGTCCACCTGGGCGTCGTCAAGATCGCCCATGAGCTTGTGGCGAGTCTTCTCGAGACTGCCGATCTTGGTGAAGGCGACCTCGTTGGCCTCGGTCAGTTCTAGGACCTTCTGCTGCAGCTTGCGCTTCGCCTCCTCGATCTCCTCCATCTTCACAAGGCCTTCGCTCTCGAAACGCGCCTTCCATTGCTGGATCTCGGCGTTGAGCTTCGAAATTTGGCGCAGGCACTCCGCCTTGCCCTCCGCCTCCTCCTCGAGTTGCTCGCGGAGGTTGTCGTTCTCGTGCTGAAGGTTCTTGAGCTGAGCCGTGGCGGTTTGACGCTCGCGGCCCTCTTCGTCAGCTGTGCGCTTCGCCTCCTCGAGCTGGCTCATCAGCTGGCTCTTCAGGCGGTGAAGGTTGTTGAGCTGGTTCTCGAGGTCCTCGACTTGGCTTCCCAAATCGCCGTTTTCGTTGGAAAGGCGAGCCTTGAGGGCAGCAAAGTCACCCAACTGGCGACCTTGTTCGTCGCTCTTCTGCTGGATCTCGGCGAGCTGCATTTCGAGGTTCTTGATGAGGTTTTCGCCCTCTTTGCGAAGACGCGTCTCAGAGTCCATGTTCTGGTTGGCGTCCTCCAACTCCCGCTGGATCTGTCCCTTGTCCTTCTCCACCTTTACCTTCAGCTTCTGCACCTGCTCCAGCTGGTCGCTGAGCTCAGCCACGGAGTCGTTGTGCTTTTTTCGGAGAGATCCGAGTTGCGTTTCGTGGTTCATGTTGCTCTCCTCGAGGTCACGGCGCAGCTTCGCGAGCTCCGCTTCGCGCTTCTTGTTCATCTCGATCTGAGCCGCCGTGGCACCTCCGGCTTCATCGAGGCGCTCGTGGAGTTCCTCGAGTTCCCGCTGAAGTTCAGCGCGCGTGCGATCGGACTTGGAACGCGAGTTCCGCTCAGCTTCAAGTTCCTCTTCGAGCTCGGCGATACGCGCTTGGAGTTCTTTGATCTGGCGCTGGAGTTTGCCGACGAGGGACTGCTCGTCCTCAAGCTTCGAGCTGAGCACGTGGAGCTCCGATTCTTTCCTGGAAAAGGGGAGATTTAATCAGGGTTCAAGCACGCTAATTTGAGCCTTAAAATCGCTCGAGGCAGAGTCAAATTCGAACTGAACAGCACTAATTTAGGGTCAGTTTGTAACGCTATTGTCACTCCTCAGAGCTCAAAATTTGGCGGAATTATCAATCAAAATTGGCCCATATTTGGCCGAATTTCCAGGCTTTCAAGGCACCAAATTGCTGGCCATGGGTCGAGGACTGCGACATCCCTATTCAGGTAGTCCTAGGCGACACATTTTGTTCAATTTTTGACCAAAAATTGCACTCAAAATGGCTTCAAAACCTACTCAGTGCTAAAAATTTCTTAGGCACTATTTTCTTTCCTTTTTGGGCTGGACATACATAGGTCGGTAAATGAAGCTTCTCTGGCACGGAATATTCAACAATTGCACCCAAAATGAACCAAAATATGGTCAACGTCGGCTCTGTAAATATAAGTCCAAAAATCCTTCTTTCGCACACAAAATTTGCTTGGTTGAAAAAAAATTCAGATGAAATTCGGCTTGAAGCCGAATTTCATCTGAATTTAAGAGCGCCCGTAGCCTGAAATGTGACCAAAACACTTGAAAAACAGGCCCTAAAAGTCGCCTCAAAAAAGCAAATTTGACGTCCATTTTTTGGATCATTTTTGAACCGCTTTCAAGCAGGCCACAGCTGATGATCGAAGTCAAACTCACTTCTTCAAATTCTGCTCCAAATCGTGCTTCTGCTTGCTCAACTCCTCGACGTTCTCGTTGGCCACCTTCAGCTCTCCTTCGACCTTGCGCTTCGACTTTTCGACGTCCTGTTTGGCGCGCTTCTCGCGTTCCATCGTATCCTCAAGCTGAAATCATCTCAAATAAGCTTCAAACATGGAAAAGACAATGTTACTTCATCCAACTGCTGCTCGAGCTTCGACTTGAGCTTGTTCATGTAGTTGACCTTGTCCTCCTCGGCCTGGAGGTCCTCCATAAGCTTGCGGTTCACCTCCTCCTGGTGCTTCTTCTCCTTGTTGAGCTTGGCGACCGACTCGTCCTGGTTGGCCATCTCCTCCTGAAGAGAGCGGATGTTGTGCTCACGGCTCTGCTTCTCGCCCTCGGCCTTGCGAAGCGAGAGTTCCAAGTCCTGACAGTTCTTCTTCAGGTCGCCGATCTCCTGCTCGGCCTTCTTCTTCGACCTCTGCAGGTCGGCGTTCCTGTCCTCCATGTCAGCCAAACGGTCAGAGATTTCGTTGAGCTGCTTGTCGAGGTCGTTCTTCAGCGCCTGAAGCTTGTTGGCGCGTTCCTCCGACTCCGCAAGGTTCGACTTCTCTTTCTCGAGGTTGAGGAACAGCTGGTTCTTCTCTTCGACCAGACTGGCCACCTGCACTTCGAGCTCCTTGCGGTTGACTTCCTCGCGCTGGAGGGACTCCTCCAGCGCCTTGATCTTCACCGAGAGCGCGTCCATCTCCTCCTGCTCCTTGCCGGCCTTCAGCATAGGCTTCACCTTGCCGAACAGCTTGAACCAATCCCAGGTGCGAAGAGTGCACCACGAGCGCACGTTACGCTGGATGATGAGGAGGCCAGAGCGCTGCTGGGCGCGGCGTTTGACTTCGGTTTGGGCCAGGAACCAGCGGATCTTCGACTGGAACGAGGTCATGATGGCGCCGAGCTTCTCGTCTCGAAGGTCCTCAAGACGTGCCAAGATTCCGGCCTAAAATATTAAGGTTTAATCCAATTTTGAAGCTTTAAAATAACGATTCTTACCTTGAAGAACACCTTGGTGTTTCCGATCTTAAATTCCTCGTCATTGAGGTTTCCTTCGTTGCAGAGCTGGTCGGTGATGCCAACGGAAGCGGTCTTCTCGTCGCCATTCTTTGCGGCTTCAGCAGCCAGGATGGCGTACCTAAAAATAGGAAATTCTTAGCATCTTAAGGTCAAAAAAAGTTTAAACGGGAGCTTTGACAATTTAAAAATTTTAACATGTAGGAGTAGTCGAACCCGAGACCTTAACGGTCCAAAATGTGTGAATATCAACGGTCCAAAGATGACGGGTTCCATGCCCTTCGAAATTTTAAAGTGTTTTTTGCTGAAATTGGAATTGAACGTTTTAAAAGAAATGCAGCTTTTTATTTGCCAAAAATTCAGAAAATAGTGTGATTATTAACGATCCATAGGTCTCACGTTCCACGCCGTCTTGAATCGACGATTTTCGTTTTTGTGTCTTTACATTAATTTTTATGTGTTAAAAACATAAAAAGACCACTTACCGATGCTTGAAATCGCTGTAAAGCATCCTGTTCGGGAATCCCTTACGGCAAATACGGATACCTTCAAGGACACCATTGCAAGTGAGCTGGTTAAGCACCAAAGCCGAGTCGATGAGTCCGGCGGTCTTCTTCTCATTAGGAATGATGCAACGGATGAAGTGAGGATGCGTTTGGTAGAGCATGTTCATGAGGTTGTTGAGCGACTCACGGTACATCATGGACACCGTCATGAAAGACGACGACTTGCCCTTCTTCTTGCCTCCCACAGCACCGGACTTGGCGGCTTCAGCAGCTTCTTCTTGAGTCTGGTAGTCTTGCCAGATGTCAAGCATCAACTGGTTGCCCTCGCCGTGCTTCAGGACAGCCACGGCGGTGTCGTTGAGGGGGTCCTTGTTTTTCTCAAGGAAGTTCATCGCGTTGTAGCGCACAGTTCCAGCGTAGTGGACAATGGCGAAATGGGCTTCAGCCTGTTTTCCCTTGGGAGGACGAGGCTTCTGGAAGTTGGGGTGTTTGCCAAGGTGCTGGTCGTTAAGCTTCTGCACGTAGGTCATGTCAGAAGCCTTCGGAACGATACACTCTTCATCCAACATAGAGATGATTCCAAGAGGCTTCTCGATCAGCTCGATGCAGGCTTGCAGATCAAGACCGAAATCGATGAAGGTCCACTGAATGCCTTCCTTTTTGTACTCCTCCTGTTCCAGAACGAACATGTGATGGTTGAAGAACTGCTGAAGACGTTCGTTGACAAAGTTGATCCACAGCTGCTCAAAGCTGTTGAAATCGAAGATTTCAAAGCCGGCGATATCCAAGACACCGATGAAAAATTTACGCTCGATTGCCTTAGCGTCGAGAGTCTTGTTACAACGCTGGATGAGCCATTTGAACATGCGAGCGTAGATAGCCTTGGCAAGACCGGAAACAGCCCAAGAGACCTGTTCCAAATTCTGGCCCTTATTGACCCATTCGGTTCCGACACGGACGCGAGGCTTCACGAGTGACTTGAGGAAGTCTTCGTGGTTGACTCCGAAGCAGTGGCCAGCATTCTTGGCGTCCTCTTCGCCATCAGCTTCAGCCTGTTCCTCACGAGGGCGTTGCTTGAACTTCATCTCTCCCATGTGCATAATTCCGGCGCAGTTCTTGTACAAATCCGCGGTTTCGTGGTCTTCGAAGCCCATGATGTCGAACGCCTCTTGGGTGAGACCCATCTCTTCCTTGTCGTCGACGCCTTCGATGGTCAATTCGGCCTGCGAGCAGAAGTGATAGTAGGTCAGGTCGTTGGTAAGGTGAAGCTCGTCGCGGAGCTTGGGGTTGAAGCCGGACATGATCTGGTAGAAGATGTGGTAGCATCGTTCTCCGGCCGCTTGGCGGACAACGCGAGATTTTTCCAAAAGGTCTGAATTTTGATCGTTGTCAAAGAAAGGGATACGGTAACTTACAGTGCTCAATGTCACCACCAGCGAGCTTTCCGGATCCGGAAAAGTGGGTTCGGATGAATTTACCGAAGCGGGAGGAGTTGTTGTTACGCACGGTCTTTGCGTTTCCAAACGCTTCCAGGACGGGATTTGTTTGGACGATTTGCTCTTCGAGGGTACCCTGGAAAAGTGGTTTTTAGCAAACAAAAATAGTTTAAAAACGTGCTTTTAATTTTTTACGCTTTAAAACGCATTTTAAAAATATTGACCATGGATTCGAACCAGGGACTTTGAAAATCCCAAAATGGTGTGATTATTAACGATCCAGAGGTCACAGGTTCGATGCCGCCAGACACCCAAAACTTTTGTTCTTGCGTTTTTGTTTAAATTTTGTTTTAACGGCTTGTTCTACGTTTTTCTTATAAGTTTAGCCTTTTACATGCTTAAATAGACTAAAATAGACCTTAAAAGTCCAAAAATGTTGAGATTACTAACGATCCAGAGGTCACGGGTTCGATGCCGCCTTAAGAAAACAATTTTTTTAATAATTTTCATTGTTTTTTGCATTTTTTATCCATTCTTTTTTGTCTGATAGCTGAAAAACTTACTCCCTTGCCTTCCTTAGCCGACTTATCCTTGCTGGCAGCAGCTTGGGTGGCACCAACGATGGCGAAGTACGAGATGACCTTCTTGGTGTTCTCGGTCTTACCGGCTCCAGATTCACCGGTAATCAGCATCGACTGATTCGCGCGATCCTGCACCATGTTACGGTAGGCCTCGTCGGAGGTGGCGAACAAGTGCGGCGGCATTTCGTTACGGCGCTTGCCCATGTACGCCTTGATGACACTCTCGGTGTAGATGGGAAGACGTTTGTAGGGGTTGATGACCACGCAGAAGAGACCGGAGTAGGTCTGCAATCTAGGGTTGCCATAGGTCTATAATTGAGAGGCTTACGTAAATCATCATGGCCGAGTAACGTTGCTTCAAGTTGGATAAAACGGAAGCTTCGTTAAGGAAGGTCAGGTTGGCCATGTCCTCGGTCTTGTCGAACTTGGGAGGGTTCATCTCCTGCGCTTCTTCCTTCTTAACGGTTAGCTCGTTGCCCTTGGCTGTGACGACGGTGACTTGGTCGCCTTTGGTTGCGGTGATCTCGGCGGCGACGAATCCTAAAATGGGATTTTGTAATACAAAAGCCTTAAAAGTCATAAAATTTGGCTTAGCTTAAAAATGCAAAATTGTTGACTGTAGTGTGATTTGAACCAGGAACCTTTAGTGGCATGGAAAATAAACGATTCAGAGACTTTAGTTTAATCTTTGACGAGTTTTTTAAAGATGAATCTGATAAAACTGCAGAACAAAACAATTTTTGAGATTTGAAAACTGTAAAAACCAATGAAAATTATTTGCTTGCAGGTGGATTTGAACTTGTGACTCAACACTCGAAAATTTGCGTAGTAATTAACAATACGAAGGTCACAGGTTCAATGCCGCCTTAAACCCGTAATTTTACTGTTTGCGTTTTTTGTTGCAATTAGAATCAATCTTATATTTATCTGAATTTTTTGCTCATTTTATTGCTACCACCTGTATTCCATGTTTGTTTACTTCGTCAGCCTGCATCCCGTGTTTACCACTACTCTGCAGACCTCTAAAAATCGCATCCTTGTCATCAAACAACTGCTTCTCTGCCCACTACACTGCTGTGCTACCCCACTTTGTCAATTGTTTATCGCTGCTCGATCACCCACATACTCCGCTCCACAATCATCATTTCGCGGGTGTAAGTGTAAAACTACCGTAACCCTCCTCAGCTCAGCTCTATCGGCCTGCACAATCAAAGTCCGCCTGCTCATCGCTGCCGCTCTCAGCTGTGCTAAGAAGAGTCCTCGGCTGTGTGCCGATAATGCCAATCCTTGGGTTTAAGTGCGCCTTGGACAGCTGCAACAGCGCGTGTTGGCCGCGTGCCATCGCGGCCCCGCTTGGATTAATTTTTCTTCCAGCAAGGCCACCGCTTCTTCCTATCGCACCCAATTCAATCTGACCGAGATTGTGAGAAAACGGATTTGTAAAGCGTTGGCGGGGTTCGGAACGCACGTGTGTAGCGTAGCGAGTGTGTGGCACAATTCAGAGTTTAATGCGACGAGAATAAATTTTGAGGCGTTGGGTGGTCGATGATCATGCTACAGTATGACAAGGGAGGGTGTAATTGTGTCGAAAGAGGCTGAATAGAGGGCTAGCAAGACGAGAAAGAGCAGAATACGTTTAAGGACTGCGCATAAAAAACAATGAAAACCCAAAAAAATATGTGAGCCAGGCGGATTTCGAACCTGGGACCTTTTGGGCATCAATTATGAAACAAAAGGTCCTGGGTTCGAGTCCGCGAGTAAGCCTTTACTTTTTGCTTGTAATATTGAAGCATTTTTTGTGTTTCAAATTTTCAACATGTTTTTTCCCATGGGTTGAATGAATTTTTTGAGCGTATTTGAACAAGTGACCGGTGAATTGACAATAATGCCTTTGTTTTAAGCAACAACAAAATTAAATGGCCTAATGGCGATAAAAAATTGTCAAAAAAAATACAAAAAACAAAGCAAACATCGAAAAAAATTTAAAAAATTCAAGTCTCCTGGCGGCTTCGAACCCAGAACCATTTGTTCGTTAATCAAGAGCTTCATTTAACAATCCAGAGGTCACAGGTTCGAATCTCAGAACAGACAATCTTTTTTTATACTTTATGGCTTTTAATTCTTTAATTACCGTTGACTTTATCTTGTCCTATCGTAACCCAACATCTGATCAAACTCCTGACCTTGCTGTTTACCTACAGTATACGTCATTCGTTAATTTTAGCCCTGTTTTTTCTGTTTTCCGCAACCAAGAACACATGTTTCACGGTGCTCTTTGATGATAAATGGCCGCCAAAGGCTTTCTTCAAGTTCTGAACGTGTGTTTGACCGCACGACAGAACAAAGTCAACATTTCGTGATTAATGACTTAGAGTTTGGGGGGTCGTAAATCTGTCAAATTGGGTTCAAGTTTTTGTGTCGACAGAGAGGAAAAATAGGTAAACATAAAGATCAGACTGGAAAAAAAGCAAAAAAGACTACCGTATACCTAACAATTAAGAAGCCAACTTTAAGAAGTTATATATTGTTGTAAAAGCTGAAACATTGAAATTTAAAAAATCAACGTAAAAATGGCTTTGATTGTAGTACCGTATACCAGCTGTTTGATAAATTTAAAGATAAACATGTGACAAAACCATTAAATTTTTCATTAGAAGAGAATGCTACCGTTATCTAATAATTTAAAAAAGCGTTTTTTCCTATTTTTGACCTGAAACTTGAAATAGTTGAGGAGTCAAATGCCTCCGTAATCTGCTCTTCTTGAATCACGGTTTTTCGACTTTAAAGTTTTTTGACTGTAGTTTTTAAGCCTAAAATGTTCATGACTCACCATCCTCAGCATCCGGGACCCAGCAGTTCTTCTTCGAGTCGAAAGGACGCGAGGTCATCGCGATCTTCTCTTCCTTGGAAATTCCAAGGAACGGAAATCCGGGATCTTCTTCAAACGAGTCCATTTTCTCTTTTAGGCCTTGTTGGAGTGCCTGAAATTGAAGTCACATGGTTACCGTAATCTTTATCTCAAGCCTTTCACGTCACGACTACCTCAGTCTTATGTTACCGTAACCCAAGACAAAATTTGAAACCTTGTTGCTAGTTTGCCCACTAAGAGTCGGGTCATTTGACCCCAACACCAACAAAGCCTTGCCGCCTCCTAAGCCCTAAACTTTGGATGCCAGTGAGGCACATTGGCGACAGTTGTGCCGCGTTGGCCACTCGCAACACCTAACAATGGCCTGCCTAGGGTTCGCATTCATTAATAGCCGAAGCGAAGGCGGTCCGCCGGAAATTCGCTCTGGCTTCTCTGTCCTAAGGGAGGGCCGTAAATAACACACGGTATCCCGAGAATCGCTGCGTCGTTTCCCAGGTGGGCACGCCCGTAGGCCTCCTCAAGCCTAAGGGTAGCGATTTGGTGCAAACATCAAACAGAGTTCTTTGGGAGAGGCTGGAAACGTGTCGCCCTTGTGTTTTTGTGAAGAAGAGCGTTGAGAAAAGCGGGCCGACGATCAACGACCATCCAACGAATTCAAACAGGTGGTGTTCGTTAGTGTGTGGCCAGATCGAGAGTGGTGATAGTCTTTGACCGATTTCCGAGAGGAAAGAAGATCCGTGCGGAAATGCACGAAAAATGAGATTAAAGGTGGATATGTAAACATGATCGATGGAGGGGGGAACGCAAGGGAATGGATAGGATTTGGTGTTCGGTCTTGTAGCATGGTCTTACGCTGCTTTGAGCAAGGTTCAAGTGGTCGTGAAAAATTAGCGTTGCCAAGAGTAAAAAAGCGGAAATTGCAAAAATAAGAATGACGTTTCAAGGCGGCATCGAACCCATGACCTTTGAATCATTTGTTATCACACCATTTTCGGCCTTTTAAGCAAAGAAAAAGACTAAGATTCTTATAAAACGTAGTGAAAACTCTTAAACATATTTTTAAAATTCCTGCAAAAAACAAAAAAAACAAAATTTTCGATTCAAGGCGGCATCGAACCCGTGACCTTTGGAATGTTAACGATCATACCATTTTTGAACTTTTCAGGCTGAGTTCGACTTCTCATGCAAACAGAAATTTTTTATTTGCGTTTTAAAGCATATTTATTTTAAAAGTAAGTCTACAAATTAGAATCAACTCTGGAGTACTCATATCAAACGTTCAGCTAGAGTGAAACGTGCTAAAAATACACAAGAATTTCGGGGACAAGGAAGTACAATTAGACTTCTTGTTTTTCCTGTTTTTCTGGTTCTTGCCTGAGATTCTAACAAAAGTACTTTGTGCTAGAAACGCGTTGTTTGTGATGCCAAGCTGAACCAATGGTAAGTACAAGGATATACAAATTTTTGGCTTTTACTGCTGGTGCTCGCTGGCTTTGTTTAGCTCATTTTTGTAAGGGTTAGCGAATTATTCAATAAAAGTTAACATTGAATCAAGTTGCGAAATTACGTTTGGATTTTCAAGGTTCCGATAATTTATGGAAATTCCAATCTTTCCTCTCTCCTCATTTCTCTTCTTTTTAAGTGTCCGCTCCCCATTCATCTTCCTCCAAAAACACCGAACCATCGCAATCTTCCGTCTTCGGGTGAAGACCACTTTTTGCAAAAAAACTTTCGCAACAACGTTTGTTGTTCGCCTGTATGGAGGCAACTGTGCTTTAGAAATGTTCCCTGCACCCTGCATCCTCCTGCTTAATCCTGAGCTCGATCGGCGTTCAGCTCGAACGCGTTCGCATCGCCAATCAGAAGACGCTGTTTACGATTTCGAAAATAGTGTGCGGAACTCGTCGCTATCACAAAACAATTCCACATTCATTGATGAGCCAGAGGGGAGAAGAGCATACCTGACAGATGAAGCAGCAGCAGCTTTTGACCTCTTCGAACGGGTGGGAAGCTGGAGAAGAAGCAGGGAGTACTACGGATAGCTGGAACGAGGTGAAAAACAGGTCGTAAACAAAATTGCAAACAAGAGACGCGTTGTTCGGTTGCAGGCTGAGGTAGACGAGAAAACGACGCGGGATGATAAGACAGAATGAAGTCCGAAGAAATGAGTTTTCGCTTGAGGCAATAATATAAAAGTAAGGAAATTTTTTCAAACAAAATTCCTAATTTTTACAAAATAAAAAATATTGAAAATTTTTATTTATTCCAGTAAATCGAACTGATTCGAACCAAAAGCACCCTCTCAAACTGTTCTAACCTAGCTTGATTCTTATTTGTGTCGTTTCTAGAATGCACCAGAATCATTGTCCAATCCACCAAGGCCAAGTACACCAAGCATCAGGAGACCGAAGCCGTCGACCCTCTCCTCGCCGAGCAGTTCGCCAGCCGACGCCTTCTGGGTAAATCTTGAGTCTTTTTATGCTGCTTCTGATTTGCTCTCGAGCTCTACAAAAACACATTTGAAAACTAAAATTTGTATTTTGTAAATCACACAGCTGACCTCACCTGATCGGTATTTTGTGGGTCATAAGCTTCTCACCTGTTTTTAGAACAAAACTATGCTGAAAAACAGCAAAATAAATTCACAAATTCAATTCACAGTTAACGCACATTTTAAAAGGTGATTCGAGCTTTACTTTTTGAAAAGAATATAAGCAAATAATAATTTTATTTTTGGGGCTATTTTGGAGCCAACCTTGTAACAAATCATCAAAATTTAGAGCTTTCCGACATGAAAAGTGGTCTGCTGACTTTTGACCATTTCCATATGTTGTAAGCATACTTCAACAAATTTTTCCCAAATGTTAAAAATCATTTTTTAAATTAAATAAATAGTTTTAACGTCTTTTAAATTTGTGTAATTTTCAAGAAGAATCTTAGCAATTAATAATTTTATTTTTGTCTGGACCCTTCCGCATAGCATTCAACGTCTTAACAAATCATTAAACTTTCGAGCTTTCTGGCATCAAAAGTGTTCAGGCCATTTCTACCTATCACCATGTGTTCACCATTATTTGTTTTCGAGTTTTTTGTGGGTCATCTGACCCAGTCACATGAGAAAAGCAGCATAAACTAGTTTACTGCTTGAAATCATTTTTGCTATTTATAGTCCATCTAAAAAGCGACTTTCCGTGGTGAGGTGGTAAACGCTACGTGATATTCTTAAGTCCCCTCGATCTTCAAGCTCAAACTGTTGTACTAGGGTTATTCCTGGATTTTGTGATAGCAAACAACAGTTTTTTAATGACGGAAGAGCAGCCTTTGATTGATGGTGTAATGTAACTGGATCACGTTGTTCAGGTCAAAAATGAGAAAACTTTGTACCTGGTTTTTGAATTATGTCCGCTTTTGGTGGAATTCGAAGCGCCAAGGTCGCCTTTAGCCGAGAAATCCTTGGCTGTTGCAAAATATGAATCTGTGAGGCGCGAAGCGCCGAACAATGCTGGTTTAAAGAAAATACTGCCGCGCAGTAGCGCGCGCGGCTCCGTTAATTTTTACTATGCTTTACTATACTATATAAAATATATATTCTTGCAAAAAGTTGCTCTCGATTTCTTCTATGCATTGCATTCAAAAACGGTCACGTTCTCCGGTCTCCGATAATTCAAAGTTTAGACGGGAACAGAACAATAAGTGGGTGCCAAAAATCGGTCTAGGATGCCGATCGGCGTAGGGTGCCAAACAGAACTTAATGTACTTATTCAAAAATTCTGTTTTTTACCATTATTAACAAACAAAACAATCTCAAAATTTTATAAGAAGTTTGTTCCTTGTCATGTGGTCACAATTTATTGGAAAAACGAACGACCAAAACTGACACTAAAAATTTTTTTTAAATGTTTTGAAAAGTGGTATTGTTAATTTTAAATTTCGATTGCGGCGTTGGTCAACAAAATAATTGAAAAAGTAAAAATAATTCACAAAATGCAGGGAAAAATTTAAGAATTTAGAATTGATAACAACGTTACAATTCACGGCTGAAATCAACATTGTAAAATCAAATTAAAACTTTTACGTTTACTAATTTTTTTAAATTAAGACTTCATTTTTTCTGGAATTTCGACTAAAAAATTTTAATTGCACCAGTTGCCGAAAAATGGGTCAGTCACGCCTATCTCGAAACCGTTGCATTTTTGAACTGTGCAATGTTAAGAAAAGATGTGGAACTTCTGATTCCGCATCGAATGAGCCGTAACACACTTCTGTAGGTTTCAGAAATGCGCAGTTATAGCCAAATGTCTGGAAAGTTTGTTAAGGAAATTTAGTCGATCTGATGTCCAACGTGACCGTTTTTGAATGCAATGCATAGAAGAAATCGAGAGCAACTTTTTGCAAGAATATATATTTTATATAGTATAGTAAAGCATAGTAAAAATTAACGGAGCCGCGCGCGCTACTGCGCGGCAGTATTTTCTTTAAACCAGCATTGTTCGGCGCTTCGCGCCTCACAGATTCATATTTTGCAACAGCCAAGGATTTCTCGGCTAAAGGCGACCTTGGCGCTTCGAATTCCACCAAAAGCGCGCTTGAAACTTCAAAATTTTCACCGTTGCTCTTCGCCCGCCGAAAAAACCAAAAACAATTGTTTTTTGTCTTTTTGAATTCGCACAATTTTATCAAAAAATCATTTAAAGAATTTTACAGGAAAAGGTGTTGCTGCTCATTGACTTGTTCTTTCGTTTTGAAACCGAATCTCAGGTCATAGCGAAGCTGTCTCAGCTTTTGAATAACCTCCCATATTGCCCTCTCCCAATCATCCATCATCGATCAGAATCACCCTCTGCGTCTGCTCTCATTAACCACGTCGGAATGTTGCACTTTTCCCCTCTACCACTCAAAAACAACCGAATGCGTCTTTCTTCTCTCAATATATCTTCTCCCCGAAGCTAAATGCGTTCGAGAGCACATGAAATGACCTGCAAAAAAACAACCCGATGCAACGTGCACTCATCAAATGGATCAGGTGGTCAACGGCCACCTCCTGTTCGACGACTCAAACGCCTACGGATTTTCGAGCGAGAGAAGAGGACCAATTGTTCGCGATCGCAGTCGCAACTTGGACGCACATTAATCACCTCCGGAAAACGAAAGGGGAACAAAATTAAACTGTGTTCGGATCGGAGGGGTGCTAATGTAGGGTGGAAATTCGAAATTTCAACTCACTGATTCTAAGTCAAAGTGGACCTTCTAAAGAAAACCGAAAAGGCAACCAGAAATAGAATCCAGGTTACTGTAATGACCATGGGTAATTTTTTAGTCACAAATTTGTAAGGTAAACTGCTTTTCTTTGTTGGTCGGTCAAAAATATCCTTTTTATTTGCTTTTGTTTGATTGAAATTGAAATATATTTAAAAACGCTCATTTTATCGCAAAATTGTGCTGCTTATCAACACATTTTCCATTGTTAAACCAAAACAAGCACATTTTTGCAAGCGGTTTATGTCCTAAAATGCAAAGAAACTCTAAGGTTCGGTATAAACAGCAGATAAGGTTACAGTAATGACAAACGTCAAAAAGCCAAAAATCATTTGTTAGTATGAAGCTCTCAAACGAGACACAAACTGTCCACAAGTAGCCTCAGCCTGAACGTCCAACATGAGCATCTGACTGAGGCCCATTCTAGACAGCTTTTAACCCTTCATCCAAGTGCTGAATTTGAAAGGTCTGTTCGATCCTAAACCCTTGCTGGTCGTTTTCAGTCCCAATTCTACCATTTCTCTCCAAAGCAGAGCTCTAAAAAAACTCGCTGAGGACCCCTACGAAACCGATTGTTTCATTTTGGCTTATCAGACGTTCTGAAGATACCTTTCGCCATCGAGCCTCACTTGTCCTGTTTACTCAAGCACCATCCGGTCGTCTTTATCCAACCGTTGTTCCCCAAATCGGCGCCAATCAGCCATGCGCTGATTTTAGAGGTTCTCTTCGGAGAGGAACGGCCTTTTCAGATGATCTAGTCCGACCGACAACTTAACTGACCACTTCGCTGAGACCAATCCTAGACAGCCTGTGTGTCGTCTTGGTCTCCCGGTCGTTCTTGCTCATCTTCCCAATTTGCCTTGTCCAGTGAAGCCATAATCGGTCGTGTTTAGCCCAAAAGCGAGCGACCGACCCATGTCAGTTGAGACTCCTGAACTAAACATCTCGCTGACGTCTATCCTAGATCTCTTCTGTCTCGTTTTCGCTCTCGAATGTGCCTCAACAAGGTGCTCATGGAGGCTTTCCGTTCCTCACCAAAACAGACCTCTGAAATGACCATCGCGCTGACGCCTATTCAAGACAGCCTGTGTCTCGTTTTGGTCTCCCTGTCGTTCTTGCCCCCTAGCCTCATTACCCTCGTTCCTTAAAGCTTCAACCGATCGCGTTTATCCCATCTCCCAACCCTTCCTCTTCACCCCTCCATCGCCCTTCAAAAAAACCACGCGCCTCGTCCAGCTGTCCCGACGAAAAATAGCCCCACGCTGTAATGTTTGCTTTCCGTCGATCAGCTGATCCCTTGTGTCAACACCTCAAACCCCTAAACTGAGACCATAAATATATTAACCGAAACTTTACACACGGTCAAAACAACCCCACAGACCCGTTCTACTTGGCTCCGCGCAGGGTGTGTCCACCACCCTGGAAGGGGACCACGTTCACTCGCTTCGCTCCCGAGCTCGTTGCGGCCAACTTGCAGTTCTGCTCCTTCAGCTCTTGTTCGAGCACCGAGCGGTTCCTGTAGGCGTAGCGGATGAAGCTCAGGTGGCCGGGCTCGTAGTCTTCGAAGACTTCCAGTGGCTTCAGCTCCATTTCCGTTTGCTCCGGTTCGGCCGCTGCTTTTTTGTCCTTCTTGTCGGCGGCGTTCTTGCTGCGCTGGCGGCCGTCGAGGCGGTAGCCGCCGCTTGTGAAGCCGGAAGATGCTTGGGACTTCGCCGGGATGAACATCTCGGGGGCATCGGGCTGAAATCAAAAGGGTCAGGTTAAGGGAACTGAACGAAACTTCACATTTCTGAAATTGATGGAAGCCTTAATTAAGCCCGACTTCAGACCATTTCTTCATAGCCCTGAAGTCCGCAGCAACAAGATTAGGTTAGAACAGAGGAGAGGCTTATTTGTGTGAACTTTTAGAGATCATAAATCCATATTTTGGTAGCATTCAAGGTGACATTCAGAGTCAGGTTACGGTAATGACAGAACTCATTTAAGTTGATTTTCGGGGTTAAAAAATCCCATTTTAAAAGCGTTTGAGCCCTTGTAACGCCGGAATTCATGTGATCCTTTAAAAGCCCGAAAACACCTATTTGTACCTATTTTAAAGGTCAAATATCCCACAATTTAAAAGACATTTGAGGCTCGAACAAAAGCAAAACTCTAAAAATTCCTTAAGAACCAAAAACCCCAGAATGTGGTGTTCTAACCGCCTGGAAAACCTGGATCAAATGGGCCTTGATCGTATGGGCCAAAAACCTTAATCACACTGCCTCAATTTGAGTCCTTTCATCAGGCCACATCCCATAATTGTAAAGAAGAATTCGGCCTCCTTCGAACTCAGCTTCTATACAATCGTGTGACGTCAATCGAAGTCTTTTCCTTATCCCGAATCCCCAAAACCCTCCCTAAAACCACTCACCATCACATTCTTAGGCTTGCGCTCATAGGTTGGCTCGACGTAACCCTCCGGCGCGTCGAATTCCACATTCATGTCACATTCGATGATCGTGACAGCGTTACCGGGCTTCACCTCCTGTACCAGGAACTCCAGCAGCTGGTTGTTGTACTGCACGGCGATAATGTCGTTCTTAGTCAAGCAGGCGAACTTGCGGAGCTCTACTTCGAGGACAGCTCGAGGGTTGGAGATTTGCAGGAAGTCCACGGATTGAGGCTTGAATTTGGCGTAGGTGGCGCTTGGAAGGCTCACGTACTGGATTTGAATGTGGTCGCCTTCGCCCAGACCCAGTTGACGCATCATCTAAGGCATGAATCCATAAGAAACCCAGAAAAAAGGCTCAGAATTACCCATGCAGGAACGTAGCAACGTCCCTCCTCTGCCAGAAACTCCAGAACACCGCAATGGGTCGCTTTCTGGTGTTCTGGGTTCACATTCGTGATCTTAAACATCATCGGGTACTGGATGTTCAAGCGGATCAGCGTGTCCAGCGCTGAATTCGGGAGCAGAATCTGGAAATAAGGCTTAAAAACTGTTTAAAATGAGTTAAGAGCTTACCTTGCCTCCATGGTTGAGCTCGTTGATCTTCTGGGAGTCCGCACCGTGGAAGAATGGCGCGGAGAAGCAGCGAAGCCGCGTGTCGAACTGCCCGTGGCGCATTCCTCCGCCGAACATCATGTCGTTGATTCCTGAGAACATCTTCGTTGCGCTGAAATGGAAGAATTGAGAATGGAAAGCAAGGCTTAGGTTGTGAAGGTAATACGCATTGATATGTAATGCCAAAGCGCGCTAAAAACGCCATAAATCAGCTCGAACCAGAGCTAAACGAAACAGTACCAAAAATAGCACAAATCGAGCGAAGAACACTTAAAAAACGACAAAACGAAGCCCGCGCGAATTAGAGCCATAAGACCCACTTATTTTCAACCAAAACGACTCCAAAAACGTGGATTTTTCAACCAAATGAAGATCGTAAACTCAAAATTCCCCAAATTAACACAAAAATACGAAATCGGCAGCACAAAATGAAGATATGCGTTACGAAAGCAAATCTGATGACACAAGAGAACAGATGACGCGTCGCAGGCAAGTCGTGGTGGGGCCTCGATTCGCTCTGCAGCGAGACTAGACGTGCCTCTTTGACTCAGAGTCGACCGTTTCCAACGCTTTTTGAAACAGTTGGAGTCGTTGTCTGGAAAAAAAACAGACGGGAATCGACCGAAAAGAGGAGCGACATTTGCTGAAAACTGAAGCCCAGCCTATATGACCCAATCCGTCTCAAAATTGATGCAGCCAGAAATGTCTGAAAATTGCAAAAACATGCCTTTTCATGTCTTGAGACAACTCCAAAACGGTTTGACAGACGTTTCACCCAGAATTTGGTCAAAAACGTCTCAAAATCTGTACACCCAGACAGTCTGGAACGCAGCAGAAAATCTTAAAATGCTCGCCATAAAATGATTGTTAAACATTGGACCGTCTTGACTGTCTGACACACATAATGAGACCGAAACACCCCGAAAGTGTGATTTTTAATCTCAAAATCATAAATCAGTCCTGGACACGCCTGACTCCTGTCTGAGACCAAAAAACGGCTCCAAAAGACAACAAAACATGTCTCAGCGTCTGGAAAACCATCAGCCACACGAGAATGTCCTCTTCGTGGTCTGTCTCAAAGTTTGCAGTCAGGTTTGGACCGGTTTCACACATGTCTGTAATAGCACATGAAGCTGCAAAATCAATGCTAGACATCAGCCAATTTTAGCCACGAAAGTCATCCTGAAAGCGTCTCAAAATTGGTCCTAATTTCAGCTGCCAGACATCGCCCTCTTTTGACCATGTTTGAGACACAAAATCGACTCTAAAACACCACAAAAGGCCCCTTACCGTCTCAAAATCAGCAACCAAATTTGGACCAATTTCGGCTCTGCCTGACACCCAAAATCACCATAATTACGTCTGATCACGTTTCAATACATGTTGAACGTCTATTTTGAAGCAATTTCGTCTGAAATTGCGTTTCGCACATCATTTTGAACATCAAATGTTAAGCGACCGGTGGGATTAGCCTGAATTTCGAATCACGTGCCATTTATGACACCTCCACAAGCTGCCTCAAACACCTCCACAAGTTGCCTCAAAGTGTGCTCACATGCAAACCCTTGTTGTCCATCAATTTCCACAGTTTTTCGCATTCGCACTCCTGCGTCAAAATCGACACACACTTGCACAAGCGATGCAGGAGCACGAGAACAACACTCGCTCTTTCCATTCCCAACAGCTTCCTCTGCCGCTCTCATCGCTCGCAAACATCTCTCGTTCGGTCGGTATTCGCTGGAAAACAATTTCGAAATCGTATTTCGCGCCATTCGCCGACGTCTTCATCTGACTCGCGCGCTTCTCTTCCGTTCAAATCCGGCTTCCCACGTCCTTTTACGTCCACTATGCAACCTAAGGAACTGCCCAAGATTAGTGAGTCCCTAATTTTATCTTTAATTTCGATCTCTAATCCACGATTTTTTGCAGTTTACCTCAGATGCGTCGGCGGAGAACTCGCCGCTCCGGCGATTCTCGCCAGGAAGGTCGGCGTTCATGGACTTGTGAGGCGTTTTACGGGTTTTGGGATGATTTCATCTCTCTAATTTCAGTCACCCAAGCAGATTTCCGCGGATTTGGCCGTCGCCACGCAGGATTGGAAGGGCCAAACCGTCACGTGCAAGCTCACGATTCAGAACAAGGTTGCCAAGGTCGAAGTCGTCCCATCCGCGTCCAATTTGCTTCTCAAAGAATTGAATCTCTCGCCCAATGATCTCAAGAAGATTAAAAATGGTAAGTGTTGGCGGGGGGGGGGGGTGCGGGGTTGGTTTAGGGGTTTCTGTATGGCTATTTGAAACCTGCTTACGGTCTTCACATCCGACATGAAGGAGCTTTTTGGCAAAAATGCGATAGGAAAACGGTCTTAAATGGGTAGCGTCGTGGTTAGACACGTTTGAAACGAGGCTTGGGGTGGGTTTAGACCGGGCTAGAGGCCTGCAAACCGTCTAAACACCAGACAAGACCGCTTTTTGGTCTGGAAAGCGAAAATACAGACTTTTTGGCTTTTCGTTTGGCGGTCTTGACACCTGACATAAAGGCGCTTTTTTCGAAAATTGAAAATGCGTTTCCAAAACGGCTTGAAATGGGTCGCGTCAAGATCAGACAGCTCATAGGGGCTGGGGTGAATTCGAGGCGGTCTAGACGGTATTTTGGCGCTTACAAAATGGCTTGTGACGTGCGCAGACATGTTTGAGGCAAGCATTGTCTCCAATAAGGTCGGGTAATGTCTGTAATCACGTTGTCAGACCTACGTTGAGTGCAGACAAGGAGCCTCAGTCTACCTGAGCTGTGCAGCTGTATGTAGACATCCAGACGTCGCTTTTTCGCTCGTTTTTGGTCTACGTCTATTTCCGAAATTAGGATGCCTGTCAGGTGTCAGTCAAGCGTCTAGACAAGGAAACGTACTTGGAACGTGGCCAAAATGTGTCTGATAAGCTACCCAGCGGTGCGCAAACCCCGAGACACGTTTTAGATATAGACAACTTTTTGTCGAGATCTAGATCTGTCGAGATTCTATTTAGACGGTATGGATGGTCATTTTCGTCTGAAAACGTGTCTAAAAATGTGAAATACGGCTGATACGTCGACTGTGTCCGATAGCTGTCTGACTGCGTATTTGGGGGTCTTTCAGTCATTTGGCTCGTGTCTGAAATGGTTTTTTCGCCGCGGGATGGATGTTGGGGTCTAGAATGATGTGTGATAGCCTAGAGACATGAGGCAGGTCATCTATGCCTCGTGGTTTGAAGTCAGAATTTGGCTACCGCCAGGACACTGATTCCGACAACGCGCTTTTGGGTGTCTTTCACACATGTGAATCATTTGTGAAGTGCTGTCTGGGTAGAGAGAATGTCGTTTAGGTCTAGAATGGTGTCTGGTAGCCTAGAGACATGTCGCTCTGTCTAAGCTGTTAGGAAGGCGTCAGACACTTCAGGGAGCCCTTTTGCTTCAGAAATAGACATAAGCCGTCTAGGAACGCCTTTGTGAACGAATCAAGGTCTATTAAGCTGCATTTAGACTCGTTTGACGTGATTTCAGACCAACTCTGGCTTACAGGGTGGCCGAAAAAAAATTCTTTCGCCAGACAACTCCGGCTCGCCGCTCACTGGGAAGACGAAGCGGAGTCTTTTCGAGCTCAGTCGAAAGGAACGACCGGTCGGTTTCGCTAACAAATAACGTGAAACCGACCGGTCGTCTGCCCCGCGCACTCCCGGAATGGGGCTCGTCTCTCTGGCCAGTGAGCGGCCAGCCGGAGCTGTCTGGCGAAAGGATTTTTTTTGGGCCAACCTGTACAAGACACTATTTCAGCCCTAAATATCTCTTATAGGAGGCCTTAAAGCCTTTCAGACACGTTTTCAGACTTGACTTTCAGCCTCATCTTTAACAAAAACGCCATTTGACCTACATATGCCTAATAAATGCCTTCATTCTGTTGTCTCAACCCATACCTATCCGTATCGTTCTTACCCACGATGCTCTGGATTCCGTTGCCTTCATTTTGTTTGTAAATATCACACGTTTTCAGTGCGCCAAAAGGGAAACCTTCAGTTCGACCAAGTCATCGACGTCGCGAGGCAGATGCGCTCAAGATCGATGGCCAAGAAGTTGGAGGGAACGGTTAAGGAAATCCTAGGTGAGCTTATCTTAAGAATTCTATGCTTATCTAAGGATTTAGGCACAGCCCAACATATCGGATTCACTGTAAATGGTCAGACGCCCCACGACATCTGCGACCAAATCAACACCGGCGAGCTGAAGGTTCCCGAAGAGTGAAGCCTGAAGACTGAACTTGTGTATTATACTCACTTTTGTGTATTCTTATCTCTCCGATCCTATTGAAAATACCGGTATAAACTTTAATTTTCTTTAGTCTCTCATCTCTCAACTTTTTGCTCATCTTCCTTTGTCTCACTCTTAACGACTTCTAAAAATACGACTCTAAGAGAACACAAGTTGGATACCCCCGCGGTGAACTCTCGGATGCACAAAGGACGCTGCATAGAAAGAAAAAGTTTCATTATTCCTTTGCAATCCTGATTCCGTGGGTGCGCTCGACTCTTGATCGGCTCCGCTCATTCTGCGACGTTGTGGTCACATTTCAACTCTCGCTCGCGCGATGATGACCCCGAACGCGATTGTCAGTCTGCTTGTCACTTTCTCTGCGATATGGAAATGCTCCGAAGGTAGGTTTTGGGACTCATCGGAATTTAGGAGCTTTCTGGGGTCCTTTAAACCTCAAATTTAGTAATTGACTCTGAGGTGAAGCCTAAGAAAGATGTAAAATTTAAATGCCTAAGTCTTGAAATATTAAATCTAAAAATGGGATTTACCGGTTTGTAACGGTTAAGAGTCTTTCTGAGGTGATCCAGATTAAGGGCAAAGTCCGCAAGAGTACTAGGATGGTTTATAAGCCTTATAAATCCTAAATCTTAAAAATTTAAATTTAAAAATTTGCCTCACCTCCGGTTCATGAAGCCTCCGTCGGCTAAACTCCGAAATTGGAATTTGAAAATGAATTTTAGCTCATAAAAATAGGGCTTGCCCGAGCTTACCTCAAGGAATGCCTCAGAGCGTTCCTTAAAAGCCTTAAATTAGTCATAAGCCTAAGACTATTTACGGCTTGTCAAATATGAGCATTGAGTTGAGCCTCGAGTTGTTCATGCGGTGAGCGATATAGGCGTTGTCGGCGAACTCGAAAAATAGCCTAAATTCAGTCATTTAAAGCCTGAAATTTTGAGTTTTGAATACCTCTGAGCGTACTTTCTGATAAGTCTGATCTTATTATACCGGGTCATCGCAGAGAGCTTCGTTTTGTCCAAAAAATGCGAATTTAACCCTAAAAGAAGCCTTCGATGTACCCTTGTCTTCATCAATCCCCTAGCCATTATATCCACGATATTATCTAAGAACTGCTTAGATAGCTTCATCAGGTTAAGGAGGTGCAGGTACAGGTGAAACCGAAAGTTTACAAATCGAAACTAAACTAGTAATTCTTCCCATGTTCAGGAAAATTCAAAGGAGAGACCTCCTTAGCGTGGCATATTTCTCAGCCAGCTGGTTGAGAACCCCAGGAACGAGTTTGTCCATCATCTCAGCAAAGGCATGGCGGCGACATTGCTTCATTACGTTAAAACGCCTGTTTTTCAAATCTCAACCTAACTTAGAAGCCTAAATCCAAATAATCGACTTTTAAAATTAGCGTGCTTTGTGTGCTACTTTCTCCTACCTTCAGCCCAACTCCGAAACCGTCCCCGCGGCCTCGGTATCATCACCCTGCCCACCGGAATGACTGACGAACGTTCCTCGATGCTATTCCCCGGCCTCTACATCGCTGGAAACAAGGCCGGAACTCGTCCTCAAACTGTCGAAGACATTCACTTGCCGGGTCAAGTCGCTCATTTCACTGGAAAATCTGCTTTTAACCCTTTCACCCAAGCCGTAGGAGCCACCTATCACGAGGATTTGGTCGATTCTTGGGGCGCCGGTTACGCTATCAATGTAACAGTCACTCTTTTCAAGTCTCACTGCATTTCAGACCACTTTTTAGGGTATCAACGGCTACCAACTCAACGTGAAGCAAAATTTCGACGAATACCAAAACCTAAAATACGATCGCAATGATGGAAGCTTCCAACCCTTTATTCAGGGTTTCGTGGTGGGAGCCGAATGGGATTCTATCGGCAACGACCCAGTAAAAGCGGGTCAAAAGATCAAGGAAGTCGGAGGTTCCCTAAACGTTCCTATCCTGGGCATCAACGAACTTTTTGACATTGACGGCCATTTCATGACCAAAGGAAACGGAGGTGGAATCCTCAACTCTCATCTCGATTTCCCTCTCAATCTTGCCGATCCTTATGAGCGTTTCCCAGCTTCTATTACCTACCTCAACTTCATGGCTGATCGTCTTATGCATTATGGCCATGTTGTGCCTAATGTGAATCTGTTCCTTCTTGAGAGGGAGAAGGTTATGGAGAAGCTACAGCAGAATAGGGCCAATCCTACTTTGATTGGGTGATTGAGGTTTTAGGACTAATAAATATTTACTTGTGAGGCTTGAAAAAGAGAGATTTTTTGGGGATCGAACCCGCAAGGTAGAAACTGGCAGACGAACATCCATAACGACAGGGATACGTCGTGGACTGACGTGAACCAGAACCTATGTACATTGGAACCAAGCAAGATTGACCATTTATCAAAAAACCGTAAACAGACAACAAAAACATAACGTAACAACAAATTTGAACCACTTCTTCAGTTTTCCTATCCTTAGTTAGACCCTTCAACGAGGACCAAACAGTGGCTGTAGAGCAGCTGAGCCAAGGCGATATCGAAGCCATGAGCCTCACATTCCAGATCTCCGACCTTCAAATATTCAGGGTAGGTTGAGACAAGGTTCGTGAAGCCTGTGATCATCTAAAACCCAAAAATTAGAATGTGTTAGGCCTAAAAATTATGACTCACCTCAGGGCTAATGTCAATGACCTGTTCAGGCTTTCCTTCGTAAAGCCTCGAGTTGTTCATGCGGTGAGCGATAAAGGCGTTGTCGGCGGACTCGAAAATTAGCCTAAATTCAGTCATTTAAAGTCTGAATTTTTTAGTCTTGCCTACCTCTGAGCGTGCTTTCTAATAAACCTGATCTTAGTATCCCGGGTCCAACTGAACGCAGGCTTCTGGGACAAAAGCTTTGTCTTATGACCCAGGACAGAGAGCTTCATTTCGTCTAAAAATTCTTTATTTAACTCTGAATCAAGGTTAGAACTTACCCATCGTAAGTTTAGGAGGCAGGGCCGTCTTCATAAACTCTCTAGCCATCATATCCACGCCGTTATCCAAGAAATTCTTTGACAGCTTCATCAGGTTATGGACGTGCAGTCCAAATGGCATCATAAGCCTAGAAATTAAATTTTTGAGTTAGTGTGCTATGTGTGCCAAACCCACTTTTCGTTGTAAGACTCATCGCTAGGATAATCACAATCAGCAATTCCGCCCATGTCCAGGAAATTGCAAGGGAGAGACCTTCTAAGCGTGGCGGATTTTTCAGCCAGCTGGTTGAGAACCTCAGGGACGAGTTTGTCCATCATGTCAGCAAAGGCATTGCGCCGACATACACTAATTGTGATGTGAAGAGAGTGTTCCTTAGTGGTAAGAGCCTGATGGATAAAGCCTCGAGGCACGTAGAGCAAATCTCCCTCGCGGATCACGTCATCAAAGACAGGTTTCCTGTGCTTCATGTCTTCATCCGTGAAATTGCCAGATGATTCACGTGGAAGAGAGTCTTCTTTGCCTTCAGGCGCGTAGACCTTCCATCTTTTGGACCCTTCGAGCTGTAGAATGAAGGCGTCAATCTCGTCCCAATGGGGAGCAAAGCCAGCGGAGTTTGCTGGGGTCAGATAGGTGTTAGCGCCTACGAAAGAGCCAAAAAGTTCTTGAAGGACTTCACAGATGTACCACACGTTGTCGTCGAAGGTGGGAGGGTTCACGAACTGCACTGAGCACTTTTCCTAAAACGCACTTTTCATTTAAGGAATTCTGAGATTTTAGGGTTACCTGAAGATGACTCTTAACAGCTTGGGGATACACCCTGCCTTCTCCATTCAAGGTAGTACGCACGCCGTTCTTATAAGACGCGATATTGATGTTAGAACCGTATTCCAGGCAGTGCTTTTCCAAGAGCTCAGTCAGTGTGGCCGTTGAGAACAGATTTCCGTAGAAAGTCTTGTTGTTACGCTTGACGTTCAGGACCTTCTTTTCAAAAATGGACCTACAACTTCACCTTAAAAAACGTTTTTCGATATTTTTGAGCTTACTTGAAAAAAGTCTGAACGTCACAAGGTCCGATCATCCAATTGAACGCAGCGCTTGCGTTCTGTACCGAGTGCTTAGATTTCGAGAAAGGGAAGGTGGAGAAATCGATTGGGTCGGTTTTCGTAGCCTTAACGATTTTAGTGACAAGCTGGGGTGCTTCCTCATCCTCGTCGTCAGCGATTGAGTCCAGGTCTGAGCTGCTGTCTTCGCTCAGGTCGCTGTCATCTGGAAGTTGGCTTAGAAGCGACATATCCTTGCCTGAAATGGTCATGTTAAACAAAATTTTAAAGAAATTAAAAAATTAAATTTTTTTGAAAAAAATTTTTTAACAAAAGCGAAAAACTGCCTTCAGTTTGAACAGTTTGAAAAGAAATTAACGTGGTTAGGAAAAAATTAGTAAAAGAAGTTTGAGCAGAAAAGTGATGACTTCTCTATCTGCATTTTTTTATATTTACAAAAAGTTTATTTTTTAAATCAATTTTTGTGCTTTTTAAAAATGCTCAAATAAGAAACTGTTAAATTACAGGAGTCCACAAAAAAACTCCTACGAAGCCAGTTTACTTAGCGGTAATCCTTTTGCTCAGTGATTCAAAACGCAATTTGTAACGTTATGGCGAGTCAGCAAACTTCTTTAATTCTCACCGCTAAGCATTCAAGAAACGACGAAACGCTTAGATAACGGTGTGCAATGCTCATCATCACAGCCAAGCTCATACAACTGCTCCAAACATTTGTAGAAACCTTGCAAAGCCGTTAATCATTGCTTTGACTCATGCTCGCTGTTTGGAATAAACCGAAGCAATCAGTTTTCAAGATATGTCTCGTTGAAGAGGGAGCCGTCTGAAAGGGATTGTTTTGACGCGCCGGGGGCCGTGGGATCAGTCGATGGAACATTCAAGGAAGATGGCGAGCAAATGGTCAAATCATGTCTTTTTGCACTAAAATAGCCAAAGTGACTTTGTCGAATGTCGAATGCCCATTTGCCGAATGCACGGCGGAAATGTGGACGAATGACCAACCGATCCCACGACCCTCGACGCGTTAAAATAATTTTTCCCAGACGGCTTCCTCCTCACCGAGACACATCCCTTCCGTCTGGTTCCGCAGGCGATATTTTTTTGTGCCACCCTGTATTATAAGTATCGACAACTTGAGTAGTAAATACTTAAAAAACCAAAGAAACTTGCAAAATTTTTTAAAGCAAGATTAAATATATAAAAATACAAATTGTTTTACTAAAATTCGAGTTTAGAATAGGTTGATTGTCGTTATTTTATGTATCAACGGGGCTGTGCGCGCTATTGCGCAAGGTTTCTGTTCCAAAATATGTTTCAAGTCGGCGCTTCGTGCCTCCAAAGCGGCATAAGCGCACCGATTTCGCAGTTTCATAAATCTTTTCGAAATACTGCAAATTATATATTATTCGGTTCTAAATTTTGCGCATAATCGATTGAACCCAAAAACACCCGCATCTGTGGCCAATTTGGCGTTTGCGGCACCAATTTAGGCGCCGACGCGGTTGCAAAACCGACCGGTCCGCGGCGACAACGAAACACGTGCAAACGCAAATGGCGCCGCTACAGTAACCCGCGTTCGCTCAATCAGGCAACTTGCGTCTAGAAATTTTGTGACACACGGACGGACGGACACGTCTGGATTGTTCTCCTTTAAAGGATTTTTCATTGAACTTTTGTGGATATTTTTTCAAGTATATAAAAATATGCCGCTCTTTCTTTTGAAAATCTTGAACTAGTTTTGCTCGTTGCTGTAATCTTCTGTTACCAGTTCCTACTGTTACCTGTTACCACATTGTTCGTGCTCTCAATTTTTTAGAAATCAAAATTAGATTTAATTTTTAGGTTTTTTAAAATGCTTACCATCAGCAATGATATTGCTATAAAGCTCATCATAGTCCATTTCTCCTTCACTATCGCTATCAAAATCCTCCTCATCGTCGACATTCTCGAGATAGTCATAGGCGCCTTCTCCGTCTTCAGCTTCATCTTCGTCAGCCACGAAGATGTCCTGGATAAACTCGTCCTCTCCAAGCTCTTCACCTGACCACACGACATCCTCGTCTTCGTCTTCGACGTCAGACCAGACTGCGTCTTCAGCTTCCTCATCAAAGCCATCAGATCCCATGTTGAAGTCATATTCGTCGACAACAGAATAGTCTACGCCTTTTTTCATAATCTCACCATTGAACCTAGTCGTAGGCTCAATGGTTTGAATGTCCTCGTCCTCATCGTAGAGGTGGACAATTCGTGCTGGGTCTGGGGAAGGATGCTTAGAGCGTCTCTTGCGGTCGGCTTTTTCCTAAAATTTCAAAAATCTGAAAAATTCTTAAAATGTCAAGTCTTACCTGCTTTGTCAGGCCATTTTTCTTAAGCTTCTTTGTCTTCTTTTCTATGCTTGAAATTTCAGCGACGCCATTTTTGGGTTGCTTTGCCTTCTTAAGCTTCTCAGCGTTCTTAGCATCCACTTGAGCGGCCTTTTTTGCGGCCTTCTTCTGCTTCTTTTTCTGGCTTTTCGACAATTTTTCTGGCACGTTTTCCGACACATTGCCACCAGCAACGGAAAAATTGACCTCACGACGTTTTTGAGTCTTGTCGGCGTTGGTCTTCTTTTTCTAAAGTTTTTGATGAGCCAGTGAAGCCAAAAGTAGACTCACCTTATCCTTAAAATGGTAAGCCTTCTCCTTAAGCTTGCCCTCTTGCTTAGCGACACTAACAGCCGAGGTTAAAGAATTCAAGTTGTCGTACATCTTCCGAAGCTTTTCCTCATTTTCTAGCTGCTTCCTACGGCTGTCAGCGGCGGTCTCAGCTCCTTGGACGCCGAGGACGTCCTTGGCTTCCTTCTTGAACTTGTTGCGATTGCGACCCATGTCTGAAATTAGACTAAAATGAGGCTAATCATAGGATAATACTAAAATGCAGTCAGGTAGAGCTGAAGTATACAAAAGGAAGCAAATTTCGCACGTTTGAAAAGTTTCACATTGCAAAGAGATGCGTTTTCGTGATGGGACCAGCTGGAGTTCTCATACTCTGTTTCAATTAAGTTTGTTTACTATTTAACTACATGTCAAAGCTAAAAAGGGACTAACTTAAGGAAGAAAATGCTTCGAATTGTTTTACATTTTCACTTGTATATCCTTGGCATGAATCCTGGAACCATAAGATCCGAGAGACTAACAGCCATGTGACAGCCGGTAAACAACATATACCGCCTGAAATGTGACCCGCATCTGGCAAACAAGTATCGATCGATCCTTGTTGTGTTGTTTTTGTCTCTTTGACAGCTTGGACCCAGAGTTGAGGTGTGTGGATCTTCAAAAATGTGCCTCCGACGACCTGCTGATAACCGATGCTGTTGTGGGCTTCTTCATGTTACTGTATGTTGTAAACCCTTAAAACAAGGCCTTTAAGAAGCATTTTAGACTGGGACCCTGATCATAGCCGTCATGGTAATCTGCTTCCACGGCCTCGCTTTCGCTCGTCAGATGCACGGATCTAATATTGACAACGTGAGTGGAACTGCCCTGTCCAGTGCCATGCACTTTTTCAACCTCATCGCTGGAATCATGGCTGTAATTGGAGTCAAGCGTCACAAGCCTAAACTTCTTATACCGCTTCTCGTCATCATGGTTTGCCTCTGAATTCTTACCAACTCTAAAATCAATTATCATTGTGAAGATCCTCTACATTGTCTGCCTGATCTTTGTGATCATCATCACGCTCCTTGGCTTCCGAAGCAAAGAGATCATCAACTCCTTGCAAAGGGCTAAACTGCTGTCGAGACATGACACTGGAAATACTGCACGTAAACACAGACTTTTAAAAATGGCCTAAAAGTGTTTTAGCGGCGGCTGGAATTTTCGCCCTGATCGTCGTCATCCAGCTATGGTACCTGCACACTGTTTACTGGTGCTACGAATACCTGAAGGAGCGTATCTACCAGGCTCATCCTGTGGAGCTGCAGAAGCTTTAGATCAACAAAAATTATGCGAATGCCTGTGCTATGTTAGGCTTTGGAATTTTAAGGCGTGGTTATGTGAAAGCTTCGCTGCTTTAAATGTTTGTCAGTTAATAAAAATCACAAAAAATGTTGCAAAATGCTTTTTTAAATTTAAAAAAAAAACAAATGAAAATGTTTTTGTTTAAAATGACCAAATTTCTGCGGTTTTAAACTCGATAAAGACACATTTTTAACTTGTGAAAATTGGTTTATTTGAAATAGCGTCTGAAGCTCTATTGGAATGGTGCTTTTCTCAGCCGAATTCGTCGTGGCTGTGAAGAAAAAGTTGCTTAAAATTTGAGCCACGTTTTGAAGCCTAAAAAATTCAGCGTACGCAAAAGCAGTGCTAACTCAATCATGTCTAAGCAACAAAAAAAAACTCGGAAGCATTGCTTTTGAGAACCTGTTGCGCAGACGCAGACTTTGTTAGCCCGCTTTTATTGGTCTTGTCGTCAGTCGTCAAAAAATTGCGTCAGTCTTCGCGTTGTTTCTGAAATTCTGGAACATGTTGCACAGCCTTTGGGCCAAGTTTCACAGAACTGCACAATTCGACTCACTAATCCAACCACATACTTGCTTCAAACATGCGAAATTCGGAGGGTCCGGTTTACGTTACCTTTTTGACATAAGAGTTGGCAAATATCTCATTAAATCATTCGATTGTAAGCAGCAGAAACCTGAGCTAACAGATGTGAAAGCAGTCATAAAATTAGAGAGAAAAATTTTGGTTTGCAGAAATGGTGTTTTTGCGTTATTAGAATTTGGAATTTTCAATTTGTGGCAATATGTAAGCTTTGCTACTTTAAATACAGGGTGGGCGAAGAAAAATACTTTCTGCGCAACCAGACAGTTAGTCTGAAAGGGGAGCTGTCTGGAAGAAATCATTTTGCGGCGCCGCGAGCGGTGGGATAGGTTAGTTGCAAATTTTCGAGGGAACACGAGCGAGTGGTGAAATCATGGTTTTTTCTACAGAAAACTACAAAAATTTTACGTGATAAAAGCTTCAGTCCCAGGCGCCACATCGCCACAAAAAGACGGCATTGCTTGAGAAAGCGTAAATGACTAACCGACCGGTCACAGGACACTTGATCTAACAAAATGATTTCTCTCAATCAGCTCCTCTCTCAGCCAGACACATGCTTCCTGTCTAGTCGCGCAGGAGATATTCTTTTGGTCCACCCTATACTGCATTCAAGTAAGGACATCACACCCTAAAAATCTCATGAGATCAATCGATCACTCGGTGAGCAACAGAAACCTGGGCCAACAGCCATAAGATAAGTCATAAACAACTTCATCAGACCCACAAAGTGTCTCTTCTAGCCGCTTGCAGTTTTTTTACCCTTGTCTACTAAATATCGTCTCCCTATAATGTGCCATTGCAAAAATGACGACTGCAGTCTTAAGAGCTCTGAGTGCAGTGTAAGCAGATTTTCAGTTGTGGTTTTAAAAATGAGACTTCAGACTGGAACTCTTATCATTTCCGTCATGGTTTTGAACTTATTTTCTGGACTACTGCTTTCAAGATCGGTGAATACAGGGTCATTTAATGTGGTCACTGTTTATGCGGTAACAATAGGAATGCATGTCTTGAATGTGGCTGCTGGAATCTTGGCGATTGTAAAACTGAAGCGAAGAGGATTTATAGCTGTCATGGCTATTTGTGTCATTATGGTAAGCAACTAAAAAAATTCTTTTAACAAAAGTTTTTACGGCTTTTACTAAGTTTAGATAGCCTACCACATCTGCATAGTTTACCTCGTCATGGCCATAGTCCACAATGTCGAATTTTTGTATTTTATCTACTTTTTGATCCGCTCAACTCCATCGTCAAAAGTCATTGACGACATTTTAATAGGTGAGTCTTTTGTCCAAATCTTAATTTTAAAAATAGCAATTTTTAGCTCCGTCAGCTGCCTTTACCATGTTCATCATTCTCCAACTATGGTACCTCAATACGGTCTACTGGAGCTACAAGTGCTTAAAAACCAAAATCAACGCAGATGGTTCTGCAAATCTAGATAAGCTGTAAATATGTAATCATTTTACTAGATTCAAAAATATGGTCAAAAAATATAATCGTCACTTTAATACTTCTGTTGCATTTCAGCATTGTTGGTCTTCTCGAGATGAGTGGCATGTTGGAGATGGAGATAGCATTTTTTTACAATATCCAGGTACCAGATGGGAATGAAAAGTAGGATAAGAAATGCGAGGGACATGACAGCCAGGCCGATGCGGGCACTAGTTTCTAAAATTCAAAAATTAGTTGAAAAAACTCTTTTTGCTAACCTGAGCTCTGTAAGTAGTGAGGGATCTGAGGGTCATCCACCGTTTCGACCACCCATTTAATGAAAAATTGGCCAACAATGGAAAGGATAAGGAGAATGAAGCTTGTGACAATTAGGATGTACTGAAATCGAAAAAATGGTGTTTAGCGAAAATGGTGTTTAGCGAAAATGGCGGGACCCAATACCACCTTTTTTTCTTTGTTATGCCCACTTACCATCATAACGATGAAAGGCGTCAACAAGTGATGCTTCCGTTTCTTAACCCCAGCGATTAATAAACAACCGAAGATGATTAAGACTGCGTTGTAGATTCCCATGCCATAACGAATCGATCTGGGCAAGGCGGTGTTGAAGACCGTATTCACTGAGTTTAGGATGCCTCCCATGATTGTTAAGAGGCCGATGATTATTGAGGCTTTCTGTAAAAAAGACATTTTAAGAAATTTTAAGTCTGACTATGAGAATTTTACCCTGACATGCATACGTCCACATCCACAATGGACCTTGTGGTGAGGCGTTTTTGGAGGCGAGGGTTGTATAGTCGTCACTTGAACCTCTGATTCCATCATCTTGAGAGGAGCAGCTGAAATAAAGTACGCGTAACGGTTAGGAATCGAAAGCTGACTGAGAAGAGAAGATCGGCGAAAACATTACGACATAAGCGGCGCAGGAGAAACTTGTTTTTGCGATGCGCGCGTCTTAAAAAGATTGAGAAACCAAAGTTGTATGTTCGAGAATTTTTTGGCGAAGTAAGTTACGTGACATCACTGAAGGGTCTCTGACCATTGTTGGGGTCTCCAAGAGGTCTTTGAGCACTGTGAAAAAACGCCGCGCTTAACCCTATTGATACCATCAACCTTCACCACCTAACGCGCAAGCTTGTGATAATAGAGTCGATAAATTTCTCATGACGTAAACGACCCTTTTGGGTTTGGAGGAAAGGTTCATGCGCATGGTACACCGCGCAAAACGGGTTTTGTGCTAGGAATTTTCGTGCTGATCTGTGCTCAAATGGCGGCAGCCTGATTGATGAGTTTTTAGGAAGCTTCCGACGTTTTGAAAAAATTGAAGCAGCAAAAATAGGCCAGAAATGACTGTTGCCACAAACCTCTAAAAAGTCGCGCTTGCCAAAACCATCATTATTGAAATCTGAAACGAAAAATCACTTCTTAACGTTAACACGTATGTTTTCGTTCGGCGAATACTTACAGTGGTCACGTTTTTTAGATCCTAAACATAGAGTATCATTGAAAAGCGCTAAATTTAGATAGCAAAATAGGAGTACAATAGGACAAAAATTACTGCAACAAGTTCTAAAAAACTGTTAAAAAGGAGAACTCGCGAAAAGTCGTGCTTACCAATGCGAAAAAACTCTGATCTGTGACAATAAATCACTTTTTTAGGTAAACATGCATGGTTCTTTGGCGAAGACTTACTATGGTCTCGTTTTACAGGTCCTGCTCGGTCAAATTTAGAATCTAAACATATCAAAAATTGTCTTGTGATGCCTCTGTGAAACACTTTTCTATAATAGTTTGTGAAGTATTAATAGAAAAAAACAACTTTTTGTAGCTGAACAAATCGGTAAAGAAGAGCTGACGTTGAAAAAACACTAAAATGGCATCCATAAAACAAGATGCGTTATCATGTGTGTCATCTGAGACTGCCTGAGAGTGTCGCGCCAATCATCCTACATTTTGAATTGTTTTTAACCACTGCTGACAAAAAACGTCTTACGCATAAGAAACAGAAAAAAGCAAAAAAGAGAAAAAAACGAGAACATAAAATAAAAATGTTTGGCTCTTGCCGGTTCAGAACCCTGATCGAACGTTTATTAATCAAACACACTACCAGTCGGCCATAAAAGCACAAACGTTATCAGGAATGGCTGATTGGTTAGCATGCATGTCTTATGATCTGTGGATCCCAGTTCGATCCCGATAAAAATAAAATTTTTTCTTGTGATTAATAAAAAAGAGACTTTTTTATTGTGAACGCTGTTAAATTTCATGACTTTGCCTCACTAACCAAAAATCCAGACATATTTATGACTAGTAGTTTCCTTAATGTTTCAGGGTACATCTATAACTCGACTCACCGTCATTACGTTTTTTTCACTTTGACTGTATACTTCAGTTTGTTTTCCTGACATCCACAGTCGACAGACATACGATGAGGCAATCATTCACTATGAGTGACACGTAAACAAGTGTTAATTGTTTTGCAGGTGCTCCAGGGTCAGGATATCCCTGTTATTGCGGCTTTATACTTGCCGTAACAACGCTCTGACTGCCTTTTTCTATTTTTTCTATTCGTATTCTATCAAGTTTTTTCAGTCCGATCAAATTCTCACAGGAGATGAAGCTTTATAAACTGTCGAAAATTGAGGTGAGTCTTCAGATATAAATTTAAAAATAAGGAATTTTTAGAAACTGGCTTTTTGGATGTGTTGCCTAGCAACTCTGACTTCAGTGACGCTTGTAATCTACTTTGCCTTCACGAACAACTTTACATGGCCTATGAGAAGAGGCCAGCTGCTTATGAATTCCGCTATGGTGGTCGCCAGCGTCTCGGCTAGCTGTGCTATAGGAAATCAGAGGTCTAACATGGCTGTCTATCCGTTCTACATTGGAAACGTAAGCCTAAACCCCCTCAAATTTGTATTGGCTTGAATTTTCCAGATCGGCGCTCTAATCTCTGGCATCATCTTTACTCTCTACGCTTATCTAAGCAGCAAGGACCTAAAAAACTACATCAAAATGATGTACGAAGGAGCAGCGGACACTGAGAGCTACGTTAACAAAAGCGAAATTCCAGCAGCTCTGGCCTTCATTGCGGTCATCTTCTTTGTCCTACCGGTGATCTACACGACTGTCTTGAGTGCTTATTTTTGTAGGTCTAAAAATGAGTGTACTACTATCGGTGATGAGCTGGGTGTTCATATTACGTTGTGAAAATCAAATTAGAAAAATTAACGCATAAAATTTGTTTTCAAAAATTAAATGCTTCAGGGCGGCATCGAACCCGGGTCTTTAAAATGGGAGTCTGGCGTCTAAATAGATGAATCAATTCATAATCAGTCCCTTGGAAGACCCCTAAACTTTGTAGCAATTTTCCGTGCGGCGATAACAATCCAAAAAACCCGTTTTCCGTCTGTTCCTATTTGGCCAACTAATCAGCTGTAATGTCTTATTTTCGACCTGTTTTGTCAAGCTTTCTCTTGTGTACCACGTTCTGCACTTCTTACTCTCCCTATTTCGCCTGTCGATGGACGCTTTTAAGGAATTGACCAAACTTGAGGTATGCTAACATGTATATGAAGTTAAAAGAAAACTTATTTTAGGGAGCAGCAATTATAACTTCGATTTTTGTAACCTTAACTTGCCTTGGCCTGTTGGTCTATTCTGCTGTCACAGATTCGCCCTGGTTTGTCATCCAATGGACGCTGGTTTGGTTCTTGATTACAATTCTTGTGTGTTCTTGTGCTATTTATGGCATACTCTATAAGAAACCTCGTTTCTCTCTACCTTTCATATATGGACTGGTAGGTCAGCCTAAAAATTTTTAACTAAAAAGCTGATTTTTAGATTGGCCTGTTCTTCTGTGGCATCATCGTCTCAATTGTTACTTTGGTCAGAAATCAAAATCTGCAAGCTTATATTACATACATGTATGAGAGCATTTTGGCAGATGTGAAGCCAGGTAAACGGGAAAAATTTAGGCTTTTCATAAAAAAGTGACATTTTCAGTCCCTGGAGAACAGGTCTACAAGATTATATCCATGATTATGGTCATGTACGTTGTCGTGCCGATCTTCTCAATTCCAATTTTAATGGCATATTACTGTAATACAAGGACACATTATATCGATCCCATAGCTGATTAAAATCACTTTTAATAAAAATTTAATTTTTAATTTTATGGATTTTGGTTTTATTGGCTTCACCAAATTGAACTATTAGCGACCAAGCCTTAAGAGTAGGTGAAGAATAGTTAAGTGTTGTTTTCCGCATATTTAGGATCGATTAGTGGAATCCGCACCCAATTTTTACATTCATGTGCAGTACGGTTCCCACCACGATAAGCCTTTGCAGAGTCAGCTGCTCTGTTTGTCTAATTAACTTTCATGTCTGCACATGTCTGCACATTCTCGGCTAAGCGGCCATAATGAAAGGACGAGCTGAGCAATGCAATAGCACGTTTAAACCACATTTGGCGTTTTAAAAGTATTTTTGGATAAAATGAATTGCACTTTTGGCGTTGTTTGAAAGACGGAACACAGGCGTCCAGAGTGAAAAACCTGTTTTTTCCATTACACATGCTACCGTTCCTCACTGTCTAACAGTTTTTTGTGTCTTGTTATTCTGTCTGTTTCACTGTAACACTTACAAATGACTTCTTTCAAGGATCTGTCCAAACTTGAGGTACTGTTGACCATTTTAATCTGTTAGCTGAATTTTAAATTTGATTTAGAAATGTGCCCTCGTTGCATGTTGCACTATTTTTCTTGCTTATGTCGTCGGCCTTCTGCTAGCAATCATAACCCAAATGCCTTGGGTGATGATAAGATCTCTCTTGGTTCTTGTCTTTGTAAATGCCCTGTTTCCGGCAATCGCTATTTATGGCATCTTGCGTAAGCAACCACGTCTTGTAGGCCCGCTTGCTTATGGAATGGTAACACTTACCGTTTTTTCAGCTAATGCTTGCCATTTTTAGATCGGTCTCATAGCCGGGTTAATTGGCGTTACAGTGTACAAAGTGTACAAGGGTGAAAACACGCAAGACTTCATGCAAGGAATTTTTGGAGAGAGAAGCCAAGTGAGGTTCAAAAAATTGAGATACAAATTAAAGTCTAAAATTTAGCATCGGAAGACAAGATGTCTGTAGCTACAGCAATCTTTGTGGTCTTGTACATTGTCGTGCCGCTTATCACTGCACCTATCTTGTTAGCCTATACCTGCAAGGCTAAGAGAGATTACCGAAATGTTTATAACGATTAAAGTGTACCAGTTGCTGTGATTCAAATGTAACCAATAAAGTAAGATATTTACGTAAATGTGACAAAAAATAACGAAGAATGCTGAAGTGGATACCAAAATACGTCTTCAGCCTTAATCATACTTTTAAACAGGTTTCGCGCCTCACAGATCAACAGCCTCGGTGCTACTCGCCTCGTTTGAACAATTTCTTTGCTAAAGGAGATTTTGGCGCTTCGAATTCCACCGAAAACGCATTTGATGCCAATTTTCACCATCGCTCTTCCACCGCCGCTCACTACGACGCGCGAAACCACAAAAACCGAGGCGACGGCGAACGCAAATGCGCCGCTACCGTAACCCGTGTTGGCTCAATCAGGGACATCGCGTCTGGGACATTTCGTAACGGACGAACAAACGAATGCGTCTGGATCATTCTCCTTTATTTGCTAAAGGATAATTTGTTCTAAACCAAAAAAAACACATTTTGTTTTTACAGATTTCTAATCATGATTGACGTTATGTTCTTTCGCCTTACAATAGTTGGCTATCAGAGGAATCGAGAAGATTGGCGTGCTGACAAACATCACCAAAATCATGACCGCGATTTCATGTACCTGCTCTTCCGGAACTAAAAATACATCATAATCATATCCTGTATAGTGTTACCTGTCTTCACATCAGCCAGAGTACCTCCATACATGTAAGTAATGTAGTCTTTTAGATCTCGATTTTTGACCAACGCGATAATTTAGACGATGACAAGATAAGGACAGGCCTAAATTGACCATTAAGCGGTCTAGAGCGACGCGAGGCTTTGTATGGGGATTTGCAAAATTACGATCACAAACCAAACAAGCGTGGATTGAGTAACAAACCAGGGTGAATTCATGGCAGCAGAACAGTCGGTAAGGCAAATTACGATTACAAAAAGAAAGCTTACAATTGCTCTTCCTTAAAAAATTCACTTTTAACGGGTTAGCCCACCTCAAGTTTGGTCACTTTCTTGAAAGATCCCATTGACAGAGGAAACAAGAAAAGCAGGAAGGGAAAAACGAGCTATGGAACTTGTAAGAGTAAGTGTTCCACCTTAGACGTTTCAACAGCAAAACAGCAACATTGAAACTTGATTTTCTGTTTTGTTCTCATTTGTCGTTTTTTAGTCTTCAGTTTTTTGCCGACTTCTCTCTAGCTGCCATGACCTCCTTTAAGGAATTGACGAGAATTGAGGTAAGCTCACAAAACTGTCTCAGCCTTCCCTGATCCTTGGTTTAGAAATACGCAGTGCTAGCCAGCCTGGCCGTGCCTTTCTTACTTCTGACCCTCCTTCTGTTATCCATCATCACAAACTTACCTTGGTTCATAACTAAATCTCTGCTTTGTGTGGTCATCGTCGAATTTTTATTTGTCGGAGTATCGATTTATGGAATTTTTGCTAAGCGACCCATATTCGTCTGTCCAGTTCTATACGGAACCGTAAAGAAGGGTAATCAGTGCACTTCTAAATTACTATTTTTTTAGCTAGGGCTGGTCTTCGGAGTCATTTTTCTGTCCATCTATGCGTTGATCAAAAACGTGAGCCTACAAGAATACATTCGTTTCATGTTTGAAGGAATCTTTGGAGAGCAGAAGACCGGTAGGACCAAAAGAGTAGTTTTTTTATAAAGACTGAATAGAGTTTAGTTCAAGAAGATAAGGTCCCAGTGGCACTGGTCATTATTGTCTTTATTGTATGTCGTCTTGCCTCTTCTCACAACGCCTGTCTTGATGGCTTATTACTACAAGGCTACAAAAGAGTACAATATGTGGATAGTGATTAACCTATAAGGTTGTAAACTAGATAAAATATTTGGTTGTTTCATTAAATGGAATTTAAGACTGTAACAGTAGTTTACATGCTAGTCTGAAATAACGTGCATGTTGTTCCTGTGTTGTGCTTATTACGTCGAAGTCCAGACAGTTGGGGTAACCGGACATTTGCGGTAACAGGACTGCGCGAACATTGAACAATGAAACCTGCCTGCATAGTCAGTAATGCTTAACAGTAGTTTACATGCTAGCCTGAGATAACGTGCATGTGTGGTCCTGTTGGTGTAGAGGTTATCACGTCTGCTTCACGTTCGAACCGTTGCCCATTCGGCGTTTGCGACATCAATTAAGACGCTGTCGCAGTCGCGAAACCGGTTGGTCGGCGGCGACGCTAAAAAGCATGCAAAGCCTTAAAACGTCGCGTAAAAAACAGAGGTTCTGATCGTCTCGAACCGGCACCTTCTGCGTGTGAAGCAGACATGATAGCCACTACACCACCTTGATAACCACTTAGTAAGCTTTGCAAGTGGGTGAGGTGAAGCGTGTGTTCGCTCATTTAGGATTAGTGGGATTCCGCAGTTGGTTTTCCCACCCATGTGCAGGGCGGTTCCCGCCACGATAAGCCTTTCTAAAGTCAGCTGCTCAGTTTATCCACTTTACTTATCCACTTCAAAGAATGATTTGAGCTACGCTTAGCCACATTGGACGCTTCCAAATTTCCTCTTCGCTTTGGCAATAATTATATTTCCGATCGGAAGTTTGCGGTGTTGACTTTTCATGAAGGCTCAGAGCAATCCAAGACGCAGACGTTTGGATAAAAAAATGGTACTTCGTTCCTACACATACCACCGTTGCTCACCCTCTCACAACTTTTTTCGCTTGTACAGTTTGTTATTCTCTGTCTCTACTGTAACACGTCCACATTGGGTATTTTTAAGGATATGCCCAAACTTGAGGTGTAAGCTGACTATTTTCATTTCCAAGTAAATATTAACTTTATTTCAGAAATGCGCTCTCATCGCTTCTTGTCTTATTCTTTTCACTTATTTCGTTGGTCTACTGTTAGCTATCATAACTCAAATGCCTTGGGTTATAATAAGATCTATTTTGGTTCTGGCTTTCGTAGATATCTTTTCTCCGGTGATGGCAATTTATGGCATCTTGCGTAAGCAACCAGGACTTGTACGACCGCTAGCATATGGAATAGTAGAAATAATTGCTATTCTAATTTAAGCTTTGTTTAGATTGGCCTAATAGCTGGATTAATTGGAGTTAACAGTTTACAAAGCCTACAAGGGAGAACAACAGAATGTCATATAAAGACACTTTGCGGAGGAGAAGTCAAGTAAAACAAAAAATTTCGATGAAAATTTAAATCAGCAATTTAGCATTAAAAGGCAAGATCCCTGTGGCTATGACAATTTTCGCGGTTGTGTACATTGTAGTGCCGCTTCTTACTGCACCTATCTTTATGGCCTACACCTGCAAGGCAAAAATAGATTATAGAAATGCTGATAACGATTAAAGGATGAATAAAGATATCGGTTGCTCTTTACATTTGTCAAACATGACTGAAATCCGACGTACGCAAAAAACCAAAACCGCTAAAAAACATTTAAAAGTAAAAGTCGCGTCTGTGGCAAGGCGTCTCACAGCAAAACACACATGCGTAAGCGGCATAAAAACCTGTTTTTCACATTTTTCCACAACAACAACTGCTCAGTCTCGTTTACTCTTTAGTTTTTTGGCAACTCCTGGATTGCGAGCATGGATTCCTTTAAAGAACTGACTACACTTGAGGTATTTCTTAGCAGGCAACCTGAATTTTAAGATTTTGTTTAGAAATTTGCAGCTTTTCTTAGCGGTGTTCATGCCAGTCATGTTAGCGGCTCTCGTTCTGCTATCAGTCTTATCAGGACTGCCTTGGTTTATACCAGATCTTTGATTTTTATGGTTGTCTTGGGAATCTTGTTCGCAGGAGCAGCAATCTTTGGGATCCTCCACAAGAAGCCCTACTTTGCGAAGATCGTTTGTTTTGGAATTGTAGGTTTTCATTTTGATTTTGATATGCTAGTAACTTTTTCAGCTCGGACTGATCGTAGGTGCTATCACCATTTCTATCTACTCGCTGTTCAAAAAAGTGAATTTCCACGAATATGTGCGTTTCATTTCGAAGGGATTGTTTGGAGGAGAAACAAGTAAGGACGAATTAAAGATTTTTAGACTGAATATATAAATTTTAGTCCCTGAAGAGAAGATCCCAGTGGCTGTTGTCATTCTGGTCCTAATGTATCTGGTCATGCCTCTCATGACCGCGCCTGTCTTGATGCATACTACTGTAAGGCTCAGAAGAACTACAATAATGTGGACAGTGATTAAGCCATTCAATTTGCCTTTGATTCACCTTACACAACTTGTTATTTGTGCTAATATGAACAGGTTTACACATACTTACCTCAAACGGCGATACTAGTTTAGAACACATGAACACTCAAAACGCAACCAGTTTAGTTTTCAAGAGACTATAACACGACCAGGAAGAATAATATCAATGTGAAAGGTGGCTAAACCGTCATATCGACTTTACTTGAGCCAAGAACTTGTCCTTAATGTGTCCAATAAAACTCGTCATCAACCAGCTAACAAATGGGTCAAGCACCATCAAAACGTGTCTTGTCCTGCAATTCACCATTTTTCAAGGGTGTTTTGACAAGTGTCATTCTTATATCTTTCGTTCCTATCATCCTTCGTCTGCAATGGTCTCAGCTGCTTACCTTCCTGTCTACTCTTCTCCTTTCCCAATGCACTCTTCTGAACAATCCTTCAAAGTTGGAGGTAAATTAATTCTAATTTTTACGTTGTTTAAAAATTTTGATTTTAGAAACTCGGTCTTCTGTCTTTGATGGTCATCGGAGTTTTTTACATCTTCTTCCCATTTATATCATTTCCAGTGCTAACATTTATAAATCAGTTTGTTTGAATTGAGTACAAAACAATTATCTTAAAAACTGCTTCTATTACAATTCTATGACTATCAATAAGACGTGCTTTGCAACCAACGTCATCTGTAGATTTTTCTACCTTGTTTTGACTTTTTTGCCGTCGATTGATGCAATCTTTAAGAGAAGCTTACATAAACAGTCTTTGTTAAGCTGTGCATTTCTAAGAAACCTGATTTATGTTTGCCGCGTGTGTGTAACTCGTTTCTTTGTTGAATCTTGCAACTGAGATGACATAAGCGTTGCCGAAATGCCAGAACGCCATAAATTGTCTTAATACCTTATATTGGTCTTTAGGTCAAGTTTTCTTCGAATTCATCCTATATATGATTAAAATGACCATGTATGCGATGCATTGTCCATGTGATTCATTTTCCGTGTTTCCCATGTAACTCTTCGTGTTTAATAAAATTCTGACAGTAATAGGATCGACTGAGATTAATCAGCAACACTGACAAGGGAACATTCTCAAGTGCAAATCACAAATCGAACTGACAATTGGTGAGAAGATAGCTTTCAATGCGCTGTTTCCGAAAAATAGGCTTTGCCTGCGAAACTTAAATTGCCTAAACTCTCTAGTTGGAAAAACGAACCAGTAAGCAGGCAGTAACCTCGAACTACCAAGCCTGACCTAAGAAAAAGGGTTATTTGGGCTTGGACATTCGAGCTGACCGGTCAGTTTAACATATTGTTTGGCGTTTTTCGAACTAGACCTGTCTTTTAGGCACTTTACGTCTTGCATTAGCAGAAAACTCTTTTTCAGAATCAGCGCATCGAGATCTATATGCGCACCAATTTTCAGCTCGATTTGTGATTTGCACTTGGGCATGTTCCATTATGAGGTCAAACATCACAAAAACGTGTTCTGTCACCACTTCTTTCTTTTTTTGCGTTGTTGTTGAAAAGCGTCGTTCTTAGTCTGGTCTGCCCATCAAACTGTCAATGGATCCTCGTCAGCAATGTTCAAAGCTTGAGGTAACTGTTTCTACTTACTTGTTTTTGAATAATTGTTTTTTTAGAAACTCGGTCTTGGAACCTTAGTTCTGGTCGGTGTTGTTTATATCTGCTATCCCTTCATCTACTTCCCGTTGATCACTCTGTTATTTAGCAAGACTTGAAATAATAATTTTGATTTGGTCGGGTTCTTGTTATTATAAATTTGTTGAAAGGCGATGCTATAAGTACATAAATCAACATTAAAAATTTTTTTTTATGTTATGAAACACGTCGTTTTTAGGTTTTCATGTCGTGAACACCATGTTCCGACGTATACACCCTAAGCCTAAGCGCCTCATTTAAGACTAAGTTCCACAAAGGACCATCTGAAGCCGAAGGATCCGTCGCCGCAAAGAGACATGGCCGATTGCGTCATTCACGAACCATCGCCGCCGCCAACACGAAGCCGCGCCGTCGCCGTCCGTCGCTCGCCGCTGAATTCAAACAGGACCGAACGTCGGAAGGCTCTGCAGCCGCCGCTCCCGTAATCGCTGAGTATCGCGTTTTAGGCCAGCGGCATCGTCGTTCTTCGTCCTCCGCCCTGTTCTCTATTGTTCTTAGTGACTCACCTTGCAGTTATTATATTACCTCGTGTAATAAAGTGATAAAGCCTACTTAAGGCCTACCCCGCGTTCCAGAAATCGGTTGTATCCTTCGTGAACTCGTGTATCAGTTCTTTGGTTTCTTAGAGAGAAACCTCGTCTGCGAAGTGAAGCTTCCAGACACTCCGTCTTCATCTCCGTCGCACTTTCACGAGTCGACGACTCTTCTTTTGTACCACCCGAACGTCATGAGCTCCCTGGCAAGAAGCCGTCATTCGGAGGAGCAGGAAGAATCAATCTCCAAGTCCCGCGTGGCAGGCAGGATTTCTACCGTCGGAAGCAAGCGACCCCGTTTGCTCCGAGAACCCCGACCGAACAGTAAGGCAGGGCAGCCAACCAGGCCGCCACATTTAATGTTAGGAAAAAGTCGAAAAAGTATTAAAATTTCGTACTGCTCCGATAAAAATTACAGGTTCTTTCCGGGGTCGAACCGGCGACCTTCTGCGTGTGAAGCAGACGTGATAACCACTACACTACAAAACCACACAGACCCCTTTACTGTGAATAGACAATGACCTTGCCATTTGACTTCCGAATTTAAAACTCAATTTTACTTTTCTTCAAAGATCATACAAGACATATCTTAAGATAGAAAGGTCCATCTTTACTTTCTGGAAACGGTAACATGAGTTTAGAACGCAATAGCACAAAAGCGGAATCCTTTTTAATGGTCACACACCACCAAAACTGGTTTTCTCCGTTTCTGCGTGCCGATCGATGTTTTCTTGCCTTCCTTCAAGGAATTTCACTTGCATTTGGCTGATATAATCTCCTGACGTGCAATGGACCTTTCTACGCAATCGCAATCCTCAAAGTTGGAGGTAAATGTGCGCAAATTTTTACGTTTTTCAAATAGATATTTTAGAAAGTTGGCTTTCTGACCTTATTTGTAATCGCAATCATTTACCTCAGCTACCCGTTCATGTCTGTTCCGCTCACGGCTGTCTTACACATTGTGAAGATATAACAGAAGGTGAGAAAAAATCGTTTTCAATTTGAAACCAGTTTTCAGGTCTCTCGGCCAAATGTGACGTCAATTTTTTTTATGTGTTGCTTTTATTATGATTTCTTATCTCTCTCTATGCAAGTGTTTGTCAAAAGTGATGTCTTTACATGAAATAAAATGCTTATAAAATTGATGTATTGCATTAAGAGTTTGTATAAAGAGCATAGGAGCTGACCCGGGCTGAACAGGCGACCTTGTGCGTATGAAGCAGACGTGATAACCACTTGGGCTTTTCCAAGTATAAACGAAATTTCCAGTTTAACTTGCTTGTTTACCTAATAGCAAAGTCCAATTTTCCACAAAAATATTGAAAAGCATTTACCTGCAATTCAGGTGGTTTTTTGGATGAATGGTGAGGCTTCTCTCTCTATCCTTTTGCGGATTACCAAAACGTGTTTTGTACAATGAAGCGCACATGAACATGCTTTGTTTAGCCGTGTTTTTCTAAGAACTGGATTTACGTCATCGGTTGCCTCGCTGGTATAACTCGTTTCTTTGTTTGTCGTTTAAATGGCTTCACGCCATACATAAAGCTTAAAAAAAGAAAAACAATGAAATTAAGGAAAGATCAGCGTAGACACTCCTGTTGTAATTCCTTCCGCCTTTTGTTACCCTTGATGGCTTACGTCACGTCTAACGACGACACTACTTCAGAGCGCAATAGCACTTACAGTGTGCACTTTCTTTTAAGTGTCAGACACCACCGGAACCTGTTTTATCCGCGCGCTTTGCCTTTTTCTGGCCTTGCTTTCAAAGACGTCATTCGCTTCTGTCAGCTACAGTTTGGTTTGCTCATCCAACTCTGAATGGATTCTTCTAAGCAATCTTCTTCAAAGCTAGAGGTAACACTAGAAATTTTCGCGTGAGGAACCTGCTTTTTTCAGAAATTCGGCCTTGGAACGTTAATCTTCATTGCAGTTGTTTATCTCTGTTATCCATTTGTCGGTGTTCCGCTCATGACTGTCTTACATGCTCTGAAATTATGATTAAAAAGTAAGGCAAAAATTCTGTTCAATATTAATTTAGCTGCCTTTAATTAGCTGTCGGCAGCCATATTAGAACGTTTTGTTTTTTATAAATGAATCTCTTCTATCTCTGCCATCTGGCTTATCAGCTTCACAAAAGGCTACGCGTTGAAATCAATCAAAGTAAAATCAAAATCAACATTCCTTGCTTAGGCATAATCCATGCGACCCTCTTACAACACTGACATTATCAAAAAAAGCAGAAATTCAGATTTTTGAATTTTTTGGTTTAAGACAAAAATTTTTATCATTTGATTTTGACAGCTCAGACCCAGTAAGTATGACGACGGGCTAAAAGTGACGATTGAATACCTGACTTACGCATAATTTCGAAGTTAGTCGACATGCATTTATTGAAAGATTGGCCTGACTTTTGATGGTTCTTCAAAAGCGTGTGGATAGAAGTCAGCATGTTCGGCTTGGTGTCGAAATGTTCATACAAGGTGTCGATGAGAGTCGTAAACAGGATCTTCTCGTCTCAAAGACTGTTGGGATCGATGCACGTGCGGCGGAGTTGGTAGGGGCGAGTTTCAACCAAGGACAAGACGAACATCTTTTTTTAGTCATAGGTGACGCCATAAGCCTGAAAATGACTAGCAAGTAGCACAGCCAGTCTTCTAAAGATTCCTCGAAGTTGAAGAAGGACGGAGCCGAACGAGGCGGCTTGACGTCAGCGGTTTTTTCGACGGTGGTCATTGTAGTCGGCAGTGTTCAGCAGGCAGAATGGAAGCTTCGGGCGTGATCATCAAACTGGCCTGATCGCCAATTGGAGGGAAACTATTTATTAGCTAACTGAAGTGGAAAAATAGAACTTGCGGTAGCAAAATCTAATTCCATATTTTTGAAATTGTAGTCCTAAACACACAAAGACAGGTTTCCGACAAATGGGACGTCAAAAAAGCGTTGGATTTTGAGAGAACACAGAATTCCGCGATTCATAGCTCTCAAAATCATCTTTACGATATTCGTTGAATAAGACCTTATCACGAATGAACCCAGTCTGGCAATAGTAGCTTTCAGCCATGACACGACGTTGACAGGAACGTTGTTGTGAAACACTGCAAGTCTTACCAAATCATCCATTTTCATCAACTGTTTTCTGCAGAGCATCTTTGTTCAAAACTGATGCAAATTGCCTTAATGCAGAATGTTTATACACTCCTACAAAATCATACAGCGTGTAGTGTCCAATCGAACTGCTCAGTATTGATCTCCACATGACGGCTCGCATGTTGGCACACGAATCCAGCAAATACATCCCGGATATTCGAGGCAAAATACATACTGGAATCTTAGATTTCACATAGAAATTCAACAGGTCGGCGTAAACTTGAAAAGAGACGTGGTATGTTCGGCAAATTCTAGAGGAAGGTGATCCATCTTCTGAGTATAAAAAGTTTGTAGTTAAATGTTTTTAAATGTCCAAAAAATTTTTCAAAGCGACGCATATTTGTACTGCTAACTAAGATTGAAAACTTATCGTTTTTTAGCTTTGAACGTAGGAAAGAAGCAAAAAGTACAGAATGTAAATTTGAATTCCTTTAACCTAAAAAGATAGGTCCTGGCCGGGATCGAACCGGCGACCTTCTGCGTGTGAAGCAGACGTGATAACCACTACACCACAAGACCACAAATGATGGCTATCTCAGACTCATATAAAGCCTCCACGATGTAAATAATTAGAATTTATATAGTAGTACTTTCCCTTAATTGCGATATAACGTACAACCAAAAATCATGTTTTTTCAATATAAGATTCACCATGACGCAGGTACATATTGCCTTCATCAACACACATCCATGTTGCCAGCTGCATTCGGCCACTTCCTCTTCATGACCCAATAACACCTAAGCGTGACAGCCACGAAAATGACCGGGAGCACGTAGAACACAACGATCAGGTACGCGAGAACTGCAGGCAGCATGTTAGGGTCGAACACTGAAATGAGCTTCGCTATGCCTTCTTCACTACCTAGCCATTCGGTCAGCTGACTTTTCGTGAATCCTTCCAGCTCCTGAGGCTCTTTTTTAGTTGTGCGTCCTTCATGGAAGATTCGAATATATGATCTTAGGTCAGCGTCGGTGATAAGAGCGAATACGATTGCCAGAGAACTGAGAAAGAGGGTTATGCCCTGAAAATGGCCTTTTTTAAGGTCTCTTCAAGGCCTCACCTGGTAGGCAATAAAGAATAAAAACGATTCAGGGTTCTGTTTTACCACTCCTACGATCACAAGGCCTCCTAGGATTGCCAAGACGACTCCATTGAAGAGATGGAATTTTCGGTAGTAGAGAGGTATCCATTCGCTGAAGAGAAAATAGATGCTGGAGATGCCAATAGCGATGGCTATGGCGGCCACAAATATGGTCAGATTCTAAATGACGAATTTTTTGGTTTAGATAAATAAAAGAACTAACCTGAATACAAAGAAATCTCCGATAAGAAGACGGGTAGGCCGCCTGCACAGTCATGTCAGAGGGACAAATGCAATGTAAAAGTTAAGACATTATAGAAAATTCGTTGAGAAAAACAAACACTATAAGATGGGGAACAGGTTCTCAAATGTCCAAAGTAGACGGATGGGCTTAATTTGTTTCTGTGTACTGTGTTAATGGTGGGACAGGACTGTAGGACAGAGAGCACCTGATGCTTGAGTGTTTTTGAAAACAAATTATGTAGCAGAAAAGTGTGTTTTTGGTTTGATTGACAAGTCAGTGAGAGATTCAAAGACTATGAAACTGAGCCTATCAGGTCAGTTTTTCACGAGAGTCTATTTACCCCTCTGACATGTCTTCTTGTCGAAGATTTTTTTCTATCCTGGTAAGCTTTTTATTTTTTATCTTAAACAATTGCTTTTTCAGAATTTGACCATTTTTGGGGCCGCCATAGCCTCAAGGCATCTCAAGCATCAATTTTTACTTCAGCGAATGGATCCCTCTTTACTACCGGGAATTCCATGTTTTCAGCGGGGTCGTTTTGGCAAATCTAGGAGGCCTTGTGATCAAAGGAGAGACCCGTTTTTGTTCTATATTGCTTGCCAGACCAGTAATTTAAAAAGCTAATTTTAGTGAATCACCCTCTTTCTCAGCACTTTGGTAATCGTATTCGCTCTATTTACCGATTCTGGTCTGAGATGCTACATTCAAATCTTCCACGCAGGACGCACGACTAAAAAAGAGTCTCAGGAGCTGGAAGAATTTGCGAAAATCACGAAAAGTGACAGTGAAGAAGGTATAGCGAAACTCATTTCAGTGTTCGACCCTAACACGCTGTCCACAGTGCTCGGTCATTTTCTTGGCTGTCACGCTTCGGTATTATTGGGTCATGAAAAAGAAGCGGCGGACTGAAACAAGCGTTATGGATGAGTGTTGAAAAAAGCAGTTTTTGAGTAATTATATTTTGGAAAAATAGGTTTTAAATAAAATCCTTTATAAAATAAAGGCGAACGATCCAGACGTGTTTGTTCGTTCGTCACTAAATCATGTCAAATGCCTTATTGGTAAGGGACGGCTTACTGTAGTTTTGCAATTGTGGTTTGTCGCACGTTCGCAGCAAACACGGTTTTGATAAAATTTAGGGAACAAAAAGCGCCGAGTGTTACTTGATTCGAACAAACGTGCCATTGAGGCGTGTAGCGCTGACACTATTACAAAATGAGTTTTTCAAAGCGCGAAGTGTCGAACAATTGTGATTTAATAAGGGAATTAGAGCGCAATAGGAATATGCAGCACAACGCGCGGGGCTTCGCTGATGGTATTATAAGAAGCTGTGAGCTTGCGAAGGTGGATGCTTTGAAGCCGTTGCGAAAAGCTGTGAAGTGCTTATGTTAGCCTGAGAAAGAGCTTATGTGTGGTCCTGTGGTGTAGTGGTTATCACGTCTGCTTCACACGCAGAAGGTCGCCGGTTCGAACCCGGCCAGGACCTACGATTTTTGTTCATTTCCTTTTTATTTTTTATTTAAAAAGGCAAATATAATTTTATTGTGTCCAAATAAAGCCAACGTGTCAGACCGGCGGTCGCGACCTTTCCAGACTCGAAAAATCGGGTTCTTTGTTGCTCGTTTCCTTGAAAAGCACATAGCAGCGTAAGACTATGAAGAAGAAAATGGACGGCAGAAGGAATAAACACAGCAGTGATAAGGCGAGCATAAACATCATAAGGTCAGGACTGATATCCGCATGTACGAAATGCCGTCCTCTCTGATGCAAGTGTTCAATAAACGTTGCTTTGTCAGTCTCGCTAAACAGTGCCAGAATCAGAGACACAGAGCTTATTGTCAGCGTCAACATCTAAAACCATATTCAGCTTTTTTCAATGAAGATGGACTCACCTGATAGCCAAGAAACGGTTCCAGTGATTTGGCTCTATTTTCAATCACGCCATACACTACCATGCTTCCTACGAGTGCAAGAATGAAGCCATTTGTGAGGTAGAAGACACGGTAAAAATAGGGAATAGGTTCAGTGAACAGGAAGATGGCGCTGACTAGGCCTCCGATTATGTTTAGCATTCCAACATTAAATGCAGCGGTCTTAAAAATTGGTTTAAACAAGCTTAAAATTATGGATTACCTTGATGTATTTGGGATTTTGCGAGCAAGACATGAGACGGAAAACAGAAAAAATGAAAAACAAGGAAGCGTCATGGGTAAAGAAGCAGGTTATATGACGTCAAGACTATCTCGAAGGCAATTGCAATTACTCCTAACGGCCATTCCAAGATAGGCAGAGGTCAGCTACGCCCATTGAATCATAAAAATTGATTAAAAATTGAAGGTTTTCATTTAACTTGTTTAAAAAAGCGTAGGTACTGGACGGGTTCGATTCTGCAATCTCCTGCGTGTAAAGCAGTCGTGGTAACTTACTACACCACAGGACCACTAACTCAATCTTATTCAATATAGCATATAAGTAGTTTTCTGAAACTGATTTCTCAATTGATAGATGCGTCTTAGACCAATGTATACGAGTGCCGGAGAGTTTATTTGTACACTTTGATAAATACATCCATACAAAGAGCATTAAAAATAGTTGCTATGAGCAACTTGGCGATTATTCATCCTAGCAGCTAATCGGTCATTGGTAGATGAAGCTTCTACCACCGCTGGACGCTGTTTGGCCGCTTCTTCGGCTTTAAAAAAGCGGTAGGTTTTCTTGCATAGGCAGTAGTGCTTAATCGCTACGACGAACAGCAAAATGAAGGCGACGGTGAAGGCTAGCAGGATCATCCTGGCCTTGTGTTCTAAAAATCACTTTAATACCACAATTTTTAGATGAAAGCTTACCCTCATTGTCCGGATGTTTCCTAGAATCCCACATCTGGAAATTGTCCACAGCGGTCTCCCAGTTGATGTGACTGCAAATGGTGAAAACGATGCCAATGACGTAGACTACGCACTTAGCTTTCTGAAGTCATTTTTGGTAAATTAGCTAAGGAAAAGCGTTCTTACAGAGAAAGCCATAAAAGGCCTTAGGAGGTAGGAAGTCCGATGCCAAGATCCATAGGCAGCAAAGAAGCCACAAGGAATATTTAGGATTCCGCTGACTAGGAGGCCAATTTTGAGGAGGATAGGCGCGTCCATGTAAACAAATGCTAGCAGTTCTAGGATTCCGAAGATTATGGTGAGGAGGCCGGTGAAGATCATGTTGTGCTGAAAAACACATAAAAATAAGCAAAAAAACAAATTTGCAAGTTTAAAAAGCCTTCTGTTAAATGCTCCAGCTGTTAAAGTCAGTTAAGAAACGTTTCACAACTATTCAAGTTGCCTAAGAAACGTTGCACAACTGCCAATCCATGTTGAAAACGGCCAAAAGATGTTAGTTCTGGTTGAAAAACGTTTCTCAGCTGCTTTTTGTGACTATGAAATTTCAGAGCCGTCTTATGGCTGCACCTTTCTTGCGTTTAGACTTCCTAATCTCAAAACCAGTCTCGTCCCATTATCTTAACGCATTTTAGCGTGTTTTACAACGGCTTCCAGACAGGTTTTGTTTGCCCCACATGTTAACGATTCCAGAAAGCATGCACTTACCACAAGGTCGCACATTCCAAAGCAGCATCTCCCTTTCGTGTCTCGAACCATCCTGGATTCTATCTCCTGGGTTCTTCCCTCTTAGATCTAAAATAACAAAGATCGCATACTCTCTAATTTACCAAAGTCACATTAGATTGCTTCAGCGACGACGCAACCAAAAACATTAGAAGTGAAGACGCTAAGGGACAAGTAGGAGGGGACTCCAAAAAACCGGTTTAGCCGTCAAATTTATTGACCACGCGAGTTGTTGTGACGAGGGACAAAAACAGGCAAATCGTGGGCATTTCTTTCTCCGCTAAAGGACATCTTCACCCCACACTTGACATTTTGAACTTTCATGCCTTAATGAGTGGCTGTTCGCCGTCTGTGACTGAGTGTTTGCGGAATTGGGAAATTCCTCTGCGTGGGTGAATAATTGGGTTAAATAGGGAGTGGTTGCGTAAGACGATTTGGATCAAAAGAAATAATTAAAAGAACATTTATTGCACTATTAAAAATGTGTCATGGATCTAAATAACAGCGCTTACATCAAGATTGATGTCTTGCAAATGCAAAAAAACAAAAGAGCAAAAAAGGAAGATCGATGGATTTTTACCTCATCGAAATTAAGGCTAGTCAGTCCACGGCCACTGGCGCGTCAAAAAGACAGCTCTCTTCTCAGCAAGAGACACCCCTCCGTCTGGTTCCGCAAGCAGTTTTTTTTGTGCCACCCTGTAATTCAATTTTTAAAAGGCAACAAAAAATAAATTTTTGTTTAAAATTCTGAAAAATTGTTTTCAATGCTGGTAAGAAAGTCAATCTAAAACACCTATTATGCGGTTAAATGTAAAAAGCACTAATTGAGCCCTGTAAAACCATTTTACAAAAATGATTGAAACGTTCTACGTGCTCGTTTCGCGCGCCGGTGCTTGCAAAAATGAACGACTCTAAACAGAAGCAGACCCAAAGCTGCGCTGCAGATTCTCAAAAGGCAACGCAAATTTTTGCTATGAAAGCTTGCCAAATAGCTGCGCATCACATCCCAAAAAAGCAATGCAAAGGGTTCTAATTGTTGTAACCTTGTTAGGTATTAAACCGAGACACCTGCATTTTGCCTGCACCAACTGTGGTTGGAGTGAGGTTTTTGAGTTTTACGGTGGAAGTGATCCAGTCCGAATGGGCTTTTCCACCTTCGATTTACCTAGAAACAATTAGATTGCCCAAAAAAACAGCAAACATGCAAAAACAATGCTAATCCAACATTATCGCACGTTCGGTCAGGTAAAGCTTGAAATTTCCAAATTAATTTTCTCAACAACCAAAATGAATTACAAAAAACTTTTATCTCTACGCTTCGCGTAATATGAAGGTCTTTCGAATAAGGTTAAAGTCCGAGCAGTTTGCGAAATCCCTAAAGAGTTGATTAAATTTGTAGAATTTAAACTTCGAATATTTTTTTAAATTTTACACAAGCTTTAGAAAAAATCGGAAACTTGGGATTGCTCCAAATTTTGCAATCTGACTTCAAAAATTAAAAATTGCATACTGAATCAAATTCAGTGTTAAAATTGAGCAAAAACGGTCCGTTAGCCGGCACACACCGCTGTTTTCATTAGTGACATGAACGGGCGCTTTACGCTCCAACATATAATAATGCTTGAAGCCACGTTGATTTCGCTCTGAATATCTGAAATACAAAATTTGCAATTTTAATTGTTTTAGATCGAATATTTCACAAGCAAAAAATCACCCTAAAACAGCTCCACGCAATACGTGCAAGTGTCAAAAAAACACTTTATTAAAGAATTTCGGTTCTTGAATTCAATGTCCAACACATCACCCCGCGCAATACGCCACTAACGTATAAGTACGCAACATGTTTCACTTTTAAAGACGTAGAAAAAACTTGTTTCGGATGACGTCGATTGCGTCGGTTGCAGCGGTGCTTGGCGAATGACGATCGAAAGTCGTTTCAGCTCGTTATTTTGCGCTTAAATAAGGGTAATTGCTGTAAAAGGGCAACAGGGCTAAAACGTAAGGCTGTGACAATGTACGTGTACGGTAGAAGACATGGATTATTTTTAAAGTTGAAAAAAGACTGGTTTATTTACAAATCTATAGATTCCAGGTCACTGTTGCCAGCTTTCAACCAATACTTAATCAACTTGTTGATGGTGTAGAGAGAAATAGAAGCTATAACTATGTGGCAAACAATCATCAGTGTGTAGATGAGCAGGAACATTCTTGCTCTTTCTTCTAAAGCAAAAACAAATTTAAAATGGTTAAATTTTTGACTCGCGTTCTCTTGACTTATAACCATTGTAGGACATAAAGCTCGACATGCAAATTTGTGAGTAGAGACAGAAGACCAACGCTACTGAGCAGATGGCTATGAAAAAACCCTTAAAATTGTTTTATATGATTAAACGGTAAATGCACAGACGAAGATTGATTACCTGGAACCCAGAAAACAGTTTGAGTAAGATGACGCTTCGGTTTCGCTTCCCAGTCCACAATATACCAGAGACTAGTAGCTGGGCGAAGACGAAGACAAAGGTGACAGTCGAGATCTTATTTTCGTGCATGAGATAGCATTCTAGTAATGAGATAAAAATGTTCACTGTGATGACGACGGAGACTGCTGTCTGAAAATTAAAAATGGTGAATTTTTTCGAAATTTTAAAAACTAATTTTTAAAATTGAATTACACATAAACTATGGTACAATAAGCATGGCAGGATATGCAAATTTATAGGAACAATAAGATGTGTAGGTAAGGCAACTGATTCCCACTAAAAGAGATGGACGGACAAGACTGGACAAAACATAAACATGTACACATAAAACAGTACTTTGCTTTTGAAAGAGCGAGCAGACTTAGATCGAATAACGGGCTCAGGAAGATCATTCCACATTCCTAGTACAAAATTAGGAAAGAAGCCGCGAAATTTTTCTGATTCGCGGGTAGTTGGATGAATGCGAAAAAGAACTCGTGAACGAGTACGGGAGGACGTGGGTGATGGAGCAAACATGGTCTCAGGACGACTATTAACCTTAGAATTGAAGATGTTATACGTCATAATTCGGCTAGCAACGCGACGCTTAGAAAGCGTACATGCATTGATATAAGACAGAAAACGGTCGTAGCTAGAGAATGGGACTGCAAATGGCTTTTACGAATTTACGTTGAATTGACTCGATAAGGAGAGAATTCTTAACAGTTTGAGGAGGCCATACAAGGCAGGTATATTTGAGGGTCAGGCGAATGTAACAGGTGAAAAGCTTTTAAAGAACTGAGAGGTTGCGGCATGAAAAGAAGTAATTTTGAATGATGTTTTTAGATGCTTGAGTATGTCGTGAGTATGTCAGAGCGCACTCTTGCGCGAAGATACAGCTTCAAAATATGTTCTGAGTCGGGGTATCGCGTCACCAAGGGTCATGAGCGCACCGTTTTTGCAGTTTTATGAGTTTACCCGAATAGAGCAAATCACACATTATTTGATTTCAATTTTCGTGCATACTATTGAGTCCAAAAATGCCCTTAACCGCGGCCGATTCGGCGTTTGCGGCACCGATTTCGCGCTGTCTCGGTTGCGAAACCGACCGCTCCGCAGCCTCAACCTCTCCTACATTTCAACCTCCCAAACTTAATTAATGTTTGGATAAACCTCACCTTAACATGGAGTTGACCGCAATCGTACATGGTGGGTAGAACACGTCTGCAAAGGCATTCAAACGTTGCTCGACGTTGTTCGACAGGGTTTTGACATGTAAACAAGTGGCGGAAAGTGTTCTCCAAGAGGGAACAGAAGTGAGGCGAGAGATATTGTTAGTAAGGGGAACGGGTTCTTTAATTGCTTTCACTGTTGTTGGATAATTGACTCAGTGTTGGAACGGCGGTTGGAGCACAAAGGGCAAATAGGGTTGAGGGATGAAATACTCAATCGGAAAAACGTTTTGCTTATATATGAGAAATCAATTATAATGTAAATCAAAGGCATAAATCAGTCCATTTATTACGTCTAATCACAAGACTATATTTAAATGCAAACAACATTAAATGACACTTAAGAACGTCCCCTATAGGCTCCTTTACCTATAGGACACATAGTTCGTATGGTCTTTTTGCATGTACTGAAAAAACTTCATGCACTTTTTAACTACGTGCATCGAAAAGACACCAAAGGTTAGATAGCTGGTAACCAGGAGAACGTATCCAGAAAGGACCATGTAGCCACGAAAGCGTTCTAAAATAGTTTTTACATTTTTACACAGATCACAAATTTTTACCTGCTTCATTATAGTAAACTATAGTGTCCCTGTCCTGTTCTGGCCAGTATTTGCTGATGAACGTAGGAATATTGAATTCCAGGAAGATAAGAGCGAAAAGGGTCAAAGCTGCAATAAGGTTCATAAGCCACTGGTAGGTCCTAAAGTAGCTCAAAACCAAATGCTTCTCTGCAAAGATGCCATAAAGTAGGATAGCTCCAGCTAAGATCAAGACAGTAGAAAATGTGTAGCCAGCAAAGGTTTGTCTATAGAAGAACACAACAGGAAGTCCTACACAGCCGAAGAGAATATTAAGGATCGCTATCATAGACGCCGCTGCCTGAGAAACCTTTAAAATTTGCTCAAAAGCTGACCTTACCTTAATAGGAACCCTTCCACCACACGTCGTGCTAGGATCCATTCCGCTTTCCTGTGCAGGTGTAGGCATTCTGTCCTCCTCCATTTTAGCGTTCTCCTAATATCAGCCCTTCAAAATAAAACAAAAAGTTGGAACAAACGATGTGCTGACTATTGACTGTATGACGGGTGTTGGAAGGGGAAGAAAGACCAAAGCGAAACTGGTTCTGAGCAATGGTGTAGGGTAGGGCAAGCGTGCGCAAAAAAGCGAAAACAAGCCAGGGAGGATGTTTCCAATTTTGTGTGCGCGGCGGGATAACATGTTTGGTGAGGAGGTTTTTTGGGAGCAAAAAAGCGATTTGTTTAAGTGGTGATGGAGATCGTTCAGAGATCGACAGGAATAACATGATAGAGCACAGGTAGAATAAGCAGGTTGGGTAAGAGTTAAAGGTTGAAAAAGTCAAATTAACAACGTTAAAAATTACATGTAGGATTTGAAACGACGAAACACAAATTAGTTCCAATGAAACGTTTGTTGTCATTTATTAGCACTACTCAACAAAGCTTAAAAAACTTATAAAGAAACACAAATTATTTGTAAATGCGAGAGATAAAAAAGAAAAAAAATTGGCTTTTCACTTATTCAACCAATCAACGGAGCTGTGCGCGCTATTGCGCGAGACTCCTGTTTCAAAATATGTTTCAAGTCGGCGCTTCGCGCCTCCAAAAAGGCAAAGCGCACCGATTTCGGAGCTTCATAAATCTTGTCGAAATACTGCAAATTATATATTATTCGGTTTTTAATTTTCCGCATATTCGATTGAGCCCATTGAGCCCCCTGCGAGATTACAGAACGGTGGTTTGAATCTGGAGAGAATCGCTTCCGTTTGGACTCATACCATTGATCTCACCCAAAAGGGTTTAGGTTTGATAGCGGTGAGATCTGGTTTTAGTGTACGTGGTTTGATTGCAACCTAATCCTCAAAACTGGAACGAGTGCGCAATTGCCAGAATAATTTTAAGTCCTGTGCGTCGTGTAGATTGTTTAAACCGCGCTTTTAAGCCTTACAAACATACCCAAATGCAAACCGCCTCAAAAATGGGATAATCGCTGGGACAACCTCAGATTACGCGGGAACGTTCTAAAACTAATAATAAGATAAGATTTGACGAGTGAAAAATGACCTGTAATTGTCAAGCACTTATCGTTATTTAACGCACAGTCTTCTTTGTCTTGCTCTTGACAGCGAGCATTCCCAGGATGCGAAGCAGATTTTGGTTGGTTGAATAAGTGTTACAGTGAGGACTGTCACAGCGGTAAAGTTTAAGGTCAAACGGAGCGAGTGGAATAACCTGTGGAAGAACAAAATGAGTAATGAAGACTTCTTCCGAGGTCTTCATTACTTTATGCATTTGTAACACTTTAGATTTTTAGATTTTAGAATTATCAAAATTCGTCAGTTTTTGGTAAATTTTTAATGTCTATAAGTCGCATCTTTAAACTAAAAAAGCCATAAAACGAGCGCTAATCGAAAGGCACTCATCTATCGTTTTGTACGTGTCTTCAAGCACTCTTTCCACGGAGATAACGCCATTCCACTCGTCCCCTTTATATCGATTGGCAAATGCGACTTTTCTTATTCCTAATCTTACCAGTCGTGGCTTGGTTTCTAGGTCTTACTGGCAATGGCAACCTTACCAACAACCAACTGGATGCTATTCTCTCATGTTGGACTAGAATGAAGCTTACGCCAGACTTGAACGACACTATTACTGTGATGCTCGAAAATCTAGGAAAACCTCCGCTTCAAAGCAGTGGCTACAATCTGGAAAATTGTGACAAGGATGAAACCGAATGTGTTACTTTTTACAGTAGGCCAACCCTATAAATTACGTAAAATTATTCCTTTTTAGCGGCAAATAACGCCGATATCTTAGCCGGTTGTTCGAAAAGACTGTCTTTCATGTACAGCGCTTTGCAAGGCGTCTGTGAGGAATTGGTACGTTTCCAACATTAATGTAGCTAAGCCACATTTTAGGGTACAAAATGTATTGATCATCTTAATTTTGATGACCCACAGTTGAATAATGCGAGTCTTGGTCTGTGTTGCTGCGACTGTGATTACTGTAACAGAGGTCCAGGAAGTGTGGAAAAATGCTCTTTTGTCCAAACAAATTGCTATGTTGGAGCTAACGTGGACAATAAAGTGAAAGCCTATTTTCGACAAGGCAACATTTCCATCCACAACGGCCAGAAATTCACGAAGAACTGCACGGCTAGTCGTGATAAGTGCCTTACTCTGACAATAGGTAAATTCCTCATTAGCGGCTTCAAAAAAGGCTTACTTTTCAGACGAGACAAATGTGATCGCAGGATGCTCCAGTGATTTTGGGAGTCTTTACAATGTTTGCGACGAGGTCAGTCAGTTTAAAAATTAAAATTAGGAAATCACTTTTTTTAGCTGGAGAACGACTGTGAAACTGTGTCAAATCGAGAACACGAAAGAAGCTTTAGTTTAGCTAAACTATGCTGCTGCTCTGATGACGACTGTAACGATTTCAAGTCTAGCAAACGGATTCGGTCCGTTGATGCTGTGATTTTAGCTGCGATTTTTAACGTTTTGGTTTAAAATATTAAAAAAAATATTTTTTAAAGGCTGATTATGCAAGATTCACATCTTTGTCACGGATAAGAATTAATTTAGAAGACTTGAACAGTGGATAAATGGCCAAGCACTCAAAAGAGGGCATTAAAGACCACAGCAAGAAGCATCCCAAAAGATTCGGCAACCGCGTTGTTGATGTTGTTATTGCTGTTGTTAGATGTTGTTAGATGCAGTCGTTTTTGTTCTTCACAGTTTTCAGCTTATTCCGAACAAGAGACCAACCTTGGCACACATTTTTCCGATTACTCCGCCCATGTTTGAGTCACTAGTGGTCCTTTCAAAACAGCGGTTGAGCGTTCTGAAAATCAAGGTATTTTAAAGCCTAAATCAATTCAGTCGAAATCAGTTTACCATGGTGAAGCATTGGTCGCCCTTTCAGGACACATGGCTCTTTGCTCATGTCCCTTCTATTAGCATCAATCTTGTAGTTCAGCTCCGACTTGTAGATCTCACTTTTGCTCGTTTCATACAGGACTTCTGCAATGCACCCGCTCTCGTGCTTGCATTGGTCATCCGGATTAGGTTGCAGCCAGCCGAGTTACAGCAACACGTAGAATCAGTGTTGAGAGCTTTAAAAAAATTTTGAGGTCTTAAAGCAGGATCTTTGAGTTAATTAAGGTAATTCCATTATATATTTCATTATTCATTCTACGAGCGTTACCTTAAGAACTCCATTTATTGATCTAACACAACAACAAAATTAACGATTTGCGACAACAAGGTTAACGATCTCAGTCAATATTGCTCTTTAGACCTTCTGCGCATTGGTGGCTTCCTGGGTCGAAGACGAGTTCGAGGTCAACCATGCGTGGCAGTTCTTAATGACGCTGAGACACCAGTAGGTGTAGAGAATCACACAGGCAAAGAGAACCGTGAAAGTGAACAGAACCAATCGAACTGCTCCCGCTAAAAAAACACTACTACCCCAAAAAAATTTTTTTATCGGGTTTTACCGTAGTCAGAAGCCTCTTCTCCTTCCTTGACCATATCCAGCCACTTGGCGACCCAGGTTGGGACGAGCTGGCTTATGGCTCCAAAAGCGGCACAGGCTCCCAAGGTGATGTACTAAAAACCCATATTTACTCTAAAAAAATGATTTTTACCTGGTAGACAATAAAAGGCCACAAGAACTTGGGCTGCTCTTTCTTAACAGCGTGGAAAGCGGCTCCTCCAAAGAGAAGATGGGCAATGTTGATCAAAAGAGAGACCACAGTAGCTAAAACGTTCTCTCCTCCTAGCTCAGTGAGGTTGTTGACAATCCCACAGGCGCCTCCGACAATCATCATGCCAGCAAAGATGAGCGTTCCGGTCTAAAAAGCATTTTTAAAGCAAAAAATTAGAATTTTTTAGGCTCACCTTAACATGAACATGTCCACACATGCATTTTTCGGAGTCAGCGACGGGAATCATAGCGGCAGCCTGTCAACGGAAGCTGAAGAAAGCGAATTGAGCATTTTAGGATGCGCGAGTGCATCGCATCGCAACTTCAAGGTCGCTTCTCTTAGCAGGTGGTCCAAGCGACCGCGCGGAGATAAGAACTATCTAGGAAAAAAGACGCCCGAACTAGTTTTGTTTAATGGTTTAATGAGTGCGCGGAGGGGGTAGAGTGCACGCTATACGTTACGTCAGGAGACGACAAAAAGCAAACTACGATTTTCAGTGAAATTTGTGGCGTGGGACTGGATGAAGAAGGGCAAAGGTCGACGGGTCTTTAAACGGCAGTGCGCGACATGACACAAACTTCAAAACTAAAAAATTTAATGTAGAACAGTTTTTAAAAATAAGATAGCAACTATTATTGGCGAACGGCTTTGCCGCTAACATCGATTTTAAAGCTGAAATTTAAAGTAAAAACAATTTTTTTTAAGTTTTGTGTAAGTTAGATTCAGAGTACGAGTACGCCTGCGATTTCCCGCGCTTGCAATTTTTTACTCGCTGCGGCAAAAAAATCGCCCATGTATTCATAGTCACCCAGCGGGTAAAGGCAACGGGTAAAAAATCGCCAACGCGGCACCCGTTACCATACAAATGAGAATCGCAAGCAAAGTTCGCGCTTTCAAACACCCGCGGACGTGGGTTTCGCCGTTCCTTGGCCGTTTTCGACCCTGTTTTGGGCTGATTTCACAGATTTCGGTCCAATTTCTAGCGGCAAAGCCGTTTGCCACTAATGTATGCGCGAAAATGTTGAAGTTTGGCGCTTTTTTGAAGTTTGGAATCTTGAATTTACTCATCTATTAGGACTGAAATTTGACCGAAACACGTTTGCATTCGGATTTCGAATTCTCCGGAATTTGAATACAATTGAAATCGTCCAAAACGTTGATTGCGTTTGTTGTCGTGGGTTTCACACACATATAATCGTTTTCTTCGGTTTGCAAGAGCTGAAGAAAGAAGCAGAATAGTTGTTAGCTCGTCCTCTGAGTCCATTTCTTTGTCTGAACGCTCAAGACTTGTTTTCGTAGGCTTCGCCGCCAGCTGGAACAAGTGCTCGATGGAGAGCAGCTTCTCCACCAGGAGAGCGATAAAAACTACCGCAAGGCGGAACGTCGCACCGAGGAGCTAGAATTTCAGTGTGAGGAGGATCAGAAAGTTTAATAAGAGATAAGAGACTTTCTTCCAGTTCGATCCTTTGTCCGATTGAGAATCACCTCAAGAACATCTTGGGTCAAGTCGACTTGGTAGAGATTAGCGTCCTACGGCCGATGGCATTCTTAAGAATGCTTACAGATTCCACAAGAATCATACAAACAACTGGAAAGCGTTTTTCTTGGGGAGAAGGTGGGCAACAGAGTCGATGAACGCGAAGGGGACACGGTCCACGGAAACGTGGGACATTGGAGGATTTGGAGCCGTCAGAGAAAAGCGTGGAACGTTTAGAAAAACGAAAAACTCGGGTTCAAGAGGTGTTTACATGAAGTCGCCTCTCGTCCTCCCCCTCTTAGGCGTAATATCAAGTAAACTTTTTTCCAAAAGTTTTTAGATTTTTATTTTTGTTTTAGTGCTGAAGGAGCTAGGCCAGCTGCAGCCAGAACGATGCCTTGGATCGCATCCCAAAATCCTGGACCCTCTTCTCAAAATTCCATTTCCAACGCTTGATTCCTAAGTGCCCAGTTTGCTATGATTCTTTCGACTTTCCCAAGATTCTCAGCTGCTGTGGAAATTCGATTTGTAGCAGGTGTGAGATAAGAATTACAGCTCCAAATGAATCTAAAAACTGTCTTGCTTGTGGAACTCGAAATGCGTTAGCAGTAAAGGATGCTCTTCCAGTCAACATAACCCTAAAAAGTGAGTTCTCAATTCAATTGTTAAAACAACTTCAAGTTGTTTCAAAATTCCTCGAAGAGATTCGTGGCTTAGCGGAATCCGGTCGTCCCTGTAAGGAGTGCAAAAAACCAATGAAGACTGATGAAGCTTACTCACGTGCTACCTGTGATCCTTCGGTAAGTCCACTTTAACCACAGAAAAATTCTTAATTTGTTTTCCAATTTTAGAGATTAATCTGTAGCCATTGTGCCATTAAGAAGCACAAAGGTCACGAAATTCAAGAAATCCGCTACATGACAGAAACGGAACGTAACGCCATAGCCAAAAGTGTGGTTCTGACCCCAAAACCATATCCCAGTGTCGTTGTGTTTACAACCAACATTCAAGCCGTTGCACGGAACTGCTTACAAGAGATTAAAAAGAACCGTTTTAGAGTTGAAAATATCTTGAATAACATTAAGAACGACGAGAGTTTAAGGGAAGACGCGGTTCACAAAAGGATTACTGTAGCTATAAATATGAATAAGATGGTGGCTGAGGATTATAAGAGAATCGACAAAATAATGAACGAGTTTCAAGAGCTGAACAATGTGGTATCTAAAGATATCACGACAAGGATTATCAGCCTTAAATAAATCTGTAGAAGTGGAACGAACGCGCCTTGTTGGATTAAATATGGTTTGCCTGTAAAAATGCACCAAAAAAAAGATTTATTTAGCAAAAGTACAGATTTATGAAGCATTTAGTGGCCCTGAGCAACATAGGTAAGGACCACATGAAGCCCAGCCCAGGTCTCCTCAGCAACTGGAATGATCTGGCTTTCGTCGATCAAAAAACCAAGGCGTCTAAAATTTTATTTTGGTCTAGCGAACGTTTTTTCAAGCTTACTTGTCCCCTCCGCGTAGTTCCAGCGCGTAGGTATATTCAATACCCAGAACTCCCTTAGCGTAGTCAATTGAAGATCCAGAAGCAGGGTAGATAATGTCCAGAATTGATCCATGTGTGAACTCGGCTCCGTGGACAGCGTTTATGGCTTTTTTGGGTTTGTCCTAAATGGAATTTTCAGGTTTGAAGTGGAGCTCTATAGATATTTTACAAGGTTAGCAACGTCGTCAGGATAAGTCCTAGCATAGCCATAAGGGTACATAAACAGCTCTCCAAAAGCGTGAACGTCAAAATAGGCTTTAATGGAGTCCTTGTTAGCAGCAAGGAATTCAGCGATAAGGCGAGGTTCGGATTCTGAGAAGGCAGTGTAGCCAGCAAACTCGATAGAGCAGGGGTTGTCATCAAATCCAGCCACTAAAGCATGAAATTTTACATGAAAAATTTGATATTGCATTTGTACCTCTGAATTGAAAGTCCCAATTTCTGTTAGGATCAACTCCATAGCACTGGCTCCCGTCTTCAGCAATGTAAGGACCGCTAAGCGTTTTACGCCAAAAACGGTCAGGTCCCCAGGTTAACCTGTAACCGTCAGGGTTGGCCACAGGGAGGACGTAGATGTCGAGCTTGTCAAGAACGTGAGCGTAGCTACCAGCGTTTTCGGTTAGCTCATTGATGATGTAAAGCATCGTGGAACACCCAACCCATTCACGAGAGTGCAGGCATCCGTGAATGACAGCTTTGGACTTGTTTTTGCCTGGATTGCCGATCTTCACTCCAAGAAGATCCTGATTAAGAGTGGATTTGCCCAGGTTGAAGATGGAAACGGTCTCGCTAAACGAGGCAGCGACAGATTTGATGTACGCATAGATCTAAAATCCTGAAATTCGACGGAAAATGAGTTTTTAGTCTCACCTCATCGATGTCATGGAACTGTCCCAGAGTCAACTTTGACGGCTCATCTCCCTGATTGAAAACGGTTCTGTTCGCCAAGACTTCCTTTTCGTGGCGGACCATTCTACAGCCAAATCCGTAAACCCAAAAATCATTTCTAAAAACGTACTTTTCAACGTCGTCAAAGACGACCTTATGCTCCATTTTGTGTTTCAAGAGGAACGCTTTCATCTTGGCAGCGTGTTGAGGAGGCACACGGACTTGGACGCTTCTTTTAGCACGACGAGGCTCCTTCCAAAAGTCGATTCCGACCATTTTCTCGGTCTTCTCCATCTGTAGTAGAGCCTTAATGTGGGCCTCATTTAAGGTCTGTATATCCAAAACAACGTGCCTAAACTCTATCAAAACTGTGACTTTACTGTTCTGACTTACCTATCATAGGTTTCAGCTTCAGGCAACCCATTAGTAGGCAAAAAGCAACAGAGCACAGTTAGAAAACCAATTACCACAGCAAACATAGTCTTTTGATCACTACAGTTACGCTTTCTAGATGCCTTTCAGTAAAATTTTAAACTTGGCCTTTCAACACGTCGAAAATGGTTTTTTGACACATCAGTGCCACGTAATGACTTTTTTCGTGAGCTTTGTTCCAACGTGTGCCTTTAAGTAACATTTAAGAATTAAAATTGAAACGTCTTTTTTTCATGTAATGTCAACTGATGAATCAAAAATTTACCAAACGACCTTTTTGAAGCAAGAAAAAGCTTTAAATGTCACACGCAAAATTGTCAGGCAAAGCCAATTAGGACGTCGAGAAATCAAAGCGCGAGGCCGAAGGAGGCCGAAGCAAACGTCGCCACAGGCTGCGGCGACGTCTGCGGCGCCATCCGCAGGTTAGAACGGCGATTTAGAACACTTCCGCGCGGGACCCATTTCAATATTTAGGACAGTGAATCTCGGCTTTTGAGGGGTTTGATTAAGAACAGAAATTTGATCCTCGATTTCTTTTTCTTTCGCCCGGAGTGTCGGCGGGAAACCGCATTCTTCCACACCTGTAGCTTGTAGTCTCCCCAAGTCTTTGTATTCAAGAGATGTTATACTAAAATAAAACACATTCGCTCTCAAACGCATCTACATCTAACGGCACCGTACACCATAAAATTGAGCTCAAAGATTCGGGCCTCAGCTTTCGCCTCTAAATCCGACATCCAGCAAGTAGATTGACGCATTCTCAAGACGTGCTAAGCCAATGGGACTGTTCAAGGTAAGTGGCATTTCACCCACGTTGGGTAAGGGCTCAGATCGATCTGCTGATCGAGATAATCACAAATCATAGCCCTTAGTCGGAGTGGAAGCAATTTGTCGGTCTTCGGCACAAAAACGACTTGAATTACTGAACGGAATCCAAACGCTCCATCACCACGAGATTTTTCTAGCACAGCACGCCTGGGAGATTCCGTACAGCTGTTGCAGGGAACCGCAACGTGTAACAGAGTGACTACTCTCTGTAAACACCTGTAGAGGCAAAAACAGGAACGCACTCTTAGGCGTACTGTGTGACGGTTGATCGTCAAGAATCTCGCAGTATTCCTAGTCGCTCACATCCATCGATTCCGCAACTTTGTCTGCAACTGTTCTTCCGGGGTTAGCATGATTTCCGCTTGTTCATGAAGCTAACAAAGCGTATGAGCGAGTAAATTGCGCGAGTTTCATGGGTTTCACGGCGACAGATGACCTTCTGCTTGCGTTGGCTGAGGACTGGATTCACCTGACCTGAGCGCTATCTTCGATTTCAAGAGTTCATCTGCGTTTCGCCTTTCGCTTCGGATTCGTAGCTGAAACTCACATTATTAGTTTCGTTATGATTATTCCGCGCGTTGCAGCACGCATTCTGACAGTAACTGCAAAATAACTCATTCGCCGTTTCGAAATAAATCGCAAAAACAAGCGAAAACATGAATTTAATCTCTCGAAACCAAACTTCATACATCTGTTTGATATTCCGCTTGGTCCCGCACGGAAAACTCTGTTCTATCTCACTTCTAATTCGCTATTTTAAATCAGCGAACATGTGAATTTTACTGTTATAACAAATGTGGACGCACCTCTACGAGTTGTGCGTCAGCGGCTGCGGCGTGCGGCGAGATTTGTTGCGAGAAGGCGTTTTTGCTGCGTTTCCGTTGGTGGGCTTGCCTAGAATGGCCGTTTTGACCGGAATTTCGGGGTATGCTGCTGAAATTAGGTGATTTGACGTGTAACACAACGTCTCCTTGTCAGTTTATGTAAATTTTTGAGATTTTTTAATGATTTTTCGCTTTCTCGTGCTGACGAATTTCGTGCTTACGCAGTATGCGAGGTAATAAAATTGTTTTGAAGTCCAAATTCAGTCCATGTTGGATGCTTTTTGGCAAAACCACCCGTTCCACAAACAGAAACCACCGCCTCAGTCGCAGGGGTGGCCATGAGTTTCTTCGCCACACGCCGCAGTTAGAAGATTTGAGGAATTCTAGACTACAGAGTCGTTAGCGGCCGTTTCAGGCTGATCGTTGCGGAACCTGCCGTGAGCAGCAAGCAGCAATTGTTTGTGATCACATCGCCGTGAGTTTTGATGTGTCTTGTTGACGATTTCGCGATTTGCTCTGCTTGAGGCGTTTTCCAGCATTATTTGCGAGGACTTCATTTGACTCTAATTTTGTGTTTCAGATGGCGAAGAACTTCACCGTCATCGCCCCGAACGCGCATCGCTGCTCATTGACCGCTGTGGCGAACGATCGCCTCGATCAGGTAAATTGACCCTTCATTACGCTTCTAAAAATGCTTTACAGGTGCTGGAAACTGCCTGCCTCCAGTTGGGCTTCGACTTCGACTGTCACGACCTCTCCCACAATAGGAAGATCCTGAACGGCGCCGATTTGGTCCGCCTTTCGGGTTTGGCCAACAACGCCACTCTGGAAATGGTCCCAGCGAAGAGGAACAAGGCCATTCCGCAGCAAGTGGACGTTGCCATCCAATTGATATCGGGTCGATGGACCAGGAAGCTTCAAAACGACACTTCGATTCTGGATATGCTGAAGGAATGCGGAAGGGAGCACAGCGAAGTCATCACGGTCGACTGCGACGAAGGAGTCCCCGTTTGCACGTATCTGCAGAAGCCGGTAGGTGTAGATGAGCTTCTGTGAAATCTAAACATGAATGTTTAGGTCAAAGGCGAGCTAGAACTGGCCAACACGACTCTGAAGGACTTGGGAATTTACAGCGGCACCAAGGCGCTGTTCCGCTACACCACGATGATTCTGACCAAACAGCAGCGTGCGGGTTTGGCGGACGAGTTCCAGCGGAAGGAGGCGGCAAGAGCCGAACTGATGAAGAAATACGAGGCCACGCGTGCGGCAAATCGCCAGAAGGAGGAAATCATCCGGAAGCGCGAAGAAGCGTATGACGAGGAGCGGAGGATTCAAGCGCTGCGGATCGCGGAAGAAGAGGAGAGAGCGACGAAGGAGGCCGAAGAAGCGGCGGCTGCGCAAGTAGCTGTCGAGCAGGAGGAGCCGTCTGTGGCTCCGGAAGCTTCGGTGTCCAACGCTCGTATCGAGTATTTGCAGAGTTTGTTCAGCCAGGTAGGGGTTTCTTTAACGTGGAATAGGGCTACCTGGGACCGATCGCTCGCCGGTAGCAGAATACAATGTCCAAAAAACCTGGCCAGAGGGGGATGATTTTTTTTTTTGGGCTACCATGTATCTAAAATGAAAGTGAGAATACGAAGAGACAGAGGACGTCTGGATGAATGTCTAGTAGCCGGACTCGGACGTGATCTCATTTGTCATCTGTAAAGGAGTTGTGAGCGGTTGTTCCTAGGGGCTTCTCCACCTCTGACGAGCTTTATCGCTTATCCTTTGGGCGGTCATTTCCGTGTTTAAGCGACCCGTTTTCAGGTGGACCAAGGTCAGTTCATCCCAGATGTCAGCTCAATCGTACCGGCCCCTCCCGAGCCCGTGAACAATATGTTCCCACTGGTGAACTTCAAATTCCCCAATTCCAAGCCGACTCCTCCTAAAGTTTCCGCACCTGTCGTCCCATTGCATCCCGACGCCAAGAAATCCCGCGTGGAGTCGACCGCTCTTCCACATCCTCCCGCACCCTGCGAACGCATGGCGAGGTACTACGTGCCCGATCCCAACGTTTCTGCAGAGGTGGCCGAAGGGTTCTTCGATCCCACCACTGATGACCTTCAAGCTCGGCAAGCGGAGTTGAGCCGTCAAGCGTAAGTTTTGCCTTCGATTAGCTCAGATTCATGTTTATTACGAGTTCAGGAAGGCGGAAGCACCGCTTGCGTTCGGAAATTTCCTTGAGGAGGAGAATAGGCGACGAAGGGACGCCGCTTACCTCCACACGGTTATCAAGTTCAAGCTTCCTGACCAGAATTTTCTTCAGGCCAACTTTATCTCAGTGGAGCGAAGTATAAATACGCATTCTGGCGCAATCTGAATCTTTACGTATTTAGCCAGCGCTCTCTACACGTTCATCAGGGAGACAATCTCCGTCCCAGAGGGAGTATCGCTCTCGCTGATCTACTGCAGCCAGAAGATCCCCGATTCCGACGCCAACACTCTCGTCATGGCGAATCTGGCTCCAACGGCTACCGTAATCGTCAGCGTCATTGGCGCTCGCATGAAATTGAATGAGAATCTGAGCACTTCCAGTCAATTCCAGGTCGAAGAAATCGCAAAGGAATGGTGCGTTTTAACTGTTGTAAGCCCCGTTTTATGCCTTTGTTCAGGTTATGCTCAAACACTGTCTATACGCCAATCACGCAGCTCTACGAAGACGGGAACACAGCCAACGGCAACCAGCCGCGCGCGAAGAAGAACGTCTTGGCGAAGCTGATGGGTAAACGCGGAAAGTAATCGCAAATGTGTAAACGGGTTATCTGTAAATTAATTGCCGGTTAAAGATATATTTACGTCCCCTACAGCTCTTGGAAGCCCTTATCCTCAAGTGTCGATTAAGGACCACTATTGTCTTGCAGGCGTGAAGAGTCCTTGCCGTGAGAAACGACCTATATGGCGATGGTTAATTGATGCTGTTTTCCACGCCTTTCTTGTGTAGTTTTCGAGTTCCATTATTTACAAGCTGTTAGAGAGTATCGCAATGACGAGAGAAGATATCTGATATCTACGGTGGACACGAGTCGACATGTGACGTCGGAAGAAGGTGAACGGATTGTGCGGTGGCTGACGAGTGGATCACTTCTTGATGAGCGTGAGGAGCTCCTCGCGCGTTTTCGGATCGTCGCAGAACACGCCCAGCATGCAGCTCGTCGACGTCGTCGTGTTGATCTTTTGGACGCCTCGCATCACCATGCACATGTGACTGAAATCAGGAAGATTAGCATACAGGTTTGGAAGGTGGGCTAGGCTATCTAGAGCTAACTAGACAGGACAGTCTAGACATCGTGAGTTGCAAAAATAACAGAAAAAAATTTTTTTTTTAAATTTTTAAAACCGGTTGGTGACAATTTTCCGAAAGGTCAAAAATGGGCGAATCGTTGAAAATAAAAACGGAAACTGTCTGGACAGCTCAATGGAGCAACGCAGATTCAGAGAACCTCTTCGGTTTCAATTCGGAGAGGTCTGTACCTTGACCTGTCTAGTAGACTGTCCAGGCGTTTGAATATTTGGTCTAAACCGGTTTCAGACAACATTGTCTGGACAGAGCGAGGCTGTCTAGACTTTGAAACGTCATCAAAACACAATTTTTCTGTCTAGAACGGTTTCAGACAGTCTATGTTTACAATCATGAGTCTAGACGTCTGTTTTTTTGACATGTACAGGGTGATTCAAAAAAAGGACTGGCCAGACAGCTCCTGCTCGCCACTCACTGGCCAGACGGAGCGGAGTCATTTCGAGTTGATGTCGCGAGGAATGACCGGTCGGTTTCGCTAACAAATAACGTGAAACCAACCGGTCATCTGCCCCACGCACCCCCAGAATGGGGCTCTTCTGTCTGGCCAGCGAGCGGCGAGCCGGAGCTGTCTGGCCAGTCCTTCTTTTAATTACCCTGTATTTGGTTGCGACGTTTGAAATCTAAGATCGCTGTTTCAGACAGCCATGTCACGAACCTGACAATCCAATCACAGTTAGATGAGTCTAGACTAACGGCAAATGGCTATTCAGACACCGATAACCTCAACAGCAACATGTGGTAATGAACAAATTCGGTTTGCTCCAATTCGGAATATCTAGACACACGCCCTCTCGTCTATCTTCGACCTACCTAGCTTCAATGACGACGGCAACTCCCGCAGACTGCACCGCTTGGAGAATCGCGGTGGCGATCTGCTTTGTGAGGCGCTCTTGGAGCTGGAGACGACGACTAAACATCTCGATGATGCGCTCGAGTTTGCTGATGCCGAGGATCTTCTTATTCGGAATATATCCGATGTGCACCTTGCCGATGAAAGGGACGAGGTGGTGCTCGCAGAGGGAGAAGAACTCGATGTCCCGCACGAGGACCATCTCGTCGTGGTCTTCGTCAAAAACGGCCTCGTTCAGAATATCTGCAAGAGTTCTGATTAGCCTAGGAATGCACAAACGATGGACTCACTGTCGAGGTTCTCCTCGTAGCCCTTGGTGAAGAAGAGCATCGCCTCTGCGGCGCATTTGGGCGTCTTGAAGAGTCCCTGACGCTCGACGTCATCGCCGGTGTGCTTGATGATCGAGCGGTAGGCCGTCATCATGTCCTCGAACTGGTTTCCGTTCTCCCCATCATCCGACGGCTTCTTCACCACCGGCGAGTGCGGGATCACGGTATCCATCAGCTGCTGCTCGTTCGACGCGATTCTGCTGCTGCTCATGGCGAAGATTCTGAAAAGAGGACTAAATTCTGCTGGTGGAGCGGTCCGAAACACAAGCACCGAAACTCCCAGCCACGCTTGGGAATATAGGCCACACGGAGGAGGAGAACTTGTTAATATATGCATATTGATTCTGTTTGGACTAGGTAGGGTGGAAAGAGGGTCTTTTGAAATCTAAGGACACGGCGGATTATTTAAGATGTAAATAGGAGAGGGCACGCCGGATTAGAGGTCAAAGAAGAGTTGGTAAAAGTCCGAATTTAAAGGCGCAGGTCAATAAGAACTAAATATTCTTCTTTTTTTGAAAATTATTACATTTTATAATACAAAAAAAGCTTCACAAACAATTCTAACACTGACACTGGATGTACCCTTTGTAAGAGCCGAAATCAGCAAGGCGAATCCAGCTGGGCTGCCGTATTATCTGCCGGAGACGAAATTGGACGCCGAGATCCCTCGCCGAGAGCTAAAATTGTCTCGTTCACGTTGGTAGAGCCACCGTAACTCGGATCATTTCTGGAGCTCAACCGTTGCTGAATGATTCTAATCTGTCACAGTTTGACTTTAGCGCAGTTCGAGACTCATTTTGAGTCTAACAGAAGGTCTAGATAAGGCCTACACGTCTGAAATCGTCTCGATCATATGGAAGAAGATGCCTAGACACAGCTTTCTGTTTTAAGAAACTGCTTTAGACGTCTTAAATCTGACATTGAAGGTTGTGTGAGACATTGTTGGGTTCTAAACGTCTTTAGAGAGGCGTCTCGAACCCGCCTCAGATTAATTTTAGGAGTGTTTGAGGAATCTTTGGGTTCAAAGCGGTAGTCTAGACGAGACGATGAGGTTAAAGATTCTTTCCCAGGAGAGTAGTGCTCTGTTTAAAGCTAATTTTGAAGGTTTTCGACCTAAAACTCTTTTCAGTTCAGTTTAGCTTGCCTTATTTTCAAACTGCTTAAATTCTATTTTAGGCACGTTTATTAAGTTTTCGGCTAAAATGAGCTGTTGAAAAGCATTGATAATTTTCAAACATCAATTGTAACGCATATAAGAAAAAATTTCTCAAAACCTATTTTTTTGCAATGACGTGGTCAACACTTCTCAGTCTGTTTTTACCGTAGCTACTTGTGAAATTCGAAGTCCCGTTCACCACCTCAGCTATGTTTACACGGCACAGAACATGCGCGTCGACTGGGACAAAAGAGACGTGATCAACTCGAAACCGGAAAAACGTGAAAAGAGCTTCGGGTTTCGGGTTTTTTTGTAAGGCGGGTTTTCGATTTTCGGGTACCCGAACCCAAACATCTCTAGTGACAAGAACCTACCACGAAGTAGGACACACTCTAAGTCTGATTCACACTCACGCTAGGATTGACCGCGACCAGTTTGTCTGAATTAACTTCCCTCCTTCTTGCCTCGAAAGCAAACGCTGTAGACACCAATTTGACAAGCACAAGTTTACAACTTTAAACTACGATATTCCTTACGATTACGGAAGTGCAATGCACTATAGCCCAGGTACGTTTTTAGGTTGCTTTAAGTCGTTGTGTCACGAGTCGACCCTGCTACATTTTGACCCAAAACAGCTTTTTTGTGATCGCATTGCTGGCTTGCCTATAACCGCACCTTCTGCCCCTCCCCCTCTTGGTGTAAGAAGATGCTTCGACCACAGCCTAAGGCCAGGCTTTTATTAAAGCCTAAGCTTCTATTTAAGCCTCAATCGGGTCAAGGTTAAAGATCAACCACCCCTTTAGGCTTAAATTGAAGCTTACGCTTAGTTTTCCTGGGGTGAACACCCTTGCTTTTGAGTCAGACTACATATTGCAAGCAGGCTTAAATTGTAACTACACTACTACGCATAATGATACGGCCGCCCCTTTTTTAGCCAAAACGTCATGTATACAACTTGTGGCAACCTATGAGGTAACGCATTTTATAATAGAGCACATTTTCAAAAATGGACCAAAATTACCGACGCGTAATGACACGGCCACTCGGTGAGTAAACCTGTTTTCTGTTGTTTGGCACAGTTTCAAGACATTTTAGAGTTCCTAAACGATTTACAGATTACATTTTGATCTAAAAAATGGTTTGGTAACAAAAGTCTTCTGTTAGGCTTGCACAAAACATGTTTCGAAAATTTTGAATTAATATGTTGAATTTTTTTGTTTTTTAAGGTTGAAATCAGGTTTTGAAAAAACGCTAAAAATGATGAAAAACAATGGTTGCTTGTGTAAAAAGCCAAAAAAGCTGTGTTCGTGTCGAAAAATGTCTAAAACGTATTTGATGGTGCGTTTCTACCAAAATGACTTCTCATCGGGAGGTACGACCGCCGGACACTTCCGCGCCGGCCATTTCAGCTCGCTCATTTTGCCGCTGGTGCTTCTCCTACCTAGATTCTATAGGCGACAGCAGACCTTATGTTCTCCGCAATCTCTTATCAGGTAAAACATAGCTGCAGTAAAACTGACTGGGTTTTACAAAGTGCCGGTCTGAATCATGAATTCTTGTTGTCAACGTAACTGCTTACGATTTTACGCAAATCGGCGCACCATCAGTATGGTCTCGATGTAAATTGTCCGTTGATCCTGAATTTGGATATTTTTCAGCGTTTGTGATTCTGAAAACACAACGAACGTTTCCGAGGACAACCGCTTAAACGTTCAGTGCACGATGGAACGTTAACAGACAGCTCGGCCTTTCCACTTGTCTGGTTTACGGGTTCGAGACGTAAAAGTGCTCGCAAATTCTTCATTTTGCATGGAAACCTAGACATTTTGGTATCACTAAATATATACCGTTCTCCTGATTCCGCAAAACCCAGTTTTTGATATAATTGACTCAATGGTGGAAAGTTATAACCGAGAAAAACTCAGTCTGAGCTGAAACACTTTGTATAATGAGCACGTTTTCTTTCAAGGTAAAAATGCCAAATTTAGAAGGTTTTTCAAAGTAAATTTGTTTTGTTTGATACGTTTATTTGACAAGTCAAAACTTCTGCACGAAGACGACATTAGGAGCAGCAAACATTTTTTCAAACATCCAAGCTTGACACATTTTTGCTACAGATAGCGTCCAGAAGTTTAGAGCGATGGCGACAAGACAAAACGCACTCACGATTCCAAGAGTGATCCTGGCCAGGTTCACTACAAAAATACAATTTCACACTAAAACATAGAAATTTCTTACCATATTCATCCAGATTCTTCTCATCTTTAACTTCAGCGATGTTTGAGTATTTGATAAGAGCGAGAGGGAAGAACTGCATGATGATGGCGAAGAGAAGAACCAAAGCGGCCAGGGCAATCATGATGTACTAGGAACAATGTGTAAAATTTGAAAAATTTGAGTCAAGCTACCTCATAGAGGATAATAGGCCATAGAAGCTTAGGATTCCTAGATTTGGTAGCATGGATGGTCGCTCCTCCAACCAGAAGAGTCACAGAATTCCAGATAAATGAGACCAAAACAGGCGCTTTTCCCACTTTGCCCAAATCTTGCATGATACCAAGAATTCCTCCAACCACTAACAGCACCGCGAAGATGAGCGTTCCAGTCTAAAAATCAATAACCCAAATTGCTTAATTTAAGATCTCAGACTAACCTTAACATGGACAAGTCCACACAAGCACCTATCAGATTCAGGCATCTGAGGAGCCATCAGAAGAATAAAATCACTAGTTTAGCGTCGTAAACCTATGAAAATAACGTTTTGAAACGCTTTCTCTTATTTTCAAGGTCACCTTCGCTAAGCAAGCGGCGTAGGCGACGCTCGCGGTTTAGACAAAAAGGCGGCATTTAAGGTTGGGGGAGAGATAAACCGGTTTAGGGAGCGCGAGATGCAATTAGAAAATGAAAATTATGCTAGGCGTCACTGGACCATGTCAGGTTCAAAACGCTTTTTGTGCTCTACGCAAAACGGTCTGACAAAACGCTCTATGTGGCATTGCGTGGCTCTATTTGTATCCGCCGAAATCTGCAGAACCGAAACTGGCGCAATGTTGACTGTAGCCTTCGTGTTCAAAACCGCATTTTGCATGCTTCTAAATTGTACTTTATGCAAACAACCTATTTTCACTCTTACCCATTTAAGATCATGTAGAGCACAGGCGCCACACAAGTGTAGTTAACCATATTTAAGAAATCAGCGCCCTGAATAAAAATCTGGACTACCGTTGCACTTCCATCTTGACCTTCAACTAGCAAAATAGCTTTAAAGCCCATATGGGCTAAGAAGTCTCCCAGAAATCTGATAATAGCTTGCAAAAGAAACCAACCGACAAAAAGATTGTTTTCATCGTAAAGTGAGGGAGTCATTTATGAGTCAACTCAGAAGAAGTGAATTTGTTGAAGACAATGAAGCTGGTATTTTTACAATTTACTTCTGGACCTTTACTATGGATTCTGAAATCCTCTTGCTAATCATGGCGTTTCGGATAACAATTTTGCTGTTTGCTTGATTGTTTTTTTAAAGAATCCGTTTGCTTTTTAAATACCGTTTCCCACTCAAACCGTTTACGTTTACTGTGTTGACACTCACATTCGTGCCAGTTACAATAATCCTACTGCGGATGGCACACCGAATGATCAATTCTACGCGGGAGTGACGTAAACTGTTTTCCAGCTCATCCTAAAGATACAGGGTGACACAAAAAAATACCCCTGTGGAACCAGACAAGAGGGATGTGTCTGGCTGAGGAGGGAGCTGTCTGGGAAGGATCATTTTGAAGCGCGGGGCCGTGGGACCGGTCGGTGAAAAATTCACGAGGGAACACGAACGAGGGGTCAAATCATGGTAAAGAATCAAGGTAAACGTTCGTTCCATCTTAAATGAATATATTCTACTGTGCAGGCCTAAAAGAAGTTCTTTAAGCCGACTTGACTGCAGAAGCAGACGTGGCGCGAGAGACTTGAACCATCCACACTTGACAGTTGGTCACAATCCGCAAGCTCCAGAATTCCAGAACAAAGACAACAACAAGCATCACGCTTATACTAATGGTAGCACATCTCATGGTGCTCACATGGGCATTTCCATCAAAGCCAGCCATGTCTCCAATCTTAGCAGCGGTGTCTGGAAAGCAAGTGGCAATCAAAAAGACAAAAATGAAGAAGCAAGTGAAGGCGATTGTAACGTACTAAAAATGTCAAAATTTAATACTAAGCATAACTTTTCACTTACATGACAGATGATCATAGGCCATAAAAATCTAGGGTCCCTTGTGTCAATAGCATAGATAGCTGTTGAGCCAGCAGCCCAAGTAAAGACGTTCCAGATAAAAGACAGGATGACTTCCGAAAAGGTCTGTTTTCTGAAGCATTGCAAGAGGCCACAAAGTCCTCCAATTACAAATAAGATGCCAAGGATTAGCGTGGCAGTCTGAAATACGCTTAAAATGGAGTTTTTGAAGCCGTAGCTCACCTTAACGTGAAACAGGTCAAAGAAACAGCGTTCAGGAGTAAAAGCAATCATTTGTCAAGTTTGAATCTAAAAATAGAATGAAAATAAAGTCTGGAATGAAACATTTGGAAGAGACAGCTGGAAAGAGGCATCGCAAACGTGCTGCCGTTCTCTTAAACAATAAATCTTTCAGAAAAAATCGGCGCCGCGAACAGCGAAGGCAACAACGGAAAGCACCTAAAAACGCTTTTGAGAAGGGCACATTCGGGTTTCAGTTAGTAACGCTTTTAGCAGTTCGTTTTTCTGCTTTGAACAAAACAAACCAAAAAGCCCATCAAAAACACAGTGACGGTATATAAACATGTGAACAGAAGTTTTAAGGTGTTTATTTGGCGCAGTCGGTTAGAGCGCAAACTGCAATTTTTAACCTCACGTGTTCGGTACTCAACCGAAATCGTTATTTACGGTTTTTGTATATTGTCGGTTATAAAGCGTTTTAGAACTTTTTAAAACTTGCTTTTACCTTTAGAACCAAATATTTGAGACTCATTCGGGACTATTTGAGACTGAGAAAAATAGCAAAATATTGCACTTTTATTTACCAAAAAGCATTAATTTGAATAAACTTGATGATTCACGTACAATAAATACGCCATTAAGGCGTTAAAATACGTTAAAAACGTTATTCAAGTAGAAGTAACAATAGGAGCAGCCGTAACTTCAGACACATTGATCATCCACGCCTGACACTTATGAACAATACCCAAGGTCCAAAAAGCCACAGCGATAGTGAGACAAAAAGCAGGCACATAGTGCTGGTCGCACATCTCACGGTGTTAACTACGATTCGTCCCTTGAGTTTTCACACCTTTTTCAACAGAACTAACCATTAGCGGACCCATCAAAGCCGGCCATGCGTCTAGTTTTCTCCGCACCACTTGGGAAGCACGTAGCAATAAGGAGAACGACAATGAAGACGATCGTGGCATACTAAAAATGACACTTTTTAACATGAAATCAGATGTTGAAGCCTACAAGGCAATAGATCATAGGCCAAAGAAGGTTTGGGTTCCTTTTGTCTATAGCATAGATAACCGTGGATCCAGCGACAAGGGTGAAGACGTTCCAGATAAACTACATGGTGACGCCAAAGCAGGTTGGCTTTCTGAAGCATTGCAGGAGGCCGCAGACACCACCGATCACAAATAAGATGCCTAGGATTAGCGTGGCTGTCTTAAATACTTTTACAAACCAAATATTTTTAGCCTGAAATCTACCTTAACATGAAGCAACTCAAAAAAGCAACCTTCTCGAGTCATTTTTCTTTGACGCAGAAACAGAATGAAACAGATTTCGGAACGAAGAATAAAAAAGAGACAGATGGAAAGCGGAAGCGCGGCAATTGTTAAACGCGAATGTGCGTCCGTTCTCTTTAGCCTTCAATTTGAAAAAAACAGTCGGCGGTGTGTCAGCGCCGCGACTACATAAACTACATTTTTTCGCTTATACATTGCTTCATTGCGCATATATTTTCGCTTATGGAGATTAACGTTATTTAGTGAATCTTTCAAACCGTTTTCATAGGAAGCTGTACGTTTGTGGTCAGTTTTTTTTTCCTAAAGCGCACTGTCGTGAGTCAAACGTGGATCATACGCGGGTCATTGTGGTGGGTTTTCAAAGCGATTGCCACTGAATGAATTCGATCACCTTCAAACATCAGAAACTTTATCTTAACGCTCTTAGCTTTTTAGGAAGTAACTCTTTACGTGACCGCCGCGACATGTAGTTGCGTGGAGAATGTAGGACGAGCATTTTAGGCTGCCAGGTTGAGATGCACTTAGGCTTCGGTTGAGGACTCTCTAATAAGGTTTTCGCGGCGAAGCCGCCTGGCAGTTGGGATAGTAGGCTTGGGCTGGCCTCCTGGAGTATCTTAGGCTTCAGAGGAGTGTCTTGAACATTTTGGTTTTTTTGGAAGCGCTGAAGGAGCAACAGCAAGCATCACCGACTTTGCAGTTAGACTTCGCACTGCTGACGTAAATATCAACAAATCATCTGCAAATGTCCACCCGGCAAATTGGCCTCAAATGTTCCAGATTCAGAGGAGTGAAATAAGTCATAACACGAATTTGCGAGTTTCATAAAAGTGTTTGCAGCAAAATTAAAAAAAATTTTGAATTTTAATGGTCAAGTTTAATTTTATGAGACGTTTGCAAATCGTGTTAAGGCACAATTTACTTCTTTTAACGTAGCGATTAAGATGAACCATATAACGTTCAGTAGAACTCAAGAACTGAAATTCAATTTTGTCCATATCTGCGGGGGGCCGAAAACAACAGCTGCGTGCTAGGCTTTTATGAATACTACCGATTCAGTCAGTTAAACAGTAAAACGTTTCTGTTCAGAAGATACAATTTTAAAGGGCTACAAAAGTCTCTTATCTCTAAGAATTTTCATTTTCTTCATCTCTCTGGACATAGACCCCTTCAGGTTCTGCAAACATGTCTTCCTTCATCCAGGTCTGACAGTTCTTGACGACTGTCAAGGTCCAATAGTTGAAAGCGATGCTGACAGCGAAAAATGCGGCGATTACGAAGAGAGCGATCCTGATAGACGAGTCTAAAAACATTCCTTGAAAAAACCAAAATCTTTGTTAAAAAACGCTTTCCATCTTGGTCATCACCGGAGCTTTTAAGTTTGTTCACGAAGCTCTGGGCGCTTTTCGGGAGGAAAATCGCCAAAAGGAAGCAGATGACAATACCGATAGCGGAGGAAGCGATCATGGCGTACTGAAAAGGCTCAAATAACCCCACATGCTTAGAAAAAGTGTAATCTTACATGATAAAAAATATTAGGCCACAACATTTTCGGATTCTTCTCCTTGAGAGCCTTAAGAGACGTGACGCCAGCGATCAGCACAAAAATGTGCCAGGCAAAGGTTGTGATTTTAACAGGCACTGTCGACTGTCCAATTTTTCCTACATCTACGATTAGACCACAAACCCCGCCGATTGTGAAAAGGACGGCAATAATGTATGTGCCAGTCTAAATGACCAAAATTAGGTTTTGAATAAGTTTAGCTAAAGCTTACCTTTACGTGGACAGACCCACATAAGCAGTGTTCCGGAGATGGCATCTTGATAGTAAAGAAAACTGAAAAAAGCGCAAATGAGAAACGGCCAAAACTCGTTGGAATTTCGATCGCCGCGATTGCGTCCGCGTGACACTTCAAGGTCACTTTTTTTTCCTAGCGCTGACGACCGAGCGCCTACCTTTATAACCCACACGAAAAACAAGGAATTGATATAGTGAACCGGTTTAACAAAGTGATATAAGGAATTGATTGATTAAATTAATGAATTAAGCGCAGTTGAGTCAGAAACGCTGTACAAACCGTTCAACAAACTGACAAAACAAATCTGAATTTGGAGCACATGAGTCAGAGGTGCTCTACATCTAAGATCAAAATGTATCAGGTTTTGTTATCATTGTTCGGTGCAGTGACTGCTGCTTCTCAGTGTCGACTTTACGGGATCAATCCAGCTTAAAGCATTAATTTTCACAGCTTTGCACGATTTTATTTTGAGTATTTTTCAAAACTTTTCACCGTTTTTTATTCAACAGATTTGACTTATGAACCCAACAAGCTTCAGTTTTCAGTATTGTCATCTTTGTTGACGTAGATAACATCAGGAACAGTCATAATTTCTCCCATCATCCAGATTTGACAGTTCTTGACAGTCTTTAGGATCCAACAGTTGATGAAAATGCAGAGGAAAACGACCGCTGAAGCCAACATCAAAAGCATTCTCACCCCGGCTACTGAAATTTTCATGTTAGGCACCTGAAACTGAAAATAAGCCTTACGGTCCTCATTTCTTTCCGTAATATTGTTAACAACATGAGGAAAGATAATCAAAAAGAAAAGGACGACAGCGGCCAAACCGGAGAAGACGATCATGGCGTACTAAAAAAGGTAAAGAATGCCTAAAAATTCTATCTTACGTTAAACCAGATATTCGGGTTCAGAAGCTTGGAATTCTTATGTTTGAAAGCAAAGATAGACGTGATGCCAGCGACAAAAGCGAACATGTTCCAGAAGAAAGACATGACTACTCCTACACCTAGGCCAGAAGCCATTCTTCCTAGATCTGATATCAATCCACAAGTACCACCGATAATGAACAATACAGCAATGATGATGGTTCCAGTCTGAAAAGTGCATTTAAGCGTTTTTAGAAATGAGTATTGCTTACTTTAACATGCAGAGCTCCACAAAGACAGCGTTGGTCTGCGCTGGCCATCACTGAACAGCTATAGCACAATTGAAGTCAAAAGTGAATCTGCGCAAGTCATTTGAAATTAATAAAAAACGTCAAACTGGTTTTGGTCTTCGAGCCAACACTCTGTTTGAAGCGCGAATTCAACCTGAAGAGGAGAAAATGTTAAAAAAACGCCAATTCAGTCTAAAAGTGGAACGCGTTTATCTTACATCAATTTTGCTTAAATTGAACAAGCCAAGCGAAAATGATCGCGACGCCATAAAACGAAAAATTTCAAACCGATTAAGGTCAGTAAAGGAACACAGTATACAAACTGGAACTTACAAAGCGGAAGTTTAGTCTGAATAGAGTGCACACGGTGTGTCAAGCGTGTTTGCTGCTCGTTTTCGCTATGGGACCCATGCGCCAATGTCGTCGAAACGGCGACGTGATCTACAAATGACGTGCAGAACACGGCCCAGTAGCCTTCATAAGCCGTTATTTTTGTTGCAGAAGCTCCACGAAGTTTTGAATGCCAGAATCCAAGCCAAATGTTGAGATTTTCGTCCGATACGGCCGAATCTCGGACGTTCGGAGTGTCACCCGACATGACCACCTTGTTTTTGAAATTCCTAGATTAGGACAACATAAACTCGTCTGATTTTGGTGTTATTTGAAGCGCGATGAGTAGATCTACAAAGTTGACGGAGGAATTTCTGTTTAATTCTGTTTTGTTTGAGAAATCCGCGTTTGCATCCAAAAACCATCAATTTTGGATACCGACTAGCGAACTTCAAATCGGAACTCCTCGGTGGGGTCTGCACCAATCGTGCTCATTTTTGGATACGTTGTGCAGAATGAACATCAACAACTTTTTGATTGAGGAATTTGCGATATTTTCATTTTTCGCCGAGATACCGCTTCAAATAAAAAAAAACAAGGCCAAAAAACGTCATTTCCACGGATTGCCAGGTTTGTGGTATCAATCGGCATCAAATGACGCAATCCGTTCGAATTTTTACGATCGGTGCACTCCTGGCCGAGAAAACAACCAAAATATGGCTGACCGAACGTGCGAAATGATACTTTTTTGAGACGATTTGTTTGCGGCTGACACACCGTGTGCAATCGTGTGTATCATTCATAACACTCGTTTTTAGCACCGTTTTTTACGCATCAAAAAGTTTTAATGCTTTTTTTACTTCGCTTTGTTCAAGAAACTTCGGAACATGACTCTCGGCCAACTTTCCCAAATGTCCTCATTTTGGAAAACTGCAAGCGCGAAAGAGAAGCTGAAAGATAAGATCAGTGTGACGTTTCACTATGCTCCTGGCTGTGACCAATTCGACTTTGTAATTTCTTGCTACACAGGAGGAGATTCACTTACAAAAGAAATCTCAGAGGTCTGGGAAACGTGCCAAATTGACCTAATTTCTATTGTTCAAATGGCAGATGAGAATTGCTTTAAACAATTTCTTAAATCCCGTCCACCGTTTCGTGAAGATCGTTTTGAGCTGTTAAAAGATAAGATGCAGGAGTCGACCTATCCCCTTACTGTGCAGTTTCAATTTACAACAGACAGAAAGAACACGCAAGAAGTTTATGGAGGCGCTGAATTGCATTTAACGCCTCGCAGTTGTCAGTTTTCAGATCAGCTGTTCCAAAAACGAAAAAATGGTTTTGAACTCTTATTAATTAAATTATTTGCTCTTTAATTGGTTGAAACATAAGTCAACCGCAGCTCGCGAACCTTTCTTGGTTTGCGTTTTTTGGCTATATTCCCGTTTGGTGGACGCGATGACTTTAGTGTGGACGCAATGAATGAAGTTTGGACGCGATTAGCAGAATGAAAATTAGTGTGGACGCAAAATTTAGAAGTTTTTCGTTTTGCAATGTGTGTCCAAATTTAGCCTCAATTATCCATTCTAACGTTCCTGTTTGTGGTCATTGGCCCTAATCGGCCTTCCAAATTCCCAAACTCTCATTTTTCAAGCTTTAAAACTCTTCACTGCTTTCCTACTGCCACTCACATGACGCGTCCGAGTCAGGAATGTTTACTCAGCGCTTCCACAACGGAGTTCGGAGCGATTGTTTGATTTGGCACTCGACGTAGCGCAACCTTCTCGCGTCGTAGCTCAATTTTTCTTTCTTTATTCGCACGCAGTTCTCAAAGAATTCGCTGTCAGGATGGTATGCTGCCGTGAGGACCACTGTTGCTGTGGATGCATGCATGTAAAGGTGAGTTAAAATGTGTGAAAACTAAATTTTACATTTTTTAAATGATTTTATAGACGGGAACAGTCACTATTGGACTGCTTATGATAGCTGGGACAGCCTTGGGAACAGTTCTCCTCTTTGGCGTTCACTATCTGACCTCTGAAGCAAACCTTCAAATTCCAGTTTACGCTTATTACATCATCGTTCCAACGTACCTTGTCAGCACTCTCGTTGGGTCGCTTTTGATTATTGGAGCCCTTAATGAAAAGCCTCTTATGTTGGTGCCTTTTATCGTTCTTAAGGTAACCTCAACAAAAAACCACAATTTATTCAGCGATATTTAATTTTAGGCTGCTGAGATAATTCAAGCTATTGTAATTCTTGGTGGACTCATCTATTTCTGTGTTAACCCTGGAGAATACGAACAACAATATTATGACTTAATCTTGAGTCAAATGGAGCAGCGCATGATGGACAGATTGTCAGGTGAGACGGGTAAAATTGGCAAAAGCTGGTAAAATTTGTGTTTTTAGAACCGGAAATTGAAGAGATGGCAGTCATCGCTGCTAAGGTTGGCTTAATCTCTCTTGGAATTGTTGTTATGTTGTCAATCGCCATTGGATGCTGGTTGCTGAACGTTGTTGTCAAGTGTTACAAGTGTCTGAAAAACGTGGATCGAGGAGATGAAGCCGAATCTGTGCAGATGTTGCATAAGGCTTAACCCTAGTTCAAAGACAACATGTACAACACGATAGATTAAAGCTTCAAATTCAACAAATATTAAAAATGCATTTTGAAATCAATTTTCGAAGGTGCTGTTGACTTTTCCACTCGTTGTTCAGCTAATTGTTCCTGACTTTCAAACGTTTAGTGCTGTCAGCAACAGTGACGTCATGCGTTTGTGGATGCGACCGCAATGTTTACACTTGGTGAATGCCTCTGTTTGTTAACTTCTTAATGAAAGGTGGCCTTAAATTTCCGTTTTTCAAAAGCAAACATCTCTATTTTTTGCAATTTAGCAAGACTTATCTGAATACACTTGACGTCTTCTCTCTAAAAACCTATTTTAAAGCTTTTACAAGTCAAAACAGCCGATTTGTTCAATCAGTACATGTATCATTCACTTAAAGTTACACCAGTCTTCAAATTAAATCTGTTTCGGAAAGTAGACTTATTGGGTGAGCCGCTTCTTTAGGTAATCCATGTTGGCCACGACTTCTAGGATCTCAATCATGCCCTAAAAAGCCAATTGAAGCTTTAATCAATATGATATCCATTTACTTTTTTAGCATTAACTTGAAGATCCTTGACCTTCCTATACTTTATATCAAGCTCCTTCTCAGTCGCAGGGACACCATTGACGTTAATGGAGTTGCGGACCTCATCTGCCTTCTTGAAGTTGGCGAGCACAGCCTGAAATTCAAAAATGAGCCATGTTCTCTCAGAGAGCGTTTTGACCTGCAAGCAAGTTTGTCCGTCTTTCAACATCCGCTCAAAAGCCTCCTTGACCTCTTTTTCAACGTCGTCAGATGGGTCGACTTCTAAGCGTTCCACAAGCTGGACACGATGCTCACGGGTCGCATAGGAGAACTTGTGCACGCTGTGCCATTTGTGCTCAGTTTCGATGCATTTGGAGCAGAGGATCTGAAACAACAAGCTTAGAGACATTCCTTGGAGATGCGTAGCGCCGACAGAACTAACTTTGAAGCTTTAACCTCGCGCAATAGCGCGCGCATCCCGTTGATTTATTAAGAAAACTAAATTCAGCTGTTTTCTGCTAAAATAACAGTTGAAAGAACTTAGCTTACTCCATTCTCCTTACAAGCCACATGATCACACTCGTAGGTCTCCTCGATCGGAATCTCCTTTTTGCAATAGAAGCAAACAAGCGCGTCCTTCATCTTCCTATCTGAGATCAAAACAATTCTAATTATCTCGAAACATAAATTCGACACGTTTTGACACTAGTGCTTTCGCACCCATAGATTTGCACTAAGCTCTCACACGATTTTATTCCCAAGTGGATGTTTCTTTGATGATCACATGGCTCATTCTTCGTTTAAACCCTCGTCGTGTTGTAAAGTGTGAAGAGCCGCCTCGGAAGCATCGACACGCAATGAGGTCAGCAGGCATAGGCTGATCGGTGATGAATAGGGCGCCTGCATCGGATGATCGGCTTTTTGATCGCTTAGCAGAGAACGGGAAAAAATTAAAGCCGGTAAAACAAATCATTACTGCGTTTACATGTAACACCTTACACCCGTTTAAGAAATGGGGTTTTTAATGTGACTTTCCGACTGAATTAAGGTTTTTCTGTTTCTTCGGTTGCGGAACTGCACCTCAAATTTTATAGCTGGCCACTCTAAGATAAAATTTGTGTTAAGGATCGAAGAAGCCCTTGCTAGAAAGTGTCAGTCATTCATGTGAGTTATAGCGATTGCTTCCAGATAAGGTGTAAACCGCTGCCGATCGATCAGCAACAGAAACTTATGGCACTGCTCGTATTCGAAAAATTGGAGTTTGCGGTTTTTGCGAGTTTCAGGATTTGTGGGTTTTTCAAGTTGTTGCTACTTGAACATTTTCGCGTGTATTTTAAGGTCTTTAACAAGCTTTTTTGTAAAACGTGTACGTATACCAAGCATATGTTCGCCTGGCTCGTTTTTTTGACTTTTTTTCTGAAACGAACTTTGAAAAATGGTCTTACTGAAAGATCTGAAAGCTGCTGTTGAGTCTGGATCACCGAACCAAATCGGTGTGGCTTCTTTCCCCTTTCTGTTAAACTAACTATAACTCTGCTTTAACTTGCGGTCAACCATATTCAAACCCTTTTTTTCATTTCCACAACACAATTTTCAAGCTAAAACTTATCAAGAAATCGGCGCAAATTTGCTAACCCGTAAGATCACTTGTTAAACCTTAAAATTGAGTTACAAATTAATAGTTAACCTTTAGAAATGCTTCAGTTATCAAATTCAATATGTGGCAATGTCAATATGAGCAACCGTTTATGCTTTTCAAACGTTCAAACGTCATTTGTGATAAACGAAAGTGATAAATGCCTATCGTAAATTAACGATCAAAACGGCACTTAAAACGCAACGTATTGTCATTTTAAAACACTTAACTGAAACGCAAGACTTCGTGAACTGCTTCAAAAATCTGCCTTGAGTGCAAAAAAATAAAGACGCAAATTAGTTCAAAAGCATCTGGGAGCAGGCTTCAAATTATGCTTAGAATTGAAAATATCAAATTGACGAGACGCGACAAAAAATGCAAATAGTGAAGAAATTGAGAAAATGAGCGTCCAAGCAACAGTTATTACACTGAGGATGAGCATTCAATATTCACTAAGGAACCTTTCGCTGTCGGTGAACAAGTGAAGCACCTAACAGCCATTGTTTAAAACTTGAAATTACGGCAAACACCTGATTAACGGGTTTGCACTAGGACATAAAATCACTAAATTTCTTGTGCTTAAGACCACTCCTTAACTAGAGTTAGAAATACCGAGAACAATTTTTTTCGCGTTAGCGCTTTATAACAGCCAAATTCTTATTTCTGTTTATTCAGATATGCACTTCTTCAGCACAATTCTAGTTTGCCTATGGCTCCTCTGTGTTTCACCCATCTCTGCCCAGTTCTGTCGCAATCCCTTGCCTAACCAAACAATCAATCACACCGTCCCATATAAGTTTTCTGGCAGTAACAACGTCTCGGAAGTCATTTTATCAGAACCCATATGCATGTAATTGAAGCCGGAGGCCTGGACGTCATCTCCAACATCACTTTCATGGTTCGCTTCAAAAGTGGTGTGTGTATTGACTTCGAAGCGCCCGATTTTGACACAAGTGAAGGATCTGGAGCTACTTTCCTGCCAAATTATGGTCTTTTGATGATGCGGAACAGATTAATATTTACGTTGAGTACACATCTAATGGCTACATGACACCAACGCACTCCTGGTTGACAGTACTGTTTTCTTATTTGTACCAAAACGTCAAACTGAAGGCGAATCAAAACAATTCCTGAACAATTTGAAAATGGTTGTGTTTTAGGAGAATGCACTGTCCTGGGAGCTCCTAATGCCGTAGGTGGGAACGTCTATAGCGTCCTAGTCGACATTGCCGCCGTAATTTCTGTCTTTTAATTGCGTTTTTAGGTTTATTTGAAAGCGGTACGAGTAAGTTCGGTTTGGGACGAGTAGGTTAGAAGGTCTTGTAAAAAAAGCTGTAGAACGAGGAACCCTAGAGATTCTTACTATGGACCATATCGACCTTGGAGGAGTTTTATCAGCTCGTGGTTAGCTGGACCCGATTTTGTTTTTTATATTTGGCAATGCTAAAAACCAGTTTGATGAAGCCAGGCGGTATCGACACACGAAAATCCTAAGAACGGTTCGCTAAAATAAAAACGGTTCAACATAAAATTCGAGAATTTGACCTTTTATAGCGACTTCTCAATATGATTAACGGCGATCTGCGCTACCACCAGCTCATTACCATTTTCCGTTAGGACTCCGTTTGGCGCTTTTTAAAAAACTTGCCGCGCTTTGCGTGCATCTGACCTTGCGGCAAAATGTCAATAACCCAACAGGACCCAGCAGGACGCTCGTTTTCTTGTTCTTCTTCTTGCGCTTGACCTCCAAACGCGTTCGTTCCAACTCATTTTCAGCACGAGCGCCGCCGCCGACTGATCGGCTTTCAGTCGGCGTTTCAGTTTCGCTCCAAGTCTGGTTTTGCCGAGGTTGACGGCAGGCGATAGATATGTCTGGGAGTTTGCAGTTTTGCTGTTTTGGGACTGTGGAGGTTAAGGTAAGAATTCTGAAGCTTTGTTTGATATTTATAGATTCGACGACTAGACAAAACTTCAATTTACATTTTAACAAAATTTATCAAGTTGTTAAAGAAATCGTGTCTCGACACTGACATGCCCATTTTTGCAGTTCTTAGATGCAATCAAAAGAGAAAAACAAAGACAATTTTTTACGATTAAGTCAGGAAAAACAAAAATTGTCAAAAAATCACAAAACTTTGCTTTGATCCCCGTTAGAGTTGGATTGATCGGCTAGGTTCCGGAGTAGACATGTCTGTCCGACCCATTGCGCTTTTGTGCTTTTGGTGTCGGTGTGCTCTTAAACCGTGGTTTTTTTGCACCAGGAAGTTTTTGTTTTTCCGGACTTTTTTGCGAAAAATTGTCTTCGTTTTCCTCTTTCGATTGCACACAACAACTGCAAAAATAGACATGTCAGTGTCGAGATGCCAGCCTCCGAAAATTAACGCAATTTCCTTAACAAATTAAAAATTCAGCGTTAAAAAAAAAAATTTTTTAACGTGAAAGTTTTTGAGTTTGCTGACAAAAATGAGTGAATTTTTAAAGGTGTATCCTATGAAAAAAGGTAATTAAATACAGTTTTTAAAATTTAGTTTTTAGCAGTTTTGTTTTGATGAATTGATTTTGATCGAAAATACGCAAAAAATTCAAAATTTGTAGGCTTTCAATTCTTCAATATATCAACGGGGCCGCACGCGCTAGGCTTCGCACCGATTTCGCAGTTTCATAAATTTTTTTGAAATACTGCAAATATTATATTATTCGGTTCCAAATTTTGCGCATATTCCATTGAGTCGAAAAACACCCGCAACTGTGGCCAATTTGGTGTTTGCGGCACCAATTTAGACGCCGACGCGGCTGCGAACCCGACCGGTTCGCGTCGACGGCGAAACGCATGTAAACGCGAATTGCACCGCTATTGTAACCCGCATTCGCTCAATCAGGCAAGTCGCGTCTGAATCGTTCTCGTTTATTTAATAAAGGATCTGAAAACGTATTTTCTTTAAAAAACTAATGTTCTATTAATCGAAAAATCTCACAGACCGCCACAATCGTGATCGGCAGCCTATACATGCTCACGGGCTTCCTCGGCATCTATAACAACTTTGTCCCTCTTGCGATAGGAGAGCCAACTCCTAAGTCCTTCACCGTGGTGGGCCTAAGTATCGTATCTATCATGGTCGGTTTGCTGACCTTCCATTCTGCCAATAGCGAGAAGCCCAGGCGACTCATTCCCGTACTAGTCTTCATGGTAGGCTTTTATATTTTGCAAACTCACTTAAAACGATTGTTGATCCTATTAAAGACTATCCAAATCACCCTCCTTCTGTTCTTCATATTTGGTTTCATCATGTTTCAATTTATCCCTGATGTCGCTCTGGAGAAGCTTAAGGATCATTATCAGCAGGACAAGGAGCCTACTGGTATGGTAAAGCTTGAACACGTGGAGCTTAAAAAATGACGTTTTAGTGGGAGAGCTAAGAACGTCTCTGCTCCTCATGACTCTGCTCTTCGCCTGCCTAACAGCTTTGTCCCTCTGGTTTTTGAAAACCATCTACACGTGTTTCAGATTCCTGAAGCTGCTTAAGAAGCCTGAAGAGACAGAAATGAGCCATGTGGAGAGGATGGGGGAAATGAGATATTAGAAAAAACGTGTTTCCGATAAAATGGTTTTCAGCCTCCGTAACGCACTCTTCTTCATATGATGGAGTCAACAAAAAACAAAAAAAATGGAAATTTGGATTCCGCACCGTTTGAATTGGCCAACGCTGTCTATGAGCAGCTGATCGATACCGCAACCTTGATATACGAAGCCTGTTTCTAGCTTTCAATCTTCTCCAGCAATCAGTTTGGAATCTTATTGTGGCCAAAAACCGAGGCGAACGCAGGGAACCAGCTACCATTTGCTTCAACTCAGGGTCAGACAGCGATGAACTGGCCTTCCGTGTTCGTGACTACAACGATGACTATATCAGCCGAGCTATTGATGCGTAATATTGGAAAAACTGAGAAAATTGCTACATAGATTACAAACTATTGGAGGGGATGTCAGATGACGACTTTGCTGATGTGGCTTCATTTAGTGGAACAAATGCCGTTGTTCTACACAAGGTTTTAAAAAACCCTTTTCCAGTCACGACTGACTGTAATTATGTAATTGTAATTAATGTAATTAATCTAATGTAATTAATCCGATAAATATTTATTTTTTATGTATTCTAGTGCTGATTCTAAGGCTTAAAAAGGCAAAACATTTTGTATGTAATGAGATTTCAAGAGTTCAAGGGGTAGATGTAAACAGTGGCATTGAATTGGTAGCAGTGGCAGTAGATTTTGAGCCGAAGGCAAGAAATTTCAGGCCGTTCAAAAAATTTAGAACAAAGATTTCACATTTCATTATACAACATTCAAACGCTGCTGGGAAAAGCCACTTTTTAATAACGTTAACAACAAAGAGTCATTTTAGATTAAAAAGAATATGCCAGAAGGGTCATACAATCAATCGACTGCCAGTGGCTCAAAACCTGTTGTGTCGCTGGCCTTAAATTTACTGCCTTTGGCTCAAAATCCACTTCCACTGCCACGAATCTATTGCCAGAGGCGGAAAATTCATTGCCACTGTTACTGCCATCAATTCACAGCTACTACATTGGCAGCGCTGCCACTGCCACTGTTCACACCTATCCGAATTAAGGAACATGATATTTTGATTGATAGAAAATCGTAGAAACCCATTTTTTAAATTGATTTTTTACTTGGAGCTTCAAATCGGAATTATCGGAATTTAAAAAATACTAAAAATAGGGTTTCTAAATATGCGATTAACAACAAAATAAACAGGGTGTCCTAGCTCAGACTTCAATTCAATTTAATTTATTATGCACAAAGCGATCAATAACATAGCATTAAAGGTATCACCTATGTAACAGTAATCGGGAAAGGTGCTTATTTCGCAATTTTCCCATTTCATCATAGACGTACGGGACAACAAAAACACAAAATTGCACTAAAATCTAGGTTTTTCGTAATCAGGAGAGCGGTACTGTTTTAGTGACATCAAAATGTCTGTGTTGTACAAAGTGTCTGTCTCAATCATAAATTCTTGGTTTTAACGTAATTGCTGACAATTTTTACGCAAAATGGCACACCAACAGAACGGTCTCGGTTCATTCTAAATTATGATAGTGTTAAGCGTTTGTGAGCTTGAAAACAGTACAAAGAGATTGCAGGCATAACGGGGTTTGCGTAAGCGTTCAATGCAAAAGGAAACATAACGGACAGTTCGGCCTTTTCCAGTGTCTGGTTTCTGCGTTTGAGACGTAAAAGTGCACGCAAACTCTTCATTTTGATCTCGAATAAGCCTTTTACCAGTTGATTGTTTGTAAAAGTGCATCGAAGCCCAGACATTTTGGTATCACTAAAATTATTCCGTTCTCCTGATTTCGAAAAACTTAAAAATTTAAAGCCGAAAAACGCAGTCTGAGTCGGATCATCCTGTACTATCTTTTATATTTTTTAAATTAAAAAAAATTAATCAAAATTTTTTATTCATATAAAACTGGCCGAAAAAAGCTGAAAAAATTTTGTCAATTAATTGAACGTGTGTAGTTTTATGTTTTATATCTTATATAGTTTGTTTTGTTCTTGTACTTTGGCTACAAACGCGAGAAAATTATGATCACATGAGATTGTGTTCGATTGCGTTCGCACAACACCGATTGAGTTCTCCCACCTGCGCATACATTTTCCTTATCCAATTTTTGCTAACCTCATTTTTTCTTTAATTCGATTAGCCGAAAGTTCGTTTTTGCAAGATCGTCTATGATTGTGGGACTCTTGGCATTTAGCATCTTTTTAAGACACGTGTATTCTTAGCCTTTGCAGCCGTCGCGTTTCTAAATACATGCTACACAGTAAAAATTACGCATGTTTTTGAGTGGGAATAGCTGCGGAATCAACGTAACAGGGTTCCCATTGTCTGATGCGTCTTTTAAGCCCTTTTTGGCGGGTTTGGCTTGGGCTGTGTGTGCAAAAAGTTTACGGAAAATTGTGGTCGCGGCCATGTTTTCGAGCAAGCTGACAAGAAAAGTGTTTTTGGCCCCCTGCTGATTAGGACGAGTCATAGCTCATTTGAAAGCTTTCGGCGCCCTGATTCTTTTTGCCAAGGCGTTTTTCTCTTAACGCACTTTAAGACGAGAAAATTGCATGTCTAGAGTGCACTTCAGACAGCTTTGTACAACCCACAGGGTGGTCCAAAAAAGGAGTTGGGCCAGACAGCTCCGGAGCGGAATCATTTCAAGCTCACTTGTCGCAAACAACCGATCGATTTCGATAAAAATAGCGCGAAATTGATGCACCATTCTAGACAAGGGAAGGAGAGAACAGATAGTCGGTCTCATTTGCGCTTGTTCGCGTTTCAAAGAGCGGTCATGCTTGCGCAAAACGTAAATAGCACGAATGTACTCACACGCACGCGTGCTGTTCAAAAATGACGTAAACAAAGGAAATCAAGGCTTGCTTGATAGTCAGCTTGCTTTAAAACATGGCCGCGACCACCATTTTTCAATAAAATTTTCGCACACGCAGCCGAATTTGGCAAACCAGAGCTCAAAAGACACATCAGACAATGGAAAACCCTGTTACGTTGATTTCGCAGCGATTCGCACTCAAAAACATTCCTAGAACACGCTATTTTCCATGCAACCCGAGCCAAATCGCATTTCCCCATACAAATTCTTCGAAACGCGCCGCCGCAGCTCGAAACTTTTAGTTTCGGGACCATCGCTAGATTCTCGAATTTGCTAAAGGTGACAGTTGAATTACATTTTTTTCGCGAAATAAGAAAACAGTTTAATTTTGAAACTTTAAAAAATGTTACTTTTTGGTTTTTCTCAGACCAATAAAAATAGTTTTTGTTATTTTAAACGCTTAGAACATTATATCCTTGTTTATTTTTGCCGTTATTGTATTTCTTGATACAAACATGGGAAAATTACGGCCATATGAGATTGCGTTTGCGAAACAACTCAATTCTCCCACCTGCGCATACATTTTCCTAATCCAATTTTCGCTAACCTCATTTTTTCTCGAATTCAATTAGCTGAAAGTCCGTTTTTGCAAGAACGTCTATGATTGTGCTCTTAATCCTACGGCTAATTGGACTCGTGGCATTTAGACCTTCTTAGCCTTTGCAGGCATCACACCTCTAATCATATCCTTCACCTTCCCTTTGAAATTGGTATTTATGTGTATAAATCCATCGGTAAACAACACCTCGTTTCAGAGTGGATTGCCTGTGCTGCTCTCACATCGCCCTCCCTAGCAACGAATGAGCGGCTGCGGGCGCCTTAAAACGGGAGGTAATGCTGGCGGTCGCCAGCGCCGTTTCCTTTCTGCTCTCGCTCCCCAATCTGACGCGCATCTTCGTCGAGTGGTGGTCGCCGACCGCTTTTTTGCGTCGATTGCTGTTGCCGATTAGCCGATGTGATTTTTCGTGTGAGTGCTCAAAAAGCAGAACGCGGAAGTCAGGAAAAGGTGGTTTGTTTAAGATGCTGTTTTTGCCAAACGCAACCTAAAAAATTTTTTTAACTAAAAATTGGAGCAGATATATGTGTGCCTTAGGGGCTTTTAGTGACAGTACCCCGTGGTGTCAATCCTTGAATACGTTTTCATTAATCGCTTGTTTTTTAGCCTTCTTTTGTTTGAAGCGTCATTTTTGACTATTCACAAGCGCTTTTCACCCAACATCTTGAAAAAAATTTTTTAACACGCTGTTTTTAAGCTTAAAAAATTTTGCACGCCCATTAAAAGTTGCATTTTTTGACAATGTCTACAGACTTTTTGTAGACAGTTGCTGCAATATAGGCAGTTTTCTGTTTGTAGCCATTAAACCATTTTGTCCAAGTTCGTAAATTTTAAATTCTAAAAAATTTATTAAAAAAAATTGTTTTGTCAATAAATCTTTAATTAAAATTTGGCATGCAGTTTTTGGTAAAAATTGACATTACGGGTTACTCTCCTTAAAAACCCCTAAGACACATATATATCTGCTCCAGTTTTAAGTTAAAAATTTGGCAAAAACAGCATCTTAAATTTGGTATGCAGACTACTTACATTCAGAATAACATGTTTTTGTTGTTGATCTCAGTTTGCTTTTTCAATAATCTTAGTTTGCCTCGTTTGTGTTTTTAAAGCAATTTGAAAGTCAGCACTCAATTTAAGTCTGAATTTTTATATTAATAAATTTATAAGTTTATGCAATTTTAGGCTTTTGAATATTACTATTGTGAAGCCTATTTATCAAATTTTTACCGAAGACAAAAAGACCATTTTTTAAATTTCAAAATAAATTTAATTTTAATTTTTAAATTAATTTTTTTATTTTTTGAGCATTTTTCGCGTGCACGCGTGCACACCTTTTTCTACTAAAAACGACATTTAACTTTGCTTCGCAGTCATACGCAATTGCTCATATATAGCATTTGTTTGCAACAACAAACCTTTAATGTTGCGCTTTTAATCTTTTTCACAGGGTTTTATTTTGACACTTGTTTATCGAATTTGTACGGGATGAAATTGAAAGTTTTTGTTTGTCAAAAATGTATTTTTCGTAGCCACCATTGAAGCAGTTTTATATTTACTTGTCTCTAAAGGAGAACGAAATGTGGTGTGTTCGTCCGTCTCAAAATTTCAAGACGCGAGTTGCCTGATTGAGCGAGCGCGGATTACGGTAGCGGCGGCGCTTACGTTTTTTCATGGTTTCACGCGCCGTGTCGAGCGGCAACACAAAATCCGTAGAAATTTTGAGGTTTCAATCGCGCTTTTGGTGGAATTCGAAGCGCCTGTTGCGAAATATAAATGTGTAAGGCGCGAAGCACCGAACAATTCTCATTTAAAGAAAATACTGTAGCGCGGCCCCGTTAGTTTTTCCATAAACAAACACTTTGTAAGCACTTCAACGTCTCACAAAAACAACGCAAAAGTCCGATAAAAAGTACTTAAATTTAAGTATTTTAATCTGAATGGAGCGTTTTCATGTGTGCCACAAAGGATATTCAGTAAAACGTGATTTACATTCTTGAATAAGCCTTAGTTAAACGTTTGTTTTTCAAACCTTCTTTTGTTGAAAATGCCATTGTTGTCTACTCCCAAGCGCCCACGCCCATATGTCTGCACACCATATCGAAAAAATATTTTTTTGCAGTCAACTGCACTTTTCACTTTTCTTTAATTCAATTGCTTCAAAGCGATCATTCCACTTTTGACAAAGTCTAGATCATTTTTGTGGACGGTATTTCGTTAATATAAAAAACGTTTTTAATTTTAGTTATAAATACTTCAATTTAAACAAAACATTTTTGTGCGTTGCGGCTTGACACCTTATGTTCAAATTTAAAGTTCAAATGTTTCAAATTTTTTGTATTGAATGTGATTATACTGATTTTTTTGATCATCGTGGACTTTTGTTTCATTTGTGTTTTGGAGGAAATTTGAAAGTCGACAAATAAAATGAATTTTATATTAATAAATGTAAAAATTCAAGCAAAAATGCAATTTTATGTTTTTACGTTGTATTTTGACACAGCTTTATTTAATTTTTACCAAACTCCATTTTGATTTAAATTAAGAATTTCAATAATAAATTCAAATCTTGTCATTTATGGAAAGATTCTGTTATTCTGTTCGTGCTTAACAAACTTTTTTCAGCTAAAAATGCAAAATTAGTTTTATTCCGTTTTAAAAGTTTACACGTTTTTATACATTTAGTTCTTTAGTTGAACTGCTTGACAGAAATGTTCTCTGTATCAGCCATATACGTGAGTTTATATATGGTTTCCTCATGTTTTCATCAACAGACATCTCTTCCCGTAAACACTTCACGTCTCCCCTAAAAAACCACTCGACAAACACATTCTAGCGGTCTGAAACCGTTGTCCTTCCGTTTAAACTTTCAATCAATACATTGCAATCTCGCTCTTCTCCCCATCGCCTTCTTTTAACAGAGAGCAGCACGCAACTTTTGTTGGTGGCACATCAGAGCAGCAACGCGAGGCTAGGAGCAATCGCAAAAAGCACGTGTGCATGTGGACTGTTATGCGCTGCGAGACCCGCTAGAGAGCCAAAGAACGACACAAAATGTAAGCCCATGCATAATTGTTGCTTTTTTGGATATATAAATAATTGATCAATGGCGTCTTATGTCCACCGAGCGGCGCCTCTCTTCTTGGGGTGTCTCTCTTCTGTGCTGCTTGCATTTCTGGTTGATATTTGCAGGCAGCCAGCCGCTGCTCGGTCATTTGACGGCTTGCAGTGACGCTCCGACAAGTTTCGTTCGCTTGTTTGCTTATTTGTGAAACGTTCCACCAAAACACGTCTTTTCTTTGATGCTGTTTAATCTTCGTTTTCAATTGTAACTTTTGAAACACATTTTCAAGACATTTTTAGCATTAATTTTTCTGTTTGGTCATTGATCACCATATTAGCCGCGACAAGCCGAACGTGCGAATTTCGTTGCGCGCCATTGGATAGCCACTAAGCGGACATAAAAAAGCGCGTTGTTGTGTCTTCACGCCGGAGTGATTATTCCTGGTAAGAAGATTTATGATCGCGGGAAACGATAAGTTGACAACATTGGTAATTTTTTGCTTAAATTTTTAGATGGCTTTTGATGTTTTAAATATGATTTTTGCTTGTGGAAGCTTTAATTAGATGTGATTGAGAAAATTTATATGACGAGGGAGGCGAGGAAATGCAAACAACGAGGTACTTCGATTAAACAAACATTTCCACTTGCGCGTGATGATTTTTCGGTTATTCTCAATCAGGGAATGTAGACAACGAAAACAGAGATTTGATTAAGTTATAATTTTTTGAAGCATAGTTTACTCAACCTTTAAAATTTTGAACTTTGGTATTTAAATTCTATTTGAATTTTTCAATGACAAAATTCGGACAAAAAACAAACTGCCAAAAATAAAATTTGTGTATTTCTTGATAGTCCACCTTTAAATATTGTTGTTTACAGAATGTTGAATTTTTTAAGGTTTTCGAGATTTAGTTGATAGTTGAGGATAGTGACGCCAAACTTCCAGCATAATTCAAATTTACAAGCACAAAAAAATCGTAAGTGCAAGATTAGTGCGCGCGAGGCGATGGCTCTCACAAGGTCTACATGCACTTTTGGCACCTTACTTGCAAATGGACAGAGTGTGAATGATCACATTTTTTAGATTTCGGATTCAATTTGTTACGGTGTTTTGTCTTATTTGTTGCAACAAATGGCTAATTGTTAAATAGCAATTTTAACATAATTTAATTACGTTTTAAGAATTATTTTAAACATGCCACTGCTTTCTAATATTTTTCCTTTTTCGAATAGTTATTTGATATTTTAAAAGCATCAATTTTGTCGTGGATTTATGCGCCTATTGAATTGAAATTCTTAACTCTCAAAGCTTAATTTCAGAAATAAGTAGATTTTTTACACTTTTAAAATTCATGATTTTTCGGCAAAAGTTTCAGGAAAGCTTAAATCTATTTGAAAAACTTTTTTGTGTTTTTAGTGTTTTTATAATTCATTGAATTCATAGGCATTTGATTTCCTTTATTCATAAAATTTTAATTTATTGATTTTTGATTTTTGAATGTTTTCATCTGAATTTTACTTTAAAAGAAGATTCTACACCGTATTCATCGATAAATGCTGCGCAAAAACCCTCAAGACCGCGAAAAGCAGGCAAATTCGTCTCTAAAGTCGCAATAAAAAGCAACAAACCCGTTCATTTTCCACCGAAACACAGCAGCAACCTTCAAAAATGCCTAGAAACGCCAAAAAAACTCGACCATTCGACCATATTTTATGAGCTGTCGCGCGACCGTTCGCCCTCCGTCTCGGTTGCCAATCGCGCGTACAGTCCGCGCGATTGGCAACTATACTACCTTCGCTGTGGGTGGCCGCGACCACCAAACAGCTAAATTAGTATGGCGTTAGCTCATCGGGTCGCGCGTAGCGTGAACTAGACAGAGGCCTTATATAATTTTTCAAGTGTTTGGTCGCTCAAGAAAAATTTTTTGTCAATGTTGCCTGAGCACCTAATTAATTTTTTAATCTTAAAATTTTAATTAGAGTTCAATTTATATTTGTTTAATTTCTCGTAAATCTCGTAAAGATTTGCAACATTTAGACGACGAACAAATTTTGAAGCCAATTTTCTTCTTAACAAGTTTTTATTTACGAGCGCGATTCCGATCTGTAAGTGCAAGATCAGTGCGCTGCAAGCCATGTCTCTTAAAAGATTTCTGTGTGCTTTTGAATGGCTCAATTCTTGCAGACTTACAGAGTGGGAATGTTCAAATAATGGGATTAAAAATTCTAAATTTGTTAGGGTTCTGATTAATTCTCTGCAGTGGTTATGAATAACAAAATAACCAAATTTAAAAGCTGTTAAAATTACAATTTTAACATAACAACATTTTTAAAGGGTTTTTTTGAACGTGGTCTCGCGGATCCCCGTGTTACCAATTTTTGATTTTTGTAAACCTTAATTTCAACTGTCATATATTGTTTAAGATTTTTTGATAATGGTCTGACAGACCCGTGCTCTATGCAAATTATTCATTGCTATTGATCGAAGTTTCATTCCAAAATTGGTTTTTGTTGAATTCCTGTCGAAGATTAATTGATACCTTCACATTTTCTTACATTCAAAACTAGTAAAATTTTTTAATTTCTAAGATTAGCTTACAACTTAATTTTTTGTGCTGTTGGCGGTCTTTCAATCAATTCAAATTTTATTCTAAAATCATTTTTTGGGAGATCGTTCAAAAACCTCATTCTTGAAACCTTACTTGTTAACTTTCTTACATTCAAAGCTCATTTTCAAAATTTTTGAACTTTCAAGATTTGAATTTTCATTAGACTAGCTGACAACTTGTTCATTAATTTTTTATGCTGTTGGCGGTTTCCCAATTTACTGAGATCTCAAATTTTATTCTAAGATTGGTTTTTTGAAAGCTCGTTCAAAAACCTTAATTGTTAAGTTCATATCTTTTTTACACTTGTAACTTAATTTCAAAAATTTGTGAAGCACTCAAATTTAACATAGGCTTTAGGAAAGCTTGAATTTTGTTTAGCAATTCTCCAGTTTTTTAATTTCAATTTTTTGTTTTTGAAATGTTTTTCCTATCCGAATTTTTCCTTAATCACCTCAATATCAGTGTTCTTAAAAATGTGGCCGCTTAAAAAACGTTTTTTTGCTGCTTGCATCAATCCTACCATTTTCGTGTATTTTTAATTTGAAGCTTTAATAAAAGTTTTTGAAATTTTTGAACCCTTTTTTATCTCATTTTTGTCTCCACGCATTGACGTAAACCAATCCGTTTTTTTCCCTCCAAACACATTTTGATAGCCTGAACCCGATTTCCTTTTACGTGCGTTCTCCTTGCGTGACAGCTTTAAATTACTGTAACTACATTTAATTCCAGGTGGTCTCGCTCGCTAAAAACCCATGCTGTGAGGTCGGCGTGGGCACACCATGACGCATCTTAAGTTCGAGTGTCCTTTTATTGGCTTATTCTGCCTATTCCTGCCTCTAACCGTTGCCTACCGACCTATTCCAGACGAGTCGGGTACAAAGCAAGGCGACAGGTCTTGGATAAGGGAAGCTGATGCTAAATTCAATAGGCTTCACGTGTCTACTGCCTCTTTGGACAAATTCAACAAGTATCGAGGTATCGAAAACACTTTTTTCAATCTTGAGCAGGATTTTATAGACCTGTCTTGCCGCGAAAAACGAGGACTCCCAGATGGAAATGCCGATGTGGAGGATAAACATATGGAAGATTACCTGGATTGGGAAGAAATCGAGTTTCATCGTTCTCTTAAGGAAAAGTAATGCTTATTTTTAGCTAAAAAGACAAAAAACTGACCTTTTTAGATACATAGGAAATGAGAAAGACGTCTTGACGGAAGATGCTATTAACATCATTAAACGCGTCCCTGAAGCCATGCTCAACACCGCCTTGACCTCTCTGTGCAAGCCTACTGGCCAAAATCATCTTTTAGATGAGAAGTGGATCAACGAAGAAGTCAAGGATAAGACTATTTTTGAGGATTACCTTATCAACAAGTAAGTGCTTTTTAGTGTCTGTTTTCAGGTGATTAATATTGTTTTCAGCCTGATGTGGAAACTAGATTCAAGCTCATCGGAACTCATAGACCCCGAAGACGAGTAGTGATGAGAACGCCCAAAACGTGACACTTTTTCCTATCTTCTTAGCTAAATGTAGTGTTTATCCCCAAGCTCGAAATTGCCGAATAGCTGCATTGTCTTCTTTATGTCCTGCCTCACGAAATCACTATTTAGGTGTTGATACGCGGTTGCTGTATTGTAGTTCGTGTGATCACTATGGGTTTATTAAAATTTCAATTTAGTAAACTGCGTTTAGAAATAGAATTCGCGTTTTCAAGTTGTAAAATGCTTAAATAGCGTCAATGCTGTCGTTTTTATTTCTATTTAACAAATTTCTGAATTTTTTGAAAAATGTGCAATTCTAAAATGGACAATTTTGCTTTTGATTCAGTTTTAATTTAATGGAGGGTTGAAAAGTTCCCTTGTTAGTTACAAACAAAGATGTACATGAATTGTGCAAGACGTGATTGATCCCCAAAAGTCACATAGAGGTACACAAGCAGTTTCATATCTGGTCTCCAAGCTGACAAACAGTGCTGCAATTTAAGACCGCGATTACGATACACAACAACAATTTAAAAAGCATTCATGATTGCTTTACTTTTCTAGCATTTTTCTGTTCCGAGGCCTTCGTCGCGAATTTTTGAACGTAATTACCGCCGTAAATATTTTATATATTTTTTTGTTTTAGGCAGGTGGCATTTTTTAGATTTGATGTCTGAAGCCTATCCCATAAGTTCAAAAAGTACTTTTGTCAATAATTTTTAAAATAAAATTTAAAAGTTTTATTTTTCTGCTTTTGATTTGCAAACATCGTATTCGTGGCTGCTTTCAATTTTTTACTGGGGTCGTCTTGCTTTTTTTCGTGCAACACTAACCGATTTTACGTGTATAATTTTTGCGTGTAACCAAACTATTTTTTAAACATGCACCTTTTTCAGGTTGTCTTGCCCCATGCTGCGAGTTTCCTTTGAGTACTCTATAATGTCATACCTCAGACCAAAGTGGCCTTTTATTGGCGCCTTCTGCTTATTCCTGCCGCTCACTCTTGCCTACAGAGCCATTCCTGACGAATCGGGTACAAAAGAGAGCGGTAGACCTTGGATCAGAGAAGCTGATGCCAAATTTAATCGGGTTCATGTGTCTACTGCTTCTTTGCATAAATTCGACAAGTATCGAGGTATCGGAAATTTCAAAAATCGTTCTAAGAACATTTTTAGACCTCTCATGTCGTGAAAAACGTGGAATTCCTGATGGAAAGGCGGATCAGGAACGTATGGAGGAATACCTTGATTGGGAAGAAATTGAGTTCCATCGGGCGCTTTACGACAGGTACATAAGTCATAAGTGGAGCCAGTAAAATAAATTTGGATTTTAGATACATAGGAAACGAGAAGAAGGTTCCTACCGAAGACAACTTAAAGATTATTAGAGCAGTTCCTGATACTATGCTCAACACCGCCCTAACCTCTTTGTGCAAGCCTACGGGGCGAAACCAGATTTTAGATGAGAAATGGATCAATCAAGAAATCAAAGACAAAGCTATTTTTGAGGACTATCTTATCAACAAGTAAGCGTTTATTCTTACGAATTTGACAAATTTTTTTAAACGGTTTTTAGAGCATTCCAATTCCACGGCAAGAGGAATGTTGTGCAAGAACATACGGCTCCACGCGACTTATCTGAAGAAGTCAAAGACAAGGAAGCCGAAACGTCACGGACAACGGAAGAACGTGAACTTCCTAGCTAGATGTAGTCCTTATTTCCAAGCTCAAAATTGCCGAATCGTTGCATTGTCTTCCTTATGTTCTGCCTCACAATTTCAATTTTCAGGTGTTGATACGCGGTTGCTAATTTGTAATTCTTGTGATTATTATGGGTTTATTAGGTAAATTTAATCTACTCTGATTCAATGTTGTCTCAAAAATCTGTATTGCCTTAAATTTCTTAATTTAAGCCCATTTTAGATTTGTCGTTTAGCAAAAGATGTCGGCCAATTTTTAAAAGCCTTTTTGCTGAAATTTGAAAATTTAGGAGTTTGTACTGCATTTTGGAAGGTCTGTAACGGCTCGATCATTTCAATTGGTGCAACTTTTATTTTTTAATTATAATTTTTTTAATTTTTAATTTTTAATTTGACTGAAAATTTCAGAAATAAGAGTTTCCTGTATTAAATTAAATTTTTTTAGACTGACTGCACGTTAAGCATTTAAAAATTGAACTATTCGTTATATTTTCTTTTTAAATAAAATCGTTTTTTTCAAATATTTCAAAAACGCATTTAAAATTTATTGACTGGCAGGGGAAATTCAACCCGGAACTTTGAGGGTCTAATGATAATGTGATTATTCACTATTTCAAGGACACGGGTTCAATGCCGTCGTGGATCAACAATTTTCGTTTTTTGCTTTTGTGCAGAAATTGCAATTTGACGGGTTTTCGTTTTCCGGTATTTATTCATTACACACATTATAAATTCGTAAATTTCGTTTTCCGGTATTTTTAAAGTTTGAAGCGGATCACTTATGTCAATTGCTACGACTTTTATATTTTACAATCACAATTTTTTCGGAACGTATTTTTGTTAGCAACAAGGCTGAAGGCTGAACTTGAAAAATCAAGAATCGCTTTTTTGATACCTTAAAATTTTTAATATGTTCGTTTGAATATGCAAGCGAATATTGGTATGATTAGGTATGAATATATGAATAACTGCTAATTTTCTAGTTTTACGTTTAAATTTGTGATTTTTTACAGCGTTTCGAAAAGAATTCCTCGAATGGTTTTTAACTAAATTAAACAATGTTTTTATTTCATTAATTATTCAATTTGTATTTTTCTTAACTGAATGCGCTTGATTTCTATTTTACGTGCACGCTTCTAACGTGTAAACTTGAAAAACCCCTTTCTAACATTTTTAAAACTTGTTTCCAGGTGGTATTCCTACCTGACGACCCACGCTGTGATGTCACTGCGGGTATTTATGTCACATCTCAAGTTGAAATGGCCTTTTGTTGGTTTATTCTGCTTTCTCCTGCCACTGCCATTTGCCTACAGACCCATTTCTGACAAATCAGGCACAAAAGAGAGCGGTAGACCTTCGATTAGAGTAGCTGACGCTAAATTTAATCGGGTTCATGTGTCTACTGCTTCTTTGCAAAAATTCGACAAATTCTAAGAACATTTTTAGACCTCTCATGTCATAAAAAACGTGGAATTCCCGATACAAAAAATGGAGGAGGAACATATGGAGGAATACCTCGACTGGGAAGAACGTGAATTCCATCGGTCTCTTAAGGACAGGTGAGTCTTATTTAAAAAAACGTTAAAAACTTTTTGTCTTTTAGATATATAGGCAACGAGAAACAGGTCCGTACTGAAGAGACCCTTCAGATCATCAGAGCAGTCCCTGAAACCATGTTGAACACCGCTTTCACCTGTTTGTGTAAACCTACAGGTCAGAATCAACTTTTAGATGAAAAGTGGATCAACGAGAATTACATAATCAATAGGTATGCCATTTTCACAATTTTTTTGTTAACGCTTTACTGGTTTTAGAAGGCTAGAAAATGCCGAATTCATTATATATTATTTGAAAGCCATGGTCAGTCTCGACCTAGAGAGCTTTGACATGACGTAGCTCTGCTTCTTTATCACTTTCTACATGCTTCCTGCCTTATTCATGAGCTTACACACGCACTAACCCTTCTTAAGTTCATCTTTTTTATCTATCCTCATTTCAGAACATTTGAATTTGAATGCAGGCCTGATGTGATTGAAGTCGAGCGTTGGGTACTAGTGTAATTCTGTATTTTCCTTTCTTCTGCCCTACTTTAATGTTAAGCTTGCCGGCATCCTTGTTTTTTTTCAAATTGTTATTCTCAGCCCCTCTTGTGCTGCCTCACTGAATCACTTTTCTTGTGTCATACGCGGATATCACGTATTGTAATCATTGTAATCATTATGGGTTCATTGTAAAAATTTTATAGATTTCTGATAGACCTTTAATATTGTTTTTTTTTGACGGTTACAATGGGTTCCTTTTGACAGAACTCCTTTTTTATTTTTATTTGTTAATTTGCTACAACCGAAATTAAAAAAAATTTTTAATTAGCCAAATTTTTTTGAAGTTGAAATTTTCATGTATTTTCGAAATCTTTTCATAAACGCTTGAAAATGTTGTATCCAAATAAGGTTTTTCTTGTATGCTACAGTCACGTACACGTGCGGCTGCGGCGGCGCCCTTTAAGAGCCTAACGAATTTACAAGAAAATTTTACAGATGTATTCATCATAAAGATGTAGTTTCCGTGTTGTGAACGTTTGTTTTATGCGTGTATTCTTAATATCAAACTAAACAAAATAAAATTTCAGATTTCGTTGACCATGTTGTGACCTAGCCCACAAACATGGCCATATTCCATTCGTGGCCTGAATGCCTTTATTATGTGGTAGTTTGCTCAATGATGACCTTAGCTCATAGACCCATTCCGGAAAATACGGGTAATGTTCAAGGTCCTACAGTCCGGATCCATGAGCCTTTGTATAGCCCGAATAGGGTGCACGTATCGGAGGCTTCTATGACAATGTTCATTAAATACAGAAGTAAGCAATTTCTTTTTTCAATTTTTAAGCTTGGACATTTAGGGATGACATGCCGAGCTGTAAGTGATAGTGCCTTTGTGAGCGAGTACTTGGAATGGGAGGAAATCGCGTTCAACAGAGCTTTGAGAGATGCGTAGGTCTCTCTAGAAATCTGCCAGAATTGAGAAAATTTTCAGGTTGATAAAAAACGAGAAAAGTTTGAATACGGTGATGGGTCGAGATATCATCAAAGTTGTGCCAGAAACCATGTTAAAGACCCATTTTACTTCGCAATGCCCACTGGCTGGAATTGATCAGGGTGATAGCGATGCGCTCATTAAGGAGAAGGTTGAGGAGACTTCGGAGAAGTCGACTTTTGAAGACGTTTTGATCAACAAGTAAGTCTTCAAATCAAAAAATAAGCTGTCCACACGTTATATTGTCCGTTATGGCTTTGAAAACTTTTCTGAGGCCATTCATGATCATACTTAATCAATTTAATTTTTAAACCGTTTCAGATTGTTTGGGAAGAAGAAGGACAAAGTAGATTTTTAAGCTTATTCAAGGTGAGTCCATTCTTTAATTTCTGTTTTTACAATTTGTCTATGGATTAAATTATAGTTAACCTGGTGAATTTGGTGGTAATTTTTTAAACAGCGAGTACTTTTCGGGAAAAGCACAACAACGGGACGTTTTTGGGGACGGGACGTTTTTGGGGACGGGACGTTTTTGGGGACGGGATAAGGGACGTTTTCGAATTCTATAACCAAAAACGCATTTTTTACTTGTGTATAAAACAAGCTGCTTTTGTGATGGTTGTTTTAATTTTCACGTTTTTTAATTAATGGAATAAACGCTCAGAATACCTTTTTCAAGCTCATATAGGGTGGCCCAAAAAATACTCCCTGCGAGACCAGCCAGGAAGGATGTATCTGGTTCAGAGCAGAGCTGTCTGGGAGGAATCATTTTGCGGCGCTGCGAGCCGTGTGATGGGTTGGTCGCAAATGCATGAGGGAACACGAGTGAGTGGTGAAATCATGGTTTTTTTCGACAGAAAACAACAAAATTCATACGTGATTAAAGAATTGCTCGCTTTGGCGTCCTTCGTTTGCGATAACTTGACAAAAAATACAGCATTCCTTGAGAAAGCGTGGACGACTGACCGACCGGTCAGAGGACACTTAACCTGACAAAATGATTCCTCCCAGACAGCTCCCCTCTCAACCAGACACATTCTTCCTGTCTGGTCCCGCAGGTATTTTAATAGGTTAATACGTTTTGTAACCATTACATTGTCACCATTGTAATTCTTATCCCTTATAAAATAAAGGAGAACGATGGTCCGTCCGGCACAAAATTTCTATACGCGAGTTGCCTGATTGAGCGAACGCGGGTTACGATAGCGGTGCAATTTGCGTTCGCACGCGTTTCGCCGTCGCCGCGGATCGGTCGGTTTCGCAACCGCGTCGGCGCCTAAATTGGTGCCGCAAACGCCAAATTGACCACAGTTGCGGGTGTTTTTGGGCTTAATCAAATATGCTTAATTTTGGAATTTGGAACGGAATATTATATAATTTGCAGAATTCCGAAAAAAATTATAAACTGAAATCTGTGCGTTTATGTCTTTTTGGAGGCATTCTCAAATAGCAATGAATTTCATTACGTAACATTGAAAAACCTTTTAATGTGCAATTTCAACATTTATGGTTTAAGATTATTATTGCTGGTCCGTTTTGGAATTAAAAACTGAATTTTTTGTTTCAAGCCATTTTTTTGTTGATGGAATGAAATGATTTTATTAATTTTTCTAAGCTGTAATTGTTTGTCCACATTTCCGTAATCCCCTTATAAAATTTAAAATTTACTTAAAAGTCAGGTTCAAGCGATCAGCCAAGACAACCACCGCAATATCCTGCGTATCCGCCTTTGCTAAATTATAAATAAACGTCAATCGCGACACAATTCCAGTTTCCTCTTCAAATTTGCAAACGACCGTATTCGTGTTTTTCCTCGTTATATCGGCCTTCCTCGTGTCCTTGATTTGATGAGGCGTAAAGTTAAAAAATTCGATTTTCTTATTTGTTAAATCAGAACGACCTCTTTCCCAAAGCTTCATACTAGCGTCGTATAGCTCCTGCTTGAAATGAAAAATTCGCAAAACTCGAAATTGGCTTTGCTTGAGGAGATCACAGGCATGACCTATTTCTTTAGGTCCATAAACAGCTGTTCTAAAACTCAATGTTTTAAGGTGACCTCCTTGGACCAGTTTGTCAAGTAGGTTGGACATAGCGGCATTGAATGGAACGGTGATACTGACCCTGATCAGTGTTTTCCACGTGCTTATAAAATCGAGCCATGTTTTGCCTAAAATACAGCTGCCAATGGTCAATCCAAACATCCCGCGACACCGAAAAATCCTTTCAAATAGGTTCACATTGATTTTTGCGGTGTCATCATTTTTGCTTAAAATTACAAACGTGGATCGCTTGAAGCGTGCAGGCTGTCTTGTGGTGATTGCGGCAGCGTTATCATAGTCACAAACGTTGACGACTTTTCCATCACGGATTAGAATCGCAGTTGTGTGACCGTGATTGAGGCTGCCTTCAGCAAAATAGTTGTAAATACCTGAAATCTTACGAAATTCTCGGAGGTGGGTGATGTCAGGGGCGAAGAGCAACGAGACGTGGTCGATGAAGTCTAGGGGAATATGGTCCATTTTTGTAGCAGTAAAACAGGAAATGTTGCCATATTTATGGCCTTCAGTTGAGATGTGATGTTATGCCAAAAGTGAGAAAATTGATGCGACAGTAGGGTTGATGCGAAATTGATGCGAAAGAATGTGCTAAACAAACTCGCAATGTGTCAGTTACATTTTTCGTCAGTTCGCTAGATTAAAAATTAAGTCAAATTTTCGTCGCTTGTTTTGAATTAATCTTGAAAAATCTTGAGTTAAATTTTCAACAATTATTTTATTTAGTGACATTTTTGAACTCTTCAACTGTGGCTCTTTTACATAAATTTTCAGGAATGAGTTTTTTTTAAATTGAAGTTGAGCTTTTTCAAGGAAATTTATTGCATCAAAAATTAGAATTATTTTTAGCGCGCAAAGTTTTGCACAACTTTTCAGAGACTTTTTAAGGCTTAAAATTGTGTTAAAATGAATTAGTTGCACTTGAAATATGCCACACTCGAGCCTACGCACCTAACGACTCAAATTAATAATGTTGGAGTTGGAAAATTTGAGGCTACTGTAGCATTGTCATGCGCTGGCAATACCGCGGCCATATACTTCTTCAAAGGAAACCAGTTTCCAGATGGTTCCATTAGTCTTTCGTTCCTATACCGAGACGATCGATTTGCACGTCGGAACCGCTTCGGACTGCCACCAGAGTTTCCTACGGCTTCATCCTGCTGAGGCATAGTTCACCATTTTTCGGGTCGCACTGCTTACACTCTATTTTCATCGCATCGCAAGTGATTACGATAAAACCATGGTCCAACGCTATCCAAAAAAGGCAACGCATCCCAAGTCAGTGAATAAAAATTTGGAGTAGAGCTAATTCTTATACTTCATGCAAACCGTGTTGATTGAAGGAGTAAATAGGATAAATACCAGTTTTGAAGCATCTAATTTTTTGGGAGAGGGAGTGGTAGACTATTTATTATTTTTCAGGTTTTAAAAAAAGTTGTTTGAATTCAAAATTTTTATTTAAGCATTAAAAATTCTAATTTTTAATGAGAAATTTTTAACCTGAAGATCCAATTTACAAAAAATGTTATTTTGCTTTTGCTTACTGGATGAAAACTCTTCATCAGAATGCTTGCAACCGATTTTCGCAACTGTTAAAGCTTACAGATTTATACAAATTTTTAAATTTAAGTAAACATGCCCATAATTACAATTCCTCGTTGATAGCACCCTTCTTAACCGGATTCCCATCCAAACCGAAATCCGATATCGGCCTAGTATAGATCGAGTTCCAGTCCCTTATAAAAATGCCTTCGTTCAACTGTTTCACAATTTCTGACTCGCGTGATACATCCGCATTTTGAAGCACAAAACCGATTCCTCCGGTGTTCAGAAAATAGTCGCCGGACCAGTTTGAGGTTCCTAAACAATCTCTTCCAAAAAATGAATTTTTTTGAAACTGAGTTACCAATATAGACAGTGTTATCCGTTACCATGTACTTGTTATGGTTAACCCGAGCGTAAGGTATGTGCTCCCATCCTTTGAGAGGCACTTCGAAGAGCCTGACCTCAATGGATCCTCGGCTTCCATTGATACACTCAGTTTTGTGGGTCTCCGGGTCGTAGAACTTCCTACAGGCGAGGTGGTTGTTAAGGTCAGCTAAAGAGTGAAGATGAGAGAAGAAGTCTTTGTTGGTGTAGCGCCAGTGGCTCATCATAAGACGGACGTGGATTCCGCGGTCGTAGGCAGCGCTTCTTAGGGCTTCATCGATGAGGGGCCAGTAGCTAAACGGCTCATTTAAGACTACAAAATATAATTTAAGGCTATGGTTTACATGTTATCCTTGCTATAAAGCGTAGCAGGGATGTAATCCATAACAGAGATGTGGACAAACTTTTGGGCATTCTTGATGGTTTTTAAAATAGCATCACCGTCATTTTCACGCCCAGCGGCCCGAAGCATTGGAGGTGAAGCCTGAAAAAAACACTATAAACGTTGATATTTGGTTAAGCATAACCTACCGACATATAAACACTTGACTGATGGCCACCCAAGGTCACATCCATAGGATTCTGCTGATTATATTTAGTGGCCAAGTCCTCAGGGAACTGTTTAGGGACATTTTTACCAGGAGCTCCCATAAACCAGTTTAGCTCAAAAAGCTTATAAATATCGTTGGCCAGGCAAGGACAGTCAAAGACTCCGAGTCCAAGCTCTTTGACCTAAAATTCAAATTTCGAAAATTTTATACAGGGTCAAAAGGTACCTGAGTCAAAGACCTCCAATCCAAATTTGCAGACCCAACGTAAAAGTGCTTTTTGTCAATAACCCAAGCCTTGGTGTGCAGGATGCCAGCGTTGAACCATCGGGTGAAGTTCATGGCTCTGACCTTAGCAAAACCGTTTTTCTCGAGGTAGGCAGTCTCGGCGTAGCCTCCGTTGACGGCGTTTTCGGTAATGCGGACTGTGATGTTCCGTTGGGAGGTTTCGATAATTTGGTTGAAAATGTTGATGCCCTAAGAATGATTTTTTTAAAAACGGTACTCAGAGTATTCTTTAAATCAGCATTTTCCCGCGCTTCCCGCCTCACAGATTTATATTTTGCAACAATTTACAAACAGCTACGCGCCTCGCTTGATCAATTTATCGGCTAAAGGAGATCTCGGCGATTCGAATTCCACCAAAAACGCATTTGATGCTTTACAAGTTTCACCGTTGCTCTTCCACCGCCGCTCAAAATGGGGCCGTGCTCGTTATTGCGCAAAAATTCATTCCGTAATTCAAAACAGTTCGGCGCTTCGCGCTTCACAATATTTATTTTGCAAAAATCTCGGCGCTCCGCGCCTCGCTAACGCATTTTTTTGGCTGCAGAACCTTTTCAGCTCAAGCGCTTCCGTGAATCCGCGTTTGCCGCCTCAAAATTGCCTGTGTTGCTCATCCACTGGCGCTCAAAACACCGCGTCGTCCGTCGCTTACCGCGCACGAAAGCGCGACAAACAACAATCGGAAAACTACCGTACACTGCACCTCACCAATCGGGAAGTGACGGACGGACAAGTCTGAATCGTTCTCCTTTATTTGCTAGAAGAGATTGTGAAATTTGTTGAAATCATAATTTTAATGTTTAATTTAAAAATTGTAAAGTGGTTAAAAGATATGATTTACGGGCGCTTCTAATCTATCGAACATTTTTTCTAAAGAGTAAAAAAATTGAATGTGTGTTCGAAGGCACCGTTACCAAAAATATATTAAACAATCTTTGAAAAAAGCCGAATGTTGATCAAATTCCAGTTTCCAGTCACCAGCCTTGATTCAAGTCAAAAGTGAAGAGCGTTATTAACAAAATTTTTATTGGTTTTCAAATTTTAAACGCTAAGATCTTCAAAAATTCTGAAACCGAAGTGAAACAGTAAGCAAAAGATTCAAATCTTTTGCGTTTCACATCGAATGAAGATGTACGCTGAGAAGGCGATGTGTACAAAAAACTCACATTCACAGAAGTACTATCATTCTGAAACCCATCACCAGTATCCTCTGGATTCAAAGTCCAATAATATGAAATTATGTCGACTTCTTTCTCAGCTCTCCTCATCAACTCCATCCAGGTGTCATAAGTCGAATTAAACGTGGGTTTGTTGTAGGCCAGTCCGACTGGAATCGATTCCACCAGTGAGTACCTTAACTGGACACATAAATTGACCGTGAAAATGTAAACCCACTTGCAGGACTCATAACACTTCGGGTCATTTTTTGGCTCAGAAGAGCCAGTAGGAGGCGGGCTTTGTGTGGACGTGTGAGACTTAGGCTTCTTAACAGAGCAGCTTATCTGTGTGGAGTCACCAGACCGCACAGCAAAATAGGCCTAAACGCTTTTTCAGCCAAACATTAACATTTTCACTTACCCCGACCCATATTGCGGAAGTAACAACGGCGGTCGCTAACGCAACTAATAAAAATTGCACTCCAACAGAGGGGCGTCTCATCGCTAGGGAGCCTGTAAATCGACTGATTCAATTAAAGGATGATCACTTGTTGGACGCTGATGTAGCGACTGAAACTGATAAGACACGGAAGCGTTGTTTGGTTTGGGCGCGACATACAGGAGAAATGTATCATTGAAATGTGGAAATTTTTGTGGCGTTTAGTGAATGTGTCACTGAAATAAGATTTTAAAAACGCAAACAGAGTTTTAGTAGATTGCGTTGACCACATAAGGCACTGCAGGTTATCCGTTATTTCTTTGCAGAATTTCGGTCAATACTTTAATAAATTTCAAAAATACTGAATTTAAGATTTGTTCGATTTTTGATAGCAACCGACAGCACCAGTTGTAAATATACGAATTTGCCTTTTTGGATTTGACCGCTTCACGCTCGCTGTTAATTTTTTGAACAAAATTTTTGAATTTAAGTAGATCGATCAGGTTTTAAAACAAAACCAAATTAGGACTGGTTATTAAAAATAGCCAAATGGTTATTAATCAATTTTTACAATTTTTCATTTTGCTTTTAAACAGAAAAAATATTTTTCTACATTTTTTGCTATCGATCTGTCTCGCTGTTCGCAGTTTTAGTGAAGGATGGTTAAGATTTTTCGATTTTTTTTATTTTAAGCGTCAACATCAGTTGTAAATCAATTAAAATTTGTATGGGCCAGCTGAGAGAGTTTAAGTAGTTTTTTTGCAGTCCTGAACGTGCGGAGTTGACAAATCGAAATTGCCATTTATAGAGACCGCAGCGAAATTAGTCATATTTAGCGGGTGTGGTCCGCGCGAAATTGAAACGCGCGAAATTGTCCGAATTGGCGTTCATCTTGGCAAGTTTCCATTGAATTTTGGTGCGAAATGTGAAAAAGCGGGACTACGCACTGGGTTTGGGGAACATTTTAAGCTCTTGAACACTGAAATTCATAGGGAACGCGACGCGTTATTAAGCGAAACAAATTACTAAAGGTTCTTTCCCGCATTTAACGAAATTAAGCCGTTGAGGGCTTAGAATGTTTGTCAAGACCCGTCGGTCTTTGTAAAAAGTTCATTTTTTCCCCCAAAAAAGCGTTGAGGCATCTTAAAATGAGACAGAGCCATCGTCCGCCATACAAATCGGGGCGACTAACGAGTGGCGACGGATTTCGCAGGCGAATTTTCGCAGTGGACCTCACCCGCAAAATGTGACAAATTTGTGTGCGATCAGTATAAAAATTCATTTCAAATTCTTATTTTTATTAAAGATCAAATGGTAAGTCTTACTGGTTAATACTTTTTTTGATGTCGTTCATGGTAAACGCCTTGATAATAGACTTTATCAGCTGTAATTATAAATATAGTATTTAAGTATTTTTCAGTATGCAGTGTGCACTTTTTGGATAACGTCTGTAACCGTAAATAGAAGGATTACGTCGTGATTCACACTAATCCGTCTGATTTTGACAATAAGAAATGTGCAAACGGAATTTGCACATGACATTTAAGACTTTTCTGATTTTTATGGCATTCGACAGCACTAAATAAGTTTAAATAAACCAGTTTGTCTTTTTGGAAAATGGGTTTACGAGCTCAGAATGACAAGTAAATGTTATTTTTTAAATAAAATTTTTGAAAGTAGTAGATCGATTTTGCAACAAATCGAAATTCAGACACTTTATTAGTTTAATGCGCGTTATTTAACTGTTCATCATTTTAAATCTTTTTAGACCTACGTTTTTCTCTTTTCAATTTTGTGAAGATTAAAAAAGGTTTTCCGATTTTTTTAGTTTTAAGCGTCGACATCAATTTAAAAAGTTTTTGTATTGACGAGCTGAAAGCATTTTTTGAAATTATGAACGTATGGAGTTGAAAACAAATCAAAACATTTTTTATTAACTACAGTACGCGTCATTGAACATCCTCTTTTAAATTCTTATTTTTATCAAGGCTAAAATAAATTTGTTTTACTGGTTAATTCTATTTTTGAGATCTTCTATAACAACCGCCTTGATAAGAAACGTTATTAGCTGTAATTATAAATATAGCATTTTAACGCTATTTATTTTTTAGGACTTTGTAGACGAACGCAGTATTCCAGTATTTCGCAGTATGCACTTTTTCGATGTGTCTTTAACCGTAAACAGAAGGATTACGTTGTGATTTACACGAATCCGTCTAGTGTTGACAATGGGAACAAGACTGTTGAAATCAGCAAACGGAATTTTCGTTATTTATTTTATCTTGCCGATTGACATTAAGACATGTGGTTTGATGAATGAGGTTTCTACATGTTTTTCCTGTACTAGTAAATTTTTTGCTTGTTTGTAAACTTGTCAACGGCGCTATTTAAAACAAAATTGCATTTTAAAGGTACAGTTTTTTTCCATTATTTTGTTGGTTTCAATTTCCTTCTTTTTTATATTCCAATTCGAAATAAATTGAATTTTTTGTCACTTTCCATCTGCTTCAAAGGAAACGTTTCAGTTTTTAGTGATCATTTACTTTTTTCATAATTGGCATTTTTACCTAGTGAATCTTACCACTGGTTCAGAGTCTGCAAAACCTCTATTCTGCTGAGACATATGCAATCGAATCGTCGAAGACAAAACGTGTCATAACACCGCTAACAAGGGAACATTCCACAGTATCATTCTCAAATCAAGCTGAAAATCAGCGAGAAGATAAATCTCGACGCACTGATTCCGAAAAATATGGTTTTTGCCTGCCAACGCGAGATCTAAAGAGCCTAACTGGGCATGTCTGAAACGGGAAAACCGACCGCTCAGCAGCCGTCCACTAGGTTGAAATAGCCCCCGTCTGGGACTGAAATGGATCCTATCTGGCGCTGCAAGTTGCGTCTTGTTTCGTTCGCTCAGTTCGCCTCATTTCGACTGGAAGTCGCCTACACAACAGTTCATGCCCTTATCAAGTAATCAATCGTTGACAACAACTTTGCCCAATAAACTTTGTACATTAAATTCTTGTGAACAATGTAATTATAAAGCGAAAAAGCCAAGGACATGTGATGGCACCATTAATTGTAAGTGGCCTACACAGCAACTCATGCATACCCTCATCAAGTAATCAATCGTTGATCGTTGTCTGAGAATGGGTTTTAGTAGTTATCTGCAATTTTTCTCAAAATTTCAAACCTAGAGTTTTTGGCGGTGGGAGCTAATGTCGTTGAAGATGTTGAGCACAACGACTTCAAGCATCAATGGCAACGGACGATAGATAAGTTCCAAAAATTTTTTGACTAAATTATTCGCTCTCCAAACAGAACTCGCCACCGCAGCCGCAGGGGTGGCCACGAGTTCCTTCGCCGCACGTCACAGCCGTCGGTCGTGGCCGTAGCATAAGATAATCTATTTTAATAGGTAAAAATCCAATTTTGTAATATTTTTAAGCATTTGAAAATCAGTTTTGGTTTCGTGATAATTTTGGTCACTGTTTCCATTGATTTCGAATTGACAAATTTTTTAAAGCTGAGGATGTAACTGCCCTTTGAAATACATCTTAAAACTTGATTTTTCGAAGGTACAATCGTTGCTTTTTGGTTTCAAATATCAAAAGTCAATGTCAAATATCAAACGCTTCTCTGTTCAAATGCTTAAGTTCTTAGCTAAAATCAAATTTTATCTTTGCATCTGCAAATCGAAAACAGATCGATTTTTCAAAACGCTGATAGCGTGGAAGGTTCTATCGTCATTAGCAGCATTCTCACGTGGCTGAAACTCTGCTTATGATGATCGATCGTTTCTTGAAACTGCACGACAATTTCCAAAAATAGCTTCTTTTTGAATCAAACTTTGAAATATGAAAATTACTAATCGTTCCAAGCTCTGACAAGTTCTTGAGCCATGTTATCACGTTTCATGACCTTATAGAACGGCCCCTAATCCTTCTTAATAGTATAAGCATCTCTCTTAACAGTCGAAAGTCCAGCATGACACCGGACTACAAACAACGAAACGTGCCACCATTTACGACCTTCAAAGAGCTTTGCGCTCTATTCCTCCCGTACTTTGCACCTGAACTTCCTGTTCTAGCCTGGATACGGACCAAACTGTTGCTAAAAGAGCGGAACTGTTTCGATGTGCAACATGTAGCTCGCGAGGCCTAGCGGACCTCTTGAGCAAAGAACGGACGTTCCCACCTTCTCTGGGCTGTATAAACTGGTAACGCGATTGAGAAGGAGAGTTATCAGTCTCTCACCAGCGTGCACTTTTTTGCTCGGGCGTCTTTGCAAGGAGGCAACAGGTGTTGCCGATGATCTCTGGTGAGGGTTAGGTTATGAATGGTTTTGCATGAGTTAAGTGATAGGAGAAATCTAATATTTAGAATTGTTATTTTGCAAATTGCGTTTTTCCATGTGGTCATATTTTTAATAAACGCTGCTTCGCGCGCTTCAATTTAAAATTCAACAAGTTTAATTTAAAGCACATTTTCGATCTTATTTTCCTTGCGCCAGTTTTGAGTGAGTCCTTTTCGCGAAATTTCCGACCAATCGACATTTTTAAAAATGTTGAAACTGACATTTTTGTCTGAAAAGGAGAGACTGTCGGGTCAGACATTGACTTCATTTTGACCTAAAGGAGAGCGATTGAGCGGTCGGTTTCGTAAATCCGGCCTGTCCCTTCGAAGGCCACCAATCGAAATGGAAAAACGATCCTTCCACATACATTTTGCTCATTAGAGCGTTATGGATTTGCGGTCTTCATATTTTCATTCGCCTTTACAAACTTCATTTTTCAAAGTAGATTTGTAATCTTCTTTAAGTATTTTTAGTTTTTCTAAGGTCATTTTTTATCTTTATATTTAGTTCAATGTAAGCCGCTTTACATGTTCTTCGATTGTACAGATGTGTTCTGACCTCTTCAAATGACGTCTGTCTAAGCCGTCGGGGGAGGTACTTATCAAAAAGGAGGCGACGCCCGCATTGGGCGGAGCTAAACGTTCGTGCTGCTGCCGCAGACGCGATTAATTTCTTCCACGCACTCAGTGATTATTTCTCCCTGTTCACAGTCGGTCGTCATGTCTTCTTCCAACTCTCTTTTGACCCTCAGCTTCGTCGCCATGGTTCTCTGTTCAATGATGGTCGCTTCAAGGCCCCTTAGTAAGGTTGATGACGTTCTCCTACCGTAAGTGGTCCTTTATTAGTCATTTTTATAAATCTGTATTTTAGAATCATCGCTCAAGCTTTGGTTGAACACGCTGTACCCAACCAGTACGTCGCTGTCCCGTTCATCTCGCTAAAACTCCGTCGCAACAGCCGCGAGACCCACAAGAGCCGAACAAGTCCCTGGGAGCGTCTTGGGCCTATCTGGGGCTAAGGTCATGTCATATCTCATCTAAGATCATGTTTGAATAGTATTTGGCAGCTTCTGTTGAAAGCACTCTATCAGTCAGTTCCGAAAATTTGTAACATGTCTACATTTCTAGTCATAGATGATCTCTCGTTTACGGGTCTCTGTGTAACCTATTTGCTTTAATTGAATAAATAGATTTTTATGTAAATGTGACATGATGTGATAACGGGTCTGCATTTAAACAAATTTTGTAATGAATCTGATCTGATCGTGACCAAATTACGATCAAACAACTGACCGAATTCATTTGTTCACAAGTTTTTATTTTGCATCATGACTTTTGACCTACTTTAAATGTGAAAAGAATGCAACCTGATATTGAAGCATAATTTAAGTCAATTGCAACGATAGTCCTGTTCCTAGAAACTTCAATGTCAATTATTTATGTACCTTGATAAATGTTTTACTGCAAACATAAAAAATTAAAATTTACTATTTTTGCGAGCTAGTAGAGATACCTCTGTTTTTCAATATACTACTTGTGCTTTACATTCTTTGAACTTAAAACACGTAATGCGTATTTTGTGCAAAGGTGGATGAGTTCTTGTTAAAATATTTCTCACCACTTAAAGAAATGCGGCAGGGAGGTTTTCAAAGGCGCTGATATCGATTCTGGCTCAGAATGGAACAAGGTGGATAAAATTTAATTTCAAATCTGTAATTTTTTGAGCTTGCGGCTTCTTAACGTTTTATGTAATTTCTTCGGTCTTTTTGAAATTATAGCATTCAAGCCCAATGCTTCCTAAATATTTATGCAATCCATTGGGCTATTTTTGCCTGCAAGAACCGTTTATTTTTAACCATTTAAATAATTAACTAGACCCGTCCTTTCCGAATCCTTATTTTTCATTGGCCCTTTCCCACGCGACCAGCAAATCCGCGGAGTTCTTGTGCTCTCCTACCCCAAAATTCCCACATTCTTAAACCCCTACAATATGTGTTTTTGGCTCAGATCAGCCTCATCGCGTTGCTCATGCCTCCATCAGTTGCTTGTGTGGCAAAACATAATCATGCATTCTGCAGCCGCATGCCTTTCTTTGCCCACTGTTTGTATTAGATGATAGGCTGAAATTAATTAATATGTCTCCGTGTTGTGACAAGCAAAAACGTTTCATAGGTCTGGCGATGCTACGTAGACGTTTTTCATTAGTAAGGAACGGAAAGGGAGGTTGCATATCAGGGTCTGGGTTATCAGGAAGTACAAGCTGGCGTGATGAAATAGAGTATCACGTGAGAGATAGCAACTTGGAGAGGTGGTGTTGGTCTGTGGAGTGTGAAAGTGCAGAGTTGTAGGAAATGAAGCAAAATTAAGAAAATTATAAATTTTTTGTGGAGAATTTGTGCCGCCTCTTTCGAAAAAAGGGTTACATACAGCTTTATCCAAATTTTTTATTCGACAATTTTTAAAGTAAATTTTCGTGGCAGCGTATTCAATGTTTTTTGGCTTGAAGGTGTCACACTCATTTTTTAAATTTCAAATGGTTTGAAATTTTCTTTCGCGAGTTCGCCACCGTCATTATTTTTTGAAGAAGACGTCCAGAAACTGATTTTTTCTCAAAATTAAACATTTAAAATTTCTTTCAGTTTTTTTCAATTTAGCTCCGCAATCTATCTAACACATTTTTTACTATAAAACTATAGATGCAATTAAAAGTGCGTAAGCAAAGCTTAGCGATTCAGTATGACAAATAAGATCAATCTCATTTGATTAGTTATTACCATTTTAAAGAACGATTTGTCATTTTTGTCCAGTCGTAAACAAGGTCCCGAATTAGATTCAATCGGTGTAAACCCTGCTACATCAAAATTAAAAAATTTTTGAGCGATGTTGGAAAAAACGTATTTTAATTCGAGAGATTGATCTTATTCAAAGACTTTTACGGTTTTGAAGGCGTACCGTTCTCTCACAGATCAGGCACGGTTACATTTAGTCTCGCGTGTATGCACTTTGGTCAAATAATGGAAGGTTCCTGTGGAAGCATAAAAGAGCTATGTGTCAGGTCTGTGTGAAGCTCTTATCTATTTGAATTTACAAGTAGAACATAGAAATTACGGAGGTGTCATTTTTGAAAGCAAATTTTTGTCGCGAGTTTGCGACCGTCAGTTGGCCACTTAAATTTTTGCAGGTGGGAAAGCGGTTACTTGAAAACACGAGATTGGCTCCATATGAATCGCCCACTCAGCAAAAGTAGGAATCTTATCTTTTGCCCAGTTATTAATCCATAGATTATGTCCGTTAGCGTCGGTCGTAGTTCGTGCGTTTGAACCGCCCGACTGACCATCGTTTTGTGATAACAAATTGGAGTGTCTCTCGTATGGTCTCGTAGGTACGTCTTGACCAATTTGAATAGGTATTGATTTGTGACAAGACTTCATATTTAATGAATGTTCCGTGCAGGCTGGAAATTGTTGGTTTCTCCTTTCTTTGTTTAGCTCGGATTTGTGCTTCAATTTGAAGGAAAACTGGTGATGACTCACAAGTCACAAATTCCCACCCTTCTTATAATGACGACTCAGCTATACGATTCACATACAGCTGAAGTTTTTAGCGTGTTTCCCAGGCAGCACTTCTGTCATCACATACTTTGATTATCAGTAATCTGTCGCGGCGACGTTTCACATCCCCACTTTACAATGGAATGCCCGTCGTACGGCCTTGTTGTGGCTATGACATGTTTTTGCTATGCTATGGGTGCAGTCGCTTTTGTTGTACTTTATTTTTAATCAACAGGGCCGAGTTATTCCGCGAGGTTTCTGTTTCAAAATATGTTCTGAACCATGAGCGCACCGATTTGGCGGTTTCATGAGTTTTCTCGAAATAGTGCATAGTTCATTGCGCCCAAAAACATCCGCAACCGTCAGCGAAACCAACTGGTCCGTGGCGGAGGCGACACACCGAACGTTCGAGAAGCGTTAAGGACGCAAAAACGTTATGAAAACGTCTGGATCGTTTTCCTTATTCAATAGGATACCCTTTGAAACTGTTTTTTGGAATGGAACGAACTACTTTTTAATTTCATTAATTTTGGTTAAAATTTTTTGAAAAGTGGCTATTTTCAAAGTTCACCTCAAACCACACACAACTCTGTGCATTAAATCTTTTATGCTCACGCTTCGTAAGAGCACACGTGCGGTTTTCAGTTAAGACAATTGCTTGCTGGCTCACAATAATGTTGTGTTGAAATTTTCTCATTTTCTTATAGCTTGATTATTTTTTGCCCGAAGTGACTGCTTTTGCATTTAACGCTTCAAATAAATATTAATTTTTTCAGTCCTGCACGATTTGTGTTTTTTGTCAAAATAAAAATAACGTTTGAAACAGCAAATTTATGGTACAGTGACACCTGATTTCTTCGAAATAGACATTTTGTTTAGAGTGGATGTATTAAATTTTTTATAAAACAACATTTAAGACACTAAATTTTAAACAGAACTTCAAAATAGATCCGTTCAAGATTTTTTTAAAACTCACTTAATTAAATTTTTGGTGTGATTTTTTAAATAAATTTTTTCACGTTAAAATACCAATTTATTTCCAAAATTTGGTTATACATTTTTGGGTTGAAAGCAACAAAACTTTGCTCAAACTGCTTCATTCCACGTGCCTTTTCGCTAAAATTGAAATATTAATGAAATACATTTTTGCGGAACATCTTCTGCTTGTTCATCTTTTGAACGATGAACTTCTTCGAATTAAAATACTTTGGCTTGGAGTTGTTTAACAATTAACGAGGCCGCGCGTTCTTTAAATCAGCATTGTTCGGCGCTTTGCGCCTTACAGATTCATATTTTGCAACAGCCTCAGCGCTACGCGCCTCACTTGAACGATTTCTCGGCTAAAGGCGACCTTGGCCGATTCAAATTCCACCAAAAACGCGCTTGAAGCCTCAAAATTTTTACCGTTGCTCTTGTGCCGCCGCTCGACACGGCGCGCGGAACCATATATTTGGCTTCAATTTTCGACACGTTTTTTTTAAATTGAGCAATTTTTAAATTAGCAAATTTTGACTAAGCAATTTTGAATGTTCAGCGAAACGTTAAGAATATTTATACGTTTTTTTTATTTTACAGTTTTCTTATTTCACAATTTTTAGCATTTTTGCTTGTCTTGTTTCTGGTCAATGGCTTAGGTGGCTAACACATAATTTTTTGCAGTCCACCACGGTAGCCTTCTTAGCATATTTGCTTGAACGAACAAATTTGCCAAGTTTGAAATATTCGTTAAATTTTGTTTTTTCACGTTTGTGCTATTAGTGCAAATCTGCGAAATTTTGAATCAACTTTCTTATCACTTGGTCCGAAAAATTTCATAACCTTTTGTTAGAACCAAAGCATCAACGCATCAATTTAAAATTTAATTTAAACAATTTACAGTCAAATTTTTGTGACTATAGGATCGCCCATTTTGTTTTTACCCTCTCCTTTTCTGCTCCCAAATTTTTAAAATTAGTACATTCCTAACTAATTTAAAAGATCGTAAGTGTCTTCTCTCATTCAACGCACTTCCTGCTACCCTGCGTCATCTCTAATTTCGTACAACTATGTTCTAAGCCCAGCAGCAATCGGCCAGGCGGCGTTCGCCTCCGCCACGCGGCCAGCGAGGAGGAGGAGGCACTTAACACCCCCGAAGCAAACGTCCACTCCTAATTGGGCGGAGCATAATTACGCGTTCGCTGGAGGTGGCGTCGCGCGCCGGCGTCGTCGAAATCCCAATTATAATTCGCTTATGTTTTCAGTGATTATTCGAGCCCTTCGCCACCGCCCTCAGTCAACAGTCCACATCACAGCAGCTTCAGGTCATGTCGTCGAGATTTGTGATCTCCCTGATTTTGGTCGCCTTGGCCGTTTGCTCCACTTTGGTCGCTCCCAGGCCAATGCGTGAGGTTGATGACGCTTTTCTACCGTAAGCCTTCCTTTTTAGACTCTGTTTTCCCATTAAATTTTTTAGAATTATAGCCGAGGCGCTCGTAGACATGAACAGGCAAATACAAGTCCCGGAAGACCTGGCCCTGATCGTGGAAAAAGCCCGCAAGAAATTGAAGCGTGAGAGTCAGCGCAACCGTTGGGAACGACTTGGACCTATTTGGGGCTGATCGGGCAGTCTTTTGGAGTGTGGAGTCGATCTCAAATCGGAGCATCTTTCGTGCAACTGTTGTCTTGAGTCACTTGTTCTTAGCGTTAATTTATTTGCAAGATATCCATGTGTATGTAGAGGATGAGAGGACTTGTAGAGGTACTAATAAAGAAGGATCGTGTTTTTAAGGTTGTATAAAATAGCTAAAAGCTTATAAATAGAGAATTACATCTAAAATTTAGACTTTTTTTAATTCAACAAAAATTGAACAACACGAATTTTTGGCAGGCTGTTTTTTCAATGTTTCAACCAATTATAAAGGTCAAAAGCAAGCGTTGAATTTGTGGGAACGCTTTAATTGTTGCATCGATGTTTAAGAAATTTTTAGTGATTTTGTAGATTACTTGAAATTTTTATGTTTTTAATTGAATCTTCAAGTTTTGTGAACGCCGCAACTCAACCCATTTTTTCAGTCTATTTTTACAACATTTTTGGGCGATGGCGTAGGCAGCTAAGTAATAAATTGCATACGCATTTTTACAGCCACCCTTTATTGTGACCGCTTAGAATTATTTATCTTTTGCAGTTCTTGTTCTATCAAGTTTTGAGCAATCGTTGCTTTTGTACATTTTAGCTTTTACTCAAAATTTTTCATTTTCAAATCTAAAATCTAATAAGGTTATTTTGTCGTTAGAGGCATGAATTAATTTTTAGGAATTTTGAAGTTCACAAGCGATTCCTGCAGTTGGAACCTGACGTTTAAAAAAGTCGTGCATAGCCTTCATTCAAACGCTGTAAGCAAGGTTTCAAAATTAAAATTGTCACATCATTTCTTCAATTTTTATTTAACGTCTTTTTGCTCAATTTGAACCTGTTTTCACGTGGAGTTCGCATTTTTTGGTAGTTTCCAAACAAATTGGTTTGGTTATCCACGCAAGGCTCTTTTTTTTGAATTAGGCTTAATCAAATATTTTTAAGAGCGAAGTTCTTCCGGTAACTACGTTTGTTCAAGTTCAGCATTAGCATCAATTTAGGGTTATTTTTCATGTTAATTTCGAAACTTTTTTAACATTCCAAAATTCTCGCTTTTGTGCATTTTACAAGCTCGTTTTTGGTCTTGTAGAGGTGATAATAAAAAGGATCGTGTTTTGAGGTTGTGTAAAGCGTAAGGGCTTGTGCATTTCTGCGACAGATTACTGCGACAGATATCCTTGTTTTTGGATCTTAAAATTTCAAAATTTTTGTTTTTTATGTTTGTGCAAAGCCGCAAAATTTCAAATTAACTCTGTCAAGGTCCAAAAATTCCTGCTTTCATGCTTTACAGCTGGACATTTCTGAAGTTTTTTTAAAGTTTAAGTCTTATTTTTGTTTTTCCATTTCCTGTTATTTACTTGTTTACTCAAAAAGTAGCGCCTCCCTCCCCCTCTTCAGTATAAGCCTTTGTCATCGATGAGAGCTCAGATTACTGCGACAGATATCTCTGACGTCAAGATTGACGAATGATAAAGTGATGCTTCCTCAATGCAAGCTTTGATGAAGTGTGGCTGCTGGCAACAATGCGATTGATCTCCCACGCACGTGTCATGCTGCACATCAATTTTAGTTGCCGGGGAAGAAGAAAAATGACTCAAATAGATCAACTAAATTATTGCCATTGCAACGTGACTCCTCTCACGCGTGCTTCTCACTAAAATGTTATTTTCAAACACCGAATTTCAAGAAAACAAACCTTTTATAAATCCGCCGACACTCTCCGAGTACAATATTTACAATTTTCTTTGTGTTCCAATAATTAGTGTGAAATTTGGATTGAGACTTGATTAAGCTTATCCTTGTTTTTGGATCCGCGTCGTAATAACAAATTAATTAAACATCCTTGCTTGTCTCGTTCGTTTTGTCCGTCTTATTAACCTTTACAGATATTCATTCGCTCCTTCACGAATCGCGGAATCCCTTCTGCGAGCAACATAACATGATCTGCACGCTAACGTTGTTTATCGAGATGGGACCCAAATCTGATGTCATTTTTCAGATAGGTGATCTCCGGTGTTCTTCAATGATGGATGGAATCCTGACACTAATCAACTTAGCGCCCACGAAATTGCTTTTTAAAATTCATTTTGAGGCTTCGATAAGATTTGTGTTTTTGATAATAATGGCGTTGTGATCTACGACCTCTGAAAATTGGAACTTCCAAGAAATGTTCCCACAAATGTCGCAAATGCCAAGGGTCTTTGTCCCAGGACAGACGCCCCTAGATTGAAAAAATGAACTTAAAGGGTGAACTGTTCCGGATACAGATGACGCCAAGATCAGATTTAATTAATTGGATTGTGTATTTTTTCGAAGTATGTACATATTTACGCAATTGCAGGAGACTGCTCGGTTAAAAGGAAAAACAGAATTTGATAGTTAAGCGGATATATTTTGAGGTTTAGCGTGCGTAGATTGACTCGCACTGCAAAAGAATTCGGAAATTAAGTCTTTTTAAATAAAACGTGTTTTTCAATGTGTCTAACTTAGTTGTTATACGTTTTGTAGCAATACCCGCCGTCATGAGTTACTGAGTATTTCCGACTTTTATTTTAAAGTCAAGCAAAATTCGTCGTTCTATTTATCTAGTTCCAAATTTCACTGCTCTATCTACGATGTATTCTTGAATTTTTAACACTTGTTTCATTCTTTTTGAAATTTAATTCAGGCGTTTTTTTTAATTTACAAAATTGACAATTTTCAGCTTTTTTGTCGATTTGATTGCGAAAAGAACATTTGTGCTTTCCTGTAGGTACAATATGGATGCGAACGACTGCTTAAATGTCATCTGAATGTCAGTACAGTTTAGTTCGACTACAAAGCGATTTCGGTTTTTTCACTGCTTAAGTCATCCGTGCTTAACAAAAAAACGCAAAAATCTTTTTTAATTTTTTATTTTGCTGAGGAAACTTGATAATGGTTTTGTTTTTCCCAATGGTCTTGGAACCATACTATAAACCTAATTATGAGTTACAGAGTATTTAGGCTTAAATTTACTTTTTTGCAGTAAACCGTTTGCTTCCGACTTTTTTTTTACAGTCAAGCAAAACTGTTAAAGACGTACATTAGAATCTATGGAATTGAATTGAATTCAAACCGATACCAAACACAAAATAACGCTTTTTGTTGGGAAAATTCTTCAATGTTTTTTTTAGATTTTGAGAGCTCGTTATACATTAAACTTCGAGTTTAATCACGTGTTTAGCGCATTAAATAGATTTTTAAAAATTTTTTTCACATTTTCTAAATTTAAATGTCGTTTTTTGCTCTCCTATCCAGTGTTCTATGATGTCAATTAACTGATCAAACACCACCACCCTTTAATGAAGATTTAACAAGTCGTTCAGAGTCCAAAGTTCCCAACGGAAATGACCCGGAAAGCCATAAGCCTTAATAAACAGTTCCCAGAAGTCATCAACATGAGCTACAATCCAAGTGAGCTGAAAATTGGATTCATGATCCAAACGTCATTTTGACTGACTTGGACTTTGAGATTTGAACGTACAAATTCAATTTGGAGCAAGTGTGTTAGGTCTTGAGCTGGCACGTGTGGTCGCAGAAAAGCAAGGGGCAAATTTAGTGTCAGTTATAGTTTAAAATTTTGTCTTTTGAAGCGTACAATTTACGTAGAAAGGAAATCGAATTTCAGGAATTTTTCAGGCAAGATTAGAGGTGTTTAAAAATAAGACATGAGATGCTTAGAGCTGTTTTTACATAGAGCACGTACCAAAACAAAAGAGTCATCATCTGGCGTTAGTAAAAACAATTTGACGTTTTTAAACGTTTTTGTAGCTACGGCATACATGGGCACCAGGGTACGTGGGTGACCACCACAGACTGTTTCCAAAAAATAGGACCGCCTCCGGGCCGAAAAACCGGAAATTGTTTTCCAAATTTTTTCGTTTTTTAGGCATGCAAACTCTATATAATTATACAATTACTGTCAGAACCAATTAAAACAACGTAACGCTTCCAATGGTTTCGAACGTGCCCTTGGCGATTGTATACTTCATGTAAACGACGTTATCGTCTGCACAAGACACATTTTTAAACACTTTCTTGCACAATATTGCTCACTGACAATGCAAAATACTATTCATTTGTGAACCCTTGAAAAAAAACTACAAAAACCACGTTTTTAAGACAGCACTCCCGGGGGCTTTCTTAGCAAGATTCTCAAAAAATTACAAAAAATTACAAAATTCGGTTAATCTCAACCAGAATTCACTGGACACGTGACTTTTCAGACTTCTAACTCTAAAAATGCAATGCGCTCAAGGGCTGGCTTTTAATAAAAGGCAGCCCCTCCTCGCCGCCAAAATAGTCAGTACCTGCCCATGTATGAGCCACGGGACAAGGTTCATGAAGACAACATTTGCATATAACTGTATATAGCTTTAAATTTCGTCTTGTAAAGCGTGAAATTTCAATTTTTACGTAGGAAGAAAATCGGCTTACAGACAAAACATGGTATTTGATGCTAGGACAGAGGATGCTTAAAAGTTTTTCCGTATGTAATACGGATCATAACAAAAGCGTCATAATCTGTTTGTTGTTTGTACGAAATGCTAGCGGTTTCGTGTTCCACCGGAACCACTTTTTGAAGTTAAAATTTATTTTACTGATTTTTTAGACCTATTTTAGTCTTAACCACAATTCAGATTAGAGACCAAAAATTGCAAAACACCATATGAAATATTGATGACGTCCCACACATGTGCTATAAAACAGCGTAATTTTAGCACACTACAACAGCCTAACATATGGGTGACGTAGGAAGTTACAAAGTCCAAAAGAACCCAAAAACAATTTAGGACGCATTGAAAGGACTCACAGCCGCAGATCTCACTGCACTAATAAAAAAACACCCTTTCTCCTAGCAGCACATAGTGTGTAACTACTCGTAGGGAAGATCAGATTTCAGATAATAAAAAATGGGGTTTTTGCTTGCAAAAGTGATATAATTTTTTGCATGGCTGCATCAGGTCCTGAGCTTCTATTTTACCATGTTTTCCTGTTTTGCAAAAAGTTTGTATAGTCTACAAATAAGCATTCATAATAGCTGAATTTAGGACTTGTAATGGTTAATGAAAAAATGATGAATGTAGATCGGACCAGAACGGAGTGAACAACAAAAAGACAAAAAATCTTTTTAAAAATCCTTTATAAATTAAAGGAGAACGATGGTCCGTCCGACACGCAATTTCTAGACGTGAGTTGTCTGCTTGAGCGAACGCGGGTTACGGTGGCGGCGTCATTTGCGTTTGCACGCGTGTCGCCGTCGCCGCGGATCGGTCGGTTTTACAACCGCGTCGGCGCCTAAATTGGTGCCGCACACGCCAAATTGGCCACAGTTGCGGGTGTTTTTGGGCTCAATCGATTATGCGCAAAATTTAGAACCGAATGCTATATAATTTGCAGTATTTCGAAAAGATTTATGAAACTGCGAAATGTGTGCGCTTATGCCGTTTTGTTATAGGCGTTGAAACACAAACCCCGCGCAATAACGCGCGCTCCCGTTGATTTAAAAATCAAATCAAAACGTTTACAGTGTTTTTGAATTTTTAAAGTTCTTTGAAAAACTTAGAAATCCGTTTTTAAATTAAATTGGATAAAATGCTTTTAGGGTGAATTTTTACAATTTCGTGCCGCGAATTTACAATTTCGTGCCTTGTCTAAAAGTGATATTTTTCTGTTTCTCAAAAATAAGCACACTACAAATAAACGGTTGTCTGTCAAAAAATGAATTTGAATGTCGCAGGTCTCGTAGACACAGCACAGAGTATTAGCGTCAAAAAAGTCTTAATTTTGTCTAAAACTTTATACTATTTTCAGTCTCTTTGTTTGTCTTGAAAACGTGCTTTTCGCCCTTTTTCATTTTTGAAACGTTTTTTAAAATTTTGTTTATGCCTTCAAACGTGTTTTTTCTGCAAGCAGTTTTCACTTCCTTACTTCCTCTTTGAATGTGCAGCTGATTGGAGGGATTTTCCATTCCCATAACCTCCGCATTACACACTTCTGTGAAACCATTTCCAAAACGGCAAACGGGTGGTTCTGCTGCAGACATGACGTGTCTACGTCTCCTGATCCAGAGGAGCATCTGCATTTCCGGAAAGGAAGTGCAACGGAAGTTGATCTTAGATGAGAGGAGGGGGGATCAGATGGGTCGTCTGCACGTAGGCGCAAATGGAATGATGGATAGTAAAAGTTGCTTTGTGATGTGCATAAACCGTTTCTATTTTAAAAAATACCGTCGATTGATAGAGGCAAATTAACGTATGCCTTTTGTATAATACAACACTCCTTACGTGGCACTCAAAGGCACGTAAAGTTAGTAATTAGAAAAACGCACAATCAGGGCACCCTTACTTATCAATAAAAATCGAAATCGGAAAACAGGGAATCCTCGCTTTATCGATGACTGCGTCATCAAGGCGAAAACCACTGCTGGGTGGTGACCGTAGCTTATCGATTGACTAATCACGCAACAACGAACCGAATGTGAAATGGCGCTTTGTAGGTAATTTTATAGCTTTACGATCAGAAGTAGTTAGACAGTAGTGAAATTATTTTCGGTGAACCCTGTCACTTACATAATGAGTTACAGTAGAATCTGTACAGTCACCAGTGCGAGTCATTGATAAGACCGGAAGTCAGCAGAAATTTATCAACGTGTTTTGCGCTTTAACGGAAATCGATCAATTCACCCATGATTCACAAGACAACAATTCACTTAATAAAGGTGTCGAACGCTAACAAAATAAAAAGGAAATTGTAAGAAGCCTTCAATGAAGAGATCATTAAAGGTGCTTTTGTGTTCATTAGCATGTTATCTTTGTTATTAGTAACCAATCACAAAAAAGTACGAAAAACTTGATAAACCCTGGTCAGAGTTTTATTAGTATCGTCTGCGACACGTGTACACAAGAAATCTAGTTCTGCAGATGAACATATTTTACAACGTTCACATTAAGAACAGACAAAAACATGACTTTATGATTATAGGAACCAATCATTTTTAAAGTGATGTACGCAAAGTTTGCCAAGGTATATAAACAAAAGTAGTTCCACAGAGATAACGCTTAGTACTCAACAAGACGCACAAATTTGATAAATCATTTATGGTCAGAAGAGGCTGAGATGAACTTCGTTTTTCGCAGTGCTTCCTCAGTGAATGCAAATTTATAGCGATATTTGGAGAGTTTTCATGAGTTGGAACAGCCGAAATCTTGGAGATGGACAATGGTTTTCTTCTCGTAGTCTGTCCGAATAGATCTTGACAACGCATCTTACTTGATCTTCTGAGCACAAAAGCATGCAATTCGTCTATGATTACGTTAGCTAACTCTTCCATATCCTCGTTTTTTCCTTGTGTTCTACTCCTACGCAATCATCCATTCAAATTTGCTCTTGTCAGTCCATATAATTTTGTCCTCATGGAGACCTGAGCAAAGCGTGTACCAGAGGAATTCCCAAAATCGATTTAGTTTGCTATTTAAGTACTGTTTCAAAGCGTCCAGGTTGTTGGAAAACTCCAAACTGCCAACGGAAAACGTCGAAGAAGCGGAATGAGGATTTAATGCATTAACCTCAAAGGAGTTTAACCAATCCTCCATTTGCCGAGCCAACGTGGGACCACACTTATAGAAGGCTCTGCTGAAAAAACTGATTCAGGCTCTGACGCCTGTAGTAATTCATCAAGCCTATGCGTGACCTGTTGAAGGAAGTGGTAGAACAGCTTGCTCATCTCACCTGTTGTGGCTCCACCGATCCTGCATTTCTTCGAGCTGCGTAGTAAAGATCGCCGGCCGATCTGTGGACCATTCCACAATATTCTTTGAGCGGCTTGCATGCACAGTAGCTTATGTTGAGATGTCCACGTCTTGGGATCATTTGGGACGCGTTGCTCTCTTAAGATGGCGATCAGCTTTTGAAAACTGAAAACAACTTTTCTAAAACGAAAATAAGGTTAAAATTACAAGTCTTTTGGTAGCCATTGGCCCACATAGGAAGCATTTTTGTTGACATAAATAAACTCGTACTCGATACGATTTTCTGAACTAATCCATAACTCACTGACTCCGAAAAGGAAAAGAAACAAATTTACTGACAGACACCATACGCCACTGAATCACTGGCTGCTCATTGGTCCCTTGCAGAACACGGTAAATCGCTTTCACAGTAGGTGTACACAGAGGGCGCACTATCTAATGCACCACTACTTGATAAGACGGCCAATAAGGAGCAATGTGCAAGAAAAACAAGAAATAAGGAAGTCAATTCTTTAAGAAGAGCTGCGGTTGGGTAGCTGAATTGAGAAGAAGTTTGGATACGCCGTCGACTCCATGTGAACTTTTTGGCCCATCATTTTCCATTCAACGTTCCGCTGTCAGTCCATATGATCTTGTCCTTATGAAGACCGGAGTGCAGCATGTATCAGAGAAACATTGTTGCTCCAAATTACTTAATAGTTATTCTTCAAGTACCCGCGGGTCCGATTTTTTCAAAGCCTGCAGGAGTCAACAGAGAGGCTGACGAGGCTACGTGCTCCAAACGTGATGAAAATGAGCGTTGAAACTGGTCTGTGTTAAGAAAATGAAGAATTTTTTTGAATGCTTTGTTGATGATCTCGCCACGCTCTGAACTCCTCGCCAGTTTAAACAACGTCAAGAGCTTAAAAATCCTGAACTTTTTTATAGCAGTGCCGTTTTTCACATACCTCACTCTTCTCATACATAGGCAGATTCCTACAACTAACAGGAAGCCGTCTCAGGTCGGAGTCACTGACTGAGAACAAACAAAGGTCTGACACTGCTTTCACAAAAGTTGCCACGGTCCAATAGACCACTCCGAAAGGTTTCCCGACACTTCAAAATATTTAAGCTGTTGTGCAATTTGCATTTTTTAGAAATAGTTTAACCAGCTTTCCCCGTCAATAAGGCCTGCCTGATTTGACTATGATCTACAAAAACAGGAAATTGTTCGTGTTGTTCTTCAGGAGTTCATCTACATTTAGGTTTTTAAGGACATGCAAAATCAATTGTATTCAAGACCAAATGAAGACGTCCGAATTTGGCTATTTGGCGTTTAAGCAAGGAGTTTGTTGAAAAATACGGTCATCTAATAATAACTTTTTCCCTGACGCGTGATGGCACAGCTCAGATAGCAAACAGAGTCGCTACCCATCGATATTTTATCAGTATCATTTGCGTCAACCGTAGAAAAATCAATTCCAAAATTACGCGATTGCGACTTTAATATCAAAGAAAAACGTGGTTGTCAATGACAAAAGCACTTTCTTAGGATGTGAAGTTTTGAACAAAAATACTAATATAATTTCGAAAATTAAAAAATAAAATCCACCGTACCTTAAAACAGATTCTGTAGACCCTCCGCGTCACTATGATCAACAAAGTAATTTTACGCTGCTTGTAAAGAAGTATCGCACGACTTGATAATAAGACTATGCTTATTATGGGTCAAAATGGAAAACAAGCAAAATGCAGGCGGCGTGAACTGTTAAAAAATGGTGCGTCGCTAAAATTAAATGACGCTAAAAGTTTTAACATTATAAAACTGAACAGATCAGAACCATGTATACTGATAACGGCACCCGTTACCTTATGTCTCCATATCACAAAATAAGCAGCTGTCCCACACAGATGTCTATCAACAATTAGTTACCTTTACCGCGAAGGTACGAAAACTTTGAAATTTTAACGTAGATCAAACTCTTAGTAACCTTCAACATCTCCGTCCTTGGTCTGATAAGAACTGTTGGTTGGCAGGGGGCGACGTTTTACTGTTCACTTGGCGGCGAGTGATCGGCAAGTGACAGTTTTAATAATTCTGCACCGTTGCGACTATTTTTGGTTGTTGTCTTTATAATTTCGGCGTTATTTCTGTCATTTTTTTTACTCATGGCTAGTGACTCTTAAATGAACATGTTGTGTTAAGGTTTTAAATACCCAGCAATTATTTTTCAACTGTCTGACCTAAATCAAAAGCTGCTTCATTTCGCTTTATTTAATAATAGCCATTTTGAATATGTTAGTCATAATTTAGCAGCATAGCACACCCTCCAATCCGACGTTACTTATTCCAATTTGAAATCAGTGACAATTCCATATTCTGCTGTCGCATCATCGCTCTAAGATTTCGAACCTGATTTCCCTATTTTAATTCGATTGAGAAAGTGGTGCTTGTGCCACTTTACGACGAATTTGTAGGCAATACATGACCTAGAGAACATCGCCCGCACCTCCCCAAATGCAAAAAATCCTGAGCGGAAACTTAGAGGTGCGACCTAGAAAACAGAAATTAGGAAAATGTAGAAGTTAAATGTTTTATTTAAAGTTTTGATCGGCCACATAATCTCAGTTTTAAGCGTGTAAAACTGCTGAAGGTTACATGCCTTGTTCAGGCGAGACAAAAACGTTTAAAGAGCTCAAGTATTTAGACGCAATGACGTTTGGGTAAAAGCGCCACGTCAGCCGCTTCACTTTCCCACCGTCGCCCCTTGGTTTGAACATGTTTTTCTCATTTCGCAAACTCCGACGCAAGCTATCAAAAGTCATCTAAAACTAAATATTAAATTTGACATCAACAAGCTCCGCACTTTAGGGTTTCCTTTTCTCTCTCCCCATAGCTGTGCAAGAGATTTCTTGTAGTCTTTTGAAACTTTGAATTCGTAAGTTCGTCGATCTGTCCAAAAAATGATGTGAGATCGGCTGTCGCTTAGTTGCTCCAAGATGAATTCATGCAAGATTGTGGAACCTAAGTTAACTTTAAACATGGAACAATTTAGATAAGTTTCACCTTTGTGGGATGTGCTCGACGAAGATCTGAACCCGTTTTTCTTAAACTTTTTCGGATGGACATTTTCTGTGTTGTCATTAGGCATAGGCTGATTCCAGTGACGCTCGATTTTTTCAAAAACATGGTAGAAGATTTTGCCCCAAAGGTTACCCCATATGTCGACGAACTAAAAATCAGTTAAACCAAATTGTTATGGAGAACAGGCCAATTACTTTTTGCGTTTCAAGCTTTTGATCTCATCCCCGTTGAGATATACTTGCGTGGAAGTGAACGTCCATTTTGTACCATGTAGCTTCTCGAATTCTTCGTAGACTGTTTCCAAGCAGAGCAGAACGTTTAGAGAGGTCCAGTTTTGAAGGTTGTCAGAAACGTGGTGTTCTTTCAACACAGATACCAGTTTGAAAAAGCTACAAAAACGGGTTTATTGAGAAAAGAACGTTTTAATTAAATCCAAAGCCGTGCTTAAAATTGTGCGTGTCAAAACACGTGTTTCTAATATATACCCGAAGCCCACCCAAACTCAAATTTGTAACAAGACATTTTCAGACTTGGACTGAATGCAACTTTAAAACTAGTTGAAAATTTACAATTTCTCTGTCAGCCAATCGCCAATGTAGGTCACCTGTCCGTTGTCATCGATAAACTCAAAATCTACAAGATTGTCTTCATCGTCTCCCACAGAATCCATTCGACAATCGAGCTTTTATCCTTGTCCTGAAAAGATTGGAATGACTAGAAACTAATAAAAAATACGCGTTTAGCCCGCTGTCATTATCTCAAAACTACTAAACACTACGCTTTAAAATGGTAAGCAAAATGAATACGCGACTTCAAATGCTTTGAAAACGTGTAAAAGCTGAGATTGAGAGCTCGATGCCGAAAGTAAGAAACCAACTGTAAAACTCGCTTTCTTTCGGGCTAAATGCGGAGAATCGATGAAACCATCAACAAGAGAAGCCCTATTCACCTGTGCGGCGCCTCGTTATCAGCGCTATCAAGCGAGCGCGCAGACATGCACCATTCACATACCTAAACTTGCATAACAAAAATGCGTAAATTTTCACGACAGCTTAAAATTTAACAATGCGCTTTTTGAGCTAGCTCTTTGAACAACACGTAGCTGCTCCAAAATAGCGAAACTTCCAAAAAATAGCAAATATATGAAGCTCAACATTTGCTTCCCGTATCATCGGTGCGGTCGATGAGCCACATTGTGAAGCGTCCCGTTTCTATTAGCTTCCTAGCTTCCTTATCTGCGTTATAAAAGACACAAACCTTGACATAGGGCATCAAACATACCTGAAGATGTTTGGCACACCTCTGAGGTAATTGGATAGACGTGCTTCAAACCCCATTCTCATTATTTTTTTGAAATTCCAATGGAGATAAACACTCTTGCGGTCAAGGCTTATCGGTAGCTCTTTGCGGCTCGCTTTTGAAGCTATGGTAAACTGAGATAAGTGTTTCAAAACTCATTGCGGTCAGCTTTGATAAAAAAGCGTCGCCATGGATTCGCGTCCGATTGTCGCCATGATCCTTGCCTACCACTGATAAAGCGTTCCTTTGAATTTGAATTAGCTACACAGTTCACCGATTCTTAAATCAGCTAATTTTATGAAATTGTGGTGAAGTCATCAACGAGCAGTACAGTAGACCAAGAAAAACAGATGAGTTGTGTTGACTCTGTCCTGTTTACCCATGGGTCGTTGCTGCCGGCGACGCCAAAACGGCAAATTTAAGAAAACGATATCGTCGGTTGAATTGATTTGCTTAGGCTATAATTGGGTACAGCTCAACCTACATAGGTTAAGGCGAGTTGTATTAGAACCAAAATTATTCAAACAATTTTGAAAGGCTAATTGAAATTGAAATTTTAGTGGTCGAGCTTGTGCCAACCGTCGCTAAAAAGCAAAGATAACTAGCTTCCGGTAACATGAGTCATTAAGCCATTAAAACAGAAAAACTCGTGCCAAGAGAGCTGGAAAGAATATTAGTCAGTGCGTTCTCGTTGGCTCAGTTCCAACTGAGATAAAATTTTTTTAAAGCCTGCAACGGAAGCCTAATTTATCGGCACGTCTACCCGTACATCACACTACCACAGATATGCTTAAATATTAAATCCACACTTTTTCTTCTGTTTTAGATAAATCCTTGCTTGGTCAAAGCTTTTCTTGTAAAGTAGAATTTGTAGCGACTTTTAGGATGATGCGTCATGATGCCTTTCTTGTAGTAGGTTCGAAGAGAGCGTGACATAGATCCATACGTCATGTTCTGAAAACACCTATTTAAGAGCTTGACACAAAATAAGGAAACTCACCTTCTCACGTCTTCGCTTCTTCTGCTCTCCCCATATTCTACAAACAGCGTCCTTGTCTACAAAAACCCATCCAAAGTTAATCTTGTCAAACCATGTGATCTTGTCTTCATGCATGCCTGAGCTCAGCATGAGCCAGAGGAAAATCCAGAGGCGAGGGCGTTGTTCACCTGAACATGTAACTTTGAGATAATGGTAAAATAAGGATTAGGATACCTAACATGTAGTCATCCAATTCAATGGACGAAGGCACAATCGATGACGTTGGTGAGCTTAAAGAAGACAATGAGGGAGACGAGGAGAAAGAAACCAGCGATTCACAGTCTGCGGATGGAACAAGCGATGGCGAAAAAGAGTCTGAAACCACGTAGAGACAACCGTTAATTTAGCATGGAGTCACTCAGATACCTATGGCAAGGTTTGCTGAACGGGAGGGCGATTCTGATGCTGAAGATAGAACCGGTGACGGTGAGACTGAATCTGGAACCGCGGATTAGAAAATTGACCTGCATTGCAAATTGCAAACCTGTAAGAAGTTCTTCTGAAACGGTCATGGACGTGACAGCTTTGAGAGCATCAAACAGAATGTTGCCAATTTTTGAATTCCAAGCAAGCTGACAAAGGAGAAAAAGCTGAAGAACACAGTCACATAACCATGTTCTCATGCCGAAAAGCTTACCTCAGCATCCTTATGAGAAGCCAAGAAGCAACCATTCATCAAAGCTGGATTTAGGTTGCATTCGTCGATTGGAACGCTCCAAAGCTCACAAACTGTTTTCACAAACATGGTGACATGAGATGAAGTCCAAATTGATAGATTCTGCGGAATAGAATCTTCCTGAAGCCTCATTTGAAGCTTTGCTAGTCTTAATTAATAATCTTTAATTAGTTCAAAATTGGGCTAAATTACCTGTCCGAGTCTTTAGATAGATTAAGCGGTGACGTAAAGTCACCTCGTCGATGGATCATTAGTTGAGATCTGAAACTAAATTTTGTTCCAACATGGATTCGACATGAAACGCGGAATGTTTGGTCAAACCATAGCGAACGGTAAAAGTGACAGTGGCCTCACAGAGGACGCTCCACCCTGAATGATATGGGAGAGCAGATGGATGGTCATGATTATATGAAGGACGGCTCGGGAGATGGACGCGAATGGCATACTGTAGCAAGCGTTTATGGGGGAAAAAGGCAGGGTTTTCAAATAGGCTTGTTGACAGAATTTTCACATCGGGACTTATCTTAAAACTGGATTCTAAGATTAGGTGACAACAATCCATTTCACGAATTTGGCACAAGCCACGACATTGGTAAAAACTTGAACTGCCGTGCACAAGAGCTAGACTAAAAGAACAAGTAGTAGCAATTAAAAGTTGTTTCAGGCCATTCAGAGTAAACGCAGGCAGTTTTAAGAGCTTGCAGCGTAAGAGAAAACTAGTATGAAATTATAAAAAGTGTTTTAATTAAAGTTTGCAGCGTTTTGTAAAAATAGAGTTGTTTGGCATAAAATTCATCCAGTAGTAAATATCCGTTTGTTAAACGTGCTTCAACAATGAAGCAAGAAAGGCCTGCGGGCGTCGGCAACACCGACCGAAAATGGAGCGGAGCCGAATACTAAAGAGTCTTCGTTCCTTATCACAATCGATTGGTTTTAATGTCGAAAACTCGCGAAATGATTATTAATTTGGTGATTCTTCTTCTTCCTCGCATTCAAATTCCGTACATTTGTCTTAGAAGCTTCGTCTGACCCCCAGTTTACCTTGCTTATCAAAGCAAATCAAACAAGGCTACCCAGTTCGCAATGCTCTAGTAAATCGTCGCACGTCACCGGCTCCTTCTCGTGTAAACACTTTTGATAAGCACTTCGTGGATGATCACGCGACCCATTTTCTTATCAACCACTATTTTTAGTTTAGCTCAACGAGAAGCTAAAAGTTGTGACGTCGGAGTTCAGCTAAGACTGTTGACAGAACTGATGATTGGAAGCGATCGTGAAAGAAGTGAACGATTTGAGGGGTGCACTTTGAAAAGACTGACTTGAATGCAACATTTTTTTAAAGTCTAAAACAACGCCAATAAGCCCGAGGTCGTTTAAATTGTGACGTTGTTCGAGGGTCTTATCTACGTAAAAGAAAGCTGGCCGTCGTGAAATGAGCAAATCGACGTCATTTCCGATGACCAGAACACACGCAAAGCGTTTGTTGTAAGCATGCGACAGGATAAGCCTTTTAAGCACAAAGGAAACATTTTAAAATGCAAGTTTTATGGTTAAAAGAGTAAAAACCAAACTTAGTGAGTCCTGCCCGGTTCCGAACCGGCGACCTTCTACGTATGAAGCAGACGTGATAACCACTACACCACAAAACCACGCATGCACCAAACCTCCAATCTCAAACATGTAAACTCATTTTGTTGCAAATTGACATTTTTGACAATTTTCATTAAAAATTTAACAGAAAAATATAGCAAAACTTGATTTTGACCAACATCTGTCTTTTATCGTAAGTCTAAGCCATGATTGTCCAATGGACATTCTTACAACCGGCACGTTATCAGATGCAAACTGATCCACATATTTAGAATTTTCCATGAGCAGATCCAACTTCTTTCCTTTGATCTTTAGAAATTCTGGTCCAGTAGTCGCAGTGAAGTTAGCCAAAGATACGGGACTGGCTTCATCAAACCTCAATTACACACGGGTAAAATTTTAGTCGTAATTCCACAACGCTAAAGCGTTTGACAAGCTGACAATCATCTGGAGTTTATCAATGTAGATCATCTGCAAAGTTCCTCGCTTAATGGTTTCTAGGATACGTTCTTCCATGTCAATCGAACCTAAATCCATGACTAGTCCTTTTATTGGAACCGTTTTTAGCACCGATAGGACGATAGAAGAAATTGGAGTAAACCCGAAATGAGGGTATCCGAAAGATAAATAAATATGCGGATTGAAGTCTTAGCTGCTGGGATCCGAGTTCCACAATTTTCAACTGAAATGTTCCAGTTGAGACGAGGAGTGAAAAAGAGACTTGATCGTCTTGATTTCAAGGGTAAAATGGTCCATTTTGCTGATCACCGCTACATCACAAAACCACATGTTCCTGGCTCTCACAAAAGTACACAAGTGCCGACCGCTCTCCTCATTTTTCACCGCATTTTGAGACCAAATCTATTTATCACAGTTTCGCACACTAATCCAAATATCTACACTATTCATTAATTTCATCATAAGACGCGGCACTATCCACAGACCCATATCTGGAAGGTCGGACAAGCTGTTCACTGGATTCGCTCCTAACAGGCTGCGTATGAGCCACACGTGAAATCTTGTGCATGATTTCATCCACTGGGAGTCCCTTAGTCTCAGGGATCATCTTGAAAGCCGCATAGAACAGCGCAATGCTTAGGATAAGCATTGGAATGTAGAAGAAGAACCCGATAGATTCCGTGGCAGTCTGGAAAACTAAAACTGTACCCATGGCAAAGACGATAGGCAGGATCTGAGCTATCTAAAAACGCGTCATAAATTTGGACCAAAAATGGCTTTTCTCACCTGAGTGATAGCAGCTCTAGCCGTATGAGGACACATCTCACTTATCAAAATAGCTGTTAGGGTCAACAGGCCCAACATATTGGCAGCTTGGCCTAAGATTGACCCTACGACACCCAGAATCTCACTCATCAGAGCGATATGTAGCCTATCAGCGACAAATTGAGCAGATCCTAGAAGGAACCACTCTCCAATACAGAGACCAGAGACAGCGAGAATTAGAGGTCGACGTCCTAAGCGTTCGATGAGCCACGGAGCGAGGAAAGAAATGGGAGCGCCTCCGACCATGATAATTATCATGGCAATCATCGCTTGAGATTGGGTCATGCCGAAGTGCATCAGCATGGTTGCGTGGTATTGGCTTTTGATGTTGATGGCTGAACCGGCTGGGATAAAGGCGCATAGGCTGATGATGAGTAGAGAACGTCTAAACAAAACCAATAAAAATTAGTGTTTACGCAAAAAAAAATTTTATGTTTAAAAATTACAAAATTAAATCATAGTCCTTGGAGACGCGCAGCGCCGACTCAGAACAAGCAAATTTTTCATTAGTCAAAAAAGAAGCAAGTCCTGAAACAGAATAAATCTAAAAGCAGTTTACGCATAATCCTATATGATAAAGGAGGATTTAGACGTTTTTTTCAGAATTTAGACAATTTCCAGACGTGTCCGTCGCACTTTTTTGTTCGTCACGCTTTTCGTACGTTCGGTCGGTCGCTTTTGCCGCGGAGCGGTTGGTTTCGCAACCGCGACAACATCGAAATCGGTGCCGTAAACACCGAATTGGTCGCGATTGCGGGCGATTTTAGGTTCAACCGACTATGCACAAAAATTGGATTTTTGTGATTATCGCGTTGTGGGGATGTGTTCAATCAGAGATCCACTCAAAATCTTACAAGAAACTCACAATCGCAAAGAAAAACGACAATTTTTACCGCTGAAAAATTGCAAACCCGATTCCATCGTAGCCGACCGCGATTGTACAGGGCAGTAGCGTATGGAACACTGAAAAACTGGTAAAATTCTCCTTTTTCGCTTATCTGAACTTTGCCATAATGCGGACTCCTGAAGCCATTTTGACGCCAAAATCGTAATCAGCGCCTTTGAAAACCCCCCTGCCCAAGAAATGAGCGCGATCTGTGATGGTGCGAAAAAACGGTGACCGGGTCCCTTTAATAGTTTTCTTGCTTACCCAGCACACTTAAACACTCCGACTAAAAAGTAAAAATAAAAGTTAGAGCTTAAAACTATGCTGAAACATGTCTTACCTCAAAATAGGATTATTCCAAACCTCCTTAACTGTAGCATGACCCTGTTGAAGGTACATTTTCTCATGCTCATATTCGTCTTCTACGGCATCAAGATCAACTCCAGCGCCATGATAGAACTGCACCGCATCTCGACTCTTCTCCTTGTCGTGAAGAGTGATATAGAGGTGCTTAGGAGACTGAGGGAACAGAAGCGAAATGGTCAAATGAAGAGCGGCTAGAACTGTACACAGTGCAGGGAGAATTGTCCAGTTATCTTTGTTGCCAAGATACTCAGGTAGGCAAAGAGGGGTTCCTATGAGGATTAGGATAAAGCCTCCTGAGCCTAGGGCCATGGATGTGAAACCTGAGCAAATTTTTCTTGAAAAGGGCTTATTTAAGGTTAGGCTTACCTCTAGCCTTATCAGGGGAGCACTCAGCTATGTAAATGACCAAGGCCATCTTGTAGACGCTGATGAGTCCAGCCATAAAATGACCTATCATAAAGAGCTCTATAGAGCAAAATGTGCCTGAGAGGTACATGCAAACTCCGGCCATGATCCCTAGTGAAGATCTGAAAAAACTTTTATAAACTCTTGAAATAGTGTCCTACCTGACAATAACGCCCGTCTCCTTCCTGCAGCAAATAGCCCATGGAAACAGCACCTATAAGGATGCCTACGAAGAAGACTACAGCCACTGATGATACCACAAGATCAAACCTAAAAAAGCCAAAAATTACTATAAAAATTTTTTTAAGCTTACGCTTCAGAATGCAATTCCAAGCCATAATGGTTGTGGATGGACTCATTGAACATTTGTCGGATAGGGACGGCCATAAAGTTGAAAATACAAGATTCCAAGTCTCCAAAGCCTCCAAGGAGAGCATGAACAGCGGTAACTAGCTCAAGTCGGCGGTTCATGGTGACCTGAAAGTTGTGAAATTGACAGAAGAATTTATTATAGGAGTCTATTAAGAAACGGGCATCTAGCAGTTAAGACTCAAAGAATCAACAATCTATAAACAGCGATTTTCGTAGCCCATAATATTTAATACTCTTTAAACTGTTCAGAACACGGAAAAATGAATCATTTTCAAAGATCCAAAAATCAATAAAAGTGCAAAGTGACTTTTTATCTTTCAGCCAGCAAACCGTTTCAATAAAAACAACAAAAACATAAGTGCGTTTTACTAATTTTATGACGTCACCTTGAGTCCCTAAAAAAAGTTTCACTAATTCCAAAAGTTTTTTTACAATTTAATTTAACTTGACAATAAAATTCCTAGTTCATCTGAAAACCTTAAAAAACCGTTTGAAGTTCAAAAAAACCAATTTTGTTCGATTTTTTCATACTTTCTCAAGAAACATCTGAAACACAAGCTTAAAACCACTCGCGACAGCCATATGATGCAACGCGATCACACTAGCCACCTGCAAAAGAAAATGTGCAGAAGACGTCGCTGGGGAATTATCAAGAACAAACACCGGCGATTATAGTAAAAAGCCGTCTACCCTTGACAGTACCGGATCAATAGCGTCGCCGAAAGATGAAAGAAACGTCGTTGCCAAACTGGCGACACTACAACGCTGGTCTCGCTAAACTGAATAACTACTTTGCTTGTTCTCTCCTCGAGAATAGTAGAAGACAAGAAAGCAGTGATAAACAGAAGAGAAGAAAAAAGTGGTCTGACACGACGTCGACTGCTCAGGTGCTTAATATAAAAACGAGGGAGAAGAAGTGGAAAGTGCGATAGAACGCACACGCCAGTTCGACCTTCCCGCCAAGGAAGAGGCGCACTGAGGTCACAAAGAAGAGAGTGGCAGGGGACCAGTGTGCGCTGCTGGTCGTGTAAACACGATTTGTTTTCCGTGGCGTTGTGAATCAGCTGGACGCGACGTCGCGTTGTCTTGCATAATCACAAAAGTACAGCGACGCTGAAATTCTATTAAACGCATATGGTTTGGGAGGGTTGTGGTCACGTGGACGCAAGAGATAATCGTTTGTGTAAAGAGGTGTTCGCTGATGACATTTGTGTTAAAGTGATAGCGGACTGGTGTTTACTTTTGTGTTAAAAGCGCGAATTCAGTCTTTGTTTAAACTGTAAAAAAATTAGCAAAAAGAAAGAACGCAAAGAGGAGTCGAACCCATGACCTCCAGTGCGTAACTCGATCGTGCTAATCAGTAGACCGTTTAGTCATTCGAACCGTTAACGCTCAAGTGTGATAATATAACTGGGTTTCCTTTCACTTTTTTACATTTTTTGTTTGTTTAGCTGTAAAAAAATAAATGCGACATTTTCGAGTCGACTTTAAAAGATGCAGCCTTGATTTCACATATCAACAGTTTTGGGAGGGTCATGGTCACGTGAACGGGCAGATAATCGTTTGTATAATCGCATTTGAAGATAAATTGTTTGATTGTGTGATAGCGGATCGGTGTACACTTTTGTGTTAGAAATGCAAATTGAATCTTTCCCAACAAAAAAAATTTATGAAAAAAGGACACGGAAAAGATTCAAACCCGTGACCTTCACCGCGCCAGTCAATGACGCTAACCAACACACCATTCAACCTGAGCAAAAACCGCGCTCAAGCTAAATATAGCACGATTGGCCTTCCCATAAATTATTTCTTGTTTTTGCTCGAAAGTTTTTTTGTTTTTTAGCTGTGAAATAATTTAATTTGCCTTTCGTAACGATCACATTTAAAGATCAACATTTCTCTGCTCATTGCTCAAACCCGAGGTCTCCGCCTGTTCAGGTCTATTATTCCTAACAGGAATTGCCGCCACATTACTCGCAATATTCTCCATAATCGCATCCACGGGCAGTCCTTTTGTCTCAGGAATCAGCTTATAACATGCGTAAAACAAAGCCACAGTTAGGACCATCATAGGAATATGAAACAAGCATCCAACGCTTTCGATTGCCACAGGGTAGATAGCCACTGTTACAATATCCACGAAGATGGGCAGGATTTGGGAGACCTAAAAAGTCAAATTTTAGTCAAAATAGGGAAAACAATTATGTGCTAACCTGAGAAATGACAGCTCTAGCCGTATGAGGACACATCTCACTAATGAGAATAGCCGTAAACGAGGTTAAGCCCAACATGACAGACACTTGACCCAAAACTGAACTAGTGACACCAAAAATGGAGCTGAGAACGTTCCAATGGAAGTGGAAGTCAACGATAAATTGAGCCGAGCCTAAGAGCAGCCACTCGCCAACACATAGACCTGTAGCTCCTAAGATTAGAGGCCTTCGTCCTAAGCGTTCTATGAGCCAAGGCGACACTAAACAGAGGGGAGCAGCTCCTAGGAGGATCACCATAATAGCGAACATGGCTTGAGATTGGTTCATTCCAAAGGACATCAGCATGGCAGCGTGATATTGGCTTTTGATAGTGATGGCTGAGATTGTTGGAAGGAAGGCGGACAAACTGACTATAATCAGGGAACGCCTTAATACAGGGCTTTCCCAGACCTCCTTGGCTGTGGCGTGGCCTTGTTGAAGGATTTCTTGCTCATACTCTTCTTCAACACCATCTAAAACCTATTTTTCAAAAACACTTTTTAAGACTATTGCTAACCCAGATTGACCCCAGAACCATGGTAGAACTTCACCGCCTCTCGACTTTTCTCCTTATTATTAAGTGTTATATAAAGGTGCTTTGGAGACTTAGGAAATGTCAGAGACACCCCCAAATGGATGGCTGCCAGAAGAGCACATAAAATAGGCAGAATTGTCCAATTATCGTTGTTTCCTAAGACATCAGGTAAGCATAGCGGAGTGGCAGCCAGAACCATAATGAACCCAGCTGAGCCCAAGGCCATGCCAGTTAGACCTGAACCTTAAAAACCAAAAATTAGGAATTTGCTTTACCTCTAGCCTTATCCGGAGAGCACTCAGCCACATAAATAATTAGCGCAATCTTAAAAACGTTGATTAATCCAGCAAGAAAATGACCAAGCATAAAAAGTTCCAAAGAACAAAATTTCCCGGAGAGGTACATGCATAGACCGGCTAGGATGCCTAAGGAAGATCTACAAGAACAATTTAAATATCTAAAGAGGTGTGGAAGCCGGACATGCCTGACAATAACGCCCGTCTCCTTCCTGCCACAAAAATCCAGTAAATAGCCCATGGAAATAACTCCCAGAAGAATGCCAGTGTAGAACATGACAGCGCAAGATGAGTAGACCATTTCAAACCTAAATGGACATTTTGAGCATCACGTTAAATTGCTGGCCTACTTTTCGCTTTCCAAAAACAGTCCATAATGATTGATGAGAGACTCATTAAACATATTTCGAATAGGAACTGCCATAAAGTTGAAAATGTTAGCTTCAATGTCTCCGAAGCTCCCTAATAAGGCGTGCACGGCAGTGACCAAACCGAGACGCCTGTTCATAGCAATCTGCATTAAAGTATTAAATTTTGACAGTCAAAAATGCGCCAGTCGCAATGAACTATCGACTGAATTCTATGAAAACGTGTTTTATGACAGCTGTGAATAGGGAAACACAGCTCGCGCCACTAGTGACAGTCGTGGGTGGTCCAGAGAGTAAACAACAGTGTTTTGGTGCATTACTGAAGCATCGCTTTTGATTTGAAATCAGTCTATATAAAAACTGTATTTTTGAGAGCACAAAGCCTCGTTTTAGTCTTCTCAAGCAATGAACTACGTTCCCTTCAACTTCATTCAGGACGTGTGTTACCTAATAAGTCACCCTGATATAGGCAGAGACCTCAGCGATCTCTGCAAGTTATCGTCTTCCTGGTCCAGCAGAACCGCTCGAGACTAACAAAATCTCAAGAACCGAAATTTTTCGATCATTGAACAAATATTGAAAAAGTCCGCTCGTCCGCTTCGGCTCCATTTCATAGACATTGAAAAAGCGCTTTCCATCATTCTTGGCTATTTCGTCAATTCCATACCTCGATTGAAATATGTGGATTCACATTGCAAAAATACTGCTGACTACGAAAAGGCTGTTCCGAGGCCTTCGCTGATCTGCGCCATTCCCTATTTCACGACGATTTCATGCAAGTGTTGTTAAACTGGACCAAAAATCTTAGGGCTTACGGATGAGCCCTTTTATAACCAACGGAACAGACACTGCTGAAACAATCGAGAACATTGTTCAGAAATACAAGATTTTGGGAAGTGAAGACAGAACTGGAAAACCAAGAGAATTGGAAATTTCAATTTTTGCTATATCCGACGATGAAGACATTCCTGATTTTACCAAGTAAGTTTTCGTAATTATCCTTTGAACCACATCTATTTTTGGATCACGAAAGATTGGATTAAGGATGATGATGAGGATTGAGTCAACGGTATTCCATTTGTGTCCAATTCTCATCTCTCCTATCCACTGAACCACCATGCGTGTGCGGCTGATCACTTGTCTCCTAATATTACTGTTCTCCTCTCCGATCTTCTCAGACTAGATCAACCAAAAGCGAAAAGAGATCGCTTGCGGCCAGCATTTTTTTAGTATTCCTAAGTATACTCCTCTTTATGCAGTTTGGGACTCAGAAAATAGCCGATTTAAGTCAAAGCTCCTAGACGACATTTTCGATTGTTCTCTTGAGTCTGTTGGCTTTGCGTTCCGAAAGTTCTTCGATGGCTTTTTTGTAGTCGCCCTAATTTTCATCTCGAGAACTTACAGACTCTAATCGAGATACACAACTGATTAAATCTCCAAGAATCTTTGGAAGTGGTCCTCTGGTTTGTGGTAACTCCAATAAAAGTGAACGAGCAGATCTTTGTAAAATCTGGGCGATAATCGGAAAATTGCGGTTTATAAGCGGCTCAAACCAGTTCTCAAAATTTTTTCCATTGTATGTATCCAAATACCTCGGATGTTACAAGCAAGCTATTGCTCTGGGTGCCAGAAACTTAAGCGTGCATCCACATTCCATTGATGCGGACGATACCGGTTTTTTGGCTCAACCAAAAGGTATGCGTAACGCTTTTTGGTTTTTTTGTAGCAGTGCTCGACCAAGAGGACTACACTTCGCCAAGTTCGTTGAGGTCATGGTTTAAAGGCTGACGTAGATGGCGACAAACGTCGTGAATGAAGCTGAAGGAAACGTTTATAATAAAAAAATAAAAAGAAAAAATATTTTAAAAGATACTATTAAAATTGTAAAACCAAAAAAAAAACGGTTTTTTCTATTTGTCAAGCTCCTGCGCCTTTCTTCACTTCTCTTGTCAGCGTCTTTTTCCTTTTTGTAACCCTCTTTTATCAGAAAAAATTCGGCTAAAAATTGTTTAAGAATTATTCACACTATGAAAAAGGCGTTTTATTGAAATCATAAGCTATCAGACAAAAAGAAGAGACAAGAAGATTACGTTTTAGTTAAAAGAGCTTTCGATTAGACCACTTTACTAGCAATGACAGCACACGCACATTCCATACTTATCGCAAAGAACTGACTCAGTCATCCACTGAATATCACTGATGAGTTGACCCACGTTGCCCGAATCGACGTCTCTGCAAAACTGCATTCCGGCGCACTCGGTATACTCCCAACAGTAAGATCTGAGGTTCTAAAATTATAAAATTAATTATACAAAATTACTTTTAAGAAGGCTCTTACTCTGAGACCGTCCCCACAGTTGTTCGCGTATTCCTGGGGAGGACAGTAGTTATGGAACGCACGAATCAGGGCCGTACAGCGAGGACAGGTCTCTGCGGAGCCTTGGTTGACGAAGGCGACGAGGAGGAGAAGAGCGAGGATAGGATTCATAATGGGAGAGAAAATGTGATTGGCGAGGGTTAGGAAGATTCTTTTAAAGGCAAATTTTAGTTTGAAGAGACCGGGTTCTTATCTGGTTCAGACTATGAAAGGAAGGCAATGAGCAAGAGAGACACGTATTGGCACGTCTTTTTTCCGATCTTTGAATTTTACTGCCGTGCTAACCAACAAGATAAGGCTTTTAAGCATTAGAGGACGTGGCAATACGTGTCTATTCTGGTTACTAGTAGCTTTTAACGGTTTGGGTCAAATGAAAAATGGAACATTTGGCTTTTTCAGTTCTGGCAATCGCCGGAAATGTGGAGCAGGTTGCCGTGAATCTTCAGAACCTCAGTAATATTTCTGCAAGAAGTGCACCCTGTGCTGATGTATGATACCTTTTCTAGCCATCCCTGTTCACAAAGCTTGTGTCTTAGGTCAACTGAAATCACTGCAATGTGCACTTGGCTGACCACTTTGCTCCTGTTATTACTCTTCTCCTGTCCCATTATCTCAGATCTGATCATCCGACAGCTGCCTTCGAAAAATCTATTTTTAATGTACCCAACCGAAGCTGGTCCGACCTTCTCTACAGGACATCAATGACGTGTGCCTCACCGGAGTTCAATGGCAACAAGCTGCTGTTCAAGAATGTGGCGCTCTACCTACAAAACACTCCCTAGGACGGCGGTGTGACGATTTTAAAGACTACAAGGCGATCGAGTTTCTTTGCGACAATTTCAAGAACTCCTCCTATTTGAAGCTACAGGTCTCTACCGAGCATTTGACTTATTTTAAGAATCTCGAAGAATTGGTCCATCTACAAAACCATTACAGTGATCTGACCGGCTTGATGTATATATATAGCACAACAGAACAGTTACAAAGACTATTAAAAAGAGACATAGAGACTACAAAGTTGCATTCCAGCAAAAGAAGATGATTAGGTGCACTTGCACAGCTCGTACTTATCGCACATCTGAGGCTCAGTCAGCACTTGCGAATCAGCGATGATCGGACGCATATCCCTCTTGGCTTGCTCGCAGAACGTGTTCTCATGACATCCCGGCTCTCCCCACCAGCAGTAACTCACGATCACCTAAAATTGAACAACATTTTATCAGAAAGTTTAAGGTTCTTACTTCTTGAGCCTCCTTGCAGTTGTTGAAGTACTTCGATGGAGGGCAGTTATTGCGAAGCATTTTCATGTAGAACTTACAGAGGACGCATTCATCAGTGGAACCCTGATGGAAGAGGGCGACCAGAATGGTAAGGGTAAGGACAGAGATGGCCTTCATGGTTGGGTGGTAAATGGAGCTAGGAAGGCAGGGAAGCGTGATATATGGAGACGATTGAGTACGAAAAAACCAATTCTTATCTGATCCAGACGGTAAGATAAAGGCAATGAGCCGTTAAATCATGTATGGAAACGTCTATGATACAAAATGCGATGCTTAACAGTCTTATCGTGCTGTCCCAGCAGGACAGTACACTTCAATGATTAGAAAATGCCGAGCTTTGCTGTTGGGATCACTGTAGTGGAGTCAACGTTCAAAAGACCTATATACTGTTAAATGTTAATGGTTTAATGGGCTATCTGTTTATCAAAATCCTCGCCATTGCTCTTTGAGGGGCTATCAGGAAATTGAGTTTGTACCTAAGTGTAAATATCACTTGGAATTGAGTGGCTACTTTATAGATGTAAACTGACCAAAAAGCTTTCTTATCTGACCCGGACTGTTAAAGGGAGGCAGTCACCAGCAAAGGCATGTCTTTGTTACATTGTAAAAATGAGAAAAACGAGATGAGAGTACAGATCAGTTAAAAGAACAATGCCACATGATCGGCACTTTTCTCTGATCACTGAATTTTGTTACTTTTGATTATCACAAGACGAGGCAATACGTGCCCATCTCTGGTTAGTGCTTTGCTTTAACTGTTTGGGTCAGATAAGAATTGAACTTTCGCTACTAAGAATCGACAATAAAAGCGACCCATCAACCCTATCCAGCCACACTTGCGCTCTAGCCATGACGACCACATCACTTTTTCGTCGCTCTCATCCACCAGCGCTCCTCCAGCGTCTGGAGCTGCATCCAATGTGATACCTTCTACATTCCAGACCTCAACGAGTGACTACTCAAGCGGCTGTTTGACTGCGAAAGCGGTAAAATTAGGAAAAAAGTTGAAAAACATCTGTGAACAATGTTTTAGAAAATCCTTGGCACGTACTGTGAACAACCAGATAACTGTGTTAAAGGGCTTTGCGAATTTTTTCGAAAATAGGAACTTCTGCTTCAAGTACCAGGCGTGTCTTTGCGGCCCCTGGGGCTAAATTTCCCTTTGGAGCTGAATTTGTGCCTTGTGTAATATCGTTCTCTATATTTTAAACTTGTTTCTACAAATTGCACAATTGTCATTTGTTATAATGAAGTGTTTACCGTGTACTCTATGCTTTCTTTCTTAAGCCTTTTACAGCAACTAAAAATATTTGTGCTCAAACAAAAGCAGTAATTCGCGTCATCATCTTATTGATGCGAAGGCTCTTTCCACTGAACGCCTAAGTCAGAGCGTTATACACCGCAAGCCGAAACTAAATGTCACCAAATTGTTCCAAGCCTTGATTCAACTTAAACTCAATAAGGCCATTATTCCAAGCTGTGCCCTGTGAAACTTGCATTTATTACAGTAAGTTAAGATTACAATTCCATCAAAAAACAACTTAAGCTGCACCAGCCTCAGACATGTCAAAGGCAATGATACGGATAGCCATAGGATGCATGTAGGGCATATTGTCTTTGAAAAGTTTCTCGGTCTTCTCTCGCTGCTCTGCCCAGTCAAACAGGTCTCTAAACGTGAAAATCCGCATTTTCAATTCAAGCGAAATTGTGCCTACCTGTAAACGTAACGGGTAAGCTTCATGCGGCCATACTTGAGGAGAAAGTTATGGGCGATGGGGACAATCTCATCCCAGTGAGCCTTAAGACAGACTCGAATCCAATGATGACGAATTTCACAGTTGTGTTCGTTTTTCAGGTCTAATTTGTTAGTCAGGACCTGTATTTTGTGGATTGAGAGAGCTTTATCTTGACGGAGCAGGTTGAAGAACTCTTCTTTCTGATAAGGCGTGAAGCTCTTGAAGGTGTCCGTCTCAATTTCTTGAGCTTTAGAATCCTCAGCCTGCACCCAGAGCTTACAGTACTCCACACAATCCTTCTGAAAGCTGTCGTCATACTCAGGGTCAATGGGAGGCATTCCAGGGCTGTACATCCACAGGTCAAAATCGATCTTATCCAGGATTTCCTTCTTGTGGGCGAAGAACTTCATGAAGTGATCTTTCCAATCCTGAGAATTGATCGATTTTCGGGAGAACGTCTGAATGTAGTCCCTGAGGTACTTGTCAAACTCCTCAATCCCAAACAGCCGTTCCAAATAGTAGAGGAACACCTGACCCTTCTCGTAGTAGATGTTGGAAAAAGCCTTGTTGGGATCGGTAGAGCGGTCGTGAACTTGGACAAGCTTTGTCAGCTCGTGGGTCGGGTGGAACTGCTCGTACACGGCGACTTTGAGTTGAGAAGTCCAGTTTTGCAGGCCGCAGAATTGACGGTCAGCTTCGCCGTACATGAGAGCTCCGATGCGCCGTTCCATGTAAGTGGTGAAGCCTTCGTTGAGCCTAAACCGACTTTTGAATTGGTTATCTTAAAAGGTGCGTTACCATTCATGCTCCCAAGTTGCATTTGTGACCAGGTTGCCGAACCAGGCGTGGATTTGCTCGTGAGCCACAAGGCAGATTAGGGAACGGTCTCCGGCCTAAAATATCACATTAAGCCTCAACACTCGAAAAAGACCTACGATTAGCGAAGGAGTCAAAAATATCATGCAAGGATTCTCCATGCCACCAAGAGGGAACGATGGAGGCAAGACGACCATGTCACAGCGACCCCAAACGTAGTCTCCCAGAATTTTCTCAGCTGTTTGAAGCTGTTTCTCGCTTTCAGCGAATTCATAAGCGGCAGCGTCGACCAGGGACGGCTCAGCCCAGACCCTGATCCTGTCGCTGATGTCCCTAGAATCGAATTTTCCCACGATGAAAGCTACAAGATAGCTTGGGATAGGGATCTTCTGCTCGAACTCGTAGAGCATGTAGCCTGGGTTTTGAGGGTCTTTGACAGCTTCGCCTTTCTGGACAGCTGACATGAGAGCCACGACATATTCGGGGACTGAGAGCTAAAATACGGTTTTTAGAGAGATCTGCGAGTTAGACCTGCCTTAGCAGTGATAGGACACTTAACAAAAGGAGTGTCCATGCAAGGCATGACGCTCCTAGCTGCGATAGGCTGAGAATATGTGAAGACTTGAGGCTGAAGTCGGTCCTTGGTTTGATTTTTGTCCAGCCATTGGGCAGCTGTAGCCGTATGGCTGGTCGTAAACTTGATTTGAACCTTGAATTCGTCGCCTCTCTTTTTCTGACCTAAGTGAACCGTCAGCTGTTGACCGAAGATTTCCATAGGCTGATCCTCAACCTCATAAGTCGTCTCATCTCCGTCAAGTGTCACTTTGTTGAGGTTCAGCCCACTCATGTCCAAGAGCTAAAAAACTCATTTTAAATTTACAACATGATATTTAAGACTTACCAGCTTCTCGACATCCTTTTTGGCCTTCAGCTCAAACTCGATCTTTCCTTCCAACACCTTCTCCTCAAACCTTACCACCCAAGAAGGCTTCAAATGGACCAACTCAAAATCGTCGAAGTTGGAGCAACTAGCAGGATCCATATCTGAAAAGTATAACCGTCAGCTACGACACAAACAAAACGCTACAGAAAAGCGAGAGGACGAACGTTTAAGTAATGTCTTATCAACGGCTCCCGCTCTCGACCTAAACGAAACCCGGAGCCACGTTGGCCGCTTTAGAGAGCGAAGGGCAAGCGAGAGGCCGCTCGCGTGAGGTGATAGGCGATCAAACTACCAAGGTTGTTTGCAAGCGACGAAGGAGCCGCCGGAGAGGAACACGAAATGCTGACTGGCACAGTGTGATCCAGAGATAAGAAAGCAGGAATTGAGGCCTTTAGGTTTTGCACAATTTTGAGAAAACAAGGTGGTGTTTGAACCTTAAGGCGTTTGAAACGGCTTAAAATGCCCAAAAAGTGCAAGGTGACCTTATAACAATTTAGAATCTCTCTGTAGAAAGCGAAGACAAGTGATCCTACAACTTTGTTGAACTTTTGTAAAAGCAGAGATACCTCTTCGCCTCCAAATGTCGCGTTCCCTTGAAACTAGTCGGATCACATGTAGTGAAGCGCGATGTTATTCGTTCTTTGCATCTCCTAACCTACATCGCAACATTGGAAAGAGTGGAGTCAGCTTTTGAACTGCTTTGTTCTCCTTCCGAAAAATTGTTTGTCAGACTGTTTAATTAATGTTAACGGTTTAATGAGCCATAAAATTTTTCATTAGACATAAAAAATAAGAAAAACTTAATTTCTTACATAATTTTTCGTTTTGATTAGCTTAGCCGTTCTACGAAAGAGGTTAAATGCTAGAATTTTCCGTTAATACGTCTTTGTAGGTCCGAAGGAAAGATGGTAAACAAAGACTTCACTCCTTATCAGCAAGATCCTGTTTATCAAACTGAGCGGGCGAGAGTAGTGTTAGCTTGCGATTTTCCAGTGTTCATTATTTGATTACGACAATCATCGCACATTTTAATTTTAAACAATCAACCGTTATGATTCGCTAATCCCTGTAAATCGCTGTTCAATGACCACATTTATTTATTCACCCACTCAGACTGAAACCGGCTAATGACGTCACCGTTGTCGTCTAAAGATAACATTTTATTCACAGTTACCTTCTTAAAAAAATTAGCCATTAGCATCATAGCATCGTTGGCTTGATAAGCGCTTTAAGATTCAAACACCACCTTGTTTTCTCAAAATCGTGCAAAACCTAATCGCCTCAACTCCTGTCTTCCTATCTATGGACCACACTGTACCAGTCAGCGTTTCGTGTTCCTCTCTGGCGGTTCCTTTGTAGCTAGCAAACAACCTTGGTAGTCTGATCGCCTATCACCTCACGCCAGCAGCCTCTCACTCGCCCTTCGTCCTTGAAAGCGGCCAACGTGGCTCCGGGATTCATTTGCATCGAGAGCGGGAATCGCTGATAAGACAACTTAAAACGTCAAATGAAGAGGGGGTGTGCTTAAATGAGAAGAACAAATGTTATGCACGTTGGTATTTTGCGGAAAATCAAGCGAAATTGAAAACGTTATGTGTCAACACCACTAACACATTTTGAACTCACACACTTTCTGTTGTTTTCACGCATTTTTGTGGATCTTATATCTTTTTTAACATGTCTTAATGATTTAGTCAAGAACGACGAGCCTTACCTTCAAAATTAGGTAATCAGTCACACTCATATGAAAGACGCTGTAATTTGTGTGGTTAAAGACGCAAGAAGCTCAAGCACGAGTCTGTGGAGAGAAATACTTTGATCTTGCCCAGTGGGAAACCGCGTTCAAGAAAAACGAGTACCAACAGCAAGAATGGATCGGCAGGAGGTAAGTTGAGAGAAAAGATAAAAAAACAAGAACTCTTACGAAATAGAAAAAATAAACGAGAGAAAGAGTCATAAGATAGATATCCCCGTTTAAGATTTCTCTTTCCTAAAGCCAACCTTTGATTGTCCCCTTGTAGAAATCCCCAATTTTATGTACCCCACTGGTTTTGCCCGTTTGCATTATACCCCCCGCATTTTTGTGTGAAGGAGGAGATTTGAACGAGGTGACGAGAGTCCTATTTAAGCATCAGCCAACCCCATCGCCGTCACTCAACTACGTTGTCAATAGTTTCACCATACTAGGGAGCCGAGCGCCAATTCCCACACGGGACGCGATGGATGAATTCCTAGTCTGTTTCTTCACCTTGATACAACTGCTGGAGATCGTCAAAGAACTGGACAGCAAGGCCGCGGAGGAACTGGTTGCCTCCCACTTTACGGACTGCTACTTCCCCATCAAAGGCTTCGATACGGAAGATAGAGTTAATAAGACTCTAAACCTTTTTCCAACAACATCAGGAGCGAAACCCCGGCCGTGTCTCTTTCCCTTTGATGCCGCTCCGTCCTCCCCTTTACCCTTTGCCTTTTCACTATGAAAACCAGCTTCCACTTCCAGTCCTTTGCAGTTGTGTTTCTCGCTCTACCTGGAGCTCGCGCTCCCCTCCCTCCTCTATGCCTTATATCAAAACAGCTAAATGTTTGGTTACACATTAGTCGTTCTCGTAGGAATTCGTTCTATTGTTAAAATTGCTGATGTGGGCTTCTCTGCTGCGCGGCCTTCAAAATGATCTAACCTCTCTCGTCTCAACAGTCTTGACTCTTCCAGTCCCACCAACTGAGGTGCAATCTAGAACCATAACATTGCCTACGCTTTTGCTGTTTCCAGGTCGAGAGAGCCTTCAGCACATTCAACAGACTTAAGACTGACTGTAGAATCCTTCTAAACATTGGCACTATGGGTTCTCTGATGCTCCTGGCCACCAACTCCCCTCCATTCCCATTCATGAACATCAAAGTCTTCACGGACAAAGGGCTCCGCCGTAATAAAGAACCTGTCGTCTCGCCTATATTCAGACGGAATCAGGTCAACGGCCACCTCACCCCGGAGCGGTATGCACAGAAGATGGGCTTAATCAACCTCCAGCTCCAGAAGGCATTGTTTCATGGGAAAATTGTTTTTCCAAATTGCTTGTCATCCTAATAAACACCTTAAATTATCTTCCGTCTGAAACAGTTTAAAACAGTCTAAAACACCCTTAAAACATTTTTAAAACTACCTTGCCAGATCAGCAAGCTTCCAAAGCAAAGACCTTGTATTGCCAGGTTTTGGGTTACAGCAGGACCCTTCCTTTCCTCCCGACCGTCCGCACTCCTTTTCCCCGCCCATCAACTAGCCGCAAGCCTCCCCCTCTCACGTCTACATGTTCAGTGTTGTCTGCCCACTTGCTTCCCGCCGGCTGGCGGCCCCAGCCTCCCACGTAATCCTCGCTTTCCCTCTCTCTTCCCCAATTCTGTTTCCGTTTATTTCCTTAACCGTCTGAGTCGTGCGATTCGGCAAGGATCGTCTGATTTTGAGTCTTCAGACACCCATTTTTGGATATTCAGTTTTCTAGACGTTCCACCTGGTCAACACACCCTCCCGGACCAAAATGGTCATTTCCAGACCGATTTTCTGTTTTCCGATATCAATGGCAAAACTACAGTGTTTCAGACAAGACTTACTTTTATTTCTGGCCATAAGTTTGCACACATGAAGCGAATCTGGAGAACAGTACAATTTTGATGGTACCATAATATCAGAATTGTACGACCTGTCTGTCCAGAACGTAATCTCTGCTTTAAAACGCAGTTTATTTGAGGAAATCTCCATACTGGTAACATCTCCCCTCTCCTTCTCCTTCCAACCCATTCCAGGACATCTCAATGGGCTACTTCACCACCTCGCTCCTCTCCACGCTCCTCGTGTTTACCGAGTCCATCTCGAACTCCTTCGCCTCCTCTTTGTGGTCCCTGGAAAGCCTCGTACTGAGCCTCGACTTCGCCGTCTTCTTCTGCAACCTCCTCCTCATCGGCGCCACCATTGCCTTTCACATCACCGAGCTTCCGTGCTACATCTCTAAAATCCACGTTTTCAGGCCGGAAACGGGCTCTACCACGTGGCCACCGTCTCCAGCATCTGTCGTCAGTCGCGGCGTCTCGATGGCTTGGCTCCATCTGGTTCCTCATCACCGTCGCCTTCAACGCGGTCGCCGCCTTCGTCTTCCTTGCGGCCAGGATGCGCCACCACTGAGACCCTAAGAAGTGGCTCTTCACCATGAGGAAGAAAGAAGACAAGAAGCTGTGAACGTGACGATTTATTCCGTAAGGCTTAAAACAATAATATACTACTGCATTTAGTTTTGCAATTTGAAGAACGTTTCTGAGAACAACGCTGTATCCATAAGAACATATCCTCATTTTTCTAAGCGTATCATATTCAAGTCAAGCGTATTCTTAGAGCGCCTTTCAAAACTCACAAATTTTTCCTGCGAAAGCTTTTGAAACTCATTAGAAACTGTTATCCTTAAGAATCGTCCAATTTCGCCCTTGTTACCCAGCTCGCCACATTTATCAACCAACTTTAAGATCACCTCTTCCGGAGTCACATCTTCCGAAGAACTCGTCGTCGTCATCGTAAACGTTATTTGACTAAAATTGCCTTTTCGTACCCATTTTGCAAAAATCTCTAAAAGGTCTTTAGTAAAAGTAACATTATTTAGGACGACAAATTTGATGAACTTGTGAGGCATGAGGAGGTTCGTGTGAATCGTATTCCACGAATAGACCTTACAAATCCTTGACGCAATATTAAACAAAGAGGCTAAAGAGTTCGGAAGGTCATCAAAATTGCTTATAGTGTTCACGGCTACAGGAAGACTGGATTGACTTAACAGTTGGCTTAAAATGGCCAAAGTAGCTTTGTCCAATTCTATAAAATTCGGGTCCGAAAAACGGGGAACAGAAGTAAGAGCCAGATTGGCGATCTCATAACGCTTAATTTGATTTGGGTCCTTCTTGAGCTCAGCCCAGTTAAGCCACGAAGAACATATGAAACGGGCTTTGTTAGTAGCGTGCAAGTAGCTAACCCACACGTCAATTTTGTGTTTTTTGAAGCTCTTGGCGACATGTCTCCACATGGAATTAGGAAAGACAACGAGTTTGCGGAGATCTTCATCGTCAGGTTCACGTAGAGCGTGGCACACATTTTCCAGGAAATCGATAGGGAGAGAGTCCATTTTCGAGGTGGGTGGTAAAACGTGGGATTTGAAGTCTTAAATGCAGCTGGCAAGTGAAAATTGTGATGCGATTCCATTTTGTATTTTCGACCTAGAGGCATTGGTCTCCTGATAACATGAAGTTGGTCAAAAAGGCAATTTTAGTCAAATCAGGATAGAGATGAAGATAATAAATCATATGAAGCCAAAAAGCTGATCAACGATAGTGAGAACTAGCTATATAGGTCCTGAATTAGCAGCGTCGTCGATATTGAGGCCAGGAACAGGTTGTTCACTGGTTAATATCTCACAAGAGTGACGGTAGCGCCGCGACCCTCGGTGAGGCAAACGTGGCCCCGCAGCCTCTCGGAAAGACGCTTTCGGCCTCCCGAGTGTTACGGTAGTTTTCACCGGCCTCGGAGAGGCGAACGATTTGTATGGATGATGCTTTCTTGGTAGATTGAGGAGCTCTCAAATGGCAAATCTGCGTGTTTTGTAGATCGGAATAAGGTCAAAATTGATGTAGATAAGTATGTTGTTGATGTGCTGCTATGAAGCCACGCTTCGTTAGCTTTTTAAAGGACGCCTAATCAGAAAATCGGGCTAAAACGCCAGCGAAATTCGAAAATCGAAGCGGCGACCGAACCAGCGACGATTCTCGTTCAAAGTCGCTTGGCTCCCACCACGAACTTCCTCAATCACTTTTTATCCGTTCGTTCGTCGCTTCGAAAGGTTTTTGGAATTTATTTAATTTCGATTTACGTGTTTCAGTCGCTGATTTAATCGAGTTGTCACCTTGAATTTCACATTTTCTGACTTTACCCGTTTCAGGTGACCTCATTTGGCTGGAAACATGGCTACAATGAGCGAAGAAGCGACCATGAGTCAGTGCATTTGTGTTCAAGAGGCGAATAGTCATTTTGTGCATTTAGGCGACCCGGAAGAGGACGAATACGTCGCCGTGCGCATCGAAGGGCGAAAATGGGCAATTCTACATGGTCGTCAAGGAAGACATCACGCAGGATCTCGGTAAGGGCGCTTTCAGGGCTTATTTTGGTGTGATTCTGGGCGAAGGAGGTCTAAAGGAATGTATGTGGATCATGGGTTTTGTCGCCAAATTGGCTTTAGATCGTGGGAAATATGCTCGTAAATTGTGGATTTTGTGCGCAAAATTGATTCTAAACCTGATTCTGACCGACCGCTCATCGATGTCAAAAATCGCGAATATTCGGGTTCAGACCTCGATTTGAACGTCTAAAACGCAGCGACTTGAGAACCGACCGGTTTTTCGATCGAACAAGGCAGAAATGACGGGTTTTTGAGGGCGCCACGTCTGGTCTTTCGACGTGAGCAGCGTTTTATCGACCATAATTAGACGGGTATCCGAAAGCCAGACACGGATGTCTTGACAACACCTGGAGCGGCTGACAGGGTCTAAAATGAAAACGTCTTGAGACCCAAGAACTGACCGGTTGTTCGGAGGAAAATGGCAAAATAAGGATTTTATTGAGCTGGGAGAGGTAATGACGTCTGAATATTGGCGTCAGTCTTACCTCGCTCCAGCGTCTCACATGTGCCGACACGTCTGGATGCACGTAACCGACAGCTCCCGTGACTCGTCGAGAGCGAAAATGACAAAAAATGACGATTTTTGTTGGTTAGGAGAGGTCGAGACGTCCGAATCTGAGTGTCTCCATGGTGTCTGGTGTTTCAAAAAAAGGTCGGTTTCGCGTTATTTGTTAGCGAAACCGACCGGTCGTGCCCGACGAGTGAGCTTGAAATGAGTGTGCTCCGCAACTTCCAGACATGCCCCTGTCTGGCCGGTCCATTTTTTGAAACACCCTGGAGAGTGTCTCCACCTTTGGATGTATGTGACCGACCGCTCTCATGAGTTGCTTACATCAAAATGATCTTTATGGGCGTTTAAAACTACTGGTATTGGGTCACAAACAGACTGAAATGATTGCAGACCCCGTTTTACCCTGTCTAGACCCTCATTTTTCCCATTTTCAGACGCCGAATGGAAGCCAAACGTGGAGCTACAAGTCGGCGAAGACGGTCTTCACACGCTGGTCGCCGTGGACGAAAACCGGAACACCACAATTTTGGCCAAGCAAGCAGAGGAAACCCGCAAAATGGAAGCCTTCGAGAAGCAGAACAAGCCTGCAGAAGAGCCCCAGGCCGACGAAGACCCGCAAACCCAGCCTCAAACGCACCCCAAAATCAAACAGCAACCGGAAGAAAGCCCCATCGCTAAAGAGCAACTCCACATGAAGCCGCTGGACCCTGCGCACATCAGCCACTCGCCTCTCCCCATGGCCGATTTCCAGAACGAAAAGCCATTTACGCTGTCCATGGCTAACGGTTCGCAGGAGGGCACGATCATCCTACAGGAACCCGTGAAGACCGGCAAGAAGAATCGCGTTTATGGCGGATGTGTCTGCCCTCAGTGCGGGCAAACCTTTGTCAACGTGGCCAGATTGGAGCGTCATTTGTCAGTCCATGAGGTAAGCCACACTTAACACTTTTAAAACCCTAAAAGAGATTTTCAGGTACATGGCTCGTTTCTGTGTCCTCTCTGTGGCAAGACATACAAATACGAGTATAATCTGTTCTACCACTGGCGCCGCAACTGCCGTGATATGAACGAACTCGTGCCACAGGAGGAGCGCCGATACATGGACGTCCATCAACTCCGGGATCTCGTCGACGAGGTTGCAAAGAAGAAGGAAGAAATTGGGCCTATCGACATGGGATTCGCGAGGCGGGAGCTCTACTACGACGAGGAACGCAGGAGGATTACGCCTACGCCGTCAAGCTCAGGAACCTCTGGGGAGATCTGCCCTCATTGCTCCATCTACGTCGTCACGCCGTCGCACGCAGCGTCACCTGGCAGCTCATCGAGGACTTGTCCAAGTCGACCACCCAGGTCCCGGAGGCTTCTTCTGCGATCTCTGCGGATTGCTTTTCAAAATGCGGGCGAACCTCTTCAAGCACTGGCGCACCAGTTGCCAGGATCTTCAGGTAAGCTTTTGTACTGCTTCCTTCTGAACATCTGAAATCGTCCTAAACTGCCTGTTTCCAGATCCAGCTCCCACATGACGCAGAGAGCCTCTTCAACGACGACCATATTCTCGGCATTGTGTTGAAGCAGCTGAGAAGAACCATCAGCTACCAAAAGCTCCTGGACGACGAGGAAGCCACGCCTCAAATCTTTACGTGGAATGAAGCCGTGCTGAAGCTGGAAGACGTTACGGAAGAAGGCCTCGTTTACGCAGATGATTTCATGGACGATGTGGAGCCGAGCGAAGAATTCCTCGCCTACCAGAACAGCATTCCGGGATTCGACGTCCGCACACGCTCGTCGGTATTCCAATCCGAAGAAGACGTAAAACTGAGTCCTCAAACTGCGCAATGCCGTCAGTGCTTTCGGACCTTCGCGAACGCCCTCCAGGCTGGAACGACACATCGCCCACTTCCATGCGACCGCCAGCCACCAATGTCAGCTCTGTGGAAACTCCTTCAAGTTCGACTACAACCTCCTTGCCCACTATCGTCGTTCCTGTCCCCATACGAGGGCTCTTCTACAGTGACGTCCGCGAGAACATGGAATCCAACGCGCTTCGTCGACTTGTCAACAACCTCGCTTCCCGGGACATCCGCCTTGACCCTCCAGTGGTGCCTGTGCCCAAGCTGCCGCCTGTGAAGCTCGAAGCGCCGGCCGAGCCCCTGAAGCCTCTGCCGATCCATGTGCAGCAGGCGAATCTTCTCTCTCCACGTGCAGATCTCACCAATGGACGTCCTTGCCCAATTTGTTCCGTGTTCTTCTACGGGAACATGGTTCTCGAGCGGCACATGAAGGTGGTCCATCCAAGGGAATTCGAAGATTGGGCCGTGAAGCACTGCGACGGTTACCAGCCTGTTAAGAACGCCGTGGGGGTGCGATTCCAGGAGGCTAGAGCGAGCCAGGATCTCCAGGAAGCAGCGCAGGACAGCGAGGAAGAGGAGATCGGAACCGCCTCCGATGCTTGAGGCTCAGCAGGCGGTCACCCTGGTAAAATCTCGTTTGTCCTGTGGAACCTAAATGAGTTATTTAGGAGACCTACGAAGCCGTGCAGAATCAGGCCTACGATCATCACGACTACGAGGCCGCTTTCTACGAGGATCAGCAACCCGTTTACCAAGAGATGCAAGGAATGGACCCGACGTTCCAGTACCAAATGATGCCGATGGACTTATACTACCAGAACGTGGCTCAAGAAGGCATCTACACCCATCAAGAGATGCCGCAAGCCTACCAGATGGCCGATTATACCCAACAGAGGCAAGAAACGTACCAGCAGGAGCCGCACGCCTCGACATACGCCCACATGGAACCCGAAGACCTCCCGGAGCAGCAGGAACCACACGAATTCGAGCCGTTCCAGGTGGAACCGATGCAGATGCACGACGCGCACGGGAACCTCCATGACGGCGAGATGCTGTTCTTCGCCATCGGACGGAAGCATCCTCGTCGATGAGTTTGGATATCCCATCCAGGGGTCGTTTCAGTAGTTCTTAGTTTGCAGTGTCTGTGTTGTTAGTGTTGTATTAATGGTTGGAAAGCTTTGTCCTCACGTTCACATCTCCTTGTCTTCTTGCTTTCTCCTGCGGTCCGAAATCGAAGTCGTCGAGGTCACGCGATGATTCGGGAGACGCGGGCCACGTGGTAGAGCCCGTAACTGGCCTGAAAAAGCGGATTTTAGGGTCGAAAATGGGATTTCAATAGATGTCGGGTTCGAGTTTTCGGGTGTCCAGTGGCCGTATCCACAAAGCTTCCCAGCCTTCCCGGCTGCGAGTGGTCGCGGTTTTTCGGGAACCGTATTCACGGTCGCCTTCCCGGAAGCCTCCCGACCCTCCCGCTCACAGACCACCGGGAAGCAGCCTTCCCGGCAGTTGTTTTCGCTGAATGCGTGTGTATGTATTTTGAGCCGTTTTGAGTATTTTTGAGCGTTATGAAGAGGATTCCGTGTTTTCGGACGCGATTTGATTGGATTAAACGTAGTTTCGACAAGAATTGTAGTGATTTTCTAGTGTTTTTAAGCGCTTTAGGCGCCCCCCCCCGTACGTTAAGCAGCACTCGTTGTCTGGCCTTCTTTTATAAATCACGCATCCGCTGCTGAATTTGCTCAGCGCTCCGAGTAGTGACCATGCACGCCGAAGTGATATCACGAGCCCAACTCGCGCAAAGCTCGGCCTTCGATCGTTTCATCGATTGGGATCCCGCTGAAGCCGTGACGAACTTTCCTTCGTATTTTTCTTGATTCTGCACGTAAAGTTCGGCCAACATCCGGTTTTCTTGGTCGGAAAATGGAATCCCTTTGAAGCTCATTACGAACAACTCCCTGAAAACTCAGAAAACGTTAGAAAACAACATTAGAAACGTGAAATACGCATCAAACACGTCACATAAATGACCTGCTTTGCCTGACAGACGAATTTCGACCCGGAAACCCTTGTGGGCAGCCACGAAAAGCAGATAAACGCCTACACCGACAGCGAAACAAAGGCGCAGCGGCCAAAAGTAGCCGCAAACACCGGAAAACCGAAAACCACCTCGAAACCAATAAAATTGCTGTCGGAATGACAGAAATATCGAAAACTCAGCCTAAATTCGCGATCGAATTCGCGACCACACGCATTTCCGCTTTTCCGCAGACGCTTTTCCGCCGGGAGACTTCCCGGTCGTTCGTGGATACCGGGAAGTCTCCCGGTCGGGAACCTCCCGGGAGGTTCCCGGGAGGGGTTCTCGGCTCCCGGTTGTTTGTGGATACAGCCACAGTTCGACCAACCACGAGTATCGCCGTTCGGAGTTGTCGCTAAGCATTGCATTCTCGTTTTGCGCTCGCGGATCGGACGAATTCGAAAGCGATCTAAGCACCCTCAGAAAAAGCGTTTACGAGGGTTTTACGGACTACGGCACGCACTTCGACTGCAAGATTTACCGGAAGAGACTGAAGCACAGGACCGCTCTGCGTTAACGCTCGGTATCGTCAACTTCACGAAAATGACGCCCCTGGATGGGATATCCAAACTACGTATTACGGGTCCTCGCTGAATGAGCAGCGTCTTCGATATTGTGATCAGGAACAGGTTGTTCGCTGGTAAAAATAGCTTTTTTCCCACAAGGGTTGCGGTAGTCCCGCGACCCTCGGAAAGCCGAACTTGGTCCCGCAGTCTTTGGAAAGACGCTTCCGGCCCCACTAGGGTTATGGTAGCTTTCCCGGCCTCGAAGAGGCGAACGATTTGTATGGATGATGCTTTCTTGGTAGATTGAGGAGCTCTCAAATGGCAAATCTGCGTGTTTTGTAGGTCGGAATAAGGTCAAAATTGATGTAGATAAGTATGTTGTTGATGTGTTGCTATGAAGCCACGCTTCGTTAGCTTTTTAAAGGACGCCTAATCCAAAAATCGGGCTAAAACGCCAGCGAAATTCGAAAATCGAAGCGGCGACCGAACCAGCGACGATTCACGATTCTCGTTCAAAGTCGCTTGGCTCCCACCACGAACTTCCTCAATCACTTTTTATCCGTTCGTTCGTCGCTTCGAAAGGTTTTTGGAATTTATTTAATTTCGATTTACGTGTTTCAGTCGCTGATTTAATCGAGTTGTCACCTTGAATTTCACAATTTTACCCGTTTCAGGTGACCTCATTTGGCTGGAAACATGGCTACAATGAGCGAAGAAGCGACCATGAGTCAGTGCATTATGTGTTCAAGAGGCGAATAGTCATTTTGTGCATTTAGGCGACCCGGAAGAGGACGAATACGTCGCCGTGCGCATCGAAGAAGGCGAAGATGGGCAATTCTACATGGTCGTCAAGGAAGACATCACGCAGGATCTCGGTAAGCTTTTTGATGTGATTCTGGGCGAAGGAGGTCTAGTCAAAAATCGCGAATATTAGGGTTCAGACGTCTCGATTTGAGCGTCTAAAATGCAGAGTCGGTCAGCGACTTGAGAACCTTCCAGTTTTTCGATCGAACATGGCAGAAATGACGGGTTTTTGAGGGCGCCACGTCTGGTCTTTCGACGTGAGCAGCGTTTTATCGAGCATAATTAGACGGGTACCCGAAAGCCAGACACGGATGTCTTGACAACACCTGGAGCGTCTGACAGGGGCTAAAATGAAAACGTCTTGAGACCCAAAAACTGACCGGTTGTTCGGATAGAAAATGGCAAAATAAGGATTTTATTGAGCTGGGAGAGGTAATGACGTCTGAATGTTGGCGTCAGTCTTACCTCGCTCCAGCGTCTCACATGTGCCGACACGTCTGGATGCACGTAACCGACAGCTCCCGGACTCGTCGAGAGCGAAAATGACAAAAAATGACGATTTCTGTTGGTTAGGAGAGGTCGAGACGTCCGAATCGGAGTGTCTCCATGGTGTCTCGTGTTTCAAAAAAAGGACAGGCCAGACAGGGGGACGGGTGCATGTCTGGAAATTGCGGAACGACCGGTCGGTTTCGCTAACAAATAAGGCGAAACCGACCGGTCGTTGCGCAATACATGCCCCCGTCCCCCTGTCTGGCCTGTCCTTTTTTTGAAACACCCTGTAGAGTGTCTCCACCTTTGGATGTATGTGACCGACCGCTCTCATGACTTGCTTACATCAAAATGATCTTTATGGGCGTATAAAACTACTGGTATTGGGTCACAAACAGACTGAAATGATTGCAGAATTGCAGACCCCGTTTTACCCTGTCTAGACCTCATTTTTCAGACGCCGAATGGAAGCCAAACGTGGAGCTACAAGTCGGCGAAGACGGTCTTCACACGCTGGTCGCCGTGGACGAAAGCCGGAACACCACAATTTTGGCCAAGCAAGCAGAGGAAACCCGCGAAATGCAAGCCTTCGAGAAGCAGAACAAGCCTGCAGAAGAGCCCCAGGCCAACGAAAACCCGCAAGCCCAGCCTCAAAAGCATCCCGAAATCAAACAGCAACCGGAAGAACGCCCCATCGCTAAAGAGCAACTCCACATGAAGCCGCTGGACCCTGCGCACATCAGTCTCTCGCCTCTCCCCGTGGCGGATTTCCAGAACGAAAAGCCATTTACCCTGTCCATGGCTAACGGTTCGCAGGAGGGCACGATCATCCTACAGGAACGTGAAGACCGGCAAGAAGAATCGCGTTTATGGCGGATGTGTCTGCTCCCAATGCGGTCAAACCTTTGTCAACGTGGCCAGATTGGAGCGTCATTTGTCAGTCCATGAGGTAAGCCACACTTAACACTTTTAAAAAACCCTAAAAGAGATTTTCAGGTACACGGCTCCTTCATGTGCCCTCTCTGTGGCAAGACATACAAATACGAGTACAATCTGTTCTATCACTGGCGCCGCAACTGCCGTGATATGAACGAACTCGTGCCACAGGAGGAGCGAAGATACATGGACTTACATCAGCTGCGGGATCTGGTGGACGAGGTAGCGAAGAAGAAGCATGAAATCGGACCGATCGACATGAGATTCGCGGGGCAGGAGCTATCCTTCGATGCGAAGCGGAGGAAGATCATGCCTAAGCAGCATGGTGAGTGGAGATATCTAACTCATCGCGAGAGTATTTGACAGGAATGAAGCTGGTTGGGAGGGGCCACTTGTTTCGGGGGAAGTCGAGACAGCTTTCCTGAGGCTTCTGAATTTTGGGTTTGCTCGTTTTTAGGGACCTGTCGGTCCTTCCTTAGGAGCATTTGTAAAGCTTAGAACCGACTTATGACCTTGAATTTCTAGGCATGGACGCCACTGGCGGAATCTGCCCTCACTGCACCATCTACGTCGTCAAACCGTACTTCGAACGCCACCTGGCAGCCCACCAAGGACTCATCTCGGCCGATCAGGAGGGTCCCGGAGGCTTCTTCTGCGATCTCTGCGGACTCCTCTTCAAAATGAGGGCGAACCTGTTCAAACACTGGCGCACCAGTTGCCAGGATCTACAGGTGAGCTCCTCATTTGCTTAGAATTGTCCTGAACTGCCTGTTTCCAGAGCCAGCTCACGCACGACGCAGAGAGCCTGTACAACGACGATCGCATCCGGAGCATCGTGATGAAGCAGCTCATGAAATCTGGACAGAAGCCAAGCTGCAGCTACAGGGAACCCGCGCCACAAGCTTTGTCTATGCCGAAGTTTGAAGACCTTCCCTGCGGAAGGTCTCGTATACGCCGACGACTTCATGGACGACGTGGAGCCGAGCGAAGAACTGCTTGCCTACCAGAACAGCATGCCGGGATTCGAAGTCAGCAGCTCGAAGTCCTCGCTGTTCCGAGAAGCCGTAGAGAAAGACGACACGTCGCAGAAGCTTGAAGCGCAGTGTCCCGTGTGCTACCGGACCTTTGCCGACTACTCCCTGCTCGTCCGGCACATCTCCGTGATTCATTCCCCGATCTGCCCACAACTGTCCGCTGTGTGGCAACTCGTTCAAGCTCGACTACAACCTTATCCTGCATTATCGCCGTTCTTGTCCCCATACGAAGGCCCTCATCGATAGGGACGTCCGCGAGCAGATGGACCCCGAATCGCTTCGTCGACCCCTTGTCGGTAGCCTCGCTTCCCGAGACATCCGCATCGATCCTGTGATGGTCCCTGTGCCCAAGCTGCCGCCCATGAAGCTCGACGCACCCGACATGCCCGAGGAGCCGTTAAAGCCTCTGCCTATCCACGTGCAGCAGGCAAATCTCCCACGTCCGGGGGTTGTTGGCGGACGCAAGTGTTCAGTTTGTTCCGTGTTCTTCTACGGAAACTTGGTCCTTGAGCGGCACATGAAAGTGGTCCATCCAAGGGAGTTCGACGATTGGGCTGCGAAGCACTGCAAAGGATATCAGACGGCCAAGAACGCCGTTGAAGCGCGAGTCCAGGAGGCTGGGGCGAGCCAGGATCTCCAGGAAGCAGCGCAGGAGAGCGAGGAAGAGGAGATCGAGTCGCCTCCGATGCTTGAGGCTCAGCAGGCGGTTACCCTGGTAAAATCTCGTTTGTCCTGTGGGGCCTAAATGAGAGTTATTTATAGGAGACCTACGAAGCCGTGCAGAATCAGTCCTACGATCATCATGGCTACAGCGGCTACGAGGCCGCTTTCTACGAGGATCAGCAACCCGTTTGCCAAGTGATGCAAGGAATGGACCCGACGTTCCAGTACCAAATGATGCCGATGGACTTATACTGCCAGAACGTGGCTCCAGAAGGCATCTACACCCATCAAGAAATGCCGCAAGCCTACCAAATGGCCGACTACACCCAACAAAAGCAAGAAACGTACCAGCAGGAGCCGGACGCTTCGACGTACGTCCACATGGAACCCGATGGCCTCCCGGAGCAGCAGGAACCGCACGAATTCGAGCCGTTCCAGGTGGAACCGATGCAGATGCACGACGCGCATGGGAACCTCCATGACGGCGAGATGCTGTTCTTCGCCCCATCGGACGGAAGCATCCTTGTCGATGAGTTTGGATATCCCATCCAGGGGTCGTTTCAGTAGTTCTTAGTTTGCATTTTCTGTGTTGTTAGTGTTGTATTAATGTTGTTAAGCTTTACGAAATAAATCCTCACTGAATAAATCGTCACGTTCACAGCTCCTTGTTTTCTTGCTTCCTTGTGCTGAAGAGCCACTTCTTGGTGTCGCGGTGGTAACGCATTTCGCGCAGACATAGTGGCGCATCCTGGCCGCGAAGAGGAGGAAGACGAAGACAGCGACCGCATTGACGGCGACGTTGGTGAGGAACCAGATGGAGCCGAGGTCGAAGCCATCGAGACGCCGCGACTGACGACAGATGCGGGGAGACGGTGGCCACGTGGTAGAGCCCGTTTCCGGCCTGAAAACGTGGATTTTAGAGATGTAAAAAGAAGTTCAGGACTTACCAATCCAGCGAGGATGAGGTCCATGAAGCACGGAAGCTCGGTGATGTGGAAGGCAATGGCGGCGCCGATGAGGAGGAGGTTGCAGAAGAAGACGGCGAAGTCGAGGCTCAGTACGAGGCCTTCCAGGGACCACAAAGACGAGGCGAAGGAGTTCGAGATGGACTCGGCAAACACGAGGAGCGCGGAAAGGAGTGAGGTTGTGAAGTAGGCCATTGAGATGTCCTGGAATGGGTTGGAAGTAGAAGGAGAGGGGAGATGTTACCAGTATGGAGATTTATCAGCGGAAGCTTCATCGGAACACACAACCGGTTTCAGTGGGGAGAGAGGGTGGAGTGAGGCCGGAGGCATGGGCAGACGTTGTCGGGAGGCTAGAAATCGGTCTGGAATGGACCATTTTGGTTATGGAGTGTGCCGTTCACCGGTTGGAAATTGAAATGACCTTTTGGTTCTCAAAGTCTGAAGGCTCAAAACCAGACTCTTGCGCGAGAGAGGGAAAGGGGCTGGAAGGAAGGGAAAACGTTGTCCGAAAATCGGTCAGCTGTCCCAGCATGTCTAGGTCAGCCCATGACCGGTTTTAGTTTCTGTAACGTAATAGCTACACAATTTTTTATAGCAGGCATTGTTATATTGCAGCCAATCAAAAAACCGCTTATTCAACGGTAAATCATAGACTTCATTTTGTGCACCCCATGGATAGATCAATCCATACGCAGCGAATTGAGGCGACCTGGGGAGCTATAAAATCGGATATGCGACATCTACGGAACACCTCAAAAGACAACTTTGAGAGCTATCTATTTGAATATTGCTTTCGCCGTCATTTCAAGCGCATGCGCATTTTGAACATGCGCTTGAAGAGTTACGCCTTATGATGGACGACACTCCTGTAGGGGAAAACTTTTGGGATGCCGCTGAAGGAGCGTCGCCTCGGGTTGAGAGTGAGAATGAGGGTGACGATGCGTCCGTTCTGTTACCTGCTAGCCTGGAGCGCCACGTCTCGTCCGATAAGGAAACCGTTTCTGTAGAACAATGTTCCAACCCAGACGAGCGATCCACTTCCCGGGGGATTACAGCTCCTCCTAGAACAGGAACAGCCAAAAGAAGCGCGCGCCCATGAACCCTGCCTACCTGGTCCAAACTCTTCCCGATATTGCCAAGCGTGGTTACACCACAACTCCTCTCCCGGCTCAGCCTCCTATCCCTTTTCTGTCTCAGTCGCAGTCGCAGTCTCAATCTCAGGGTCTGCCCTCCCTTTCTCAAAGTGCATCTACAACAACCATCCCGGCGCCTGGAAGCCGGCGGAGGACAAGAACATCCCTGAAGCCTAAGCAAAAACTCCGCCGGCGTAACTAATGATTGTGTGTGCTGTGTGTTGCTGTGTAAGAAAAACATTCCGTGTTGCTACCCCTGTTTCGCTCCTCTTATTAACAGTGCCCTTCGAGGTTTTGATAAACACTTTGCTGATAAACAAAAACCCTGACTAGAAAAACATGCATCCGTGCACTATACTACTGTTATAGCGTGACCAGACAAAAAGGTAACTTCCAGAAAGGTAACAGACAAAATGGTAACCGACTAAAAGGGAACAGGTCAGCGGAGGATATACTCGCGATCAGGCATTTGTGTAACAGAACTGCACGAACATTGCGCCCACTTTTTTAAACACCGGGGATAGTAGGCCCAAAGCGGCCTCTTTCAAACAGTGGGGATAGCAGGCTAAGGCTGACCTCCTGGAGCATCTTAGGCTTAGGCTTGGACATTTTCATTTTGGTTTTTGGGGAGCGTCGAAGGCGCGACAGCAAGCATTACTGACTATGCAGACAGGCTTCATTGCTCAATGTTCGCGCAAACCTGTTACCCTTTAGTCTGATCGCGATTATATTCTGCGCTGACCTGTTACCTTTTAGTCTGTTACCTTTTTGGAAGTTACCTTTCTGTCGGTTACCTTAATGTCTGGACCTCCTGTTATAGAGCCTCCTCTCTTTGTCGTCTTCATCACAGGTCACAGATCATTTAAATAAATTTATTTAACAGATTCATTTATGACGTGCAGCCTAATAGGTTTGTTTTTCTTATCTCCACGCATCAAATTTCCCACTTTCTTAAAAATCCTCGCAGCCATTTCCCGATGAGAATGAATCAACGTAATTGTAGCTATGGCATAAACAGTTCCATGATTCGAAATAAAGACAATACAGACCAGGCACACAGGTTGCGCATACGGTAGGTGAGGGAACAGGGCTGTCATAAGGGCCATGACAAGAGGAATGGCTCCCAAGATTATGATTATACTTGTCAAAATTACCAAAGTCCAGAAAGCCTTTTTCTGCATTTGAAGGGTTTTCCTACTAGAGTTGGATTTTTTGGTGTATAGGGCTCTAAAGAGGAAACAAAAACATATCAAGCCAATTGTAAGAATAACGGCAAGCATTGCAAGAAGTCCCAATAGCGTGACCAGCTTCCAAGGTCCTTTGGGTGAGAAACAAAACAAGAATTTCCTATCAGGACGTTCTAAAGGTTCCGGGTACGAGTCGTAAGATACATTCCACATTAGCATAGCTGACACCAAGAATAGGTCTAATATTAACCACAAAAGAGTGCTGGCTAGGTATATCCACCTGGGCTTGACCATTGAAACCAGTTTAGAATGAGCAAATACAAAATACCGATAAGGAAAAGTAGAAATCATAGCCAGAGCTGTGTGAAGTATGCACACAAAAACGGCCGCAAACATGAAATGACCGAAATACTCGTTGTCAATAAAATTGCTTAAGGGTCCATCAAGTCGAAAGCATTCGGCAGGCCAAGTTGGATAGAGATGGATAAATGCAAAAAGAATATTAGCCAAAACATGACGTTAAGTATCAGGACAGAGTAGTGGAACTGGTCAGTGGTGGTGCTAAGAGCCACGATAGTCATGGAGAAGAGCTTCACTGGAATGTGGATGCAGGCGGTCACGTCGAGGACTCGGTTGTAAAGGTGCTCATAGTCGTCGACCATAATTTAACGCTGAAATTTTAAACTATGTCAGTGGTTTGAAAATACACAGCGTTCAGGCATGATTTGTGCTTAGGATCTTGTGAGATAGATGTTTGTTTACTGCGCAATTTGAGTCTATTATATTTAAGAGGAAAAGTAGCGTTGTTAAAACAAATTAAAAAACAGAGTCACGCAAAATTACGACAAAAAACTGGGCGACAGTAGATCAATAGAGTAGTAAAAATAGCCGGTGACCTTACAAACGGGTTCGAAATCATGCCTGATAAAATTGGACATGAGGTCGATTCGAGCAACGGACGATTGGAACATGGGGGGGACGGTTGGAACAGGACGATTGGAACATTAGCATTGTTTTTGCTTTTCGTATTTGAGCATATACGCCGCGCGTTAGACCAAGCCGTAGGCACCTACAAGATTAAATTTGCGCATTTCGACTGCGAGCTAGCTGCAATAAACGCGTTTTCTGTTTATTTCCCTGAAGTTGCGCCCAAAATGTGTCATTTTCATATTAAATCCAATATAAATCATAACATCCAGCAGCTTGGGTTGACTAATCCGTATGCTAGCATCGGCAAAGTCGAAATAATTGTTCGCCAACTAGGTCTGCTACTACCAATAGATTTAGCTGAGCTTGAAAAACTGCGTGACGCGCTCCCAAACAGCGATTGAGAAAGTGATTTTGCTTCTGGAGTTTGCAATGCGCTCGCTGAATTGTTCGGTTACTATCAAAATCAGTTGTTGCGAAACAGCTTAGGGCTCAGTTTTGTAAATATTTATGACATTGGCGATGGTCCGCGCACTGCAAATCACACTGAGTCTTACCACTCTAGCCAGCGCCACTATTTTAGAGCGCCAAAAATACCATTAGGCGAGTGGTTATGCGCGTTTCAGGAAACTCAGCACGCTGAAGAAACGCGGATTAGAGATATAATGCTAAATCGTGCTGAGCCACGTGCAAGACATCCGTCTGCAATAGAAAATGACCGTAAGCTTAGCGATGCTCAGGAAACGTTAGAATTTTGTTTGGACAGAAATAGTAACGATAGTGAAGCATATTGGGAAGGGATCTTGAAATACTATTCTGGGCTACAATTTGTCCGACCGCCTAAATTTAAGTGAAGACAATTGGTCAGTATGAAGCCTGAATTCAATATAGGTAAGTTAAAGATTAAAAGTTTCATGGTGCTTTCCGGACAACGTTGAAACGCATTCAACGGCTAAATCAGTTCATATTTTGTTTTCAATTTTTTTGCAATTTTAACGATGTTCCAATCGTACGGAACCCGAATACAGGCAAAAATCAGATTAGCGAAGAAATTCCAAAACATAATGTTGAGCATAAGCACAGAGCAGTGAAACTGGTCAGGAGTGGTGCTGAGCACCACGATGGCCATAGAAAAGTGTTTTTCTGGAATGTGAATGCAGGCGGTGGCGTTCAGTATTCGGTTGTAGAGGTGCTCATACTCGTCAACCACGATGTACAGTGAGTTATTTAATGTAATAGCAGATGAAAGATGCAGATGCCCGAAACATGGTAAGCAGGCAAATGACAAAGGCATCCAGCTACAATTTTTTATAGCAGGCATTGTTATATTGTAGCTAATCAAAAAACCGTTTAGCAAAAGGCAAAATAACACTTATTCATCTTGGCACAATAACGCTTTCCTTCAACACATTGGAAGTTTGAAATTCATAGAGAAACAGAAGAAAAACAGACATTCAGAGACATGGAAAGATGCAAATAAAATCATGACAAAAAACTAGGCGACAGCAGATCAATAGCCAGGGCAGATTCTGTGAAAATGGCTGGGGACCCTACAAACGGGTTCAAAATTGTGCCTGATAATATTGTAGGAGATATGAGGTCTGGACAAAGGACATGAGGAGATAGGATCAAGGGTGACAAGACCCAAGGGTTGATTACATTTGGGGACAGGACATAAGGATTGAGGATATAGACGTCAAAAATCTGGGGAGAGAGGACGTTCGGACCAAAGACGAAGGGAGAGCAGATGAGAGGGCTTCCGATGGCAGGGGACAGGACTGGAGGGCTTAGGACGAGAGGTGCCAGAATGTTGGGAGAGAAGATGTTGGGTGAGAGGGTCACTGGACCCAGGACTGAAATCTGAAATCACCTTCTTAGCTTATGAACTATGCTAAAAATGACTTACCATGGTAAACTCAGGCGAGAAGGCATAAGGAGCCAAGGTGATATGACCCTCGTGCCTTTTTTTTCTTCTCCTATCCACAGGCTCGTCCTCCTCTGCCAGCTTCCTAATCTTATTATAAAGCGCCTCCTTCTTCTGTGCCTCAGTCCACCTTTCATACTCATCCAAATCGAGCGGAAAATCCTTCATATTCTGGCTGTAAACAGCATCCTTCCCAAAGATCATCTCAATTTGGTGACGTTCAAGGAACGTATAATGTCGAGTTTCAATTTGACGTTTTTGTCTATGAGTAAAAGACTTCTTAACCCGACCGAACGTCTGAGTTATCAAATTTGTGACATCGGAAATGTCCCCATCAAGACCGTAGGATTTGGCATTTTTGAGAAGCTTTAAAGCTTGTTCGGCTATCTGTTTGGCTCCTGAGAATTCCATGATGAGTTGGAGAACAGAACGCTTGTCGTCTTCGGACATCCCAGTGGCTTCAAGCAGCTTTGGAACTGGAAAGACGCTATTTCCGCTGTCGTCGTTGTACAAAGGGAGGATATTAGGCGACAAGAGATGCTGAGTCTCCTTAAGATCGCTTGGGACTACCGAAGCGATTCTCGGCGACAAAAACTTGTAGTTGATGTCGCTGTGGTTCTTAGACAGCACGTCGACAAGCTTGAAAGTCTCTTCCAAAATAGGAGGTCCTTTTTCGGTCGCAGGCATAAGGCTCTTGATTCTCTGGCTGACGGTCTTCTTTTTCCTGTATGTGTTATTGTCACCCAAGACGATGTCAAGCACTCGATGACGATATTTGGATAGTTGAGTCGTGTCTTCAACGATGGTTTTGAGCTCGGTGAGTTGTTTGTAGATCTCGTCCCAGGATGTAACTTGGCCTGTGTCTTTGTCGAAGGCGTGAAGAAGTGATGAGAAATTTTGAGGATTGCTGGACGAACGACAGATGCTTGAAGCGGGTAGGGTCGGTTAGGGAGTTGAGAGTTGATATGGATTGAACAGGCGTTTCTTGAAGCTAAAATTTTTCTTAAATACACGTAACACAAAAAAACTTCTGCGAAACCAGACAGCAGGGATGTGTCTCGTTGAGGAGGCAGCCGTCTGAAAAGGATCGTTTTGACGCGCCGGGGGCCGTGGGATCGGTCGGTGAAACATTCCAGGAAGGTGGCAAGCAAATGGTCAAATCATGTCTTTTTTCACGCAAACAGCAAAAATGACTATTTCCAATGTTTTGCCGAATGCACGGTAGAAATTCTTGAACCCATTCAAATACGACGTCATTTGAAAGAACTTCTCGCGCATTCAGGATTGGTGATTGAAGTGCCGCTTCATCGCTTGGGCCTCCGTTCATTATCGTGCAAAATTTGCTGAAAATCGCGGAATTTCTTGGAAATGCGTAGCGTGGACGATTGACCGACCGGTTCCACGGCCCTCGGAGCGTAAAATAAACAGGTTTCACAAAACCTTTTCCAGACAGCTCCCTCCTTAGCCAGACACATCCCTCCTGTCTCCTTCCGCAGGGGCTATTTTTTATGTCACCCTGCATGCAAATAATTTGGTATATTCTTTAAAGAGGTCAACTTAAGAGTGTTCTATGTACACAAATCTAACAAAAGTAAAACTTCAAGGTTAAAAAAAATGTTTGTTCTTTAATCGTCTTCAAAAATGTAATTTAAAAAAGTGATGGTTTTACTATTTTGCTTGTTTAAATTTTAAATTTAAAACCAATCGGCTAAATGCGTTGGCTTGAAACGTTGAAAAACAAAAAAACTAAAAATTTGGTCTGATTAGAAAGGTCCGCTAAGCTTTAACTGGCCTAGGCTGCTTGAAAAGCAATTAAAAAAATAAAATAAATCAACAAAAATTAGATTTTTTAAGTCAAAAATGCTTGTTAAACAGCTTTAAAACTGATGAACAAACATAACAACTTACTTGCTTATCCATAAAAATCGGCGCCTTCCGTTTGTTCCTCTTCGTCCTAGCCATAAACCTGATTTTTGTAGAATTGTTCGATCCAAAATACTTTGTCAGCAAATGAAAACGAGATTTTTTCTTAGGCTTCAACTGGAGCTTATGAGATAATTTAAGTCTGAATTTTTACTTTTTCACCAAAAAACATTGCTGGTTTTCGAGATAAACGTAAAGGCACTATCTTAAAGCCGCCGATCCAGTCTTTTTTTCGTATTCCAAATTCGGCTTTGGCTAAAACATGACATTTCATAGAGGGATGAACTTGAGCTTACCTTTATTGACCGGTAGAAGGCGCTTATCGATAGCTTTGGTGACACACTTTGCGGCAGATTTGGTGTCATTGTCTTCCTCAATAACATTTAAGCATTTTATAAATACTTTTTGGTTTTTTCTTAAATCACTTCAAAGCTTTTAATAAAACGAGGCGACCTACTGGTCCATTTTCTCAAACAGCTCTCTGCCAACAGCTCCAAGAAGCCCATTCACAGCTTGGACATACCAACTCAGATGTATCTGTTCCACTCTCTTGTACTGATCAGAGGACATCTTTGCCTTATTCAAGTTTTCCATCTTTTCGTGTGTCATGTGTGGGTTGCGACGACGATTAAAATCGAATTTCCATCCGTTGACGTGGTCTTAAAAAAAAATTAGTAAAAATCGTAAACGGGTTTACGGTGAAAGGGTTAAACAGATGCAAATCATGTAAATTAAGCTACCGCTCCCCAAAAACCATAACAAAAATGTTTAAGCCTAAGCCTAAGATGCTCCAGGAGGTCAGCCCCAGCCTACTACATATACTCGCTGTTTGAAAGAGGCTGCCTCCATGCTACACACTCCGCTTCCAGGCGCCTTCGGCGCAAAAACCATAATGTCCAAGCCTAAGCCTGAGATGCTCCAGGAGGTTAGCCCCAGCCTACTATCTCCGCTGTTTGAAAGAGGCTGCCTCCAGGCTACACACTACGCTTCCAGGCGCCTTCGGTGCAAAAACCATAATGAAAATGTCCAAGCCTAAGCCTGAGATACTCCAGGAGGTAAGCCCCAGCCTACTATCTCCGCTATTTGAAAGAGGCCGCTTTGGGGCTACCATCCCCGCTGTTTAAAAAAATGGGCGCAATGTTCGCGCAATTCTGTTCTGTTATATTTGTTACCCAAATGTCTGGTCGCGTTTTAATTTAGTAAAGAGTGAGCATGAGGCCTGGATCGCCTGGTTCAAAAATCGTTAAAAATAAAAAGAACGTGTTAAATAAGTCAACGTTGATGGGGGAAGCTCTTATAAAAAAGATATGGGGAATCCTTATCACCCAGACGAAAACTCGAAAAATGTTACAGATATTGTGGTGATATATTTAAAGCACTAATACGATTTGTTCACTTTTCGATAAAATTGGTCCATTTGTCCTCAAAAAAATATTCAAATTTAAAAATTATTTAAAGTTCTTATAAACTGCAGCTGGTCATGTTGATACTAGTAAAGGGAGGTGTAATTGAGTAGGTGAGGAGCAAATTAACATGTTCAAAAATGAAACGTAAAAAACGGTAGCGGCGGCGCTTCACGCTTCTCGCCGTCGCCTTGATTTTTGTGGTTTTGCGCGCCGTGTTGAGCGGCGGGACAAGAGCAACGATAAAATTTTGAGGCTTTAAGCGCGCTTTTGGTGGAATTTGAAGCGTTAAGGTCGCCCTTAGCCGAGAAATTGTTCCAACGAGGCTGTTGCAAAATATGAATAGTGAGGCGCGAAGCGCCGAACAATGCTGGTTTCAAGAAAATACTGTCGCGCAATACAGCGTAGCGCGCGTGGCACCGTTAATTATTGAATATGGATAAAATGACTCACAAAAAATTGCTACAGCAGCTAAAATTGATAAAATTCTACTGGTCACATTCATCATGACAGACTAATGTACCCAGAGCGCATAGCTACTAAATCGCAAATAAGGGCGAGAGCTAATTTACGACATTTAGGGCACGCATGCGTAAGGCTGACCCAATGAGGGAAAATAAAGGCACTTAACTTGTTTATCTAAAAAGTGTTCAACTATTTTTTGCATCCACATAGTTTGAAAAGCCTTCTCTATTTTTAAGGTGATCCAACAGTATACAACCACCCACACACCTGCCAACACTTTGCACCGATTCAATAAACAGGTTTCACACAACCGCTTACTTGATCTCGCTTTTTCGGCGTAACAAAACATCAACAGTTGCTTTAGTGCCAACAACAATTGCGTTAATCACGCGTTAATTTGATGATCGACGTCATAAGACCCTAGCGCACAATGGTTTCTTTTGCTTGCGACTCGATATTCGCCGTTAGCTCGTAGTTAGTCTTGTGGTGCACCACTTAGTGAGCGGTCGCAGGGGTCGGGTTTCTGAAGTTAAGTTGAGTATTAAAGGCTTCTGGGGTTACGATAGCAGCGATCTTCTCGTCATTTGAAGTTTGTTTTGACTTTTCAGCGATTTTAGAGATTTAGGAGATTTAATAGCGTAGGTTTAGAAGGAGATCATGGTAAATTTTGTACATTTTTGCCGGGATGGACGCTTATCATCACTTTTATTTAAATTTATTCATTTTTCAACATTTAATTAATTCAAATTTGATTTAAAAACATTTTTCAGAGATTTTTATAATACAAGAAATCTTTTCAAACTCGCTTAAAATGATTTTTTGTGCGACCATGGTTCTTACGTTAATCAATGCCAATGCTTAGGGTAGGACTATCAGCGCGCTAACGTGTTTCAAACGTCACATTTATTAGCATAGGTTTGAAAAGAGAATTATCGTATTTTTAAATGAGTTACTACTAAAACTTTTAATTTAATCTAAAGCCGAAATGCATGTCGAAAACCACATCTTTTCTCCATGTTTTGCTTCTTTCGAAAACTACGACCTCCCTCGACAATGAGAAAGCGGATTGTTTGTTTGCTGCAAACCGCAGACGACCGCCAACCGGTCAACCGTCTTTGTTTGCTTTTTGCTTCGACGCCTCCAATATCACCTTTTCGAGAGGTCGCGCCCGCGCGACAACGATTGGAAAGTATTTCGAGCTTTTGCTATTAACGATCTTGTCGGGTGCTTTGTTCTGCTTTGTTTCTTTGCAGGTTTTTTTTGTATCTGGTGGGACATCAGTAAAATCAGTAAAACAATTCTTTTCAGTTTTATTGTAAACTTTCAACTTTCAATACCTCAGTTTACATTTTTTGTTTTTTTGTGAACTTTTTGTCAAGTAGCAGTTGGTAAAAGTTATCTATTTAAATAGAACAAGCAAGATTTGATAGTTAATAACAGTTTTCAAATCAAATTCTCAATATTTAATACTTTTCAAATTTTTTAGGATTTTCAGGTAATTTGTAACGAGACAATTGTAACTACTTTTCAAATTTTCAACACGTTTTAATTTCTTGCTCTTTTAAAAAGTTTTGCGTAGAAAGGAAATTTTCTGTATATTCACAATACGTTAAATTGCTTGATCAATTTTTTTTGAAGTTTACATTACATTATTTTCCGCTTTTTAAAGCAAATTTTTTTATTTCCATGTTTTAATTTTTGGTATGTAACCGTGCACACTTATTTTCTTCATTTTTCACGTTTGCAATTTCGCTCTTTGTTACTTTTTTCATCTAAAAATTTTGTAAGTTTCTTTGGAATTGAATTTTAAATAGTTTTACAGTCACTCTTATTTTTTCATTTTTGATGTCAGCAATTTAGCCCTTTGTTAACCAAATAGATTTTTAAAACATATTTTTTGAATACACAGCACTCGATCTTAATTTCTATTTTTGGCGAGAAACGCCAAGTCTTCGAGTGCTACAAATTTAGTGCCATATTTAGCTGGCTTAGTCCGCAATGACGCCATAAATCCCTGTAATCCCTGCAAGTCTTGTTCAAACAACTAATTAAAATTTTGTGAACTCAAACCCTTCTGAGCGGTTCGCTCGTACATTACGGCGTTTATTGGATTGCCAGTAAGCCTAGTAAAAACAAGCGATAAGTCAAATTGTTTATTTGTTCCGTCTTTTCTGGGCAAGATCGATGTTGTCAGCTTTACTGGATGCAGGGATTTGAGCATCACAACATGGAATAAATTTTCTAAGGCTTCTTTCAACTCTTTCACACAATCAATCCATCATTTTCTTGTCGCATTTCTCGCGTCAAATAAAAACTCGCGACAGCGATTTGCCGCCGATTTATTAGCTTCAAAGAGTCTTGGGCTGCTGAGTGAAGACGTGCGTTTGCCGAGATGACGATCGGCAAGGTCGATCGCACAAGAGGAACAGGGGACCCAAAATAATCGAATTGGCCAATGGCGTTTTTCGCCGTTCTTGGAGGCATCCCTCCACTCACAAGCCGCCTAGCAGTCCGATGGGCATAACACACTCAGCGTGTATTTTTCCTGCTTGTGCGTCATTATTCCGTTGTCTGACTGGAAAGAACGAAAAAGCGTAAAAGATCGACGACTTCCGCGTTTTGTTATTGCTCTGTGTTCCGAAGATTTTAGAGATTGCCTTTTGCGCTTTTTTTTCTCCAGATGGTACAAATGGGACAAGTTGGCGAGAATGTAGCCTTCCAAAAAATTAATCTTTATAGTTACATTATTTTTTTGGCAATGCTGTTTTTGACCCTGATGCCGTCACAGTAATTTTGAATTCACTTTTCCCAATTCCAATTCAAATTCATACAAATTTTTGAATGTTAAGGTTTGTTTAATTTTCTCTGATCTCTTCGGCTTGGACATGACATTTTCGTACGCTTCTTTATGAAGTTTTTTGATTTTTTAGTTATATTTTTGTAAAACGAAATGCTTAATTGGGTACCTCATTGGCTTGAAAGCCTTTTCGCTTTTTAAGGTACGCGCTGTCTCGGCCCGGGCGCTTCAAATCGTGGAACTCCAGGACGTCCAGGACGCTACTTTGCAAATTTAAAATTTTAAAATTTTTGAAATTAATTTTTGCATTTTAAAATTTATCTTTTTGTGCTTAAGCACAGCAAAATTAAGGTTTAATGATTTACCGAAATTTTAATTTAAAAATATTTTTTTGATTCGGGAACTTGTCGAACAATCGTCAAAGTTGTACTTTTTAAGCCTGTTAGGAAAAACAATAGATTTATTTTGGTTTGAACACGAATGTTCCTAGTTCTTTTTTGCAGGCAGGAATAATTTAAATTGCTCTTCTTTCATTACAAACAGGAATCTAGATAGGAACCTAGATGTCCACTTTCGCCTTCTTTTCCGTTCTTAAACTTCTGTCCAGCTCCCACCACACTGAGTCGCGCATCCTGATCCCAGAGGCACCTGTCGCTCGTGCAGAACCGGTCGGCCGGTGCAAACCGCAACGCATTATCTTGCTAGCGGTGCGCTCCCCTGCGTCCACTTCGGTCTAACCAAACGGTCGGTTGTCACAGCGGAGGCGCGGTGAATCCTCATTTGCTGAGCGCTGACCTTGAGTTGCGCGGTTTTTCATTGACAGTTTTGATGAGAAATATTGCGTTATGAATCATGCTTAGCAGCGGCAGGAAGTGTGGAACATGCCAATTATAAATGGACGTACCGGTTTCAAGCAAAGGTTAATCCTAGGTTCGTTCCACCATGTGCTGTCGTATTTGGGGAATTGAATGGGTTTTCTTAGCAATCAGCTTCATAGGAAAATGAGAATAATATATATGCCTCTTAACGTAACGCGCCTCTTAACCTCTCTTTATTATAAATGTCTCTTAACGTACTTTGAATTTTTCAATCGTAGGATGCGCAATAAAATAACTTGCGGACTAAAAATTTAACTATTGCATTTTCGAATTTTCGAAGTTTTTATTATACTATGTTTGATCTTATTTATAATTGCCTTGAGTACAAGTTTGATTAAATTGAACATGCATTTTTGGTTCAAATAACGTCCGTGTTTTTAAAAATGTAGACTTCTCTCACTCTTTTTGGCCGCTCCAACTGTTTTTTTGCCTGTTGATTATATTTTTTTTTAATGAAATAAATTAATGAAATTGGATGTTACGAATTAATCTGTTGTTGATAACTAATTAAATTTACGTTTTTTCTACAAAAATCTCAGATTTTTTAAACGTTTATTAAAACGAGCAGTTTTGAAATCGTTTTTTAACTAGATAAAAAATAGGGTTTTTTCAGCAGTATTTTTCCTTATTGAAAAAATGCTACATTTTTTCGTTGCTACAGAAAATTTTCCATGTTTTGTGTAGTTGCTTCTGGGATACAGTTTTTTTCGTGTGTCAACCTAATTTTTTTTCTGACAAACGGTATAAACCATTTTAGTTTAATGTAAGTTTTCAATAGTCATTAGATCAAAGAGAGGTTCAAAAAGCAGACGTTTAGAATTTTAAACATGTTTTCAGTGAAGAACACCAACACCGTCTGCATCTTTTTTAACATTTTGTAGCTCTATCAAAAAATTCGCATTTTTAATTAGAATTTTTGAACGTCATTTCGCAAATTTGAAAATTGGAGAACCAGTCTTTTTAATTTAATTCTGATAAATTATTTGAGGTTGAGACGAATTCACATAGGTCATGAATAGGTTAACAAAGCAGACGTTTTAAATATTAACCATGTTTTCGATGTAGGACATAGACAACGTCCACTTTTTCACTCGCACTTGCGTTAGTTTCAATGTGCACGTTTTAAAAACATGTTTTTCAAACTCGGCAGCTCACAATCTTCTATTTGCTCAGCCGTTTTTTTCTCTTTCAAAAATCGATTGTTTCCGGCCCTTTAGACCTCCCACATCAATGTTTATCCGGCGACGTTGACGACAAGGAGCACGGTCGTATGCTGCTTTCAATATTCATTAGCTATATTCCTGGGAGAGGGACATAAGGACAACCCTGTTCTCTCCGGGGGGAACGATGTCGTCGCATTCCTTCGAACGGCGACGACAGAAGTTATCTGGGCGATCGATAGCAATTGCTTTGTTATTTTGTGCTTTTGAGCGTCACTGATGAGTGGAGACGGGTTGCCGCGACGCCTGTTTCGAGTGCAACGAGAAGTCGTTTTATTCTTATGCCGTCATCAGGACGTAATTGTGACGCGCGTTTTTTAGTTTTTTCGGAATCTTGATTTGTCTTATTCATAAGGATTTTTTGAATCGGAGTGGGTCTTAATCTCTTTTTGATCTTTAATAATACGCTTTTCTGTATTCTGCACTTTTAAAAGCGTTTTAAAATATAGGAAGCTAAAGACGAATTCTGTGTCCTTTAAAGAGGTTTGCGGGAAGGAGAAATTGGAGTTCGTTGTACTCCACGCTTTGCATTAGTCTGAAGAGGAAAAGACGAATCTTGTTATTCGGACCATTGAGTTAGCCCTCGTTCTTGTTATTGAACAAGTTTGTTGAAGAACGTTGTTTTTTTGTGGATGACTTGTCTGGACGAAATAAGAACATAATTCGTATTTTTAGCATTTTCGAGTATAAGATGACTTTCATTGAATTAGGTTTTGAGTTGATTTTGTAAGATGATGTTTAGATCGTGCAAAGATTTTTGTTAATATTTTTTGATAGGTTTCGAAACGTTGACGTTTGAGAGAGCTTTAAAGTATTGCATTCACATGAAAATTCAATTTTTCGCTAGGTGGATCTTTCCGATTTCCAAAGTAGCAAGCAAGTCTTTTTTGTGATTCAAACTTTCTTAAATTTTTACAGTTTTCAAAATTTTCTGGTGGTAAGGGCGTGGTAATTTTGTAGTATTGTAATTTTATTGTAATTTTGTATGTAATTTTCGTCGGAGTTTGTTTATTTCTTAATTCCAAATACACATCGTCATTTATATGAGTTTCATGAGACGAGTTCAATTTATATGGTGATCGGGAAGGTGTGTAGGGAAGGCAAAAAAGATTAATTTGTGGACCCACCAACAGAATCAGCGACAATCAAATAAATGAAGACCACATAAATTTTATACAGGACTACATAGAATCTAACCACACGTTCCAAAGCTGGTTCGCTCTCGTTCTTGTTATTGAAAAAGTTTGTTGGAAGACGTCGTTTTTCCGGAAGAGCTATCTGAACAAAATAAAAACCTGTTTTTGTCTTAATTGTGACTATAAGAGCTTTCTAATGAAGTTAGGGTTTGAGTTCTTTTGTAACATGTTGATCAAATCGTGTGGCTTAACATGTTTGAAAAATTCTGAGCTTTAGAATTTAGAAGTATTCCAATCACGTAAAAGTTAAACGGACGACTTCTCAAACTTTTTTTGGTCGTCGTTACCTGCAGTTTCAGTTTCAACTAATTATATAAAAATTAGTATTAGATGAGGGTATAAATTCAATTATAAACCGCATTGAAGGAATGTCTTTTGGCATCGTAAACTGGTTCCTGGAATTAAATCTTAATTAAGACTTCCGGCATTTTATTCAAACTACTAGTTATTTTTAAGAGCGTCGTATGGGTTGGCTTAAAGGCTAAAATATTTGATTTGTTGAGCATTTTAATTTAAACTAAATTTTTATTCAGAAATTAAGTTTTTGAAGAATAACACATGGAATTCTTTTGAGACTGAACTTTGGTAGTTTTGAAACCCTTAAATTCTTTAAGGTCAGCATTATGTCCAAAATATATTATTTCCGATTTTTTTTCAATAATTGATTTTCGAACGTATGAACGAACAGAAAACTGATAATTTTGTGGTTTCGGAAAGCTTATCATTAATTTAGTTTTGGCAATTATGAAATTTTTAAATTTTACACCCTTTAATTTTTTTAGCTTCAAAATAAGTTCAGTCACTCTTCCGCGCCTCCAAGGAGCGTGGTCAGCTTGACTCGACGCTAGATCGCCTAAAGCGACGCCACCGTTTTCGCAATTTTATGATTTTTTTTAAATAGCGCAAATCACACATTATTCGGTTCAAATTTTTGTGCATAGCCTGTGAAGCTCAAAAACACCCATAACCGTTGCTAATTCGACGTTTCCGACTCTGATTTTAACGCCGTTGCGGTTACAAAACCGACTGGTCCGAGGCGATGGCAAAGTGCAAACGCAAATGGCGCCGCTACCGGAACCCGCGCTCGCTCAATCAGACAACTCGCGTCTGGGAATTTCGTGGCGGATGAACACAATCACAGTCTAGACCGTTCTGCTTTGTTTTATATAAAGGAATTTTTTCGTGTTGAACATGAGCATGTTGAACACGACAGACAGATTTTCTGGCTTGTCAGAAAAGTCTGATTTTTTTCGAAAACTCGTGTTAAAAATGATATAACATCGTATATTATATGTCTCCTCGTCACATTAACTTTCAACATATTCCTGCTGACAGCTGACGTCACTCAGACAGATCAGGAACCCAATCGTCCCACGTCCTTTCCTTCGTATATCGTGTCGAGTGTGTCTGAAAGCCACTTATCTGGGCTAAGACTTAGCATGCTTGATTATCAATGCGCGTCGTCGTCGCCCGATTCAAATCTGCGGCTGCCGGCTGCCCATCGGCGTCGTCGCGTAACGCGATGCAATTACGTAAAAGAGCCTGAGGGGGGAGCAAACGCGCGCTCGTTTGCGCGATGGTGGCTAGCTTTAGAGAGGTTCGTGCAGGCAATAGAAGCAGCTATCGCCCTAGCTAGCCAGCGCGCCGCTGCTGTATCGCGTGCGACAATCTCCGCGATCGAGCGATTTTATCTAACCGGTTCAAAGACACTTTTTCGCGTTGCGTTCAGCTTCGTCAATTAGCTTTGTGAAAGAAAGAAACATTTGATGCTTTTGAGCAAGGGGAACCACTTCTTTGTGTCCGTTGCTTCCCTGTTTCACCTATTTGTCACGGTTTCGGTTAATTATTAGCTAATCTACCTGAATATTTTTTTTTGAATCATGTGGATACAATTGACACCAATTTAACGGTTTTTAATGCTATGATTAAATATGAACAAAATTCTAGGTTACATTTTTGACGAGGTCAGTAGACTTATTTTGTTTTTTGTGTTACTCACGATGTTACCTGGTTACGCCCAAACAATCGATACAAGACATATTGGGTGATAAGTGGTCTAAAAAATGTAAATGTCTAGCTTGCTTTCACTTTGCTTTTTGTTAATGATACGTAATGAGAAAACGTTTTTTTTGTGATCATTGGCCGTCTTGACAGTTGAAACGTTGATGAAAACTTTTGCAGAGTTGCAGAGGTTTAAACAGAAATTCTGCGAAGTGTTTATTATATAAGTACTTAAATTTTGGAAGTTGTAAATGGTCACATATTTTTGTGTAGGTTAGATTGAAATTGTTAACATTTTTCTGATTTGGCATTTTAACTATGCTGATTCAGTTCTAAATCGTTCGACTGAATTTTAAAAATTTTGACAGTTTTTTGAAATTGGGAGTTAGTAGCAAATTTTAAAATTAAATTTTTTGTTTTTGTTTGTTTAAAAAAAATTAAATCGTTTCAGTTGAAATATTTAATTGAGCTACTCTCAGGCCATATGCGGTCAACTACTTTTCGGACTGGATTAATCTGGCAAGTTTGTAAATTTTTTGTAAATGTTGTTTGCAACGGTAAATTGCGATCAACCTTTTAGCGTTTACGGCTTTTGTACAGTCTACGGTCCATTTGATCGATTGCTCACATGATGTCCGACATCTAATTGAAATTAATTTTACAAAAATAAAAATTCAAATCGTTTTTTATTTTAACTTTAGTTTTGGAGCGCTCAACGGAAGATTCACTTGTGAAGTTTCGGTATTTTTACACCTTTTTGGATACGTTTTTCTCGTTGATTCTTTTTGCTAATTAAAAAAATGTAGTTTTTGAGATAATTTTTGCAGCATTCCACGCATCCCTTTTTTCAAATTCTGGCAAATGTAACTTTTTGGTATTTTTGAGGTATTCATAATCTTCGTTCTCTTTAATCCGGCAAAAAATGAAATTAACTTGTTTAGAATTTTTTAGTTTTCAGGTTTTTGGTGGTGTTGAAGTAGTTTGATTAACAGAAGTCAGTTATTTGATCATAATGTGTTCACAGATTCTTGGACCGATTTGGATACGTCCTTAAATAGTATTAAACCATTTTTCTTACTTAAAAAAGTATATTTTTGCAACATTCCACGCGCCTCTTTTTCAAAATTTTGGTGATTTTGCCGCCACCCACAAGGCGCCGCCTTTTGGCTGGCCAGCAACAAAGACCACAAAGAATCAAGTTTTCCCGTCTTCTTTCAACAACATTTCCTTGCGTTGTTTTCTCTTTCTCACATATCAATAACAACTTTCCCACCCAATTACCATGTCACTCAACAACCATCGCGCTCTCACTTTCGCAACCGGCCGCGAACACCGCCACTCACCTGCGTTTTCGCTCTCGGTTTCGAGTGGGCTCGAGCTACGGCGACAGGGTTCTTCCACTTCTTATGAATTGTACAAGAAAAAGTGATCTGTCTGGTTTTGGTCAGTCGGAGGAGGTGAGTCAGTCTGCTTGGGTGATGGGCAGACTTCAATGATAGTGTTGTTGGCAATTAGCGAGCGTTTGGAATTGGTTTAGGTTTTTTGGGATAAAGGGTAAAATCCTGGTTTCATCAAATGTGTTTAAATCTTTGATCGCCAGCTTTGTTTAGAAAAGATTTACGTTTACGTTAGGTCGATAGAATTGCTTTTGTGAGTTGGTTCAATTCGAGCGGCAGCCCTTTAAAACTTTCAAATTTTTTGAATACGCTTACCAGAAATTGTGTTCGGACGATAACTTCAGACAACACCTTTTTCCAATTGTTTGGAATTTTTTTTGAGACTTGCTCATCCTCGATTTCATGAGCTGTGTTGTTCGCGTAGCGCTAGTTATCGGTTAAGAAGCGTCTGGGATTTGAATCTTTGAACGCTTTAAACATTTACGTATTTTGAAAATAATATCCAAGGATTTTTATTGAAGGCGACACTCTTTTTGTCAGTTCTTTCACTTAACTATTTCAGAAGTTTACTTCTTGCATGCTATTTTTCCACTCAATTGTTCGACTGTTTTCATATTCTTTTGGTAATATTCGACATTAAATTTCAAAGGTAAATTTTTGCTTAACTGTTTTACATCTTACACTCCTTTTTGATTTTTTCGTTAAGGAGAATAACTTCAGTTTTGTTTTGAAATATTTTGACAATTTTTTAAATTCAATTTTAAATGCGATTTTTGCTCAGAAAGTACTTTTTTTATTTCAATCGTTTTGTATGATATTTTGAAAAACCTTCAATACTCTTACTGTATTTTTGAGTCTTACAAATTTAATTTTTAGAGAATCGTATTTTTTTATTTCAAGGGAAAGCAGCATTTTCCAAGGCTGTTCCGATTCAATTGATCCAATTCAAGATACTGATTTATCCTTTTTTTGAAGATTTGACTAAAAGCTGTTAAAAGTCCGCTTCTGTCCAACTCAGGTCCAACTCAAGTTGCGAACGATCGACCCATGAGAGTCTCAGCTGACACACCGTCACCATTACCTAACTACATAGATATTGCCTGGAGGCATTTACGCGTCGCACTTCGAGTCGAAGGCGGCGGTTCGTTCTCCACCACCATCTGGCTGCTTCTACATTCGGCTGCTGTGTGATGCAATTGTCATTTTCTGACAAGGCGCGCGCGAGGGTTGCGCGTCTGAAACCGGATTGGCGCCTTGAACAACCGCCGCCGCCCACAATGCTACTAGCCATCGCCGATCATCGCCTCTACCAGCGCAACCGCCGCCGCAAAATGATGATTGTCGCGTTTTCTTCTCTCTCCCTTAACTCTACTTCTCCCTCTTGGATGCACCTCTTCGCGCGACCAAGAACCACTTGAGGGTTGTTTCAGTGCTTCGTATTTTGATGTCCATTAGGTAGTCATTTTGACCATTTTTGTAGTTATTTTTAAGAATACTGGCTTTGTAGAAATTTCGTAGCGTATGAAAATACACAAAAAATCTTTATTTAATTTTTTGCCGTTCAGCAACCTCCCCCCTTTTGTAAAAAATGTTCAAACGTCAAATTTAATTTTAACATTGGGCTGTAGAATGAATTCTTTTTGGACTTGAAGGTTGCAGCTATTTTAAGTGTATTTCTGACAGAACAATTAAATAAGTACACTTTTTTTTTAAACAAGGAAAGATCATTGAAAATCTTGCTTCAAATTAACTTCGGCTTTTCTTTGGTCTGTTTTGACATGCAAAAATTTAAATTGGAAGAATTACCTGTTTTAAACGCATTTTCTTAAGGTCAACCATACCTCTTGTTATTTTTCATTTTTTGATGGTCATTTTCAATTTTTTAATCGTAAGCAAAACTTCATTTTTGTCTGAGCAACTTGTTCTCTATTCGATTTTTACAGCAATTGTAACTATATTGTGGATGTTTTTTCAATTTTGGCGTTTCTTATTTTGATGCTTATTCAATAGTCAAGTTAAGTTTTTTGTATTTTATTCAATTTTTGATGGAATCGCACTCTTTCTAGTGCTTGACAAATTTTGCTTGTGTCACAAAAAATTACGAATTTTACGCATAATTATTTTATTTTTATAAGCATTTTGGAAGGCATTGAAAAGCATTCTCATCAAATCTTATTTATTTGAAAGTTTTTAAATCAATTTAAGCATTTTTGGGCTTGATTTTTATTTTTTCAAAGCATTTCTGCAAGGCTGACCGTTCCGTTTTTTTAATTTCCCGTTTATCAATATTTCTATTTTTCAATTTTTATGACACTGAAGCTTTAAATCTCATAAAAACTTTAATTTTTGCTCCAGCGAATTACTGATGATGTTTTTAAGGCTTTTTCAAGCAGATTGCTTTGTCGTGAGGTTTTTCTTGGTTTTTGTATGCTATTTTTAGTAAATATTTTAACTGCTCATTCCAAAAAGTTATTTTAAGGTAGTGTGTTTTTTTGGTCTTCTTGAATCTGATCGATCTATTCCAATTTTTACGTGGCAAAAATCACCGTTTTTATATTAATCTTTGGTTCATAATTCTTGCTATTACTCATTGATAACCGTGTCTCACAATTTTAAAATCTCATAATTCTTCGAATCGTCAGAAAACCGCAATTAAACACGTTTCTTTCTGTTTCAGAATATCCGTTCTCGCCGGCGGCTTTTGACGTCGTCGCATTGTTATGTGAATAAGCACATTTTATATTTTGTTCTATTCACTAAGTCGTCGTCTCTATTGTGTCAGTTCTCCTCATCGTTCTCTTCGTCGCTGTGGCCTGGATGACTTAGGATAACAGTGAACAGCGAGAACAGCCGACCATGCGACTCTTGTCCACTATTGCCTTTTCTTCTCTTCTGTTTTCGCAGATTACGTTTGCTCAACAAGATGACGGTGAGTCATTATGGGGATGTCGATAGGAGATAACATCATTTTAATGTTTTCACTCGGAGTCTCGAAATTTTTTGCAAGTTTATTAATGATACTTGAAAAATTTAAAGCCCATGCCAAAACCCTTTATAAAATAAAGGAGAACAATCTAGACGTGTCCTTCGTGCGTCACAAAACTTTCAGACGCAGTGCCCCTGACTGAGCAAGTGCGGGTTATGCCTTGATTTTCGCGATACTGCGCGCCGGGTCTAACGGTAAAAATTTTGAGGCTTCAAGCGTACTTTGGGTGGAATTTGAATCGCCAAGGTCGCCCTTAGCCGTGAAATTGTTAAAACAAGGTGCGTAGTGCCGAGGCTGTTGCAAAATATGAATCTGTGAGGCGCCAAGCGCCGAACAATGCTGATTGAAAGAAAATATTGTCGCGCAAGAACGCGCGCGGCCCCGTTAATTTTACAACTTTTCCTAATTTGTCTTTTTAATTGCTATTTCATTTTTTTTTTGCATTTGAATGCTTCATCCTTTAATATTGAACAATTTTCAAAATTGTGTTTTTAAGAATTTTGAAGTGTTAAGAAAGGTTGTATTTTGACTACTTCTCAATTTTGAATAATTTTTTGAGATCAAATTTTGTTTTCAATGTAAAGATTTTTGCTCATCTTGGCAGCTGAATGTCATTTTCTACTATTGTTCAAAATCAAAATAAATCCACATTTTTATTTTTTTGACTGCCACCTTGACTGCCAGACTGCCACGTCGCTCATTAGGGTAAATTTTTCGCGTACCCTATTTTTTAAATTTTTGGAATTCAGTTCTTAAAAATAGGGTAAACATTTTATAAGCTTTCTGTTAAATTTCAGGGCACTTTTCGCGCTTTCACCCATCAATCACTCACCGTTTTCTCACAATGTTAAAATCGATATTTATCTGATCAGCATCAAAGTTTCTAACAGCTGATTGATTAGTGGGCTTCGTATGTCATAGGAAAAACTCGTTCCTCGAAAACTAATTCATTATCTGTTGTGGCAGTTTTTTCGAAAGTGTTGGGAATGCTCACGTAGCACTAGAATTACACTTTTGGTGCAACTTTTAGTCTGTCATCAAAAAACTTTTATTTATCCTTATCTCTCATTTCAAATTTTTTCAAATCTACCTGTACAATGATTTGAATTTAAACTTGAATAATTACATTTTTACCAGTTTTTTAATTACGGAAAGAATAATTTTAAGCAGCAACAGCTGAGGACCCTCCTCCAAGTGCCATTGAGCAACCTAGTGCCACAACTTTGCCTTTCGTCCAAGATGCTTTGGGACCCCTCTACTTCCCGCAAGCCTACAAAATCACCTGCTGCATGGGAGGCACTCCTATCCATGAGTCCGAAGAGGTACGTCCTTCGAATCTACCTCAAAATCTAGTCAGAAATTTTTTTAGCTAGTCAGAAATTGGACCCAACACGCGTCTGACTATATTATCGACGACGGCTCCAACGAAGGCGAAACTAACTGTCGCGCCTACCAAGGCGAGTACCTGATCTCGGCCACGGCCATATTCCGAACCCTGAAGGGTTCAGGGGTGAGATGCAAGTGTCCTGACACGAACGGCCAACACCGATTGGACCGATTTTGCCGAAAAATGCCGCCTTGCCTGAATAAGGGTACACGGATGTTCAGCGGAAGCATGAAATGCATCTGTCCTGAGCCTTATTTTGGGGATCGCTGCCAGAAATACTGCGATCAGGGTCAGCGCATCAAGGGCGCTGATGGTAGGGATTACTGTAGCTGTGTGCCGTTCTATCAAGGCGAGGAATGCAGAGATATGGTGTGTCTGAATAACGGAACGATCAAAAATGGAAGGTGTCATTGTCCTGCGAATTTCTTGGGCTATCATTGTGAAATTGACACCCGTGGAACAAGTGGGTCCAGGTTCCAAAGATACGGCGAGCAGGTATCGTAATCTTAGGTGGATTTGGCTAATTTTGACATTTTAGGGAAGCGAGCTCTTTTCGAGGGACGTGTCAGGAACGATTTTCAGCCTCATCATGATCGTGGTCTTGGTCGTGTCCATGTACCTGCTAATGAAGCATCGAATGCAGGTATCCTTAAATGAGGGTTCAAATTTTCTAGGCCAACCTAGTTTCAGGTTCAGTCACGTTTCACCGCCACAAGACGGGAATTCCTAACCGGTGCAGGGTACTCGTACCCAGGAGTCGCTACGGGTAGTTGCGCGTTATCTGGAAGGAGAGATATGATGCTCTCGCCTGAGGATGCCAGGATTCTCCAATTCAGGCCTGTGCCTATTGTTGAGGGAGGGCCGCCTCCTTATGTGCCTCCTGGACAGAGAGGTCGTTCTAGGAGAAATGAAGCTCTTCCGCCTCTTCCAAGCTATGAGGACGCAACGAAGCTTCCACCTTTGAGGTATACATTTTGCGTTCTGTATTTTAATGTATAATTTAGCGTAATTGAGCGCGAAGCAGCGTTTATCATATCACTAAATGACCCGTTTTAGGCAAAACATGGGTTCTGAAGAAATTTCTGAAGAGCCTCAATCCACTGCTGACTCAACAGAGCCAGCAGAGTTCACAGAACCGGTGCAAACTCCGACAAGCACAACTGAAGACCAGCCCTCGAGTTCCACGTCACCCTCAATCCCAGTTTCCCCATCTTTGCCGCTGGAAAACAGTCCTCCATCGACGTTGAAAGACGGCTCCGAAGTGCCAAAAGACGAAAAATTAAAACGCAGTACGAGTCGAAGAAGTATTTGAATGTTTGAACGCGACTTTCGTTGAAACTTCCTCAATTGATGTACAGGTTGAATTATATGAGTCACAATTTGGTGTGTAAATTTGTGAGGTTTTTTCCGGTTTTGAAGAAGTTCTTGTCCCCGCTAGTGTGACTGAATAGCTCGATAAAGATATGTTGATTTATCCACAATTTGAAGGCACAAATATGAAAAATTTTCGAAGACATTTGAAGCTAAAAAGTTGGTCCAAAAGTGCCGAAAACGTAGCTCACGAGAGGACGGTTATATGCCACCTAAAACGGTTATAGTCCACCTTTTAACTTTTAAAGAAGCCTGACAATGACAATTTTTCCAGAAAGCCAGATTCTCTCGGCACTCTCGGCAAAGAGAAAAAATCAAAATTGACCAAATTTGTCGCAAATGAAAGCTTTTTTGATGCCTCAAGAGCTCGCTTTGGAGTCAAGATTTGAAAGTCAGAAATGGTCATATTCGGTATTTTTGAAGCTTTGTCATTGAAGCGCTTGAAACCCAAAATTCGCTTTATGGACATCGCCAAATTTGTGTTCGAATTTCGGGCTTTTGAAGGTGAACGTTTTGGAGACGATGCGACAATTTTGTCCATGAAGGTCGCTAAATTTGCGGTCGAATATCGGACTTTTTTAGCTCAAGAAAGGTGAACATTTGGGAACTAAATTTTCGAATGACCGACGTAAGCTCATTTTGGCCTATTTTGGTCCTAGTTGAAGCTTGAAAAGGACTCTAAGAAACAAGTAATTGCAGTCTTGAATTGGATTTTTTGTTTGCCTCCAAATTTGCGCTCGAATATTGATCTTTTTGAGAGCCATACGTGGCCACGATTCGACTTTATTCCGACCTTTTAGAAGCCGGAATTGGACGCCCTAGAAGAAAAGATGCAATATGGCATTTTGGGTTTATCCTCTCCTGTACTCTAGCTAAAAATACCTCTCAAAAGCCGATTTCACGCCAATAATCACGAGTCTTCCACAAAAGTCATAACCCCAGCAGTCATCTGATGAACTGGAACCCCTCTGATAAGGACAGAGCCGGCCAAAGACCGTCACATAAGTAATCACTCTGCAACCAATGACCACTGTTATCTTTGACCAAATATCCCCAAAAAGTAGTATTTGAGCCTACAATCTTTCTGCAAAAGGGCCTTAAACGGTTTATTGCACAACTCTCTTGCTGATCAACCTTAACTGATAAGACATCAAAGTAACAGTTCCTGTTGCTCTTATGATGACATCGAGCGAAAGCGCTTCTCTTGTGCGTCATTCCGCACGGTCCGCGTCCCTTGTCAGGTTCATAAAAGGGGGCTAAGTAGCTCAGAAGTCAGAAGCAGCGCTCAGCCATGAAGGTCGTCGTGCTTCTGGCCCTTTTGGGCATTGCCTCCGCCATTGTGCATCAGGCACGCATCCAGCAAGTCGAATCTCTCCGCTCGAAGATGATCCGCGAAGGAACCTACGTCGACTACCAGAAGACCAAGGAGCAGATCCGCTTGAAGATGTCGAAGCTCGTCAAAACCGGCCAGGTCGTCAACGACTACACCGATGTGGAATACGTGGGAAACATCTCCGTTGGAACCCCGGAGCAGAATTTCATGGTCATCCTGGACACTGGAAGCGCCAACCTCTGGGTTCCTGACCTTACTTGTGGACAAGGAGGCGGAAACAACTGCGCTCCTTACTGCAACGACCGTAGTAGGTCTTATCAGCAGCTCTTCGAAATTGAAATTATGTGTTTTAGCCATTTGCCAGATGATCTGCGACCCCTCGTGCTGCAACCAATTCCCCAAGAAGGCCGCCCTTGCCAGCGCTTGCGCCAACAAGCACAAGTTCGACTCGTCCAAGTCGACGACCTATCAGAAGAACGGCCAGCAGTGGAGCATCCAATACGGTACGGGATCCGCTGAAGGATTCCTAGGAGAGGACACCGTCACATTCACTCCTTCCCTCAAGGTCCCCAAGACCACTTTCGGACAGGCCACCTCCATCGCCCAGTTCTTCGCCACTGACGTCATCGATGGCATCCTTGGTCTTGGCTTCCAGAGCCTCGCTGTGGACAACGTCCTCCCACCTCTCCAGAACGCAATTAACCAAGGACTCCTCGATAAGCCCATCTTCACCGTGTGGATGGAGGAGAAGGGAGACGTACAGAACAAGCGCGGAGGTCTCTATACCTACGGAGGCTTTGATGACGCCCACTGCAGCTCAAAGGACCTCAAATACGTGCCCCTCTCCTCGGCCACCTACTGGCAGTTCCGCATGGACGCCGCGTCCGCCGGAAGCTACTCCAGCAGCCAGGGATGGGACGTGATCTCCGACACCGGCACCTCGTTTATTGCCGCACCCACCGACGTCGCCAACGGCATCGCCCAGGCCGTCGGCGCCACAAACGACGGACAAGGAAACTTCATGATCCCCTGCACCGGAACCCCCGACATTGTCTTTACCATCGGGGGCAACAAGTACGCCATCAAGTCCCGCAATTATGTCATCACTAACGCTCCGAACCAGTGCCAGCTAGGCCTCTTCGGACAGGACAGCGGTGGATTCGGACCCGCCTGGATCCTCGGAGACCCCTTCATTCGCCAGTTCTGCAACGTTTATGACATTGGAGCGCAGCGCATCGGTTTTGCTACTGCTAACCCTTAAATAGGTTGTCTTTAGTTGTGAAGAGATTCGAGGAAATGTGATATTTTGTGGTGTAATAACATTGACATTTCGCAACCATTTGAAGCCTGAAATTAGAAGCGTATAACCGAGCACAGAAAACTGCAATGATCCGTTCTGAATTGCCAAATTTAGATTGTGATTCGAGCGAACTGGGGCCGCTGGAAGAGCGTTACTGTCACCCAAGAATTGAATTGTCACCCAAGAATGCAAACGGATTCAAGTGCCAACTTTAGCATTTTTAAGCGCTTGAAGGAACCTGTGTTGCGCCTGCATTTTACGCATTTCAGAATCGTTATTTTTGGCTCAAATCTGAGCAACACTTGACGCTTAAAGAAGACCGTATGACGTCTAAAATTGAGCGCTTAGAACTCAACGTAGGAGGCGTTGAAAATCTGTTTTGAACTATTGAATTCAGGCTTTAAACCAGGTCTCACGCAGTGAGACCTGGTTTTGTGGGGGCCAGGGGAGGCGCGGGTGAGGGTACAAAAGTCTAAGCTTTGTTATTAATATTTTCTTTGGGGGACGTCAGGGTAAAGAAAGCTTCGATTTAACCTGACTCTGGGCCTATACGCCTTTTGACGTCTTTAGAAGCCAACTTTGAAGCCAACACTGCAGACGCTTCTTTAAAGAAAGCAATAAGCCTCAAGTTGATATTTGCAGCATTTGCGATAGGGTCGGTAGCGCGTTTACCCGCCGCACCAGCTCACCGGGGTCACCCGAGGGTTCGACTCCCCTCGGAGGATATCTTTTTATTTCTTTGTTTTCGGTCTTTATTTGCGTTTTATCCTCTTTGTTTCTGCGTATCAGCACAGAAAACCGGTCTATAGAAAGCAAAAACACTTTAAAGTGTTCCTATACCCCTCCACTAAAGACTCCACTCTTGAATTCAGGCTTTAATTTGAGCAAAATGAGACGTTCGGAAGAGTCGTCCTGGAAAACAAATTCGTGCCAAAACTGTATGCTGATTTGGAGGAAAACTTTAACGTTATAAGAGCCTAAAGGACTGAAAGAAAGCCCACAGTAAAGAACCAAATGTTGCTTGATTTTTTTACTCATTTGAAGCCTAAGAGTAAGCTAAGCGAGCAGAAATCAGTAAAACCAAACCCCCAATTTTTGGCTCTAATTTCAGCAAAACCTAACGACAAAAGACCTTTTGAATTGCCAAATTTCGGCCGTAATTTAAGAAAAATTAGGCGTAATGAATTCAACACGAAATTTTTGCCAAGAGAGGAATGCAAGCTGAACCAACCTCAAAATGCACGTTTTAAGCGATTAAAAGGACCAGGATGTAATATTTTTTGCTTCTACGCATTTAAAGCCTGAAATGAGCTGTGAAAAGCGGGGATCAGGATTCCGAAACCGTAATTTCCGGTTTAAATTAGAGCAAAACGTGACGACCAAAATGTTACATTTTTGGAAGCCACAAATGCACATTTCTTAAGCCGATTTTAGTTAAAAAAACCGCTCCATTTTTCTGACGTAAATCTGCCTATTACGATAATGACATTCTTTGCCATAATAGTACCCATCAACATTCTGTTTCATCAAGCCTTCAGCTTCCACCACGCGCTAAATTCTCTTCCTTTTGATAAGCTCCTCGAACCCGAATCTGTAACCTTTAACAATGAAGGTCCTTGTCACTCTCGTCACTCTGACGAACGCTGTTTACCCATTCCGTACCAGATTCCAGCGTCAGATTGACTGTCCCGAGGACGCTCAATGTGACAAGTATGGAAAAGTGAGTGGCCTTGGAGTTGCCAGAATGGATGCTGCACCTTTGGGCGAAAGGCTTTTTGAGCTAAAGATTGTGATAATGCTTAAAATCTAACCCAAAATTTATTGCTCTATAAACGACTTAGCTACATATTGCCCCTTATCACTCATACAAACTCAGCTAAACATCTCACGGAAGTGCGTTGTGAAGGAAAGCGAAGCAGATAGTCTCCTTAACACGAGTCTCACAGTAGAGTCGCGTATTAGCAAGATAGCTGAAATCTCCATTCGAGCAGATAACGTCAAAAATGCCTCCGATCTTCTCCATTGCCTCTTTCTGGATCTTTCGCTTTGAGGTGGACGGATTGTCGTCGGTCACTTCCAGCATGATCTTCCTCAGTTTCTCGTTGTTGCACTTGGTTTCGTCGATGACGTCGATCGTTGGAGCGCCGAGTTGCTTCTGGCGGTGCTTGAACACTTCATCTAAAATGGAATTTTTAAAATTTAGGTAAATACGTTAAAAACCACAAAACTAAAATTTAAGCACTTTCGACCCCACACCCAAATTCAACTATGCAAACAGTACTATTTTCCAGCTCTGACAGGGTCATCTCCCCTTCGTGCACTTGTCTAGAAGCTCGCTGGGTTCGTTTTTCTAACCGAACGCGTACAAGTCGAGCTGAAATAGGGGTCATTGAACAAAAATTTTTGGTTGAAGGTGGACAATCTCAAAAATCGACTCACTGTTGGTATCGTAATCCATAGTTCCAGTCTTTTTGGCGTTTTCGGGAGCATTTTGACCACCTGCATTCTCTTCTCCTTCTACGTAGTCAGCTTGAGTATTTTCGCCTTCGCGGTAAACGTGGATGTTCATGTTGCCGCTGCGGCTTCCGTCCGGCATTTGCTCGCTTTCTTGGTTTTGGTAAGGTTCGCCGTTGCCTCGCTGAGGCTGCTGACCCTGAGAATATTGGCCTCCTTGCTGAGCTTCTTGGCCTTGGAATTGGCCTTGCTGACCTTCCTGACCTTGCTGAAGCTGCTGGCCCTGGTACTGACCTTCCTGACCCTGAGGAACCTGCTGCTGACCCTGATATTGGCCTCCTTGCTGCTGATACTGACTAGTCTGCACTTGTTGACCATACTGACCTTCCTGACCTTGATACTGACCTGACTGTACCTGTTGAGGGTACTGACCCTGAGGCAACGCTTGAACTTGTGGCTGTTGTCCTTGACCTTGCTCAGCTACAGGCAAAGGCTGCTGACCTCCTTGCTGATAATAACCTTGTTGACTTTGGCCTTGACTACCGTAGCCCTGTTGAGGCTGTTCTGGGAGAGGCTGTAGAGGCTGAGGCTGCTGGTAGGTGGGAGCGGCTGTTTGCTGGTCAATGGCGTTGTAGCTGCCAGGAGCTGGCGTCACACCACCACAATCTTGTCCTCCTTGACCTTGATTCTGGCCTCCTTGGTTGAATTGACCCAGTGTGGGTCCTACAGTAGGACCTACCGTACTTGTGAAGAACGGATGCGTAGCGAAGAAGGGATGAGGCGTGTGACAAGGAGCCTGAGGAGGACAAGGTGGTGCAGGCGGGCAGTTGAACTGGATAGGCGGAGGACAAGAGCCTTGAGGAATTGCAGGACCTGGCGTAGCGAAACCCTGGAATTGGGGTTGAGGGGCAGGCTGGAATTGAGGCTGAGGTGCAGGCTGGAAGCCAGGAAAAGCAGAAAATCCAGCAGCTTGAGATGGATCAGCGTTCTGGCAAGTGCAAGTTTGAGGAGGGGTGCTAGAGGCGACGTGGATGAGCACGAGAAGTATAAACGGTAAAATCATGCCTGAAAAAACGAGATTTCGTAGATCAAATAGAGAAAGTTGAAAGCGAAAACACGTCGCTCGCGCGTGGAGATTCTTTGCTGACCTCGAGACGCGAAAACCGCGCGTTTTATATGCGCGCTGAAAACGGGAATCGTATATCTGGAACACCAGCACACCCGCTACCGCGTAGATTCGCGCGTCAGAGTGCGATCCGGACTTTTCGAAGGCGATGAAACGGAATTCGCGTTTTTTACTTTGTTTTGATGACCTTGCGAGCGGGCGCGTAAATTCAACGCCGCATTTGTAGAAATATTTGCTGACCACTTCCTCGTTTTATGCGTGACTAATGGGATTTCGTTTTCCTATGTAAATGTTCGGAGTTTCTGGTTTTTCGAGGAAGAATGATGGATTTCCCGATTGAGAGATTCGAACAGATATTATCTGTGAAGACACTTTGGCAAAGCGTTAAATTTAATGAAGATATCGGAGCGTCAGTTCCGGATGACTTTTTAATCTTTGATTATATGTTGAAAATGGCTAAAAACTAAATTTTTGGTCCTTTCAAACTGCGACTGAAAATTGAAACTGCTTCAAAGCAATTTTTGATCGTCGAGGTTCTGGACTGAAAGTTTATTCTTAAGCGTTTATTTTCGGAAGCGTTGAATTTGCAGTTTTCTGTCAAACGATTTAAATGATTAAACCGTTGAGGACAATTTAAAAATGTGCTTTTTCGTACAGTAAAAAATCAAGTCTATTAAATTTTTAAATCAAAACTACAGTGGGTTTTTGCGTTTTCCTTGCTAAATATCGTTCCGTGAAACATGTATTTCTAACACAATTTAATGGTTTTTTAATTAACGAAAACTAAAACAAATCTTAACATATTATTTTTGAAAACCTGATTTGAGATCCATTTTACACTTACATTTTTAATTTAAATCTTTTTTTTTCATTGCGAAGATATTGGAGCGTCAGTTGAGGGTGGTTTTTACAACTTCAATTTTCGAGCTTTCTGCAAGAACTTGAAACGTTTATTTTTGAAGAGCGCGATTGCGACTTTTTACTTATTCTTTAACGTAATTCAAAATTCATTTGATTGCGTTTTTAAACTTAATTACCTTAAACCTTGAAAAATTAGGTTTAGGTTAATTTTGATTGTACAATAAAAATTAAATACTGAATTTTTGAAGCTTGCGTAAACCGAAATCTCGGGTATTTTTGGTATCGTGATATTGGAAAAACTCGAAGGTTCTTTGACTTTTTATTCGTTGATTGCCAATCCCTTCTGTTAAATAAAGGAGAACAGAACGATCCAGACGTGCCCTTCCGTCCGTTCGTCCATCACGAAATTTCCAGACTCAAGTTGCCCGATTGAGCGAGCGAGGGTTACGGTAGCGGCGCTTTTGCACGCTTTCCGCCGTCGTCTTAATTTTTGTGGTTTCGCGCGCCGTGTAGAGCGGCGGGAAGGGGAGCAACAGTAAAAATTAAATTTTGACGCTTTAAGCGCGTTTTTAGTAGAATTCGAAGCGCCAAGCTCGCCTTTAGTGGAGAAATCGTTCAAACAAGGCGCGTAGCGCCGAACAATACTGATTTAAAAAAATAAAAAAATAGTGCGGCCATGTTAATTAAAAATAACTGCGACTAAAGCTCCGATGGAAAAATTGTTAAATTTAATTCGTAAAATGGCTGTAAAGTTTATTTTTGGGTAAAACTGGATATTTGAACTTGGCTCTTTTTGAACCCTGGAAAACTCATCTTATTAATCTTCAAATAAATAGTTAGAAAAATGATGTAGATTTTCAACAAAAAAATCTAGTTTCAAAATTTGTTGCAAAACGTTCATTTCTCAACGTTGAAAAAACAATGTATAATCATTTATTAAAAATAGTTGCGCTCAATTTTTTATTTATAGTTTGAATCAATTTTTCAGTTTTTTGCGAAAACGATTCATTCTTATTTGTACGAAATTCCAAACATGTTTTGAAAGCGACAATTTTTTTGCCAGCAACGAACAAAAATCATCTCACAAAATTTTAACTTGTAATTCTACTCCTTCAAAAAAGTTTTTGACATGAAATTTTGAACTAACCAGCTTTTTCTATTTTTTAAATCCCGCTTCGAAATTTTAAAATGTTTTCCAATTGCTATGAAGTTTCCAACATCCCGTGCAAGTTTTTTTGTACATGTATCGTATTTAATTTTAAAGTAATGTTTAATTTTTTTAAGTAATTAATCAATTCCTTAATCTCGCATCTAATCTTTCCCCACCGCTCCATTTCCAAACCATTGCAAACCATTGCAATTGCACATGCACACACGTAGATTTCTCAATTTTCACGCGGTGACATTCACATCACGTTAAGATGTGTACTGGTCACAACCACGCAAACGTTCGGATGTCGAAAAAACTGGTTTTTTGGTCATCGTAATTGTTCTCTTCTCCCTGGATTTGATGGCCAACTTTAAAGTTCACAATGTCATTGAGGGTTTTTTATATGGCTGGGATTGAAAAAGCCGTATTTAAGAAGTTCCCACAACTGGGGTTCCCAAGGGATTTGTCGGTTCGCAACACATCGTTGTTAATGTGACCTGATTTTTGGGACCATCAATCATACCATTTGGTCATGACTCGGGGAAAACGAAAATCTAACGTCAGAAAAATAGCGATTTCAAAGTTGCTGAGCCTTGAAGCTCTTGAAATTTTCAGCTGTTTTTAAGATGTAAAACTATGTGACGTTTATCTATCTCCCGATATGTACAAACAGGACAAAACGATCTAAAAATTATTGCTACGCCTAATCATGAAGGAAAGCAAAACAGGTGATGCTTCCGACTTTGGTTTCGCAGTACATCCTCGTGCTGGCCAAGTAGCTGAATTCTCCGTTACTGCAGATGACGTCGAAATTACCGCCAATCTTGTTTTTGGCTGCCATGTGGACCGCTCTCTTCGATGTCGCTGGGCTTTCCGTAATGTTCTGAACATCCTATTCTTTCAAAATCGAATTAAAAATTGTTCCGACCTCCTTCATGACCATAAGAAGCTTCTCATTGTTGCATTTCTCCACTTCTACCTGATTAGTCGGGCTTCCAAAGGCCCTGGTTTTTAGACGACGAAAGAGATAACCTCCGCCTCCAGATGGCTTAGCGTAGCCTGAAAAACAGAGTGAAAAAATTAGAAAATGAGACTAAAACTGACCTCCTCCACCGCCTCCACCACCTCCATAGCTTGGTGCAGGTTGGTAAACCGGTGCAGGCGCTGCTATAGGAGCTGACGAGTAGCTGACCTGTGCAGGAGCGGAACAGCCTCCTCCGCCACCTCCGCCACCTCCACAGCCGCCTCCACAGCCTCCGCCACCTCCACAGCCGCCTCCACAGCCTCCGCCACCTCCTCCGCAACCTCCTCCACAACCACCTCCACACGACGGTGCAGGCGCACAAGCCGGTGCAGGCGCAGGAGCACAAACAGGAGCCGGACAGTTACAGGGCGGAGGGGGTGGAGGTGCAGGACAAGAGCAGACTGGAGGAGGAGGTGGTGCAGGACAAGGGGGAGGCATAGGGCAAGGTTGAGGCAGGCATAGGAGGACATGGGATAGGAGCTGGACAAGGAGGAGGCATAGGAGGACAAGGCATAGGTGCAGGACAGGGAGTAGGCATAGGGCATGGTGCAGGAGCAGGGCAGGGAGGAGGTGGAGGAGCACAAGGCTGTGGTGCAGGACATGGAGGAGGGGCGCAGGTGCACAGGAGCATTGGGACTGTGGTGCAGGACAGCCACAACCGCATTGAGCGGAAACACCGCTAGCCCAGAGCGGGAGAAGCCAAGCCAAAACAAGCCAGATTCGCATTTTGCTAGCTAAGCAGAGGATCGAATGAAGAGGGTGTCAAGGAATAGTGACCATTTATATTGCTAACACGCATTTCGACTTTCACAGCAGGAGGCAATTTGCCCCTCGGGCTGTTTTTCATCGGAGAGAGACGAGTTTCTTGATGAACGCCCCGGCGGCGCGCACGCGTTCACCTAGCCGAAAAAGGGAGGATTTCGACGCCGACTGGAGTGTAAACATGGATTTGCTTTCTCCATGACAAAGATCGACGTATAGGTAGAGATAACAAATCGTGGGGAATCCACGCGTGCTTTCGCTGTTTCTTTTTCTTGATGTTATCGAGGCACTGGCTTTTGGGGAAATTTGTGGAAGCTCTGTGTAACGCTGACAATTCAAAAATAAAATGTCCACAAAAAACTTTGGAAAAATTACGTTGAAGCACAATTTTTAAAACTTTGTGTTATTCGCTCAAAAATGTTTTCTGTGAATATTGGAATGTAACTGGACGTGGTGCAGGAGCAGGGCAGGGTATCAATTTAAATGTGTACTACAAAAAGAAGACGCATTTATCGGTCTCCAAAAAACCACTAGGAAGAAATAAAATGTCCACAAATTTCACAAATTAAATTTCTTAAGACGAAATTTTTCAAGAAATAACAATGCAGAAATTATTTTAAACAGTTGAGCATGAACATCTAAGCCCGAGATCATCTAAGCATCTAAGCTCACTTTAACAACTAAAAATAAATTATTCTTGACGCTTAAAAGCTACTGCGAGTGAGTGAACCGCCCAAAAAATTGCTAAAAAGTCATTTAGCCGAATTAACTCTCGAGATTTCGTTAACAGTTCGTCTTGTGGATTCCGTTCGCTCCACAACCTTTTTCATAAATTTTGTATTTTTTGCTATTTGTAAAAGGAACGACAAAATTAAGTTTAATTAGTACTACAGAAATCTCCATCTTACTCCCTGAATTTTGCTATCAACTGCTTTTTGGAACATCAGTTTAAGGTCTTCAGTCTTTAAAAATGTGGAACTATTGTTCTGCAGCCTGGCGATTTTTGTCAAAAGGTCGTAGATGTCAAAAAGCAGATTTTTTTCAATCTATCCATGCTGAAGAGCAACCGGACAAGCGCTACCCTTCCTAAAATTTGAAAATTGCGGCCTTGGACAAAGACCATGGATTTCGACTAAATTGATTTTTGTGATTATGGAAAGGTCGCTGCTCCACTAAAAAAGCCGTGTAATCATTATCGATTGGCATGATTTAATTTAACACTCAATTGTAATTTTTTCACATTTTAAAAATCTTTTTTTTTAATCTGTTCCTAACATTTAAACAAAAACTAAAAAATTGAAAAAAATATTTCCAAAGCACGGCCCTCATTTGAATGAATTAATGCTTGGTTATTTTATTAAACTACACAATTAAAGGCGATTAGAACATTTTAATTTTTAAGAATTTTAGTGCTAAATATTTGCTACATAATTATAGAGGTGTTTATCGATACCCAAAAATGAACAATTAAGTTTAAAATGTCATTAAACTTCCCTAAAAAATTGGCGAATCTCAAGCAAAGGTATAATAAATCCACTTAGTTGCGGACCAACTGAGTGTAGTTGTTGTAATTTATAAAGCTATCAAGAAATTAAAACGCAAAAAGATCTTTAATATTTTATTTTAAGATTTGCCTGTTAAAATTAACAAATTGTAATTAAAAATTAACAGCAAAAAATATTTTTTCGTAAATTTATAAGACATATAGAATATAAAATAATACAGGATGAACCAGCAAAAATTACACTTGCGTGACCAGACATGAGAAATGTGTCTGATTGAGACGAGAGCTGTCTGGGTCAAATCATTTTGTCAGACCCAAGTGTTCTGTGACCGCCGGTCAGTCGTCCACGCTTTCTAAAGGAATGCCGTATTTTTTGTCAAATTATCACAAACGAAGGACGCCAAATCGAGCAATTCTTAAATCACGTATGATTTTTGTTGTAGAAAAAAAACGATGATTTCACCACTCGCTCGTGATCCCTCGTGAATTTGCGACCAATCGATCCCACGGGTCGCGGCGAGGAAAAATGAGTCCTTCCAGACAGCTCCCCTCTCAACCAGACACATTTCTCATGTCTCGTCTCGCAAAGTGTTTTTTGGCCCTTTCTGTAAGATAGTAAACGTTAACAGTCACTGCCTGTCACTCAATTAATTTGCATGTGTTCAAATACTGGATTTTCAAGAAAAGTGTTGCAATGTATGATATCAAACCACTGGCCAAAGTTTAGATTAAAACCTCCAAATTAAAATCAAAAAATAAGCTAAAAATATGTAGTTATTTCTTTCAATCGTTACAATAAAACGGAAAAAATATGTTGGACGCTCTCTGAAAAAATTAATAATTGGTTATTTAATCAAGCTACACACTTAAAACCGGTTGGAGCGGAGCATTCTCGGGAAAGGTTCTGCTTTTGTTTTTCAAGAATTTCCCGCTAATTGTTTGTTGAAGAAACATAGAAATCTCATAAAATCAAGTCCAACAAAACGGTCATTAAAACCTTTATTAAATGAGACTTTCAAAACAATGTGCAACACTTTAAAAGCGTTGAAGCCTAATAAGCCCAAAAATAGAAATTTACGCTAAAAAGTGCTGAACGGCTAATTTAGTTGTATCATAAATCAGTTTACTTTTAACGATTTTTAATGACAATATTGTGTCGGCGAAAAATTGGCGAAAAATTCAAAAAATCATTAATTTTAGAGTAAATAAATAGTTTTTTGAATGAGGAACATATCGCTCACAAAAAATAAAACAGTTAATTTAAAAGTGTTAATTTAAAAGAAGTTCAGGCGAATTGGAAATTCCAACTGCAAAAAACATGATTTTTTGGAGTATCAACGGAGTTTTCTGATATAAAGCGAATAAAATATGTTTCAAGGCGACGCTTCGCGCCTCCAAGAAGCGTGGTCAGCTTGACTCGATGGCTCATTTTTGTGAGTGCAGACGCCGTTTTCGCAGCTTCATAATTTTTTTTGGAAGTAATTCAAATTACATATTCTTCGGTTAGAAATTAAGTGCAGAGCTGATTCAGACCGAAAGCACCCGCAATGCTGCTACTTCGGCGTTTAGGACACCAATTTAGGAGCCGTCGCGGTTGCAACCGAACGGTCCGAGGCGACAGCGGAAGGCATGCAAACGCAATTGGCGCCGCTACCATAACTCGCGTTTGCTAAATCCGCAATATCGCATCTGGAAAATTTTGTTTACGGACGAACGGACACGTCTGGATCGTTCTCTTTTCTTTACTAAAGGATACGACGCAATGTGGCCAAATTTATTAATATTATTTTTTAACATTCGATTTACAAGCGCTTTTTCCTATTTTAATACCAAATATATAGTATATGTATTGATTTATAAACGCTGTTTTGCTTGCAAACTGCACTAACGTTTACAGTCTAAAAAATCAAATTTGGAGTGCGCTGCTGATGCTTCACTCATTGCGTCAGTTTTAAGCCGTTTCGCCGTTTCGGTGAAAATTTCTACCACTCCACATTTTTTGAAAGCTTTCAAATCAAATTATTATGTAAAAGTGAGAAACTGACTTACCAGACAACTGTCTTCGGTCGGTTTCGGAATTCCGACCGGTTCGCATGGGACCGGTCGTTGGCCGGAAAACGGAAGAAAATCCTATGAGATTTAGCGCGTTTCTTCGTGATTTTTCACGCAACCCCTACTAGGCTTATCTCTTCCGCTCTTTTTGGGCTATCCTGTACCCGTTCGTTCGATTTTATCATGGGAGTAGATCCTTCGAAAAACAACAATAAATCTAAATATAATCTTTTATTTCTTTAATACACGACATACATTACAATTACACAAATAAAAATATGGCTATCAAATAGAACACAAATGGCATTTTTGTATTTTTGCCCAGTTTTTGTCATAAATATGCACAAATAGGGTGTAGAATGCAAAGTCAGACAAACAATGTAATGAAATGCGTATGCGAGAAAAAGTTCGTTGGGATCAATAGACAGAGAACGAGAGAAGAGAGCGGGAGAGAGAATTCATTGCAGATTTAAAAGTTTAAACCGATCGTAAATTGAGATCAACGAAAAATTGTAAAACAACTAATAACAAGGGACATGTTAAAATTTGTACGTTAGTAGAAAGGAGTGAACGGTACGGTAGGCTGGAGTCTCGTCTACGCATTTTAATAAATACATACACGTGTTTCTAAAAATTAAGAAGGAAAATTCGGACAAAAATGGAGAGAATAATTGTGGAATGACCTGTTTTCGGATGATTACGGTAGGAGTCTACTAAGGCAATTCTAAGGCAAGTTCTACGAGAGTGGTAGGAGTAGTCGGGATACCCGAAAGAAGAAAGTAAAGCACGAAATTAGAGGGTTAGGGAAGGGATGTCAGGGGTTACGGTAGTTAGGAGGGGTGGTGGGTAAATAGAGAAAAGATGGTCGCGGACGTTGTCTGGCGTGTGTCACCGGTAAATTCGCAAAACAAATGTGAGGGGGCGAGTTCTGAAATTTGAGGTCATTAGCAAAAACGCGTTTAGGAGATTGTGCAAAAGTTACCTCAGTCCTAGAGATGACTACGCAGGCGTCGAGTCTCGCGACCTTCGCACGCTCTGAGAGAACTATTTGCATCCACAACTCTTGACGACCATATCGGAGTATTTTTTCATTGTGATAACGCCGTTGGGGTCCGAGTAGAGGATGGTCAATTCTTCGAGTTCGACTGGAACGCAGCAGGGAGATGGCACAAAGCTCGGGTCGATGGAGTGGACCAGCGATTGGATGATCGCGTGATTGGTGCCGTTCGAATGAGATGGGATTGGGTAGAGGCATTCCCCTCGGCATTGGTACGCTTCGTAGGAGGCTGAAAATGAAAATTCAACAATACAATTGAAAATGAAAATATGCGTTTAAAAGTGAAATGTCGACGCTCGTTTCAAACGGTAAAAACAGACCTGGATATAGTAAATTAGAAATTAAATTTAACATGTTAACAAAGCGTTCAATGCACTTCAAACGGTAGTTTGGTTCACTGTGCAAATACAGAAAAAGATAGTTTACATGGTCGTCGTAAGATGGACGTGACCGCAGTGTGCAACGGACAAAAAATTATTAATTGGTACAGTATTAAAATTGCGGTAAACGTTAACAATGGGTACTTGCTGGTCACTCAATTAATGCGTATGTATATAGTTCAGATGCAGTATTATGTATTATTGTTTTTATCGTTACAACGTACCGAAAAATTCTAAATTCTAAAAAAGTGAATGGATAATCTGTCCTAAAAAATGGGTAGAAGCCAATTGACAACTTAAAAAATAACTAAATTTTTGTTTTTTTAATTTTTTAACTAAAAAATTTAAAAAGCATGAAAAAATAGTTATCTCCGACCACCAAACCTACAATAGCTTCTGAAAACTGCAAAAATGAGTTCATCACCCTTGAGTGTATCAAAATCAACCCTTGAGTCTTTTCTGCAGCTTCAAAAATTAGAATGATGTGAAATTTTGGGCTCAGTACGTTCTGCTCAAAATGATTGTAAGTGGTTTGGTCCGCTTCGCAGATACAAAAATAAATTATTTTCAAATATTTCAATTTTGAATGTAAAATGGAAGTGGCCGCCGTCCAGGAAATTGAAAATCACCACAAAAAATTGAATTTTTTAAAAACTAATAAAATAATAACCATCAAAGGGCATTCTTGCGATTGTCATAACATACAAAATATCACTTTTAATTGCTTAAGAATTGTAATTAATTCTAATCAAGGAAACACCTACTACAAACGACAAATCAATTTAAAAAATATACAAAGATTTGAATTATAACGCTCAAATTTACTCTTGGGGGCAATCTAACAATTGCAAGAATCTTACGGATTTGAGATTCCAATGACGTAATTTAAAACCTGGAAAAGCTCGGAAATATTGTGCACTTGGGATACTTTGAAATCTAGACACGCTTGGAAATAACCTCAATAAACGGCGAATCCACTCCCATCTGGCCTTTAATAGCCCTACTTTTAAAATGTTTTAAAAATCGTACTGAAAATTGCTAAAAAAAGTTTGGTGGATTGGACAAGAAATTATTTTTAAAAAATGTCAAGTTAATTTTAATCAAAATTTGCTAAAGGCTGCGCGAAATCATTTAAAAAACATTTATTTCAAGATGCAAATTTAAAATTGAAAAAAAACGTAAACCATTGGCCAGAAGCCACCAAAAAACCATTGACGACAAACGACCCAAAAAAGTTTCTTTTATCAGTTTTATCAATTTTGGGATTAATCTGCATAAAAAAGACAGAGAAAAGGGTTTTTGCGTTTGTCCAATTTAATTTGTTGTTCCAAAAGTGTAGCAAAAATTACGTTTGAAACGAATAAATCGAAATTCAGCATAATCTGACAAGTTGAGTTGCGTGTGACTCCACACACACACATAGGAAAAATTCAGTCTTTTTGGGTATCACGCCCGAAACAATTCTTATTTAAAAATTGTAAATATGGCTTTTACAAACTACAAAAATCAAAATGAATAGGGGACGTCCTATAACAAAAACTATCAACTTTTAGACAGTCTGCAGACACAAAAATTAGAATAATGTATCATTTTAGGCAATATTCTTCTCGAAAATAATTGAAAATGTACCATTTCATTAAAACGAAAAAACTATAGAATGACTCACGCGGTGCAACAATGAAGTAGTTCCAGTTCAGCTCGGTAAAGCTCACAGAAAGAGGTTCCCTCTTGCAGAGTTTCCTATTTCCGTGCAGCTTATGCTTCTTCTTGTGCCTGTTCGCATGCCTCACGCTCCGCTTTTTACGGTGCTCGGCTGCTCCAGGAGCGTCGCTTTCAAAGTAGACCACTAACGCTGCTGACCTTGAGCTGATCGCAGTGTTGATTGGTTCTACTTCTACGAACATTTCAACCTGAAAAAATTCAAAAAATGTTTGAAAGGGATTCCTACTAACCAGCTGGCCATCACCAGTACTTTTCTGGAAGACCTCCAGCACATCGAGATCAATCCAATGAGACCTATTCGATGGTAGAGTAAACCTAGAATCCACAGGTTCCCGCATCTCGTTGGAATTCTCGTCCACCGCGTAGACGTCCACGTAAACGCCTTTCTCAGAAAATGGAGCCAACTGTAGCTTGAGCTCAGCTCTCACTACACGCTCTTCACTCGGCTTGTTGTTCGCTACTTTGAGGTCGTATGTGAGCAAGAAGCCCCGGTGGTTGGATGTTATCCTGATGGGGTAGAAGTGCCTGACGATGTCGGCTTGGGCGTCGCGGTAGATGTCCCACATGTAGGGAGGAATCTGGGCTGGAGTGGTTTTGAAGGAGAGTGGTGGCTCTGGGAGGTTTAGCCTTGTTCGGAATGCTGCTTGGAGTTCTCTGATCTGAAAAAAATATTATAAATTGGTTAACAAAAGTAAAATGATTCTAAAAAAGGAAAAAAGGGAAAAACACGCGAAAATGTCAAAAAATAACAAAACAATTTTTTGCTTGTTAAGAACTGTAAAAAAGTAAGAAAAGGGATCTGCCAGCTGAGAAATTGTGGAGATTAATTTAGAAAACGGAGCAAATAATAATTTAAAATTAAAACCAATCATAATTTGAGCCCTTGCGAAAAGATGTCTGTGTTACAAAAAAAGTACTTGTGAAATCACAAAAATGAGAATGAAGTTATTATACACAAGCCATTTTAAAGCAATAACACGTAATTTATGTTTAAAAACCTTGTCTTAAAATGTTAATTCCGACAAGTTGTCTTTTGTCTTGTTCGACAAGTTGTCTTGTCTTAAAATGTTGATACCGACAATTCCGACAAGACATTGAAAAAATATATTTCAAATCAGCGGAGTCCCGCGCGCTATTCCGAGCGCTGTCTTGCTCGAAAGAATTACAGAAAAATTAGAACTCCTAAAATTGCGTTTCCATATTGATCGATCAGACTCAAAAACTGTTAAAGTTTACGTACCGCAACTCAAAAAACCATAAATTAAAAAAACAGCATTTTTTTCTTTTGTTTAACTTTTCTAAAAACAATAATAAAAAAGCAGTCAAGCAGTCGTGCTTCTTTATTCGTAAACCTATCCTGCTTAGCGGTCTTGATAGAAAAAATAAAATAAAGCAAGCTGAAAATCAGTTTAAACATTTTTGCGTTTTAGAAGTTGAATAATTTAAAACAACTGGTCAGGGTGAAAGACGGAAAAACGTCAATTCCAAAAAGTTCAATTTATCAATTTAAACAAATTGTCAAATTTTTACTGCTGGAATTGTGCGAAAAAACGGCTGCAAGCAAAAATGTTTTTAAAAAAGGAAACCAAAAATCTGGCTTTCTAAAAATACAAAAATACGCTTTCTAAATTTAAACAAAATTTTAATGTAAACAAGTTAAAGTTTGAATGCGTAGAGTACAAAATCTTTATTCACTCCTCACCTGTTCATCCGTAAATCTATTCGGCTTCGCGGCCATCACTAATGACGGAAGACAGGCAAGGGCGAGTATCAGAAACAGCGAATTGAGGAGGTTGCTACAAACAAAGCCTCGGCTTCGTCTAGCTCCTACAGGTTGATCCGCTTTGGGTCCGTTCGCAGGCTGAGACCGCTCAGAACGCCAATTCGAGCCATAATGAACTATGACCTCAGTGTCAGACGTGACGTCGTCGTAGGGCGCCAGACGACACGCGGTGGCTGAGGTCATGGTTGATGCTCTGAACAGATACGGCACGATGTTGTTGATGATAATGTTGATCTTGCGGCTGTTTTCATTGTCGCTGTGGGCGCATCTCGTCGCTGGTTGTGAGAGTTGACTTGAGGGAGGGGAGAAATTTTGGGGGTCGGTGAGTCGCTTCGACACACGAGCACAGGGCTCGATTCGTCTGAAAAATGAATTAAATTACTTGTGAAAGGAAAAAGGTCGCGTTGGATAAATTTGTCAAAGGAAACTGGCAGGCTGTGTTTCGACATAGGTCGCCCCATGAGTGTTAGGCTCGTGCCACACATTAAAACAGCAGCGCTGAGCTGGTTTGCAGTTACGCGCAGAGTTTCCTCCGAGTAAATAAAGGATTAAGCGTGTTTCGTTCGGAAAATGATGCAGTTGCTGGCTTGTAGCGCAAGAAAGTGATGTAACATGTAATGGTTAACATCCAAATGAAGCTTGAAATACTCTAAAATTGACTGACAAGCAGAAAAAATCAGCGACGTCGACGTCATTCCAAAAGATTTAAATTTTAACATTTAAATCTAAAAGCACTCAAACAAGTGAATCTTAAAAAATTTGAATCATTGAGAACTAAAATATTTTTCAAACGAGCAACGTCAAAAATAGAAGAAATCAAATTAAAGTGAAAATGTCATTTTAAGCAGTTTATTCGTAAGTTCAAGTTTGCATAATTTAAAAAAGATCGACGTCAAGATGTTTACAAAAAATGTGAAAGTACTAAACGTCATTTTCGCTGCAACTTGAATGACCTTAAAACATTAGTTATTCTTTAAAACGAGCAAGGTGGACTACTTCACAAAAAATCAAAATCAAATTATCATCAAATAAAAAAAATGGAATAAGAATGAGCGTCGAAAAAGCGACGTCATTTTTGAAAACGCGCTTAAAAACTCACCATCAGCTTCAAAAAATTAAAATTTTAGATTCGCTGTTTTTTGACGACCTTATCGATTTCATGTCAAATAAAATCAAAACGGAAGCTGTTAACTGTTTCTTTGCCTGAGGTTCAAAAAAGTTTCTTACAAATCACAAACATGTGTCCTACTCCATAGAACATCTAAGTCTGTTGTAAACATCCAGTTTTCCTAAAGTGCAGAATTACAGGTCCAAAAACAACTTTTTTCCTTGTTGTCAGTAAACGATCAAAGTACGATTGCGAGTCTGAAAATTATGAAGGAGCGACAAGTCTCTCATCAAAAAAATCAAAACTTTAAAAAATAGGTAAAACAGCTATTATTAGCAAAGCAGGAATTCCAACTCGTGACCACGAACTTCTTTCTTGTCAATCAGCCCGTCACCAGCATTGAAAACTAATCCCGAGTGCGGCTACATCAAAGCGAGGCGGCTAGATATAATGTGTAAACTGATACTTTCTCTTTGGAAGCTAAAAAATTCCACAATTAATTGTGCTAGGCAAAAATAACAAAATAGGGAAATGATCAATTAGCATCACTAACAAGTTAAAAAGTTAAATAAGCTTGAAATCCTCTCTTTCAAAAAATAACTTACAAGGGAACATTCCCAAGTGTAAAATTCAAATCGAGCTGAAAATTGGTGAGTAGATAGATCTCGACGCGCTGATTCCTGGAAAAATAGGTTTTACCTGCGAATGCGAGGTCTAAAGTGCCTAAAAGTGCATGTCTAAAACGGGAAAACCGACCGCTTAGCAGCCGTTCACTAGGATCAAATGGCTCTTGCCTGAGACTGAAATGGCTCCTGTCTGGTCCTGCAAAATGCTTCTCTTCTGCAGTTCGCCTCATTTCGGCTGAAATTCGGTTGTTTTGCGTGAAACATGGCCATTAACCCGTCAAATGTTTCTTCAAAGTTCGAGTAGTTCTCCGTGCTCTGATGTCCAGGAAATCGCATGACAAGGAGCTTCAGGACATTTGATGGCCATGTTTCACGCAAAACAACCGAATTTCAGCCGAAATGAGGCGAACTGCAGAAGAGAAGCATTTTGCAGGACCAGACAGGAGCCATTTCAGTCTCAGGCAAGAGCCATTTGATCCTAGTGAACGGCTGCTAAGCGGTCGGTTTTCCCGTTTTAGACATGCACTTTTAGGCACTTTAGACCTCGCATTCGCAGGTAAAACCTATTTTTCCAGGAATCAGCGCGTCGAGATCTATCTACTCACCAATTTTCAGCTCGATTTGAATTTCACACTTGGGAATGTTCCCTTGTTAGTCATTATCTAATTGAAAAACCGACACTTCGCCGCAACAAAAATAAAATAGATTTATTTTTAAAGGTATAAGTGGAAAAATAGTGGACGCGTAATTGAGACCGTAATTGAGATAAACAGTATTCGAAATCAACTTTCGTGTCTGAAATTTATAAAGTCATAAAATAAATTCCTAAACCCTAAACTAACTAAAAATGTTTTATTGAAAAAGCTCGAATTGAGCTACCAAAAATGACATGTATAAAAGGTTTTGAGTCTGCTCTTAAAACTGAAACAAGAGAACACCAGTGTCGCAAAAAAGTATGACGTTAACAAATGTTCCATTACCAAAAAATATTTTAAATAGAAAGCGTTAAGAACACACAAAACTTGAACTTTCAAATTCCAAAATCTACAAATTAAAAATTAAAAATTGACCTTTGGAATACATACTCAGAAGGAATGTCCAATCTGAAGACGAGCAAAAAGCATTTTTTATAAGTTAGTTTTTGAAAGTGATTTAATTATAGCATGACTTTCAGTAACCGCAAACATGTAAGAAATTAAATTACTCTAAATCACTCTGCAACCACAGTCAGACACCAAAAACTTATGTAATGTTTCTATAGAACTATCGATGATAAATGCTCTAGAGAACCCAATGCCCAGATCACGCTCACAGTCGCCAACCCATACGGTATCGCGCACAAGACACAGTCAAATAGTCCCCTCACTCCCTCCTATTAACCCAATAAACATGCATTTACTGCGCGAAGTCCGCCGTTTTTTTGAGCTCCTTGCGCGCCGCAGCGCTGTTTGACAAAAACGCGGCGCCGTCTGGCGCCAAATCCGCGTAGTTCTAGGTGATCCTTGAGAAGAAGAGACGCCTAGAGGCTCTCTCAGGTCTTCTTTTTATATGCATAAACTGCGCCTTGACAATCAATCGATTCGCGTGTCTTTTTAAAGGGGCGCGAAAACGTCTCTCGCGCTTCTGATCAACGCGACAGATTAAAAGTGCGCAAAGGAGACGTGACGACGACAGGGGGACTGGACCGCTTGGGACAGCTTCGGAGAGCTTCGCTCTCCGTGGTGTCATCGTTGCCTTTCTTTCCAGAGGGAGGCGGAGCGCGCAGGGCACGCAGCTGGCGACAGGCTGCCCCGGGGTCGGTGCACCGTACAACACAACTCTCTCTCTGCCCCATGTCCAAGAGAGGAGGAAACGAAATGCGATACGCGCCCCCTCTGCGACAACATCTGACGTAACGGGCTGACGCCGACTCCATGCGCCCCTTGCGACTTTTGTAACATCCGCCCGGGACAAGGGAGCAGTGGCAAAGATCGCAAAAAATGGTTTATGACATGTAAGAGTGGAGTTCGGAGATGAGCGATGAACCAACAGGAGGCGTTCGGTCATGGGGTTGCCGCTGTGACGAACACAGTAAAAAAAATTGGGAAATATTGAATAATAAAATTTGTGCTTCAAAGCACAAGCACTCTAAAGCTTTAAAGCTCGACACCGCCTCCATATTCAGTAAAAATTTTGTGTAGACAAAACGTGGACTCGTTTGACAATAAAGGAAATGAATCAGGAAATGCTAAATGACAAATTTTGTGTTCTCGGACACGATCCAAAAAAAACTTTCCTTAAAATCCCAAAAAATTAATAATTAAGATAAATTTAAATAATTATTGCAATCGGAAGGCGTTCGTAACTGTTCAAACATATATAACTGACTGTTCGGTACGCAAAAAATTAAACTTGAGTTTTAAAAATAGTGTGTGCAAGAACATCCTACAAAAAACTTTGAATAATTATGTGCTGGTTACAATATGCGTACACCGCTGCAAAAAAATCAGTCAAAAACTTGGGGAATTTCAAATTAAAAAAGTCGTGTTTGTCGTGTTTTTAAAATTGAAATACATATTTATTGAGAAGGTGTTTGGCCATGGCTCACCTTACTGAACGGTTCAAAACATGAATTTGAACAATTAGCTTGCTTTTATCAACGATAGATTAAGGTCCAGAAAAAAAACACTCAAACAATCAATTTCATGGATATTCAGATATTTACAGAAATGTGAATTGGTTACTCTGCTTTAAAAATGCACTTTGGATTAGCCACTTCCAACCAAAAAAATAATTATCAGGTTAAATGAGAATAAGTAGTCCGTTCAATCACAATTCGCAGAGAAAATGTTAGTCAATCCTTTCTATAATGAGAGAATGTTGTCTGTTCGTTTTCCGTTCACTCAAATTCTCTAGCGCTCAGGAACAGTAGACAAAATATTGCACTCCCACGGGACTCGAACCCAACCCACGAACTTCCGTGTGAAAGTTTGACATGCCAACCAATGCACCGAACAGCAGTTTCACAAAAGTGGATGAAGATGGCGATACCTCGATTGAATTCATTGTGTTGGTCCTAGATTTAAAAATGCAGAAAAATTTTGTCAAAACTGTAAGCTCTGATATTAAGCGCGCGCAGAGTAACGCGCGAAAACGTTTATTTCAAAATTAAAAACAACTTTTCCTAAAACGATGTTGGCTTTGTTACACCCAACGTGCGCCAAAAAATTAAACAATTATTTTGCGTTCGTCATCGACGAAAAAAATGAAATAAACAAATTAGTGAAAATCGCTTGCGAAAAACGTTAAAACGCAGCTATTTTTATGGCCAAGACAGAAAACGAAACAAGAAATATTAAGTGATGAACTATGTGGTTTCAAGCAAACTCTACAAAACAAATCGTTTTGTGTCTTTAAAATTCAGATCTTCACAAAATTACTTATGCTTGCGCTATGTTGCAAAGTAGTCCGTACGAACTTTGAAATAGCCAGTAAAAAATGCAATAAGCTCACATAGATTAATAGAGGGTTAATTCATTGGATCACATGAAAATAAAAATATTTAATAGCAGAATTGACGCAAACAGTGATAAAATTCCGTTCAAGACAAGTTCTCTTGAAACAACGCTGCCTTTGCTAATTTATTATGAAAACCGCAACCTGTTCTTAATTTAAAAAAATAATTTTCATGTTCAAGACGAGACAAAATATATTAAATAACATATGTAGTAAAAACTGAAAATCGAACAATTATAACGTATATACTGTTGCCTAAGCCTAGCTTTCGCTCCTGATCAAAGCTAAAATTTTTAAACGCGTTCAGCGTTCAAGTACATGCTCACCATTATCAGAAAAATTGCTGAAAGCCAAAACTAAGATGGAACCAAAGATACTCAAAAATTTTTGTAACCATGCTGGCGTAATCTTCGAGTGTGCAAAAATATTTAAAATGTCAATTTAATAAATTTTAACACTGAAGGCTAAATTATAAAATACGCTGAACCTTTCTGAATCACCCAAAAATCAAACCGCTGTTATTTAAACAACTATCAGACCTAATCGAAAAGCAAAAAAATTGGCAAGCCAAATCTTGAATCATTAAATTGCTTATTTCACCAATTCCTATACTAATAACATTATTCAGAATTAACATTTTCTGCACGACCTATCTGCAAAAGTTCTCAGCTTGCACCTCATCCATCAGAGTTTCCAGAACCCAAAAAATCCTTGCATCATCCCAGCAATAAATCACGTTTCTCCATAAAACCACTCCCACGGCCTATCATCAAAAAGCTACATAACTGAGAGCGGCTGAAAGTTGCGAATGCTATTTGCAATCACCTCGGTCGCGGAGAAGAACGCAATAAAACACTCAAAAGCGACGCGGCTCAGTCGCGGCATAGAGGCGCAAAACGATTAATAGATTTACGATTTACATTCATTACGTGCCCCGAGGCCAATTCGATAGATATCGCAACGCCGATCAGTAGCACCAGTACAAAGCGCGCTCTCGTTCGCTCCTCTTCTTTGCTCAAATCGATGTGGAGTCGTATCAAAAGTCGCCGAAAAACGGGCCCATCGATCATGTATCCACCAAAAATAGGCGCGACACATTAACACGGTCTTGTGCGTGTCTCTTGAGCTGAAACCTGGCGACATCGTCGTCGCCAAAATTGATCCTTTTCCTAATTACGATCAATAATGCGCGCCTCCCAATTTTGCCTTCAAAAAAATGGCCAGCAGCAAAATCAACATCCTCCTGCCACGAAGGTGATGAGCCACCAGAGACGCGTTGGCACCTTTTTGTTTAGTGGCCGAAGAGCCGTGGCGCTCGTGGCGTGGACCCAGAACTGCCGGAGCCTTCAAGAGCCCCCCGAGCTTTCTTTCTCGCCCTGGAGAGGGAGACAAAGTGGGAACAGTTGTTCTTCCAGCGCCCGCCGAGATCCTCCAGCAGGACGCTTCTTCTTTTGCGATTTTGATTTTTCAGCCCATTGGCAAAAGAGCTCTTGCGGCTGGTCGCCTGCACGGACACTGACGCTCTGGAACACTCCTAAGGGCAACCGATGGGTGGAGCAGCGGACGCTCTTAAAGGGCAAAAGTTCGGGGAATAGAGATGAAGAGATGGGGTAAAAACTGAAAAAACGGTTGTATAGTCAAGACATAAGTCTATAAAGGGAATTCGACTTTTACAAATAAAAAGTCGCAATCAAAATTTAAAAAAAAGTGAATTTGGAATAATAGTTAACGAATAAAGAAGAACGATCCAAACCGAAACCTAATTGAAATGCTAACAGCTTATTGAAAACGTGGCTATTTTATAATTTGATCAATAAAATCATTTAGCCAGTCAAAATAAATAAAAAATATGTGCATATGTGCACAACCGTCACCAAAAAGTAAAAAATATTCACTGGAAGAATTCTTGAATTGTGTGTCCGCAATCACCGACAGTTTTATTAACTCTTTTTCTTGCCAAACAGATTGGATTAATTAGATGATTGTATTCTGGAGGCAAAAAATTACTAGTAACAAATTGACTGAATAGCTAAATGAAACCCTTGCAATTCACAAACTGATGCTTAAACGACACAAAATTAATTATTTACAGGTTTTCAAGAGGCACACAAAAAAGTAGTAAATTTGCTTTAATTACGAATTTTCTAATTACAGCAAGACGAAAATTGCGAGCTAGTGTTCTACATGAATACGTAAATTAGTCAAATAATCATTTAAATCATTTCTGTGCATTTTCAAACATAAAGAAAAAATCAAGCAGTGCTAAAAATTTCACGACACGAAAAATGGCCAAACGGCAAAAATCGTTTTATTAAAAAACCTGAAAAATTCGTTAAAAAATCGTGCATTTAATATACCTCTTTACACTTAATAGAATTTTCGAGAAAATCAGAACGCCAGGAAAAATTCTCTAGAACGAAGAACAAAGAATTTCCACATGTTGCGCATATCTCTTCTATCAGAACGTGTCCCCATCGCTTCAGCACAAACGAAATTTACATAGCGAAGAGCGAAGGACATCGGAAACACAGAAAAAACGAAAACAAACGCGCGCAATCTTTGCCCGCACTGTGTCGAGGGCGCCTCGGCAGAGCGCGCGTTTTTTGATAAATTGAACAGGAAAGGGCGATTGCGCCGACGGGCCCTATGCCAACACTTGTTGCCACATGTGCTCCCAGCCCGCTGGAAGAGGAAACGGGCACCCCGAGCGATCGTTGTGATCGCGGGGATGTGGCAGAGCTGCTGATGCCCGGCGTTAGGGAGACAACGAGGCACCATCGGGCTGACGCCCTTAGCAGAGAAGAAGCAATGTTGACTAGAGGATCCGGGGAGATCAAAAGCCAGTACGAAGGACAAAGGACTGTTGTTTGTCTGGTTCAGGAAGGTTTGGGTTCAAAAAGTTCGGGATTTAACCACATAAAATTGTCCCAAATAGGTTAAAGAACGTTGTAAAAGTTAAAAATTTGAGAGGTTTATTACCATTTTATTCTTATATTACCATTCTCAGCTGTTCTAAGCAAATATACCTGCTTTAAAAAACCACATTTCAAGCCACGTTAAAACAGATAATTTTCCAACCCTCAAAAATTTTGAAAAAAAGTTGCGTAAGTTTAAGAATTAAATCTTGAAAGAATGCGTTTCAGCAGAATCGTATCTTTCTGAATAACCATTGTGCGCTGTTGGAGAGCGATAAACCAACTAATCCGCCAAAAAACATGTTAAAAATTAAAACACAACCTTTAAAAAAATTTTTTAACAACAGTAAAACTTTTAGAATGATTTAAATGACCATATTGAGCTGTTAAGGACCATTCAACAAAATTCTGTCAGTTTAAACCATTGCTTATCAAATTGAATTCAAACAAAGCCTTCAGAAATTTATTTAATTTTTAAAAAATAAAAAGAAAATTCAACAAATTGAAAATGTTTTGGAAGTTTCATATGACCATTCTGAGCCTTTCTAGGGAATGAGCATGACAAGACGACATTGAAAAAACGTTTGAAAAGACATTAAAATATTTTTAACAATTTATATGACTGTTCTGAGCTGTTTTAGGCTGGTCGGCAACACAAGGCATCAAAAATACCTTTTAGCCATGTTTAACCCTTCCACACCCTACTACACACCAGGAAGCATCAAGTTACACTGCAAGCGCATTGTTTATCACCCGAGGGCAACGGTTTCGCAGCGGTCACATGTGCGCCGAGCGCTTTTTTGCACTCGACTACCTAGCAAACGATCAACAAGAACAGAGGACTCCTGTAAACGTGCGTCGAGGGTCGGCTAAAGTGCACTCTTTCTCTGCCCTTCCGCTCGATCTTGCTTTTTACTTCTGCAAAAGTTGGAAAGTACGTCTGGCGATGCGCCAAATGACACGCGACAATCACAAAACTGCAAAGTCACAAAAGCTAAAATTTTAAAATCTAATTTAAGAGCCTCAACATTAAAGTTCACGTGTTTATCACTAAGCTCTGTTTGCTAAACCCAAAAACGTGATCTCTAATCACCGCGGCGCACGGCTCAAGCTCAAAGTACCGAAACCCACGCGCAGGAATTTCCCGAAATTTCGACACTTTGCCCAAACTGCCCCAAGCTTTGGGAGAGGATGCTGAATCAGCCAAAGTTCCCACAACGCGCCATGGGTCATCGTGCGAAAGAGGGATAACCAAAACATCGTCGTCGACGACGTCGCCGTCGATCGACCCTCCTCCTACCCGATACAGTGTGTTGCTGCTGTATTACGACGACGTGCAACCGTAATTAGAAGCTGTCGCATTCCAAGGGTGTCCTTTGGGAGAAAAGGGCGATTGGTTCATATATGAGGAGAGAGCCGGTAGTAGTGAATATATTAAGGCATAGGTCAGCAGGAAATGGGGATAACTCACAAACAATGATGCAAAAGAAGAGTGATAAACGTGGGAAACATGGCGGGTAAATTACATGACTGGGACAAGACGTAATTCGTTCCCAAAAGTCACTTACTTGTTAAAGGTACAAAAACAGTTTCATATAAGGTCTCCAAGCTGTTAACAAGTTTAAGGCAAAAATTGAAGCTAATTTTTTCTATGAAATGCATTTTTTTCACGTGTGTTAGTGCGTAAAAATATCAGTTGATAGGTCAGCAAGGAGTGGGGACCAAAAGGTGCCAAAGAATTATTCAAAAGACGACAGTAAGCTCATGCAAAACGAAGATTACCTCCCAAAAAACTTAATTTTTGAATTAAAAAATAGTACTTACTACTTAAATACTTACTACCAAGAAATTATAGAATTAAAGTCGAAAATTCTACCCACAACGCTTTAAAAGGTCGAATAAATTAACATGTAAGGTAAAATTGTCGAATAAAATTGCTAAAAATTAAAAATGTTTAAAAATTGAGTTTTTTGAAAAAAGGTTGAAAGAAAGTAGCCGAGTCAAAAAACCTGAAAACAGACAACCGGTCAGAGCTACTCCACACGTTAAAAAATGTTAAATTTGACAAAAAAAATTATATGTTAAACATAGGTCAGCAGGAAATGGGGATAACTCGTTAGGAGATGGAGACCAAAAAAATTAAAAAACCATGTTCAAATGTCCTTTGAAAATCTTTCAGTCTGTGAAACAAGTTTTTGGAAAGCGGTGATATTTCCTCTTAACTTAACTTAACTTGTCTACGTTCAAAGTTCAAAATGGAAGAAGTCAAAAAATTGTCATCCTTCCTAAAATAAAGCAAAACTATCTAGACGTGTGAATTCGTCCGTCACGAAATTTTTCAGACACGAGTTGCCGGAGGTGTTATATGGTATACGGTAAATTTGTGACTATGACATTTTAGCAATGAATTTGTTGAAAATAAAAGATCGTAAGAGAAGATCAAAAATAATGAAAAAATTTAAGGAGGAAAACAATTTTATGTTGATTAGGAAATTGAAAAATTAGAAAATGGTCATCAGTGAATAATCGATGGAACTCCAAAAATACTACATTTAACAGAAAATTAAAACAAAAAATTTTTTTAAAAATTGGGTTATTGGTTTGTATGTTCAGTGCACGGAATGGTCGTTATGTGCACGGAATAATTTTAGTGTGCACGGGATGATTTTAGACAACCGTGTACACAGAATGGATTAAATAGGTGGCGACTTTGCTTGTTTCGTACAGCGGGGATAGTAGGCTCAAGGCGGCCTTTTTTAAGCAATGGGAATAGTCAGCGGGGGCTGACCTTCTGTAGCATCTTCGCTTTAGGCTTCAACATTTTTCAATGTGGTTTTTGCGGCGATGCATCCTGGAAGCGGGAATAGTAGGCTGGAGACGACAGTTTCGCCGGCAGCAAAGTGTGTAAGCTGCGGCTTTTGAACCCTTTTGATTTTAGCACTTTTTTGTATTATGGCTTTTCTGTACGGGAATCGGTAGCTTCAGCCTAGACACTGCCGTCCCATAAACATACCAATTTTGTGTAAAAAATAAAAGATACGTCACCAGAGAAGGAAACTTGACTAAAGAAAAATTTCAGTCCAAAACTACTAGCGATTTCAAAATATTAAAAGTTGCCAGAGCGTCAAAGATTGGAATAAAGTTATAGAAATTTCTTAGTTGTCTTGAAGCCAAAAAAATGGAAAAAGGTTAACAAACTCGTAAGACAATGCGACAGTTTCTTCAAAAAAAAAATTTCTAATTTCTGCGTATAAAAAAAGTGAAAAAAACAAAAATAGTAAAAAATTTGAGAAGAAAAACAATGTTATGCTTATCTCGATGAAACTCAATTGAAACCAAAAATCTGTTGCTAAACGTGTCAAAACAAGTAATAAATAAATGTGAGCCGAACTTACACAAATCAATTCCCTAAAAAGTCAAAGAACAGATCGCTTTTTTAACCAATCGCCTGACACACAAGACTCTCTAAACCCCAAAAACCCGTCCTTATCAACACAAAACTTCCCGAAAATTTAAGAATAACTGCGACCAAACCGACCACAACCTATCACTCAGTTTTGCGTTACACAACTGACACATTTGGGTACATTTACGTTAGGTATCAACAACACCGCGCTGGATCCAACGAACAGGTTCCACATGCCACGTTGTAACAAAACGAAATCAAAACACCAGGCTGGATCATGAAAACCTCTAGCGACTTTCCCGCACGTGAAAATAACATTTATGGAGCAAAGAAGTCAGAAAACGTGAATATGAGAATGTCTGGGCAGTCTTAGGCCTATCTTTTAAGACTATACGGTAGGTAGCAAGGAGAGACAAGCGCCCACCGCGCAACTTTTGTGTAATGCGTTAGCAAAACCGTTGGCGACTGTTTGAGGTTGGGATTAGTGAGCGGCGAACATTTCAAAATCAACGGGATTAGTGGAGAATTTTAGGGAGAGGAGACGCTTCCGCGCGGTCGAGATCGGTTCGCGACTTTGTTGAGACATCTGAGAGGAGTGATGTAGGAGAACATGGACAAAAAGTGACATTTTAGAGTGACTCGTCATCAAATTTCTATTTTTACTAAATTGAAGTAAAAATAGTGTTCTAAGTAAGTTTCCTATAAACGTACAAGAGCATGTTAGGGTCCATTTTCAGAACGCTTCTAGATCATTGATCAGCATCCTTCAGCATTTTACACTTTTACATTAAGAGCTGTTCGCAAACTGGTAGGCCGAAGATCACACAATTTCTATTAGCCGCCTGGCTTCATTTTATGATTTATGGTCAACCTGAAAGCATTAGTTGAAAACACTTATGCCGTGAAGAACAGAATTTCAAAATTTGCTAACAGACCCAGTCGACAGACATTGGACTTGATGGCTACTTGATCTTTTTATTAAATGGGATTTTTATACAGTTGAGGTTAAATTGGTGTGGCGAGAAAGTTCTAGAAGCCGTAAGTCAACGTTATGGACACCAAACAAATGAACATACTAAAAGGGGCCAAAGACTCTTAGGCCAAAGATCGCACAATTTCCATTAGATGACTAGCTTTATTTTGCGTTTTACGGCCAATCTATATGCATTTGTTTTTTAAAACTAACGGAAGTTTTGGATTTATGACTCGATAACCCCGGTTCAAAAAAGACGTATTTGATATAATAGGTTCTTCAACATTGAACGGCCTAATCTGCCCCTCTTTGCTGACAAAGATTGACGTGATTACACCAGATATGCATGTAATAAGGCTATTGTGGATGGATAGTATATCCTGAAATAACCAATCCTTGGCAAAAAATCCAACCAACATTTGCCCGTCTAGTAGGCAAGTTTCTGTGTCGGAGTAGTGTCTAAGCTGTGTTTAGGGAAGAGAGGTCACACTCACGCTCAAATAGACGGCTTATCATTATCAATTCCACGGAAATAGAAGTCCTTGAAGGTTTTCCGATATGAGAAGTTTGTCCCAAATACTAAAAAACTACTCTTTGCAGTAATACCACAAACGCAGCTGGATATCTGATCTTATCCAACGCTTCAAGAGTCCATGTCAAGGTATCTCTCACTAAAATAATATAAGTTGTTATGTGCGAGAGTGGGATCTACTTGTCCTTGTAGGACCGCTATTATTCTTCAGAACACTCCAGCTGTGATTGCAGTCAATCTGCGTCATTGAGACGTCGGTATATGATATCATCTGGATCTGCAAGGCTTAGATTAGCCATTCGCAAGCATAACACAATCCTGCAGATGTTGAACGAGACTAAAAATTGGCTTTGAAGTGAAGCTGAATTCGAGACTGCGTTAAGTGACCCAATATCACCATTATTCTTCCTTGCAAGGTTCACCAGATCAAAAATGTGATATCCGAGATGCAGCTCAAGAGGCATTTCAGGACCTGAAAGCGGTGTACGCTTAGCTTTTATCTCGTAAGTCCATGGCGTATGGCGTCTTTTGAGTTAATGGCTTTGATCTGAAAGCACTTAAGCTGATGCGTGATTCCAGCAAAGTCCAAGTCACCAAGTCAATTAGAGTTACACTTACAAGATATTCACTAACAACTGGCATAAAATCAAAACTTAATCGTGCTTTACATACAAAAATTTGAATTCACATTTGGGATCTCGGTTTTTTTCTTAGAACCGTGCAAGTGTAAGGACTCCGTACAGCATACCTAATCAACTTAAAACTCTCACATGAATCCGCTTAAAAGTCCTTCACGAACATCTGTTGCCGTTGAAAAGTTGGATTACGGACGATTGCTCCCCGGTGTGCGTGAGTAGAGTGGCTCTAGCATATCAAAATTTAGCTAAAGCGCACTGGTTGACATTCTATAACACTTCCGCCTATAGTCCACCATAAAACTTATGTTAAAAATCTCTATACGTAACATGAAGTACCCACACCTCTCAAAATGGTCTTAATTGATCACATAACTTTCTGCAAATTAGGCTTACAAAATTGTCAAATCCTATTCAATCTAAATTGATTCACCTGACATCACAACGTATTAAGTCAATCGGTGAATTTTTAAAACCGTAGTAGGAACATAGTGGATGTCCATACAAATGCAAATAAGAAAGCGCGTTTATACAGCTTCTGTTTTTAATACATCTCTATGTTCTTACTGTAGGAAGCCAAAATTATCCAATTTTCTAACAAAAACTTCGCCAATTTCCATATCTATGCGTACGCATTGTCACGTCACAATTGGCACTTTTGTTTTCCTCAGACGCGCTTATCCTCCCTCTCCCTTCACAAGAGCTTCCTGACGCGTCCCACAAATCCACCTTCGTCCAATGGGCGGCGACTCATTAAGAACGCTTATAAAAAGAGACCCACGAGGAGATCGACCAGCATTTGAAAGTGTGACCATGGCTTTCTCTTCGGCTACCGTATACCCCAATCTACGAAGACGATTTCTGTTTGGTGAACGACCAGAATCTGCTTATCAAGAAGTACTTCTTCCCGAGCAGGAAGAACGTCCTTCTCCCCGTCGACGACATCCGCGTCGTCCACTTCGCGCGTCAAGACGACAGCAAATACGCGCATCTTCCCGGACCTGGGGCAAGGCGAAGAACGAGTGCTACTGGGCGCCCGATTTCAGAAGGTAGGCTTTGGAAGATATAAATGGACCGAACGTGTGATCTTTCAGGTGTCTTCCGGGCAACAAGACCGGCAAGCACAACGTGGTCGTGGACATCGAGGACGGTCTTAAGAGAGGCTTTCTCCGTGCAGGACATCGACAAATTCCTCGAGGCGATCCGCGCCGTGTGCTCCTTCCACGTTATCATCGCCGACAATCTTAACTTTTAAGATGTTTTTGAAGAGAATTGGAATTCTGTGGATCATCTGAAATGGATGAGTGGACGGAACATTCTGTGGACTGCCTGTTGTGTGAATATCAGTTGTGTTGTGCCTTTTGTCTTAGAATCGCATAGCATGCACTACTTACTGTATGACAAAATACTGTAACGCAAGCTTGTTTTCGTTATGCGGTGCTAGTTAAACATATATTCTATGCTTCTTCAACCATAATCCGTGTCTTCGTTGATAAATGACTTCAAAACACGTTTGCTGGAAAAGGGTAAAAGCATCCTTAGTTGAGTCGTTTTACGAATTCCTCGTAAAAAGCGGTGGTTATCGCGCCTGTTTCCGGAAGCGGTGGAGAATGGAAGAAAGAAGTGGGAAATGCATTCTGCAAAAGGATCAAAACGGATGTTTTAGAGCCGAAGTGGTCGAAAGAGACTGAAAGACGAGAAGAATTGAAGGAGGCGCTTTTAACTTGATTTGGTTGAAACCATTGGAAGCTGGTTTACAAGAACACCTTTTTCGAGTGAGCGTAAGTCTCCAAGTGACGAGACCTGTAATCATAATTCTCTCCTGGACAGAATAATCCAGACACACAATCTTCCTCCAATTTTCTTAACGAGGCATATTGTATGTGACCCTGCTGTAGTCGGCGTAGGAGGTCTCAAATCGGCTTTTTGAGAAGCACTCTTCGACAAAATCGTCATCACATAATTTTGCTAAAATTTTCTGTTCCTAGAATTTCGCGTTTAACCCAAAAAAAACTAAACAATCGAATATGTGCACGTCACTGACCAGCTTCTCGTAATTAACCCCACAAAATCCGCATGAGACGTGAGGTCGTGAGGTAATATGTGGTCTACGAGCGCAAAAACAATATATTTAGCTACAGGCTTAGAATAGTTCCTTATCCTCAGAAGCCACTGAAGTGTGACATTGTGAGAATAAGAAGGACTATTTTTGAGACGTTCCATGACAAATTGAATCAAGAAGAGCTTTCTTCATACTCCTGTTTATGGTGGTCAAAGAAAAAAACTGTTTTTAAGAAAGCGGCATAGTTCCAAAAAGCCAAAGCTATTTTTTAAGAGAATCTGTATGGTGTCTTAGAATGCAGTAATGGATAGGATTTTTGATGATTGGAAAACACTCTCCCACATGGCCGGATGCTCTCCGGAGGGTGGCGGATGCATTAAGAAAATGCATTTCGTAAAGTCTTTGCAAACGGAAAAAAATAAGGTCTCAGAGACGATTCCCAGCGCCACAAAAAGTGGTTTTCCGTTAAAAACATTTCCGTAATCTCGAAATTAAAATATTGAAAGGTCATATTTTGATGTATGAATTATGAGTGCTCTCCCATTTCCTGAAATAAAAATGGTTTTTTTATTTAAAAATTGTCAAGAAGTTTTTTACCTTTCATGATTAAGAAATGTGTGGATCTGAGGCCATAAAATTTTGCCGCTCCAATTGATTGAAAAAATGCAGCCTCTAACACTCAAAATTGAATTTGAGTCTTTAAAAAAGTGATAAAAACGTTGAACGCGTTATAGCTTCAATATACGTCAAACTGGGACCAGCCGGAAGACCACTGTTTACGCTAAAAATCAAAACAAATATTGGAGGCATAAAAATAGTCTTTTAATACGTCAATTATTTGGCTGCTCCAGAGATCAGTATTTTTGAGCAAGCTTAATTGGGTCACGTGCTTTTCAGATTGTTCATTGGTGCCCTGAATCATCAGTGCAATTAATTGCCCGACGCAAAATACAAGAAGCTATTTATAACCCGAAAAGTGTACACAAGGCAAAAAACCTCCACACTTGCACTCGTCACAAATAGCGCTAGATGTCACGCCCGATTTGTTCTACGACAGCACCAGATGAGCCGCTATCAAATGACAATCGCATTCTGGGCTTGGACAAATCTTTTGACGTTCCAGCGGATTTTGGTTCATCTGCAAAGAACACCGCAAATTGCCTCCGCTTCAAAATAAAAAATCGGGCGCGATGTTTTAATTTAAATTTTGGTGCGTCAGAGGTGGCGTTTTCAGAAGAGGTTAAGTATGCGAATATAGGCAAAGGACATTTTTAGAGTGTTCACCGTAGATCAAGAATTTTAGATCTATGCTTTTCGGAGAGCTAAAGTAAATTAAAATATTTTTTGTCGTTGTTTAGAGCACTGAAATCGCCTAAAAGCCCATGATCAACAGACCATCACAAGCTAACATGTTTACTTTTACGGAAACACGCAAATGGAAACCACTTTAAACGTCAATTTCCTCAGAATTTTTTCTTAAATGTTACACGATCTGTCCGCTTAAAATATCCCTTGCACTAAAATAGTGCATTTTCAAAGGGAATGATGTCATTTACACAGCTTACGTAAATCAAAAAATTAATTTCCGTGTTTGCCAGACTTCCAGTTCTTGTTATCTGTTGTGATACTGAAGAAACCTTTAAAGAAGCCTTACTGCAAATATCAGGTCATGTTATTCAGCTAAATCCTGGTAGACGGTTGATCGCATGACTAAGAATCGTCTTAGAAGAAAGGCGAGAAAAGAAATTGTCATAAAGGATTAGCTGCTAAGCAACGATGGGCTTAGCTGACACGAATGTAGACAAGACTCAAATTTCTTTCACAAAGGATTATTGAGATGTGATGAAGGAGAATGATTAAAAATGCCCTTGGCTATGCATACCTATTGAGATCGGCCTGAAATAGGGATTAGTGACTCAATCAATGTACTGAGGTGAATGTGTTGGGCTCAGGTGAGGACCTGTGGGCAACCTGCGGCTTACGTGTACATTAACTTTAAATTTAAAAAAGTCAACTTATTTTTAAAACTTCAATAAGGTTTCTGCTTAAAACGCAATCCTTAAATTATGAAACAAAATTTTAGCAGAATTTTTCAACGCTTTTTTAGGCTTCGTCTCTTTTGTAGAGCTGCGAAACTTTCGATTTTCTCCTATTTTCAGGTTTTTCACTGCAGCGACTATTTTATGATGACGTCCTACCCAGATCTCTGTTCCTCCTGCAGACAAATAACCGATGCCCCAAAAATACCGCACAAATTGCATGTATTCATCCAAAAATAGCCTTTTAAACCTTGCTTCCAATCCTTTGTGGGCCTTTTCCCTTTATCACGTACGTCAGAAACAGGCACTTTTGTTTTCACGTCTCAGCGAACGGCGGATTTCTTCACCACCTTTATCGCCTCCCATGACGAGCCACGCTTCATCCACCTTCGTCAAAGGGGCGGCGCTCCGGCTAAATTCGTTCGCATATAAGGAATACGCTTTTGAGAGTTCCATATCCTCGTTCCAGAGTTCGACTTCTCATCTCTACTTCAATGACTACCGTAGCTCCTCAGTACGAAGACGCCTACTGTATGGTCACTGACCAGAACTTGATGATCAAGAAGTACTTTTTTCCGAGTCGGAAAAATGCGCTCTTGCCAGTGGACAGCATCAGTGTCCTCTTCTTCGCCCCTCAAGATGAGAGCAAATACTCGAATATAAGAATCTGGGGCAAGACCAAGAACGACTGCTACTGGGCTCCCGACTGGAGAAGGTAAAAATCCCATCTTTGAAGCTTAAAATGTACTTCTAATTTTCCAGATGCCTTCCGGGACACAAAGCCGCCAAGCACAACGTGATCGTCGACATCGAGGACGGTCTGAAGCGTGGGTTCACCGTGGAAAACATTGAGGAATTCCTTGACGCGATCCGCAACGTTTGCTCGTTCCACATCATCATCGCTGATAACCTAAACATCTAAATTTACCCTTCGACTTGATGAAGCCTTGTGTGGAACAAGCTGAACCTGCCAAGACAGCCGAAATCATCTGAAATGGATGAATTGCTGGACCGATCGGAAGACGACATAGAAGTGCCTTAAATGTCTATCGTTGTGCCTTGTATCTATCTGTCATGATAGAAACGCGATTTTTGCCTTGAAGCTATATTTTGATTGTACACAATATTTGTGTTTTGACAATAAACTGAAAAATTGAAATTGGCAGCCTTAGACAAAGAAAGAAACCAGTTCATCCACCCAGTTAGTAGCAATTTGGACAATAAAAAGCAGTTGGTACTTGTTATTTTTCGTCACTACATCCTCGAACTGAGAGTGGGTAATTTTAGCGCTTGCTGCCTTCCTTGGATGTGATAGCCGTTTCTTAGGCTCTCTCTGCAGAATCAAAGTCTGCTTCTCCGTTACCCGTCATCACCATGGTTGTCAATACAGGATAAAACACACAAAAAATCTCAAAAATAGTTGAGAAATTTGAAAAGTTTAGTTCTGAACTGAAGCATTCCGGTGTCGTACGGTAGCCACCAACGCTAAGCCACTAAATTGTGTACGCTTGCACATTTGTATTTTTTCAATCCTTTAAAATTTCAGAAAGTCACAAAAGCTGAGTTACGTCTTACCAAAAGCATAAAAATAATGTCAAACAAAATTAAAAAGCTTGATTTACAGTATACCACCGACAAAAACAAGAGTCCACTAGAAGCTCTTCCTCATCCAATTTGTCATGGAACGTCTCAAAAATAGTCCTTGTTATTCTGACAATGTCACACTTCAGTGGCTTCTGAGGATAAGGAACAATTCTAAGCCTGTAGCTAAATATATTGTTTTTGCGCTCGCAGACCACATATTACTTCTCTTTTATTGCTTTTGAGTCAGTACAGATCTTACAAGACTTCCATATTATAATTACACGATTAGGCGACCTCACGTCTTATGCGGATTTTGTGGGGTTAATTACGAGAAGCCAATTTGTGGATTAGTGAGCGTGACGCACATTTCATAACAAAACGGAATATTCAAAGTCTGCCAACGTGCGTCAGACGGAAATGACATTAGAGGACTACGTGGGAGCATCTAGAATGGTCGATGACGTGCACTTATTCGATTGTATAGTTTTTTAGGTTAAACGCGAAATTCTAGGAACAGAAAATTTTAGCAAAATTATGTGATGACGATTTTGTCGAAGAGTGCTTCTCAAAGCCGATTTGAGACCTCCTACGCCGACTACAGCAGGGTCACATACAATATGCCTCGTTAAGAAAATTGGAGGAAGATTGTGTGTCTGGATTATTCTGTCCAGGAGAGAATTATGATTACAGGTCTCGTCACTTGGAGACTTACCTCACTCGAAAAAGGTGTTCTTGTAAACCAGCTTCCAATGGTTTCAACCAAATCAAGTTAAAAGCGCCTCCTTCAATTCTTCTCGTCTTTCAGTCTCTTTCGACCACTTCGGCTCTAAAACATCCGTTTTGATCCTTTTGCAGAATGCATTTCCCACTTCTTTCTTCGATTCTCCACCGCTTCCGGAAACAAGCGCGATAACCACCGCTTTTTACGAGGAATTCGTAAAACGACTCAACTAAGGATGCTTTTACCCTTTTCCAGCAAACGTATTTTGAAGTCATTTATCAACGAAGACACGGATTATGGTTGAAGAAGACATAGAATCTATGTTTAACTAGCACCGCATAACGAAAACAAGCTTGCGTTACAGTATTTTGTCATACAGTAAGTAGTACATGCTATGCGATTCTAAGACAAAAGGCACAACACAGCTGATATTCACACAACAGGCAGTCCACAGAATGTTCCGTCCACTCATCCATTTCAGATGATCCACAGAATTCCAATTCTCTTCAAAAACATCTTAAAAGTTAAGATTGTCGGCGATGATAACGTGGAAGGAGCACACGGCGCGGATCGCCTCGAGGAATTTGTCGATGTCCTGCACGGAGAAGCCTCTCTTAAGACCGTCCTCGATGTCCACGACCACGTTGTGCTTGCCGGTCTTGTTGCCCGGAAGACACCTGAAAAATCACACGTTCGGTCCATTTATATCTTCCAAAGCCTACCTTCTGAAATCGGGCGCCCAGTAGCACTCGTTCTTCGCCTTGCCCCAGGTCCGAAGATGCGCGTATTTGCTGTCGTCTTGACGCGCGAAGTGGACGACGCGGATGTCGTCGACGGGGAGAAGGACGTTCTCTCCTGCTCGGGAAGAAGACTTCTTGATAAGCAGATTCTGGTCGTTCACCAAACAGAAATCGTCTTCGTAGATTGGGTATACGGTAGCCGAAGAGCTTGCCGGTTGATGATCCACACATACAAGTAGCCATGGTCACACTTTCAAATGCTGATGGATCTCCTCGTGGGTCTCTTCCCATAAGCTTTCCTAATCAGCCGCCGCCCATTTGACGAAGGTTGATTTGTGGGACGCGTCGGGAAGCTCTTGTGAGGCAAGAGGGAGGGTACGCGAGCTGTATGAAAACAAGTGTCAATTGTGACATGTCAGTGCATACAAGTAGAAATGGAAATTGGAATCCCTCTTTCGAAAATTGGATATCTTTGGCTTCCAACGGTCAAAACAGAATCACACGCGCCAAAAAAAAGATTAAAACAATTTTAAGAACGGTGGAATGACGTTTGTGTTTTGTTACTTCTGGGTTTCAATCTTCGTGTGCCTATCTCCGTAATCCCATAGTCCCATCCAAACATAACATTATCACAAATATTGTCTTTGAAATGATTTACAGTTACAAACTACGTGCATTTACCTCACCATCACGTGCCCCCTCAGCAAACAAAACTAACATTTAATGCTGGCTAAACTTCCTATTCTATGTTTGCTTGTACCCAGTGTTTGATCTCTGAACCCGGGCTTCTCTTCAGAACGAAAAAGTCATTTTCCAACAAACAAAAAGGCTCAGTAACGAGCAGTGTGATTTCATAGAAGTACTCATTACTCTAATCAAGTTACATCACAGCCGTTCTTCGAACTCGTGGCCTTCGACATAGCGCCACGATTGACGAGTTCTGACGTTGGCGCTTGCAGGGCAACCGACAATAAATAGACGTCAGCAGTATAGGTGCTAATGGTGGTTATATAGGTTCTTTGCAAGATTTTTGAAATTTTGTTTGGGAGTGTGATCAGGCGTGTGTGTTGCTGTGGCAATCCTAGGTGTCATTTATGGCTATGTGGTTGTAACCTATACGTTTTTAACACTTTTTGACATTTATTTTTTGCCTCCGGACCGTCTGGTCTTGTCACTCAACGTCACTCAACCGCACATGTTTTGTATTGTTGCTGTCGTCTCCTTGCGTCATCGTCGTCATCTTAAACTTAAATGATTTGCCCGTTCATCACGCCCCTCACCTGACACAGTTGCCCGCCTCATGACGAAGCTCCACTAAAAAATGAACGTTTAAAACGTTCTGGACAGCTCTTCAGAACGCTCCAAACGTCTCCTCTCATTTTGTGTACTTCGCCACAATCACTTCCCACCCTGATCGAATCAGTTGCTGGCCTTCCTCCTCTTCCGATTTAGCCACAATAACAGTCACCTTCACTTCACAGTCTTTTCTATGCGCTCTGCTCTTCTCCTCTCCCAGCGGCGGCTGCTGTGTTGCCCAACGGCGGTGGCGGCACTTCAAAAATCGATTTTAGCGTCTCAGCCGCAGCAGCGTGCTTGTTGTGCACTCCGCGCCGCAATCCCCAAGCTTTCCGGTCATTCTCACTTTGCTTATTCCTTCAGATTTTCTTTCTCTCGTTGCCATAGACTTCAAGAAGCTTCAAGATGCATATGCTGCCGACTGCCAACGGAAGAAACTGGTGAGTCTGTTTTTGTGCAGTTTAATCGAGTCCACAAACCAGTTTTTAGAATGTGCTTAGCGATAAACAGCAATTTTTTCGGTGTTTCCATTTCTGATGCGATTAGGGTCTGTTGGATCAACGGACGGAGGTTGTTTCCATAACGTGATCGAGAAAATTCGATCGGAAGATAAGGAAAAATACGGAAATTCCCCTGATGCCCGTCGCATGTCGTAGAGTACGCACGCATTTGTCTGGACCAAATTAGCTTTGCGCTCCTACGTGACAAACACAAAAGCGATTTAAAACAAACAAAGATAGTGAATGTCAAAAACGTGGCATTCTTATGTCTTTTCAAAAATGACTAATAACAGAATTTATCCAATGTTTAAATAAGGGTCATAGGAAAACCGTTTTGTTGTCATAGACAGCAAATCGCTGTAGTGGAAAGATGCAACAAAAATTCTGGAGTATCAGAAGTGAAAGAAGCCTTTATCAAACGACTTTGTAACACAGGTCTTTTTGATCCGATTTCTACAAAGTGGGTTCAAAAAACCAACAAATTTTGTGCTTCGTTTTCTTCTCCTACGTGACCGATCGAAAGAAAACAAAGACAGCGGGGCTGCCTAGAAAGGTCAGCATTCCTCTTGAGGTTTTTTTCAAAGATGACTAATAACGCAATTTTTCGAATCTTGAAAATAGGCGTCAAAAAAGTGCGTCTTGACAATAAAAAGCTGAAAACTGATAAACTTGACAAAGATGACAAAAAAAGCCAATACGGCGCTTCAACTGACTCACAAATATTTGTTTTTTGACAGTTTTACTGACTATGACATCAGTCCGAAATTGATCTACCCCAAAAAAGGCCTAATGTGGAATCAGCAGAACTACAAGCGCTTGTGGTTAAACTTCATTTTCCCCTCCTTTTTCTGACTTTTTATATTTTAGGACGCCCACTTACAACGCCAACCGCAACGTGCGTCCTCGTCGAAACAACCTTCGCATCTCTCGTCCTCCGATCGGCCTTGTCCAAGATTTTGAGTCTCCTGACAGCAGCACCGAAGACCATGCCAACGAGTGGGCCGAACAACTCCAATCCCCTACTCAAACCCAAAACCTGATTTTCGAGGACGACTCTCTTAAATGTCCCATCTGCTTTGAGATCTTTACAATTCCAAAAATGCTCACCTGCTGTGGAAGATCGATTTGTCAGGCTTGTGAGCAGGGAATCCATGCGGCAAGGGACACGATTGGGCCTTATGCGAATTGTCCTGTGTGTTCTAGCCCCAGAGGCATCACTGGAGCTCCGTTGCCAGTCAATATTTCGCTTAGAAGTAAGAAAATCATATTTCGGTCAAGTGAAATTGTGATTTAGACGCTATGGAGCTGTTCAAGACTTCACCGCAAGGAAACAAGATTGACTGTGAGGAATGTGAGAGAAAGGTCATGGTGGATGAGGTCTACTGCTGTAGTACTTGTGATAAAAAGGTTAGAAACACTGAAATTCCTCAAAATTTAAATTTGCTTTTTTAGAAAAAGATCTGTTCCCACTGTGGTCTCAAGAAGCACAAAGGCCACGACATCGAAGAGATCGGTTACGTAGCCAAAGAGGAGCGCGAAAATATGGTCAAATCTGTCCAGCTGATTACAAGACCTTACTGCACCTTGGGTTCGGTCAATACGGTGTGCACCAGCATTCGAGGAGACTTTGAGCGTTGTCTTCGGGTATCCAAAACTCATATAAACGTTCCTAAAAGCCGAAATTCTAGCTTACGGACAATAACCTTCAAAAAGCCAAGGCTATATGCACTGACATCATCAGCAACAACTACCTAACTGAGGACATGATCAAAGCAAAACTTGAAGACGCTAGGAAGATCAATGAAATCGTGGCTCAGGATTACGAAAAAATTGGACGAGTGAAGGACGACCTTCACGACCTTCAAGTCTTGCTGTCCCAAGACGTTACGACTCGTATTGAAATGACTCCACTCTCTGAAAGTGCCGCTGATTCTTAAATTGTGCCTTGTGAAAACGCTTTAAGTGTGTTGATTAAATCTATTTAGCCCTTTTGTGCAACCTTAAAACAGCGTTTTGATCGCTTGTACCGTTTTAACGCACTTAGCACATTCAACTGACTTTTAGGTTTAAATGATGGACCAGTGGGTCAACATTATGGACCAGCACGAAATCGACCGCTATTTGGCTCCTACTCCACCACAGAGAGGAGAACTTCCTCCAGCGTTGCCTCCTAGCGGAAGCCTTAGAACTCCTCTGGACCATTGGACTCAGTCTATTTCTTGGAATCCAAGAACTGGATTCAATGGAAATGTTCCTCCTATGCCGAGGTGAGCAACATGGAAATCTCATTTCATTGGTTAATTTTTTATGTAAATTTAAGGAGCCTCATGACTTACCCACCTCCGCGAATCCGTTACCGTCGTGGCGTCCAAACGCCATCAGTCCGTGTTTTTGGAGGAGACGATTCTTCAGGAATCAGCAGTACTGAAGTCAACGCTGACGCCTCTGACCCGCAATCTGAGACTCCTAACTATGCCCAAAATCCGCTTTTCAACGACGACGCTCTTAAATGTCCCATCTGCTACGACATTTTCAACATTCCCAAAATTCTCGTCTGCTGTGGAAGATCTATCTGTCAGGCTTGCGAAGACGGACATCGAAATGCAGGCAACCTTCATGGAAACTGTCCTGTCTGCTCCAGCCCAAGATCTTTTGACAGGGCTCCGCTACAGGTTAATGTGGCCTTGAGAAGTTAGTCTCAAAATTTACCATCTCTAATCCAAACACTCCAATTTCAGACACCATCGAACTCTTAAAAGAGTCTCACCAAAACGCCAAAAATACGGCCAAGTGTCAGGAATGTGAGAAGGAGATGAAGGTCGATGAGGTCTACTTCTGTTCTACCTGTGACTCTATGAAGCAGATCTGCTGTCATTGTGCTTTAAAGAACCATAAGTCCCATGAGGTAGCCGAGCTTACCTACGTCAAAAAGGAGGTCCGAGAAACGATGATCAAAAGCGCCCAACTCTTGAGCACCGATTCAAGCATAATAACTAGTGCGCCATTCCTGTTCAACACACTTAGGGACAATTGGGACAAATGCGTAGAGGTATTTATCTTATCCTCCTTGACAGAAAATAGCCTAGTTTCCAGCTCAACAACGAGAATCTCCGTAAAGCAAAGCAGATCTGCGCTGACATTGTCAACAACGACTACCTGACTGAAGACGTCATTAAAGCGAAGATTGAAGAAGCTAAAAAGTACAAAAATGCCGTAAAGGATGCTGAAATACGTCTTAGTAAGCACATCATGCAGCTGTCAACGATTGACCGTGATCTGAGAAGTGTGCAGACGTCGCTTACTCTAGGAACGACTACTGATGCTTCCGAGCAGCGATGATATTCTTAGGGTTTTTGGGAAATGTGTAATATGAAGTTTATTTCGTGTTCTGTTATCAGTTGTGTTGTGGTTGTGAAACAAAGAAGGAATAAATTGTGTGTTAAGCTTGGCAATCTTGGTGATCTATAGATGGGAAAAATGGTTTTGCAGACCCAGGTCATAAGCTGTACCTCGCATAGATCGTTCTTCACCTTATTGATTTTCTCGTTATCCTAAAACTGTTTTTTTCTGACCCTATTTAAGCAATTTGAGCCAACCTCCGTAGTCAGCTTAAAAACCAAAAAAGAGCTAAGGTTGAGGCTGGTTTAGGTTTTGTGCCACAGCCTTCTTAGAATGTTCCGCTATTTTTCAATGTTTAAGACGTTAATGCAGATGGGGAATATCAGCATTTTGCCATTTAAGTTGAGGTTTTAGATGTCAGGCTTTTGTTGGGCTCCTACATCGCTATTAGTCAACCCATCGCTGTTTTGCGTTATAAACGCTGTCTCTCCTGCTAGAAATTCACTGTTCCCAACACCGTTGTGAACGTTGTTTATGCATTTGACTATCGATTTCCCTACGCCGAGTCCGCTTCTCCGCATTCCTAACGCGCCCCGCATTTGCAACGCAATCTAATCTTGGCGTTTTTCATAATCGATAAAGGTGTGCGCAGCATCGCCTAGCGACGCATCGCCATTCCTCCATTTATCCCTCCCGTCCATTTTACCTTCACTCGCTTTTCAGCTGCTCCGTGAGCTCAGACTTGTGCTTCAAGATGTCGTATCCTGAAGATTGGGATCCGCTCAGCCTTCTCGCAGCGTACAGTGACATTCCGCGTTCGCCCCCGCCACCGCGGACTGTTCGCTCTCTCCGAAACAGCTTTCCGGGCTCTGGCTTGCCTGCACCATATCGTAATGCTAGCCGATTTGGTGCTCCTTACAGGTGAGATTAGCTAAATTGTGTTTTATTGTAAAACGGTCATTTTTACAGCCGTCCAGGGCGACCTGTCCGTCCAGATCGACCTATTCCACGACCTCCTCGTCATCTGCGTGGCCGTTCACCTGTCACTGGCGCATTTGAATTTGCGACCGACAGCGATGCGGAGGATTCTAGGGAAGCTGTAGTTCCAAACCAAAATCAGACTCAGGCTCAAGTTCAACAAGAGCCTGTTAATCCTATTTTCAACGACAACACGCTACGATGCCCGATTTGCTTTGACATCTTCAACGTTCCAAAACTGCTCACCTGCTGTGGCAACTCGATTTGTCAGACCTGCGAGAATAGGATTACTGAACCTAGGACTAGGCTTAATCACAACTGCCCTGTGTGTGGCACTCGTAGGTCGCCGGTGATGAGACGCAGTGGCTTGCCTGTGAATATCACTCTGAAGAGTCAGTTTTTAATCCCTGCATTTTTATTTTTAAGATTTGTTTTTAGATGCCATCGAAATGTGGAGAACCATGGGAGAGACCCAAGGAACAAAGATCACCTGTCAAGAGTGCCAAAAACAGGCGAAGCCCGATGAGGTGTACATCTGTGCTACTTGTGATCCAAATGCAGGCTGAATTCATAAAACCCAGATGTAAAAACTTCCAAATTTCAGAAAAAGATCTGCTCCAACTGCGGCCTCAAGAAGCACGTGAATCACGACATCAAACCAATTGGCTTTGTTTCCAGAGAGCTTCGTGAAGCCATGGTCAGCTCTATTCATCGATCTCCTGACCAAACGCCCTTCCTCACTCAAGACTGCGACGAAGTAAAAAAGAAGTTTGAGAGGGCTTTTAAAGCCATCAACGCTAACTATGCCAAGGCTAAAGGAATCTGCTCAGAAATTCTCAGCAACGAGCATCAAACTGAGGACATGGTCAAAGAGAAGCTTGAAGAGGCTGAAAAGATATTCAAGCTAACTACGGAGGTAGCTCGAATTGCTTAAATTGGGTCTAAAAATCAGTTTTAGGACTACGAGAAAATCAATAAGGTGAAGAACGATCTCTGTGAAGTGCAGACGCTGATCTCTCAGGATGTGATGGCTCGGATTAGAAATGTGGAACCTTAAATTACAAAAATCTATGTGTTTGTGCAATTCAGCTTAAATGTGTTAATATGTCGCATAAAGCATTTTTTGTTATTGTTAGGATTTGCTAATTTATCTGCTTTGTCGGAAACTTTTGCCTTTCGTTTTCTGCTTTTAGAAGCCTCTGTGAACGTCTTCAATTCATTTTCAGGTACAACGGACGAGCTTCTCTAAACTATGGCGGATGTTTGGGACGATGACGTGATAAGAGACGAATACATGGCCTCCATGGCGATGTATGACTCCTTAAACCCTCCCAGACCTCGAGCCCCAAGATCAAGACCAACTGGATCCATGCCTTACCTTGACTCTTACATGTAGGCTTAGATAGCTTTTTACAGAGTCAAAAAATTAGACTTAGGTCACTTTTACGAGAGAATCAAGTCGATGCTATCCGCCGCGAACGTTCGCCACTCGCTGCTTGGAGATCTCCGCCTCCAACACCCGCAGATCAGCTTGCACAAGAGCCCGCAGTTGCCAATCAAAACCCTATTTTCAACAACGAATTCAACGACAATCTGAAGTGTCCAATCTGCTATGACGTATTCAACGTCCCAAAACTGCTCACGTGTTGTGGCAACTCGATTTGTGAAAGATGCGAAAATAGGATGAATGAGACGAGGGCTATTTTGAACGACAATTGCCCGGTTTGTGGAACTAGGCCTACACCCGCGATGAGACGTGGTCCGCTGCCTGTGAATGTTACTCTCAAAAGTCAGTTAACCTTGAAATTCGTATTTTAGAGTATTTTTTAGATGCGATTGAGATGTGGAGGAATATGGGAGGCCAAGAAGCCAAAATCCCATGCCATGAATGCCAAAAACAGGCGAAGCCAGATGAGATTTACACCTGTGCTACTTGTGATCCTAACGTAGGCTAAACTCTTAAGACCCAGAGCTAAGAATTTGTTCATTTTCAGAAGAAGATCTGCTCCAACTGTGGCCTCAAGAAGCACAGGGGTCACAACCTAAAAGAAATTGACTTTGTAACCAGAGAGGCCCGTCAAATAATGGTCACAAATATCCGAGCTCCTCGAAACCCGATCCGTTCTATGAGGCGAGAGATTCGCATTGTTAGAGAGAACTTTGAGAAAGCGTACAAGGCCGTGAATGCTAACTACGTCAAGGCTTCAGGAATCATTGGAGAAGCTCTTAACAATGACCATCAAACTGAGGATATGGTCCAAGCAAAACTGGAAGAGGCTCAGAAGATTTTTAGACTTGTCCGCGAGGTTAGTAAAAATGGTCTTTTACGTGTAAAAAAGGTTTTTTAGGACAGCGAGAAACTCAGCAGAGTAAAGTCTGAAGTCCAAGCGGTGCAGGCGCTTCTTTCTCAAGATGCCATAGCGCGGATCCGACCTGTGGTGCCAGCACCTTCAAACGGGCCTTAAAAAAGCTTGAAAGCGGTTATTGTGTGTTTTGAGACCAGTTAACCCTGTTTGATCCAGTAGTTCAATAAAGCAATGTAATGCGTTCCATGGTCACTTTTTCGTCATTTCAGACCAATTTTTTACTTTTTCTAAACCACACTGAAAATTATCTATGGCTCGTACTAAGCAGACTGCCAGGATGTGCACTGGTGGACCTCGGCCTCGGGGGCACCCTGCAAGGTGAACTTTTTTGTTATTTCGACCCTTATAAACTCAATTTTAGGTCTAGGCAAGCAGTTAGACCAGATCAACTCCGTCCTTTGGTTGAAGCCCCTACTGCTCCCGTTGCTCGTGTGGAGCCTCCCAGGAGTCCTGCTAGGTAAGCTATTTTCTATAAATGTAGAGTTAATGTCCTTTTTTTAGCTCTGTTAGGAGCCATCAGGAAATTCTTGAGGAAATGATCCAAGATTCTTCTTCACGAAGTGCGCCTGTTGCTCCTGTGCTCACTTCTAGACCTACTACTCTAAGGGCCCTCAGGATTTCGATCCCAGTTCAAAATGAGTCGGTCCCAGAAGCTTCTAGGCGGGTCCGCAATCCGACACCTTTTGAGCGTGCTGCTATGTATGTTGTATGTGCTGCTATGGATGTTGAGTCAGCTGAGCCAACTTCTACACCTCAAAATTCTCAACCCCTAACCCAAAACACCAATGAAGATACACTCCCAAAATGCCCGATCTGCTATGACCCCTTCAACACTCCAAAACTGCTTTTCTGCTGTGGAAATTCGATTTGCCAGGCCTGCGAAATAAGGATCAATGAGACAAACATTGCAATCAACCGAAATTGCCAAGTTTGTGGGTCTCAAGGGTCAGGACGCCAGCCACTGCAGGTCAATGTAACTCTAAAAAGTACTCTAGAAATGCTCCGTAGCTTAAAAAGCCAAGCCACAGGTCATCCCTGTATGGAATGCAGTAAGACAGTGAAACTTGATGAGGCTTACTGCTGTGCTACGTGTGACCATAACGTAATTCAACCCGTTTGTGTTGAAACTCTTAATTATTCGTCTTTTTAGAAGCTCATTTGCAGCCATTGCGCTATCAAGAAGCACAAAAACCACGACATTCAAGAATTCCGCTGTTTGACCCAAGAAGAGCGTAATGTCTTGTTTGACCCATGACCGCTATTCCACGGAGATAAGCATTGATGCCTTTAGCAAAAAAGTCAAAACGCTAGCCAAGAACTGTCTAGAAAAGGTGAAAGAATCGTAGCAAAGCCAAAAAGATCTTAAATGAAATCAAGACCAATGAGAGCTTGACTGAGGACGAGGGAAGGTCACAGCTGGCGATGGCTCGAAATATTAATGCTCTGGTAGCTGCGGATTGCGAGAAGATTGAGAAACTGGAGAGCGAATTTAAGGAGCTGCGCAATCTTCTGAATCAGGACGTGATGACAAGGATTGAGTCTATCAAAATTGAACCAATGAATAATGAATGAGTAAACGGACAATAAATGTGAAATACATAACAGTGAACTAAACATGTGGTTAAAATTGTCCTCTTTCACTTGTGCTAATAGTTAATTACACTCACAAGGGGAGTGTCAAAGGTGACACATTCAGATCGGGCTGAAAATTTGCACACTGGTAGAGTTTGAGGCGAGTTTTTCCCCTCATCCATAAATAACGATACTGAACAATGAAATGCAACAGTTGTCTGGTTGAGTGGTTATGCCTCCCGGCTACCACTTTTAGCTCTCGGATTCGAATCCCCTCGGGGAACGACTTTTACCAATACGTTTATCGATGGTCTTCACGATTTTCTTCGGTGAAATACGTCGTTTTTGCATGGATTCTTGCTGAAATCTGTTGAAACGCAATGGTCGTGGATCCCAGCCGAGTCTTCTTCCTACTGTGCTCTCATTTCAAAGAAAAGTGTCGACAAATAGAAGCAAGCGAAGAGGTAACATCAACAGAGGTTGAGTTTGCGTTGCAAATCATCGGTAAGCAGAGTTGTAAATATAAACAAATCTGCACCACTTGTGGCTTAAGGAAGCATCGCAATCACGATATCCAAGAACTTAGCTTCATTAGCAGAGAGCAGAGTATAGGTACAGTCGCCAAAAACTCAGCTGCCACACCTTCGAAGACCCATTATCCAATGAATTCTCTCTTCAATAAAATTTGTCTCACCTACAGGAACACAAGAATGCCGATAATGAGCATATGGGTCAGCATGACGCTCACATAGGCCCAAGAAGCGTAGAAGAAGCCCATGACGAACTGGGGACTAAAAACACAATGAAAAAGAGCAAAAATTCCACCGTAATTTACCGATACTCCTCGAGCTTCCCTTTCTTGACGAGCTTCACAAACGAGCGATGGCTGGAAGCGGTCTTTGTCTTGGAAGTGGCCTTAGGTGCAGGCGCGGATCTAAGCTCTCTGATGGCAATCTGCGAATTCTTCTGCGGCACATTGGAGAAGCTCGAGAAGGATTCAGTCTTCCTGATATGGGGCTTCTCGGCCTGAGATTCGAGCTTGGACGACGAGACGCTTTCCTTGGATCTTCTCTTAGACATCTTGTCCATCTTGCGGTTACCCGATAATTTGAGCGAGTCAACCAGGACACATTGCGCGGAGCCTGTAGCGGCCTCCTTCGGGCCTCTGGCTGTCTTCCTGAAATCACTTTTGGGTTACGGTAACTCCCCTAGAACTCACAAGAAATCCCCGATGTTCTCGTACTCGTTGGTGACCGTGTGGCGAAACTCAGTCTTCTCAGACTGAAACAGGGCTTTAAGAGCTTGAACCCACGTGGTGACTCACCTTATCGGCTCCGCCTTTGGCCCTTTTAGGCTTCGGCTTGTCCATCCAATGGAAACAGCAGCATCTGGCGAACATGAGGACGAGAACGATGAACCAGACGTTGCTGTAGCTGAAATACGGCAAGTTACAGTAGTCAAGCGCTTCAGGCGTCACTTACAACAGAAGGAGGAATGCGTTGATGCCTACGAAAGTAGCAATATCGAATCCCTTGGGTTCGAGGCCACGCCCGGCCAGCTTCAGGACGTCAGGCGTCTCTGGAGAAGGTGCAGGCGAGTCTGGGGCATCTGAAGTGCCGTTAGGAAGCGTCGTTGAGGCTTCTTCGTCCCAGGGTGTGGGGAAAGGATCGACGGGAGCGGGGAAAAGCTCGGCATGCACAGGAGAACCTTCCTGAAAACATTCCTGAGCTTCATCTGCAGCCTTGACGTCCTTAGGAAGCGAATAAGGCTTCCCATCATGGCCCAGGATGACGTAGGCACGGCCTGTCACGTTGATCGCTTCAGTGATCTGAAAAATGGCCAAATTTGGGTCTAAAAACGAATGAAACTTACAAAATGGACGGACGCGCGGCACTGCTTGTGGCTCTGGACAACAGACACCTTCAGGAAGCCATTTTCGTCCATTTTTGGCTTCTCGATTTGAAGCACGTTCTCCCTTCTTTGAGGTATCCGATCAGCATTATCGAACAGATCTTCATCGAAGTTGTCCTCCATTTTGAATCCATTCTTGGACCTAAAAAAGACGTCCAAGGTTTCGTATTTAGACCGCAACGTGGCCTTGCTGGCATCCTGAAACGACTCGTGTTGAAACAAGACTCAAAAGAGGTCACAGTACCATTAAAATCTCGGATTCTACGAAATTGTAGTAGTTCTGCCATCCGGTGAGGAGATTCACGTTGATGTACTCTAAAATTAGGGTAGATTAGACATAGGAGGGCTTGGCGGCCAGCTTACCGCGATTCGCAAGGTTCTCATTAGTCTCGGTGATCAAGAAGCCCAAGGTCATGTTGTTGGCAGTGGTCACAGGTCGATAGCAGATCCTCCCAAATGCCTCGTTGCCGCACATCGATCCTAACGTAGGATTTACGTGGTTAGGCTCAGGAGAGCTGGCTTCAATCTCGTAGCAGAAGCACACAGTCCTGGAATGGTAGAGTTAGTGATTATGAGATTGATGGTTAAGAGAAAACTGACCCCTTGACGACTCCACAGGCAGCGTAATCGATGCCCAGGTAGAACCAGAGCTTTCGCTGCCAGGCATTTCCTTCCGGAAGCTCGCTGCTGTCACGGATCTGGTAGAGTCGACGTGGATCCATGTTGTAGGTGTACGCGTCAATGCGCTTGATCATTTGTTGACCGCTGGCATTGTTTGCCTGAACTCCTAGTCTTAGGAAAGATCGAAATCGGCATAAAATCGAGGCTGGTGAGGCACGAAATAACGGCGGACGAACACATCTCTCAAGCGTGAATTTGACTGAAAAAATAGCCGAAATTTTTGGCCTAAATCAGTCCTCCAATGTATAGCCACGAAACCAGCACAAATAATCGCTGAATCGCTGCCAAATTGAGATCGAAAAATAATTCTTGTAGGTTCAAAATCGACTAACCACTTGAATCCAAAAGGACTCACAATTAAGGTCGCTGAGACACGAAAACAAGGCGAAAAATCAGCCGCAAATAAGGGCGAAGACCCAAATATACATAGTTATGTAAACGGACCTAGCGGAGCACCGGAAGCAAGAAGCAAGAAATTTGAGCGCAGAAAACATCCGGGATTGGACGACAAAAAAAGCTGAAAACGAGAGATATTTGGACCTCATATAGCACGAAAACGAGTCGGAAAACTACTCATCAAAGGCATGCACTGAAGCCTCCACATTGTCCAAAACATGGGTTCAGTTGGCGCAATATCCAGGACATTTGGGTCTCTCAGAGGCATCAAAAAAGGGAAAAAATTGAAACCCGAGTAACCGCGTATTTCTGGCTCAAATAAGGTATAAGTTGACGCAAAAGAAGCCTGCAATTTAGCTGAAAAAAAAGAGTCATGAAAAGGCTCAAATGGCATACAATTTCAGCGTCTGATGAGCCCATAAAACCTCAAAATGAACGCAAATTTGACACCGACAAGATCCAAAAAGGGATGAAATAGAGGAGGACGCCAAAACCAGGCTGTTGAGAGAGCAATCGCATCACGTGAAACCGTCGCCAAATCATATCTCACCGGTCGCAAAACGTCAGTTCCGAGAAATCAAGGACGAATATTGCCTATTGTGGGTCAAACACCGGCTGCGAATTTGTCATATTTGCTCTTAAAGGACGACCAAAAAAGGGAGGAATTAGTGTTTTCATTCCAAACTACACGCCAAAACAGCGTTTATAACCACAAATTAGAGCGGCTGAAAAATGTCCCACTTTTCACCCTTTTCAAGCATGAAAATCAAACAAAATCCGAAAAAACCCATAAAATAAACACAAACATACCCAGAGCAGAAGGAGAGGTAGCGCAATTGACCAGCGCATCCCGACGCGAATTCCGTCGGCCGCTTCCGGCTTTCAAGGTGACTGACAATGACGCCGTCAGGTCATGAAGCCGTCTGAGCAGGAATGCACTGTCTAGCTTTGGTTTTCAGACTGTACTTGTCTGCCTTCCGCCATTTCTAGCTTTGTTGAAATGAGTGAAGCTGTCGGACCAAAATCGCCTGCACCGCTTGCTTCAAAACTTCTGATGTGCGTTCCAGAGCGATTCCCATGTCCTCTTTGGCTAATTTCAAGTAATTTAAGATTAAAAATTTTTATTTAGCTCAAGTTAAGAGATAAGGACGAAAGTAAGGAACGTCAAGGCGACAATTTAAGGGTTGGCAGTGGCGAAACCGATGCGCTTCTGTCCGATGTCGTAAACGTTGCAGAACTGGCGAATCCAGGGGTCTCCAAGAATCCAGGAAGGTCCGAATCCACCGCTGTCCTGCCCGGACATGCCAAGCTGGCACTGGTTATTACCGTTCGACACTACGTAGTTGTGGGCCTTGATGGCGAACTTGTTGCCTCCGATGGTGAAGACGATATCAGCGCCTCCGGTGCAGGAAATGCTGTAGCCGCCGAATCCGTCGTTGGTGGCTCCGATGGCGCGGGCGATTCCGTCGATGACGTCGCTAGGTCCGGCGATGAACGAGGTGCCGGTGTCGGAAATCACGTCCCATCCCTGGCTGCTGGAGTAGCTTCCGGCGGATGCGGCGTCCATGCGGAACTGCCAGTAGGTGGCCGAGGAAAGGGGCTGATATTTAAGGTCCTTGGCGCTGCAGTGGGCGTCATCGAAGCCTCCGTAGGTGTAGAGACCCCCGCGCTTGTTCAGCACGTTTCCTTTCTCCTCCATCCACACGGTGAAGATGGGCTTGTCGAGGAGTCCCTGGTTGTTGGCGTTGATGAGGGGAGGGACGACGTTGTCCACAGCAAGGCTCTGGAAGCCAAGACCCAGAATTCCGTCAATGGGGGTTCCAGCGAAGAACTGCGCAATGGATTTGGCCTGCCCGAAGGTGGTCTTGGGCACGCAGAGCTGCTTGGTGTTGAGATCTCCGAAGCAGACCGTGTCCTCTCCGAGGAATCCTTCAGCGGAACCAGTTCCGTACTGAATGCTCCACTGCTGGCCATTCTTCTGATAGGTCGTTGACTTCGACGAGTCAAACTTGTGCTTGTTGGCGCAAGCGCTGGCGAGAGCGGCCTTCTTGGGGAATTGGTTGCAGCACGAGGGGTCGCAGATAATCCGGCAAATGGCTAAAAGTCACATTTAAGGCTTAAGGCTCATTTAAGTAATCTTTTGGACTTACTAAGTTCATTGCAGTAAGGAGGGCAGTTGCTTCCGCCTCCCTGTCCGCAGGTGGTGTCAGGAACCCAGAGATTGGCGCTTCCAGTGTCCAAAACGACGGCGAAAGTTTGTCCTGGGGATCCGATGGTAATGTTCCCGACATAGATGTTGTCCTGGTAGTCGTTGACGACCTGACCGACCTTGGCAAGCTGCGAATACAGAGCGCGGAAGCGCTGCTTGTTCTTCATGTACTGGGCATAGGTTCCTAGAACCGATTCACCTTATTTTATCCTTTAAAAAATGGAAACCTACCTTCACGGATCATGCGTTCGCGGCCAGATTCCACGCGGGAGATTTCGACCTGGTACACAGCGGCGGCGATGCCCAAAAGGGCCAGAAGCACGACGACCTTCATGGTTGAACGAGGTGCTGCTGACTTCTGAGCGTTTGAGGGCTCTTTTAAGGTCCTCAGAAACCGGATGACCCGCCTTGCTGACGCATGCGATAAGGAAGGGGGAGATGGGCAGAGCACTCTTTCGATAGTGGGCATGTTTCTTTGCTGTCTTATCACTGGCTTTAAGCAGTAAAGTGGGCACTGTTAATGTTTGATCGCTGTTTGGAAGTTAGCAATCGGAGAACATGCGAGGAAAGGTCGCTGGACTCATAAGCGGCTTTGTTTTTTTCAGTGTTTTTAGATGTTTGAGAAGCGTTTCTGAGATTGACAATCGTGATTTTGACTGTTTTGATATGTTTTTCTCGTATTTGGGCTTCAGCGAGACCCACGTCATATGGGTTGACAGATCATTCGAGATCTGTTTGTGGTGTTGGACAAAAATACGTTTTGTGACTGTAAGAGTCAATACGTGGCATGAAAAGTCAATAGAGATCATTAAGAAAGTGCTATTTTCAGAGTTCAACCCAAAGCACCTGTAATATCACATTAAAAAACAAGTTTTGGCAAGCTTAAAACCGATTTGGCCAGATAGCACAACATTCGACCAAAGCGTTCACGAAGATTTTTGGCCGTTAAATGCCCTGTCAATGGCATGCTTTATTTCATTTATACAGTTTACACAGATTTATACAATGTAATGGATTCAAGGATGAGCAGTAGCGAAACCGATGCGCTTCTGACCGACGTCGTAAACATTGCAGAACTGGCGAATCCAGGGGTCTCCGAGGATCCATTCAGGAGAATCAAATCCGTTAGGAGTTCCAGCCTTCTCCAAAGCCACCAAGCACAAATTAGGATCGCTACGGTTGATGAGGTAGTGGCGCTCCTTGATTGCGTACCTGTTGTCTCCGATGGTGAAGATGATGTCAGGGTTTCCAGAACATTGGACGTAGAGGTATCCAAGCTCATCAAACTGAGCGTTGAGTTCCACAGCAATCTGGTCCACGACTTCGTCAGGAGCGTTAATGAGCGAGGTACCACTGTCAGAGATTATTTCCCAGTTTCTCTTGACCGAAACAGATCCAACAGTGACTCCAGAGATGCTGAACTGCCAGTAGGAGGCTGAGGAGAGGGGCACGTAGGTGAGGTCTTTGCCACAGTGTTGAGTGTCAATGCCTCCGTACGTGAATACACCTCCTTGGACGTTGTTGGAATCTCCCCTATCCTCCATCCAGATGGTAAAGACGGGAGCGTCAAGGATACCTTGGTTGATAGCGTTGATCACAGGAGGAACGACGTTATCGACGGCGATGCTCTGGAACGCGAGGCCCACTAGTCCATCCAGAGGTTGGTTGTCGAAGAAATTAGCCATACCGGTAGCTTGGCAAAAAATTTGCTTAGGAATCACGAGTTGATCTGAGCCGACATCTCCAAAAGCGAAAACGTCAAGACCCAGAAATCCAGTCGCATTTCCCGTGCCATAGCCAATTTCTCAAGGATATCCGAGGTTCTTGTAGGTAGATGACTTAGAGCTATCATATTTACGCTTCCTGTTGCATGTTTCGGTGTTGCAAGAGCTGTCAGGAATCCAGATGTTGGAACTGCCAGTGTCCAAGACGACGGTATAGGTCTGAGGAGGGGTTCCAATGGTGACATTTCCAACGTAGACGATATCATCGAAGACGTTCACGGTTTGGCCATGGACAGCGAATTTGGTTGCTTGGCGGCGGAGGTATTCTTTGTGCTCGGCATAGGACTTCAGTGACCCTAAAGTACTTAGATTATCACGAGATTCAAAACGATAATTTCACCTTTTGGAATAAGATGCTGACGGCTGGGTTCGCGTCGTTCTACTTTGAACTGGTGGACGGCAGAGGTGGCGATGCCCAGGAATGCAAATAGAATGAAGAGTTTCATGGCTGGAAGACTGAAAACTCTTTGACTAGGAATCCTTATATGAGGCTTAAATTGTGATGGAAACTACGAGTAAACAATCTCCTAAGCGACCAGACACTCTTATCCATAGTGAACTGACGTAGGAAAATTATGAATAAGCAAACATTGCCTATCAGACGTAGGAATAAGGATCAATTGTCTGAGTTTGATAAAGAAAGCGTAGGCATCTGTGACACGTGAACAAGGTTGAGCAGTTCAAATAAGATTTTTATTTGGCACAACAGATTCTTAGCAAACATTGAACAAAATTTTTCTTATAAGAACTTAGGCTTGAAAGCAGAGGCACGGGTGACAACCACAGAAGCCAGGAGGAGCAATAGAAGTCTTTTTTTCGATGTAGCCATCCTGGCAAAATGTGTCCTCTCCTAGGAAGCCTCCAAATAAGCAACTTTCATTTTGAATTTGCCACGATTTTCCGTTGTTCTTATAGAAAGGCGAGTTAGTGACAAGTTACAAGAGGTGTCAGGAACCCAAACGTTAGAGCTGCCAGTGTCCAGGACTACCGAGAAGGGTTTTCAATCGTGATGTTTTTGAGATAGGAGTTCGCAGTAGTCATTCAAGTTTTGCTTCACTCTGGCAAACTTGGTCGATCGGCTCACGTTGTTCTAGGTAGTCTGCATGATTTCCTAGGAATTTGAAGTCAGTAAAAAGCAACAAATCTTAAAATTACCTTCTCGGATCATACGTTCCCTGCGGCTTTCAATCCAGTGAAAATGAATTTTGTGGATGGCAGAGTCTGCAATTCCCAAAAGGGCATAGAGGACGAGGAGCTTCATCATGTATATTCTATGTTTTGGGGTCCTTTTAAAACGTTTTGGCGGTATACTAAGCAATCAGGCGCTCTTATCAAAACTGAAGAACGTTAAGAAAACTCAAAAAATCAGCAAACAAAGGCTTCTTAAGCGTAGGGATAAGCTTCAATTGTCTGAGTTTGATAAAAGTAACTTGTGGCACGTGACCATGTTGTCTCCGATCGATTGCCAGTTATGTAATCTCTAAGGTCGAACAGCTCAAATGGGACTCAAATGCTTGAGTTCTGTTTCTTGAGTCTTGTATCGATTTGTTGTTACAGACCTTTGTTCTACCTCTTTATTTTGATGAATCGCACCTCACATACTCTGATGACTTAAAAACAAGAACACATACTCTGATGAAAGATAACAAAACAAGTTAAGGGTGAGCGTTGGCGAATCCGATGCGCTGGGCTCCGAAGTCATAGATCTGGCAGAACTGGCGGATGAAGGGGTCTCCGAGGATCCAGGCGGGTCCGTATCCACCGCTGTCTGTCCGAAGAAACCGAGCTGGCAGTTGGTTCCGTCTCCGAGAAGATAGTTGTGCTCCTTGAGGGCGTACTGGTTGCCTCCAATGGTAAGAACAATGTCGGGGTTTCCGGAGCACTTGATGTTGTAGTTTCCCTGTCCATCGTTTTGGGCTCCGATGGCCTGAGCGATAGCGTCGACGACGTTGTTGGGTCCTCCGATGAGAGAGGTTCCGGTGTCGGAGATGACTTCCCATCCCTGGTTGCTGGAGTAAGATCCGGCGGAGACTCCGGACATGGTGAACTGCCAGTAGGTGGCCGACGAGAGGGGTACGTAGGTGATGTCGGATCCGCAGTTGGCGACGTTGATGCCTCCGTAGGTGTAGAGACCTCCGTTGTCGTTGCTCACCTGTCCTTTCTCCTCCATCCACACGGTGAAGACGGGCTTGTCGAGGAGACCCTGGTTGTTGGCGTTGATCAGAGGTCAGAGGGGGAACAACTCCGTCGACGGCGAGGCTCTGGAAGCCAAGTCCGAGGATACCGTCAATGGGGTCGTTGGCGAAGAAATGGAGGTGGCCTGGCCGAAGGTGGTCTTGGGAACGCAGAGCTGGTTGGTACCAACATCTCCAAAGCAGACCTTGTCCTCTCCGAAAAATCCCTGGGCGGATCCAGTTCCGTACTGGATGGTCCACTTCTGTCCGTTCTTCTGGTACGAGGTCGACTTGGAGGAGTCGAACTTGCGCTTGGAGGAGCAGGCGCTTGCGAGGACGGGGGGATCGTCGTAGCAGCACGAGTGGTCGCAAAGGTAGTGGCAGAATTCTGGAATTAAGGCATTAGCGTAAGATTTGCAGACTTTGAGGCTTACGTCCGTTGATGCAGTAGTCGTGACAGTCGGCGTCGGCTGCGTTTCCGCAGGTAGTGTCAGGGATCCACAGGTTGGCAGATCCAGTGTCGAGGACGACGGCAAACTTTTGGGCGTTGGATCCGATGGTTATGTTTGCAATGTACTGGGTGTCAGTGTAGTCGTTGACGACCTGTCCAACCTTGGCGAACTTGTTGGTCATCATGCGGAGGAACTCCTTTTGCTTGTGGAAACGCTCCCAAGTTCCTAAACAATTTGGGGTCTTAGAAGAGTAGAAGAGTCGAAAGAAGCTTTAAAATCTTACCTTCGCGCATCACGGCGGGACTCGACTCTCTGGAGCTGGATCTGGTGGATCGCGGCGGCGGCGACGCCCAAAAGGGCCAGGAGCACAAAGACCTTCATGGCTGAGCGGTTGAAGTGCTGCTGCTGATCCTCTCCTGCACGGACCTTTTAAGCAAAGTGGGAACCGGATGATCCGCCTTCTGACGCAGTCCAGATTCGTCTGATAACGTCACATTGAGCGAAGCTGTGGTTCGGGTTGAGAAGACGACGCTCGTTTGGATCCGCTCGTTTGCTCGATCCGATCGGTAATCGTTATCAGTGCGTTGAATAAGCTGAAAAAAAATGGAAGTCCTGTTCAAATACTAGCGGTGGAGACGACGTTCAGGAACAAAGAAAGATGTAGATTGGTGGCGTCTAGGCGTCTAGAGAATAGTATAGGCTCACAGAAACATACGAAAAGTAAGGAAACCTATCCTCCGAAAACTGCAAACCTTTTCTTAATTAAAGAAAATATTGAATGCCGTTTTTTACGTATTTCATAAAATGGTGAAAATCATTTTTGCGTTTTGATATTTCATGTTAAACTTGAAAAAGATTGGTAAAACGGTAAAAATTGGAAATTTTGAATAAATCAACTTTGTTTTTACCATCTGGATCGCTTTTGGAGATGTCGGCTCAGATCAACTCGTGATTCCTAAGCAAATTTTTTGCCAAGCTACCGGCATGGCTAATTTCTTCGACAACCAACCTCTGGATGGACTAGTGGGCCTCGCATTCCAGAGCATCGCCGTCGATAACGTCGTTCCTCCTGTGATCAACGCTATCAACCAAGGTATCCTTGACGCTTCCGTCTTTACCATCTGGATGGAGGATAGGGGAGATTCAAACAACGTCCAAGGAGATATATTCACCTACGGAGGCATTGACACCTTGGTCAGCAGAAACTGGGAAGTACTCTCTGACAGTGGTACCTCGGCATCTAACAGCCAAAAATCTTCGTGAGCGCTTTCGTCGAATATTGTGCTATATGGTCAAATCGGTTTTAAGCTTGCCAAAAGATGTTTTTTAAAAAGGTCTTACGGTTGCTTTGGGTTGAACTCTGAAAATAGCATTTTGTTTGTCGCTTGTTCCAACCTTTTTGATAGCCTTGTTCTTGATACAAATCTTTGAATCGAGCTCTAAAAATAGCACTTTGTCATTTGCAATGGTTTCTCAAGCCACATGACAAGTATTTCAGTTATCCGGTATTCTGTCAGTCAGTTACACACAAAAGCTCACTTTTCTCCAAAATCACAAACTACAAAAGAGTGATCTGTCAATATGTATGTCGTCAATTTTGCTGAAGCCTTTCGAATATTCCAAAAAACCCACCTAAACAATCAAAATCACAAAAATGTTTGTGTCCAGCCACCTTTCCTCGCATGTTATCTGAATGACAGAGGATTCCATATCCAAAATAGTCAAAACGAAGTCGGCGATACGTAAGCACCTTGAGCGTTTTGGTCAAATACTAGGGTCTCCGGTGAAAGCAGTTTTAAGCTTTGAAATCTTTATATTTGATAAGGTCCTAAAAGTGCTTTGGACATAGTCCCAAAAATATCCCTTCCTTGATGATCTCTATTGACTTTTTATGCCACGTATTGACTCTTACAATCAGAAAACGTATTTTTGTCCAACACCACAAACAAATCTCGAATGATCTGTCAACCCATATGACGTCGGTCTCGCTGAAGCCCATATACGGGAAAAACTCATGTAAATTGTCAAACTCACGATTGTCAACCTCAGAAACGCTTCTCAAACACCGAAGAATTTGTAAATTACTTATATTGCCGTCCTCAGTGTATCCATCTCTGTGACAAGTGACAATGAGTTCATAGAGTTGCAGTTTTGAAAAGTCTTTTTATCGGCTTTGTCCATATTTATGAAAGCTGAAGTTGTGGAATAGTCCGATAAGGCTAAAACACACACATGGAAATTGTGCTTAGTTACATATTCCATTATACATTTTATCACCAACTTGAGGTTCTTAACTGATTGATTCATATATTATTCATTGCTTAATTCGTTTGTCCGATTCAACAGTCCATGGACTCTCTTTTACCGTCACTGAAAAAATTGATAACGTTTGCCACGACGACGAAAAGTGCCAGTTGGGCTCTTTGACCGCACTAATCCTGAACAAAGATTACAAGTACGGAGTTCAATGCAGAAAGAGGATTTGCTGGTTAAGCACATTTTTGGGGTCGCGAGAAGTCTGGGTCAAAGGACGCTAAAAAATAAAAAAATGCGATGTAAAATCTAAACAAAAATGGGTTTTTCTATTTTTCTATAAAAGCGCATCAAGTAGAAATAAATAAAAATTGAATTTTCAAAAAATTCAAATTTAAAAATAAATTTTCTTTTAAAAAGTGAACGTATGCGCTTGTAGAATACACGAAAAGAACACAATTGCTAACTGGTTTCATGTCGCAGAAGTGGCCTTTAAAATTTTTTTCCGGTTTTTAGAGGTTCCAAAAGTAATTAATTCCAATCCCTTTGCATTAAGTAATCTGAGAGTACAATACACTACTACTTGATTACAAGCAAGAACTTAACAATCTTCGACACATTGTTTGTCAACCTGTTTTTTCTCACTTGTTATCACTTCAAATTTTTGTTTTAGAATTTCGTCGAAATATTTAAATTAATTGTGCCCAGTTTTGGCTAGAATCTATGGTCTCTTCAATCGAAAAAACGAATTTACGAATTTATTCTGTGAAATCAACATTTTACACGCTGTGACAACCCCTATTACACCAGGAAGAATGGGTTTCTTGCGGTTCTTTGCCAGGTTCAGGAGCCAAGTTTCTTAGCGAATTCGTCACTCCATCTTGTCGCTGGCGTTCCTTGGGGTCTTGTTGTCGGTGGGCGCCATTCTTCGATGCATGTGAGCCAATTGTCGACGCTGGCGATAGCCATATTCCACGCAGGACCACTTTCTTCTTCTTGCAGCTTCGGTGACGTCCTTGACCTTCGTGATGCCCCGCAGCCATGCGTTGCTGCGCTTATCGATCAGCCAATCGACGCTTTTCTGCATCCGGCGTTGGGCGACGGCGAGTTTATTTTTTGCGGCTCGTGGCAGACCCCAGTCTTCGCATCCGTACAGCAGCGCCGGCAGGATGCATTGGTGAAGAGCCGCCGTTTCCATCGCATCTGGATGCCTGTGGAAGTCAGGAACGGTCCGTACCTCCTGAAGACGTTCTATTCGCTGCAAATCTAGCGGCCGATTTTCTTGGCTGGATTAGTTCGAATCTGGATCGCTTATCCTAGATAAATGAAGATGGCCACCTGTTCAATTGGCTTGCCGTCGAGGAGAATGTGGATTTCTTCTGCCGCCATTCCTTGGTATTCGCTCGGTTGATCTTGAGGCCACTTGTTCGCGATGCTTCTTGCAGCTCGGCCATCGGCGAACCGCAGGTTGGAGAAGCGTCTTCCGTTGATTCACGTTCTGGTTCACTCTTGCAAACTTGGTCGATCGGCTGCGAAGAAGCTCACGTTTTTTTATGTAGTGTTCATGGTTTCCTAGAAATTTAAAGTCCGTAAAAAGCGATAAATTTTAAAATTACCTTCTCGGATCATACGTTCCCTGCGGCTTTCAATCCAGTGAAAATGAATTTTGTGGATGGCATAGAGGACGAGGATCTTCATCATGTATATTCTATGTTTTTTGGTCCTTTTATAACGCTTTTGCGGTATACTAAGCAATCAGGCGCTCTTATCAAAACTGAAAGAACGTTGGGAAAACTCAAAAAATCAGCAAACAAAGGCTTCTTAAGCGTAGGGATAAGCTTCAATTGTCTGAGTTTGATAAAAGTATAAAAGTACCGTAGGTACTTGTGGCACGTGACCATGTTGTCTCCGATCGATTGCCAGTTATGTAATCTCTAAGGTCGAACAGCTCAAATGGGACTCAAATGCTTGAGTTCTGTTTCTTGAGTCTTGTATCGATTTGTTGTTACAGACCTTTGTTCTACCTCTTTATTTTGATGAATCGCACCTCACATACTCTGATACTTAAAAACAAGAACACATACTCTGATGAAAGATAACAAAACAAGTTAAGGGTGAGCGTTGGCGAATCCGATGCGCGAAGTCATAGATCTGGCAGAACTGGCGGATGAAGGGGTCTCCGAGGATCCAGGCGGGTCCGTATCCACCGCTGTCTTGTCCGAAGAAACCGAGCTGGCAGTTGGTTCCGTCTCCGAGAAGGTAGTTGTGCTCCTTGAGGGCGTACTGGTTGCCTCCAATGGTGAGAACAATGTCTGGGTTTCCGGAACACTTGATGTTGTAGCTTCCCTGTCCATCGTTTTGGGCTCCGATGGCTTGAGCGATAGCGTCGACTACGTCGTTGGGTCCTCCGATGAGAGAGGTTCCGGTGTCGGAGATGACTTCCCATCCCTGGTTGCTGGAGTAAGATCCGGCGGACTCCGGACATGGTGAACTGCCAGTAGGTGGCGGACGAGAGGGGTACGTAGCTAATGTGGGATCCGCAGTTGGCGGTGTCGATGCCTCCGTAGGTGTAGAGACCTCCGTTAACGTTGTTGACCTGTCCTTTCTCCTCCATCCACACGGTGAAGACGGGCTTGTCGAGGAGACCCTGGTTGTTGGCGTTGATCAGAGGGGGAAACAACTCCGTCGACGGCGAGGCTCTGGAAGCCAAGTCCGAGGATACCGTCAATGGGGTCGTTGGCGAAGAAGGCGGCGATGGAGGTGGCCTGGCCGAAGGTGGTCTTGGGAACGCAGAGCTGGTTGGTACCAACATCTCCAAAGCAGACCTTGTCTTCTCCGAGGAATCCCTGTGCGGATCCAGTTCCGTACTGGATGGTCCACTGCTGTCCGTTCTTCTGGTACGAGGTCGACTTGGAGGAGTCGAACTTGCGCTTGGAGGAGCAGGCGCTGGCGAGGACTGCGGGCTGGGCTCCGCAGCACGAGGGGTCGCAGAGAAACTGGCAGAATTCTGGAATTAAGGCATTAGGGTAAGCTTTCTAGACTTTGAGGCTTACCTCCGTTGGCGCAGTAGTCAGGACAGTTGGCGCCGGCTCCGCTTCCGCAGGTAGTGTCAGGGATCCACAGGTTGGCAGATCCAGTGTCGAGGACGACGGCAAACTTTTGGGCGTTGGATCGATGGTGATGTTTCCAATGTACTGGGTGTCAGTGTAGTCGTTGACGACCTGTCCAACCTTGGCGAACTTGGTGGTCATCATGCGGAGGAACTCCTTTTGCTTGTGGAAACGCTCCCAAGTTCCTAAACAATTTGGGGTCTTAGAAGAGTCGAAAGAAGCTTTAAAACTCTTACCTTCGCGCATCATGCGCTCACGGCGGGACTCGACTCTCTGGAGCTGGATCTGGTGGATCGCGGCGGCGGCGACGCCCAAAAGGGCCAGGAGCATAAGGACCTTCATGGCTGAGCGGTTGAAATGCTGCTGCTGATCCTCTCCTGCACGGGCTTTTTAAGCAAAGTGGGAACCGGATGATCCGCCTTCTGACGCACTCTAGATTCGTCTGATAACGTCACATTGGGCGAAGCCGCGATTCGGGTTGAGAAGACGACGCCCCTTCAGATCCGCTCGTTTGCTCGATCCGATCGGTAATCGTTATCAGTGCGTTGAGTAAGCTAGAAGGAAAATGGAAGTCCTGTTCAAATACTAGCGGTGGAGACGACGTTCAGGAACAAAGAAAGATGTAGATTGGTGGCGTCTAGACTGAGACGTAAAGAATAGTATAGGCTCACAGAAACATACGAAAAGTAAGGAAACCTATCCTCCGAAAACTGCAAACCTTTTCTTAATATGCTGTTTTTTACGTATTTCATAAAATGGTGAAACTCATTTTCAAACAGATTTTTTTCATAATTCATGAAATGCGCTTAAAACAAACTTTTTTTAAATTTAGCTTAAACCACCACAATGTTGAACCCCTTCAAAAAATTTCAACATCACAACGGTAAAAATTTGAAATTGTGAATGAGAATGAAGCAACTTTGTTTTTACCATGTTTGTTAACGTCGTTCCTCCTGTGATGAACTTTATCAAGCAAAGTCTCCTTCATGCTCTTGTCTTTACCATTTGGATGGAGAGTTTCAATATTTTATTTGGTTGATCTTACTTGATCGTATTTGGTAAAGCAACTTCTGCAATTTTTCATAATAAACCGTTTCAGACTTTCAACATTTTTTAAAATGAAGTTGGTAAGTGTGGAATTCTGGCTGTTCCCTGATAATTTTCCCATATAACGTTTTTTGACATATTTCATCTTGCATTTTTGATCCGCAAATTTTTATTGCAATTTTCATTCCATTCTGCACTTCAAAATCTCAATGATCAAACCAATTAAATGTCCTCCGATCACACTTTACCTTACCTTAAGGCACGTGATCTGATGAATAGGTAATCCATTACTCCGCAAAACGCCGCGTTATCACCTGCAACAAGCAAGCACGCGGTTCTCCGTGTCTTCGCCCGTTGATTAACTATTTTTTACAGGTACGATCTGAACCGGAACTCATTACACTGGATGATCTGTCATTTCCCTCTTAGACGCTTGTGTACCTTGCAAATATTGACTTCACCTTGTTTAGCTTATGACTAAATGGGAATTCTGGAAATTTTGTGGGGCTTACTAATTAAAGCACATATACTAGAGTCAAGTACTAATTTTATAACCCTGTTTCTACTATTAATTGTAGTATATACTACATTATCTTAGGAAAGTAATAATTGGATTGAAAACGTAGGCAAAATAACTGGAAAGGCCATTCATATCGAGATTGCAATTACGTACTTTTGGAACCTATAATAGCCTGAAAAAATCTTTAAGGCCAGTTCTGTGATATGAAACCAGAATTGTGAGACCGGTTAGAATTGTTTTACTTTCATGTATTCTACAAGCGCGTGCGTGAATGCGGATCACTTTTTAAAAGGATGGTTTTTAAATTTGAATTTTTCGAAAGTTCAACATTTATTTAATTCTACGCGCTTTTTTAGAAAAACCCATTTTTGTTTAGATTTTACATCGCAATGTTTGCATTTTTTGGCGTCCTTTTATCCAGAGAGTTCTCGCGACCCCAAAAATGCACCAGCAAATCCTCTTTCTACAGTGAGCTCCGTACTTGTAATCTTTGTTCAGGATTAGTGCAGTCAAAGTGCTCAACTGGTACTTTCCGTCCGTTGCAAATGTTATCAGTTTTTTCAGTAACTGTAAAATCTCGTTTTGCTCATGTAACAGTTTTGGTCTTTGAACCGGCCATGAAAACAAGTCGCTAGAATAGGAGACCATGTGATGAAATTGTGGAATTTGAAGTTACTTAACAGGTGATATAAGACATGGACATGACCGAGGCACTCAGAGCAGACAAAGAACAGGAAGCTATTGACGTCATGATCTCATAATCAGTACTTAATTTCACGTGACCTAGAAAGAGATCGGTTGCAGAGAGATTAGGTGATTAGGGCGTGTAACGAGGACTCTTGGGTTATACTAGTTTCCGTGTCTTCTTATCGCTTCAATGGTCTACTGAAAAAGTACATTTAATGACACTTTGAAACTTACCAAAAATGCTAATACATTCTCAATTTTAAGCTCAAGTTATTCTTTAAGTTGATCCAGTTTCGATCGATCACTGGCGTGGGCTGTCCTACTCTTCACTTCAATTCGGTTTAGAGTTCTTATCTAACTCGACTTTAAGCCTTGACATCGTGGTTGCTAATCGATCCAGCGGAGACGCTACTCGTGCATAGGAGTGTCATTTATCGGAGGGTGTCGCCCAACTGAAAGTAAATACTATCTAACATCTCAGGCTGCCAGCACGTTATCGAGAATGTTCTGTGGTCGCCGATTGAAGTTTAAGATAGACTTCCTTGGTTCTAAAAGCATTGGAAACAGTGACCTTTTTTGAAGCAATACTGACGGTTGGAATTTAAACACAACGTCACAATTTGAAACTGTTAAGCATGGTTGTAGAACTGATTTATACTGAAACATCGAACACTTTTGGGATAACAGCATGATAAATGACATATTACAATTACACAGCATTATTTATGTTGAGTTAACTCGACTCCATTGCAAAACAAGCCTTCCAGTTGCTTTCCTCCACGGAGGTAAGTCCATAAGAGAACTTCATGGCGTGGCGAGTGGTAGCAATATCGTCAAGCCGTACACAAAAGCTGTAGAAATATTGGTAATGAGGTTATCGAGTGTCTTCCACCACCGAGGCAAGCACCACGTAAAATAAATTTTAATGTAGGTGTAAAGATCGACGTAAGATACTTATATCGCCGTCCATCGTAGGTCTTATAGTACGTGTGAAAGTCCGTCGCAAGCATATAATTTGGTAAGAGATGATTTAAATACACCAATGCCAACACAATACATCACATAATTCTTCAGCAAATTTGATCAAGTTCAACATTGAACATAAATCGCCATGCTCAGTTAAGAGCGGTACAATGAATCCGACATATCCATAGCAGTTAACTCCTCCATAAACCAATAGTCTAGGACATCATCAATAAGTGAAACAAAATCCTCATTGACCAAATATCTAATTCGAAAATATTGTTGCTGTCCTAAAACATTTCTATAAGTAAAACGATTTCGGCTTACATTTAGTAGGTCTCTTTTTAGGTAAATTTATAAACCTATTCAACCCTTATTTTTGCGTGGTGTACCTACTTTTGACAGTTTGTAGCTGTCGAATCCTTCTCCATGTTTATCGAAAGAGGTAGCAACCTTTTTTGAACTGGTGAACCTATAAAAAACTGAACTGGCTGGCTACAATTTTCAAATTTCCTTTTACTTTCCTTCTAAACTTCTTAGCATTTTGACCTTTTTTGCCTCAGTCCACAACTGCTCTCCGTACGATTCTGAACAATTTAATAAGTAAAATCAATGCAGAAGAAAAAAAGCTTACGTTGTCTCTCCTAATGGATCTTCAGTGGTCTGACAAATATAAAATATATTGCGGCCGAATTATAATGCAGACTCTAAAGTCCTCTTTTTTCGTTTTGAACAGTCAAATCTGTGAGCCATAGAATTGAACAGATTCTGTACTAAGCTTATAATAAGACTAAAATTGTTTGAAACGTACCAGTTTACTGAAAATCAGTGTAATCAGCGGACGGTAAGTCTTGGCGTTTCATCTCATTTCGCAGAGAAATTTTGACTAAAAAAGCTTTAAAATTATGATAAAATCCTTTATTAAATAAAGGTGAACGATCCAGACGTGTCCGTCCGTTACGAAATCATGTCGCTTTTCCAAACACAAGTTTCCCGAGCGGTCAGGGATGGCATACGTTAGATTAGCAATTGTGGTTTGCCGCATTTTTGCGCGAGGCGAGCGACGGGGACTATTTTGGCGTCGCTGAAAGAGCAATAGGAAATTCTGAAGCAGTAAACGCGATTTTGGTCAAAACTTCAAAAATATAGCGGAAACAGCGCGTCAAGAAGACGCATAGCGCCGAGTTTTACAAAGAAAATGAAGATCTCACTTTGTGGGGCGCGAAAGGCCGAACTATTTCGACCCGTCTTACCTTTTTTTTGTCGTGAGTGCCATAACAGAGGTCAGCAAATCATTTAGACCGACTCACATCGTGTTCCATCAGGAATTGAAAGATATAAAATACCTCAAAAATGAAAACGGCAAAACTAAATTTTTAAGCCTGTGACCTACCAAATGTTTCTATTTCGAAGTTATCAATCATCGAAAAAACCTTTTAAATTCGGGTTTTATCGCTTGATAGCCAATACTTCGAAATTAGTTCTGTGATTTTTTCGTAAGTCTTCTAAATTTTTTTTTAATTGAGCAAGTCGTCCAATGTCTTAAAGATTGCTAATTTTTTTACTTTAATTACAAAGAGCTAAAATAAAAAATTTGTTTGTGACATTGGACAAAGAGATTAAAACGTATTTTTGATTTTTCCTACAAGGAAAAAATGGGCCAGAGGAAGCACACGTTTTAGGACGTTCAGAAGCGCTTTAGAACGTATTTTAAGTGCGAAAGGGAAGAATACGACAATATAACAATGATTCATATCGCTCCACGGAACAAATCGATTAACGCTTTCAACGTGCTTTGCACTAAAATGTTTTCAACAAAGAATGGTTTAATGCATAAGACGGTAGAGACTGGCGAGCAGGAGAAATGAGTAGCCCGAAAACTTTTATTGGTTCAAAGACTTCAAATTTTGAATTTAATTTGACTGCCTTTTAAAATGTGAAAAATGTGTAGTGTAGGGGTGTTGATTTACAACGTCAAGATACCTTACGCCTTTGAAATTGCTTATCAGGCTTCTAAGCAATTCCTAGCTTGTATTGTTTGGCATGCCGTTGAACGGTTGGAATCAGCGCCCAAAATTCAACGGGATAAACACAAAACAACAATTTTAAAAATTTTTGAGCGAATGAAACGAATTTTATCCAGAAAAACATCGTCTGCGAAAGTTTGTTTGAAAAGTTTCAATTTGAAGAAGGCCACGTTTCTGGAACTTAAAACCAAAACTGACCACAACTCCGTCGTGGGAATTGCGGGAAACCGTTTCAAAACTACAGAATTTGACAAGAGAAAAAAGGTAAAACTTACGAGTTTTTTCAGCGGCCCTGACGCGACTTCTCTGCGCAATCCTGGTAGCCTACAATAAAATCGGTCGGCGATCAAAATTGACGTTCTTCTTTGCAATTGAAGCGTTTCCTACAGGATTTCTGGTGGATTTCTGCTTGAACACAGAAAACTCTATTAAAGGCCGCATTACTCCGTGTTTACCGCAGCCAATGGTAGGTTGTACAGGTTAGTCACGTCAGGACCACTCCAAAAACTGGTAAACATCTACTTTTTCGTTATCTCAATTTCGGTGATTTTCGCACGCCTGACGCCATTTTTTGGAGTTCTGAATGTAGAATCGTTTTCTCCGTTTCCGAAGACCCTTTTACAGTGAACATTAGCGCGATCCAAGGACCTGGAAATCGGCAAAAAACGCGATCTCACTGTAAGTGCCTTTTTGGGTCGGAATCCACACATGTCTGATAAGCCAACTAAGCAAATAGACCCCGTTTGCGATCTCAAATCAATGTTTGCTGGTTCTACACCCCAAACTGATCCGTATCATGTCGTAGGTTTACCTTTTATAGCATCGTCTTAATCAAGGTTTACAGCTACACAGACCAAGATGGCATCCCATCGGATGAGGCTCCTCTCCACATGTACCCTTTCCCGAAACATGGTACAATCGTTCCCGTCATCGATGAAAGCAATAGAGAGGTGCAGACGTCGACGGTGTTGTTGACAAATGAAAGTCAATCCAAATGGTCGCTTTCCTTTGCTAGCTGCCCTACGTCTACGTCTGCCCTGCATTTATGTATTACTGTTAATGACGACAAGGTTTTACAGTCTTGTAAGAGTGATGTTTGAACGAGATTTTAGGTTGAAGACCAAGTGAGATGTTTCCACTGTCAGAAAAAGACAGATTTAGAAGAGATGTATGAATGCGTGGATTGCTATCCTATGGTGAGTCAAAAACCATACTTTATTTAAGTTTTGGACTAGTTTTAGGTCAGCATGTGTCCCCACTGCGCTATAAATCGTCATAATGGCCACAAAATCAGCAGTCTACACTCTAGAAGAGACCTTGAACAGCTCTTAGCCGAGATTAAGTCGTACCTACCGAATAAGAACGCTTTTTTGAGCGAGTTGGAAGCAATTTACAAAGATGCCTTGACTTTATTTGATGAGTTCGAGACAAGAATTACTGAATTGGATTGTGGGCACTTTGGTAATTTTCAAGAATCTGAAAAGAAGGCGGAGAAGTTGAAACGCTTCGCGGACAAGTTGTTTAAGGTGTGTTTTTGAGTTTTACAATTATTTTAAGGAGAAGTTTTAAGGCACATGAGAAAGTGAAAGAAGTTAAGCAACAACTCGAAGATGCGAGCAGTTCATTTAGACAATAAACGTTTGTTGTTATCTAGCTGTCATAAAGCATTTCAGTTTTAAATGTCAGCCGAGAATGGTCTAAAATTCAAGGGCTTTAAAATTTCACGTTGATCAAAGCAACCAAAATTTTATAGGCTTTACAAGCTTTTACCCATTGGCAGTCACATTTTTGTTTTTCGCCTTTTACCAGTTCTTTAAGCCCTTGTTTACTCTATTTCTAAACTCCGTTTTACGCTTCCTCGCGCCCTTTACTGCAATTTGCCATTTTAGAATGCTTGTACATCCTAGAAACATCTGTTTTTCTAGATCTAAAATCCTATAAGTGGGCTTAAACATTGCCAAAACCGCTTTGTGATTGGTTTCTAGCGTTTGTAGTGTGTCCTGTTTCATGTTGACTTTTAAGCTGATTGAAATAACCAAAAAAATTAGCTTTGCTTTAGAACGCTGACCCCATATGTCTCTTACTCTCTCCTTAAGCCTTTTTCTGTTTACCCTTTTCAATCTCGTTTTTTTCTTTCATGTTATAATTTGAAATTTCTGGTGCTCGTATATACCTGAACATTGCGAAGAACTCTTAGTCACTTTTGTAATGTGCTCTTTTTCCTTGTTGACCCTTTTTCTGTTCTCTCTGTTCTCTCTTCCTCAGTCGATCTCTCCTTTCAACGCCAGGCAGTGATAGGCACACCTTCATCACGTGACGCGGGCTCAATAATTTGAATGCCCTCTCGTCCGCCGCCGTTGCTAGGCGAGCGGCCGCAGTGCCGCCAGCTTTATGTTTCTCCACCACGCGCCGCTAAACTTCACCCGAGTATCACCCGAAACTACCTGAGTATCACCCGAAATGGATTTTTATTAATAGCGTTGAAGCAAGACAAGCGTCCTTATCCTCTCACTCCCGGCTTGTTTCCGACGCGGCGCTGTTGTCTCGACTGGGTTCCCAACTAGAGCGCCGCGACGAGATGCAGGGAGCGTGCGGCCGCCGGACGCGCGAGAGGCGCTTTGTATTTTATCGATTGTTTGTCGCTTTGCTCGTGAGTTTCTCGCTTGCTGTGGTGTTTTTTGGACTAGCAAAGCTACGTTATCGTGCGTGAACTGATATGAAGCTGTCATGTAGGGTTATTTCAGGTTGTTACCGACGATTTGGATAAGAAGCTACTGGAAATGGTTCGCACTCGATCTGCGGCTCGTGTCGAAGAGGAGAGGTGAGCGACTGGAGATTAATTGATTAGAAGATAGGGAATGCGTTAGGTACACTGGAGGCGACGGTGTAACTGGAAACTGAGGTGAGCTAAAACAAACAAGGACGCTGTATTGAAAAGCTTCAAAACTGTTTCTAATGTAGCGTTTGACTACAATCGTTAGTCAAGTTTTGCTTTGAAGCTCATAGAAAATTATGACAGGGACAGGCAAACGAGCTAAACTCATTTATAGTCATTTTTCTTGTCTGATTAGGGGCTTAAGGAAACGCTTCAATTTCGATTCAAAAATACGTTATTAAGGCTTAAAGATGGGCGCTTCTCTATTCGTACACGGTAGAAAATTTACTGGAAAATGAAAACTTGGAAGTTAAACTTTAAATTTTGAAGCGGTTCTAGTTGATTCATTTGTTGAAACCAAGTCCAAAACGAGGATTCGGCTGATAAGCCAATTTAAGCGGAACACTAATGAACTGATAATTTTTTTTCTTCTTTTGAGTTATTTTTAATAAAAAAAACTCTAAAAATTCGTTTTTGCGAATTTCTGCTCAAAGCAAATTTGTTAAAGTGAGTGTTTCGTGTTGGTGTGGAAAGCGATAAACAGTAAAACCAATTGTTTTAACGAACAGATCAAAGTTAAGCAACGATCTTCAAGATTTTCTTTTCAAGCAAACGCCAAAGGGATGCCTTGGCGGGTTTTGCCTTTTAAAGAGACACATTGCGTTTTTTGCCCATTTTTGGGTCCTGAGATCGCGCTCATTCTTACTGGAGAGAGATATTCGGGGACAGAGTTGCAAAGATAAACGCCAAAAATGCCAAGCCGATTTCATCGTAGCCGACCGCGATCGTGCAGGACGTTGCGTCGGGCGCACTGAAAACTGGTAAAATTTTACTACTGAGCCTATCTCAATTTTGCTGAACTGAGCAGTCCTGAAACCGTTTCGCGTGATCCTGACGACGGAAATCGTGATCAGCGCTTCTCTCCCCTAGAAATGAGCACGATCTGTGATGGTGCGGAAAAACAGTGACAACGTCCCTTTAAGAAACTAAATGCTCGAAAATGTGCGACCAGATCTTAGGACAAGCCGGTTTCTGCAGTCCTGAAATCGGGTCATATGTATCCTTCCTAAAACCGTTCCTAACAGTTTTTGTTAAGCAGTAAAAAATCTATTCTGAAACCAAATTTTTAGAAAGAACGCCGCTTCAAGTTCTTCCTCAGCTCCGACACCTTCAAATGCAGAAATGAATCCTCCCGACGAATCAAACGAGCTGTTTGACACAATGGTAGCAAACATAACCGCTGACATAGCCATAGCCACCGAGAATCGAAAGTGAGTTTTTCCTTAATCAAACTATGTTCACCCGATAATCAATTTTAGTGCATCTGAAAACAACGCTAACGAGGTCGCTGAAGCCGCTGAGGTAGCATCTGTACCGGCACCTGCAACTCGTCGGGCACGCGCTACGGTTCCTCGTACTCAACGTGGTCAAGCTGCGGCACGTACTGTCTCAAATGGACGCCGAAATCGTCGTCAGGCCAGACGTGCTCAAAATGAGGCTAATGCTGAGACTACTAATCGAGGACAAGCTCGACGGTATGAAAAAAAACGCATTTTAAGGCGTCTAAAGACATATTTCAGGGTTCACGAAGACACCCCACGTCCTCCGACCCCTGAGATGAGATCTGATGACGATCTGGCCAGGGCTCGTCGACAGCGAGAACGAGAACGTGAGAGAGAGGAGAACTGGGAATACGGAAGACTCATCTATGAAGACCGTCTTCGAGGCATCAGCAGATCAGCAGCGCCTGCTCCAGCCAGTGATGCTGATGACGAGTCTGACAATCTCAGAGCGGCCTCCCCAGCGGAAAGAAGCACCACTTCTGAGGAAAGCACCGATTCGTCGAGTTCAGAGGCGTCGTCGATGTCCGAGAACTCGCTGGACTACGTTGACGTCGATGACACTGGAGATCAGGACCCGGATCGCGAATTCTACGAACAGCTTTTGAGAGCCAGAGCTGATGTGGCTGCTGCTGATGCGCGTCAGGAGCCCGCTCGTCCTGAGGATCTTTGGTTGTAGGTTTTTGAGCGTTACAGGCAAAGACAACTCATTTTTCTAAATTGAGTTTAAAAACTAATTTTTTATTTTTTTTGCTTGACTTGCTTCAAAAAATTTGACCTGTAAAAATTTTCTAGTTGTGTATTTCATAATTTTGGTCTTATTTTTGCCAATTTTGCCAACTAAACCCATTTTTTAGGCACGGGGACGGAAGCAACATCCGACCCGAAGACCTCGATGGCTTTAACCATTTTGCCCAATTGTAATTGCCCATTCAACCCTCTTTCCACTTTTAAATCCACCTCTTTCTAGGATAACCGATCAGATGAACCCGTCGCCAGAGCCGTTTCCTAATGCTCGACCTAACCCTCCGTCGAGAACCATCGACTACGATCTGAACGACGCGTTCAGATGCCAGAACTGCAGGAAGCATTTTGACAGCGTGAAGCTTCTCAAGTGCTGCGGCAACTCGATCTGTGCTGACTGCGAAGCCAAGTTCTTTGAGGCGCCACCTCAGAATCGCAGACGCAGAGTCGGAACTTTGAAGCAGATTGACTGTCCTGTGTGTTTGAAGAGAATCCCAAAACAGCAAAAACTCGTCACTAATGTCTTCATGGAGAGTAAGCCAATCTTGGCTTTTTGTGGATTAAAAAAACGACCTTTTTAGGTATCATGGAAGAGCTGTACAAGCATGGCGAAGCGGAATGTGGCTCTTGTATGATTATAAGGAACAAACAGAACCTTAACAAGTGTCTCACCTGCAATAATGACGTGAGACTACTCGAAAAAACTCTTTTTCTAGTTTTTTATCTTTTAGAATCTTTACTGCGGCATGTGCTCTGTCCGTAGCCACTGGGGCCACAACGTCCAGTCAGCTTTGACCGAGATAGAAGCTCCTGCTGGACCTCCTAGCCGCATTGAAGCTCCTGGCAGCAGCATTGAAGCCACCATGGACTAGACTAGCATTTTGAATCCGATTCTATCTATGTACTCTTGTTGTTATATGTTCCTTTGAAACCGGTACCCGGTAATCTCCACTTCTCCCCCGTCCAAGGCTGCTCTGTAGTCTCTTGCCATCTCCTCCCGTCCACATTCAGGTTTTTGTGTTCGCAAAATTGTCGTAAATTTTAATGGTGAAATTTTTGTAGATTTTTTAGTAGTGCGGAATTGTGATTTTTACATATCATGGAAGCAGATGTAGATTGACGTTATAAATCGATGTTTTGTTCATCAGCAAGTCAAAATTATCAAATCGTCATTCGGACTTGAGGCAGCAATATGATTAGTCGTCTCAAAAGACAAAGGCGCTTTGAGCGGCGACGTCATTAGCAGTGGTTTTTGACATAAAGGCGAGCAACTGGTGGCAACTATCATAAATTTGATCAAAAATGGGCGCCGCAATTTGTTTAGCGTTCAAGACGGTCAAATTTCAGAGCGAGATGACTGTTGTAACGTTCTCTTTGAACCGATCGAAAAAACTTCAATTTTTAAAGTAGGTTAACGTTATCTAGAAGTGTTTTATTGTATGATCCCAGCACGAACAAGCAGATAGACCACCACGAAAACCGGAAAATAGTTACTTATCCTGGAGAACTGGTTATGCGTCCAAACTTTGAATATCAGCAAGGAATGGATTGAGCTGTTTTTGTCGTGGACCAACTTAGCAGTGCTTTTCATTGACGTCGATGCCAACGAACGCATTTTTAAGATATTCCAGAAATTGGTAAGTAGTGAGTACATCTCCTTGTCTCCATACTGTTCCTATCAATGGACCCAATTTCTCAGTGGACCAATACCTGTCTAAAAATGTTTGCTGCGTTGTTCCGCGAAATTATCGGTGCATCGTGTTGCAGGCCGCCATGCTTCGATTCACGTGGACCACTTGTCGGCGCTGGCGTTGGCCATCTTCCATGCGAAGGACCATTTGTCCGTTCAGTTCTACAGCCCTACTTGAAATTTGAAAATGTCTTTGAATGAGTTTACGAGGGGTATGACCAACACGGGATTTTTAATGGTCCACAAAATAACTGTTTCTATTTGTAAGCGCTTGTATTGAAAGGAACACTACAAATTGCGTTATACGAATAATGAAGAAACGTATAAATCACTTCAATCCAAAGCTGACTGACTGTTACGCTATTTCGCGCGATTTCCTGAAAACACATTTATTTCGCTTTTCAAACAATGTCGCACAAATTACGCAGCAGCAGTTAAATTACTTTTTACAGAGTTTGAAAAATGTTGCTCTGGTCACACCACTCATAAATGCATTCAAAGACATGTCCAAATCTCCATCGGGGTTATAATACTGAACGCAAATTTTTGAGTTGGCGTAAAAATTCGTGAGGTATTTGCTGCTTCGAGGCTTTTCCACCGTTCCAAAACGCCAAATCCTCCCAAACATCGAATCAACTTGTGATCTTCTAATGGCTCTCCTGATTACTAAGCGCTTTTGTGAATACTGTTGAGAACATGTTGTTGAGAAGAGCTTGACGAGAGATTCATGATAGTCCTCGATCTCTAGGCCATAAAACTGAGGTTGATTAAACAAGGAAGCGAAAATTTCCAGGTAATCGTCGATGGGAAAGTCGAGTCTTCTAATACAAATACGAAGCAGAGAACCATTCTTGACCCATTGTTGAACAAGCTTAAAAATGCTTTCGCTGGCATCAACGTGAACTACAAGCATTGTCAGGTTAGACCAGGAGGACAGCTGCTCAATCCACTCTTCGCTAATATTTGAGGTTCTAAGGTGTAAGTGCAGTTCTCCAGGAGATGCAGCAAGGTTCTTGAATTTACGTCCATCCACCTGCGTGCTTTGGTCTTGATCGAAGAAAAATACATGCTTTCTAAACGTGAACTTGTTTTGGAAATCGAAGTTAGCGTGTTCTTGAATAGGTTTCAGTTGGTAATCGTAACAACTTGCCAGTGTAATTCGATTGTCCTGAACGTTCAGAACTTTTGCGTGTCCTTCTCTTATCAACTTTTCTGCGCAAACGTGATATTTGCCTGACAACTCTTCGATTTGTTTCACGTCAATATGTTGGCACGAAGGGATGATCAAACATAACAATTCTACGAATTCATATGGAACACCGTTCATTCCTTGATTCGATTTCTTCTTGACCGCTTGATCGCGAACGCCAAACTTGGAGAGCCACTTTGAGATAAGGGATACAAAAGCCATGAAATAAATCTCCGGTCAACAAAGCAGTTTGAATGAGAATGATGAGGAGGAAGACTAATGAACGTTCTTCTTTTTGACATAAAGGCGAGCACATTCATGCTGATTTATTGTCCCGAACGGAATGATGCATTTCAGAGTTTCACACCTTGGAGTTGAAGTAATGTGAGTGTTTTGGGATCAGCACTTTTGGACCAATTTGACGGAGAACGGCTTTGGCCACGATTAGGAGAACGGCTACCCTGAGAAGATTGTCTATGGTTGGGAAAACTACATAGGGAGGACGTCCACTATTAGAAGAACGTCCACGATGAAAAGAACGCCCTCGATCAGGAGATCGGCTACGATTAAGTGAACGGCCAGGATTAGGAGATCTTCTATGATTCGGAAATTAGCCCCTGTGAAGAAAACAGTCACAATTGTTGCTAATCCCTTCTTCTTAGTAGTCATCATAGCGATTTCTGTCGTCTTCCGTGCTGCTATCAGATATATCGTATTCTCCTTCCCGGCGTTTGGTCATTCTAAAAACCAATCTTTTACAATGAAATTGATACTAAAAATTTGTACCTAAACTCTTCCTCATTGTTGTGCTCCTGCTGAGAAGAAGGAGGTCCGAGTTCGCTAACTCTAAAAAACTCAAAAATGCTATAAGAATTGCTCAAAAAAGTCATTACCTTGAAACTATCTCTATCAGCGGATCGCATTGGATTCATGTGATTCAATCAAGATCAAAAAGACGTACTATTTCCATAAATTAAAGAAATTAAGTTTTTTAATTGGTATTTTACGAGCGTTGAAAAGCTCTCCTTCTGCCGGTAATTGAAGCTGGAGCTCATAATCGTTTGACAATCGTCGACTAGCTCTAGTCGTATAAGTAGCCTTGAATAGCCTTAAATACCCTGAAAAGAATATGCAATCTTGGATAAGAATAAGTCATCATTAGAATCAAGAACACTCAACTTAGTCAGCTTTCTCCTAAGACCACCGGAAGAAAACTAAAAGACAAAAGACAGAAATTCTGCGGCCGAAACCCGCGCCTTTTGAATTGATCGGAGCTAAGTCAAAAAGAAGGCCATTTACAAGGCGAGCTAAGAATTTCTTCATCAAAACCAAGAATTTCTTGTTCCAAGTAGATTAACAACGTCACGCGCCTTGTCTGGCGGACCGCTCTTTAGCAAAATCAATTTTTCGGTGCATGTTGAAGGTGAGCGAAGACATGCTAGAAAGAATTATAAATTAGGCGTGAGAAGTCAGAGAGTAGCTAACATCCGCTTAGTCCCATTTCCAAAACTTGCAGGAAATAAAAGATGACGTCTTTGTAGGGCCTTTCTTTGCACTGAAGCACAACCCACAACCATCTCTGTTAAAATACAAAAAAAAACATTTTTGTACGATGCTTTTAAGACTTTTAAACCCTAAAAGAGCGGTTAACAAATTTAAATACAGAGAGACTACATACAAATATGGTCATAGTATAAAAAAACCGGCGTCTTCACAACACAAAGTCTTTAGAAAACAGTGCTTACGACAAAAAACTTATGATTTGAGAGTATCCGTCAAATTCCACAGGTTGAAAGGAAGACTATTGCAACAAGGTAAAATACAAGTAGATCAGATCAAAAAGACACAGATCAAGGATACACGCAGGAATTGAGATATGTAGATAAACACACGCTTAATTTCAGTAGAAGAACGGTTTGGTTTACTCCGACGTGGACGGCGTGTCAGCACTGGTGTACGTGGCCAGGTGACCGTCGTTCTGCAGCGAGTTGTCCAGCTTTACAATGTGTTTTTGAAGCTAGAAAGCTGTTTCTTTAAATCCACATTTCAACTTACAAACGGACCTTCTTAATCTCAACAGCAATCTTGCCAATCTCCTGCATAGCCTCCTTAACATCGCTCTTGGTCATGGTGGGAGTGTTGATCACGTCATCCCTGATCTTCTCGTACTCTTTCACGCGAACGTCCATCTGAGCACGGATTCCAGTCAGCACTCTGTCGATGGACGAATAGGCCTCAATGACCGTGAGTTCTACGCGCTCGAAGAGTTCTTGCTTCTGTTTCTTGGTTGGTAGAATAGAGCGGTCCACAATGTGCTCGCCAGTGTGATCTTTGATGACGCAGTGGGAGCAGATTTTGTCCTAATAAAGTGAATCCTTTTTTAAAAAGCTGCAAGTTTTTTAAAAACGAAAAAATTAAATCAAAAAGTTTGTTAAACATTTTTTTAATTAACGGAGCCGCGCGCGCTATTGCGCAAGACTTTTTTAAAGTAGCATTGCTCGGCGCTTTGCGCCTCACAGACTTCTATTTTGCGACAGGCTCGTCGTTACGCGTCTCGTTTGAGGCTTTTAGAAACACTTTAATTTTTTAAATATTTTTCTGGTTTGGCTTAGAAAAAAGCTTTACCTTCTGACACGTCTGGCACATGTACGTATCCTTAGCAAAAACCAGTTCCTGGCAGTTTGAGCAGTTGACAGAATGGTTCTGAGTCGTCTCGATATGGTCTAAAAAGGCATTTTTATGATCATATCTAATCTAAGACCCACTCTTCAGGGCCACGTTAGCCACAAGAGGACGATGAGGACGGCTCCTGAGGCTATTACAGATCGGGCACCTCTCCTTATTGATCTTCTTCTCACAGACGCCACAGATCGACCCTCCACAGCAGGTGAGGACCTTGGGATTGTTGAAAATATTGTAGCAGATCGGGCACTCGAGTTCCTCGACAGGAAGACGTCGCTTGCCAGGCGAGAGGTCGTTAGGGGATTGCGAGAGGTCTTGAGGTTCTTCAACCTGAGGCGACAAGACCTGGAATGGCACGAGGTCCTCAGGAGAAGTCGGAGGAGCTGGGTCTTGTTCCTCTTCCTCGTCATCATCCAATTCTTCAGCATTCTGGTTAGACTCTTCGCTGACCACGCTGTACTCGTCGCCTTCTCCTTGGTCATCTTGAGCGTTCTGATTCAGAGAAAGTGAAGCTGCATTTTGAGGTTCAGGATTCTGAGCTGGCTGGGCTTGTTGAGGACCTTGTTGAGCATCTTGGTTAGCAACGTAAGGCTGATAATAAGCCCTGAGATGATGCATAGGCGATTGGATGACCTGATAGGCAGCATAGCCACCTGGAGTGTGGTAGACGTTGGTTGGTTGCTGCTGAGCAGCCGGGATGTTGTGGTAGGTGACACGGAGGCCGCTTGGATAGTCCCGGTGCTCTGAACGATGAATCAACTCATTGAGAAGCGCTTGGGAATACACGCTTTGAAAGTTGGATGCAGGACTGGGATTGGCACCTTGCTGTTGAGCCTCGGCTGCGTTCAGCTGTGGATCTTGAGAGACCTGAATCAGTTGACCATGACGTTGACCATAAGCCTGAGTTCTAACCATTTCAATAGCCCGTCGAACCTGCTCAGCTTGGACTTGATCATGAGCTCGAGCTTCAGCTTCAATCTGAGCCGGGTCCACACCCTCAGCTACGGCTCGGGCTTGAGCCTGAGCTCGTTCCATGAGGATCATTTGGTTCTGTTCTTGAATTTGAGCCAAAAGCCCCTGATGAGCTAGAGCTTGAGCCACTGCTTGAGCTTGTGCGTCAGTTTGAGCGGCCTGTACAGCTTGAGCTTGAGCTTCAGCTGAAGCCTGAGCCAGATTTTGAACCTGAGGTTGGGCCCTAACAAGCTCAATGCGAGGATAACCTTGTTGAGGTTGCTGAGCGGCTTGCTGGACCGTCAGAGCTGGAGCGGGTCGGAAGGTCGAATATCTCGAGGGATGACCTCGAAGCTGCTGTGCCTGCTGACCCAACGCTTGACCAGAAGCGGCGTTCTGAGGAACTACGGCCCCGTAATTCGATCCAGGAGCTGCAGCTCCATTTTGTTGCATGATATCGGGACGAATCGGCTGAGGGACGTAGTGAGAACCTTGAGGGATTCGCACTTCCGCGATCACGTGCGGGTTGACGTTGGCAGAGCTTTGAAGAACTTGCGAGATGTAGTCGTTGCGAAAGGACTCCGGAATGTCCAGAACCACTCTAGAAAGACTTAATCTGTGTTAAGCAGTCATGAAAATGAGCTTTCAAAAGACTAACGCGGTTATTAAGTCAAATTACCGTAATTTTCTGCCCTTTTCCCATTGTAATTATGACTAAACGCTGAGCTGACTAACTTACAATCAACTCTTGGTCTGAACTTCACGCCAAAAATAATGGCGCGTGTTTTGCAATTTTTAAAGCTTAAAAAAGCATCTAAAAAAGTACAGCTTCGGCGGAGATCAAACCCGTGAGGTCAATACTTGTAGTCTGCGCTCTTAGCGACTGCGCCAGACAAGCAAATGAATTGCGGCGTTAACATGGTAATAAATGTTGACTGCAGAAGATGAAACCTAGCGCAATTCTTGGTTTTTGAATGCTTCATGACTCAGCCATCAATTAAATGCGCTTCAAATCCAAAAAATAAAAAACGCTTGAACGTGTAAACAAAAATAATAGATTTTGGTGGGGATCGAACCCCTGAGGTCGCTACTTGTAGTCTACGCACGCTTTCGCCCGCCAAGCTAAACCTACTAAGTGTTGTGATGTTAGTATAGCGTTTGATGACATAATCTGACGCGCTTTTGTGGTTTTTGGTTGCTTCATGACTTAGCGCGTTCTCTAAAATCGATCGAAAGCGCTTCGGTGTGGTCTCATCTTTATCGCTATTCTTATCTGTTAAGAGCACTGTTCCAAACGTTAACCGACCTCTTCGAGCGGCCTGACCGTGCGGCCGTCAGCCGCGAGCACACTTATCTCCAAAACAGCACAAAGTCTCAATTGACATTCGCGAGACATTAAAAATTTTCTTTGTTGTAACTTCAAAAAACCTACCTATTAGCCCAGTCCACAAGTCCACTAACATTCGACATTTTCGATGGTCTGTGACCTAAAAAACCCACAAGCAACAAAAAAAAAGTTTCTAAAAGTCGCTTAATCGCCGCAATAACGCCTCCGCGCGACAGGGGAGATAAAAAACGGACGTCGTCGAGAACGACACCAGCAAACAGCAAAGAAGAGAAGGACACAGCGCGGCTGACGGCGCTCAGGGTGCAGCACAGTCAAGCGCGTGTGAAAGAAACGCCCGCTCGCGGAAGTGCAGCTGCCGGCTGCCGGCGCCTCAATGCACCTCTTCAACGCGTCCACACAACAAGTTAAGCCACATTGCCATTCCCGGAGCTAATCAATCTGTGCAGGAGCAGCAGCAGAGCTACCTGCCGCTACCGCAAGGAAAACACGCGTGTGTGTGTGTGCGTCAAGGCGTCGTGCTTGAAGGGGGAGGAGTGAGGGAGAAAAAGTTATCGAGCAAACTACAAAATAGGATAGAGGAAAGGGGAAGGGTTTGGGGGAAATGGGGGAAATGACCTTTTAGTGTTTAATAATAAACGGTTTGTCAAATTTGTCCAAAAAATGAATTACTCGATACTGTAAAAAACCAAAAATGAAGTTCAAGCATTTTTTCAGTTTAATTGTATAAGTAGAAAATTTAATTAAACACAACAATTTAATTAAGCGCTGAAAATTAATTTAATTTAATTTAAAAGTCAACTTTTACAATACTTTATTTGTTAAGAAACGCTGCGTTACGCGCAAATTCCGCTAAAGTTTACGCTTAAAAAATTTAATTTGAAGTGAATTGCTGATTCTTTGCTCCTAGCGTAAGTTTTGACACGTTTCCGCAAAAATTCCGACCGCTTAACTTTTTGTGAAAAGTTGAAAATGAGACTTCTGTCTGAAAGTTGTTAACTACAGGGTGATTCAAAAAAAGGGCTGGCCAGACAGAGGGATGGAAGCATGTCTGGAAATAGCTGAACGACCGTTCGGTTTCGGTCATTTGTTAGCGAAACCGACCGGTCGTTTTCGGTGAGTGAGCTTGAAATGACTCCGCTCCGCGATTTTCAGACATGCCTCCGTCCCCCCGTCTGGCCAGCCCTTTTTTGAATCACCCTGTACGGGGTGTTTCAAAAAAAAGGTGATTCAAAAAAAGGGCTGGCCAGACAGAGGGATGGAAGCATGTCTGGAAATAGCTGAACGACCGTTCGGTTTCGCTAATAGATAACGCGAAACCTGCCACAATTTTCAGACATGCCTCCGTCCCCCTGTCTGGCCGGTCCTTTTTTTGAAACATTCTGTATCTTACCATCTCAGTTTATTTTGACCGTAAATGGAGCGGTCGGTTTCGAAATTTCGACCGTTCTTTTCAGAGGACGCCAGTCAAAAAGAAAAAACGGCAGAAATCCAAAAAAGGGTCCGGAATGAGCGTGTGCCGGGGTGTCTGGAACGACTCATTTGGTGTGAGCGCGCTGCAAACGAACCATCGGAATTCCGTCCGGATTTGGGCGGAAAACGGAGGAAAATCTTGCGAAATTCACCGCTTTTCTTCCTGATTCTTCACACAACCCCTACTACATAGGCTCATCTCTTCCGCTTTTGGCAAAATTTCTCGTTATTTTTGGCAATTTTTTGGTCTGTTTTTGCCTTATTTCCACAAATTTTAGAAGCAAAATTGGTTGCGGGAGAAATCAAGAAAAAAAGCGCTGAATTTTGCACAATTTTTTTACGTTTTTCACTTAAATTCGGACGGAATTTTGATCGGTACGCTTGCAGCGCATGCGCTTCAAATGATTTTGTTGTTTTTAAGTTAGGGTCATAAAGACTGGTTACATTGGCCCTTTTACAAAATTTGTTGTATCATTAAAAAATAACTTTTTGAACAAATGCGTAAAAACGTTGCATCAAATAATGACTCCAACCTTATACCACCACAAAAACGATTTTACTGTTTTAACACATTTTGGCTTTAAAAATGGAGTCAACATCAGAAATACTGACACAAATCCCAGAAGACGTGATTCTTAATGGGTTCCAAATAAAACGGGCTATCTATAGCTACCAATTTTGGTTTTTTTTTGCTTAAACAACTGAGTTATTTGAGCAAAAAGCGCATCTAATAGTTTTGACTCCCAAAATTTTTGAGCATTCTAAAAACAAGTTAAAAAATAAATGTGGAAATTGCTTTTTCAAGTCGAAGAATTCGGCAATAGACGTTGTTTCGCAGAAGTTTGTCTAAAACTGAGATATCTGGAATTAAGCGAGCATTTTCATGCAGATGCGGGATGTGGTACATAAGAACAACATAGTTGACGGCTATTCTATCAACCATAAAGGCTTTTAAATTGATCGGAGAAGTCAAAAAGAAGAATTAAGCGAGCATTTTCATGCAGATGCGGGACATTTACAAGGCGAGCGACGATATTGTAAGGAAGATCGTCTATCAATCAACGTGTTATCAAGGAGAGAGTGATATTCAGACATCGTGAATAAATGTGTCAAATCAGAATCACGCTTTTACTAACCAAACACCAAAAAAAACAATGATAAAATTTTTATATGTTGAATGGCACGTTTCGGACAATTGTATCCACCTTAAAATGGAGCATTTAGTAAATTCTAAAGAAAGAAGTGCTTACACTTTGCAGAACTGTGGAAAAAAGGAATGCTGATGTCAGGTTGAACATAGTAGAGTAGAGCATACGGTACAATCCAACATTTGATGGTGGACTAGAAGACACATCTGACTCAGGAGCAGTGGATCCGACGTCTGCTGCCTGTTCTGGTTGAGATTCAGGTGCAGGACGATCTGTCAACTTGGTCTTGCCACGTCGAATGGTCACAAAACTACTGCATTCAAAATTTAGCTTAGTTTCGGCATTTTCATGTTTAGCTTTGGTTTTGTCATCTAAAGAACACAAATTTTAAAACTTAAAACAAAGGTAAAAATATCCAAAAGTTAAATAAAAATTACTGGAGGTATGGGGAATCGAACCCCAGCCCTCTCGCATGCTAAGCGAGCGCTCTACCCCTGAGCTATACCCCCAATTTAAATGTGTAAATTCCACCCCCAAAAAGGCAGCGGTCTTTGATACATATCACCATTCGATCAATAACACTTCAGCGCGTCTGTGGTGTAGCGGTCAGCATGGTTGCCTTCCAGGCAATCGACAGAGGTTTGATTTCCCTCAGACGCATACATGTCTTTTGCAGTGGATTTAGTTACCTTTTCGTTGCCCTATCCCATATTCTTCATGCTTAGGATCTTCTGGGTAAGAATCGCCTATTAGGATATCGTCTTGTTTACAGTTGCCATCTTCACCTTCTAGGATTTCGGTGTCACCCACACATTCTGGTGGCTCTTCTACTATCGGCGCATTTTGAGCGGTCTTGACATTCTCAATTTCTGCTTTTGAGCTATCCGTCTTCTCGCTCCCACCAAACACATCACACACAATACCTAAAACAAAAAACATATATCCCATCTAAAACTCAAAACCTACCTTTAGCCAACGTATTAGCGTCCAACCTCTTCCGATGCTGTTCCTTAGAAGCGATGCAAAAACTGCAACTCAACTTTCCCATTGCGTCTTTCTGTCGCTTAGCATCGATTCTTCGTGCACACCGCTTGCAGCTTGTAAACCGCGCGGAAGAAGGCGCAAATGAAGTGACCAGAATTGTGTCGTGGATTAGCCTGGAAAGGAGGGGCAGTGAAATGACAAGAAGAAGGAGCCATTAATCGTCATTGTGTGGCATAGGACAATTTGAAGAGGTCATTTTGAGGTTTGAAGAAGAAAACTGGGACGTGTGAATTGGGTAATTCACATTTGCGCATCAGTTTTGTCAAAAACGCGTACCTGTACATATCTAACAGATATTCAGCTGCTTTAACCCTATCCTAAAAGCTGTCATAGCCTAGGTCAACTGAGCTAAGGGATTAATGTGTAACCTAATACTATGAAGCCCTTCCGCCACACAAGCCTGCACAAGATCGATTGTATCAATTTAAGCAGAAACAGAATTACCGAAAAACGTTATTTTTAAGGAAAAAAGATTGGAATAAAATTTGTAAGGACAAGACTAAAGCTACACACAACACAAGTCAAATGTAGGCAACACACAGATTACAGTTTAGATATATGTTGCCAAAAATTCTGGAATACAACGTAGGACCGGAAGGTAGAATATAGCGGAATTTGGGAAATCTGGGTAGAATGAAACCTGATAAAAGGATAAGATATGGACACAAAGACAGTTTAATCAATAACAATAGGTTCCAAAGGCTCTTCAGGCTCTGCCTTAGGGATAGTCATGGGATTGATCACTAGAGTCGGGAAAGTGGCCGCATATTCGTCGTCCGGCATTTTCAAGACCGTATCCATAAAGCCCATCACTCGGAGAATCTAAAAAGTCTATCTTACGTTCAAACATTTATTTTTATTCTTACCCGACTACTCTGCCTCAAATGAGTTTCCGCAGAATTCTGAAGCTCTTCCACCTCCTCCTGAGTCATTCCAACTCCCTCTCGGATCTTTTTCGAAATCTCCTTTACTCCGGCTGCCGTATTCGCATCGAGCTTCATTTGGAGATTCATGACCTTGGTCTTGAATTGAGCCGAGTCATTGGCCACGCTGTCGGCGAGGAACTCAGCAGCACGCTTGCGACGTTGCTTATCGGCAAACTCAAAAGGCAGAATTTCGTGCGATTTGTGGTTCTTGAAGCCACAGCGGGCGCACATGCGTTTCTAAAAAAATAAAATCTTAAAAATGGAAAATGGAAGACTCTAAGATACCGGTTTGTCTTGAAGACATGTCTCGCAGGCGAAGATTTCTGTGATGTCAGTCAGGGTCGAACACTCCTCGCACTTGATCTTGCTTCTGGCTTGCTGGTTTAGATATGCGAGGGCTTCTAAACAAAAAAGCATGTACAAAAAGATTTTAAAAAGCACAACAACAGCATTCTTATATAATATCACTTACTCTGGAAGGTATGATTAACGCCCAGCGCAGTCCCATAACGCACAGCATTGGCCGTCTGGCAAATGGGACAATGAGTGTTATACTGCGTCGTAGTCCAGCGATGCTCACATTTCCTACAAATCGACTGTCCACAGCATGGAAGCAGCTTAGGAATGTCGAAAGCCTGGAAACAGATAGGGCACGGGACTCCGTGGTCGTCAGGGTCTCCCGTGGCACCCTCGCGAGCGCGTTCCTCATCTTGGTAGATTTGTTGAGCTCTGTGCTCTGCTTCCTGAGCCAAACGTCTGCTCTCAGCTTCCTGATGCATACGACGCTGAAAATCAGTGTGGCTGGCATACACTTCTGGCTCTCTGGGTAGAGGCTCGAAGGCGAAAGGTGGATCAGAAGTGATGACAACTCTTCCTTGGGTCGATTGACGATCGTTGACCGAACCACGCAGTTCAGCCAGTCTTCGGTTGGTGGCTTCAGACCGTTCGTGGATCATGTCAACAGGAACGGTTCGAGCTACACCTCCTATGCTTCCAGGGGTCGGAAAAGTCCTTCTTCGGTGAATCAGACTTGTAGGAGTAACTTCATTAGCCTCTCCTGCAGCCGAAGCTGGAACTTGAGCAGGGACTTCCTCTTGAATCCCGAATCGAGCTAACATCGATGCGGCGTCATCCGGCACTTGAGCCCCTGGAACAGGATAACTCTGTTCCAAAAAAGCGGTCGCAAATGGATTGCTTCGAATCCGATTGATGGTGTCCGTGATCTCTTCGATGTGGGTACTCAACTCTTCAGCCTGGGCTCTCATATTGCGACTCCCAGCCGATCTTACAGCTTCTAGGGTCAAAGGGTCCGCGGCAAGATCTCTGGCTCTTAGGAGAGACTCAGTTAAGCTTCCCATAGAAATTCCAGTGATGTTATTAAAGAGGTTTGCGGCGTTTCGACTCTGAGACCTCTCTGTGGCCTGTCGAACAGCCTCAACAGCAGCAGGAATCACAGCAGGATGAGCAGTGACGGCAGAGTCATCTGAAGCCGAAGACAGCGCATCCACGCGAGGCTGTGCAGGAGGAGGAGCGAAGAAATCGCTAGCATCTCGGCCAGTCCTCATGGTCATACTTTCAGGCTCCACGTTGTTTCGAGGAGCTTCAGAAATTTGTCTTTGTCGACGGTGGTCTTCGTAGAGAAGGTCCTCGTCTTCACGAAGTGTGGCATATAAGCGTTGAGGACTGTTGTGTATGGCGTTGTAAACGTTGTTGATGTGGCCATTCATCAGTCTAGAAATTAAAGCATAATCTTAGATATTAAAATTGAGATTGCTTACTCGAGAAAACGGTTCACCTCCGGTTGATCTGGAGGGGCAGCAGAAGCGCCTCGCCTGAAAATAAGTTTTTAGTGTTGGTTTAAAATGATCTGACTTACTGATTAGCGATTCTAGCGCTTCGTCGTGTCTGTCTTGGCTGGCGAGTTCTATTTTGGGCGATTGGCTGTGAGGAGCCACGAATATTACGAGTGCGTCGGGGATGGCTCGGCATTATTGAAGAATTCCCAAGGTTGAAGCTGGAAATGTAGGAAAATCAAAAGCCTAGTATAAAACAGACAAATGACGCGAGAAGAAGATTGAGAATAAGGGCTGAACATTGAAATATTGAATTCAACACACGGATAGCTGGCTGAGGCGCGTAGCCATAAGCAGAGATGCACGACAGGTGCACAGCCAGTGGCGGCTTGTGACATCTAATGCGGCTTACACACGCGAGCGGCAGCGTATGCAGCTGCGCTGGTGGCAGGCTGCGCTTGATGAGCAGGTTGATGGCAAAATACGGTCAATGGAAGGAAACGAGTAACTGCGGTGGCTGCCTGACGCTAAGAAGTCCACAAAAATCCTTACGCGCCAACGCGTAGCTTTTAAAATAGATTTTGCCTATCGTCGCTTGCGTAAAATTCAAAATGACCGATTCAAAAATAAAAAAGCAAAGCTCAAAATAATCCTTGGAAAACTTGTTATAGGCGTCATATAATCAAAGCTTCTTCAAAAACCGTAGAATACAAAATTGCGTTATTTATAAAAATGCCTTTTCTCAGCTCAGTGAGAGACCTGTTAGAATAATCAATAACCAGCAGGTTGACGGCAACGCTGTGAGTCGCTAAATGATCAATGACCAGCTTCGCAGCCAAAATAACTTGCACCGCCATGTTTTCACGCCAGACAGATAGCGAAATGTACTTTTTTGCACAGCTTTCCTGTTTTGCAGACGATTCTGCACGCTTCCCATTATGGCGTAATTGCAAAAATGCAGAAAAGGACAAATTTTATAGCTTTGTGCCTGCACCACGATTCCGATCGCCGACGCAAAGGAAAACATTGCAACAAGGGTCGAACGGGGGTCAGTCAAAAATACGTTCTTTAAAATGCATTTTTTCCAGTAGATTTTGAAAAATGAGAAGTCGAACATCAGAAGCATAAATATCCTTAGCTGATACGACAATAAACAAGTAAACAAATAAAGGCCGCACTTTGGCCGAACGTATGACAGTTGTACTCAACGTTTAAAACGCCGCTACGCAAAGTGAGCCATTCCTTTCGTTTTCCGCTGTGCGTCGCTCAAAAGAGCGTCGCAAACAACGCCGATAAACGTAGCTTCCGTTTACGTTTGCCGGTCGGAGCGACGCTAGCACCTTTGCGCCCTATTTCGACATGAGAACCAAGGATCAATCAATGCGGCGACGACAGGCAGACAGCCATTCCAAAGGCAAAACGTGCATTTGAACGCGTTTTGGTTAGTCTCAAATGGAAGCTGAGGGAACGTCTAAATGACAAAATGCAGTCAAAAGTGAAATTTAAAATTAATTTTAACTGAAGCCTCAAAAATGCACAAAAAACTGTTTGAAAAATCGACTTTTTTACTTGCATTTTGCTCTCTTTTGTTTTCCACGGTTTTGTGAAGGTGCTTTAACGTTTCAAAACTTATCGATCTTTCAAAAGTTAGTAGAAATCAAATGGCCAAAAAATAGTGAATTTCTTAGGTACTCAAAACAACAAAGTGTGAAACGTTTCATAAGCCGTAGCTACATTCAAAACTACAAAAACCGTTTTCAACGTTTTTAAACGCTTTTTTAAATCTGCTTTATTCATGTCCCCTAATTTTGATGCTACATCCAATTCTCGATAATACTGACCTACAAAAACAGGCACACTACTCAGAGCAACTCCAGTGAGGAATGGCTTGTCCGCAGTAAAAGTCTTCTCCGTATGCTTACAGTTCAAGCAGAAACTGGATCCTTCCATAACCAAGGCAGTAGCAGCAGCTGCCTCCACACCGTTCTCGTTGCGGTCAAACACGGCCTATAAAACCACTTTTAAGCTTACGTAAAATGAGCAAAATCCAACCTGATGGACAACATCACCAACAAGATTTTCAGTCTTGGTGATTCCAGAAAAGTCAGCCTTAGAAGTGAAAATAGTCGTGATTCCCATGTTTTAAGATGCTTTGGTATCAGCCGCGGCTTTAAACTTGGGCACGGTGATGTGTACCTTATCGATATCCAAAGCCTGAGAATGGGTGGCGGAGAACTTGATTGAGGTCTTAAGCTTCTGTTTGAGGACAGCCAGAGTTCCAGTCCTAGGAACGATAAGGAAGAACTCAAGACCGTCATCCTGGAATGGCGCTCTTGCAAAGGATAAGTCCCGAGACTCAAAGAATTGGCCTCTCATGGTTGCTTTCATTGTTGTGACCTGCAAATTCTATTTTTTGATAAACTTTGAGGTTCCTACCTTTTTGAAGCTCTTATCCTCTTTCTTAAATTTGATCTCCTTATTCGCCTGCTTGATAAACTCGTCCGCAAATTGAGACCTCATGTAAAGCGCGTTAACAACCGTCATCTTCGTAGATTCATTCAGGTTTCAAAGTAGGTGGACACCGATGGGGTTTGAACACCTAAAAGGCCAAAAATGTGAATTTTTAGGATTGTGAAACGTTTCAGACCCGCACATCCAAACCGTAAAACTATTCCCCACCGTCTTTTTACCATTGTGTACCAATTTCGCCCATAGTTTAGCTTACCTCCAAAAGCGACATCGCTGATCTCCTTATTTGTGACTCCCTTAGCTCGAACATTAATCGTAGCCAATGCCAGCTACTGAAAACGGCGACATCACAGCGGATTTAGACTCATCGCCGAGCAGATTCAGACCGAGCTTGAGCAGAACGTCGTTAAAATGTTTCTTGTTTTGAGGGTCAGGAACGAATAGGGCCATTGCTAACAAGGCCAGCAGGAGCAATAAGGTCTTCATTGCCCGAAATTAACAGTTTATGGGAACGTAAAAAGGTGAAAGTGGTGCTTAGAAAGCGAACGCATAGAATGAAGGTCTATCGAGATTGAGACTATTACAACGTGAAGAGGCAGTTGCAGTGAGTCAGAACATTTTTGAAGTTACTCACCTAATCTTCTTCTTTTCTGTTATCATGGATGGTTCTCGTATGACAATTATACTCAACGCTCTTATTGGCTTTTTTGAATTTCTGGGGAATGGCATTACTTCCTTCGTGTTCACGGATCTGCTTTACTTGGTTGTCAGCGTCTGGGCTATCTACGCAGTTGCAAAGAAAAACCTAAAGCTTCTGACTCCCTTTATTTTCTTGCTGCTAATAGCAGCACTCATAGATTTAAAAAATTCTGTGATTTTAGAAAATTTCCATGTTACGTTATTGTTGCTGGCGTTCTCCGAATCGCTCAATTATTCCCGGTCAACTTTATGGAATAGGCAGTTAGCCAAGGAGCCGACGTTCCCACTGATGACAGTGAGAACTACTTTAAATTAGTACTAATGTGATTTTTTGTTTTATAGTAATCTTCGTGAGACTTACTATCAGATGCTTGATGACGTTTATGACTCTTATTGCTGCTATCTTGTTCTGTTCTATGCGTACTGTCCAGACGTGCCGATCCGTGTTCAAAGATGACAGGCCTAAACTTCCGAGTGCGCTTTACAATGGAAAGACTTAAAAGCTCATTTAAATCAAAAATATACTTTTTTGATAAAGGAACCTAGCAGCAATAAGATTGCTGCTTTTTGAACTGGTTTGAAGACGTCAAAAATTGGTGAAAAAGACTGCCACGAGCCGGGATCGAACCGGCAACCTTTAGATCTTCAGTCTAACGCTCTCCCAACTGAGCTATCATGGCACCGCACATAACTCCACTCAAGATAGATATAGTGCCTAGTGTCCCTTGTTAAAGTGTGGGATGAGTGTATAGGACGAGCAAACCCAGTCAAAACAACTGCTGCGCAACTTTCGACATTCCCGCCATTCCTGACTCCTCTCCATCTCTTTCTGGTAAAAATACTATTTTTGCAAAATTCAGTTGATTGATTTTTTGGAAGTTTTTGATCATCTGGCTACGTGATTGTCGCTTTCGTCTTCTTATTCTTCCCAGAGACTTTTAAGGAATGGCACAAAAGCGCTGCACAAAAACACGAATGTGAATATTCACCGTAGGAAAAAGCACGAATTCATATAGTTACATTTTTTGTAGCTCTTTCTGGAATCACTCTCGCAGTGTTCCTCGTATTCGCGGCTCTTACATCCGTTTTCCTTTGCTGGTGTTCGACAACGGTAAAAAAGTGTCAAGAATTGTTTGCCCTTCAACACGACAAGCTTAAACTTCCAACTACAGTCTACACCGGGAAGAACTATGAACTTCTTTAACTGAAGATGTTTAACTGGTTTTGTGCTAACACAATAATTTTTATGTCCTATCCAGGGCTGTGCACGTAGCGCGTGTCGTATCGCAATTTTGAAAGTCGTATCACGTATTGCGTATCGCAGAAGAAAATATCGCAAATGCACAGCCCTGGTCCTATCATTAAAAGCTCTTTTTAGAAATTCAGAATTGTCTTTTATTGCGACAAAACGTTTTTTGGTGAACGCAGCTCGAGCAACATTTTACAAAAGTGCAGAGCCATTTGAAAATCGAACAATTCAAGTATTTTGACAAAAATTCCGTCATGGGTGACTCGTTCTCTTGTAACAAATTTTCAAAATTTGAAGATTTCAAAAGAATTTGTATGACAATGACTCACCAATGACGTTTCCCATCCGACGAATCCATTGTTGTTTCATCCTTAAAAGTGCCCCGCGTTAAGAATTAATCAGTCCTATCCCTCCACTTCCTTCTGTAATCCATATATTGCACAATTTTCTATTCTGAAGCCATCATCATGAAAATCATATTCTTCTGTGTGGCTTTATGCGCCTTAGCTGTGGCTGACATAAAGGTCAATGAAGCCTTGTTCCACCTCTCCCTCAACCTATTGGACAAGAACGAGACCCAAATCAACTCTCCTTTCTCAGTTGCGTTGGCCCTAGCAACTATTAATGAAGGTGTGACGGACGACGTTAGTCAAGAAATCACGGATAAGGCTTTTCAAAGTGGGAAAAAAACCGTATTTTTAATTACTAAATTTAGGTTTAGGCTTGAATAAGGAGATAGTGAACGCTTGGTTTAAGAACAAGATCACCCTTTTCAAGGATCAAGGGCCACACATAGCTATTGCTGCTGCTAATTTTGTCCAGGTGAATTTTTCGTCTTGTTAATCTGCCTAAAATCCCGTTTTAGAAAGGCTTAAAAGTGTCCCCAACCTACCTAAAATCGATCCAAGCCCTCTTTCAATGCCCCACCCAAGAAGTCGACTTTCGTGGTCATCCTGAAGCTCAGGTTTCCCAGATTAACAAATTTGTGTCCAACGCAACCCAAGGCCATATTAACCAGCTCGTGACCAGGCTTCCTCGTCAGACTACTTTTGTCAATGTAAACGCTCTCTTCACCGAGCTGAGTTTCAAGTCTCAATTCTGGAAGCAAGATACCAAAGAAGCCGATTTTTACAATGAAGATGGAAGCGTCAGAAAGGTCACATTTTAACTCAAAATGTGAAAAAATTTGAAACGTAAAATTTTAGGTCGAAATGATGAAAAAAGAAGAGTCAGCGCTGTTCTCTGAAAACGCAGAATTTGCCTTTTTGGGAGCTAATCTGAACTACGACGGAGGCAGTCCCATGAATTTTGTCTTTGAATACACATTTTTTGTAATCGTACCTAAGAATCAGACCTTGGAGAGCCTAAAAAACCAGCTGACGTTTAATGGAAGCTTTTCAAAGCTCTACCAAGCTGCCGGCAGACGCAAAGTGGACTACGCTTTTCCTAAATTCAAGGCTGAGTCTTCTGTCAACGTTAAGGAGAAACTGGAGAAGCTTGGGATCAAGAAGGTCTTCGAGGCTGGAGCGGATCTAAGTGGCATTGCTGAAGGTGTTGGGCATCTGGATGGAATTATCCACAAGGTGGGAACATTCAAACAAAAAGTTAAATAGAGAATGGAGATTCTAGGCCATGATTGACGTGAACGAAAAGGGTGTCACCGCCGCCGCTGCTTCCATGTCATCGATGATGTTCCTGTCGGCGAACTACGCTACGGACATTCCTGTCTTCCGAGCTGATCGCCCATTTTTGTATGGAATTGTTCATGAAGGGCTGCCGCTCTTTGTTGGGCAGGTTTATTGAGTTCATTGATGAATAAAAATTGTGTAATCTTAAAAAGGCGAATTTTCAAGTGAGTCAAATGTGGTCAAAATCGGCATTCAATTTTTCCGAACACTCAACTTGCTTAAAAAATGGCTTTAACACTACAAACTTTAGAAAACTGTTGAAGTGCATGCTGCCATGTTGCAATTTTCCAAAATAAAAAGTTAAAAAAAAGATGAAATTGTTTGAATATTTCACAACGATCCCTTGGAAAACTCCTAAAAAATTTTGTAAGTCAGGTTTTAATTTAAAATCAAAAATACTTCGTGGACCGCAAAAAGTAACAAAATTTAAAATTGTACTTGAAACATTAAAATTTAAAGTATATGTAGGATTTTTAATGTCTGAACGAAAACTCAGACTGGAAAAATGTTTGAATTTTGGATTTTTAATGTTCTGACTAAAATTTGAATTTTGAAATTTTGAAAAGTGCAAGACTTATTGAAGACCTCTTTGGGCAAAATGCTTTAATTTTAATAACTGTTCAACATTTGAAAAAATTTCAGAAAATGGTCCATATTTCCAAAAAAATGTTTAATAAAAAAAGTCATTTTTATTGGAATAAACGTTTACAAAACTATGGGTTGAGGAAGAAATCTGCTAAGTCGTGGCACACTCGAAAATCGCGGAAAGTACGACAACCGAACACGTCCTGTAGGGATCAAGTGACACTAGCGGGTGGCCTTCTTTAAAAAAAACCTACCAGACATGTCTAGAAATCGCGGAGCGGAGTCATTTCCAGCTTACTGCTCGCGAACGACCACCGGTCGTTCCGCGAATTCCAGACATAGCTCCATCCTCCTGTCTGATCTAGGGTTTTTTGAAACCTAGATTTTTTTTTGATTTAAAAAAGGGCTGGCCTGACAGGGGGATGGAGCCATGTCTGGAAACCGCGGAGCGGAGTCATTTCAAGCTCACTCGCGGGGATCGACCGGTCGGTTTCGCTAACAAATAACGCGAAAGCGACCGGTCGTTCCGCGAATTCCAGACATAGCTCCATCCCTCTGTCTGGCAAGCCCTTTTTTGAATCACCCTGTATATGGAGCCCGGCCGACCTTCCTCAGGCATCCGGTGTCTCATAGACGCTGCTTATGGCCTTCTCACGTAGGCTCCATTCACAGCAGTTCGGATCGGTCAGTGCGGTCGCTCACTAACAAAATCAAACTCCGGAGTCAAAACTGACAAGCTGTAGCGCTACTTTTACACTTTAAAAGGAAGTTTAGTCAAGAAATTAATATCTGATATGTGATTAAAGCCATTGTCTTGAACATTTATTTACTTCAGTTGTTTTTAAGCGGATTGACTGATCTGATCTAATCAACTGATCAAACTGATCAACCAGAATTCACTCTTTATTAAAAGCTTCAAAAAAAACCAAGCATAACAGCGCTTATATCAAGATTCAATAAAACTGGCCCACAAACAAAGGAGCGCCGTTGTAGGTGACACCGTACAGGAAAGGCTTCTCAGCCTTGATAGTGCGCTCTTCAGGGTCCATGGGCATCATCATGCACTTAACTGCGACGATGGCCGTCGCGGCTGCAGCCTTCACACCTCCCTCGTGGAGATCGAACACGCTCTAAGAAGTCACTTTTAAGATTAACGAATTTTAAAATAGGCTTACTTTATGGATGACGCCGCTAACATTCAACGGATCCTCAGAAATTCCGGTCAGATTCGCTTGTCCAGCCTCGAAGACCTCAATAATTCCCTGACGTTGGAGAGCGTCTTTGAGGTCGTAGGAAGCCTCGACTTTAAATTTTGGAATAGAGATATGAATTTTGGGGATTTTTTGAGTCGAAGAAAGGGTGGTCGAGAGAACGCTGTTTGAGGCAAACAGCTTTTCTTTGAGCTCCTCAAGAGTGCCAATTTTTGGGACCATAAATAAGAATGAAAAGCCCTGGTCTTCGAACGAGAGCTGGGCAAGCTGAAACTCCTCGTTCTCGAAGTATTGACCTTCTTTGGTTCCAGACATGGTCAGAATCTAAAATGCCAATCTAACTTAAAAATTTAGGTTTTCAAGTACCTCCTTAGTGGACCCATCCTCATTGTAGAACATCTCCTCCTTGGTGTTTTCCTCGTTAAAAGCAGACATAAAAGCCGACGCCAGATGCATGGCATTAACGATGATCACCTTCGTGTCGCTCGTAATGTCGCTATTAGAGAACAGCGCTGGAATCTCATTCATAGTGACTTCTTTGACAAAAGCGTTCAAAGCAGCACGTTGGATTTCAGGGTTGTTGACAAAGTCGACTTTTTCAAAATGGCTGTCGAAGTTTTGGCGATGTCGACACGGAATTTTTCCACGGCCATGAGAGACTCCTAAAAATCCAGTGTTTCGGTTTGTTTTTAGGACACAGGCCGGCAATAACCATTTTTAATTAATTAATTCATTCAACCAATCAACCAACCCAAAAAAATTTAAAAAATTTAAAAACGTTTTTAGAATTTGTCTAAAAATTACATTTTCAAGTTTCTTTAATTGGTGCTTGAAAATCAAAATTTCTTGAAATTTTTGAATTTTTTTGAGTTGAAGAAAGGGTGGTCCAAAACGCCGTTATAGGCATACTCTTCCAGAATATTTGTTCAAAAACTAAATCTTTAAATATTGTCAATTTATGTTTTTTTTTAATTGGGTTGCTTGAAAGTCAATGAAAGCACTGATTTTCGAATACTTTGTTGAAATTAAAAATTTTTTGAATCAATTACTTTTAAAAACAAAATCTTAAAAACGTCTGCAGAGTTACAACTAAAAATTTTTAATTTTTTGGTACCTGGAATCCTTGACATTAAAAGCGCTATTTTGTTACTATTTTTTAACACTCCAAAACATTTTTTTTATTGGTAAATTATTTTTAACTATGCAGTATAGATTTATTATTAAAATCCTGATTTATTCATTATCAACGGGGATGTGCGCGCTATTGCGCAAGGTTTCTGTTTTGAAAAGCGCCTCCAAGGTTGGCCAGACACGATGCTCACTCTTGCTCAGTCTTTATGAGTGCTTCTAAATTTTGTGCAGAGCTAATTGAGACCAAAATCACCCGCAACTGTTGCCAAAAAGTGCGGCGCCAATTTAGGCGCTGTCGTGGTTGCAAAAGCAACCGTTCGACGGCGACAGCGAAACTCGTGCAAACGCAAATGGACTGTGTACCGCCTCTCACCAATCAGAGAGCGACATAATTTCGTGACGGACAAACATGTCTGGATTGTTCTCCTTAATTTAATAGAAGGGATTTTTAGCATAGACGTTTAAACAACATTTTTTAACACTTTTTGATTTTTGTTTGAAAAAACAAAAATTTTTATTTGAAGATTAATTTGAAAAAAGTCAAAACCCACATCCACATAGATGCCCGAAGCAATGCTCAATGGGTTTTTTTGCAGATCGTGAATCCTACCCAGCTGCTCTCGGAACCAAGCCGTGATTTGGTTCTTTGGAATACCTAAGACACATTGTTGAATTTTCCTAATTTTAGAATTTAACACCTACCATTAAAAGCAGCCTCAGTGATCTCCTGACTAGTGTTTCCTTTAGCTCCTACGTTCAAAACTGCCAAAGCCATTCCAATAGAAAATGGCGACACCACCGCAGACTCGCATGATTTGTCGCTTAAAGCATTAAGAGCAACTCGGAACAGGGAATCCAAAATTTGAGCCTGGACCTTGGTAGCCATTATAAGGTTGAAAATCTGGAAAATAAACGCTGTAATCTCTTAAACACCTAACAACAGAAAAGACGCAAATAAGTGGTTCCCAAGGTCGCCGCGACGGCTTCCAACAAACCCGACAGCAATTCCACATGTTCCCAGGAAATCAATTTATAAAGGAACACCAGGCCTTTACTCCCAAGAGCAAGGAATACTCAACCCCAGTCGCAACAAGGACATGTGCCCTTTGGATGAGTTAGCTAGACGCCGGCTACACCAGCGCGATTAACTCGTGCAGAATCGATTCTCTCTCGAGGGGCGCAATATAGAAAGTGGAAAGGCAAAAAACGGTCGCTGCGGAGCCGACGTCACTTTAAAATTGGCTCAAAAAATAGGGAAGTGGCTGTCGTCGAGCGGTGTTGATGGCAATTTTACATTGCGAGTAGAAAACAGAGTCGGAAAAGGGAAAAACTAATCATTTTATTTATTTTGAGAAATGGACGCACTAAAAAATGGATACCCATATTGTGTTCTTTGACCACAGCTTCTTCCATTGGCTTTTGGTTAGTCTTCTGACCTATAAATTCTAACTGAACTTGCAAAGCTATTTTAAAGCTCGCCACACACACACATCACACTTCTTACGACAGTGATCACGGACCATTTGTCCGATATTCTTGTCTTTGCACCATCCAAAGCTCAAATCGAGTTTGTCGCACTCCTAGTGTTTGTCTTCGCAGCCCAAAGCCATAACGACAAGGAGGAGAACAGCAATGCAGATTTCAGGCATTTTCTGTTATAGTCAAAAATAGTTAAATTAAGGTGTTCAAAATGTTTCTCAAAAAAGCGGTTTTTATAGAGCTAGACTGGCGCAAAAAGTTAAATTAGGGATAGATTATGGAATATATGACATTTATGAGTTTTCGTCAAAAGGCTGATTGCAACGGAACTGCCCTGACGCAAGATTATAAGAGTGGGATGTACTTAATAATACATGTTTCAATATACGCTTTTTATTACGCAAGATAAATATTTTTTTAAGTAAATTAGAAAAAAGAAAAATTATTAGGAAATTAGCCTCATTAGGAAAATTGTTTGTCGACCCGTTATTTTAAACATTTGATCTATTTTTTAAATCAGTTTTTCATTTTTTCTCTAATTAATTTTGCCGTAATATCCAAAGTTGAATGTTTAAAACAAATTGCACATAGCTGTTTTACCTTGATTTTAAAACGCAAGACAAATATATTTTTTAATTTAAAATTAAAAATTGAGTTTCGTTTAAAATGTTTTCGGCAAAAATTGTTTATTAGTCGGATAACGGATACATTCAAAAAAATTAGGGCAAGCATCACTTTTTTTTCTTATCAGTTTTAATGCACTGCAATTTTTAAATGTTTTAGACAATTATGAAAAAAATTAGAAACAAATTTTCAGTTGGCAATTTTTAAATATTCAAGACAAATTTGAATTTGACCATCTCTTAGCGACACCGTGAGCGACACCACCCAAATTCTTGTTAGGAAACTCATTGCATAACTCATTGGGCTGAGGAAAGGGTCTGGAATGAGCGGGTGCCGGAGTGTCTGAAGCGACTCATTCGGAATTCGCGTGCTGCAAGCGAACCGGTCGGAATTCCGTCCGGATTTGAGCGGAAATTGAAGGAAAATCGAGCAAAATTCATCGTTTTTGTTCCTGATTTTCTCCGCAACCAATTTTGCCTCTAAAATGTGTTTTTACCGTCTAAGATAAATTTATAATTGATCACACTCAGTAAGCATTTTTAAGCATAACGTACATACATATACATACACCGATGCAATGCTCAATGGGCTCTTCTCCTTCTCTCCCGAATCGTGAACTTCACCTAGTTGCTCTCGACATTTTTAACCTGTATTTAGATTTTACTTCAAACTTTTCCAATGCTTTTTTAGTTGATTTTACTTTGTCGATTAACGCATAAATTATAAACGTACTTATACACAGAACACCACCAAACTCATATTTACATCAAACAGCTTCAATAGTACTGTCCCACGAAGAGAGGAGTGCCATTGTAAGTAACTCCATACAAGAACGGACGGTCAGCCTTGAGGTTGCGCTCCTCACGGCTCATATCCAGACACATCGGCTCAATTCCCATGGCAGTGACAGCAGCAGCGGTGACTCCATCCTCGTCCAATTCCAGGATCGCCTTGTGGATGACCTTCTCCACATGAACCTGTTCGTTGGTGATCCCACTCAAGTTCGCTCCGTGAGGGTTGAAGAGCTGAGAAATTCCCAGCTGAGAGAGGGTCTCCTTAAGCTTGTAAGAGCCCTCAGAGTTGAATTTGGGGAGGGCGATGTGCATGTAGGGAACGTGTTCCGCTCCGGTGTGGGCCGAAGAGAAGCTTTGGTTAGAGGTGGTAAAGGATTCCTTAAGGTTAGCCAGATGCGATTTTTTAGGAACGGCCACGAAAAAGGCGAATCCATAGTCCACAAAAGCAAAGTGGCCATAGATGAAGTCGTCAGTTTCAAAGAAGCTACCCTTCTTGGTGTCATGCATCGTTTGGAGCTGCAATTATCACAATCTTAAAACACATTTTTAAGAGGTTAGTTTTTACCTGCTTAATAGACCCATCCTCATTATGGAACGTGACTTCTTTGGTATCCTCCTTCTGGAATCGCACATGGAAGGCGGCCTTCATGTAGACAGCGTTAACAGTCACAAGACGGGTGTCAGAGGTGATGTCATCCTCACCGAAAAGGTCCTTGATATGACCTCCGGTGTTCTTCTCAACGTAGTTGTTAAGGGTTTGACGCTCAGCTCTAGGGTTGCCACGGAAATCAGCCGACTGCGAAACGGTGTCAAAATTTTTGGCCACGTCGTTCTTGTAGTTTTCAAGCATTTTCAGGGTTTTCTGAAAGTAAAAAATGAGTCCAAAAATAGTTGCAAAACACCTTGTGTCTACAATACACCACAAAACATCACTATGTCTACATCCCTAAGCTCCAAATAAGCAAATAAACCGTTTTCGTGTGTCAACAAACAACCAAAATCCTCTATTCAAAAAACTCACGTCGAGGTAAACAGCCGAGGCCACAGCCAAGGGCGACGAGTATTTCTTCATCTCGTCCAGCTTTTGGCGGAACCAGGCAGTCACTTTCTCCTTAGGAATACCGTCAAAAGCAACTTCGGTGATTTCCTGGCTCGTTTTGTCTTTAGCTCCAACGTTGACAGCGGCCAAGGCCATAGCAATGGAGAATGGTGACACGACAGCCGACGCCGAGTTTTTCTCCTTGAGAGCGTTCATGGAAAGGCGGAAGAGAGCGTCGTTTAGTTGGTGGTCGAAAGCCATGATGCAGGTTTGGTCTAAAAAGCAAAATTGGGAACTAAATGAATTTCCATAAAGCAAAGCAAAAACACATAAAACGCCTCTTTAAATTTTGTCAACTTGTTTGGTGCTAAAGCTATTGTTTGACTGACGACCAACTGAAACTTGAAATAGCCTAGCAACGCTGCCAAAATCAATTGAAAAACGCACCACGCACACCTCAACCCCAAAGCAACACTGGAGCGACACACACCCAGCAAGGCTGCCTTTTGAATGCGGTAGGTGATTCATCAATGTACATAGGAACAGCGCGATAAGGCAGACAGTCAAACAAACAGAAAGGGCGAAGAGCAAAATAATTTCACAAAAAGCAAATATGCACGCAATTTGACAATAACAGATTAGGTGATAAGGAGAGAAATTCAGCGATTTTTAGCCAAAACAGGCGGGGTTGTTTAAGAAATTGAGGAGGAAGGTCCGTGGAAAGTGTAAACAATTCGATTTCAAGGTTGTTTAAGAGATCAAAGATATACTTAAAGTGTTATTGAGTCTGTATCGCTTCCGGTTGAATTTTCGGTGTTGGAACAGTGAGTCACGCAATTGTTTGGCGATAATTTTTTTAAGGTCGATCAAGCTGTTTGTGGGGCGTTCTGAAAGTCAATGAGGCCGCAAAACATAAGCTTGTCTGACTATAAACGTCAGTTCTGGCTTGCGAAAATCGGTCACAGGGGTTTTTAAAAAGAATCAAGCTTTTTTCGATTTCTGCTTAAAGTAGAAAACGCTCAATTGCAAGGTGTCAAAAATGCATATAGGAAACATGGCCATAAAGTAAAAAATCTAAAATCTACGCAATACAAACAATTTTGAAACGTTTCTTAGCGTGAAAAGCGCAAACAACCTATGTGGGTGGGCTAGCAAAATTAAGACGCTTTCGCCAAAGCATTGCGAAAATTTGGGCAACCAAAGTCAGAAAAAATTATTTTAAGTTTTTAAAATTTCAACGTGATTTGAAAATTAGTTTTTTAAGCAACGACCTTAAATAGATTTCAATTAACTTTAAAGAATTTTTATTTTTTGTTGAGTTGATTAACGACCCAAAAACTACTAATAGCAGTGACTGATTTCACTATGATTCATTTTGAACAAAGCTTCATAACGAAAAATCTAAAAATTTAAAATATTGTTTTAACTGTTTCAAAATCAGATCACCACAGCCTGCATATAAAAATAAAAGTTTTTATGACCACTAAAAATAAATTTCAAAGAGACGCAATCTTACTTTAATCTTAGCGAATTTTAAAGTTGTCATTTGCAGCGCGCGCTTAATGATGAACCGGTGAACAACGAATGACTTTTCCAGACAGGCGCTCCAGCTGTCTGGTCTAGTTCCTTTTTTGTCTACTCTGCATGTTTGAAGTTATTTTGGCTTTTTCCACATTAAAAAAACATTATTTTTGCTTAGATGTGATTTTTTCACTCAAACGCTTCAACAGATGAACATATCAGCCTTGCAAAGCATCAGCAGTCTTAAGTTTTTGCTAATTTTTTGGTTCTTGATTGACATTTTTTCAAATAAAAATTTTCATGCTTTTTTAACAATTGCTTAATTCAATTCAATTGACTTACGCACAAGACATTAGTAACAATCACAAAAGTTTCACGTAAAAAATTACATAAAGTGAGCGGAAAAGGTACATAGAAGACTCCCAACATAGCAATCAGTTCCAAAAGCAACAACTACAGCTGTGGCAATGATCTTAGGTTCCCAATCTGACATAGATAACATCACTTAATTACAAACAAAGATGCAAAAGAAGAGCGTGTGATATACGTGAGAAACATGGCGAGTAGATTACATAATTTGCACATTAAGTGACCGTCCGTAAAATCACTTATTCAGGAGTACAAAAACAGTGTAGTATGTGATAGTGTAACAAGCTGACAAACAGTGCTGTAATTTAGGATGGCGATGACGTTTCACAACAACAATTCAGAAAGGATGCATCAACAAATGAGGTTAGGTCATGGTGTTTGTGTCGTTAGGTTGAAGACAAGGAACTATGCGGGAAGTGTCTCGTGAGTTTTGTTTGGAAAGGTCGGAAGATGTTGCGCTGTTGAAGCCGCCAGTCGGAATGTCGTTATCGTTGGTCGAATCTGCGGCGAAGAAGAAACAATCGATTGAACGGGCTAAATGCAGTTTAGCGGAGAATTCTGACAGAAGACAGAAGCGAAGAATCCAGATTCAGGTAACGGTGACAGCATCAAGGAGAACCGCATGTCGGAATAACTAGCGAATTGACCAGAAAAGGTCACGGCGGCTTAAAAAATCAATTTTTCAATAAGTCAACGACCTAACTTAGATTTAAGAAGAATTATTGATGTTCTTTAATTTTTTGCCGAGCTGTTCACCGAACAAAAGGCAACTCAGACAAGGAGTAACTAGTTTCACTGTGTTTAATTTTTATCAAATTTTGTAGTTTAAGATCTAATAATTTGAATAAATTTTTCAGCTTAGCAAAACGCCAAAAATTGTTCCGTAAAACCGTAAAAAAGTGATTTTTAATTATACGTAATTTTACTTTAATGTCAAACTTTTATAAGTTGTTATTAACGAAGCTGCGCGCGCTGTTGCGGCTTCAGTTTCGAAAACAATCAGTTTTTTAATGTTTGCAAATCCTTTAACTACTAATTTGCTAGTGATCCCAAGGAATGTCTTCCCGGCGTTTATCTTCGATCTTTCGTATTACGTCCCTAACCTCAATTCCCACTTTACTGTTATCTTAAACCCCACCGCCACTTGTCGCTATCCCATCTCAAGCACATCCAGATCACTCATAGTCTTCCATCTCCTTTCAATCTTCTTTCGCAGCGCATCCTCACCGCTGTTGTTCTCGTTTCCTTCCTCTTTATCCTTTCACACTCGAATGTTCTTCACGTGAGCACTACAAATCATCACATGACACTCGAGGAAAACTTTCTTCTTCCTTTCTCTTCTCGGTGGCGTTCACAGGCAGTCGCCGCTTGTCAGCTGGCGATAGGCGATTGTCTCTGTCGCGCTATCTCACCGCCAAACATTGATTCGCTCGATTGATCGCCGCTGTCGCTGAGTCCGCCAGGCAGCCAGGCAACACCGATCGCCCAACGAACGAAAGACTACACAGAGGAAAAGAATAACTAGTTTCACTGTGCGCATACACAATCGCTGTTTCCCAGCTGATCTGCGCTTAAACCAAGCACCGCGAACAGACGTTCTGGTTTGGGATTTATCGGTTGGGTAGTCGTCGTCGTCGTCACCGTCGTGGGTGGTCGGGCTTTAGTTCCACTGGCTGAATCGATCTTATCCATGCCGTTTGCAAAGGTGTCGGGTGCTTTTTTGGATTTTATTTTGATCAATTCAAATGTTTTGGTTTTTTGAGACTTTGTTTTCAGTATCAAAAGACTTGTTAAAAACAGTTTTTGTCTCGTTGAAAAGTGATATTGTAGAGATGGTTGAGACTTCATAGGTTTGCAGAGTTGTCAATCTTAGAAAATTCAACAAGCGTTCAAAAAAAGATCGAATTGCGCAATTTTTTGAATTCGCTTTTTGATTAATCCAATTATTTTATTATTTTTCAGTTTTTTAGATTTTTCGTTCCGATCTTTCAAAATTAAATGTCAGGCGGACTGGTTAAGTTAATTTCAACAAATTTTTTCAGTTCTATTTTAAGTTTTGTTAAAATTTTGATTTTAAAATTAAGAAGGTAAATAGGTTGAAACTCAAATTTTTGTGAGCTAGAATCCTCTCCAAATATATTATTTAACAACATTTTATGCCAGTGAAACGTTGAAAATTGAGTTTTGCTAGGACACTTTTAGCTTTTATAGCAATAATAATTTTTTATACGTTGAAATTAATTTTTTATGGTCCGGTTCGGCAAATCTTAAATGGTTCGACAAACCCCAACTTTTATTTAACTTTTCAAGTGATATTCATGGTGGTACTGACATTATGCGCGAGCTTAAAAAGCTATTTAATTCCAAAAAATTTCTAGTTAGCAATTTTCTATTTCAAGCTTTTTAAAGGTCCACCTTTGAAAACAAAAATTTTCTAGAAGTTTTTAGATGTTAAGAAGCATTTTAAATGCATATTCCGGCGATTCGTAAATTCATGAACTTTGATTTTTTCAATCAATTTTTACTCTTTAAAACGAAAAATCAAATTTAAAACTCTTAGTTTTATCGCCAATCGTTGCAAACGTCATGTGGCGCAATTTTTTGTTTCTAACGCTCCCTCCCTTTTCGGTCGCGGGTCAGCGGTGCAGTATTTCAACACATCTCCAAAGTGTAAGAGGGCAAAGGGCACAAAACAGTAAGTGCTGTTTTGGAATGTTGATTTTAATGTTCGATCTACACGCCCGTGTTTTAGAACGACATATGATGTTCTTACAGGAACGGAATGTGTAGAAATAATGTATAGAGCGGGAATCTTGAGCTGTAGAACGTTGCAAACGGACAGGATTGTGAAACATATCTATGTTTGAATTCCTGCCACTTTTGATTGCACAGCTTATCTTGCTACTGGCGGAGATAGCAGAAAGTCTCGTGATTTAAGGATATGGTGTCCTGAACATGCCGACCAATATGTGACCTCATTTGCTCCACTTTTAGGTCTGACCGGTATGACCTTTGAAAGCGTCCAGCTGCCTCTTGTTCCTTCTCATTACCCCCAATAATTGAATCCACAAATTTCCTGTCTTCCAATCGACCTCTGCGCGTGGCCGTTGTTTCCGGGTCCCACCACGACCGCCGGCGGCGGCCGGGAGCGTTGCCGTCTGACGACAACGCGGCAGCGAGCGGCTGCGGCTCCACTCGCCGCACGTATACACCCAGCTACCATCGCCGCCGCAGCCGCATCCATGTGCTCTCCTCGAGGCTCAAAGCATGCCAGAAAATTATGTATTGTGTTCGTGTGTGTTCTGTCGATTGCTTTGCTGCTAGGCTCGCCCCTAGCCATTGCCAACGAGCACCCTTGCTGAACAGAAGAGGAACGATTATGGTCTTTGGCTTTGTTATGCGCGCACAGACATTTCTGGAGTTCCACAGGGTTCGCTGACGCTCTCCTTATTGTGTTGGGAATGAATGCAAATTTCAGGGGCGCGCGCGTAAGGAGAGACGTCAGCGACCAAAACGAAGACGTCGTTACGTGACGTCATCGGTGCAGGCAGGGTGATGATGATGACAATGGAGTCGTTTGAATTGAGTCAACGTGCGCTCTCCGTTAAAGTGAGGTCAGCAACTCACGATTCAGCTTTTAGATTTGTTTTTGCTTAGCGGAGCTGAGGTTTATAAAATTACGAAAAAATGCAGATGAGTCAAGACGTGTTTTTGACATTTAGGGCGACGCGACTTCCTTGTTGGAACTGATAGGAAAATGGTGTGGCAGGATGCGTGACGGAAAGTGAATCATACGAAATGGATTTATTACTATGGGAGGTTTAAGGTCATGAGTCAACGCTGGATTGTCAATTTAGGGTTACAGCTGTATTGTTTCACTCAAAAATATAGTTTAAATGTTGCATATATTCTTTGATTTAAAAACCGCTTTTTCAGGTTTTTAAGGATAATAATGAATGCTACCAAAAATAAATGTATGAGCGCCAATTAAAAGTCTAATCCGCGCGCAAAATGTGTTTTTATATCTTAAAATTTTGAAGTTAAAAAATTTTGGTGTTTGCTTCGGACAACGTTTTTTAAATTCTCACAAGCTGTACTTTGAAGAGGCAAGTAGTTCCAATTGCTTCAATTTAAAATTACTTTTTTTCTTTGTTTTGCTTACGTCATATGACGCAGTTGAAGTTTTTAAGCTAACACGTTCATTTTGGCTACATTTTTCTTGTTTTCATCAGCAATTTTTAACACATTTTGTGCGCTGAAAAATATAATTTTCAAATTTTATTTTTAACGTTATTTTTGTATTTTTCTTTCTGTGTTTAAGTAATTTTGAACCCTCTTTTTAGCAGTAACATTTATTTTAAAGCTGTGTTTCAGAAATGGATCTACATTTTCGGAACCCATTTTCAAACTTCTGAATAATTTTTTGAAAGCTAAAAATTGATATTATTCTAAAGTCCAATTATTCATAGCCAAAACACTTAAAAACCGATCTAAGGTACATTTTATGACTCCACAACATTCCTTTTTTGGGTCGAAAGTACCCCTCAGCCAAGACCATTGCCTTTGGGTACCCCATGCATCATAAATTACGCTCTTTGCGTGTTTTGAATATTTTTCTCGCATTCTAAGTGGTCTTCTGACGCACGAGCTGTTATTCCTCTAATCCCAAGCATTTTAATTGGACTTTTGTGCTCAAAACATTTTATCGCTTCTCAGAACGCATCCTTAATCTTTGTAAATTCACACCCGGCATGTTCCTCTTTACGTAAGCCAAAAATTATGATTGAAGCATCTTCGTTATATAAAAGCAATGTTTTGGAAAAACACGAACTCATTAATCTTGTCGCAGTCTTCAACGTAGGGCCTCTGTGATAAGTTTATTTTGGACTCTGTGTCGCGTTACTAACAGGAAATGGGCCACTTTGTTTACGACCGAAAGAGAGGGCTGAAAATTGGACAACGTCTGACAGCCTCCCTCACATCGGGAGCGACAGCTTCAGAATAAAGTTAACGCACTTTTATTTATCCATTTTCAAATAGGAATGAGGGAAAGGGGTGACAGAGTGGGAACGAGTGGTTATTGATCTTCTTGAAGTGGGTTTAAGAAGGGTGAGAATTTTAAGTAAATAGTATTCAGTTTTGCCTCAATTAAAAAAAATACTTTTTTGCACTTTTTTGGTGTAGTCTATATTGGGCGAGCAGGTGGGAAGCCCATTTCTCCTAGTTCCGCGTGCACTTTTTTGGTTCACTAGATTCATGTACTTTAGGGAGTTTTCAGAAAGTGCTCACGACTGGTAAAGCGTCTGGCTTAAAAGATTCCCAGCTCTAAGAATTGGTCCAAAAAGTATGAATTTGTTGTCATGTGATAAATTTTTAAAAGGTCATGTGACTCGCTTTTAAACAGGAATAAATTTTGTTTGATTTGAAAAATTTTTACGTAAAAAAAATCGCTTTTTCTGGATTTTTTAACTTTTAAAATAAACCTGTTTTTGAAAAATTTGATCTGGTCAATTTGATTGAATGGATTTTTCCGCTGTGGAATTTCTGAATTATTGTTTTAAACTTTTTTTTATTTATTATTCAATTTACAAATTATTCTACGTTTGGAAGTGGTCTGAAAAATCGATTTAAACGCATTTAATTATTTTTTTAATAAATTGAATTTTGTCAATTTTTCAAGGGTTTTTAGCTGTGGAATTTGTAGTCATCGCCTTTAGCCAATTTTAACTTGATGCGCTGATTTAAAAACCTTTTTGTTAATTTTTGGCTTTAGTTTTTCCAAACTTTATAATTTACAAATGCACCTTTTTTCTGCGTTTCGCTATATTTTAAATCTGCACTTTTTTAAATTTTTTAGATTTGTATTTCAAAGTAGAAAAGAGGATTGTTTGTGATTCATCGTTCAGTACGATTCTAATTAAGTTAAATACCATAACCGTTTAATTCAGAAATAAAATTTTTCATGGTTTTTCATTTTTAAGATTATACTTTATAGTGGTAATTCGTTGTTTTTGTGTTTGAGCGTTCAGTGGATTTCTACTTACGTTAAAGACCATGATAGATTCTACGCCCTTTTGTTTGGTGCCTAACGCTTGTTTGCCCTTTCATCGTCCTTATTGGAACAAATTACGCTTTCACAAAGCTATTTAGACTTTCGTACTTTGCTCCTGTCTCCACAAAAATCTCTTCTTTGTGCCTTTATTTACTTTTTTCTCACAAACATGTTTTCTTCCCTTTTCGGTCACGATTTATCGCTTTCCGCTCGCCGGCCGCCGATCGATCCTATCGATGTTGTTCTGATCGGTCATTTTTGTATCGGTTCCCCGACAGCGTCTACAGACATTAAAGAATTCCTTCGTCTTTCACAATCACACAGGCACACACGTGAAAGTGCATATGGAGGAACATTCGAGAATCCCTCGCGCGCCTCCATCATCGATTAGCGCGTTTTCTGTCATCGTTTCTGTCAAAGAGCGCAGCGAAGACCGGGCGCAGAGAGGCCAGCGTTGGGGTGTTGTAAGGTGACTGTGTGTGTGGGAACGCGCCCCGGCGCGGAAGCTCTTCTTCCTTCCCCACTTTTGGCGTGACGCAGCTTTTTGAGAGAGGATGAATGGATTCAGGTGGAGAGGACAGGAGAGGGTTGCTATGGGTTACACCCGCATAGGAAACTTGGCTTAGCTGGAATCGATAAAGAAGGAGAAGGTGGAGATTGCAGTCGAGATTTTGCAGTCGGTGGAGATTTTTTATTTTCTAACTCTTGAATTTGTCAAAAATATTGAAATTTTTGCTGTTTTCACATTGATATTTACATTTTAAACTACTTAATCAATGGTAAATTTAATTACTAAGCTCAACTGTTTTTTGGTCTAATTGATTTTTTTTCATTTTGAATTTTCAACATTTTTTACTTAAAAAACTAAAGGCTCCCCATAGTTTGAGACGCATGCGTCCTGCGTCTGAAAAAGAAAAAGAAAAAAAAAATCTTCGACCGTTTTTCCGCATGCGTCCGACTCGAAGGACGCATGCGGCTGTCTGCATGCTTCCGGACCCGAAAACGTATGCGTTAAACGCACCAGAGGAGTGCCATAGTTTGCTGCGTCTAGAATTTATTTTGCGGGAAAATGCGTTATTTCATCGCAAACCTGCGTTTCGCTGCGTGTGTCTGAAGACGCATGCGTCTGAAATTCATCGAATTAGTATGGCGTTAGCTTGGCAAGACGCATGCGTCTCGAGTTGTGGGAAGCCTTAAAAACAACATAAATTAAATTTTTATAATTAGTTTTTATTGACCATTCAATTCTCCATCAACCTCCGGTGACACAAATAAGAATCCTTTTTTATTCTTTTTTGCAGCGCCGTGCAAAATGCGAACACATTTTGCTACATTGCGGACCTTAATGGTTTCCTACTGCAAATTTCTGTATTCGATCTATTCGATCTATTTCTGACTACAAATTTTCATTAATTTGAATTTTTGATCGCTGAAATCATGTTTCTACAACCTTTTGTGATAACACTCAAGCCGGTCTTGTTAATTAGGTTAATAAACTCGTTCTCATGAACCCTCTTTTTTGTGGCATTTCCGGGTGCAACTGGTTTGTGCAATCGTTCGAAACTTCGAAGCAACTTTACGTGATGGACTCAAGTTATTGCGTGGCGTTTTTCAGACGCTAATTTTTTAGATTTTTTTTTTAGAACACTTGGGTCTAACAAACCCCTTCTCAAAACATTGGTAATAAACTCGACTGCACACGCTATTTTACGTTGTAAATATTTGGTTTGGACAACCGGGTAAACTGCCATCATGGATGGCATCGATCCAGACACTCTTTTGGAGTGGCTTGGCTTGATGACCGGGAAATTCAGGTAAGCCTAAAATTGTCAAAATTTTTAATTTAGCAATGTTTACCTAAAAAATTTTGGTTCAAAAAATGGCTTTTTAATTTTTTAATTTTGTTAAGTTTTTTATAATTTTCAGCTAATGGCTCTTGAGCAACTTTGCATGTTGCTGCTAATGGCCGACAACATCGATCGATGCTTCGAAACGTGTCCCCCGCGCACGTTCCTTCCGGCACTTTGTAAGATTTTCATCGACGAAACTGCACCCGAAAACGTGCTAGAAGTGACGGCGCGTGCGATCACTTATTATCTCGACATCTCCACAGAATGCGCCCGTCGGATCACCCAAGTCGAGGGAGCGATCAAGGCTATCTGCCAGAGGCTCGCCGTGGCTCAGATGGACGAAAGGACCGGAAAAGATCTCGCAGAACAGTGTGTGAAGCTCTTAGAGCATGTGTGTCACAGAGAGACCACAGCTGTCTACGATGCCGGAGGGTTACAGTCGATGTTGTCTCTTATCAGACTGCATGGGAATGAGGTTCATAAGGTAGGCAAGAGTCTGAAAATTGGTAAAATGTTTTGTGTTTTTTAGGACACTCTTCACTCAGCCATGAGCGTCGTCACACGTCTCTGCAGCAAAATGGAGCCACTGGATTCAAGCATGCCTCAATGCAGCGTTGATTTAGGCTTCCTCTTAGAACATGAGGACGGAAAAGTCTCAGAATGCGCTCTTCGATGCTTCGCTGCTCTCATCGACAGATTTATTCGCAAATCTCTGGACCCAGCGGAGCTTGTCATTCATAGCAATCTGATCGATCGGCTTCTAACGGCGCTTAACTCGTCAACGCAGGATAACAACGGGGAACCGTTCTTGTCTCGCCCCTCGTCTTTTGTGTCTATCGTACTTTCGCTGCTCAGCAATTTGTGCCGTGGATCTGCCGAAGTCACTGAAAAGCTCATGTCGTAAGTTGGTTCAAAAAATATGCGAAAAATTTGACCTGTAGCCTGCACTAATGTTATTAAGAATCTGGAAGTCATGGGTTCAAACTCACCTCAGAACCGACATTTTTTTACTCAATTTGAACATTCAAAAATCTTTTCTTAATTTCGCCTCAACTTGTCATGTCGTCGGCTCGTCAAAAACGCTAAGAATGTGATTTAAAACGGACCCAACTTCATGGCCTGCATCGTCGTCATTATCAGACGAAAGGTCACGGGTTCGAATGCGCTCCAAACCCAACATTTTTTACTCAATCCTAAGAATATTAAAAACTTATCACTAATTTTTGTCACGACATTCCAGGTCTCCCCAGCTTGTCCCAGCACTGAAAACGATCTGTACCAGCAAAGACGAACGCCTCGTAATGGACTGTCTTCGCCTCTTCGACCTCGTTTTGGTGCTCCTCTGCGAAGGCCGAACCGCTCTCCCCCGCAGCGTCACTGTCGGTGGAAGCTCAGACAGTGAGTTCAAAAAATTTCCGAAAAAACCCCAGTTTTATTATTAAAGTGCCCGCAGATGTCTTCGATCGAACCCATCGCTATCTGATCGACGCCGTCCGTCGTCGTGACACTGACGCTCTTGTGGATGCCGTAGAATCCGGTTCCGTCAGTCCGAATTTTACTGACGACGTGGGACAGACTCTCCTTAACTGGTGTGCCGCTTTTGGAACCATCGAGATGGTCTCCTATCTGTGCAACAAGGGAGCTGATGTAAACAAGGGTCAGCGATCGTCGTCTCTGCACTACGCCGCCTGTTTTGGCCGTCCTGAGGTTGTAAAAATCCTGCTGCGAAATGGCGCCAATCCTGACCTTCGAGACGAGGAGGGTAAGACTCCCTTGGACAAAGCCAGAGAACGTGCCGAAGAGAATCATCAGCAAGTGGCTAGGATACTGGAAAGCCCAGGAGCGTTTCTCTCTGCACCTGGAACCTCCAAAGGTACGTAATCGTTCTGAGACACCTTATATAATGATTCTTTTGTACAGAAGAGGTAAAATGCTCAATCATGCTTGAGAGGAAAGCTGAAAACCAGACCTTGAACCCAGAAGTCGTTTCACATGTGCTCGAACTGCTACTCCCAGTTTTCTGCTCCATTTTCCAAAAATCTCTCGATCCGAGAGTCAGACGATCTGTGCTTCAATTGTTGAGGAAGTCAGTCTGTAGCATCTCCGGGGAATCGCTGAAGAAGGTCATTCATAACGATGAAGACGGTGTGGAACAGTTCTCGAAGGGCTTGGTCACCGTGTTGGGTACGGTGCTCGAACATGAGGACGACCTGGAAGGTCATGAGCAGACACTAACGGTGAGTAAAAAAAGTCAGAAAATAATTGAAAAATTTGGTTGAGGAGGGATTCGAACCCAGACTTTTAGTTTGACAACCTAGAGGTTTGCCACTGTTCTATTTAAAACGCTGTGGTAGAGTGGTACTCTGCTAAGCTGATGATCCAAGTCACAGGTCCAATTCCTCTTTGTAAAATTTAAGTTTTCTTGATTCGACAAGTCTAACTAATTCTCTGTATTTTTAGCTCATCAAAGCGCTCCTCAAGAAAGACGCCTCCTACTGGCTCGAACAGATGGTCCGTTTCGGCCTCAGGAAGCCATCGCTGCCACACGCGACACTGAATCCGAAAATAACGTCAACGAAGAAGAACGCGCCGCTCCACGGCCTCCTCGTCCCCAAATTGAAATTCCTATGACAGTACTTCCGGGAACCGGTGAAGCCTCAGAAATCAACCTGGGGTCTCTGTACAAGTGGAAGGAATGGTGCCTTGTCAGGACTAAGGAGACCCTCCTGGTCTGGTGTGACATCGTGGCTATGGAATTCAGCGACGGAAGCAACGGGTGGTTCAGATATCTGATCGATGGAAAACTGCACACGATGTACAGTAGCGGAAGTCTTCAGGCTGGAACAGATGGCTCTGACACGGTTGAGGACTTCAAGGACAAGTTCTACCGCGCTAAGGCTGAGTTACCGGTTGGATTTACGGTTTATCCGTTGTACAATATGCCGAATTTGGAGAAAAAGGTGAGAAAGGTAGTCTAAAAAATTGTTGGACTCAAGATGGAGTCGAACACAGACCCTGAAACTGCTATTCTGTCTTGATAGTGCAGTGGTTAATGTGCGAACTGACTGTCAAAAGGTTGCGGGTTCAAACCCTACTACCCCCCAAATAACTTTTTTTCGACTGTTTTACTTACTGATCAAAAATTTTAGCTCGAACTCGGAAACTGGTCTGTCAACTGCATTGACCCTAGCGAGCTCTTTTTCGTCAACAAGGACAGTCCTACGCAGAGAATCGTCCTCAAAACCGACCTTCCTGGCTTCGTCTTCGAGTCCAGCCGCTCCGTAAAGCAGAATTACGTCGCCGATTTCACTTTGGGACAAGAATTCGTCACTGGCTGGACTGTCAAAGGCGGAACTCGGCGTGCCAAGTACCGAAACGAAGGCCAAAAGCAGCGTGTCAAGGAGCTCGGAACTGAAATTTGGGACTCTTATCTCAACGAAGCCAAGATGAAGCCTAGAGAAGCGTTGGTGCAGCTCAAGGACGCTTGCAAGGTCGTCAACGACTTTTACATCTGCACATCAGCGTCACAAGCCAAGGATAAGCTCGACGAGTTTGGCGTATCACTTCACAAATTTGTAAACCTCATCAGTTCGGACCAGTTATCCATCTATGAGTTATCGATTTCGGGTTTTATTGCTGTTCTCGTGGAAATGTTGGAGAAATTCCAGGATTCGATTTACGCTGAAGCGAGGAAAATTGTGGAAAATGTAAGTTTTTACTTAAAAAATTTTTGGCTGGACATGGATTTGAACTCTCGACCTCTGGATTCTCATGTCAATCTGAAGTTTTACCACTACGCAAGCACAAAAGCTTGATTATCCAGTGTAGTACCTTATATTTCTGATTGACAATCCAGAGATCAAGGGTTTGAATCCCTCAACCTCCAGATATTTTTTATTAATTTTTTTGCTTTCAGGTTCTTGTCGACGACGTTATTCTAAGCGCCATTGTGCGAAAAATTGTCATGGTCATAGAATCTGCTGAAAAATTCCCTCAACACCTCTACGATTCTCCTGGCGGCTCTCCCTCGGGTCTTCAACTCCTCACCCGACGAGTCAAATTCACTCTCGAATACGCCAACATGGAAAAAGTGTCCAAAAACTCCGAAGTCCACCTCTTCGACCGTTCTAAGCGTGCCCTCAAGGCTGAACCTCTGACTACTGTTGGTCAACTTAGAAATTACATCTACCGAATGGTGGCACGTCAGTGGTACGATAAGGCGAGAACGACTTTCGAATTTGTTCAAAAACTGAAGGACCTGAAGGCTAAGAATGAGAGCATCAGCTTCAACTATCAGTCTGACTTTGACGAGGAGGGAATCCTCTACTGGATTGGCTCAAACGCAAAAGCGTCCGAATGGGTGAATCCAGCGAGCGTTGGAGTGGTCAACGTGATTTGCTCTGACGGACCTCGACAGCCTTATGGTCGGCCTCAAGACGTTGTTTCGAGAGACGTGAACGCCATCAACTGCCACAGCTCTGACGACAAAAATGCGTTTTTCACTATCGATCTTGGAGTTATGATCTACCCGAACTACTACACTCTAAGACATGCCCGAGGGTACGGTCAGTCGGCTTTAAGAAACTGGATCCTACAAGGCTCAAATGACGGCGTAAAATGGCATCAGATTATGAAGCACAACGATGACACAGCTCTAGGAGAGCCTGGAAGCACTGCTAGCTGGCCGATACACTTCGACAGGGAACTCGGACCGTTCAGATTCATTCGCATCAAGCAAAACGGCAAAAATGCGTCAGGCCAGACTAGCTACATGTCCTTGAGTGGTTTTGAGGTTTATGGAGACGTTGTGGACGTTGTCATCAATGGATTTGGAAACAATGATAAGGCCAAGGACTGTAAGGCTAAGCCTAAAAACCAGGACGTTGAGACCACGCCTTGTTCCTCCACCTCCACTGGAACAAGGCGACCCAGCGCTGGAGCTACAAATGAGACCCTTCCCACAGGCACCAGCAAGAAGTTGCCGAGATATCTCCGCCATAATCGACTTGGAAAAGACGTCTCAGCGGCTTCAAAGCCATCAACTAGTGGTATGTCGTTCCTAAGACCCTCGGAACCTTCGACGTCGTCTTCAATGGGACAACAGAAATCTATGTCGACTACGAATCTTCATGATGACAAACATGGCCATCGCGCTTCAGTGGCTTCGACTAATCAGGCTGCTAGTGCTGAGTCGCTGCAACATCAGACGCCTTCGTTGGAGAACCTTCTGGTCCGATCAAGACTTTTGGACGTCAACATCCCAGAGGTGTCGGCTTCTGATGAGAATGTGCATTCTCAGGCTCATTCTTCGACTTCTACAGGTAAATTGATCGTTAAAGAATTCAAAACGCGAGAATGTTAAATTTGACGTCAAAACCAAAATTTTTTTTAAAATTAAAACGTGTTAACAAAGATAAAACGTGACGTTACCGGATTCGAACACGTGACCTTGAGACTGTCAGCCTAGACGTCAACCACTACACCACACGAACTTGCATCGAATGCGTTTAGATGGCCAAATGGTAGTGCGCTTAGATGATGATCCAGAGGTTATTGGTTCGAATCCACCGGGAGAAAAGACATTTTTTACGCGTTTTTCCAGTTTTTTAAAAGCCTAATAATGAACAAAAAAACAGTAAGATTTGGTTTTTTCAGTCGGAGGCTCTGCCGACCCCACCGAAGGTGCCCATTCAGCCGACAACCTCCAAGTCTGGCCTTCAGCATCTCGAGATGACCTTGTCAGTGGCAACCTCGTGGCTCTCCTTAGCTCAGATTCGAACGGAGAATGTGAAGAACTGCTGAACATGTACCGCGAACACATGAGGAACGATCCGAACCTTGAAGTAGACCTCGACGAGTTTGTGAGGTCATCGCTGATAGGAAGCGAGGAAGACGATGGCCATCTGGACGAAACTGTCGATTTTGACGACTCTATTGACGTGGATGCATTGATCGTCGATGAAGCCGAGCTTGAGGCTGCTGTGGAAGAACAAGCCAGCGCTCAGGGGTCGTCGACTACTGGAGGATCTGATCGAGGATCGCTTGGATTCTATTCCCAGGCCTTGAGAGACATGCTTCATCAGGAGGACCTCTACGAGGATGAAATGACCGACGACACAAACGAGGAAGATTGCGATGATGACATAGCATTTTTTTCCGAAGGAGGCGCAAGCCGTACGCTGCGTTCCGAGACTCTCGCCGCAGCTGTGGCCGCAATTCGAAGACGCCTCACCGGAGGCAGCAGCAGCTCGTCAAATGCAGGCAGTTCTAACCAACCTCAGGCTTCAAGCGATCGCATGTCATGGCGTGATGTAAGCCTTCACATCTCCTAATCGATTTTAGTCCAAAATTTTCAGATCGTGATGGGTGAAGTGGACAGAATCCTAAGCGAAACCGGCGCCCGTGCAGGCGGCGTTATCCGTCTTCTCGGAAACCGTGAATGGGATGACGAGTACATTGTTAGAAGACACTACGGAGCTCTCATCCCAGCTTTCGACCCCAGACCTGGCCGTACGAATGTAAACCAAACTGAGGACGTCGAATTGCCTCCCATTAGTGCTAACATGAACGCATATGCTAAGTGTTTGTCTCTGAGCGACGCTAATTCGGCTACTCGTCAGTCGCCGATCCATTTGTATCTTAAGGGACCTGACGCGAATGGCGAGGAGTGTGTCATTGAGTTAATGGATGACAGTTTGGCTCTTTTCGTCTATCTGCAGGAGATTTACCTGTCTGTGCCTACTTCTCAGGTAAGACAAAAAATTTATTTTCCAAAAATGAAAGTTTAACACAAGGCGGATTCGAACCCGAACGTTCAGATTGGCAGCGCAGAGCTTCATCCACACGCTATTGAAGCAGTTAATTTGAGACAGTGCGTGTGTGGCACAGTGGTAATTGGGTGAGGTTGGCAATCCAGTGGTCAAGGGTTAGAATCCGCTGATAACAAAATTTTTGTTTTTGTGTTTAAGACAAGTTTTTGCTCAATTTAGATGTTTTTAAACGTTCTGTTTGCAGAAAGACAAGCTGCGCCGCATCTGGGACCCCACCTACACCCTGATCTACTCCAACACACCTCTCAAAGACGTCAGAAACCTGATCTCCTTGAACGCGAAAGACATCCCAGTCAGCTCCAAGAATCCTCTCGTCGATCACGCCCTTAAAGCCTTGGCCTGCGTCGAGAGACTCTTCGAAACCTACCGCGAAATCAGCCTCTCCCCGAACTCATTCGTCAGTGACAAATTGACACAAAAATTGGTCCAGGAGCTGTCCGATCCTCTGCTGGTGTCCTCCAACGCCCTGCCAAGATGGTGTGGCCATTTGGTCAACAATTATCCGTTCCTATTCGCTGCTGAGACCCGAAATATGCACCTTAGAGCGACAGCGTTTGGAACGTCGAGGGCTATCGTGTGGCTTCAGGCAAGACGCGATGAAGTATTGGCTCAGAATCGTGGTGGCAACTCGAGCGGAAGTGGAATTGCTGGACCAAGGAGAGACGACCATTATGCCGAGTTCAGAGTTGGCAGAATCAAGCATGAGAGGATTAAGGTGAGCTTATTTTCCATTCGGAACGTTTTGTTCGTATTGACTGGCTGACATCTTGCAAACCGTCGACGCGGGTTCGCATTCCGGACCAATCCGTCTTTTTAAAAATGCATTTTTCGCTAAACATTTTTTTAGGTCCCCCGCTGCGACGAAATGCTCATGGAAACCGCAGTCCGCGTGCTCAAATTCCACGCAGCCCGAAAATCGGTCCTTGAGATCCAATATCAAGGCGAAGAGGGCACCGGCCTTGGCCCAACTCTCGAATTCTACGCGCTCGTAGCCGCTGAATTCCAACGAAAATCGCTATCAATGTGGTTCTGCGACGACTATGAATCGTCAGAAACGGGTTTGGACCTTGGCGAAGGCATGAAACCGCCCGGTTACTACGTCCGTCGTCCTGGAGGCCTCTTCCCTGCACCCATCCCGGCTAACACCAAAGAATCCGACAATTCCTGCGAGTATTTTCATCTTTTGGGGATATTCCTCGCCAAGCTGCTCCAAGACGGCCGTCTTGTAGATCTTCCCATCTCGATTCCCTTCCTCAAAGTACTGGTAAACAGCGTCGTTTCCGAAGGCGCAAATCCGGATTTGGGAGGCATTCTGAACCTCGATGACCTCGAGGTCATCTACCCCACAAAGGCGCGTTTCCTTCAACAGCTGCAGCAATTTGTGGACAGGACTAAAGGCATGAGTGAAGAGGAATTGGATCAAGCTACGATGGCTTTCCATGGCGATTCTGAGTGTAGGATTGACGATCTTTGTCTCACTTTCGCTGTGGATCCTCCCTCGAAGCAGTTCACCTATGGATCTGTGGATCTGATCCCTAATGGCTCTGAAATAGGCGTGGGTAACCACAATGTGGGCCAGTATTTGGATGCTTGTTTGAAGTTCTACCTGAATGATGGCATCAGGGCTCAGGTAAGACTCCAAAAACGCTTAAAAACAGTCCTAATTCAATTCATTTTCAGGTTCTCGCCTTCCGCGAAGGCTTCGATCTGGTCTTCCCGTTGAGCTCTCTTCGCTCCTTTGCTTCAGCTGAGCTTCAGGTAAGAAAATATTCTCAAAAATGTTCGAAATGTCATGTTTTAGACCCTCTTGTTTGGCGAACAATGCCCAGAATGGACTCGTGAAGATCTACTCAAGTACACCGAACCGAAACTCGGATACACCAAGGAATCGGCAGGATTTTTGAGGTTTGTCGACGTCCTTGTCGACATGACCGCTTCGGAGCGCAAGGCGTTTTTGCAGTTTACGACTGGATGCTCTTCGCTTCCTCCAGGTAAGGAAAAAGGGAATTGGAAATTGGGGTCGGAAAATGGCTCAATTCAATCTAGACTCGAGTTCAGCTCTGTCTAGATTTAATCAGAAATGGTCTGACTAATGTAGACACAGCCCCAGCTGTATGAAAATCTTACTTTGAGACTTTTCGCGCTGAAGACCGGTCGGTTATCGTTTACAGACAGCGCTTGAAGGACGTAGGCTTCATTTTGAGACCGCTTCTGCTTGAGGACCGGTCGGTTCCCAATTCCAGACAGCGATGGCTTCATTTTAACGCATGGAAGGCTAATTTACCTTCATTTCAGGCGGTCTGGCGAATCTCCACCCTCGCCTAACGGTGGTCCGCAAAGTGGACAGCGACGACGGCACGTACCCGTCAGTAAACACGTGTGTCCACTACCTGAAACTCCCCGAATATAGTAGCACGGAGATTCTCCGCGAACGACTCCTCGCCGCGACCAACGAGAAAGGCTTCCATCTCAACTAACCAATCCAGAAGCACCCTGAAAAAGAGATGAACTCAGATGTGATGTGAAAATTTGAAGCGACTTTTCGTGCATTATGTATATGACCCGCGTTGCACCCGTTTTCCCCCGAGTGTTGTAAGAATTTGTGTGTGAAATAAAGTTCTAATCTTGGGTGAGTCTAGACAGGGGTTATTTTTGCTAGACAAAGGGTCTGAGAAGCCTTGGAGACAAGCACTAACCGATCGCCATGGAGGAAGCTCAAAATGAAGCTTTGCTGTCTAGACACGACCGATCAACAACCACGACCCGAAGAAATGTGAGCGAAGCGACCAGACACGTCTGAAAGGTCGCTGTCTGGAAATGGCCACCGACCGGTCGTCAATGATGCGCACCTACCAGACAGCAGTGACGTCCACCAGATTGTCTCCCAGACAGAAACCGACCGGTCATCTCCACAGCAGTCCACAAATGAATCGAGCTTCCGCGTGCCTAGACAACCTGAAACACTGTAAACGAGATGCGAAATTTAAACAGTAACAACTTTATACGAATACAGACGTCGTTATTTAACAAACGATCAACAAATTAGAACTGGATAACCTGTCCGCGCGCCTTCTTCTGTCCTCCAAGTTCGAAATGCTTGCAGCGCTTGATGGGAAGCTGCATTCTGTGCTTGCAGTCGGTGCATTCCATGCGCAGGACGATCTTCTTCGTGGTCTTGGCCTTCTTGCGGAAGATGGGCTTCGTCTGTCCTCCGAATCCGGACTGCTTGCGATCGTAACGACGACGTCCTGGAAAAAGGAGACAATGAGACACATAGTTGAAGCAGTCAGACAACATACCCTGGGCGAAGCTTGATTCCTTTCCCTTCTTGTATTGGGTTACCTTGTGGTTGGTGTGGCGACGGCACTTGCCAGCGCAGAAGGTGCGGCGGGTCTTAGGAACGTTAACCATCTGGAGAAACATGCAGGTGTCAATAGCAGTCACAATAGACACGAAGCAGAGAACAAAACGCGCCGCCAGACACATCCGGTCTCATATACACACCGCGCGTCGCGTCATTTCAATTGACATCAGAATCACGATCCGGAGGGTGGTAAATCTGTCTGAAATGCGCTTGGTCTAGCCAGCCGCGTCGCCACATTTCAAGTGACGTCAAAATTGCGAAGCGGTTGGTCAGAATTTAGCCTCAAAATTCCCCAATTTTCGCGCGTTAAACAGGAAAATAGTCCCATAATTTGGGAGCTCTTCGATAAAGTGAGGCCAATCGACCGCAGAAACTGGTCGCCATGCGAAGCTCTCAAACGACGGCAATTTGCACCATTAAATCGTCCAAAACAGAGCTATTTCGACCGCAAATCGATTGGACTACCGACATAGCATCGCGAAACGCCAAAAACATAGAGAAATCCTTAAAGTTCGAAGCCGAAAACGCCGGAAGCGAAAATAACGAAGGCGACGTGTGTGGCAATAGCGAAATTACGGTAGCTTTTGAAAATTTCGCGTCGGGACCCGAATGTCTAGAGTTCGGTCTGAAATTTGAAGTTTTCAGATTTGCAGCGACGAGGCTGCGGTCTGCACGCGAAACTTGGAGATTTTGGTGACAAAGTGAAGCTTTTAGGGCCATGAAGTTCTAGGAAGCTTCGAAAACTACTAAAAACAACGTTTGGAAGTGAATTTAAGCGACGAAACTGCGTTTGAATTCAAAAGTAGACCGAAAACTCAAATTTAGACAGAAATGCAAGCAGAACAGCACAATTGGCGGTGAAAAAGAAATAAAAAGCACACGATAGTAGCCTCAAATGTCTAAAAAAACAGCAAAAAATTTTCTGGAGGTATGGGGAATCGAACCCCAGCCCTCTCGCATGCTAAGCGAGCGCTCTACCCCTGAGCTATATTCGCAAAGGATTTGGCTGCTGACTTTCATCACGTGCCCTCAGACGCAGAATTTTTTTGTTCGCGTTTGCAAGGTGAGCAAGAGGCGGCCTCTAGCTCGCATGCGTCGATAATTTTGCCGTACGTTTGCAGCTGTAGTGCGAACGCTTCGCTACAAAATTTGAACGTTTTTGTCGGAAATTGCTGAAATTTTTTTTCATGTGTATTCAATCTGAATTCGCTTGTCTAGACAGTTTGCGAGTTCCAGACGGGTTTTGTCGTTCTAGACAGCGATTCGTTTTCGAATGTGCAATTCCAGACGATGTGTGTCTGAAATCGTGTCCAGAACAAACCGCGAAACGGTTTTTCGGACAGCTATGTTCCAGACTCTCAAATGCTTTTCTAATGTTTTCTGTCTCGTTTTTGCAACACGGCAGCTTCAAACACTCTAGGAAGGGTTTAGCCTTCCTCTCTGTTGTGTGCGTTGTCCTAGTTTTGCCTGTCTGAAACGGATGTCGACGTGCTTCTGCGTGTCTGAAACCGCTCTTTTTCGTTATCTCTCTTATCTTAAGTATAAATGTCGAGCGTCGTGTAAATTTTCGCATTTTTCCAGACTCAGACGTCTAATTGCCGTGCCTTTTCAGATCCGAGAGAACCATTGAACTAATGAGCGAGGAAATGGAAATGAGTTACCCGAAGTCGATTGAGCCGCCGGTCGTGGTTAGACCCACCCGCTACGCGGAAGCAACGGGATGTCGACGTCATATATGTAATTCAAATCTTCATTTGCTGTTTGTAAAAATGTATATTTCAGCCCAGCCGCTTCAAGAAGATCAAGCGGGTCCACACAGGCGCAGTGCACTGCCTAACGGCCGTCGGAAAAGAAGCTCTCGTCACTCTCGAGTCCTGCGGAGACCTAATTAGATCGTATAGGACGGATTTCTACATAATCGATGTAAGCGTTGTCTGGAATTGCAATTGGTAGAGATGGTATTCATAGGGATTTCGGCACACGTTCAAGGTGGATGGAAAAGAAGAGCAGTCTCTTCGGCATCAATGCCATCGAATTCCTTACCGTGCTTGGGAACGAAAACTACCCCTTTTCTCTTCCGATGAACATGAAGGCCGCGTTCAGCACGAAAGAAGGCATTCTCCTCCAGAGGTCGATAAGCGATCAAGAGTAAGTCTAGACGTTTCAGTAGCTTAAAACGGGTCGGCAACTGACCCAAAAGAACGTCTTTTGGTGGCGCAAAAAAAATTACCCTCCTCCTGACCAAACAATCAGCGGGTCACACAGAATCGCCTCATTTTTGCCGAAAGCGGGGCTGAAGAGTGGTTGATTTCGCGGTATTTGTTAGCGAAATCGACCGGTCGTTCTCGGCAAGTGAGCTTGAAATGACTCCGCTACACGATTTCCAGACATGCCTCCGTTTCCCTGTTCGGTCGAAGACATTTTGAGTGAATTCCAACCGGTTGAGCGGTCGGTAATGGCTGAAAATAGATGATAAGACATAGGAACGCCTCCAGACACTTCTAACCTCTCTTTTCAGCTGTGGAACAGAAGTTCACGCCTACGCCTTAACGCACCCGATCGGAGAGCTGACGCCAGTCGTGGTCACCGGAACGGACGAATTCGATCCCCACTTCGCGTTCTCCGGTTCCAAGATCCAAAGCGTCGACTGCTGTGAGTCTGTCTGGAAACTACGTCCTCGTCCGCAATGCTCAAATCGAAAAGGACTACTTGTATTACGTCAGGCCATGTACGGAGACGGAGAAGATTATGCCGGAGGATTTCGTCTCAGAACTGCCGTCTGGATTCAATCTGCATTCGATTATGGTGGCGTCGATGCATCATACGCCGTCGCATTCAGTGAGAATCAAAAGCCGGCGCAATTCGACATTTTCGAGGAACACTCCTATGAGTAAGTTTTCTGTTTTAATCCACGATTACAGACGTCTATGTAGATGAGACAGGCATTGACAGAGCCTCACGTTCATTTGAAAGGTGGTAGACGTCAGATTCAGGTCCATTTTGAGCGAAAACCGACCGTTCGGTCATCAAGCCCTGTCTGGAAATGGCCCTCAAGCTTCAGACTAATATGCAGTCTGGCCAGACATCGTTGATTGGAACCATTTTGAGATGGAAAGCGACCGGTCGGTGGGGCAATGTTGTCTGGAAATGAAAGCGGTAGCTAGACAAGAAGTGGTCGATGTCCATTTCGGGTGAAAACCGACCGGTCGGTTATGAAGCGCTGTCCGAAAATGACCCTCAAGTTTCCCAGTCATTGACAGCCTGGCCAGACATCATGGAGTGGTCGTTTTGGGACCACTCCATGATGGCTGTCAATGACTGGGAAACTTGTCTACCACCTTTCAAACGTCTACCACCTTTCAAATTCAAATTCAAATTCAAATTCAAAATTCAAATTCAGTTGAAGTGGAAACCGACCGGTCGACCATGGTGAGCTGTCTTGAAATTACTTTTCAATGCAAAATGCAAACCAACCGGTCGCTTGTGATATTCTGTGTAGGAATGAGTTTCATGAAAACTGATCGATCATTTACAGTCTGCCTCTCGAAATTGGCTTTATTTCTACAGGGTGGCGCAAAAAAAAACAGCGCGCTTATCTCGGAGCCGTTGCATTTTTGAAGCATACAATGTTAAGATGAAATATGCAATAGGCAATTCCGCGTCGAATGAGCTATAGCACGCTCCAGTCGGGTCTAACGATGTGCACTTTTAGCCAAATGTCTGGAATTAAGAAAGTACGGCCAATTTTTGGAGGCTCGTATCTCGACGCTGATCTGTCCAATTTGACCGTTTTTGGGTGCAATCGATAGAGGAAATCGAGAGCAACTTTTCGCAAAACATCTGGCAAAAACAAAAATTGTCAAAAAATCACAAAATTTTGCCTTGGTCCCCCCTTACCTTCGTTCATGACCGAACCAGACATGTCGACATGTCTGGAAAATGTATGGCGGCCAACCGTCCCTTTCCAGACATAGCCCACATCCAATTTCAAGGTTACAAAAAAGGCGTTTTTGCAATGCAATTAATTTTTTGTTTTTGCCAGATTTTTTGCGAAAAGTTGTTTTCAATTTCCTCTATCGATAAAACGGTCAAATTGGACAGTTCAGCGTCGAGATACGAGCCTCCAAAAATTGGCCGTACTTTCTTAACAGTTTTTCCAGACATTTGGCTAAAAGTGCACAACGTTAGACCCGACAAGAGCGTGCTATAGCTCATTCGACGCGGAATTGCCTGTTGCACATTTCACATTTCATCTTAACATTGTATGCTTCAAAAATGCAATGGCTCCGAGATAAGCGCGCTGTTTTTTTTTTGCGCCATTCTGTAGATAGAAGACCTTGTCATACTGTTTTGGTCCTCCTACGTCTACTTATCGTTCCCCATTTCAGACAAGGAAGACCCCATCATCAACCTTCTGAACACCGATCCACACCCGAATCCAAGCCAGATTCTCCGGAGGACGCGGCTTCTCCACAATTCGTGGCGTTCCAACGTGTTCGACGGGAGCTTCGACCGCTCCTTCGGCCACAAAACGCTATTCAACGCCAACACATCGGTCATCAAGCCATATGGTCAATTTCGCGTCAAGAAATGACGTCTGAAGTCCTGTACATAATGTCGCACAATGTCGCACACATCGACTCCTTTCGAGCCAAAGACGAAGAATTGACGACAAATGCTCGTTTTTGCAGTACAGCGGTACTCCTCGTAGTTCTATAGACCGTAATCACCTAATAAAGCCTACCGTCTAGACATGAAACCGTGCAATTAGAGCACCATCGGTCAGCGAGCTTAGGTTTGGCCAAAATGAAACTTGTTCTTGATAGACATTAGCGTCAATAGAACGTCTAAAACTCGCCTAACCTGTCTCCTTTCAGGCAAGAATTCAATTGAGAAGATCCTCACGTGTATGCCATCGGGACTGCGCCACAAATTCCTTTTGCAATGGTATCTCCAGAACAACTGGCGCTTTGTCGAAAACGAACTCCTGATGGGCCATCGACTCACAAGGGAACATTCCCAAGTGTGAAATTCAAATCGAGCTGAAAATTGGTGAGTAGATAGATCTCGACGCGCTGAAAAAATAGGTCTTACCTGCGAATGCGAGGTCTAAAGTGCCTAAAAGTGCATGTCTAAAACGGGAAAACCGACCGCTCAGCAGCCGTTCACCAGGTTCAAATGGCTCCCTCGCATTCGCAGGTAAGACCTAGTTTTTCCGGAATCAGCGCGTCGAGATCTATCTACTCACCAATTTTCAGCTCGATTTGAATTGCACACTTGGGAATGTTCCCTTGTCAGTGCGGAGCTGCTGCTGCTCGTCGAACACATCTTCATCCTGGCGGTCTGGATTCTAACCATGTACCCTTCTTCGAGCAGCTCAGGAACGCTAGTACGTCTGGTGATGGGTCTAGTTCTCCTAAGAGGGCTAAAACCGGAATGGCGCATTTGGCTGAGATTGAGGTAGGCCATAAAAATGCCAAATAAGCTTTTAAAAATCCATTTTCAGCACTACGAGCGCTTTTTGAGGATCCGTAAAGAAGTCCTGAACCACGAGCAGCTTTTGGAAGCTAAGAGTGCGAGCGCGATCTCAGTCATCCGGAGTGGAAGGCAACGAATCAAACGTTTTGGTGATTCAGTTGGCTAGAGGACAGAGCATCGTGGACATTTCGAATGTGTTGGCAGCGTTTAAAGCGCTCCATAATGTCTTCAAGAGCTGAGTCCTAGACATCAGACTCAAGGATCCTCTTAATGTTTTGCTTTCTTGTCTGGACACCCAAGAACCGTAAGTTTTCTGTCTGAAAATCAGTTAATAAGTGTAGTTTGTAGTCTCCTGGGCCTAAACGAGTATGCGCAGTACGTGGAGTTGCTCCCTGTGAACGGGAAATTTAAGTTTGATCGATGGAGTTAAGTGTAAGATGTCTAGACAAGGCTGATATGGAATTTTGTAGACGAAATCCAAGCCGACGACATGCAAGAAGTGTTTGACGAGCATAGGATGTCGCCGCTCTTCTCCTCGCATGAGTACATCTTCAACATATTCAGTCGTGATCTCCCGCTAAGGAAATTCCAGAGAGACACGACCTGGGATCCGAAGCTCTTCGCTGTGATTGCTGCAGGTCTAGGACAACTCCCCATGGACACGTTCGCCTCGTTCCTTGTCCGGGATTGGATGAAAATCCTCGAATTGACCGTTGACGACCTCGAGAAGCTGGAAGAAGCGGTGAAGCATAGGCAGTGGAACGTGACCCTCTTCCAGGCGCTTAGGACGGCGTGCAGAGTGTCGATGGATATCGTGGAGTATCTCATGCTTCCGATTTGGCGCGCTGTGACTGATTTGAAACGATACGAGCAGGATTTTGGCCTCTGCCCGAAGACAAGCCCTAAGTTAAAGTGAGTCTTTGTCTAGACATGGGCGTTTGGGATTTGGGTGTCTACCGTAGGGTCAAGTGAAGAGTGAGATGGGTTCATTTTGCGCGAAAGGGAGACAGCGTGCCGGTCGTGTCTAGCTGTTGAGAAGCAAATGGCTGATTTCAGACAGCCGGCTTAGAGTTAGACACGTCTAGGGTGTGAGACGGTTTGTGTGTGTTCGGAAATGTGTGAGAATTCCAGACGTGTGGTTTTAGACATCAGACAAGTTTAGGCATCATGTGATTGTCTCTTTTTGACGGTCTAGACATCAGAGAAGTCTAGACAATCGTCTCTCCTTGACTTTCATACAAACGATTGTTTAGACAGATTAGTCGCTAAATTAGTCTGCCCGTGAATGTCTAGACATTGGACAAGTCTAAACGTTGGAATTGTCTCCATTTGGCTGTCTAGACGTCTGAACAAGTCGAGACAATCGTTCCTCCCTGACTCACTCAGACAAACGATTGTCTAGACAGATGGTCTACATAGACTGGCGAGAAGCAAATGACTTTCAGACAACCGGTTTCAGACACGTCTAGGGTCGTGCGAATTCCAGACTTGCTATGTAAGACATTAGACAAGTCTAGACAATTGTCTTCTGACTGTCTAAGACTTAACGGTCTGTTTTCACTATGACATCTATGACAGTCTGCTTATTTGTGACTAGCTGTCTAGAACCTGGCAGCCATGTCTGAATCCAAAAAAAACCGACCGGTTTCCATTCCAAAACCAGACAAAGGATGCATTTCGCATGGCATCCTGACCGATGTTAACTCTCTAGAAATGAGCAGTCCTAAAATAAAAATTTCGGTCAAAATAGCGGGAAACTTAATCCGAGCGGCGGTGGTCGTCTTCTTGAGGAATCCGCTGGAGCCACTGACGAGGAGGACGACGAGCGTCTGGGAGTCGTAGCAGCGGATTTCTGCGAGAAGAGCTCATCTGGAGGGGAAAACTGGCGATAGATGCGGGTGGCCGGCGAGCGAGAGGCGGGAGTACGGCAGTAGGTCAGAGGGACTTCGAGCGGCGCTCCGGAGGCTCCTCCAAAGCGCACTCCACGATGACAAAGCCCTGCCCCAGAAGGTGCAGCGATATGTGCTCCAAGCAAGGGAAAAATGACCGAGAATATGCAAAGAAGAACTACTCCAGGGCTCAAAAGGACACAGAAATCACGAAGGGAATTTATTGGTGTCAAGCACACCGGGGCATTATTTGGGTACGAGAGCTTAACCCCCTCGGGAGGTCGAATTCGTTTCACCGATGTTAGCAAGGGCTACCGTAACCTCGGAAGGCCGAATTAGAATTTTTGTCTCGAAGAACGGAATACCGGTGGGAATTGACACAAATAATTAAATTATTAAACAACAAGTAAGTTGACATTTTCTCTTTTGCTTGCTTTCCTTTTAAAGGTTAAAGTGAACGCGGCTCAAAACGGACGCACTTTGAAAAACAGAGTCTGACTTACACCATCCATAAATTCGTCCATCGCCTGGTCATCTCTTCCATTGGGGTTGTGGTACTGAATGTACAGTTCAGGATTCGAACATTCGTCATACAAATTACAGGTATCCATCCTAATTTGGTTCACCATTCCAAACGGTTCAATCTCAGATCTATCCACTCGGTTCCAAAAACGGAGGATTTTTCTAAAGTCACCTTTAGTGGCGAGGAAAACGCGGAGAAGTTCTTTGTTGAACTGTTTAACCGTCATGATGGTAAATTGAGGCTGTTTCAATAGCAATACCAGGATGTCTAGATGATTGTCGACTGCAAAATCTTCATTGAGAGTCAACCAAAGCAAATTTCCATTTTTGCTAATACTGCGCACAAGTTCGATAGCAGAATTTTCCTCAACTTCAACGTCAATAAACAGACCTGTCAAGAATGTCCACGAAAAGAACATTTCCATCCATTTGTCGCTGATTTTGGTGGTTTTGAACCGAAGATATAAGCTACCAGAAGATGACACAAGTCTATCAAACAAATTGTGATTTGGCGGCTGTGTTCCAAAATCATAAAAAAGGAAAGATTTTCTTAGAATAAAACTACTATTAGAAACAAATTGCTCGTTGTTGATTCTCTGGTTTCGAGCGTTCGTATAAGAAGTACTCATTAATTCGCCATTTTCAATTTCGAACCTTTTGCAATACCCTTTTTCATTTAACTCTTCAGCGCAATGCTGAAAATTGCCTGATAATTCAAACATTTTTTCGAAGTTGTTCGTCAAGCAAGAAGAACTGACCACGCAAACGGATTGAGTGAATTCATATGGAACTTTGTTCATTCCATTTTTGAAATGAGAAGGCTGTGCAGGAGCTGTTTGAGATTTCTGTTCAGACGGCGAAATTGCGAAGAGCAGGAGAACCATTAAATATTGCTGTGATCAGCAAGCGAATGACGGAAAAACAGAAAATTGGAAATGTGTGAATTTGATAATATTAGGAGTCGTTCTAGGACCGATTTAATGGCAAAAAATGTGATATTTGGAACTGTAGATCTACGTCACTGGAATTTCATAGTCTGTGCTTCATCCCTAAAGGGGCTGAAGACAATTTTTAATTAGAATTTGAGTGTTCTCGGAGGAAGTCAAAAGGAATGTGCGATTTCACATGACAAACCTTTAGGTCAAAATGTCCTCTTTTGGCTAAGTAACGTTGGCTACTAAGCGACCCGTGACCTTTCCGATTCCAACAATCCACCCACAATGGTTCGTCTCACGTTCCTTCTCCTCTTGGCCACCCTCCTCGTCGCCGCGGACTCTCATCGTTTTCAGTGTGAGCTCCAGCGACAAATTCGACTTACCAGCCGCTCCCGGCGCCTGAGAAGATCGTCTTTGTCAACAGGCGTCAAGGCTGAGTTCGACAAGATGCAGACGGACAAGTCTGGCAAGGACGACTCTATCACGGCACAACGCGTTATTATTTGGCAAAATAAGGTTATCTTTATTTCAAAAAAACTTGGATTCTATCAGATAATCTAAAAAACCAAAGAGCACCACAGAAATTGATGAATTCAAAAGCTGATGTGTTAACACATTATTTGGGATGTGATACCTACGTGATCTCGTGGTGTAGTGGTTATCACATCTGTCTAACACACAGAAGGCCGGCGGTTCGAGCCCGCCCGAGATCAAATTTTTCACAAATTCAATTAAATTGGTACAAGTCTTTTTTGAACGTTTTTTGAACCTTAAAGTGCAAAAACGAAATTTTCAAAATGTTAAAAACCAACTAATTTTCAAGAGACATAAATGCGACGCTCCCATAATGTTACAGATGACAAGGAATTTCATCGACGCCCAGTTAGCTCAGTCGGTAAAGCACCAGACTCTTAAACTGGCTGTCTTCGAGCTCCGCATCGGGCTAACGTTGTTTGCTTTTTTGTATAATGTATTTATTAATTCGGTGAAATAAAGTACACAAAAACGCTGACACTTAAAAATTATATGACTTCAAAGAGAATATGGTTGAATGGGTGGTATGAACGAACTTGAACAAATGAAGGAATATTCATCTCACTAGTGAGTTGCGCAGCTGCATAAAGCTTCACAGGAGGTAGGACATTTCAGCGCCGGACATTTCAGCGCCGGACATTTCAGCGCCGGCCGTTTCAGCGCCGGACATTTCAGCGCCGGACACTTCCGCGCCAGCCGTTTCAGCGCCAGCCGTTTCGCGCCGGACATTTCAGCGCCGGACACTTCCGCGCTGGCCGTTTCAGCGCCAGCCGTTTCAGCGCCGGACATTTCAGCGCCGGACACTTCCGCGCCAGCCGTTTCAGCGCCAACTGGTTCAGCGCTAGCCGTTTCAGCTCGCACATTTTGCCGCTGGGATTCTATAGGCGATTTTATAGGCAGTATACCTCATCTGTTCCGCAATATCCGCAATCTTTTGGCGAGGTCGGAATCTTAAGAATCGGGCATTCTGTGATTGCGTCCTACTCAAATATCAAATATATACCAACAGTAACTTAAAACACAGATCAAATAAGGCAGGACAATCAGTTAGAACAGATAAAAGATTGGCATTAGTAAGTGCGGGACATAATGATAGAGCCACCCTTATAAAAATCCTATGCCCGTTTTTAAACAGTTAGCTACGTTTGACATGCGATAATCATGTTTAGCACGTTAATTTGACCTAAAAACCATGTTATAGCTTCAAAAAGACGTCATAAGTCAAAGTTTGAAAACTTTTGGGTAATATACCAGCAGGGCCGAGGACCCCTCTCTCCATTCATTCCGTCGCTCCCGCCGCGCCGACCGGTCGCTGTTTGCTCCAAATCTGTTCCAAGCCTGGAGCGACCCCGGTCATTTTGGAGAGCGCTCTCGCGTTTGATCGGTTGGTTTTGCAATACCACCACTCGAATACCTTCCATAATCACGGTCATCGTCGGTGCAAGAAGAAAAATTCGAACTTTTTTGTGCAGCCTACTCACCTTCGCTCCGGAGAGCTGTCGTTAACAGCCTACACACCCCGTTTCCAGGCGCCTTCGACGCAAAAACCAAAGCGTGTGTGTATTGCAAAACCGACTGAACAAACGCGAGAGCGCTCCCCCAAATGGGTCGCTCCAGGCTTGGAGAAACGCTGAAACGGCTAACGCCGAAATGTCCGGCGCTGAAATGTCCGGCGCTGAAACGGCTGGCGCTGAAACTGAAACGGCCAGCGCGGAAGTGTCCGGCGCTGAAATGTCCGGCGCTGAAACGGCTGGCGCTGAAACGGCCAGCGCTGAGATGTCCCATCACCGCTTCACATTCTTTTGCATTTGCCTTAGCTGATGTCCGACTTTTACAAGGTCATGTAGACTTCTTCAATTCACACTTGACTGCCGGTGTTAAGCGAAAGATCCAAAGTTTTCAAGCCATTGCTCAGATAATTAAGTGTAAACTGCCACAATTTAGGTCTTAAATTAATTTTATCGAGACTGACGTTTTTAAGAGTTTCTCGGTTCAAAGCTTTATTAACAATGTGTTCCATACATTCGCTAGGGTCTGCGTAACCAAATGTTTTTATGTTTTAAGGAAGGCTCACAATCAGACTCATTACAGAGCGAGGAAGCTCCCAAGTTATATTTGCAAGGTTGACAATCACAGGAGGAGCATTATTCTTAGCAATTTTTGCAAGAAATAATAATTTTTTGATTTGCGGAAAGTCCCATATACATATGTGCCGTGTTTGTAGTCGGCTAAACTACGGCAGATACGCAAGTAATTCCATGATTTTTGCTAAAAGCGGGATCTTTGCATAATTTCCGGTTATCTTGTTCAACGTGAAAACTCACAGTTATCGTCTTTTTTGGGCGGAGATGCCAGCTTCACACATGCTGAAGACAGTTGAGAAACGTTTTGGAAAGTTTGGGTATTAAAGTATTTTTGTAGTTGGTCACAAACATCGTTGAAGAAGACGTGGGGAAGCTTGTCTATAGTGGCGAGATCGGCTAAGAAAATTGAATTTTTATAGGAGAGCTTATATTCAACTGTAGGTGTTAAAACAAAAATGCGTCATTTGACACACTCCTATGCATCAGTTTATGTAGACCAGAACCTCGAAAATCAGTTTCATTCAATGCAGTGAATGTCAACATGTATTATCCCATTCAAACGCATCTGCTCACAGACGTATTATTGAGAATTATATCGATTACCGGATGTTTTTCATGTGCAAGCACAAAGGCGCCGACGCACTTTTGAGTGATAGTATAGTGTTGGAAAGGGTTCTGTCTGTCAGCTTTTGCTTAAAATGTAATTTTTCACGCTAAAACCGTAAAAAAATTAAATTTAATAAAAAAACCCTGCGTCTGAGGGGAATCGAACCCCTGTCGATTGCTTGGAAGGCAACCATGCTGACCATTACACCACAGACGCGCTACACAACGCTTGATTTGAGATAAGTCTTAGACTGAGTTGCGTATACATTGTTTAGTTTTGCTTGCCACTAATTTTCGAACCTTAAAATGTAAAAAACTATTTTTCATGTGTGTAGTGATAAGCATGTTCCAAAAGATTTTGCAATATGGGGGTATAGCTCAGGGGTAGAGCGCTCGCTTAGCATGCGAGAGGGCTGGTGTTCGATTCCCCATACCTCCAGAAACTTTTTAGACTAGTTTTTGTTTGGTTTTTTGGGCATTCTTAGTACATCTCAGCCAGTTTTGTTAGCGTGTGTGTACTCTAAGAGAAGCTTTTCGGTTTTTTTTTGTTTTGTTTTGCCACACTTTGAGTGCTTTAATATTCCCACCGACGCCAAACATAAAAGTTTATTTTCCGGCAGCCGCAAAGAAAAAACCAACACGTCAAATGTCAGTCACTGTCAGCTGCGATCCGAGCGCTTTGGTGTACTTTTCAGAGCGGAGAGAGAATTCATTTTTGTGACCTCGTTTCGTAAACGATGGTGGATCGATCGGGTTTCCGCGTTCGTAAACGGAGTCTGTGTTCCCTTTTTCAAAATTCCGACTGTCTTGCTGTACGGAAATGCCACGTTTTTAAAATTTAAATTTTGCAGGCGTTTTTGTGGCGCCTCTGTTGCATGTCGGCGCCACTGATTATGGTGTTCAGTTATTTTTGGGTAGATGGGTTTATCACTCACGTGATCGATTTTGTGTTAAAAACTGGACGCAAAATTAAGACGTTTTTTGACAAGAGGGTCATTAATTCTTTAAGAAGGCTTGACCTAGATTCGTCATCTTGTACAATAGGTTCTCAAATATGACTCACGTGGATTCAGGTACCCTATCCAGATCGGTCTCGCTCAACCACCCTGTTTTCGTTCTTCCCTCCTCCGACCGGTTTCGCTTGCGCTGTTTTGTATGCAAATCAGGCATTAGCTCTCTGCGTATGTTTTTCTGCCATTGAGCTGTAATGTGACGGTGATGGATTCTGGCTTTTTTGTGGATAGAAGGTGAGGTGTTCTGTTACGTTTGGAAGCGTTTTAGGATCATTCAACTTGACAAAAAATTGAAAAATCAGGATTCTGGTCAGTTTATGGGTTAAACTATCATCTGAAATTTGTTTGTGCGTTTTTAGGAATATCCATCAAACGTAAAATTGTAAAAGAACGTCTGAAAAACCCGTTGCGCAAAATCTTCATACGTCTTCTCTCTTCCTCCCTAATTATTTATCCCATTTTTAGTTTCCCATGTTTGTTTCCAACTGTTTTTAAGAATCGAAAGAAGATTGCACTAAAAACATAGCATTTGAGAACAATGAACCTTGATTACAACATTTCCCAAACATAAATTTGACGTCATAAATTGCCACCCTTGAAATCGTCGACGCTCCAACACTGCAAGGTTCCTCACGCCGTCCACATCTGTTTTACACAATAAATCGCTTACCCATTTTTCAACGGCTTGTCGGTATTAATGAGCAATTTCCAGTTCCCAGCGTATCAAATTCAAGATTCCAAAAAACATTATTAATCGTCGCTTCGGTTTTATTGTTTTCCCAGCGTCGGTAGGACATACAAAAAGCACGTAGTTACGAAACATCTGCGCTCATCATCATCTCTCTGGCGCCACCAACTCCACTCACCTCTCGTCGGCGAACGAGGTCATTTTGGCTCCCAGCACCACCGGGTGGTTTTTTGTGCGCTTAACCTATCAATTACAAACAGAGCAAATTGGTGAATTGGTTTTGGATCACTTGGGTGTTTACACGCATTTTAGTCTTCAAGAAGAAATATCTAAACGTGCATTTTTTGACTCAAATTTTGCTTCACGTTTGTAAGATAAACTATATTTTTAGGTGTGGTGAAAAAAGGTAAAAATTTGTACGACTTATTATTGAATTTTTTGAGTCACAAATTTGGCAGCTTTGTGAATGTGAATTTTTCAGGTGAATTTTGATACATTTTGCAAGTTTTGATTGTTTTCTCCAAATTTCTGTGCGTATAAATTCAATATTTTTGATTCAAATTTCTGTTCAATTCACAAACTTGTTTTAGCTCCAAAATCTGTTAAAACTGAAACTAAGAATTTTTTTGATGTCTGATTCAACGCCTGTTTTTGGTAACTGTTTTCTTACATTCTATGACCTTTCGGTTCTCGGAATCCAGCCAAAAGCACCGAAAATTCCTCCTCACAATTGATCAATTTCCTCCTCTTCCTCCTCTTCCTTTTTTCCATTTCTATTTGCCTCTTTTTGGACTCTGATTTCTTTTCCACTCGCATAGCTCTGCTGTCCTCAGCCCCAGAATCGATGGGGGTCCTTTGTCGTCCTGCGGAGGCCTTCGTCGCTGCTGCAGCCCACCTAAGCATCCCCTCCTCTTCTCTCGCTCGTCGCGCGTTCCTTAGCCTTCTTGCGGCGGTGGCGGCCGCGGCGATGCTCTCACAATCCGCGGCCACCGTTGGCGCCCGATTCCCTCCTCTTTTCGTCGTTCCCCTGTTTGTCATCATGACCGTCGACAGTCGTCGTCGCTGACTGCCGCACGGCCACCCACGTCGATCCGGTCACGAGATTTGCCCAAACTTGTCGTGTAAATACGCGAGTCTTTTTGTTGTCACTTTTGGGTGTCATTTTGGTCGCACATTGGCCTCTTTTGAGTCTTCTAGAGTTGACAAAAGGCGTATTTTTTCAGAGATGAACCTCTCGTGGTGGTATTTTGTAGCCGCCGTGGTTGTCTTCTCGAATAGCTACGCGGCTTCCGAACTCACCTTCCTGTCGGTGAGCGGCGACGAGAACAACTACAGTGCTGAGGACGCTGAGGACAATGACGCCTACTGTAAGAAGCCTTGTGAGGAGAAGTTTCGAGAGACGGTAGGTGACATTTCTAGTCATTTCAGTGCTCTAAACCCCTGATTTCGGTCTAGAGTTAGAAGCGTTCAATAATTTATAGCCTAAATGGTCTGTTTGTGCCGTGACTCAAAGCAAACATAGACAAAAACTCATTAAAAATTTCTGTTTGCGACGTAAAAGTCTGAGAAACATAAAAGTGCCGCGTCCATTTGTTGAGCTTAGGAGCACCTACACCGGAAGTCGCACAATTTTCCTGACGTAATCTGAATGGAATTGTGGAACTGTTGCAATGACATATGTGACATTTTGAAGCAGACTGTCTTATCAAAAAGGGGGATAGACGTCACTACATGACAGGTGACACTAGTGAGCTGAGAACTAAGGATAGCGAAATTTGTGGTTTCAAAAGTCAAATTTGATCCGCTTTTTAGATTAGGTGATTTTTAGTCATTGACGCTTTAATTACAGTCGCTATTTTGAGAAACATAGATAAAGAGGACGCGGGTAGCTGTAAGCTAGAATAAGCGTTAAAAACAAGATAGAATCTTAATTTGTTTTTCTTTGAAAATGCTATTTTTAAAGTCACAAATGTGACCTTGGTAAGTGAACCTTTATGTAAACCTGTTTTGATGCTTATCAGAAAGTAAAATCTAGAATTCAAAAAACATTTTATGTTTACCATGTGAGGGTGTTTTAAACCGATTGCTAGGTTTGCATGAATGGCTCAATGATGCCAATCCAGAGGTCATGGGTTCAATTCCCTCAATCAACTCTTTTTAATTGTACGTTTTGTGTTTTTTTACGTCTTTTAAATTTTAGGAAAGCCGTGAGCAATGCTTCGAAGGCTGTCGCCTAGCTCTGATCTACCGCTACTTCGACCAAAGCACCTCTGACGAGAGCACCGTAATCCCGAAATGCCAAGAAGGATGTGAGAAATCCTACAAAGACGACAAAAAGGATGCCGTTGAGAAGTGCTCTGAGGGCTGCACCATCACCACTGAACCCTCAAATGGCGTCGTAAGAATTGAAATGGACGAGAATGATCCTACGTTCAATGTGGCTAACGAAATGATCAGCGACCCTCTCAAAGACAGCTTTATCAAGACTTTGGGTCTCAATGAATTGTTTGGCGAAAAGTGAGTCCTTTTTAACGTCATTCCAACTTTATTGCTTTCAAATAGTTTGTTTAAGTGGTTGAGAGGTAGAGCTCCTGCCTACCAGTTTTAAGGCGAAGAGATCAGATCCACCCTCACCCAAAGGTTTTTGTGTTGCATGTTCAAAAAAAGATTTTTCCCAATCTTTGTTTGCCTCTCCCATGACCCACTTTCCCATGCTGGCACCCATTCGAGGCTCTCCGTGCCACGTGCCTTATCCCTCTTTTTCCTAAATCCGCTTCCTGTTGCCCGTGAAAATCCGCTTTATAGCCAATGGGGGACTACATTCACAGGGTGATTCACATTTTTGCTCTCATTCAAGTGCCCATAAACAAGACCCTAAAATTTCATATTCTGTAAATTGGACCTGTTTGACTACCCTACAAGTCCAAGAACCGAAATCCAACGTCATGGGTATTAAGCAAACATAAAGAAAGATTACGGTGGATTAATGCTTCAAGTTCAGCGAAGCACAACAAGAGACGTTCAACGGCCTCAAGGAGAAGTTCGGAAATAGCCAGAGGGATTCCGATCCCTTCGCTGTGCTGCTGAAGCATCTGGAACATGCTCGCCAGAGGATGGAGAACAGTTTCAGGGTTTTTGAGGAAGATTGGCCGTCGAAGTTGGGAGAGAAGGTCGGAAAGCTGGAGAGACCCTCAGGACATGAGTTGACTGCTTTTGAAGGTAAGCTGTCTTGGAAAACAAAGAAGTTGACAAAGAATATTAGTTAAAAAGTTGGTTCTAAAAGTGAAAAAACCAAAAAATGTGTGCAATTTTAATTGCGACTAGCTTTAAAAAGTCAAGAACAAAATTTGACAGCTCTAATTTGCAAATTGTTTTTGCTTATCTCAAAACTTTAGGCGTAATGAATAAGCCTGAACAGGTCTGATTATTTATGAGTCGTTTCACAGACCATTTAATGGTTTTTCGACACTTTGAGCCACCAACTAATTGTAACGCTTCTCAACAAGTTTTAATTTTCGGCCGATTGCACTTTATTTTCAATTTATTTGAGTTTTCGAGTTTTTTGAACACTGAAAGCCAAACCATTTTTGCTTTCAAGCAGGCCTAGGTCAAATTGGGGTCAATCCAACCTTTTTTTGACGCTTATTTAATGGTTTTAGTTCAATTTAAGCGTCGAGTTTGAGTCTGACTATGACTATTAACACAGGTTTTGAATTTTGAGTCTTTAAAATCTACAGAATTATTGAAAGATTCACGTGTTTTGTTTTAGGTAAACCAGTGGACAACTTTGACGACTTTGGCAAGATCATCATTCACTCCCAACCCGCCGACTACGACGACATGGTCAGAAGCTATGAGAAGAGCTTTCGAGAAGCTGAGTTCCGTGAAACCGCTCTCCGAGCAGAACGCATCGCCCAGATTGGCCACTACGCTGTCAAGATCATCCTTGTCATCCTCTTCATCGTCGTCCTCCTCGTCGCTTTAGCCATGGTCCGCCATCACAGCGCTATGAGTTACCGTCACCTGGCAAGCCCTTCATTTTCTTCGTAATTTAGAACTTATTTTCAGAACCAAAGACCCATGTTCGGAGCAGCTATGACAGGAGCCAAGACCGCTGAAGCCGGACCTCTGCCTCCTAAGGACGAGAACATCTACTCGACGGTCCCTGTCCATGGCTCACCTCCACCCGCTTATGATCAACTCTCGATCAAGAAAGTGAACCACGAATAAAAAAGAAAAAAGTGAAATCTAATCATACGGTTACAGTAATCACACTTGGAAAAGTTAACCCCTCATGTATTAAAAAAACCCTCCAAACGAGTCTGGTGTTGTGTAGCTTAAATAAATTAATGAGCTGTATTTACCGCTTTCAGAGATTAACAGATTTTAACATCAAAGAAGCGGTAATCAAAACAGGTATAAGACACGCGGTACAGATACATAGGCTTTGTCAAATGGCGGAAATGGGTTATTTGAGTTGTGTTAATTCTTGTAGACTAAAGCAAAGACAGCGCTAGCTGAAAAAAGCTTATCATGTGAACAAAAATTGGAGAATTCTTACCTAAAGTGACAGCAGTGAAAAAGGCACGTAATATAACGTAATATAAAGTGGTTCAGCATTGCGGCCTCGCATTTCCATTTTGTTGTAAGCAGTCATGAGCGTTATAAGCACTAAAATCTAAATTAGAGAATTTAGGAGGCCAAATATACTGAAAGGAATTTCTTTTATCTGAGTTTGAAGCAAAAACGTTTATTAAATGCATTTTTGGTTTTGCATCTTTTAATGACTAGCAAAAATTATTTAGGTTTTGAATAGATTTTATTGTCGTGTAAACTACTTGAGTTTTTACAGTTGTTTTCCGGAGATCCAGAGAAATCGCTATCCAACGTTTTGTTTCGCGCGGAGCTGTCGAAGGTCGACTTCCCTTCCAGAAGAATGATTAGTCAAGAACGTGACAGGCATTGACGCTCAACGAGGACCCGAAGATGAGCAGGTTGACTACAAACGACAGCAAGGAGAGCGTCGCCAAGAAGAACTCGACCCTCATCAACAGGCGGAAGAAGCCCTTTGCGAAATCGAAGGCGCGACTTCAAGATGACCAACAGCAAGTGGAACTCAAAGCGAACGGGACCCTCTCCAATGAAACGGCCTTCAAAAGTCTAGGTAAGTCCCTATGAGACGTTGTCTTGCTTGTCTGAAAGCCTGGAGGCTCGTTCCAAGACAAAATCCACAAATTTACTCGAAAGTACCAAATTCCTCATGCCGTCTTAGCCACTCTCAGCTTGGGCCTCGTCTTCTTATCGTCCGCTCCGTCCCACTCGAACTTCTCGGTGAAATCGAGCCGTTCTCCATTCGCCAACTGCCTCATCGGCTCTCGGAACTTCTCGTAATCCGGCTCCTCGATTATCCCGATCTTGTCCAACATCGCCGTGAAGTCGAAGAAGCAGTCGGGGACCCTGGTCATCTGAAAGCTTCTCGGGTTTCCAAAGAATTGCTGCTTCATTTTGTAGCACTCGGTCGGGTCCGCTTCTTCGCTCCAGGCTAGATTCGTTAGTTTGAAAAATTCGAGACACTGAAAAGCAATTAATAAGAATCCTATGATTGTGGGAACGCCTACCATATAAAGCCACGACTCCAAGTCATCTCTTCGGCACTGCGGCTTCCCCAGATGGCTCGCCCTGGGTGCGTAGGCCATAGTGCCTAGGAATTTGTACTGCGACTGCTCTGGAACGTCCTTGAGGTCGGTGGCGAAGACGCTGGCCATTCCGTGGTCCATCAGGTATACCGTGCAGCGCTTCTTCTCGTATCCGACCACGTGGTTCGCCGGCTTGATGTCGCGGTGGATGAAGCCCAGTTTGTGCAGTTCCGTGATGCCTTCAAAGGTTTCGATGGAGAGGCGCACAGCGGTTCTGAAGCTGAAATGGAGGGGAGGGAATTTAAGATAAGCACACAAGAGCGTCAAATAAGGCCTCCAAGTAGATTAAGAGTTCACCTAACTATGAACAGTTTTGGAATTCAAGAAATCAGTCTAAAAGGAGACCAATAGCTGCCCAAAATGAGGCTAATCCTTGATATGACGGGTTCTTGCAGTGCATTCTAGGACTCAAATTTTGACTCGTTTTAGGTTTGATTGTTAGGTGAAATGGGGCACAATTATAGGGTAAATAATCGCTCAAAATGCAGTAAAATATTCACAATTTCGAGGCGTGTGGCAGGGATAAGAATTGTGCTCTCGCTCTTCTGAAAAGTCAAAAATCGACATCAATATTTTTGGGAAAATGACTCAAATGTTGTGCCATAAAGATCATATTTCGGCTTGAATTTTGACTCAGTTTGGATACAATTTTCTGGCTCAATTTGGCACAAATTCAGGGTGATTGCTCGTTCAAAACACCCCAAAATGCAACCCAAAATATACTAATGCCGAAAAATGCTGAAAATGAGCTCCTGGTGGGTGGCCCTATATACCAGAAATTTCTATACCAGCTTTATGACAAATGTTCCATTTTAAGACGAACTTTTGACAAATTTTTTGCCCCAAACAAGCCTCAAATAACCGATGATACTGGAAAGCATTGAGCCACAAAAATCAAGTGTGAGGAAGATGGAAAACGCGCCATAAAATTGCTCAAATTTGCCTCCAAAACCGTCTTAAAATGGCTCAAAACAACGCGACTCACTTTAGCGTGACATTAGAAGCCCAGAAACAGCGAAAATGCACTATGAAAGGGGCGATACAGTTTCGTGCCTCCGCTTCCTCAAATGCTCAAAATCAGTCACAAAATTTCGCCCAAGCGACCGTAAACTTGGGTCCTATAGAAGCCCAGTTTCGCGCTAAAATTTTGCTTCATCTTAAGCGCAAATTTAGACAAATTTGTGGCCCAACACGCATAAAAATAAGGCACATTTCTGGGCAACAACGAACCACATGAAGACGCCGAAATAAATATGGTCACACACGCCCAAAATTTCCTCCAAAATCTCCCCAAAACGACCAAAAAACGACTCACCTGATCTTCCCGAGCTTGATCTTGTCCTCGATCGATTTTCCAGTGAAGGTCATCACGAACCAACGAAAGTCGGTCGTCCTTCCGTGGTCGTACATGAAGAGAAGATGGGCGACGGTCTCCGGCTTCGTCCTCTTCTGCTCCTTCACCTTTTGGTACACGCTGATCTCCATCTTCAGCCGGCTGCGCATCTTCGACGTCTCGTTGACCCTCTCCGTCTTCATCGCGTAGGAGAAACCCTTGGCGTCGCTCATCAGGTAAACGTCGCCGAATCCTCCCGATCCCAGCAGGCAGACCACGTTGTAGATCCTGCGTTGGCCTTTGAAGGCCGTACCGTTGACGAGGGTCCCGTTCGCGTCGAGTTCCACTTGCTGCTGCTGTTCATCTTCGAGTCGCACTTTGGATTTTGTGAACGGCTTCTTCCGCCTGTTGATGAGAGAGGAGCCCTTCTTGGCGACGCTCTCCTTGCTGTCGCTGATCGTCAGGTGGCACATATTCGTGATCTCGTTGAGGTTCAAACGGCTATCACGTTCTTGACTAATCATTTTTCTGCAAGCGAAGTCGACCGTCGACCGCTCCGCGCGAAATCAAACGTTGGAATGAGGCGGTGGAACGGAGGCCCGCGTTCAGAGAACGTTTTCAAGACATCGTGAATTTTAGATGTCGGTTTGGCACGTTCTAGACCACTTTTAGGCTTGCTCGGTCACGTGAGCTGTGAGTCCTAGACGTCTGAACCTGATCAATACTCTCATTCTTCTTTTTTTCCCTTTAAGCGCGGTCGCTCCTTGATGAGCTGATTTTGTAAACATCAAGCGAGGATCGAGCACAATTCGATCAGGAAATAGCGTCCCAGGAACCCAATTTTATCGCCTTTACCGCGGCTCTCTCGATTTATGGATTTGTCTTCTGTTGCAAGGAGAAGTTTTGTTGTTTTCACGTAACCCTTCGACTTTGTCCAGAAGACAAAGTCGAAGATGCTACCGAAGACCGATGGAGATTTGTTGAAGCTGACGCCACCCGAGAATCCGGTGATTCCATCGAAGCTTTTATTGCTTTCCGTTTATCTTTTGGCGTTTACCCAAAACACCCAAGAAGACCAAACTCATTCAAAACGCAACTTCGCACATGTACTGCTGTACTCCAAAGTACTTCTTTTTCTATCGCAGAATGCCACCTTCACGTCCTAATTTTGTGAATGACTCATCATATTGTTTCAAATTGTGTAACCATGTAACTATTTTGCCAGAGAATCTCCTTTCGAGCTTAAGTCAAAAAATGAATTCTGACGAGGACGTTCTTGTTTTTAAAAATGATATCTCTGAAACTGTTCAATCACAAGAATGCTAAACAGTTCAACTGCTTGCATTTCACACTTTTCTTCGTGCAGGGCTAGCTTACAAAACTGCTCGTGTTTGAGTAAATTCGTCAAAGGTCGAAAACAGGACGTGAAGGCCCTCTTATGGGAACAGGCACTTCGACAATTTGCAGTGTCTTCCAGGAAGCGAATAAACGAACCCACTTATCGTCCAAAGCAGCCTGGAACGGTGTAATCTGCGTATTTTCGCACCGGTAAATTTGGAGTTTATCGGCTTCCCGCTAACCTAAGAATGAGGAATTTCGGTTCCATACAAGTTAAAATACACCTAGGAAAAACACCATCATCATGTAGATCTTTATAATGACTCATTTGCTTGAGTCGTTTGGCGCACGTTCCAAACAATCCTGGCATTTTTGAAGCTCTTTTTAGCGGTTTTGTAGCAGCACAGTTGATAATAGCTTCTTCTACAAAGCGATCGGAATTAGGTCGATTATTGAATTTGGAAAGCTATTTGTTTTCTCAGTTCCGGCTTGAATAGACTTAATGGGCATTGCATGTGTGAAGTGCAAATTATGAACATTGCATATCGATTTCATAGAAGCATACCGTAGAAGGGACAGCGTATTTTCTGAAGAAAGTCTCATTTTATGAATGCAGATATTCGACTTTTCTTGGTCTGCACATCACAAACTCGACGTTAAATTGACCACATTTATTAAATGCATTGTTCTGTAAATTATTGGAAAAGTAAACAAGGGTTTGCTTTCATACATCGCAATATCCCGTTGTATTTGGTTATGACCAAAACAGTTTTCTTGTTGCTGACGAGAAGGCCAAATGTTGTTTACTACTTTCACTTTTGAGTACAATAATTCGAATGCAACTGCAGCGCACTGCCTAAAATCCCACATTATTCAACTTCGACTTTCACTGGACTTACGTTATGTGATTTTGTCGCATCAAAATGCAGCTTCTTTTGTCTTTTCAAAAAACGTGTTGAATTTCGCTAATTTTTCGTGCGGTCGCGTATATTGTTTGAACTTGATGCAGACATTGGCGACTGTTATAAATCTAAATTTTCGTTGAATGAATAAATCAAACATTCAAAATCAGTACCGTAATTTTTGTTGGTTATGTCTTCGAACCAAGTATATCACAGTGTTCTTAACCAGTTGTTTCAAATGTCACTTTTTGAGGGGATTGTCTTGTGTAAGATTGGTAGCAAAATTAGTTGCTTTGAAAAATCTTTTATCATACCTTTACTTGAAAAGCGATCTCTGACACAGGTCGACGAAAATTGAAACCAATACAGAGCGAACAAGAAAAGAGGAACGCGTCAAATCGATAGAGGAACCAGCGATCTGTGGCGTCATCTAATATGTAAAAAATTAAGATCGATTGGTGCAGGCAAGTCCGGAGAGATTCACGTGATGATCACTCTAAATATAACCTCTACTAGTCGTTCGTGCTTACACAATATGTAAGTGTATGCGCACGTGAACAGATCGTGATTCACTTACGTTCGACCGTTTTTTGTGCTTGACGACGCAACACCACGAGAGCTCCTCTATCGATTGCCATTATGCGCATCCTCCCGTTTTGTTCTGTTTCAAAAATTTTGCAGATACTTTTGTGAGCACTGTATTTGACGAAAGTTAAAATTAGTTACTAAAGTTAATGCGAAAACGTTGTTTTCTGATGACTTTAATAAAGTACCACAACAGCATAAACACAAACTCTTGATAAATGAGCTGTTAGATATAGATGTTATTTACAACTACTAAAATTGGTTCATGTGTGTGAAGACAAAATTCTGGCCGGAGCTGCTTCAACCGCCTGTGCCTATTCCAATTGCTCCCAACCGCTTGGACACCTTGGGTAACTCACTTCTTTCAGAACAACCGCAAACTCTTTAGAGAACCTATGACAGTAAGCATCGATATATTTTTAACGTAAGTTCTTACGCGTAAACTCGATTGAAAAAGAAGAAACTCAGGATTGTCTTTTCATTGATTTCTAAGAATTCCCAGTTGAGCAGTTTTACTTAGCACAACCTGTTTCATTTTGATTGCAATTGTCGCAACTATCATTTATTTGGCAATCAAAGTTCAACGTAACGGAAATTGAATGGCAACTCTACTTTATAAATGTATGTTTCACATTCAACAGTTAAATGAACGAATTCATGTTTTCAGGAACTGAAAAATGGAGCACACTAATTCTAGTTCTCCAGTTTCTGTTCAAGGCAAACGAAAAGATTTTCCTTCGTGTGACAAATTTTAGTATGCTTTCTAGTATGCTCCCCTCAATAAAACAAAAAACTAGCACTCAAACGTTTAGGATTGCATTTTTATCGATTTGCAAACAATTCAACAGCGATTTATTGAACAATTAGGAATTCAACGCTATACCACAGTTGGCCGATAAATGTACGTTTTACATCGAATAGTTCCATCTATGCACAAGTTCATCTTTCACAGGTAACATTTTTTTAGGTATCTCATTTTCACATCATTTGATCAAAGTTGTTGTTTATCCTAATATGCTATCTTTGTTTACCAATACGTGGCAATTTGCAAGAGTCGTACAGTATTTTGAAAACCAAAAAAATTATACTTTTGAGGATTTTTGTTTAGTGCAGCCGTTTTGTGCTCTTAAACGTATTCTGGTTTCCAAAAAGCAGGGAAACTTATTACCTATGCATTAGAAGGGGACCCACCATGAGGGGAAGCGCGCATCTTTATTTAGCCTTTTATAGGCTCAATCAGCGGATCCGTTTTTTGTGACATTCAAGCGTGTTAGCCTGAAGGACTAATGACCGTTTAGCATGAACCAGACCAAAACCATTATTCTTGGCATTACACGTTTTTCGAAATTACATGGTTTGCAGACATTTGGATGAACACTTTCAAGAGAATTTGCACCTTAAGTAACTTATTGACATGAAACAACTAGACCAAAACAAGCTTCTTCCAGACAAGCCCTTATAAGAACACCAAACACCTAAAATTAATGACAAATAATGACGTTTCCCCGAACGTGTCCCAAGTTCAGTCATCACACCTCAAGTTGGTCTTGTCGTTAGCCGTCATAACAAGGCGAGGCACAAGGCCAAAGTCTACCTGCGGCTAATATGACCTTGCCCAATTCAATATCCCGGCTAATACGATTAAACGGAAGTATTGGTTCACCTCTCGGTGGTAATTGAGTCAGGTCATGCGCGATTTAATGCCGAAGTTGAGGCCGATTGCTTGGTTAGTTTGTGCCTGTCGCCTACGGAAAAGTGGTTGAGGATGTTGAAAGAGATTTGGTAAGTCAAAGATTTCTTTTTGGAATTTAAAAGCCTAGAGGACCCTTTGCCAATTTATCTTAAAAATCCTTATAGCCAGTCGATTGATATGAAAGATTCATCCATCCGTTTCCACCTCTCCTTATCTGTCATTTTCTAACACGATTTGCCAGTTGAGTTCTAACTAACTCTGATTAGCATTATTAATTGTCCAGTCTTATGTCACTTTGTCTGCTCGAAACCGAGCTGTGAATGGTTAGAAACACCAAGAAATCAGCTCTTTTCTGACTCCAAAAGAGGCCTCTAATCACTCAACCTGCATTACAAAGAGATCTCGAACAAATTCCGATTTTCCAAGCAACAGAGCGAAACCTGTTCTTGAGTCATTTTCATGAAAGATCTCCAAGGCATAATTGCCATGTCGGCATCCCCGTCACAACAACCCACACGGCGTTATTTTCCAAATCCGTCAATTTATCGTTTCCTCACAATATTTGAGATTTCAACTTTGCCAGGATTGGCCTAACGTTGGATGTTTGCATAGACGTCACAAGTCGCATTTTGGTTATGCGATTTTTCGCATTTTCAGCCACTCTAGCCAGAGATCAAGAACTCCTGCTCTCGCAAAGATCAATTTTACACATTTCCAACTCAAATCTCTTTCCTAACTGTCGCTCTTCACACTTTAGACCCTCGAAAGTATCAAATATCAGAATTGCCGCTCTCCTCTAGGAACAACATGCTGTCCTCCCCTCGTTAATCACTCCCCCTCGCAACAGATGCGAACGCCCGTCAAACTCTCCTCCGGGCGTGAGGACCTCGAACCCACGACGACCCGGCGCCTCCCGCGGCGACGTCACGCGGGCGGAGATTCTCACGAGGCCGCCGGCGTCTCCACCTCCTTCCAAAGATATAAATATGTTCTTCCCGAGATTTCCACGATTCTTAGGGAGTCACGCTCGCTGGGGTTTGACCCGACTTTTACTGTTTGATGCGCGACCATTTCGGAGGCTTTTTATGTCCTTCAGAGCACGTAGCCGCTGCAGAGGGAACGCGAGTGACGTGGATTAGTGGAATTTTCTGTTTGCGGGAATTTATGGTTGGTGAGGAGAGGAAAACAAAAGGCGGGACTCTCATTAGGGTTCGAAAGGGTTTCAGTGTTAGGAATTCGCTTTTTTCCTGAGACCTCAAAAACCATAAGTCGTATAGCAAACAGTTTTGCATGCTAAGTTGCTTAGTTCCTGTTGTTTATCCGGCCGACGATCTCCGGGTGGCGGATCCGAGTCGTCCGCGGCGTGCGAGGCTCCTCCCCGTCCCAATCGCCCCATTCACGCTTCCGGCGACACTCATTCCCGATTCGTTCCAGGATGAAGTTCTTCGGTGACCACAAGGTCCACTGGATCCACTTCGGCAAGAAGCACAAGTTCTCCTTTTCCAAGGATGACGTCGACGAGGAGCCGATCTTCGAGGTGAGCTTTAGATACCCTTATTTATGTTTCATCGCCCAATTTCAGATTCTGATGCGGAAAGTAAGGACGCGTGCCCCGAGTTCGACGACCTCCTCGCTTACAACGACTTCTGCGGACGACAGGTATGTTCCAGGGATTCCTTCTCCGAAGTTCATGCGTAAACAGCGAAATTGATGCTTGAAACGCTGGTTTCGTGACACAATTAGTGGAACGGAAGACCCGCCCTCCCAGAGGTCCTTATAAACAAAGCCGAATTTCGGGTATTTCAGATTATTCTCCGCAGCGACGACGACGTCCGGACCGCGATCCACGAGTCGAAGCACAAGCTAAAGATCTACACGACTGTGCGCGACCTTCCCAAGGACCCGAAAGGCGCTGAGAAGATGCCCGAGAAGGATTCGAAGCCGAAAAGGTCCCAGTCCGTGCCCCCGATGGTGGGAAAAGTCTTCTGTGAACGTTCTTAGATTCCTTTTTCAGAGCCAGCCCGCTCTGGACCTGCAGCGCCTCTCGATGGGCCCGCGGCAGTCGCGGCTAACGGTCGGCGACGCGCCGCAAACGCAGAGTTTCCGCCACTTTTCCTCGCGCCTCCGCTCCCGCGATCCGATCTCGCCGAACTCCGACCGCAGCATGAGCCGTGGCTCCATGGTGAGCTTGGAATTCCCGAAATTCATGCTGAATTCCGCTTCTAGATGTCCTACTCGCCCTCGTACCCCTACGGCTCGCAAATCCCGATCCCGCGGCCAATGAACTACGGCTTCCCACCTCCGAACTTCCTGCTCGGCCTCTTCCTCACCGGCGGGCACGGGCCCTTCTACGCTCGGGACCCCTTCCTCGGCGCCCACCCCGGCTTCGGCAGTTGGAACGGCCGCGGCTACTACAACACCGCCTGGGGACCTGTTTTCTGAGAATCTCTTCGAGTTCTCTGTCTTTCCTGCACGGGTCCACTTGTAATCTCGATGACTTTTCGGTCGAATAAATTCTGAAATGGGAAAAGTGCAAACTGTTAGGAGTGATATGTGCTGGAGTGGAATGTTCCAGGTGTCAGGTGTCGATATATACGAAATCCGGGCTGCATTTAAGGACGCCTCCGGAAACTCCGGAAGGAAACGCCGGTCAAAGAGCGAAAAAACGGAGAAAATCGCAGGAAGGAATCTATTTCTGCGCGTGATGGAACGCTGAGAAGTGGAATTTGGTGGAAACAGAGAACACACACGACAAAGGGAGAAGTCGGAGTTCTGTTTACCCACGAGGACAACAATTAGAGGCCCGTTTCCGGAGAAGAATTGGGTAATTGAAAGTGATGAGAAAACGGGAGATGGATTAGATTCGGGAAAGTTTCGTTTTGAGGGTTTTTGAGCTTTGGTTAGGACATTTAAGGTTTGATTTGAGAAGAGTGACAAATTGTTTAGGTCAGATCACGCCTGTTCTTCTCAGGGCAGCCCAAAAACCGAACTTCTTCTCGCGACTCAGGCCATTTTCACCTCTGCATCTGTTCGTGTTTGTGCAGGCAGGACACCCATCGATCTCTCTGAGGTGCGTCTGTGGCCCGAGTTCTCCCATGTGACGAGGAAGTCGGAACATTCGAGTTATGGGTTGGGGACAGACCATGACAAGGCTATCCGGGTTTTGTTTTGCAACGTGGATCATGAATTATGCAGCAAGGAAGTCTCTCCATACAGGAATTCCAGCATACATCACTGTCTGTGACATGGAGATTCACATCACCTACGAATCTCAAATTCCGCTTGCCCCTGAGCTGCCGTAACTCTAGTTCATGTCTCTAAACAGTCAAAATAATAGTCCGATCAAGTTCCCACGTGAGGCTTCTTCTGGCAACCCATGCAAAACAGAATAAATGTCACTCGAGAAGATGTTGATCACATTATGCGGTGTTATGAGAAGATCTGAGGCCTACGCACCACATCATATTATCCGAGAATACCTGCGTCTGCAAAAACAAGCCTGTCTGCATTTCAAAGGACTGAAGATCCACCTATTATTCCGCAACCACAGTTGACTCAGACTCCTTAATTTTAGGTTTTGTATTCAAGATCTAATCACATACGAGTTATCCAGGAAAACTCATGGGTGTCGTCGCCTTGGGTGATCTCTGCGTAAACAAAGTTACAGCACCTAAAAGCCATCCTGCAAGATTTCCTTAGCAGACTAATTCCAACCCAGTTTCAATGTCTTGTTTTTGTCACACTTGGGTAATCAGCGTCATCTCTTTTCAAAGTCCAACAACCAACCATTAAGTTTAAAAACCATGTCGTTCCAAAGTCGTTCTGCTTTCAAAAAACAATCTTTGTTTATATCCGCCGTCCGCCAGCACCTCATAAGCTTCGTTATACGTAACAAAAATATTTTGCCGGATTTTGCAGGGTTTCATGTTTTGTTTACATATGCACATAGAGGACGATCGCACTCCCAAGATGCAAAATGTCTTGATTGTCGTTCGTGCAGAAATCTTTTTCTTATTTTTCAATCATCCACGTTATTTTACATTTATCCTAGGACAGCTAAAGTTTCAGTTTTATGTTTTTCTTCTTACGTCAAACTCGGACCAGAAATTACTCTTGCGGTCAAGTCCACAGGGATTTGGCTTGGCATAATCTATGCCTTATGTTGACATGGGCAAAAAACGTCCTGTGGGCATGCCAGAGCTTGTCACAGCGCAACCAAGTTCCTCATCATGTCAAGAATTCTAAATAGCATTACGGATATTGATCTATGAAACTTGAAAAAACGCTGTTCTGAAAAAAACCGGAAAATTCCAGGTGAGACTGCATCACTGCTCTCTTAATGAGATTCACTCAGATTTTAGATCACATGATAACTACTAACAAAGTCTGCCCTCGCGACTTCCGCATTACGTTCTTGTTTTCCGCTTGGGCAAGAAACTGCCCTGGCTAATTGCCTCAGCTCATCAAGGAATTCTTATTTTGCTGCGGCCAGACGGTACACACTTGCTAATCCAATTTATAAAGTTGTCCTCTGTGGAAATGCGAAACAAGAAATGAAATTGGGCTTAAAATTGTTAGGGTCAGATTCGGGATTAAATAAGGATTGCACTGTAGGTAGAATTGGTCATCAAATCCTTAAATGATTGTTTTTATTTTGTTATTCTACGCCAGTTTGGCACAGACGTGTAGTCCTAAAATTACGTGGTTCGAAGCGTAAAGGAGCGCAACTGACACCTTTCTGAGCGTGGCACCGGAAACTTCATAACTCTGTTTTCCTGTTTTCCACGATCCGTAAAGTGTAGTGCGGCTTCGTCTGTCGCTGGTGACAAAACGCAAACAAGCCAATGAGACTCAAATACTGAGATTAGAAGCCAATTACACGTAAACACGTATGAACCTCAAAAATTAGGTCTAGAAATTAGGCTTGTTTGTGGCTCTAAAACGCCGCTTTGCTTGTAATTATAAAACAACAAAATGAGTTCGTAAAAACGTCAAAAACTCTTTTTCAGGGTCTCGAGGGATTACGGTAACGTGGTCAAAGTGAGCTTCGGCCACTTTGGGAGATTAAGGATTCCGCCTGCGTGTGGCGGTCTAATGAATAAGCAATTAGGCATGTGCATAGAGCGAACAGGTGTCTGAGGACACCAGGACACAAAAAGGACATAGGACAGAAACTTCAATTAGAACAGAAATTGGTTTTTTCAGTTTTACAACGTTATGTGCCACGCATCACGTTTTTGCACCCTCCTCTGACCAAATAACAGCGGACGCTCAACAGAACTTTGCTTCCTTTTGCCATGTTTTTGCCTCCTATTCAGCTACATAATTTCGGCCTAAAACCCAACCTATTTTTCAAAGCGGTTTTTTGAGTGGCACTTTTGTTTTGGCTGGTTTTCTGGAAAGGCGACTAGACAATATTTCCTTTTTTGTGGGTTTTTTGGAGATCTTTGATGGAGGATTAGTGTTTGTCTCGAAAAGAATGAATAAGGCTGAAGATCTCCGGGATTAAGGCACTCTTAGAACCTTGTCATGCTTGTTAGGCTCTATACGGAAAACCTGTGGTTAAGAGGTTGCTATGTCGTAAACATGGCTGCAGAGGAACGCGGGACGCATTTATAGGAGCAAGTGTGTCTAAGCCCATTTCTCGCAATCAAAAACCCGAAATTAAGTCTGCATATATGGCGAAATAATAACTCCGTGGTATCTGGTTTTTGGGAATCTAGAGATATGCAGACAGGCTTGTTTTTGCAGACGCAGGTATTCTCGGATAATATGATGTGGTGCGTAGGCCTCAGATCTTCTCTAACACCGCATAATGTGATCAACATCTTCTCGAGTGACATTTATTCTGTTTTGCATGGGTTGCCAGAAGAAGCCTCACGTGGGAACTTGATCGGACTATTATTTTGACTGTTTAGAGACATGAACTAGAGTTACGGCAGCTCAGGGGCAAGCGGAATTTGAGATTCGTAGGTGATGTGAATCTCCATGTCACAGACAGTGATGTATGCTGGAATTCCTGTATGGAGAGACTTCCTTGCTGCATAATTCATGATCCACGTTGCAAAACAAAACCCGGATAGCCTTGTCATGGTCTGTCCCCAACCCATAACTCGAATGTTCCGACTTCCTCGTCACATGGGAGAACTCGGGCCACAGACGCACCTCAGAGAGATCGATGGGTGTCCTGCCTGCACAAACACGAACAGATGCAGAGGTGAAAATGGCCTGAGTCGCGAGAAGAAGTTCGGTTTTTGGGCTGCCCTGAGAAGAACAGGCGTGATCTGACCTAAACAATTTGTCACTCTTCTCAAATCAAACCTTAAATGTCCTAACCAAAGCTCAAAAACCCTCAAAACGAAACTTTCCCGAATCTAATCCATCTCCCGTTTTCTCATCACTTTCAATTACCCAATTCTTCTCCGGAAACGGGCCTCTAATTGTTGTCCTCGTGGGTAAACAGAACTCCGACTTCTCCCTTTGTCGTGTGTGTTCTCTGTTTCCACCAAATTCCACTTCTCAGCGTTCCATCACGCGCAGAAATAGATTCCTTCCTGCGATTTTCTCCGTTTTTTCGCTCTTTGACCGGCGTTTCCTTCCGGAGTTTCCGGAGGCGTCCTTAAATGCAGCCCGGATTTCGTATATATCGACACCTGACACCTGGAACATTCCACTCCAGCACATATCACTCCTAACAGTTTGCACTTTTCCCATTTCAGAATTTATTCGACCGAAAAGTCATCGAGATTACAAGTGGACCCGTGCAGGAAAGACAGAGAACTCGAAGAGATTCTCAGAAAACAGGTCCCCAGGCGGTGTTGTAGTAGCCGCGGCCGTTCCAACTGCCGAAGCCGGGGTGGGCGCCGAGGAAGGGGTCCCGAGCGTAGAAGGGCCCGTGCCCGCCGGTGAGGAAGAGGCCGAGCAGGAAGTTCGGAGGTGGGAAGCCGTAGTTCATTGGCCGCGGGATCGGGATTTGCGAGCCGTAGGGGTACGAGGGCGAGTAGGACATCTAGAAGCGGAATTCAGCATGAATTTCGGGAATTCCAAGCTCACCATGGAGCCACGGCTCATGCTGCGGTCGGAGTTCGGCGAGATCGGATCGCGGGAGCGGAGGCGCGAGGAAAAGTGGCGGAAACTCTGCGTTTGCGGCGCGTCGCCGACCGTTAGCCGCGACTGCCGCGGGCCCATCGAGAGGCGCTGCAGGTCCAGAGCGGGCTGGCTCTGAAAAAGGAATCTAAGAACAGTTCACAGAAGACTTTTCCCACCATCGGGGGCACGGACTGGGACCTTTTCGGCTTCGAATCCTTCTCGGGCATCTTCCCAGCGTCTTTCGGGTCCTTGGGAAGGTCGCGCACGGTCGTGTAGATCTTTAGCTTGTGCTTCGACTCGTGGATCGCGGTCCGGACGTCGTCGTCGCTGCGGAGAATAATCTGAAATACCCGAAATTCGGCTTTGTTTGTAAGGACCTCTGGGAGGGCGGGTCTTCCGTTCCACTAATTGTGTCACGAAACCAGCGTTTCAAGCATCAATTTCGCTCTTTATGGAACATACCTGTCGTCCGCAGAAGTCGTTGTAAGCGAGGAGGTCGTCGAACTCGGGGCACGCGTCCTTCACTTTCCCGCATCAGAATCTGAAATTGGGCGATGAAACATAAATAAGGGTATCTAAAGCTCACCTCGAAGATCGGCTCTTCGTCGACGTCGTCCTTGGAAAAGGAGAACTTGTGCTTTTTGCCGAAGTGGATCCAGTGGACCTTGTGGTCACCGAAGAACTTCATCCTGGAACGAATCGGGAATGAGTGTCGCCGAAGCGTGAATGGGGCGATTGGGGCGGGGAGGAGCCTCGGACGCCGCGGACGACTCGGATCCGCCACCCGGAGATCGTCGGCCGGATAAACAACAGGAACTAAGCAACTTTGCATGCAAAACTGTTTGCTATACGACTTATGGTTTTTGAGGTCTCAGGAAAAAAGCGAAATTCCTAACACTGAAACCTTTCGAACCCTAATGAGAGTCCCGCCTTTTGTTTTCCTCTCCTCACCAACCATAAATCCACTAATCCACGCCACTCGCGTTCCCTCTGCAGCGTAGGACATAAAAACCCTCCGAATTGGTCGCGCATCAAACAGTAAAAGTCAGGTCAAACCCCAGCGAGCGTGACTCCCTAAGAATCGTGGAAATCTCGGGAAGAACATATTTATATCTTTCGAAGGAGGTGGAGACGCCGGCGGTGCCTCGTGAGAATCTCCGCCCGCGTGACGTCGCCGCGGGAGGCGCCGGGTCGTCGTGGGTTCGAGGTCCTCACGCCCAGGAGAGTTTGACGGGCGTTCGCATCTGTTGCGAGGGGGAGTGATTAACGAGGGGAGGACAGCATGTTGTTCCTAGAGGAGAGCGGCAATTCTGATATTTGATACTTTCGAGGGTCTAAAGTGTGAAGAGCGACAGTTAGGAAAGAGATTTGAGTTGGAAATGTGTAAAATTGATCTTTGCGAGAGCAGGAGTTCTTGATCTCTGGCTAGAGTGGCTGAAAATGCGAAAAATCGCATAACCAAATGCGACTTGTGACGTCTATGCAAACATCCAACGTTAGGCCAATCCTGGCAAAGTTGAAATCTCAAATATTGTGAAATTTACGGATTTGGAAAATAACGCCGTGTGGGTTGTTGTGACGGGGATGCCGACATGGCAATTATGCCTTGGAGACCTTTTATGAAAATGACTCAAGAACAGGTTTCGCTCTGTTGCTTGGGAAATCGGATGGAATGCATGGTAAGTCAGGTACGTATTAGAGGCTACTTTTGGAGTGAAGAATATATATATAGGTATTCCTAACGTTTCAGAGCTCCGTTAAGCGTTCACAGAGTGGTTTAAAACTGCGCAATTCGCAATGCGAATCACTGTTATCTCTTGATAGGGTAAGTAGAAGCCTACGTCAGAACTCAACTGATCAATTGTGTAGCAAAAGAACAGAGAAGGATGGGAAATAGTAAGAGATGGGTAAATCTTTCCTAGGAATTAGATTCTAAGTGCTGAACTGCATTGAAGTGCTCAAAGAGTTTGAGTCGGATTAAAGAGCTTAGGAAAATAATAGCAAAGGTGAGGTTTTGGGTTCAAACACCGATAAATTTGAGGTTTTGACAATTTTTTCCGCTAGCCTATTTTCAATTTTTGCTAGTGTTTTTTACTCATGCTCAAAGCAACCTTATTAAAGTTTCTGACACGTGATTCACAGAAGCTCACTCCCCAAACATTTAACTCAAAAGCATACTCTTCCACCTCTCCCAAGCACTGTGTTTTGCTGAAGCCTTCACTTGATTCATCAAGAACATGGCAAAAATTACTCAAACTGACGTCAAGGTACCTAAGCCCGTTCACATTCCTCCAGGACAGTTTAAGGGTTTGGGAACCAAACTTTGAACTGGGTCCTGTTGGAAAGGTCGAACTATGACATGAGAGCAAGAGGATGTTTGCTATGCGTTTTGATGGGTCATATGAGAATTTTCGGTTTAAACAGGGTTAGTGAAAAGTGAGAAAAATGACATTAGTAATTTTGAAGCTTGTTTACCATATAAAGGTTAGTTCCTTGTGTCCTCGGATCATCCGTGTGAACAATGTTTGCGAGCTTCATTTCCTTATATTTCTCCTTTAATTACAGCCTGCACTGGAATCAAGTCTCTAAAGGAGCATTGTCTACTATGTTGACGACGTTTAGTTCAGTTCTTGTCCTAAGAAATACAAAGGACCCCAGACAATTTATGAAATGGTTTTTACCTCCGCACATTCCGACAAAACACCTGACATTGATGTGTACAAGCACCTGCTATTTGTGGCCATCAATTTGTAGCTTCTTGGCAGCTTGAACTACTCTCAAGTACAAAAAATTTGTGTCGATTATGACAACGGAGGCATATGCTAAGGGCAGACTTGTCACAAACATTTCTACGCTTTGACGGAGTGGATGTGGGGACTTGACGTCAGTATCAACGGCTCATTTCCGACAAATTAAACGTTTTCCTGCAGAGACAGTTTCCGATTGCATTGATTCGACGAATTGTGCACAGCGGAAATTGTGAGTTTGTAGAAAGTGTCTAAGTAGTGGGAGCAGGCGGAAGTGATGTTAGCCACAGAAAATTGTAAACTACAATTTAAGAAAAAATCAATTTTACGGTTAAAAACGTGGAATAAGCCTTGCCTTTGTTTGCTGTGGTGAACTTAACAAATTGGATTAATTGAAAAAACTAAAAACTTGAACAACGTGGGAAAAACCGTCACCGTCATAAGAGCAAAATTTGTTTATAATAATCCGCAAAAAACTAGAAAAATTGTTTGAAAAAATACTGAAAGTTTATGACTTTCAAAAAGCAGCTGCTCTTCTTCTCGTGTGCTTTTGTCGAACGAAACCGTTCTCACCAAAAACAAAGTGAAATGTTAGAAACGATTGCAAATTTCTCCTTATTTCTCTTTCCCAATCTCTTCTTCCCATTATTCTTCCGACCTTTCCTAACGAACTCCCGAGACACTTTCCGCATTGTATTAGTTCCTTGTCTTGAACCTCATTGACGCAAACACCTATGACCTAACCTCATTTGTTGATGTGATGTATCCTTTCTGAATTGTTCTTGTGAAACGTCATCGCCATCCTAAATTACAGCAGCACTTTGTCATCTCGAACACCTGAACTTACACGTACAAATCATGTAATCTACCCGCCATGTTTCTCACGTTTATCATACGCTCTTTTGCATCTTTGTTTGTGACTAAGTGATCTTGTATGTCAGATTGGGAACCTGATATCATTGACTTTTCTGAAAGCATGTTTGCTGCTACAATTGCATTTCGAATAAAAGCAAGATCAACTACAATGGTTCAAAACATGACGTGGGCTTTGCACTGCTCCTATAAATCACCCTACTCCACGGGTTCCTGGAAAAGCACCTATATTTATCTGCCCAACTCGGGTGAATTGCCGCTTGATTTGGTGTCTTGCACTTGCTAAAATGTGGCTGTGTGGGAGTAATGCCGAAATGGTGTTAATTGCAAAACACGACGGCTAAATGTTGTTTAATTTGTGCTTATAAAGGCGGAACGTTCTAAAAATCCAACGGATTTCGATATTTGTTTTTCTGGACGTAGATTGGTACAAACACATGCGACTCTCTCACATAACTGATTTTGTTTTGATCCAAAAAGACTAAAAATTTTTAGCTCCTTCACCCCTGAAGGAGAGGTTATGGGACTGTTTAGATATTTATCTGACGTAAGATCAAGCGAAAAATAGTAGTGAAAGCGTAAAAAATAAGCAAATAACAATGTTAAAAGGGCTTTGAAAATTAGGGCTTGCTTAATGGGCTCTGGAAATAATAGTGCTCAAAAGACTTCAAAAATTAAGCACAAATTTCTGACGCTTTTTGGTGAGATTAATTTTTGGATTTGCAGCGTTTCTCTGAATGTTCATCTTTTCTGCCTCATTCCACAAACTTCTGAAGCCTTTCATTAATATCACGCGCTTCTCCTTCCCACCGTAAACAATCCCAAAAATTTCCCTAAAAACCAAATATGCATGCAAATATAATTAATCGCTGAACTTCATCCTTGATTTATCCTGTCTTCGCAAGCCATAATTTGTGGTTGTGCCGGAGATCACTCGTCAGAAAATTTAATTTTGATTTATGCAGGATTCGGATTAAAGTGAGAAGCCTATAGCTGCTGCAGGGTGTAGTCAAGGGTTTCGAGTCTGAGGAAGACTTTCGATAAACAAGGGACAAGGACAACGCACTTGTGATTAATTTGTTTTGCTTGACGGATTCACGCTGCGGGAAATGCGAAATTGGTGATATCAGAGGGCATTCCAAATAATAAACTTTGATCAGGGGAAAATGCGAAAAACGTAGGAACCATTTTCGATTATTTATAAGAAGTAGTAGTATTTTGTGGAGTTACGAAGATTACGCCTTGTTTTTTTGTTTCAGCAAGCGTAGAGGAACCTCAAAAGATAGTTTTGGCTAGTTTTGGCTTTAAAAAATGTATGTTTGGAATGTGGACATTGAAGTGTGAATTTGTTCAAGGAAGTTGTCACGCCGCTTGTTTTCGACCTTTTTCGAAGGTATTGTCAAAAATCTCAAATTGCCTTGTTTTCCGCGTGCTTCGCAGGTAGTTTTGAGGGCATTTAAAACGGTAAAATGTGATGTGGATGGTCTTTTCAATGGCCCAAACACGTTTGAAAACTGGCTTCTGTTTGAAACAGGAAGGAAGTGAGAAAATTGGCAAAACTTTGCTGTTTGGAAGACAGATATTTTGTTGAGGTTCCCCAATTGTAGTGTGACTCAGAAAAGGGAAAATGATGCTTTAAGAACAAAAAATTATGCCAGCTTTTTGCTGACAATGACTCAGTAACTGGTTTTAGTTGACAAAGCAAGACTTTGTCGAGATTTCTGTGAAATGCAGGATGACTAAGGGAAGTGATGAGACGCTATTTTGGGACTGGAAATGTATTCGGTTGGAAACACCGAGATAAACGCAGTCAGAGCTGAACGGATAAATTGTCCGGTTGCAAAGCGGACAATTAGCATTGCTAATCATCTCTTAATAGGAAAAGCGCCCAAAAATGGGTACATATTTCGAATTAGCTGATAAGTGCTCAGCTAAATGCATGGTCAAAATTTTAAAACTACATTTTTGAATTCGCGAATTTGTGCTAGTCTTTTTTTCCTCATGCTTAATGCAACTTTATCAAGGTTTCAGACACGTGCTTCACAGAAGCCCAATTCCTAAAGACTTAGCTCAAAAGCACTCTTCCACCTCTCCCAAGCACTCTGTTTTGCTGAAGCCTTCACTTGATTCATCAAGAACATGGCAAAAATTACTCAAACTGACGTCAAGGTACCTAAGCCACACATTCGCGTTTCTTCGGGTCAGTTCGAGGGTTTGGGAACCAAACTTAGAACTGTGGGTCGTGTTGGAAAGGTCGAACTATGACATGAGGACGATAGGACATGTTTGCTATGCGTTTTGATGGATCATATGAGAATTTACGGTTTAAACAAGGTGGAGGTTGATGATTCTCAAATTAGATCAAAAATAGATCAAGCTCAAGTCTAGCTGAAGATCTTGACCCATCTAGCGATAAATTCCAAAATCTATATTTACACTCCTAAAGAAAAAGCAAAAAATCGAGGAAAACAGTTCGGAACAGAGCCATTCATCATCAACTTCCAATCACCGGCGATCTACGTCAATCGGGACCAGGTGGCCGCTTCCGAAGCAGTGCAATTGTTCAATTATTTTCTATTTTTCTGCGATCCTAAGCTGTTTTTCTTCCAGATGGCCAAAGTTTAATAAAAAGCAAAGATTAATGCGAGTTTTCAGAAACTACATTTTTAGGTCTACCCTGACTAAAAAATGAACCCTCTTTTAAGCTTCAAAACACAAAGGTCGAGCATTAAGGAAACATGAGGCTCTAGGACAACACTCAAAAGCGTAAGCATCAAAAAACGTGACTTAAAAGAACAATAACAAAAGGAAAGCTTTCTTCTAATCCTTCTTTGGTCATCCTGTTTTGACAGAGAATAGGGGTTTTAAAATGCTAAATTTAGCAGCAAAATAAACGTTGAAGAAAGCTTGTGGTGACCGTCTCTTCGTCACGTATGTGAGGGCCATGTGTCGTTTCGTGGTCCAATGTGTACCGAGAAACCGCCTGCTTGCGGAATGATTTATGTTGACACACTGCGTCAAAGGCGATGATTGAGTGAGTTTGAAGATCACGAGGCTGCCAGGCAGAGAACGATCAATTTGTGGCGTGTTTTGGACATCAAGAAAAAAGGGTTTCAAGAATCACAGCTATCAAGAACCCATTTTGACACACGTATTGTAATTGCAGTTCCAAACGTCATTTTGTGGTACGCGTAAGCACAAAAACACAACGCTTTCTGTTTGTTTCCTGTATAAGTCATACAAAAACATGTTTTCACAATTTTTAAGCTCTTAAAATAACACTGACGTCCCGCTTTCAACAACTGGCTTTTATCATAGTCAGTCTACCTACGCGTTCGCAAGAAAATGGTCTTTTGGCACGTTGAAATTCAACAACGCCATTGGTAAAAATAAGGGAAAACGAAAACATGAATTCGAGGCTGTGAAAATGCTAAAAAGTCAGTAGATTCAAACTTAGTAAAATAAAAAAACTGTTGAATAAATTTTCATTGAATTTTGTTCGGAACCAAAAAGACAATTTCTAGCTTCGATCATGTATGCATCACAAGTTTTCGACTTGCAAATTATGGCGACAGACTGCACTCATAAATATTCTTATGAGGGTTTCACAACCAGTTTATGTAAAACAGATAAGCGGGAAGCATATTGAAGTTTGCCCATATTCCACATTGAATTGATGCACATTTCAAAGGGCCGTTGTCTAACCAAGGGCATGTGAAATATTAAAATTCAAACAGAAATTACTCTAAAAACTGACAAGCTAATTTAGTGACAAGCTAATGCTAATTTCTGTAAGCGTTTCTATTGCATTAGGAGGTCAAACAAAATTTTAAATTAAAGAATTTTACTTTTACGCCTGTGACCGTCACTATTTTTATTGTCTAATCAAAATTTTTAAAGGTTTTAAATTTTTGAAAAGTGCCTTCTTGTGTTCTCTGGATTTTGAAATGCTAAAACTTAATTTTTCCGCCTTGTTTTTACTTGAATAAAACATTTTTCAGGTTTTTAATTGACTTGTATTGAAAAGAAACGCTTCCAACTACAATCTGATAACTTCGCTTTGTTTTCAAGAGATTATCATCCTAGAATCAAAATATTTTTAGTTAAGCTAATTCCTTAATTTGACTGCTTTGTCCTAAAAACACAAACACTCCACCACTCCTAAACGCTTCTCAAAACCACGGAAGCGAAACGATTACCATGAATTCTTTTGCCAAAGCCCACGAAACAATCCTAGGACAGCAGGGTAAGCAACTCATAACCGATTGGTTGAGACAACGTGCACGCGGAAAACAGACGTCACGGATGCATTAGTGACCTTCTCGGAAGTCGGATAAATATTTACGTCTTTGGCCACGTACCCACATTTTGTTTATGTCCGATTTCGAAATAGACGATGATTGATGTGTTTCGGAGACCGTAGAGGTTTAAAAATGTGATGGTTTTAGAGTTCCGACAAAAGGTATAAGTGACCACGGGGAACGTATACTACGCAGCCAAAGATCAGTCTATTGCAAAAAAGCACTTTTACTCATCGACTCCTTTCTCGAACATTGAATAAGCATATCTGCACTATTGCAAAAACTCAAAGGTCTGCAATCAAATAACAATAAAAAACAGCCTACAAATAGTCGAACGAACAATAAAAGTCGTCTTTTACAGCTCTGATTTGTGAACTTGAAGCCACTGACAAATGTCAATTACTTAACGCTCAGACACAATAAGTCCATTCGGGTTTTATTGAATTGGTCTTCAGGTGTTTGAGCATTTAATGGTCCAATCATGTGCTCTCTCGTAAAACGACAACGCAAAAAATGTCGCTTGGTTGAGGTACAGATTTATGGATTAGGGATTTTCGATTTTTACAAATTTAAGAAATTTCAGAATTCATTTTCGCAAATTTTTTAGCTTTGGAAAATCAGTCAAATTCAGTCAAATTTGGCTGACAATTGAGGCGTTTTTAGGTCTTTTGGGATGGAAAAATTCAGATATATTTCCATTGTTTATAAATTATTGAAAAATGTGAAAATTTAAATAATATTTTTTAAACTTGTTTTTGACTTTTTTGTTTTTGGAGCGCATTCCAAGAGCAAACAATAAATTTGCGAAATAAAAACACATTTCAGGCCTATTGAGTTGAGAGGACATTTTAGTGATAAAATTTTAATAGACGCTGTGTTTTAGAACCTATTTGACGTCAATTTATTGAACCAAACAGGTCCCAATAAAACTTTACGGTTCGTTAACGACTGCAAGTTGTGCACTATTTGCAGGTGAAACAACCCTATCAAATTTAAGTGAGAAGCAAAACAGAAAAACACAAAAGACGCGGTCATTAAAGACTAGCGACACGACACCTGTTTCAGGTTTAGGCCAAATTGCGCTCACACGAATCATTCACATTGTTTCAAAATTTTCTGTTTAAAAGCATATCAAAATTGATGAGTTTTGAAAACGCAAAGAGTTGATTTTTTGACGCTGAAGAGCTTGGACAATTCGAAGACAAACTTACATTTTTTTAACCAATTTTTCAAACATTGCAGCACCTCTCCAGCACAGCTACAAAACGCTTTTAACCTCAAAACAAGTTATTTTCCGCTAAACGTTTGATTAATTATTTATCTGTTGACACTTTGGGTCCGCCGGGTGCAAAGGGGTAAAGAATGGAATAAATAATTAGGCGGTAGAATTCGATTAGTGGAGGCAAATTAGCTGTAGCGAAGTGAATGGCGAGTTTTTAAGAAGCCATTTCGCAGTTTATCTTAGGTCGTCAAATTCATGGAAGTATGAAATTTTCTAATGAGCAATCACGGTTTTGCAACGCTTACGATTAAAGAAACCAACTTGAAATCTACTTTAAAATTTTAAGAAGTATTTTTTGTGGTATGGTTCGAAGTTCCAATCAAAGTGCTGTAAACGTCTCTTCAATTTTTCAATTTTTGATTTGAAGAGACGAAAAAATTGATTTTGTATGAACGTTCAGTGAAGTCATCCCATTAAATTTTTAAATTCATTTTTACGGCTTCGCAAAATTTACATTACACAAAAAAGTGTCTTCAAAAAACCCTTTCTGGCCTTGTCTTTTAAATTTCAAATACTGTAAAAGCGCAAAAATTAATTCAATTCTATACTAATTCTTTATAGACTTTACCCTTTTTGTAGGCCTTTTCCAAATTTTGTGGACTTTGTTCCATCTTTACATTTTAACCAACATTTTTAGTGCGTAAGCTTCTCGCTACACTATAATAATTTTTGATTTCTGGCTTTGTGAAAAGCCAGTCAAAATGCTTTTCATTTTCAAAAATGCATTTGTTAGCAAAATGGTTTTTTGAACATTTTGTTTTTTTGGCGGTCTGGTAGGTTTATCTATCTACTATTTCACAAAATGATTTAAAAGCTGTTCGGTTAAATTTCAATTTCTTCAATTTTTAAAAACGATTTTTGTTTTTTTTAGCCGTGATTTACGAAACAGTGCGTCACCACTCTGAAAACCCTCACCATTAATGCCGCTCTGTGTCGGTAACAGTCACTCATAATTTACCTTTTTAACAGATTTATTTGGCTTATTACGTTCTGAAAGTATGATCTGATAAGCGTTTTCGCATCAGTTCCAATTTTGAACTATTTCAAATTGTAAGAATTATTTTTTGTGTGCTGTTGAGAAATCCTATTACAATGCTGTAATTTTTTGTTAAATTTTCAACATTTGAAGTACTTTGAAATCGATTTTCGAGAGGAGAATTTTAAGGACGGAATAAAAGAAACTTTTTAAGCATTTTTTTCCAGAATTTTTTTGGCTGCTGTTTTTTTAATACTGTGCAAGCATAAAAAATACTTTAATGTGAACATTTTTTGTAGGCGTAAATTTATTTCTTTTCTTTTTTTCTCGTAGACTTCAATCGCTAATTTTTAAACCGCATTTTCGTGTTTTTCAAAATTTGTGATCGATTTGCCAAATTAATTTTCTTCAACACCAACTTTTTAAAATGATATTAGCATTTTAAGTGTTATCTTAAGAAGAAGATAAGGTACTTTGAAAAGCAGCGTTGCGAGCCCAACAATATTTTTGCTTGCGCTAGCTGAAAAATTTGTATTTAGTGCTTATAGTAGAGTTCGAATTAGTTTGAATTTCGAAGTGCGTCACCACTCAGCAAACCATTTCCATAATCGCCGCTCTGCACCGGTAAGATTTTTTCAATTTCCTTAGGAATTCTATTAAGGATGGAATTAGTTGCAGTGGAGTAAACGTAGAACGCAATTTTCGCAGGCTTGTTCGTGAGCTATCACATTTATTTTTTTTATCTTACCAAATAGTGATATTTTCAAAGGTTACCTTTCTCTCCGACTGTTCGACAATATGCGTTTTTACAAACATTTCTTTTGTTGGAAATTTAGCAATAGCCAAATTTATAGGTCTTACAAAACTGGGTAGGTGTAAACAGTGGCAGTGGCAGTGAATTGGTGGCAGTGGCAGTGGCAATAGATTTTTCGGCAAGGGCAGCAGGTTTTGAGCCAGTGGCAGTAGATTTCCAGTCAGCGGCAGTGGATTTGTGATAGTTACATTGATCTCAAAAAGTTCTAACATTTAAAGGACTTCCTAAAATCCGAGGTTTTTATTCTGGCGCTACTGTATTGCCGTTTTCCAATTACCGCTTTCGATCTTCCTAAACTTCATTATGAAACTTCGTCCTCAGAATTGGCGGAAACTTCAGAATTTACCAAAAAGATTTTTTTAGTCTGTGGGGAACGCAGCAACCTCATTCTGGAACGTACTGCGTGATTTTGATAACATGTTGACATGACTCTATTCCTTATTTCAATTGTCTTTTTCGTGATTCGATGTCTATGTAAATGCTACAAAGGGAGACCCTTAACCGTATGACCCTTAATGAAAAAATTTGGTAAATCTAAGCTGTTTTTCACAGCAGTGTTTGAATCTTGAATAATAACATGCAAAATGTTTGAAACCTAAATTTGACGACGGCTGCCCTGACCGAAAATCCATTGCCACTGCCATGTTGACATGGTCTACACCTACCCTACAAAACTTTCATTTTCACAAAGGACAAATTTTCTGAAAATTGCCGGAGCGTGAATAAATCCTTGTATTATCGTGGTCTCCCGTCTCCCGCATTACAAGTCTCCACCGAATTAACGGTGTTGTCGACCATTGGGCCGGAAAAAAGATGTTTGCATCCTACATTAAAACACATTTGTTAAAACGCTTTAAACGTTTATTCTAAAAAATTATTCAACGTTACGTGACTCTTTTAAAGATTCCATTGATTTTGTGGTTTGGCCCTGAATGGGAACCCATGGTTTTAGTTTCTTTTCTGATCAGAGCAATTTCCAAATGCGTCACCACTCTGCAAACCCTTCCCATTATCGCCGCTCTGCACCGGTAATAATACACACTCTTAAATTTCCTTTCTGAAAAACGTCTTCCCATAAAACGCGTTCATATACTGCTCTGCCTCACACGCCATCACAGCGTGCCTTTAGGAAAGTTTTTTCCATTTTGCACGAATCGGAAATCTAAGTCGTTAATCACACGGGACACCAGAAAACATTCGCCTTTGAGCGAAAGAAAATTGCATCAAGCGTGTTCTATGGCCCCAACGGATCGATCTTGTTTGAATGCTAAATTATCCACTGCTTTGCCGTGAATCGAACATTTGGAAACGGTTCATCAAGCAGTTTTGAAAACAGCTGAACGTTTTGAGATTACTCCTTCTTTGTTTTTTTTCTGCTTGTGTCAAGGGAGGTTTATATTCAGGTTCAGCGTTGTCGTAAACGGAGGTTTCAACGAATAGTGGATGGATTGCATGTAGCCACAGTGCAGGATAGAAAAAACCATGATTAAACGTCTGTGAGTGAATCTGTGTTTTGGACCCTGAGCCCATTTTTTTTCTACCCTCGTTTTACTTCCTTAACTTTTACAAATGGAATGGCTCAAACTAGGCCACTTTTATCCTAAACCCACCTTGGCTAAAATTCTCTGATTACCATCTTTAGTCATTCGCCACGCTCGAAAGCAAATATTGAGCTTATTACGACACGGAAAAAACCAAACTTTGATCAGAACAGCTACAAAACGACAGTAGCACTTATTTCCTTATGTACTGACGCGTGATTAACGGCCGCATTCCGATAGCTGAAGTTTATAAAAGCGATGCCGACGGGAAGTGAGAACTTAATTTATAGTCGTCTGAAGACAGCAACATGTGAATTATGTGTTATGTTAAAGGGTATCAAGATGGTGGGCGATGGGAACATGCGTTTAGTACAAAACATACTTGCAAAAATATCTTCAAATTCGTTTTCTGAGTGTACCTTCCAAGGAAGTCACAGTTTTTGTTCTAGATTTTATTATGACTTTTTAAAGGAAAAAATTGTTAAAATTTAGGTGTTTTTAACCAACTATTTTTTGTCCATCATGGTCTCCAACCTAACAAGCGTCGAGTGGAAAAAACGATTAAAGTTGGCTTTCGTCTTCTGAGCATGTACTAGAATTTACGATTGGACAGTCTAGGCTTCTCGACTCTTAAAGAATCACATTTTTGTCTATTTTTGCTACCAAAATTTTGTTTTAGGCTTTTTTTAATTATTACCTTGCAGTTTAACCTTTTTACTAATTTTGACGATTCCGATAGAAAACTTCTGCACCTGTAAGAAATTATTGGTTACTAAGCTTAAAGATTACATTTTAACCGAAAAAATGGCTTTTTTCGACAAGGCCTTTCACTGATTGCTTGACTTCTAATATCGCTGTCTTAAACACTATTTTTAGTGTCTTGGCATATAACTAAAGCTGTAAATCCTGCCATTTTCAAAAAGAACTACGTAAAGAATTTTTTAGAATACTTTTTTGTCGGTTGATCGCACAAATACTTGAAAATTTTAATCACATAAATTCGTTTTTGGTCCGATTAAACTTTTTTGTTTATCCCAGAATAAGTCAAAATTTAGACTCGGACTGTGTAAGCTCAATCTATGACATCCGATTAAACTACGGAAAAACAGAACTTTTAATCTTAATTTTGAACTGTTTTTGCTTTCAGGAATAGTGCCCGTAGTTTCTTTTCCTCTGATACACATCTGACTGTTCGTGTAATCACATTTGTGAATCAAATGTTTTTTAAGCTTCCGCTTTAAGTCTTAACTTTCAGCTCTCCATACAAAACGTTCGGTACTTGCTAAATACATGATTGGCTGTATTGCTGAAGTTTGTATTCTGTAAAGAACAAAACCACTTTTAAAATTTCAATATGCACTTTTTCCTATTTCACATAAGAGTGTTGTTTTGTCAAAATTGCTGTTTTTAGTGAGCTACCATGTGACCTTAACACAGTAGTTCTTGTCTACACAACAAAAACAAGGTTTCACAACTCCAAAACACGGAAAAATTGTGACATTTGTGACGGATGAGGCCGGGTTAAAATAACAGCAATGTGACATTTTCTTAGTGGAAATGTCACTTTTTTCCTGTCCAATGTCCCTAGATAATTTCTTCATTGAGTGTTGCTTATAGCCTATAGTCATTGTTTTCAATAACATGTGAAAAAATCCCGATTTAAGCCTCTTCTACACCTCCTTTACCCTTTCCCAATCGGCTCAACGCGAACTTCTTCAAAACTGTTTACCAAAAACAAAGCTTCCCGAATTAAGCTTTTTGTCCTTATGGTGTTTTTGTTGTTCGCTTAGTTCCGGATTGTCAAATTTCAAAAGCTCGACATTGTATCTCTAAACTTGTCAAAAGCGCGGCAAACTTTCAAATGTCCAGAGATTCATAGAACGCCCGAGACCTAAGTGCAGACCACTTTGTCGGCGCTAAATTGTTCCCTCGTCCGTTATTGATCTTCGAATTTGGAAGAGGAATTTTTCAAGGAAAGGAACGGCCAGAATTTTGTGGCTATGAAAATGAGATAACGGATTTGCAGAGATTTGCAACATTCGGGTATGAATATTTATGAAAGGAAGGAGTTGGGAAAGCTTAATGGAGCTAAATTTGGAATTGTTTGTGACATTTTCGGAAATAAATTTTTGCCGAGCGGATTTTTTTTATCAAATGAAAATTACCATTATAGAACATTATAAATTAAGAACGACTTGTAAAGAACCCTGTTAGCAACAAAAAAATATATTAAAAGAATTTTGATTCATATTGGGAAGAAGAAAGAAGAGATTGGGAAAGAGTAATAAGGCGAAATTTGCAATCGTTTCCAAAATTCCAAAGTAAGAACGGTTTCGGTTTTTATTAGTTTTCATAAAGCCGCTAGAATTTCATAATTTTTTTTTTTGCTTTTGAGACGATCATACAACCTGTGGGTCAGATAGACACAAAGAGAGACAAAATTTAATTTTTAAAATTTCATGTTTTTTAAAATAATGTTTTTTGTTTTTTAGTTGAAGTTGAAAATTCCCTTTCTAGCGTTTACCGCTAAATTTTTTAGCATGCTAACTAGGCTTTCTGTTAAGGCTAAACGGAAAATTTAAAGGTTTTTTATAATTGTCGTATGCTTGATCGTAAAGCCATTCGGACACTCCACTTTTTACAGGCTTCCCTATATACGTCAAGAATCCTTCAAGCGTGACTAATGGTTGTGGTTGATCAATGGTAAAAAAACCTAAACTTGTAATATCATTCACACCTGTTGCCATTTCACGTTAGGTTTAATTTCATTTACGTACGGAAGCCGGCAGCAGGTGGCGTCGTACCAAATGAAAAAGATGTATTAGCATTAGCCACCATTTAATCCTGCTAGCACGCTAACCATAGCTGCAACCTTCCACAAATTTAATAGCCATGCCTCACATATTCATCCACTCTTCAATTAATTTTCAACTTTACTAACGGCCAGATTTTTGAGATGACGATGAGATTCTGAGATAAAAATGAGATAACGGATTTTATGAAGAGAGGAGGTTGGCAATGGTTAATGAGACATAATTTGAAACGGTTTGTGACACTTTCTTTAACATGGTCAATATATCTAATGTGATCGCAGCACATTCCAGGCAAATTTCGTTTATGACGGAACTTCAATTCAGGACAGCGACTCCATCAATGATCACCAAAAATCCATGACAGCAAATTATCCATGATGACCCTTCTTGAACCATGAGAGGGATAGAAGAGCAGTGAGAGGGACAATGGCGATGAGAGCGATGATCTTTTGTTAGAGGAAAATCACAACGGTGAGAGGGAAGATACAATTCACAAAGCTAGACAGTCAGAAATCATCAGAAACATCAGCCAGCGCCCTAAAACTAGCATGAAGTTGAGATGCAAAATCTAGGTCTCATTGTAAATGAGAGTTAAGACTGCGTAACAGGAGAGATAAATGAGACGTTTGACTCAAAACCAGTGCTGACTCAATAAGAGCAGTGTTTTTGAGTAAACAGCCAAACATGATCGGAGCAATTCGCAGGAGGTGGTCTAGTAAAAGAATAATTGCTAAGCTTTTCAATGCTATTTTTGTGAAGTCTTCTGCATAGAAGACGATATGCCCATTCCAAATCAGCAACAAAAAACTTTATTACAAATTATTTTTGTTGTGTTTTAAGTTTTAAGTACAGCCTCTGTAATTTCCTTAAACCTTGCTTAAAATGATTTATTTGAAACTTATTTTCAAGCCTTCATTTTTAATAAAATATTTATTATGTTTTCTCTTTTTTTTGAGTTCAAATTCAAGGTATTTTTGCCAATTTCAAAGCTATCCCTAATTTCTCAAACATCAACCACCATTTATTCCTTTTAGCACGCTATCCAAAGCTGTAACATTCCACTAATTTAATCGTTATGTGTCACGCATTTACCCATTCTGCAATTAATTTCCGACCCCATTTCCTAAGTGATCAAGGGCACAAGGGCATCCCACAAAACGTCGCTGTCTTCGCACGTTCCCTACGCGTGTCCGCAGGTCCTTTGGGACAAGTAATAATATCGACGAAGCAATAAACGTTGTCGACGTTTGGCGCACGCGTTGTTTTTGCGTTCCTGCACGTAACGGAAGTGGTCGCGTCCAATAAACGTAACACGTTCAGTCGGCGTCTTTTGTCTAGCGCAAGAAAGTTGTCCAATTAGCACTTGATTCGATTTTGAAGCAAATTATGGTTTTTTGCAGTCTGAAAGGGTCTCGTTTTTTTTGGCTGCACGTCAAGGGTCATTATCGGGCAAGGTTTTGAGGGAGTAATTCTGTTATGTAATAATTGGAAACAGACAAAACAAGAGAATACATGTCTTTTGGGAATGATTACGTTGTGTCTGACGAAAATTGCGTTATTATAGAAAATTTAATTGTGTTTTGTCGAGGGAAAAGAAAACAAGGCGTAATTTAAACGCGTTTATTCAAATAAAAATTTTTTGTACGCATGAAGACAAAATTTCTACGTTAGAGCTACTTAAGAGGTGGCATAATTTTTTTAAAACGTTTGCTCAACCGAAGAAACCCCGAAAAAGGCTAAAGAACATGTCCTCGCTTTTTTGTTCAGTTTGCTGTAGCTGCTAAATACCAAAATTAGTTCTTGCACTTGTAGTCTGTAAATTTACTTCACTATTATCTATAATCTGGAATGACATTTTTGGTTGCTGGAATTAACGTACTATTTTTGGAATAAATATGAAAATTTAAAATAATCGATGATTTTGAAGGTGCCAGAGATTTAGTCAGTATCGATTTGACAACCAAATGCGTTTTTTTTTTTTAAATTGGTTCGTCAATTTAATTTTTAATTTAGAAGAGATTGGCGATTATTGAATGAATGGCGTATGATATTTAATTATAAACTGAAAATTTATTTTGTCTTTGCCTTTCTTGCAAAACGTTCATTGTACAATGTTCATGTCACTGCAAGTGCGAACTCTAGCTTTCCTATCTCACTTTATGTGAGCAGCGGCACAGTTACAGGTCAAATTGAACAAAAAAGCGAGGACATGTTCTTTAGCCTTTTTTGCCCAATTTTCCTTATCTCTCCGTCCACTCACCGTCAACCACCTCCGTAAAACATGCTATGAAAACAGAAATTGGTTTACAATAAAGATGTGATGACTGCTTCTTCGTGACAGTTCAATCTTCAAATGGGCTTCAACACTTTTTACAATTTGTTCAAAATGATGCGACAAAAGCGATTAGCGAAAGCGTCTCAACAACAAGTTCTTGTTTGTACTATAACACGATAATCGGATGTGAAATGTTGATCAGCGGCTCAGACAAATTTTAATAAGTAGTAGTGCATTTAAGTTATGGAAAACATGTTTTTTGGTCTTTGCCAAATCTACCTTTCAAAATTTTTAAGTAAGTTAAACTCAATGATTTTTTGGGAATGTAATGCTGGTGTGCCGGTGCTCACATAAAGTGAGATAGGTATTTTTGATGATATGACATTTGTTTTGAAATTAGTGTGACGCACCGATATTACTTTCCCATACAGTATGCGCTGTCTGTAGCCATGAAATTTTGATACGCATTGACTTGCATTTCCCGGTTAAAACTTAACGTAAATTTAAGATGTTTTGATAATTGTTACGTGCTCAATCATATCGAACCCGTCGGGACACTTCAATCTTTACAGGCTGCCCTAAATACGTCAAGAACCCCTTCGGTATGACTAATGATTGTGGTTGGTAAATGGTGAATTACGTAAATTTGTATGATAACGTGATGCATAACTTTATTTACGCAAAGAAGCCGGCCGCAGGTGGCTTCGTACAAAATGAATAAGATGTGGCATAATACAGCAAGTGACATTGGCATTTTGTTTTCCAGCTGGGAAGCACAATTTAGGTTTCTCAAAAACAAATTTTTGTCGCCTTGTAGAAGGTTTTAGCGTAGCTCAGTATTCACAGCGCGTTTTTAGATGATCTTCAAGAAGAGATCAACTCAGCTTATCTGTCCTTTTACAAGAGGTCTTTTTGGCGAGTCATTGTGTCAGAGTGAATACCTACCGGCTTTTGAAAAAATGCTTAGATTTTTTAATGTGTTCCTGAAGGACATGTTTTTGCGAATTTCGTTCTTTGACTTTTAAACAAAAAGGGGTTTTTTTCGGACGGCGTGAGGAATGGATTTTGGGTCTTTCAAAACAATTTTAAGTGTTTGGCCCAAACATGCTTGTTAGCCGTTGTACTCTTGTTCAAGTTGATCCAAGCGTCCTCTTGAACTAAAGAAGCTACTTGAGGCATTTTTCGTCACGTTGGAATACACTAATAATTTTTTTACCAACTGAAGCAACTAAAATTGGTCAAAAATTCAAAAGTTCTGCTTCGAATTTTAGTGTTGTGGATGGGAACAGATAATTTTCAAATTTCACAAATTTTTAAACGATTTTTACAAGATAAATTATTTTGGCTGCAAGAGTTGACGCCTTTACCTTCAGTTGTTAAGAATATTCTCGATTATGTTGTGGGTAGAAAAAAATGGTTATGGTTTTCAAAATAACTTTTTTGACGTAGCATCTTTGAAACCCCTAGCCTTTTGATGAGTTGCTCAGTAGAATCTTGGGAAATATCGAAAACCGTGGGAATGCGGCAAAGACCTTGAATGTTGTCGGTGCGTATATAGCAAAATCAACACAACGTCATTTTTCAAGTCACGTAAAAAATTCTGTAAATTATTTTTTACAACTACATGAACCCATATAAAAATACGTTCAAAGCAGATCAACGTTTTTTATGCGTTTGGTCAACGCATTAACAATAAATATATTTTTGACTCTGTTTGTTGACGCTTTTAAGCTGTCGAAAAATTCATCGAAATTATTTTGTTAACTTGAAAAACTGTAATTTTTAGAATTTGCCGTAATTTTTAGTCTTATTTTTTGGAGGTAACGTTTCTGTCCTTTCGAAGAGTCTCTTGAAATAATCTCGGAAAAGATCGAAGATCGTGAGAATCTACAAAGACCTTTAGGCAACTTCTGGGTTTGTTTAGGACAAAATTAATATTACGTCATTTTCCCTTTTTTAGAATGCTTTTTTTGCAGTAACAGAAAGCACCTTGAAATATTTTTGAAGTCGGGCAGAGCCTTTTTCAACACATTTTAGTCTATTTGTAAATTTTCAAAAAACAACTTTTTTAGATTTTTTTGGCTGACTTCGTTTGTCATTTTTTAAGTCGTGTTTCAATTTTTGACAAAACAAATTTTAATGGATATTAGTAAATTTAATGTCAAAAAACGTGAACATAATAGTTTTTATGAATGTCTAAAATAAAGTGACTTGGTGCCTCTTTTGTTACTTTTCGAGCTCAAGTTTTAATACAAATTTTTGAAATTTATTTTCAAACCTTTTTATGGAGTTATCCGACAGAAGTTGTGAAGCGTTTGAATGCTTAAAAATTTGCTTTGTAGATACTTGTAAATGCTTTGTCAAGTTTTTGAACGAATTTTATGACGTTCATTTTAAAGTTTGATATCAACGTTTTGGTGTTTAGGTACATCTCGCGTTTGCCCACAGTAATTCTTGTTTTAACTCACCGACGTGAGAAAATCCTAAAAGATATTCAACATTTTTTCGGATTTTCGCTCACGGCCATTCCACATTTACGCCTGCACTTTCTGTTTTTTCAGCTCAAAAGTGCGGAAATTTTGTGGGCAAAGGGCACCTGTGATCGTAAGAACTCGTCCGACCCTCCGTGCCTGAGGGTATTAAACCCACCCGCCGACCCCATGCCCTTTCCATCCCTCATCACAGAATTTTACAGCCGAACAGCAGTGGTTTTATGACTGGTTGGTCATCAAAACACATGTCATAGTACAGCTTGTCACCCGACATTCCATCACCCCTCACTGCGTTCGCACACAGACTTCGACGTTCAGGTAATTCGATTCTGCTAACCACTTCCTCCAGAGGGCGGGCGCGGAGATCCATTTCCCACATAAGAAGGAGGAGTGCCTTCCCCTTCAGCCCTTCCCCCTTACACGGCCTCACGCGCGCTCTGCCTATGACGGACTTTGATTTGTCTTTGTTGGAATCGCGGAGAACGGCCAGTGGCTATTCTTAGGTGGTGCTGGGTGCACGATTTATTCACTTGTTATTTCAGTTGATTGCTGCTTGCACAAAGCAACAATTCGTATAGTTAAACGAACGAAATGGCGTCAGAAATTACTAGAGCTCCGGCGAGATCGCATTCCGTTCCTCCTACGGTAGGTTCACCTTATTTCAAAAAAATTGAAAAATAAAAATTTTTTTTAGAGAAATTTTTTACGTTAAAATGAATTGATCTCTCTCTCAAAAATCAGTTTGAAGCCACGGGAAAGATGCACAAAAAGCAATTTTACTTGAACAACCATTAATTAAAAAAAATATTTTGATTGAATTTGAAGATTTCCAAGGTCACATTTCGAATGTCGCCAAGCTTTGATTTGCATATCAGGTTTTTAATTATTAATTAATCAGAATTTTAAACTCAAAAATTAATTTTGTAAATTTTAAATGGTTCAACAGAAGGTCACAAAACGCTTACTTTCACTTATTTATCGGCAAACAACTTAAATTTTGAATTAGTTCAAAGTATACTGTAACCGTCAGCAGCTATTTTTAGCTCGTTCCCAGAATCAATCCGGCAATTATCTAAAGTGGTTTTAGGATAGAATTTCTGTGTGTTTTCCGCATTTCGAAAACACATTTATAGCTGCTTTTTGCGTCGTCTTTTAAATTGATGTTTTTCTAAATGCAGTTAGAGTGCCAATTTTGTACCCTATCCAAAGCTAGTCCAGCCACCATTGTTGTTTTTTGGTCTGTTATGTAAATTTTCACAGATGAGTGGGACAAAGCGGGCAAACTTGTTTTTTGCGAAAGGTTCAGGACGACGTTTTTAAGTTGAAGTCGAGAGATTTTGGCGTTTTAAGAGATTATTTTCTTATCTGATGTCGTATCTAATGTGTAGGCGGATCAAAAACATCCGTAATCCACGTGGATCCCCATAATCTTGACGTCGTCCCGCATCCTGTAAACAGGATTTAAGGTTCTATAAAAGACCCATCAAACGTCTCTTGGGAGCATGTCCTTGTCCTTTCATAAGATTATTTACTTTAACTGCTTCATAAGATCGTCAGCCTTCAAGAAGAGCTCATTGTGGTTGTCCGAAGAGCTTCCTCAAAGTACACAACGACACAATCTTTGAATTCTTCAAGACTTCGAAATGTCCCACTTGGGTAAACAGCATTTAATTTAGGGAGATGAGGGCTTCAAAGAATATTTATGAGTTCGTCTTTAGGCGGTTAAAGGTGGTTAGGGTCCCGCATAAACATGAATTATTGATTCACTTAAACCCACAAGTGACACGCAGAGGCGTGCTTGCTTGTTTACGAACGAGAAAGAAAGTTTTGACACGCTTCTTTTTTGTGGCAAGTTTGCAAAACAAACGAGCAGCAGCGGGCTCATGGGAGTGAGAGTGGCATAATCTGGGTTTTAAGCTTTCAATAGGCCTCTGGGGAAAAGTGACGGAAATCAGTTTTGAGGGAATAAGTGTTGCCATTCGACTTTGGTGGACTAGGGACATTTTTAAACTTTAAGAGGTGGTCATAAGAAAGTCACAAATTGACCAGAAAAGGTCACATAGTGATTTGGTGAATCATTTCACAGCTAAATTTGAACATTTTCTGTCAATCCCAATCCGCCTTAAAACTTGACAAATTCCCAGACATAACAAGGTCATTCTTATTCCTGGTTTTGTTTTTCCAGACCTGAAACTTTAATGCACTCGTTCCTAAGAACGTCTTGAGGTTTGATCTCATATCCTCCCCACGGCTTCCTTATAGGTTCTGATGTCTGGTTCGCTCCTTACAACTCGTTTTTCCTCTTTTCGATATCTTATCGCCATCCTTCCAACAAACAATTGTTTCTTCCTCCCCATGATTTATGCTTCCCATTAGAACGTGTTATTTTCATTCCTGTCCGTTAGAACAAGGAAGCGACTCGTGTTGTGGCTGTTAACGGATAAGAATTTATCTCCCTCTGCCGCTGAAGGGGCTAAGAAACAATAAGGATGAGATGCGTTATTAGCCGAACAGCCCGAGAAGCCGAGCCGAAAACAAATAGTGAAAACGGATCTGGACTCATCCGGCCGTGGCTAATCCAATTTTTGGCGTCTATTTTCGTTGACGCAGCCGAAAACAAAAGAGTCAAATTTCTGCTAAAAGCGACAAGGGCTCGCGTCTGTGAAAGGGGATGTAGGATGTATAGGATTCTGACGTCAAGCGGAGATTCGATAAAGAACTCTATTGTGGCTTATTTAGGGTTTGGAGAGGGATTTGTGTGCTGTGGGTGTATCTGAAATGGAAGCAAATGAAGGGTACGGTAGCTTCTAAGAGATCAAAAGTGGCGCATAAAAAGTGAAATGCTGCTTGTGAAACGTTTTACAAACGCAAGAAAGAAACATTTCACAAAGCAACGTGCTAAAAAAATGTCGCACGCGATGTAAAGGTCTTTGTGAAACGTTTCCCAAGCTGAAATTGGCGTTACAAAGTTTCACAAACCGTAGGCTGATTTTATGACCGGTTTGTGGCCATTTTGTTGCTTCTTCGTAACTTCTTAAAGGCTTAAAGAACGCTTTGCCAGTTTACCTACGTCTTGGTCTCTGGCCTGGCTCAAAAACTCAATTTACACTTCCGAGTACCCTTCAGAAGTGTCCTAAAAACAGATATATCGTATTACCTCTACGAGCCAACCTCAGCAATTCCCTCATTTCAGGACCGCACCTCCTGCTACTCTACTCGCTACTCACCCCAAGAACAACGAACCACTAATCAAACCATGGAATCTCATCCCCGACTTTCTCGGAATCGCTCTCCTCAGTATGGTTCTACTAGCTCGGCTTCTCGTGACGTAATTTTTTATTCGTAAATTTTAGCTTTTTAAAAGCTAATTTTTAGATACCATTTTCCCTAGGCAACGGCATGGCCTACAACCAGTACACGGCAGCAATGACAGCTGGAAACGCCTTAAATAATGGCTTCCCTCCTAACAATTTCCTGCTCTCGGCATTCCTTACAGGTGGCCATTACCCGTTAGACTTCCGTGGACCTTGGATGCAACACCAGAAGCATCACAACTGGGGAGCCTGGAACGGAAACCGTGGATATCACAAGAGCTCCTGGGGACCGGTGTTCTGATCTGTTCGAAGCATATGTGATCTCGCATATTTTGTACATTTCTCTTTCCTTTCTGGTAACGGTGTTTTTGCTGAATCTGTCATTCTTTCAATAAACTCACTTTCCCACGTGTCATAGGAAAAACAGTTCTAATTTTAGCGGATGTGAAAATAGCTTTTATTGTGGCTGAACGTATTTTTCAGAGTTTATGACATTGCGTAAGAATCTGAAATTAGGGTTACAACGACGTCATTAGGATCTGGACTAGAATGACATGGGCTAGATTGAAAAATAAGCTATTAAAACACAAAATTGAATAACAGAAAATCGGGACCAATATTTACGAAATAATTTTGAACAATTTTTAGCTTTTAAACAGATTTTTTTAAACTTGTTTTTCGGAGTTCCGAGGTACAATAATTTTTACTATTTTTATACAAAGCGGGCTCCCATATTTATGTTGTGAACGGGGACGTGCGCGCTATTGCACGACTATTTTCTTTAAATCAGCATTTTTCGTCGCTTCGCGCTTTACAGAATCATATTTTGAAACAGCCTCGGCGCTACGCGCTTCGTTTAAAGGATTTCTCGGCTAAAGACGACCTGGGCACTTCAAATTTCATCAAAAGCGCGCTTGAAGCCTCAAAATTTTCACCTGCTCTTCCGAACGGACGAACGAATTTGTGCAAAAATGTGTCCTCCCATCCCTTATCACGTCATAATTAACTCTCTTTTACTGTCCTCTGCCCCCAAAATACCGTTTTACTGCTGATCACCACACGTGTAATTACGTCTCTTCGTCCTAGGATCTCTGATAAGAGATGTCGTTACAAGTCTATAGGATCGCGAAGTCCGCCTATCGTCGCACTTTCACTCTCGTATGTGAACGTATATGTGAAGATACAATGATAAAGCGAAAGCTGAAGTTACGCTTATGTACGTGAAACAACGAGAAATGCAAAATCACATCAGTTGGGACGTTTCGATCTTTAGCCACGGCGCTACTCGCCTTGTGAGAACGATTTCTCGGCTAAAGGCGACCTTGGCGTTTCGAATTCCACTAAAAGCGCGCTTGAAGCCTCAAAATATTACGGTGACGGACGATCGGAGGGACGGACGATCGGAGGGACGGACGGACGGACGGACGGACGGACGGACGACGGACGGACGGACGGACGGACGGACGGACGGACGGACGGACGGACGGACGGACGGACGGCGGACGGACGGACGACGGACGGACGGACGGACGGACGGACGGACGGACGGACGGACACGGACGATCGGAGGGACGGACGATCGGAGGGACGGACGATCGGAGGGACGGACGATCGGAGGGACGGACGATCGGAGGGACGGACGATCGGAGGGGGAGGGACGGACGATCGGAGGGACGGACGATCGGAGGGACGGACGATCGGAGGGACGGACACGTCTGGATCGTTCTCCTTTATTTAATAAAAAGAGCTAATTTTCCGAGTAACCGAGCGTAATTCGGTTACGCAAAGCTCTTTTTTGTATTTTGCTTCATTTCAACTATTTGAAAAATTTTTGATTTTGTAAGAGTCTTAGCACAGATTAATGCAATGCCAGCAATTAACACTAGCGTAATTTTTTGGACAATAAATGTGATCACTTCTTGAAGGCCGATAAACCCGACGTTTCGAGCTAATTTGCACAAAAAATTTAAAGCATATTTTGATTTTAATTTTCATGCATATTAAGAAAAAAATCAAATTATTTTTTGTCATTTGTTAATTTATTTTTTTCGATTTTCAGAAGGCTTATTTGAACATTTTCATAATAATTGCAAACAGTGAAAAATGGTTTGTTTGAAGTTTAGGTTTTACGCACCTTCTATGGCATGCGAAACTACAAAAATCAAAGCGACTGCGAAAGGCGTGCAAACGCAAGCGCCACCGCTACTGTAACCTGCACTTGCTCAGTCAGGATCACTGCGTGTGGAAATTTCGCTACGCACGGACACGTCTGGATCGTTTTCCTTTATTTGATAGAAGGGATTTTAATTATGACATGGGCTAGATATCATTTTTTACAATTTTAAGGAATTATTTATTTTTGGTAATTTTAACAATTTCGTTTTTTAACTTTAGTAGATAAACATTGTTTTGTAGAGATGCCCACTTTCTAGTTTTTAATGATTTTCACCATCTTTTAAACAAAGAATTTTAAAACCGTATTTTAAGATTAACTACTAAATGAGAGTTTAACAATAAAACAGATCTGTTCAACGCATATGTGATCTCGCAAGTTTTGTGCATTTCTCTTTCCTTTCTGGTAACCGTGTTTTTGCTGAACCTTCCATTCTTTCAATAAACTCACCTTCCCACGTGTCTTATGAAAAAACAGTTCTAATTTTAGCGGATGTGAAAATAGCTTTTAATTTTTGCTGAACATTTTTCGTGGGGTTTTTGTCAGTTTTTATCAGTTTGCATCAGATTCGTAAATTGGAACTGCAACAACGTCATCAGGATCTGGACTAGAATGACATGGGTTGAATTTTAAAAAGCAACAACTATTTCAAAAACGTGAAAATCCAATTACTTAAAATTACGCATAATATTGTGATCAACATCCTTTACAAAATAAAGCAGAACAATCTAAATGTGTGAGGTTGTTCGTCAAAAGTTCTCTGATTGAAAGATACGGTAGCGCCTACATTTGCGTTTGCACGCTATTCGTCGTCGCCTCAATTTTTGTGATTTCGCGCGCCGTGTTGAGCGGCAGTGGAAGAGCAACAGTGAAAATTTTGAGATCAAACTCGGTTTTAGTGGAGATCTCCTTCAGCCGAGAAATTGCTTAAATGAGGCGCGTAGCGCCAAGGAAGTTGCAAAATATAATTCTGTGAGGTGCGAAGCGCCAAACAATAATTTAAAGAAAGTACTGTCGCGCAATTGGCGCGCACGGTTGCAAATCACGCACAATATACGATAAGATTCAAAATTTCGCATCATTTTTTGTAGATACATTTTTATGTGTGGGATCGGGAGTCGAGAACAAGTGCTCTGACCACGATAAAGCAGCTCGAAGATGCCTGGGAGCAGCGGAACCTGGGATGCGAGGACAGGGACACAGGATAAACACAATGTTTATTAAATACGGGACTGGACAAGGAAGGGCAACCGCCCTAAAGCTCGCGTCCGGGTCCGAGTGACGAGTTGATGTGTCTGGAAAGTCGCGGCGGCTTCTGTCTGGAACGGACGATGATGTGGAAGCAGCGGCGGGTCCAGACATGTACTGGTCTGGACAGACGCGTCTGGGTGGAGCGTCTGGGGAGCGACGATGGAAAGCTGCCCACATATGACCGGGAATCATAAATGCTAAAAGTCAACTTTTAGAACAGTTACGACAATTAGAACATTAGTAAATTAAAAAAGATTTTCAATTTTCTATTATTTTTAAACTTTTTTTTGACAATTTATCTCATAAAAGTCTTTTATAAGTGATTTTTTTATAAAGCCAAAAAACATTTTTTTATACTTTTTAAGCGATTTTTTAAATACGTAATTTTTGGAGGGACGATCAGTTTTTTAAAGCTAATAAATAATAAAAAGCTAGTTTTCGCGAAAAAATATATCAGACAGTTTAACAAAGAAACACATTGCGCGTTGTTAAACGGAGCATCCTGGTTTTGCAAGGGTCAGGATAATGTGGGAATGGGCACTGAAATTTGCTCTCGAATGAACCTAAACTTGGTCATGTTTGCTTGGAAATCTATGTCACGGAAGCGGAGGATTTGAGTAGTTTTGCCGTGAACTTTAAGAATCATTTATAAGCGCCTAAGCATGTCGGACGGAAAGGAAATTCAAAGGATGGAACAAGCGCTGAGAAGAAAGCTTCGCTTTTCACTGGTTCTAGGCATATCTGTATCTAAAAGCAGAAGCGGCTGCTTTTGCGTCATATTAGCTTTTTGAGCAATACGCAGGAGCGGGTAAAGCGCCTGGATTAGATTATATGGGAGCTTTCGACGCTTTATGGAAGGAGCGCTTTGGGCCCCTCCTCGGCGGCTTCGCCACCTCGCTTTTGCCAACGTCTCAAAGTTTAACAATGAAACACATCGCACGTTGTTGTAATTAACACATTTGACTGTTTTTCACGCATTGCAATTTTTAAACTCTCACATTTTCGGTTATTTTCCACATCAAAAGCTCATTCTTAATTATACGCCAGCGCTTACCGCTATGGATTCCATTCCCCTGTCATTTGCGAACGATGTCAAGAATCTTATGGACAATTCTGGACCACTGAATCGTGTTGAGTCTGATACATGGCACACTCAAATTCAAACCGGCTCTAGCTCACTGTTTCTCGAATTTGTTAAAGACGGAAATTTCCACGGATTTCAACTCGACAAAGCCTACATTCCTCTTGCAAAAGAGGACTTTGCGAAGAATGCTTGTAGCGTTTCTAACATTATTGTCCGAAAGAGAGAAAAACTGGAAATAAATGAAGGCCACCGACTTGATGAAAGTATCGTGACGAGAAAGTTGCTCAGTAGCAATCTTAAAGTCACACTGCTTCTAGAGAAAAGTGTAGATGTCGTTCCCGCGGGGATTCTTAAAATTCTGCAAGCGGTTCCTGGCTTGACCAAGACAGAAGCGCACATGGCAAATCCTTTCGACGTTTTGGCAGCTACCGAAAAATCCCTGTGTCATTTTACTGCGTTTAAACTCAACCTAACGCAAGAGTTACTTAACTCACTTTTGGAGTGGTTCGCCGATATGAATTTTAAGCAACTCGTGGTTGATCTCCATATGGAAAGTGTCATTTCAATGTCAGATTTTGTTGAGGCTGTTGGAGAAAAGCTTGTGGAACTGAAGCACAAGAAATTTGTGATGAATGTGACTTTGGAACACCTGAATTTAGCTTGTGGATTTATTAGTGATAATGTGTAAATTTATGATTGTAAAAAGGGCATCAAAGTGTGGTGGATAAGTGATTCCTATTTGTAATCAATTAAATGTGCCTTTAAAATTTGAGAAATAGTTGCATTATAAAGTCTTTAAAATAACTAAAGAAGTCATTTAGAAATGAAAAACAATTGATACAGCTGCTTCCCATAGGATCGCTTGTTGAAGAACTGAATTTTTTCAGAGGTCTCAAACGGAAATGGTTGCTTCCACAGTCCAGTCTAGTGTCTGTTATCGGCTCTGTTTGCTTCATCCTCCTCGATCTTTGAAATTTCCTTAACTGCAAAATTTCCTTAAATGCAAAAAGAGGATGACTTAGATTTGATGCTAATGCGTACTGCATATAAAGCTACTCAAGCATGTTCCATGTAAGTCGCGAGGAAGTCGCGACGACTTGCATCTAAACTTAATGACAAACTTCTTGAAATCCCTTTGATATGCGGAAGACCATCGCAGGCTACAGGACGGATTCCTTCTTCCTCAATACGCTTGACTAAAGCCTTACAGAGTTGTTGGTAGAAAACGGCTCTTCAATGGCGAGAGTTTGTTGCTTCACGACACACAAAGGAATGCGTAGGTTTGGGGACAAATACGCTCAAATGAATGGCGATTGAAGGGAATGCAGTCTTTCAGCAGTTTCGTCATTATAAATCGGGACAAGCTGAACCTTTCAAGCTCATCACGTTCGACATTCCAGTTGTTAAGGTCCACATGGCGCCATTCAACATACAAATGTCGACAGATACTGGATCGGATCGAAGCAGACACTTGTCGGCAAGTGTCAAAAACGAATGCATCAGGAGGTGCCAAAAGCGATGCGGATAAAGCTGAGAGACCGATCGTCCTCCGATAAAAACGAATCTGCGAATAAAAGCGAAATTCGGGCGACACACATAAGTACCAATTTCTTCAATTTTCGGACATGTTTTCGTTTTGATCATTCTTTTAATTTTTCACCGCTAAGGTCCGTAGATACGCCGTATAAATTTGTTCATGAATTCCTTTAGTATTTCCGTCTTTTGCCAAGTCAAAACAACATGTTGTTTCAAGGAAGTGACAATAACTTCACGAACATAGCTTCTCACACGCGACTGCCGTGACAGCTTAACAAACAACAACACTACCGGACTCAATTAATTTGTGAAGTTTCAAAAAAATATTTTTTTTATTATAAAAGAGTTTTTTTTGTTGACGAACCTGCTTCTCCTCAAGCGTTCAGTTGAAATGTAGATGTTATGCTTAAAAAAAATTCATTTATGAGTTTTTTTTAATTGATAAAAAATTTAGTCAAATTCAGAAAAAGAGCAAATGTCTTTTTGCGAACTTTTTGTAGCTGAAGTAAGAAGAGCATCAGACACTGACTTGCGCGTGACGACTATAAAGAAAACAAACAGCTCACAATAGATTAATCAGGACCAGAAATGACGAACCAGTTGCTTGAGTGCACAGAGCTCAGAAACAAAAGACAAATTACTTCGTTGTTCAGAGGTCAACAGAACGTCATTTTTTAGATTACCTGGCTGTTCAATATTGCACTAAACGCTTTTTCAATTAGGTAAATTTTTTTCAATCCGCGCCGTCGACCAGTCATTATTTTTTACCAAGGTCGCTCAAATTTGAAATTTTCAAAGTTTGTGGTTCAAATCGATTGCAGAATTTATTCTGCCTATTTCAATTTTTATGAATTTAACAAATTGCTCTGAACTTGTAATACTATTTTTGCTACTATTTTTGCCGTTCACATCAGTTACCTCCTAACTGATAAGTCACAGTCGTTGTGAAAAACATAAAATTTTTTAAGTTTTCTAGTTTCTAATTTGATTTTGCTGTAATTTACCTCTTCGGAAGAATCCTTTTCTCGGTTTCTGCTGGTAAATATTGCATTAAAAAATTTTTTTAAGCGTCAACAAGCGTTACTACAAATTAATTACTACATCTTATTGTTATGAAAACATTTAGAACTAAATAGATTAATGAGGGCAAATGCTGACTGACCTGTTGCTTCGAGCACACGAAGCTGAGGTAGGAAAATCTCTGTTCATAAGCGGTCGGAGAAATGCTATTTTTGTCTTGTTGGACAGTCTTCTTCATAACACCCGGCCATTAAATATTTTTATTTATTGTTTCTTAAAAATCAAGCGACGGTATTTTTTTAAATCAGCATTGTTCGGCGCTTCGCGCCTCGCAGATTCATATTTTGCAATTTTGCAACAGTTTCGGCGCTACGCGCCTTATGTGAAGGATTTCTCGGCTAAAGACGACCTGGGCACTTCAAATTTCATCAAAAGCGCGCTTGAAGCCTCAAAATTTTCACCGTTGCTTTTCCGAACGGACGAACGAATTGTGCAAAAATGTGTCCTCCCATCCCATATCACGTCATAATTAACTCTCTTCAATTGCATTAGTCGCCTCGCCACTCACTTTTACTGTCCTCTGCCCCCAAAATACCGTTTTACTGCTGATCACCACACGTGTAATTACGTCTCTTCGTCCTAAGATCTCTGATAAGAGATGTCGTTACAGGTCTATAGGATTACGAAGTCCGCCTATCGTCGCACTTTCACTCTCGTATGTGAACGTATATGTGAAGATACAATGATAAAGCGAAAGCTGGTAAGTTACGCTTATGTACGTGAAACAACGAGAAATGCAAAATCACATCAGTTGGGACGTTTCGATTTTTATCCACGGCGCTACTCGCCTTGTGTGAACGATTTCTCGGCTAAAGGCGACCTTGGCGTTTCGAATTCCACTAAAAGCGCGCTTGAAGCCTCAAAATATCACGAAATTTTGTGACGGACGATCGGAGGGACGGACGGACACGTCTGGATCGTTCTCCTTTATTTAATAAAAAAATAGCAAAAAAATTTTTTGACATTTTTATTGCAGAGCTAATTTTCCGAGTATTTGAATTTGAATTTATAATGTGAACTCAACATATTACACGTTGTCACACCCCTATTACACCATGCTGAATGGGCTTCTCGTCGTGCGCTTCTTTGCCAGTTCTTGGAGCCAAGTTTCTTGACGAAATCATCGGTCCATCGCGTTGCGGGTCTTCCTTGGGGTCGTGTTGTCGGCGGCCGCCATGCTTCAATGCGTGTGGGCCACTTGTCGGCGCTGGCGTTGGCCATCTTGGACCATTTTCTTCTTGCCGCTGTTTCGGTGACGTCCTTGATCTTCGTGACGCCGCGGAGCCAGTCGTTGCTGCGATGGTCGATGAGCCTGACCCCTGCCATCCTTCTCTCCATTCGTCGTTGGGCGACTGCGAGCTTCTTTCTTGCTGCTTGATGCTTGAGTCAAGGCCCAGGATTCGCATCCGTACAGCAGCGCCGGCAGGATGCATTGGTTGAAGAGCCGCCGCTTCCATCGCATCTGGACGCTTCTGCAGGTCAGGAACGGGCCATACTTCCTGAAGGCGTTCCATCCGCTGCTGATCCGGCGACCGATTTCCTTGCACGGATCTCTTCGAACCTGGATCGCTTGACCTAGATAGACGAAGCTTGTCACCTGTTCATTGCCTCGCCGTCTAGAAGGATGTTGATTTCTTCTGCCGCCATCGCCTTGGTCTTCTGTCGGTTGATCTTGAGGCCGCTCCTTCGCGATGCTTCTTGCAACTCGGTCACCATCAGCTGGAGTTCTTCTTCCGTGTCCGCGATCAGGACGATGTCGTCGGCGAAGCGCAGATTGGAGATCCTTCTTCCGTTGATGTTCAGGCCTCGGTCTTCCCATCTCAGCTCCTTGAAGGTTTCTTCCAGTGCTGCGTTGAAGAGCTTCGGGCTGATGGTGTCGCCTTGTCGCACGCCTCGCTGGATTTCGATCTGGACTTGGGCTCTTCCGACTTGGATCTTCGACGTTGCCTGCGAGTAGATGTTCCGGAGGAGCTTGAGCAGCTTCGGTGGACGCCTTGCCGCTGGGCCGCATTCCAAATGGCGTTGCTTTCTACGGAGTCGAAGGCCTTCTCGAAGTCGATGAACACCATGAAGATCGGGACGCGGTACTCTCGGGCCTTCTCCAAGAGCTGATTCACAGCCTGCAGGTGTTCTGCTGTTGAGCAGTTCTTCCTGAAGCCGGCCTGCTCGATTGGTTGGGCTTCATCCAGAGTCCTGTCGATCCTAGCTGAAATGACTCTGGACAGTACCTTGTAGATGGTCGGGAGCAGCGAGATCGGCCTGTAGTTCTTCAAGTCGAGGTGGTCGCCCTTCTTGAACAGCAGGATTGTTCTTGAATCGGCCATTTCGGCTGGGATTTCGCCGCTTCGGAGGCACTGGTTCAGGATCGCCGTCAATTGGGGGAGGATCCTGGACTTGGCGAGCTTGAGCATCTCGGTGGTGACCCGATCTTGTCCTGGGCTTCTTCCGGTCTTGCATCGCTTCATCGATTTCGGCCTGCAGGAACGCTGGGTAGTCGTCCTCTTCTTCTTCCGGTGTCGCATCGCCTTCTACCTGGATCCGAGGGGCGTACAGGTTGTTGTAAAATACCTGTACTGCCCGTTGCATCTCTTCTTCCGTGTAGCAGAGAGCAGAGGCGGCCTTCAGCGTCGCGGAGTTGCGTTCTGCCGGGAGCCGTCTCGCCTTGGATCCTTCGCAATCCGCTTCCCTTCTGAACCGCTTCTTCGACCAGTCGGCGGTGGTGTTCCTCGATGTCGGCCTTCATCCGTTTCCTAATGGCCTTGTTGAGTTCGCGGAGAGCTGCCCTGGCGTTGCTTGAGTGCTGGAGTGCTGAAGACGTCGGAGGCGGTGGCGCTGTTGTAGGAGCCGTCGCGTTTCCGGTTGCAGGCGCTCGCGGGGTCGGACTTCTTCTTCAGCGAACGTCGCCGCCTCTTGAAGGCAGTGGACAGGTCTTGATATCCGCTCGCATCATCAGCTGGCGGCTTTGGCGGATTCATCGCGACGGCCATTCGAAACAGGTCCTTGTCGATTTGCTTCTTCGCGTTTGGTCTTGGAGTTGGACGTCTTCCTTCTGGCCGGGCTTGGTCTTGAATCGTCGCTCGGAGAAGGCGGTGATCCGATCCGGCGTTGTGTGATGACATCACGGTGGCCTTCTTGAAGCCAGACGGTCCTTGGCGCCAAAATGTAGTCGATGCAGGACTTGAGGCCGTTGGGCGCTCCACTTCCTGCCTTGGCGAGCCTTAAACATGGAAGCAACTGACCTGAGGCGGAATTCTTCGCAGAATTCGACGAGCAGTTGTCCTCTTCGGTTGCGTTCGCCGTGTCCGTAGAGGCCGACAGCGGTTTCTTCTTCGGCATCCTCGCTTCTGCTTCCGATAACCGCGTTGAAGTCGCGAAGTCGCCCAGGAGTATCGTAAACGTCGAGGGTTCGGCCTGTAGTTCTTCGCGGAGACTTCCAGGAATTCCGAAGGCTTCCTCGTCGTTTTTTCGGCGGTGCCGGCGTCTTCTGTTCTTGCGGCTTCTGCTGGATCCAGTAGGCGGGGCGTATGCGGCGATCAGTCGGAGCCCTTGGTCGCGGAGCTTCAGGTCCATGCGAGAGATCCTCGGCGCGACTTGGTGGAATCCATGGATCTTGTTCTTCAGCCGCTTATGGACCATGAAGCCGGTTCGCCGGTTCCGGGAGGATCGTTGTGGCCCTGCGTGGAAGAAGATGAAGTCGGAGTCTTGCAGTTCCAGGGCGCCGCATTGCTTCCATCCGAGTTCTGTCAAGGCGACGACGTCCAGGTTGGTCGGCTTGAGATCTTCTTGCAGCTCCAAGAGTCTTCCGGGTGTGGCGAGTCTGCGCACATTGAGCGTTCCGACTTCTATCCGGTGCGGGGGGGCGGGGGGTGAACATTACGCTCCCCACAGGTTCCAATTGCTTCTGGGGCGCGGATTCTTGATTGCTTCAGCTTCGTCGTGGGTGGTCCGTCAGAGCTAATGCGCGGACCGACCGCTCACCACCGTCGCAGATGAATGAATGAATGAATGGATGAATGAATGAATGAATGAATGAATGAAACTCAATTAATTTGTGAAGTTTCAAAAAAATATTTTTTTTATTATAAAAGAGTTTTTTTTGTTGACGAACCTGCTTCTCTCTCAAGCGTTCAGTTGAAATGTAGATGTTATGCTTAAAAAAAATTCATTTATGAGTTTTTTTAATTGATAAAAAATTTAGTCAAATGATCAGAAAAAGAGCAAATGTCTTTTTGCGAACTTTTTGTAGCTGAAGTAAGAAGAGCATCAGACACTGACTTGCGCGTGACGACTATAAAGAAAACAAACAGCTCACAATAGATTAATCAGGACCAGAAATGACGAACCAGTTGCTTGAGTGCACAGAGCTCAGAAACAAAGACAAATTACTTCGTTGTTCAGAGGTCAACAGAACGTCATTTTTTAGATTACCTGGCTGTTCAATATTGCACTAAACGCTTTTTCAATTAGGTAAATTTTTTTCAATCCGCGCCGTCGACCAGTCATTATTTTTTACCAAGGTCGCTCAAATTTGAAATTTTTGTGGTTCAAATCGATTGCAGAATTTATTCTGCCTATTTCAATTTTTATGAATTTAACAAATTGCTCTGAACTTGTAATACTATTTTTGCATTTTTGCCGTTCACATCAGTTACCTCCTAACTGATAAGTCACAGTCGTTGTGAAAAACATAAAATTTTTTAAGTTTTCTAGTTTCTAATTTGATTTTGCTGTAATTTACCTCTTCGGAAGAATCCTTTTCTCGGTTTCTGCTGGTAAATATTGCATTAAAAAATTTTTTTAAGCGTCAACAAGCGTTACTACAAATTAATTACTACATCTTATTGTTATGAAAACATTTAGAACTAAATAGATTAATGAGGGCAAATGCTGACTGACCTGTTGCTTCGAGCACACGAAGCTGAGGTAGGAAAATCAAATTACTTCTGTTCATAAGCGGTCGGAGAAATGCTATTTTTGTCTTGTTGGACAGTCTTCTTCATAACACCGGCCATTAAATATTTTTATTTATTGTTTCTTAAAATCAAGCGACGGTATTTTTTTAAATCAGCATTGTTCGGCGCTTCGCGCCTCGCAGATTCATATTTTGCAACAGTTTCGGCGCTCGCGCCTTATGTGAAGGATTTCTCGGCTAAAGACGACCTGGGCACTTCAAATTTCATCAAAAGCGCGCTTGAAGCCTCAAAATTTTCACCGTTGCTTTTCCGAACGGACGAACGAATTTGTGCAAAAATGTGTCCTCCCATCCCATATCACGTCATAATTAACTCTCTTCAATTTGCATTAGTCGCCTCGCCACTCACTTTTACTGTCCTCTGCCCCCAAAATACCGTTTTACTGCTGATCACCACACGTGTAATTACGTCTCTTCGTCCTAAGATCTCTGATAAGAGATGTCGTTACAGTCTATAGGATTACGAAGTCCGCCTATCGTCGCACTTTCACTCTCGTATGTGAACGTATATGTGAAGATACAATGATAAAGCGAAAGCTGTAAGTTACGCTTATGTACGTGAAACAACGAGAAATGCAAAATCACATCAGTTGGGACGTTTCGATTTTTATCCACGGCGCTACTCGCCTTGTGTGAACGATTTCTCGGCTAAAGGCGACCTTGGCGTTTCGAATTCCACTAAAAGCGCGCTTGAAGCCTCAAAATATCACGAAATTTTGTGACGGACGATCGGATCGGAGGGACGGACGATCGGAGGGACGGACGATCGGAGGGACGGACACGTCTGGATCGTTCTCCTTTATTTAATAAAAAGAGCTAATTTTCCGAGTAACCGAGCGTAATTCGGTTACGCAAAGCTCTTTTTTGTATTTTGCTTCATTTCAACTATTTGAAAAATTTTTGATTTTGTAAGAGTCTTAGCACAGATTAATGCAATGCCAGCAATTAACACTAGCGTAATTTTTTGACAATAAATGTGATCACTTCTTGAAGGCCGATAAACCCGACGTTTCGAGCTAATTTGCACAAAAAATTTAAAGCATATTTTGATTTTAATTTTCATGCATATTAAGAAAAAAATCAAATTATTTTTTGTCATTTGTTAATTTATTTTTTTCGATTTTCAGAAGGCTTATTTGAACATTTTCATAATAATTGCAAACAGTGAAAAATGGTTTGTTTGAAGTTTAGGTTTTACGCACCTTCTATATTATCCATTTTCCTCTTACAACACATTCCCACAAACAGCGTTTCTTGCGTAAACACTGATTCATATACTTCCGTTTTAGCCAAGTCCCCAAAATCTGCTTTTGTTTTCTTCTCTTCCGCTCGGGGCAATCAAAAGCGAGCTAGCACTCGCATCCCACAAGAATCTTTAGCTCCTCCCATTGCGGAGTTGGTCCCTCCCCTTAAGTATATATAAGGCCCGATTTGGCACATTGTATAATCGTTCCCTATTCTAGTGTGTTCAATACAACTTCATATCGCTACTATGCCTTCTGATTCTGAACTTCGTTCTAAGACTAGCCGATCGCAATCGGTTCCTCCTACGGTAAGCGCTAGAAATCTCTTAAACAAATTTGTTTTAATGAGTGTAGGATTACCACAGATACTCAAATATGTCTTGTATAATTAATTGTCAGCCTTTTTGAGACAAAACAAGAAGTTCCATTAGACGCCGCGACCGTCACATGACGTCTTTTGTCCAAAACTCAATTGTTAGAAGCAGCTTTAATTCTATAGAGTCCCGTCCTCCCATGAACCAAAGATTGGAGATTGGTTGGGTCCTCGAGCACCCAAAAACACACATGTTTTCTCTCGATCAATTCTACGAATTGTGTCATTTGCAGGCGACTACTATTGTTAGAATCCATTTTCCAACGCCATATCACAGATCGTTAATATACGATTGTGACGCTATAGTAGTCATCCCTAGGGCATGAAATCGGGTACATGGACAAGACTGAAGTAAGGACTGGCAAAAACAAACGCAGTTAGGAGAGGGCTCTTGCGTCATTCATAATTTTGGAGCAAAGTTTTACAAAAAGCCAATTTGTCCTTTTGAATGGAGAGAGTAGGCGGAGAGCAATGTTAAAAAATACTAAAAACTATGAAATTTACAATAAAAAAATTTGAGTCGTGAGGCTTCAGGCCACGGACCTTTTTTGGTTTTGGCTCCTAACGTAAGCAATTTCATGACTTCCGGTCTCCTGAAATGTTCTAAGAATCAATCGCGGACGTAGCCAATGACCTCTTTAAGTATAAAAGCTTTCCTCTTTCCGAGAATCCGCCATAAAATATTTATTTTTAGAATCGCAACTTCTCTACCAAGTATTCCACGACTCGAAATCCCTCGCCTCCCATGGAAAACACGTTCCACAGCACCTTAAATCGTCGCCAGCCTCGTCCCAGATCACCTCAACAGCCGGAGGGTCAAGGCCAATATGTTCAAATTCCCCATCCCGGCTACTATGGCTATGGACCTCTCGATTATGGACTTCCTCCGACCAACCTTCTTCTATCGACGTTCCTCAGCGGAGGGCATTTTCCCTTTGATCAAAGCCCCTTCAGCCCTTACCGCAATGGATACGGAGGATGGAACGGTCGAGGATTCTACAAGAGCTCCTGGGGACCGGTGTTCTGAATATCAAATCTTGTTTAACGGGTTTATGCGCACATATGTAAAATCTCTTCGTGAATGAATCATTTATTTTTCCATTGGCTAAGGTGACACTTGGGGCGACACGGAAGATAAGGATTAAGGAAGACTTATGGACGCCGGAAATTCTAATTTGCGCAAATGTTAAAGTGGTCTTTGACCGAAGATTACGGATTAACGGACCCAATTTGAGTCGTTTTTCTGACTAAAACGAACTCGTCGCCTAAACGCTTGTTTCGAAAAAGTAAGCTTCTTACTCACACTCCAATCAGAGTGCCCTTTCCCCTTGTAATTGAAGTCCCAGGAGAATATTAGTGCAGACCAAAGATGCCTACACATGTGATTTGGATATCTCCTATCTAAAAGTTGAGGTTTCTAGTAATATAAAATTGTTTGCCAGATTCCTAGACGAATTAAATTCTAATTCGCGGTGAAATTAAATTCCTGCGACCAATAAAACGTGTTTTTCACTCCCACAAATCCTCTCCAATCTGTGAACCCATCAATGTTCTTCATGCGACAATAAAAGCCAGACGCGTCCCAATGACAATTGAGTTTGGGAAAGAGACGTCATTGACCGAGGGAGTGCCGTTCTGAAATCGCGTTCGTGAAGGGGTCGAAGTTTGCTTGTAACAAACTCTACAGAATTTTAAACTGGTTTTAAAATTTTTCTTGGCAATTCAAAATAAGATTGAAAGGTACTGATGCGAAAATGCCCAATTAGTCAATTAGTTTGCATATAGCATTCCACTCTCTTGCAAATGAAATTTTTTCAATTTGCTAAAATTGAATAAAAAATTAAAAAGTTAAAAAATGACAACTAAAAAACTGTAGCTAAAGCTAAAAGCTCAAGTTCAATTTATAGAGTAGCTTAAAAATGTGAAAAATTAAAGAAGCTGCAAGCTTAAAAACGAAATAAGCAATTTTATAAATAGAAATTAAACTAAAAGCCTTCAGAGAAGTTCAGAATTATCAAAACTAAGGAAATCTTTCCAAGACAAAAAATATGGTAAAGATATTTCTTGAGCTGACAGAGTTGTACATGCATTTATTTTTTGAAATTTTGAAACTTGCAAAATTAAAAAAGCGGTCTTCGCTCCTCAAAAATATATTCAGTGATATCCAGTTAAAGAAACAGCGCAAAATAAAAACAAGAATTAGTAAAAAATTAGTTTGGATGGTTACAGTGAAAAAGTCAAAATCAAATTTCTGTGAAAATTACAGGATGTGTCAAAAAAAGGACCGGCCAGACAGAGGGACGGAGGTATGTCTGGAAATTGCGCCGCTCGTCTGGATAAGTCATTCATAATCAAACTTTGTGTGCGAACCAGTCGAATCACCTCTTCACAACAATGCCTCGTTTCTCCAGCGATGAACTTGTCGAAATTGTCCAAAAAAGTCTAATAAAACAGTATTTCAACCACGTTTGAGGCTATTTTATAGTAAATTCTATATTTTAATTGGCAAAATTGGCGAAAATACGGTGCAATTGGTCGGAAATTGATTCCGACCGGTGCGTTGTTACGCGTCTGCCGCAAATGACTTCTCTAGACGTGCGGTGCGATTTTCAGACATGCCCCCGTCCCCCTGTCTCGCCGGTCCTTTTTTTGAAACACCCTGAAGAACAAATTGCCGATGCCTTCTCAAAAATGTTATCGGCAGTCTTAAAAGCACGTTTTACAAAATTTAGTGCAGATAAACCCTTAAGTATCTCATCTACAATACGGACACAAAAAAATCTGTTTTCCTATGTCAAAGCCTTTAAACAACAATGAAATTTTTTGTTCAAACTGCACTTACAATGCTTTCATCTCTTGATCTTAAAATCCGTGCTTACGCAACGTTTCCGATTGTTAAATATTTAACCCTCAAACAAATTTTAACGTATACTTTAATCATTCATCCGTTCCATTTCGTGTGCCCAAGTTCATGCGTACCAATTTCCGAGACGTGGTCTTCTGGCAAGAGACAAGCTGTCTCATTTATAGTCTACATACGTGCGGCAAATGATTTCAAGCATGAGCGATTCAATGTCCTTATGTCCTCTGGTGCTCCAATAAGAGTGCACTTAAATGATTTGTTCCAGACGGACAGAACGCTCAAAAGCACGAGGAAACGGAACTGCTATTTGTATGAAAGTGCACTTTTGTAATATTTGGGATAAATGATAGGAGTTGCCAGAACTAATATTTGTCTCTAATGGTTTGTAGGAATTTTGGCTTTGTACCTTACGTTGTTAGGGCACATGAAGCCGCTTTTGAGTACTTTAGGAATGGTTGAAAATAGAACGGAGCATGTAAACACTTAGGAGAGGAGATAAACATGGGCTTCAGCCCTACGTAGATCCTAACAATGCCCTTTTAAACATGTTACATGCTAAAAATGAGAGGTGAACACTTTGGAATTTAGTAAAAAGGGGAACTTTTTTTGATTGCATGAGACAAGGAACATGTGACAGCCGAGTCAATATGTGTGGGCGCCTCATTGCAATAGGAAGTTGAACTAATTTTCTAAGGCTGCAAGATCCGCCAACGTGACCGGTTTTTGAACGTTGTGTAGGTTTAAGTGGGCAAGGAGAATACTTAGCGTTGTAGAACGAGTTGACTAAGGCAATTTGTTGACGTGTGCAATGGATCGGACTATCCATCTAACAGGCGTGAAGGACAACGGAACTACCATTTGATTGAGGTAATCAGTTCTTAGCTACATTCAAGGGATAAGCAAAATAGAAAAAAAGGAATTTTTGCAGGTTTCGATGAGAGCACAACCAGTGGTGAGAAAAGTGTGAAAAATACGAGATTTACCGAAAAACGAGAACGAACTACGGGCCATTTATAATCTAAATTTCGATCAAACTTCTGAAGAATTGTTTTCAAAAATCTTATTGCGGAATTGTGCAATTTGCGGTTAATATATGTTTTCTTGCTCTTCCTATAATCGTATAGTGACCCAATAAGGAACCTTGAAAAGCCATCCCACCTGCATACTTAAAAATTCATTCCTTGAAGACGCATAAATCGTGTATCACACTTGTGAAAATGTCCCCGCATGTATCCCCAAATGCACGTCCAGGGTAAGAAGACAAAGAAGATATATGAATGATTGATGCTCGAGTTGGTCTTTAAAATTCGACTACGTCTTACTACGAATAGGTTGTTGAACTTGGGAATGAGGTCATGTACTTGGAAATAGATTTTGAATTTGTGTTTTAAGATAAAATTTGTAAAACCGTGTTTTGTTTATGTACTGGCATGTTAAAAAAATGAGTTCTGATTAAAAAAATTGTGAGTTGAAAAATTTAAATAGGTTTACGACGGTTTAAAGGACAATTCTCCGGTCAAAAAAATTGTGAAAATTTAAATGGTGCTATAAAGCCTCGGCATTATCAAAAAACTCACGCAATCGAAATCTAAGTGTTCCGATACCGTCGCCAAAAATTGAACGAATTAAGTAAATTTTTAAAATTTAGGAATTCGTCAGAATTAACTTGTCATTAAAATAGAATTCGTAAAACCGTTTAAATTTCAAATTTTAATTTTTAACGTTTGTTTAAAACCGTCAAACTGTGTTTTAAAACCATTAGCATGTTTAAAAAAATGTTGTTCGATGTGAAACAGTTGTATAAGTTGAAAATTTGAAATAGGGTCGAAATACGCCAATACGCCAAAAACGTCAACAAAATAAAATTTCTAAAAATTGTGAAATTTTGAAAAGACATTCAAAGTCTGTTTAATGTCTTAAAAAGTTGGAATTATGAATGTGACTGCGTAAATTATTCCTTATTAAAATGCTGCGTAAATCCCGAGAAACGCAAGAATAAAAACGTTTTCACAACTTATAAAAAAATTTAAATAGGCTTACGACGGACGCCCGTAAAACGCGAAACCCATATGCGAAAAGTGTGCATAAAATAACGACTTAAGCGAAATTGGAGATCAAATTTACAGCCATAAAAAAATTAGCAGCATATGAAGGTCAGACCTTAATAGTTATATGGCGTTGCGATTCAATACGTTCAAAAAATTAAATGTGACTTATAGAAAGTCTGTTTTCATGATTGACGAAAAAAGCATTGTAAAATTTGCGAAATCTAAAATTGTAGCCATAAATAGCAGATTTTTGTACATTTTACTGGAATTTAGAAAATTGAAAAATGCAGGACTGCTCCATGTCCTTCTCTAGCAGAAGTCCTTTTGAGTCGTTCTTCAGCTTCTGCAAAATTTAAAATTACAGTTGTCCACGCTTCAAAACTTAGCAATGCATTTATTCACCAAAGAACATCTCATTTTCAGTTCCGCTTCCTAAATTCCCATCAAATATGTTTCAAACACAATTATGACCATATGTGCCCTTCGTACCAGTGCCATGAGCATGCGACCACAAATGTTCCCATTTTTTAGCTTGTGCAACGTTCCTTTCTCAAAGTCAATTTTTTGTCCGAGGAACTGCGTCACCGGAAATCTGGTTAGACTTCGCGGACTCAAATCTGAGACGATCAAATATCTGCTCATCCATAAATGTACTTTTTATGAGGATTTGGTGATATACGTGACAATGGAAGCTAAAAGTTTGAACTGCTAAAATATGTAATTGGTCTCCATTTGGGTAAACAGCAATATCGAAAATAGCCCTTTTGAGCACCCTTGAAATGTTTACTGTAAGCGTTTTTCACTTAAACTCCAACCAAAAGTCAAGGGTTTAGAGAGTAAACAAGCTGAGATGGCCGAAGTTGTCAACAACCTCTTGAATAAATTTTGTGAGGGGCCTGTTTGCTGGAGAGAGAGACTAGTCAACAAAAATCGCAAACAAAACAATTAATTTTGAACAAATTTTAGCCTAAATTAGGTTTTCAAAAAATCCAAAACCCCCAAAAAACAAAGAAGGATTAAAAATGAATTTTCGACAATTTTTGGCCAGTGTCGCTGTGTCCAAAAATAATCTAAGAAAGTACACAAACTTTTAAAGGCCGAAAATTGTTATTTTAAAATTTCAAATTCTTTAAAATTTGAGAATGTGTTTGTGAAAGGGACATTTTTAAGCACGGCTGTGTCCTAAAAATTATGTTTCAATCAGTGTTAAAAAATCGATAAAAAAAATCAAATTTACCTGAAATTTTAAACGTTCTTCAACAGAAAATTGGTCAAAAAAACGCGGTAGTGTTAAAAAATTTTTAAAAAAAAAAAAACAGTGTAAATTTTTTTATTAAATTTTTAAATATTAAAAATTGATTATAATTTAATCGCCTTTTGCACAAGACATTAATAAGAATCACAAAAACACGTATGTAACAAGCACATAAGCAGTGTAGGACAGGTGTCCAAGCTGACAAACAAAGCTGCAATTTAGGAAGATGACGTTTCACAACAACAACTCAAAAAGGATGCGTCAACAAATTTATTAAAGTCATAGACGTGTGTGTTTCAATGAGGTTGAATACAAGGAACTAATACAATGCGGAGAGTGTCTCATGAGTTGGTCTGGAAAGGTCAGAAGATGCCGCGCTGGTAAAGCTGCCAGTCGGAATGTCGTTATTGTCTCGAATCTGCTGCGAAGAAGAAACATCGGCGATCGATTGAGCGGGCTAACTACAGTTTAGCGAAGAAATCTGGTTGAAGAAGCGAAGATTCTAGGTTCTCGAAACGGTGATGACATCAAGTAATACTGCAATAACCAACGAAGAGGCCAGAAAAGGTAACGGCGGCGAATAAACTCAGACGAAGAAATTGGCATTTAAGACGGTTTTCCGATGGTTCTCATCTGTTACAACATGGCGGAGAGAGCGAGAATTGATTACGCAACTTGATATGCACAAATTTATCCAAAATCGCACACAAACACACAAGCTACAGTATGATACAAGTGAAATAAATGGGCAAAACTTTTCATCCCAACAAAAAATTATTTTTCTGCAATTAGTCGTAAATGATCGTGTTAGAAGCCTTCGTCAACAACTCCATTTACCAAGCCGGACCCCATCCGGACTTGTAATAGCCACGGCCATTCCATCCACTGAAGTTGTGGTACTTGTTAGGGCCAATCCACGATCCTCCACGAGGGTAGAACGGATAATGACCTCCAGTTAAGAAATGCGAGAGGAGGAAATTGTGGGGAGGAAATCCATAGGCCAGAGGACCAGGTGCAGGATGAGGCAAGTGGCCATTGGCGTACGGCCCGTACTGAGAGTAGCTATATGTGTATCCAGGAGGGTAGGGTGGCTAAACAGGTCAATTTGAAACTCAAAAAACCAGAGAAATTTGTACCTGATGAGGCACAACCTGATGGTATCCACTGCCATCAGAACCCGATCGAGGCGAGACCGAATTGGGTGTTTGGACCACAGGTTGAGGCGAGCGAGAGCGACGGTCGTAGGACCGATATTGAGAGTCCATCGAAGAAGGAGAACGGTGGTCTTGAGGGGAATAACGGGGCGAATAGGAGCGATCCTGAAACGTGACCTAAGGAAACGTTAAACGGAGGTCTATTAGCTGAAAGGTGTTTACTCAAATTTGGACATAAGTGGATTACTTCGATGAGAACAAAAATGCTCATAACAGTCAATTTAAATAATTGTTGCATCACTAAACAAGTAAATAAGAAAATTTCCCTGAAATTTGTCTTAGGCTACCAATAGCTTCCAAAAATTGTTGATTGAATCAAAAATGAGCACCAAAAGCAGCACCAAAAGACCCTGAATCCTGAAACGTGAACCATTTGAAAAGCTTTTTAAAAACGTTCAAAAGACCTTCAATCAAAAACATCGATAGCTTCAAAAAGTGAGGAATATCGAAATAAGCAAACAATCCTTTTGAAAATTCATTTACAAAGTTTCAGTGAAAATTTGAAGTTTAAACTTGAGTTTTAAAGCATCGTTAACGGTTCAACCAAAAATTTTTATTGATGTGGTAACGGAACTGCTTTTAAAACAGTTAAAAAGACGACCTCACAAATGTTCAAAATTCAGCAATTAAACCGGTAGATCCAGTAAAACATTCACAAAAAATTATGTTATTATTGAAACCCGTTACCTATCTTCCCACTGCAAATTTGTCAACAAATTAAAATTAACAAAAATTCCAAAAAAACAAAATTACTATTAAAGTGTAATTTCAAAAAAGAAGCATCGCTATTCAAAAAAATTAATTAACCCATTAAAACTTTTTTCAATCCTTTATAAAATAAAGGAGAACGATCCAGACGTGTCCGTCCGTGTGCGCGAAATTTCCAGACGCGAGTTGCCTGATTGAGCAAATGCGGGTTACGGTAGCGGAGCTATTTGCGTTTGCGCGTGTTTCGCCGTCGCCGCGGACCGGTTGGTTTTGCAACCACGTCGGCGCCTAAATTGGTGCTGCAAACGCCAACGCCACAGTTGCGGGTGTTTTTGGGCTCAATCGAATATGCGCAAAATTTAGAACCGAATAATATGTAATTTGCAGTATTTCGAAAAGATTTATGAAACTACGAAATCGGTGAGCTTATGCCTAAGCGCGAAACGCCGAAACATATTTTGAAACAGAAACCTCGCGCAATAGCGCGCACAGCCCCGTTGATGTTAAAAAATTTTACTGTTTAAATATTCGAAAATGAGATAACGAAGCCATGTTTCAAAAATACTATTTTGTCAAAGCTTCATAAAACTATGCTGAACAACCGCAAAATTAAAATTAGAAATTTAAAACCAATGTTTCCTATGAAAAATTGACCACTGATGCAAGTTCTTGACCCTCATTCAGACTCTGGGGACATTTATTTTGTACCGAATCTGATTATAGCTTAAGTTGTAAAAATAAGTTACCGTAGGAGGCACTGAATGCGAGCGAGTTGGAGGTCTCGAGTTGGAAATCTCCGTAGCCGCCATATAACCCTTTTCCGTGAGCGTCGTATAAATCCTCAACTTGTTCTTCAAATGATGAAGCGCTCCACGCAGATCTGAGTCGTTACGAATGATGATCTAAATTCGCAAAGCTAATAATCGAGCAAAACGCTTTCGGGGAGGAGCTTTTAGAAGCTCTCCGCGTCTCCCAGAGAAACCGTAAAAAGTCTCATTGGAAGCCTTTCCTCACCTGACGTCCGCTCAAGTCGTTGTAAGCAATGAGTCCGTCGAACTCTGGTCTCTCGTCGGTGATTTTTCGCATAAGAACCTAAGCGCAGATTACATGAACGTGGAAGGTTTTATGAAGGTGATATATTTAAGGAAGATTTATGGGGAGAGCAAAAACGAGTCATAAATACAAATCATTTATAGTTTGATAAATGGAATCAATTTTATTTTATGTGCTCTGTGGCGTTTTGTGGAAAGAACACGTTTGGATTGTTTATCTTGGGAAGCCATACGTTAAATTTATGGTGGCTAGGAAAGTTCAGTCCAAGTGGTTAAAGCCATCACTGACCGAAAGAGACCTTAGAGTCTTTGCAACAATCAAAAAACAAAGAAATTTTATAATGCTTACGTCATAGAGGTCCATGTAGTCCATCTCCTCCTTGGTGAAGCTCAACTTGTACTTCTTCCCGAAGTGGTTCCATTGCAATTTTTGGTCCGAGAAGATGCCCATCCTGTAATGCAATAACTGAAGGTCATTTGCAGAGTTCCGGGAACGATTCAAAGCGGTGACTAATTTGCTGAGCATAAAAAATTCGTTTGAATATAAAAAGGACGCAACATTTGCAGTGCATAAAATGTAGACTGCTTGTTCCGATTACAAAAATTATAGAAATCACGAAAAAATTGAAAATGGTAGATGCACTTAAAAGACCAAAAAACACGTTTCAAAGTGAAAATAAATTAAAATTTCGAAGTTAGAATTTTAGTTGATAATTTAAGCAGTTCTGAAAATTTCTTCAAGTATTTTAATATCAACAGGCCGCGCGCGCTGCTGCGCGAGGTTTTCGCTGCACAATAAGTTCAGTCGGCGTTTCGCGCCTCCAAGGAGCGTGGTCAGCTTTTGACTCGACGCAAAATCGCCTAGAGCGACACCACCTTTTCGCGGTTTTATGATTTTCTCCAAATAGCCCAAATCACACATTATTCGGCTCCAATTTTCGTTTATAGTCTATCGAGCCCGAAAACGAGGCCACATACATTGCCAATTCGTCGTTTGCGACTTTGATTTTGACGCCGACGCGGTTGCAGGTCCGGGATACCGGTCCCAGGCGACGGCGAAGTGCAAACGCAAACGCCGCCGCTACCGTAACTCGCGTTTAATCAGGGACCTCGCGTCTGGCAAATTTCGTGACGGACGAACGGACCCGCGTAGATCGCTCGCCTTTATTTAATACAGGGAATGTTGCAAAAATGCTTAAAAATTGAAATTGGTACGGTAAAATTCAACAAAAAAGGATATCTAAGAAATTTTTTGCAGAGCTATTACGAAACCTCAAAAATTCTACTGAAAGAGAATAAAAATATTTTCAAAAGAGGAGTTTGAAAAGGTGACAAAAAATTTAACTAAAAAAATACTGACGTTTTTGCGATTGGAAACATTTTTTGACTGCTCAAAATATGCAGCAGAAATTTCAGAAAACTACATTACCGAACCGCTCAAAAAATGTTTTTAAAATGAGCTTTCCTCCTCTAAAGCAGCATTTAAACCTTGACTAACTCTGTTTGCGCACTCCACTAGCGGAGATGGTTCTTCAGAAAATTCCGGACTCAACAAACAAGAAACGAAAGTGATTTTAGCTTTTTGTCTTCCTGAACGAGATCAGCCCACTAAAAGAGACGCACTTTGAAAGATGATTGGTGTGCGTAAACGCAAAGTAGTAAAAATTCAACTTGGTTCCCAAGAGGAAACACAGAGTAAGATTGAGATTTGGTCGCGTAAAGTGGATTTGTGACAGAAAAGAAGAGGCGGCGCAGCTTTTAGTGACAAGTTCGGCTATTTGAAGAACGAAAAATACGTGCGGGCAAATCAGAAATTAGAGGATTCGAGGAGGAACATAAATAAGCCCACTTCGAGACGCGAAAATGGCTAGCGACGGTTACCTATGTGAGCAAACAAGAGAAGCGGAGAAGGGCGGATTCGAGAAGGAACAGTGGAGGGAGGTGGGGATCGGCCTGTTTACACAAGTAACAGTCAAGAAAATTGTTTGGTTGGAACAGAAAAACGAGAATTTGTGAAGCAGAAATGTGAATTCAATGAGTTAACTAAAAAAGGGGTTTTGTGGCTCAGATCAAAAAAGCTGTAAGAGTGAAAAGGAAAATGGCACTACGTAAAATTTTTAAAAACTGGAAACTTAAATTGTACTAACAAGGGAACATTCCCAAGTGACAATCTCAAATAAAGCGCTGAAAATTGGTAAGTAGATAGATCTCGAGGCGCTGATTCCGACAAACATGGGTTCCCGTAAGGGGAACTCAGGCACTCTTCAAAAATAAAATAAAATTGTATTGAAAAACAATTTTTGCAAATATATGTGTGAATGCAAAATGGAGAGCACTATAGTAGAATTTTATAGTGCACAAAGCCTCCTCCAAAAATATATTAAATTCCTATTTGTATTATAAGTGGACCGACTAGCCTCAAAATTCCTATATAAGGTCTCCATCAAATAACGTGTTAACTTAATGATTGTTTAAATGATTAAGTTTGAGCAATGCCCCTAAAAATTACAAGTTAGCAGAAATTCTTCAAAATTATAAAATTTGAATTTTTAATGCAACTCTTGATCTCCTGACGCAGATCCAAAAATTCCAATTTTTTGAAAATTTGACGGCAATAGTTTAAAGAACGAAAATGAACGAGCTGCTCAAAAATGCAAAGTTGAAAGTCTGTAATAGTCCGGAAAGCACCTAATAAAAACGAGTTCAAAAACTCAAATTAAATAAGAAGCGGCGCACTGGCGCCAAAAAATAATAAAAATACAGATAAATTTTGTTATTAAAAATTTAAAACTGGTCGGATGTGATATGTGAAACACGTAGAGCATATAAAAATTCTCTTTTGTCAAAATAGATTTGTCAAAACCTATTACGTCCAAAAATGCAGATTTTATTGATTTTAATGGATTTAAAAAATCGAACTAATCGAACAGTTCCTTGAAAAAAAAGCATCTGTTCGCCCTTTATAAGACATTAATGAGCAACACTCAGACCAGTCTTCCTAAACTCCCACCCAAAACCGCAATTTCAGTGACAACGACTAATCGCCTTAATCCAAAGGGCGCCCTTACTTGGAAACGAGCAAAGACTCCGATGCACAAAATGATCAACGACTAGCGGAGGTTCTTTTCGCTGGGTCCAAATTTGGAAGCGGCTTGAAGATGACTTTGCGACAATTATTTATTGCTACATAAATTCTGGATTCGCGACTTTCCGAGGGTCAATAGTGACGTCAGATGAATGATGGAGAGGGGGATATGTGAAACATGGCGTGAGAGATCAAAGAGGTTCATTGGGTCTAAGACGAGTGGCTAGGTCCTCTTACGGACCTATTCAACGTTTTTAGCTGGTTTAGAATTAAAACTTACTTTGATTTCTTTTTAGCCAAAAAGGCTCGGAACCTCGACCAACAACCACCTCCTAAGAACACCATTTCATAATAATTTTTCTCCCACCTCTACGCCAAGCGTAATCTTATTAATCCACAGAGCACGTGAGAGAAAACGCGCGCGAAGCCTGGGTGGAGACCTTTCCCAGCAAGGGTCCCATGACAATTGAAAACAATACCAGCATAATAATTAGCCCTCGGCATCAGCCCAAGGCCAAAATGCCACGCAGAATTACAAAACAGAAAAAATTAAACTCCAAAACGATCGTTTTGGGATCCGCAGTTTTCGTGCGTCTTCGCACAATGGAAAAAGTTGACGCTCGTAAACGCCACTTTTTGTTTTCCCGTTGGGGCCCATTCAACAGCTTCGACTAAAACACATATAATTGCAAAAAGCGGTGCTAAAGAGCGATTTTGCGTAGTGATCTTTTGTTTTGAGATGAAACGATTGTAGGGTTTGGATGGCGCTATTTGTGTGAGGGTGAAGCCAGTGAGGAAGACTGTTAAGTTGGATAAAATGTTTGTGTGGAAATTGACGGTTTGCAGGGTCAAGCAAATTGATTTCTCCGTTAAAAAATTTAAATTTGAGAATTAATTTTTTGCAGCTTTGTTCAAACTGCATTCAAAAAAGTTTCGTTAAGCTTCAATCAAAAATTTTAATATTGGTCGGCGGCCAAAAATTCCTAAAAATTAATAAACAACAATTATATCTAAAATACGTGGTGGCAACGCACAAAGCAAAAAAGGTCAGTTCCGAATTTAATTCCCATTGCACTTCGCACGAATAAATGGTACAGATGCACCCTTAAGCCCCATCTTATAGAAACATTTCTGTCGTTAATTAGCAAACATAATCAGCACGTCCAAGGCCAAGTTAAAAAGAGGCGAGCGACCACATGAGACCAAGTTGACTCTCATTGCTATTTAACTGCCGTAGGCAGACGCTTGCCATTTTTGGAATGAGCTAATGAAACAAAAAACAAAAACATAATTTAATTGTGTCTTGTTTGTGATCCTTGAAAGATGCAGCTGAGCATGATAACGTCGACTTTTGAGACGCATTTTCACCAAAAATGGGAAAACAGAGACTTACGCTTCCTTGTCCTCCATCATCTGGGTAAAGGGCATCGACAAGGTGTCGAAGATATTGCTGTGCACGTTTTTCGAAGGTTCACGATGGAAGCTCATCTCGATCGTCTGAAAAAGAGAAAAACCGAAAGTCAACAAACAAAGTAGTAAATCCTCACGTAGATGGCATTTACAAAATCCAATAAAGGGCACGATCAAATATTCGTTTGGTTTACGAGGGAGGCCAATATTTAATTTCGCGTTGAAATGGGAGGCTCAGATTTAATTATTGGTTCATAATTGAATGAAACGAAATACGGAGGAGGGAAATGTCAGAAAATGAGTTCGATTGGCAAAAAATGGATTTCAGAAAATCGAGGATCACATTATGTATCAAAGACAATAAATGCCCACATGGCACATGAGAAAGCGAAGGAGACTTTGCGTTCTCCCAAACCTAACAAAAAACTTGAATTTTTTGATTGTGTAAAAAAGACGTTTAGAATATTTGAAGAGTTGACAACAAAAAGACAAGAATCGGAATCTCATGTTTATAAAATTCGGTTCTTACTTTTTTACATTTACACTGCAAACATGAGACCCACGCAGAAAGGGTATCGTAAACAAGAATACACAGACGGCGAAGACTTTTCATTCTTTCATTCGGACCTGACAAAAATACCATTTTTTACTCGTGTACAAAACACATTCTACTATATTTAAATTGAGTTCACATTAGCAACAAAAGAATTGTGATCACATACACAAAAAATTACTTTTTCCATGATGTAAATAAATTTTATAAATTAACGGAGCCGCGCGCGCTATTGTTTCAAATCTTAAATGTGTTTTGAGTCGGCGCTTAGCGTCTCTAAAGATCCATATGAGCGCACCGATTTCGCCGTTTCATGAATTTTTTCGAAATACTGCAAAATAAATATTTTTTGGTTCCAAATTTTGTGCGAAGCCGATTGAGCCTAAAAGCTCTCGCAAATGTGGCCAATTCGGCGTTCGCGGCACCAGTTTAGCCGCTGACGCGGTTGCAAAACCGATTGGTCCGCGGCGCCGGCGAAACGCTAACCTAACCCGCGTTTGCTCAATCAGGGACATTTGGAAAAATTTGTGAAGGACGAACGGACCCGCTTAGATCGTTCTTCTGTATTTAATACAGGGGATGACATTGCAGACGTGCGATTTTCTCAAAAAAGTGTAATTCAGCATTTTTTGCAAAAACGAATGGATAACTTTGTGTGATTTTCTTCAAAAAACCCGCTTTAGATTTTTTTATTGAGTTAAAAACATCAAGAAAGCAATTCCGTTCCTGTATCAAAAAAGCGTGTTATGATGTAAATGTAAATAATTTTGATAAATGACATTACAGACGTGAGCTCCACACAAAAGAAATTATCGGAAGTCATTCAAAAATGTCAAATATAATTTTTTAAATGAAAGCTGGAATTTAATTCATGGTTCCAAATTTTGTGCAAAGCCGATTGAGCCCAAAAGTCACCGCAACTGCGGCCAATTCGGCGTTTGCAGCAACAATTTAGGCGCCGACTTTGTGTATATGCAAAGCGTTGCTTAATAAAATACAAAAAAATAAAGTTTTTTTGTGAAAATTTCAATTGTAGAATTAATTCTAAATAATAAGATGTAAAAATTAAGCTTCATCCGGCTAGATCATAAAAGCAAATTTTAATAAAATCATGTTGTAAACAATTTGAAAACTTATGTAAAAAAGCGCTATAAATGGATTGGACAGGCCGTTCAAATGCAAAAAAACTGGAAAGACAAAGAATTTTACAACTCAGGAAACACCCACCCCTCCACCTACCTTCACAATGACTAAACGGCAAATAATGTTCTACGAGCTTGTCTCTTACCTGAAATCCACCTTCGACCATCCCCAAAACCCAGAAAACAGGCAGCGCGCGAAAGTGGGAGTGGGCGACCGGAAAACCGGTCAAGACGGGAGTTGCGTAACTGTGCGACAACTCAGCGCGGTAAGGATGCTGCACTAAGGATTAGGACAAATATTTACCCTCAGCGCGCGGGAGAGGAAAAACTGATCAAAATGTGATTGTTGCAAAGGGAGGCTGGTAACTGGCAAGACTCGCGTGCGAGCCGAAAAGCAAAAGTGGCCCGAGGGGAACCGGAAGGTGGGAGATAAGTGGAGAACAAGCAGAGATGATGATTTTTAGAATTTTTAGACGACTTTGACCGTCAAAAAATAAAACTTCAAATGGGACAACCAGAAATTAACGAAATTTTTGGTGCATTTAAGAAATCGCGTTTTATTACCGTGTAAATTTAAAAAGCAACGTTAGTTAGGATCTGCGGACAACAAAAAATTAAAATTCTAACCCAAATGACCATATTGATTAACATTTAAAAAAACCACGCATAGCTTCAGTTTGAATAAAATGTTAACTATTGAAGCGAAAGTGTTGTTTAAGCATCAAAAGAATTAAACTTGATGATTGTAGTTTAGTGTGCTAGCATGATGTTTTTTTAATGACGCCAGTTTGGCCTGAAACATTTTTGAAAGAGGGATTTAATTAGACAAGGGTTTAAAACAAACCCTGAAAAACCCTGCAAAAATTATATAAAATGGTTTTTGCACAGTGCCAAACTCAAAATTGAAGGTTGTTTCAAAGTCGAGATAAACAATTGCTTAAATTATTGTAGTGTAATGTTTTTTCAAATTGCGCTCGTCAGGTTTCAGAGCGTTCATCAAAAAATTAAAGAAATATTTTGAACGACTTTAAAAATCAAACCTAATTTAGCAAATTTTTTGATTTAATTAACAAGCAATGCTAAATAAAATAAAAAAAAAGTTTTTATTCCGCTCAATTAAAAATTGAAGGCATCTGCGTCGTTCAATTCTTGGTATCAACAAAAAATTTAGAAACTGGAAAGAATAGTTCCTGAAAAATAAAAAAAGGTTCTTTTGGCTGGTTGAAAAATTATTCTAAGCGTAATTTCATAAAATTCTATGGGAATGGCCTGTCAACTGTTATCGTAGAAGCTAGAGTAGTGAGGAAATTACCAATCGACCGTTTTAAGTTATGCCTTCTAAGGTCGAAGGATGGTTTTATAGTGTTGTAGGTATGTGCAAAAATGGAATGAATTAGTGGTTCGAGGACAAGCTTCGATTGATAAGTGTCGCCTCTGTCATTGCTGATGTAACTAAAGCAAAAACTTCTGAATTCCCCTTCATTATTAAGAAAACTGTCGACATCCTTCAACCGTACCAGAACTCCCTACAACAGTTTTTTCAAGAAGGTCGACTTTCTCCGTCTTCCCAACAAGCAACTTGACCTCGGGAAACATCACAGAAATCTTGTCATCCGGCTTTGCTAAACCAGATACTCGCGTTGTGGCTGTAAGCGCCTTACACGTCGCCTTACACGTGGCGAATCGCTTTCCTGGAACATTTCACAAAGGTGCCACTAAGAAGGCGTTTTGGACAGACAAGATAAGAGCACCAAGAAGGCTGTAACCTTAGCGTAACTAATTTAAGAAAATTGAATTTAGGTCGACATGATGCGTGGAAATTCTGGAACGAACCTGGCCTCGGTCTCTTTCTCATCGTCCCTAAGACCGGAATCCTGGCTTCTCTCAGAAAAAAATTTGTCGGAGCCACTCTCAAGTACTATGTAGCCAGAAAAAGGACGTATTCCTACTTTGATGTCCGCGTCACCATCTAAAGTTAGCGAAAACGTCCATATCCACCTCAACGACGTGATGAAGAAGCTCGGGGCTACAGAGATGTACGGGAAAAATGGCTTCCATCGGCTTCCATCAAATAAAACATTTTTTTAAAGCTTTTGTAGCTAAGGCAATGTTGTGTTGAGGCCAAGATCGAACTAGATAAGATGAATAAATTGAACCTTTAGTATAAGAATGACCTAGCTGTGATATTTGCTTAGTTTTCAATCCTATTTTCTTACTGCTTTCAGATAAAAATATCCATGAAATGGATATTCTTGTCTGAAAGCCTCTTTTAACCAGCTTGTGTCTTTGATGTACCTTAAGAACAGTTTAATGGATTGAACCTTTCGACTTCCGTGTTGCACTTGTGCTCGTTGAAAAATGCAAAAAATGTTCTTGGCGATCATCAATCAGCCGACTTGTTTCTAACCTTAAAGTGTAATTTTGCCTCTCAATAAAAGACATCTGGTTTCTCGTTCCAGCACGTTTACACCATTATCTCCTTTGACACTTGTTGAAACTGCTCTGTTTTATAAACCATGAAGTGTCTTCTTCTCTTCCTCTGTATCCTTTCCTTGACTCAAGCTATGCCTCATCCAGGAACCGACGAGAACGTCAACAATGCCCTCTTCCGTTTGGCTTTGAAGCTTCTCGATGACAAGCCGAATGAGTCAGCGGTGGTGTCGCCGTTTTCGGTTGGAATGGCCCTCTCGACTATCAATGTAGGAGGTAAGGGCAAGACTAGTGATGAGATCACGAAGGAAGCTTTCAATGGTAGGCTTATTAGGTAGAAAAGTGGTTTTAGATTGTTTTAGGTATGTCCAAAAACATTGTTGACTCTTGGTTCAAGGACACGATCAGACACCTTCAATCGGCTCGAGACAATATCAAATTAGCCTCTGCGATCTATGCTGAGGCAAACCTGAAAATTCGATTCTGGCCTTATAAAGCTGCTTTTAGAAGACTATCGACATTCTGAAGTCCTACCAGGACAGCCTAAAAATCAGCTACAACACGAAGGTCAACAAGGTCGACTTCATCGACCAGCACAAGGACCAACGTGCGGCCATCAACGAATTCGTCAAAAGCGTCACTTCAGGAAACATCCCAGAGGTCCTGGCCAAAAACGACGTGTCCTCAGCTACCCGTTTTGTGGCTGTCAACGTTCTGCACGTGAAGTCCCAATTTGCTCATAAATTTTACAAAGAAGACACTAAAAAGGCCGATTTTCATAAGGAGGGTAAGAGCACCAAGAAGGTAAGCATGACGTCAAAAACCAAGAAATGGTATAACAATTAAATTCAGGTTGATATGATGCACAGAACCCTAGGAGGTACCTATTTTGAGACTAAGGACTACGCCTACGCCGCCTTATCTTTCAATTCACCTGGCCTAAGCCTCTTTCTTATCGTTCCTAAGACCGGTACTCTGACTGCTCTTAAGGAAAAATTTGTCTCCGCCACTCACAAGTACACTGCGGCCACAAACCAAGCCGGCTACTTCCCCGAGCTTCACGTCACCATGCCCAAGATTAACCAGAACGTCCACCTCAACCTTAAGGACGCGATGAAGAAGCATGGAGTGACGGAAATGTTTGCAAGTAAGGCTGACTTCAGTGGCATCTCTAAGGATAAGCTTATTGTTGATGACATCATTCATCAGGTAGGAAATGGCTTATAAGGCCAAAAGGAAAGTTTTGTGTTTAGGCTAAAATTGACGTCGACGAGGAAGGAGTCACCGCTTCAGCTGCCACGGTTCTCTCAATGGTCGGAGGAGCTGGATTTTGTCGGGAAAACTGTGAGGCCACAATTGTCGCTGATAAGCCTTTCATCTTTGGAATCGCTCACGGACGCACTCCTCTCTTTGTCGGACAGTACTATTAGCTTAAATGCTTCGTCCTTTTAATTGATAATGACAACGTATAAATATGAAGGTTATGACGTGAGCAACGGAAAAACAAGCATAAATAAAACGTTTCTAACGGAAGCGACGTTACAAATCTAACGTTTCTAAACATCAGGTGTCTAAGTAAGCACTTAGTAGTCAGTCGTCTGAATTTATGACATTTAAAGTCACACCTGTCAATTAAACTTAGTTCTGTGTTTTTCCGAAGGTAATGCTTTAACCAAAATATGAAAACAAGCAAATTATGTTTCAGCTATTACTCGCATTTAGAGTCCAACTATGGAAAGGCCGGTTCTGTTAACCTTTGGAATTCTAGATCTGATTGGATCCCTGCTGTCCTTTTCTTCGTCTTTCAGGATTTTATGGGTACCGCTTCTACTACACTTTCACCATAAATAAACAAAAAAAACTTGAAATTTCGAATTTTCAGTTTAAGACTTATTATAGCTGGATTATCAGCAGAATTTTTGGTGACTAAAATTTGAAAACGCAAAATTAAAAATTTTAATTGGAATTTTTATTTTTTGCAACAAGCCAAAGTTGTTAAATTTAACACGACATACAGGGTAGGCCAAAAAAATACCCCCTGCGCGACCAGACAGGAAGCATGTGTTTGGTTGAGAGGGGAGCTGTCTGAAAGGAATGATTTTGCGGCCTCACGAGCCGTGGTCGGTCGGTCGCAAATTTACGAGGGAACTCGTGCAAACTACAAAAATTGTAGATTAAAGAATTGCTCGGTTTGGCGTCCTTCGTTTGCGATAACTTGACGAAAAAGACGGCATTCCTTGAGAAATCGTGGACGACCGACCGGTCATAGGACGCTTGATCTGACAAAATGATTCCTCCCAGACAGCCCCCCTCTCAACCAGACACGTACTTCCTGTCTGGTCGCGCTGGGGGTATTTTTTTGACCCACCCTGTAATATTTAGGTGATACTTGGCAGCTCAGACCTTCGCATGCTAAACTCTTATCAACTCATATGTTACATAGCCTTCTTGGAATGCTGTCAAAATTTGTCGCTATCAATAACAAACATTATGATTGTGTGTGGTCAGGTCTTTAGTGAAACGTTGGTCTATGTGGGTTTAAAGCATTTTTTAAAGTTCAAAAGCTGCATTTTAGGTAATTGGAGACATAGGCGTCACCTCGTGGATCACTTTGATTGTGATGCGCTTCTGCTTAGCGTTTAACCGCTTCATAGCTAACACGGATTTTAAGTGGTTCAGATTTTTGAAATCAGATGTTTTGCATAAGGCTATGCTACTCTGTTCTTCCCTTACCCTACTAGGCTTAATTGCCTCAAGCATCTATTTACAAAATGTCCTTGTTTTGAAAGTGTCCTTCGCCTCTTGGACGTACCCTGAAAGCCATTTTGTGGCAGTTTTTGAAGGCTTCATATCTAACATTCTCACACCAGCGACGTTTGTGTTTTACTGTTTTACAGGGTTTTATCTACTCTGGGTAAGCTTATCTTTCTAGCTCTGTTATGACTGTGCCACGTTTTAGATCAAGAAACAAACCAATATAAATGTGAATTTTGGAGAAATCCGTCTATTGATCGCTTCAGCTTTAGGCTTTGCCTATGAAATGGCCATCATAATTTTGTTTCATTTTGTGTTGGTATATTTCAAGGTGCCGAATGAGGTGGGTGCTCTTGTTCAGACGTTGTGGTGCTTCTTGCCAGCTTTTAATGGGCTAATGCTGGTCACGCTGAACAAGTGAGTGGAAAACAACTGTGGAAAAAAGCATTAAAATAATATAGGTCGTTTCGGAAACGATTCTGCGCTTTTAAAGCGCATTCATTCAATGTGGAGTCAACGAATGTGAAGAGATTGGACCAGAGGAAAACATAAAATTGTATAATAACATATTTCAACTGAAAAATTACGCTTTTTGTTTGTCTATTTTAAGCAGCATTAAAACAAACAAGAACCATCAAGTTGTCACGTTCACACGGGTGCGAAAAACGAACATTGTCAAGTTCCGAATTTGTCAAGTTTCCCTTGCTCAAACTTGTCAAATCAGTCCAAAAAGACCTTATTCAGATAGTCGAGATGTGGGTTGCACTTTGTCTTTGCCTTTTACACTTGGCCCTAGCTGTCGATGTATCATATTCTGTAAAGTCCAAACTCAATGATGCGGTGTTCCGTTTGGCCCTGAAGCTCCTCAATGATAAGCTGAAGGAATCAGCCGTGGTGTCGCCGTTTTCTGTGGCAATGGCCTTGACAAGTGTCAATGTCGGAGCTAAGGGTAACTCGAGTGAACAGATCACAAAAGAAATCTTCAACGGTTTCTTTATGTGCTTACAATGTGTGGATTTAAGGATTGCTGAAATCAAGCAATCACATTTCATGATATTTCTTGCGTTTCAAGCTATGTTAATATTTTGAAGAAGCTAGGTGGTTTGAATGTGGCAAAGCGATAAGACTAGAAATGGGATCTAAAAATTGCAATTACGGCTACAGCTTATCAATTTACTGGACCGGAGGTTTCAAGGGTTCCACAATCTTTTAATTCGAAGACAACTACACAAGTTCGACCTTTGCTGAAGTCCATCTGATCTTGTAAGTTTGTTTCAGGTGTGCCTAAAAACCTCGTTGACTCCTCGTTTCAAGACGGAACAAACGCATTTGCAACTAAGTTTCCAACGTGCGAAGAGGCTTGAGAACCTTGTACTACACTAATGTCAACAAGGTCGACTTTGCTCAATCCTCGAAAATGGAGACGTGACCCCAATCTTTTGTTTTGTTGTTCCCAATGCTGTACACGTGAAATTTAAATTTACGTCAAGATTCAACAAAGAAGGCACCCGAACAGCAAATTTTCGGTAAAGGCAAAAAATGATATAAACAAGACTGGAGTCTCGGGTAACACTAGAGCGAATGTATGGGAAAGATCAGGGCGTCTTAAGAAAAATGCGGGCGTACAACTGTTGCCGACAAGCCGTTCATCTTTGGAATTCAACGGCTAAAACCTCTCTCCTTATAGGGCAGTATTACTTACGTCCCTTTCCTTTAAGACTCATGTCCTAATAATTATGTAATAACCTCAATGATAAGCCGAAGGAATCAGAAAAATGCGAGCGTTTCACCTCAACTCTGTATGTATCCTGACAATAAATCTAACTTGCTAACAAAGTAAAAATGTCACCAGACCAGAGCAGCGATCGTAGATCACGTCACTTTTACCCTTGCTGACCTATTTTTACCCGCCGCACTTCTTCTTCACCTTCAAAATCCTCAATGTTTCCCGCTTGCACTTTCCACAATGAATCTCAACTTTCTCTTACTTCTTTCGTTTTCGATTTTTGAAGGTGATTCGTAAATTGTACTTTGAATCTTTAAATCAATTTTCAGTTTTCAGTTACCAATGCCCAGCTAAGAGACCGACCACGTGGTTTAGGCCTCATCAAGCTTCCCACTGGAATGACCGACGAACGGTCAGCGCTATTTGTGCCTAACCTGTACATAGCTGGAAACAAAGCCAGCGTTCTTCCCCAGACGGTCCCTGATATTCACCTCCCTGGGCAGAAAATGGTGTTTACCGGAAAGTCCGCGTTTAATCCGTTCCACCAAGCCGTCTCAGCGATGTATCACGAAGACTTGACCGATGCGTGGGGAGCAGGTTTTGCTGTTAATGTGAGTTGGAGAGATTTATTACGCAAGGTTTCGAAAAAAGTTGAAACGCTTAGAAAGCGGTTTTAATGGTTCCGGAATTCTTCGTTTTTTTAATGACAGAAAAGTGTGTTTAAAATTTAGACTTGCTGATTTTTGAATGGTTTCAAATCTCTTGACTTTTAGAACATGCCTTAAAATTTGTTATGATTTTAAAATCTTAAAGCTTTTAATGATTCATTTTATTTTAGGACGTCCACACCTACAACTTTAAAATAAAGGGTCGCCAAAAAAAGCTCTGGCCACACATCTCCGGCTCGCCGATCACTGACCACACAGAGCGGAGTCATATCAAGCTCATTCGCGAGGAACGACCGGTCGGCTTCCCTAACAAATAACGTGAAACCGACCGGTCGTGTGCCTCGCGCACCCCCGAAATAGGGCTCTCCTGTACAGGGTGGCCCGAAAAAAACCCTTTTTCCAGACACCGCGCCGGCCAGACACGCGCGCCAGATTTACTGTTTGAAATCGATCATTTGTTAGCGAAACCGACCGGTCGTTCGCGACGAATGAGCTTGAAATGACTCCGCTCTGCCTGGGCGGTGTCTGGAAAAAGGGTTTTTTTGGGCCACCCTGTATGACCAGCGAGCGGCGAGCCGGAGCTGTCTATGGCTTTTTTGGCCACCCTGTAAAGCAAATTTCGATCGTTCGATACCTTAATTTTTTGGTGTTTGGGGCCTGTTCGATGGAATTGTTTACTCTGCACAAGACTTTAATTTTTCACGTCAAATTGTCGTTGTAAATATTTTTTCAAGATTTTGTAAAGAACAAAATAGTGTTTTGATAATTTTCACTTTTGTAGGGTATCAACAACTACAACTTCAACATGAAACAAAATTTCGATAGTTTTTCAAACTTGGACATAGGTCGCCATGACGGCAGCTATCAACCTTTCATCACAGCCATGGTTGTAGGAGGCGAATACGATATACAGAAGATCAGAGACGTAGCTGGCCATCTTGACCTTCCCCTACTTGGCATTAACGAGAATTTCGACTTTGACGGTAGAATCACGATGAAAAGTTTTGGCAATGGAGTTCTGAACAGCCACATCGACTTCCCTCTTTCCTTAGCTGATCCCTATGAGCGATTCCCAGCCAGTTTTAATTACCTTAATTACATGGCTGACCGGTTTGCTCATTATGGTCATTCACTTCCTAATGTTAATCTGTTCCTGATTGATAGGCAAAAGGTTATGGAGAGGCTTGTGGGAAATAATTTGAATCCTACGACAGTGGGGTAATAAATGATTAGTTTACGAAGTCTACACTTTAAGGGCAGTTTTCAGACGACCAGACTACAGTGCGGGACATAATGATAAGGGCACCCATGTTTTTTCTCATATTGAGCTTCGGTCGAATTTCGCCGGGACATAATGATAAAGGCAGTCATTCCAAACTTGTTTTTTAATGCATTTTAACCGTTTAACAAACTGCAAAAATACGACCTACGTTTTGTAAAGCGGACCGAAAAAGAAGATTTGAGCCCAAAATTAGGGAATTTTGTCGGTTTTGACTTTTTACACCTGAACTTACAGTATTTCCTGGTTTTTGGAAAAGGCAAAAAAATGGCGTCAAAATGGTCGTCTCTGACTCAGATTCTGTGGACCCGGCTCAAAACACCCTTTTAAATCGCGTTTTGCGCTGCTCACGGCAGCTTCAGCTGCTCTCCCAGCCCCCCTTTTCGCTTTAAAACGGGCTATTCCGTGTGTCTTCTGCGTTCTTCTTTGCAATGCGTAAATTCGCTAACTTCCAAAGCAACGTAGATGAGACAGACAGTACAGGCTAATTGAGATGGGCTGTAAATCTGTCAGGTGTAAATGGATTCAGACGGCTTATTTTAGCGTTGTTACGAATTTGATTTTGGATTCGAAGACGTCCATTCCCCACTGACATTCGGTCCCCTAAAACCCAACCGAAGTCGGTAATTCAAAATTATGACTTTCGACCGCCTTCAGAGGCAACATAGTCTTCAGCATAATTGCTATGACCGCCCTAGTCGCCTGAGAATCATCATCAGCGTGGTAAAATACCGCAAAAGTCGTTAAGGGGAGAAGCGCCGACGGGCACCCGAGCGCCGGCCGACGGCGCCGCTGCACTGGTGTGAGAGGGCGCAGGCGATGAGAGGAATTTGGTGAAGTGAAATAAGCGTCGGTGCTCTTCTGTCGGACTTTTTGTGCACTTTTCGTGTGCATTTTGTGTTTTTGTGGAAATCACGGTATCAGTGTCAGTCAATATTTTCTTGAGGTGGGGCATTTCAAAGCAACTGAATTCTACAGTACAAACTACTTTTATTAGCACAAACAGCACCATTCAAGGATTAATCACATTTACAACAGACAGAGAACAAAAGAAGCGAAAATTTTGAAAAGAGTCGAGTTTCTCGAGAAAGTGAGAGTGGAGACAATAACAATTGGGGAGAGGCAAACACGAGAAAAGCACAAAACAGACGATTTCGTTGGAGCAAATGAATCTTTGCTGCGAGCGATGAAGACCGAGAAGACACGAAAAATGAAATAAGCGAGAACAAGCAAAACTATGTACACTTTGCGACAACTCCGAACGACTGGATGGGGATAAGAATACAGGGATAGATGCGATAGGAAGAAACGAGAATACAAAAGGTTAGGAAGTGAAATATGGAGGAGTAAAGCAATGGGCCATGAAGATGGTTAGGGAGTTAGGGAGTTAGGTTAGAAGATGGTTAGGGAGTTAGGTTAGAAGATAAGGTTGGGGAATATGGGCAGGAATAATCACCCAGTTTGAGAAAGCGGTGAAATGCGTGGCAAGACTGGCAGAGAATCTTAGATATGGGGACAAACTCAAACCGGTGGCCCGATGTAGAGTTTCCCGGGCTTCAGCCGGTCGGTCCAGTTGCAATGTTCCGTGAAGTTGAACTGCTGGAACATGCGATGGACGGGGCTGTGGATCCACTCGAGGCATTTGTCGAAACACTGAAAAAAAATATTAAAAAGGTTTGCGAAGGAATCAGCGTGCCTTCGGGAGGCTTCCCATGTTCAACCGGCAGCCGTGAATTCTTTCCAGCTTTTCTTTTGCCGAAACGCTGGGAGCCTGAAGAGCCACGAGGCAGCGTTTCTCGCAAGTTCCACTCTCGTCGTTGTCGTTTTCTCCAAAGATCTCGCAGCACTTCATATCTGAAATTAGAAGCTTTGTCAAAATAACTTTGCATAATTTTCCAAAACACGAAAAAATTATTTGTCGATGAGGCACAAATTGTTTTCGTTTTCAGCTTCCCCCAGAAAGTGTAAAGAAAGGAAAGGTAGGCACTTGTGACTGTCAGGAGAAGTATTTTGGATTTCGCAAAACACTTCTTGCGTTTTAGTAACTCAGGAACAAAACATTTCTGATGGTGTATATCAATAGATAAAGCTCCGCATTGTCTTGTTGTCTTAGCAAAAGTAAAAGTGCCAGAAATACAGTAATGTCAATGCCAAAACATGCTATTTAATGTTATAGTGCCGAAGGTGCAAATATGGAAGTTGCAGAATCTGTTAATTTTGCAGATACAAGGTTTTTCCCTCGCGCAGAAGCTAGAAGGCATAAGACCGAAGCAACTAAACTTCATAATAGTAGTTTGAGTAACGAAGAATGAAGAGTACGCTGAGTTTAAGAAACATTGACGTTTTTAGCTTCGTACTATAAATTTATGGAACATGTGTCAGCTTTGCAACTGAAGGATAATACAGATTTTGGGGAAATCTTTTTATCACAATGCCCAATAAATCCGAAAAAGAAGTGTAAGTAGAGCGCAAAATGGAAAGAAGATGAACCTGAATTACAGATTCACGACAATGAAGATTAAAAATTTATGAAATGGTTGACAATTCAATGTGAAGACGTGTACAAGAATCAAAGTGTTCATCAGCTGATTGATGCGTATATTCGAATGCTTTAAGAAAGTAGTTCAGTGAATTTTTCTGCGCTTCTCCTATACCTTTAACTTTAGATTTCCAGATCTACAGACGCATTCACAGACGCGCATAACCCGTGCCATCTTGAACAATGTTAAATGCTCACCGTGGACAGATAGCTTGGTGAAGTCCTCCGCTCCATACAGCTCCTTCTGGGCGCAGCTGATGGCCAAGATCTTGTCCTCCACAGCCATCGACGGACACTTCAAAGGATTCTTGAAGTCGAACGACTCCTTGCAGCACTCTGCCGCTTTTTCACCACAGCATTTCTTAGCCACTGAAATCGGAACGGTCAGCTTTGGAATATTGTCAAAAAGGGTTTTTCATAAGGAAGCGCGCTTTTTTCTGCAAACTAAATCCGATACTGGGGCGAATTCGAGAAAAGAGTGGGCGGGGTTGTTTTGACCAGCGCAAAACATTCGCTTTAGGACTCAACTTACCACTGAGCGTGTCCACAATAGCGGCGTTGCCCAAAAGTGGGAGTGCGAGCCAGAAGGCAAGCAGAAAGATCTTCATTGTGCCACAAACTGGAACGAAGAAATTCATAAACTGCTGTTTGAGACAGAAATATTCTGGGCTCGGAGAATCGACGCGAGCGACGCGGCGCGGCGGCCGCCTGCAGCTACCGTAATAAAGGCGGGGGATGTACGCCCGAGGTTGCGGCGACGGGTGGTGGGTCCCGAAAAGCGCGGGGAGGCGAGAGGCCGTTGGGTCATTTGGTGCTGGGTGGCCTACATGATTGATGTGTTCTCTTGGCAAATACTGTACAGGGCGCATCGGCACATCTGTAAGCGCGTGTGCGTATCGTGTATCTTAACCTTCAAAAAAGTGACCGTTTTGCAAAGGCCCTATTACATCGTTTTACCGCTTGAATTTTTTATCAGTGAACACTTTTTTCGTTGTCTTACAACTACATCGATGCGTGTTGGGCAAGAGATTTTGAAAATAGGAATTTTTAAGTTAATGCAGCAAACATCAAAATGAGTATTTCTATGGTTCTATCAGGACCAAAGGAATTTCGCAGTGACTGCCAAATACCACAAATATCTAGTAGACGCATGAAATGTATAAGAAGGTTTAAGCTAAAGGATTACAGGATTAATGTCGACCAACGTGTTTAAGAATTAATGCCGTCTACTCTTAACTATTTAAAACCTACAAACAAGAACAATGAGCAGTCTGGAGCGCTGCTTAAAAAACAACTTGCCAGTCAGCCTATTACTCACCCCAACAACATCAAAATATTAGAATTCAGCATCCTGAAGTTAATCTAATAACCGATGAAATCAGTTCAGATCAAATTGCTAGTACAAATATTATGAGTCCCCACTTTTTAAGGGAAGTTTTAAAGTAGCAAATTAGCAATGGCTTAGTAATAACGTTAGTAGTTGCAGTAATTATATTTCAACTGATTTAAAATGTAGATCCAGCACAATCATTTTCAGAACGGAAATGCTAAATCAGCTTCATAATGCGTTGTCCTTCATCACTTCTCGGTGCTGAAACTCCGGAAATCGAAAACTTTGGCAAACACAACAAATCAACACACGGCAGCATATTTCTCAATTGCCAAATACCAAATATTAAATATTTGTCAAACTCCTCTGCTGCTTTACCATAAGCGCACTGAGCGCAGTCGGCCAATCGAACGACTATTTACCCAGAAGAGGTGCGAACGCAGTGTGAACGCTCGCGCCTCCGCCGACGTCTCCACTTCGCTGCACGAAATCCGCACAAAAACGCTTTCCAACGCAAGCCACACACATCGCTGACCTTTACGAAGGTCAGGGGTCGGACGAAAAGTAAAACGCACGCAACGAGTTTGTGTGGTAAGGAGTGGATGCGTTTGTGACCCATTGACTGCACACAATAAATGCGTGCAATTTCCTATTTCCACAAATAGTCTCAACAAGGATAAACAAATTTTCCCTTAACAGACATTGTAATCCTGTCGTTAAGCCAAAAGATAATTGAGAATTATGTATAGAAAGAAGATGTGTTCTCTTCAGCTAGCAATAATTATCAGGTTAAAGGGTTTGAGTAGGAATCCTTAAAGCAACGCTTTTCTCAAACAGTTTGTCGAGATTAGAGCTGGGTTTAAGCATGGATTTACATTGAGTTTTTAAGCATGGATTTACATTGAAAATTTTGTTTCAACTTAGGTCTACTGGGTAAAATGGGTCGAGTTTAAAGTCTTAACGTTTTTACCCGACGACAAAATTTATTAAAGAGCCAAACGAACCTTATTTTAGTATTTTCGGCTTCGTTTCTGCAAACTGATTCTAAAGCCCACGATATCTATTTTTTGCAACAATCTAAACTAAGTTTAAGTGAGTACTAACTCGACATTTTTACGTTTTTGAGATAATCAGTTGTAACACTTACCGTGTAAATTCTTTTTTGATTAGAAGGAAATGAAGTTAATTATTATGTTTTCTCCAATGTACACAATTTCTGTGTGTTATGGACAATGTGCTGCGCTCATGTCGCATGTGCTTGTGTGCATTTGCTTACTGTACAAAACCGTTCCGTGCACTTTAATCTTGTATGGTTAAGGTCAACAAAAATGCTTTCGTTTGTTTAGAAATAAGACAAATGATAAATCGCATGCGGTTTCGTTTAAGATTTTTTGATTTTTGCAACAATCGTTTTCCGCGCTCAAAATATGGAGGGTGTGGTGGTACCCGGCGGAAAAGCATCGGAAACACCTGCACAGCATTGCACTTAAGCAAGCTCATGTACAAAACTGTTGCGTGCGTTTAGGTTTTCTGGATTTTGAAATAACAGGTTTGAATTTAACGATGAGTTTCAGACTGTTCTGTTTTGAGAGTGGAAGTGAGTTTTTTCCACCCCACTCCTTGAGCATGAGAAAAAGCATTTAAACCCATTTAGGTTTCCAACAATGTTAAAGAACGTTGCAAAGAAAATATTTAACTTAAGGCATTAAATAACTACACCAGATGCTTCGTTCATGTCAGCTGAACCTGAACGTTGTGTACAAATTCTTGAGAATCAAATTAAGAAACTTCGGTAAACGGAGTAAAATCTAAATTGCACTCATCATTGTGGATTCCATTTAAGTGAACCTATGTACAAAGCTCTTGCATGCGTTAGAGCTTACCTTTTGCCCACATGCAAGAACGAGTAGTTCCAATTGAACCCTCCACAAGCACTATTCGTCTTATCCCTGAGGAACTGAACTTTGCAAAAGAATAAATAAGAAAATATGAAACAAAGATTTATGCCAACAACATCTACAAACAAATCCTTTAACACTCATACCGGGGGACCGATGTAGATCTCCCCTGGCTTCCGGCGGTCCTCCCAATTACAGTGAGCGGTGAAGTTCAACTTCTTCACCGTTCGGAAGGCAACTCGCGTCTAGAAATTTTGTGACACGTCTTGATCGTTCTCCTGCATTTTATAAGAGATCGTTTCCCAATGCAATTTAATCTGTTAGATTCGTGACCACAACGAATCTCATCAAGATTTACATCCGCCTAGAGAACAAGAAATTCATTATGGGATTGAGCCTGAACCTGTAAGGCGAATTCATGTCCGGATATTCAGCAACTACTGTTATTTAGAAAGTCCTGTCGAGAAATGGACTACACCGTGCATCTACCCACGTTGAAAACCATTTTGATCACGTCACGAGACCTTCACGATCTTCTTTGGATCCTTCATGCGCCTACACAAAGCGAATACCAAAGTATTCAAGGACCGACTCAACTACTTCTTCTCCCGCTACTTGTCGCTCCTAAAAGTGGACCAGATGCCTCTGGTCGAGTACTCGCATTCTGGCATTGGAATCATCAGCAAAAGATGAAGATATGAGTCAAGGTGTACGGTAGGAAAGCGCACTTATCGCGAACAAATTTGTCACTTTGCAAGATTCTGATCGACAGATTCCTGAAGAGTTTCATGAATATTGTAGAATTGCACAAAAGTGCCCTTTGGAACATTTACACTTTACACGTTTTTCCTCTCGTAGGGTATCCTTATTTCCGTAAACAGGATGCATCAATTGATCATCGAGCAGACGACGACGACCGCTGATTACACAAAGTCCCGTGTGCACTTTAAACTCTGTTTTCCCCACGTTGCAACTCTTGAAAACAGTCGAAATAAGGCGATAAAGATCGTGTTCCGCTTATCTTAGGAATGCGCGTTCGACACACAAAATTACAAAGGTGCGCGGTAATTGAATGAAGACCCCAGACGCCCCCTTAGATAGGTTACGGTTTTTTAACCGCTGCGGAGTCGAGTGAAGGCAGTTTACAAATGATTTACGTAAAAACTCTTTGGCAGACTATTTACAAGGAATAAAGAAAAAAACATGAGGAATTTAAGTAGTTTTTTCACACAAAGGTTCCCGTATTCATATGCTGGCATCTGTTACTGGACTAGACCTCCGAATGTAGCTAAATAACGAAAATGGAGTCGAAATGCGTTTTGATGATCTGGTTGACGTGTCCATCGACGTCGTTCATCGTTGTCGGAGGCCGCGGTGGCAAAAAGAGGATCAAAATCCGGCCGTTCGACTTTCGACCCACGATCCACCAGTCGTCGTCCCCTTTGCACTGCACTTGGCCGAAATCTTCGCCATCAGCAATGAAATTCTCGCAAACCTCGCAGGCCATTCTGAAAAAGCGGAGTGAAGGAAACTCGCCAAAATGTAACAAACCTGTAAACACTCTTGGGAACAATCAAACTTTGAGTGTTGTTTGAGTTTCCATCGGTCGATAACCCGAAACTGGTCTTTACACTCAAACTGACGGGGTTGTAGTATATGAAGTGGAAGTAGTCCGCCTCGGCTTTGATTCCGTTGTTCGAGTTTCCGTAAACTTCACCAATTCTCGAGGCGAGTTTGCTGAGTTCTGGGCCTAGGAAGGCATCTAGATTGTGGAGGATGTCCTTGTTAATGTTCTTCTTTACAAACATGCACATCGTGGCGTTTAACGCTCGATAAACGATCTGCAAATGGAGTAGATGAGAGTTTTGAAGTCGCAAAATGTAAATACCAGCTGAGAAGAGGAAAGATGCCGAGATTCCTCGTCCGTGGAGAGAAAAACCACGGGACATTTCATGTCTTTGAAAGATTCGTCGCTGCCGGTCTTTGTCAGGTCGCTTGGCCCTGATAAGAACTTTCCTTCGTGTTGACTTGGGGATCCAGAGGGCCTATAAATTGCTCAGTTTACAACATGAAACCCACAAGATACTCTCACCTTCTATTCAGATGAGAATCGGGTTTTAGCTCGGCACGAAGTGAAGTCGGCAAGAAGCTCTGGGTCAAATAACGGAACAGCACAATCACGTCGACTTTGGAAACCGAGTACCACATAAGTCGATTCTGGTACAAGAACATGACCTTCTCAATCTGTGGAAACGCCTCTTGGACTTGGGCAGTGAGGGTTTCCACGCGAAGGAAGTCAACGGGTTCAAGTTGCAGGAAATCGACTCCGGCGAAGTAGTCGACCAGAGGCATCTGGTTCACTTTCAGGAGCGACAAGTAGCGGGAGAAAAAGTAGTTGAGTCGGTCCTTGAATACTTTGGTATTTGCTTCGTGTAGGCGCAAAAAGGATCCAAAGAAGAGCTTGAAGGTCTTGTACGACGTGATCAAAATGGTTTTCAACGTGGGTAGATGCACGGTGTAGTCCATTTCTCGACAGGACTTTCTAAATAACAGTAGTTGCTGACAAATATCCGGACATGAATTCGCCTTACAGGTTCAGGCTCAATCCCATAATGAATTTCTTGTTCTCTAGGCGGATGTAACTTCGACGAGATTTGTTGTGGTCACGAATCTATGCTCGAACTCCCGAGTTTGTTCATCGTCGATGTGGGGTTGCGCAAAGTTCTCCGTGAAGTTGACCACGGCTTCAGCCAATCCAGTAATGTCAGTCTGAAGTAAGCATAGAAATAGATTAAAATTGCAATGGGAAACGATGTTTAAAAAGCCAAAGAGCTGAGAGCTCCACAAAACGCGCCTGCCTGTCGATCGGCTCCGTCGTTGGGCTGAAGAACATGACTCTTTCGTGCTCGGTGCCTTCGCGGCGTCCAGATTCCGGGTGCACGATGAAGAAGTGCTCCATCATGTCAGTGATCTTGCAGAGGACCCCGCTGGTGTCCAACCCGTAGAGCGTAGAATTCCCAAAGAACGACTGCGTCATCATCATCTTGCGGGCAGATTTCTCCGAGACGGTCGACCGAAGTTCCAAATCCACCGCCGAAAGTCATGCGAAGCATCGCTTTCTGAAAACTTGAATTTAAGCGGACGTTGTTTATTGCTTGTCCCGCCACGATTTACCTTTTGTATTGGTTTTGTTTGTTTTCGCTGGCTAACTTTGGATTTTCCTGGAATTTTCGTTGTTTTTTGTGCAAAGATTCACGATGGCTCAACTTGGAGGACTCGTCGCTTATGGAAGCGACAGCGACGACGGCGAGGTCGAGGAATCTCCGCCTGCCCAAGGAGTGTCCTTCCAAAGTAAGTTTTGACCGCCTTCTTTCTCAAACTTATGCCTAATTTCTTTTTCAGTTTCGAGTTCCTCTTCTCATAGCGTAGCGTCGCATTGCCGATTCCAATCGCAGTCCAAAACCAGCAAAGAAAAAGAGTCCTTTAAAGAACGTGCTCGCAGGCGTAATTCCGAGCATTTCACAGGTATTTTAATCTGCAATTTTTTTGTAATTTCCTGGTAGTTTTCAGATAGCGAAGAAGATGAAGAGAGCGGGGGTTCCGGTGACCAAAAGCGATCGAGGACCACAACAGCCTCGCCGGCCTTGGTTCACCCGGCTATAAAGCGCTTGGCGATACCACAAACCACAAGCCAAGTTTCGCTGGTTTCGTATGGAGGCGACGAGGAGGACGATTTTGAAAAAGGTAGATTGATTTGGAAGATTTGTAGCAAAATTTTAGATTGAGGGAATTGAATATAAGGCTAGGGTGGTGATCCGTTTTGACATGTACTTCAATTTCGGCTCCATCTCACTCTTACTTCTTTCAGAAGATATCAGATTGAGCAAAGAAGAACTCGTATCCCCTACTCGCTCCGCCACGGCCACCGCCGAACCTCGGCCGCCCCGAGGCCACGACGACGGGGACAAAGACGAATCTCCGGAGATCATTGAAGCTGATATCGACAACTTCGAAGCGTCGAAGACCGCCTGGAAGCAGGAGAACAGCAGCACGCCGCAATCAGTAGGATCCACCGAAGACGAAACCCTGGAAGAGCGCATGGAACGCGAGAACGCCGTCCGCATGCCCTCGCCACCCTTAGAGGCGTGTTCTCCGACTCTCGAAGCTCATTTCCACAAATTGTTTGAGAAGAAGTTCAACGGACGCGTCGACCCTAACAGGCAAATCCAGGAGCGTCAGGACTTCAAGAATCCGTCGATCTACGAGAAGGTCATCGAATACTGTGACTTGGACGAAATCGGCTCTAACTTCCCAAAATGCGTTTACGATCCACATATTTTCGATGCCGATGGACCCGAAAAGGGCCAAGGATTCTATGACCGCATTCGTAAGTTTTTACCTTAGCTGTTTTGATCTGTAATTTCCGTTCTTTAGGCGATAAGCAAAACCAAGCGGATCGATCGCGGCCTTCGGATCGGAAGCTTAAAGCGACAAGTGGCTCGCGAAAACACTAACTATGTCAGAACGTGTTGTATGTAAATAAAAGATTGTTCGTTAAATTAGTACGGCGTGTGTTTTATTGTTTGAAGCATTCGACGTGTTTTCCATTCAAGAGAGCGGTTGATTGTCTTTAAAGCTGTCATCATTGCTGAGAAATGCTCTGAAACAAGCGAATGAGTGAGCACAGGAGCTTCAAAGACAATTTTTATTCTTATATCTTATTTACATACAACACGTTCTGACATAGTTAGTGTTTTCGCGAGCCACTTGTCGCTTTAAGCTGCGATCGATCCGCTTGGTTTTGCTTATCGCCTAAAGAACGGAAATTACAGATCAAAACAGCTAAGGTAAAAACTTACGAATGCGGTCATAGAATCCTTGGCCCTTTTCGGGTCCATCGGCATCGAAAATATGTGGATCGTAAACGCATTTTGGGAAGTTAGAGCCGATTTCGTCCAAGTCACAGTATTCGATGACCTTCTCGTAGATCGACGGATTCTTGAAGTCCTGACGCTCCTGGATTTGCCTGTTAGGGTCGACGCGTCCGTTGAACTTCTTCTCAAACAATTTGTGGAAATGAGCTTCGAGAGTCGGAGAACACGCCTCTAAGGGTGGCGAGGGCATGCGGACGGCGTTCTCGCGTTCCATGCGCTCTTCCAGGGTTTCGTCTTCGGTGGATCCTACTGATTGCGGCGTGCTGCTGTTCTCCTGCTTCCAGGCGGTCTTCGACGCTTCGAAGTTGTCGATATCAGCTTCAATGATCTCCGGAGATTCGTCTTTGTCCCCGTCGTCGTGGCCTCGGGGCGGCCGAGGTTCGGCGGTGGCCGTGGCGGAGCGAGTAGGGGATACGAGTTCTTCTTTGCTCAATCTGATATCTTCTGAAAGAAGTAAGAGTGAGATGGAGCCGAAATTGAAGTACATGTCAAAACGGATCACCACCCTAGCCTTATATTCAATTCCCTCAATCTAAAATTTTGCTACAAATCTTCCAAATCAATCTACCTTTTTCAAAATCGTCCTCCTCGTCGCCTCCATACGAAACCAGCGAAACTTGGCTTGTGGTTTGTGGTATCGCCAAGCGCTTTATAGCCGGGTGAACCAAGGCCGGCGAGGCTGTTGTGGTCCTCGATCGCTTTTGGTCACCGGAACCCCCGCTCTCTTCATCTTCTTCGCTATCTGAAAACTACCAGGAAATTACAAAAAAATTGCAGATTAAAATACCTGTGAAATGCTCGGAATTACGCCTGCGAGCACGTTCTTTAAAGGACTCTTTTTCTTTGCTGGTTTTGGACTGCGATTGGAATCGGCAATGCGACGCTACGCTATGAGAAGAGGAACTCGAAACTGAAAAAGAAATTAGGCATAAGTTTGAGAAAGAAGGCGGTCAAAACTTACTTTGGAAGGACACTCCTTGGGCAGGCGGAGATTCCTCGACCTCGCCGTCGTCGCTGTCGCTTCCATAAGCGACGAGTCCTCCAAGTTGAGCCATCGTGAATCTTTGCACAAAAAACAACGAAAATTCCAGGAAAATCCAAAGTTAGCCAGCGAAAACAAACAAAACCAATACAAAAGGTAAATCGTGGCGGGACAAGCAATAAACAACGTCCGCTTAAATTCAAGTTTTCAGAAAGCGATGCTTCGCATGACTTTCGGCGGTGGATTTGGAACTTCGGTCGACCGTCTCGGAGAAATCTGCCCGCAAGATGATGATGACGCAGTCGTTCTTTGGGAATTCTACGCTCTACGGGTTGGACACCAGCGGGGTCCTCTGCAAGATCACTGACATGATGGAGCACTTCTTCATCGTGCACCCGGAATCTGGACGCCGCGAAGGCACCGAGCACGAAAGAGTCATGTTCTTCAGCCCAACGACGGAGCCGATCGACAGGCAGGCGCGTTTTGTGGAGCTCTCAGCTCTTTGGCTTTTTAAACATCGTTTCCCATTGCAATTTTAATCTATTTCTATGCTTACTTCAGACTGACATTACTGGATTGGCTGAAGCCGTGGTCAACTTCACGGAGAACTTTGCGCAACCCCACATCGACGATGAACAAACTCGGGAGTTCGAGCATAGATTCGTGACCACAACAAATCTCGTCGAAGTTTACATCCGCCTAGAGAACAAGAAATTCATTATGGGATTGAGCCTGAACCTGTAAGGCGAATTCATGTCCGGATATTTGTCAGCAACTACTGTTATTTAGAAAGTCCTGTCGAGAAATGGACTACACCGTGCATCTACCCACGTTGAAAACCATTTTGATCACGTCTACAAGACCTTCAAGCTCTTCTTTGGATCCTTTTTGCGCCTACACGAAGCAAATACCAAAGTATTCAAGGACCGACTCAACTACTTTTTCTCCCGCTACTTGTCGCTCCTGAAAGTGAACCAGATGCCTCTGGTCGACTACTTCGCCGGAGTCGATTTCCTGCAACTTGAACCCGTTGACTTCCTTCGCGTGGAAACCCTCACTGCCCAAGTCCAAGAGGCGTTTCCACAGATTGAGAAGGTCATGTTCTTGTACCAGAATCGACTTATGTGGTACTCGGTTTCCAAAGTCGACGTGATTGTGCTGTTCCGTTATTTGACCCAGAGCTTCTTGCCGACTTCACTTCGTGCCGAGCTAAAACCCGATTCTCATCTGAATAGAAGGTGAGAGTATCTTGTGGGTTTCATGTTGTAAACTGAGCAATTTATAGGCCCTCTGGATCCCCAAGTCAACACGAAGGAAAGTTCTTATCAGGGCCAAGCGACCTGACAAAGACCGGCAGCGACGAATCTTTCAAAGACATGAAATGTCCCGTGGTTTTTCTCTCCACGGACGAGGAATCTCGGCATCTTTCCTCTTCTCAGCTGGTATTTACATTTTGCGACTTCAAAACTCTCATCTACTCCATTTGCAGATCGTTTATCGAGCGTTAAACGCCACGATGTGCATGTTTGTAAAGAAGAACATTAACAAGGACATCCTCCACAATCTAGATGCCTTCCTAGGCCCAGAACTCAGCAAACTCGCCTCGAGAATTGGTGAAGTTTACGGAAACTCGAACAACGGAATCAAAGCCGAGGCGGACTACTTCCACTTCATATACTACAACCCCGTCAGTTTGAGTGTAAAGACCAGTTTCGGGTTATCGACCGATGGAAACTCAAACAACACTCAAAGTTTGATTGTTCCCAAGAGTGTTTACAGGTTTGTTACATTTTGGCGAGTTTCCTTCACTCCGCTTTTTCAGAATGGCCTGCGAGGTTTGCGAGAATTTCATTGCTGATGGCGAAGATTTCGGCCAAGTGCAGTGCAAAGGGGACGACGACTGGTGGATCGTGGGTCGAAAGTCGAACGGCCGGATTTTGATCCTCTTTTTGCCACCGCGGCCTCCGACAACGATGAACGACGTCGATGGACACGTCAACCAGATCATCAAAACGCATTTCGACTCCATTTTCGTTATTTAGCTACATTCGGAGGTCTAGTCCAGTAACAGATGCCAGCATATGAATACGGGAACCTTTGTGTGAAAAAACTACTTAAATTCCTCATGTTTTTTTCTTTATTCCTTGTAAATAGTCTGCCAAAGAGTTTTTACGTAAATCATTTGTAAACTGCCTTCACTCGACTCCGCAGCGGTTAAAAAACCGTAACCTATCTAAGGGGGCGTCTGGGGTCTTCATTCAATTACCGCGCACCTTTGTAATTTTGTGTGTCGAACGCGCATTCCTAAGATAAGCGGAACACGATCTTTATCGCCTTATTTCGACTGTTTTCAAGAGTTGCAACGTGGGGAAAACAGAGTTTAAAGTGCACACGGGACTTTGTGTAATCAGCGGTCGTCTGCTCGATGATCAATTGATGCATCCTGTTTACGGAAATAAGGATACCCTACGAGAGGAAAAACGTGTAAAAGCGTAAATGTTCCAAAGGGCACTTTTGTGCAATTCTACAATATTCATCAATATTCATACAACCCCTACTAGGCGTCATTGATTCTGTCTTCGCAAGGAGCGTCTGTGGCAACGAAGAAGCGTCGTTATTCGCAACGGATCTGAATCCACAAGCTCTGATCTTCTGGATCCCTTGGCCTCAAAACTGGAAAATAAGATCAACCTGCTCCTCTTCAACTCGCCCTACGTTCCGACGGAAAAAGAAACTTCGAAAGTTGAGACAAGCAGTGATTAGCCGACAGAGCCAAACGACTAACCAACCTCCCTTCATTTCAGATCATTCAAAATTAAGAGAACAGGAAATCCAATGTCTGAAATCTATTCAGATGTCTAGAAGTTTCCTTTTAGTCTTGTCAAGTTCACTGTTAACAAAGCAAGAAGTACGCTGAAGAATTGAGTTAATTGATTTTTTTGCATTAAAATTTTCATACGGTCTGAACATTTTTTTTAATTTTGAATAAGACTTTGAGCGAACGCGGGTTACGGTAGCGGCGGCGCGTGCGTTTGCACGCTTTTTTTAATTTTCGTGGTTTCGCGCGCCGTGTCGAGCGGCGGTAGTAGAGCAATGGTGAAATTTTGAAGCTTCAAGCGCGCTTTTGGTGGAATTCAAAGCGCCAAGGTTCCCTTTAGCCGAAAAATCGTTCAAGCGAGCCGCGCAGCGCCGAGGCTGTTGCAAAATATGAATTTGTGAGGCGCGAAGTGCCGACCAAAGCTGATTTTAAGAAAATACTGTCGCGCAATAGCGCGCGCGGCCCGTTAATGTTACCTAAAACATTTGAACAATTTGAACTTCAATTCGATTTTTACATTGACAAATATTCCATTTTTAGTTCATTTTCTAGCTAACAATCGCTAAATGAAGCTTTATGACCATCTCAACCACAAAAAAATTGACCTTGACACTCTTTGCAGCTAATCAAACCCTGCAAACAAGGAACGTTTTGTCTTTCATGACATCACTGTTCTGAGCAAAGCAAACATTCCCATTTTTGACAAAGCCGCAGCTAATCAATCTGAGTTGCTGTATAAAATCCTACCCATTCCTTTGGTCAGCAGATCCAGTCATGTTCTCTACTGTTCTCTTCATCTCCCTTTTCGTCTCTGCCTATGGCCAGGCGGTTCCTTACAATCCTGAGTCCCCTGAGGCCGCTTTCCAACGCATGGACACCGACAACAATGGGTTGATTACTGTTGAGGACTATTTCCATCGTGATCCTTGGTATACCCAGTATACGCAAAAAACTTTTGGAGATATGGACGTTAATGGTCGGTTTAGAGTCGATTTTTAGATTCGAATTCTGTATTTGTAGGCGATGGAAAAGTGTCTGTCACTGAATACCAAACCTACCACAACATGATCGCTGAAGCCATGAAGAAAGAAGCCGAAAAGACCGCTTTTTCTTGGGCTAACAACACCATTTCCACCTATGACAAGGACGGGGATGACATGATCAACATGGCTGAACTTGATACTTTTCTTCGGACCGAGCTGAGACGCACTTCTAAGAACCTTGAATCCGTTATTGAGCCCTACGACACTGATAGCAATAAGAAGTTGGACCTCATCGAACTGACCAAGTTCCTTTCTGAGATTCCTATGGACAAACTGGACATCTCTGACGTTCCTAAAGGCGCCTCAGATGTAAAGCCAGTCCAGATTATGTTCTGAAATGCTCTAGAATTTAATAATGACTAAATAAATGGTATAGGGTTAAATGGTTCTTAGATGATAATCTGCTTAAGCTCCAGGACGTCGAATTCGTCATGGGACACGTATTCGTCGTCTGAAAAATCTTAACATTTTTGGGTTTTTGACACTTTTAGGTTACCATTGGTGTTCATTTTGTCAAAAATCTGTTTTATTTCCTTTTCATACATTGGGTCACGACGAAGGTAGTCCTCATAGTCGATGAAGCCGTCGCCATCCTTGTCAATACGAGAGAAGGTCTCATCTGAAATTCAAAATTTCAAATTTTACTAAATTTGGTTTTACCAGGATTTTCCACATGACGCTTAGGAGGCAAATAAAAGTAGAAAAACTCTTCCAGCTCTTCAGCCGACCACAGCTCATTTCCATCCTTGTCAAACAGCTCCAACACCCTAGGAACCACCTCCAGGTACTCCAGCTTCTCCTCTTCAAAGTACTTCTTAATCTCTTCCTGTCCCAGAAGACCACTCGCAGGCAAACCGTATTTTTCGATGGCTTTTTGGGCTAGATACTGAGAGCGCTTCTTAGCTTTGGCGACTTCCTGATTAGCCCATTTGTTCCTGTAGTCGACAAACTCGGCTCGAGACAGTTTTTCGTCATCTAAAGGTCAAAATTGGAAATTGTAGAATGAGTGGGAAATGACCATTTTCGTCGATTTCAGCGAAGTAGACCTTGGAAATCTCGTTATGCCAGTAGTGCAGGCGGAACAGTTCTTTAAGGATAAGAAAGCCGTCGTTGTCAATGTCCAAACGAACGAAAGGGTGACCTAAAAAGATGAACGGTAAAAAAAGTGAAAAAATACAATAAAAACGAGAGAAAAAATTCGCTCCCGGGTGGGCTTGAACCACCAACCTTTCGGTTAACAGCCGAACGCGCTAACCAATTGCGCCACGGAAGCCACCCCGACTAATATATGTACATCATACATCAAAGCAAAAACTTTGTAAATACTAAAACTTTTATATCCTGAAAGAATGATCAAACCAACCTCTAGCCGGAGAACCCAAAACAGCGTTTCCAGCACATAGGAACAAAACGACCCAAATCAACCTCATCAAAGCGGCTGTATTGTGACTGATAGCGATAAACCTGCATTCCCCTCAACAGTTCACAAGGTCAATAAAAAGTTTCGCGAGTCACAACAACAGCTGCTGAGAGAATTGATGAAGGGAGGAATTTCAGCTGTTGGCAAGCGTTGGGAGATTAGTGGTGTTCCTTTCGCTTTGAACCAACACTTTTTTAAACTTATGATGGGCTTAGAAGAGCTAAAAATCAGAAAGCTAACAAAAAGTTTCTGTAATCCTCTCGCATGCTAAGCGAGCGATCTACCCCTGAGCTATCTCCTCACGTTTACGCTTACGTCTCAATAAAGATCTAGTCTAATCGTTTAGTCTCGAGTCTGTTGTCTAGTCTGATAAGCGACCGCTCAATCAATTATAACAGACGCATATGTGCTGTAGCGGTCAGCATGGTCGCCTTTCAAGCAATCGACAGTGGCTCGCTTCTCTTCAGACGCGTTCATTTTTTTAACGTTTTAATGAGAAAAAAAACATGTTTTTGCGTCATGATTTTATGCTCGAATAAGTCGTTTTCGATACCCATGGCTGCTTTTTAAAGCGCATTACAACCTGTTTTACCGCGGGGATCACTCAAATCCAACGGCGACTATAAAACCCTCAGAAGAGAGACGCGCCTTCACAGAGCCAAAAAAAAACGATTCCTGAAATGCTGTTTATTAATTGGTGTCTTGTAGCAGCAGTTTTCGGGCAAAACCAAATGGTTCCTCCGCCTGTTCAGCTTGCCCCACTTCGAGGTAAGCTTCCAAAAACCTTAGCTTAATTAGGATTTGAAATTTAGGCGAATCTTTCACCCAACTTGACTCAAACAAAGACAATGCTATTGATCTTATGGAATTGTACCACAGAGAGCCCAGGTTTAATAACATCACTATTGAGCTCTTCAAAGAAATGGACACAAATGGTTCTGAAATTCCGGTTTTGCAAATCATTTATTGTATTTTTCAGGCGACGGTAGAGTGACCCGAGACGAGTTCAATGCCCACGACGCAAATGAACAAGCAGATCTAATCAAGCATGAGACGAAGTGGTCGAATAACACGTTCCAACAATTCGACCAGAATCATGATAATCACCTAAATAAGGAGGAGATACGAGTTTATCTGAAAACGAGGCTGAACAGTGATTCCGATCAAATTCCGGAAATGATTAAGCAATTTGATGTGGATGAAAATCAGCAGCTGGGATTGCAAGAATTTCAGAAGTTTGAGATGGACCTGCCTTACGAGAAGACGAACCCTTTGCCTGTTGATGGGAATGTTGAGTTGAGAATGAATGGAAAATGAAGTCTTATTCCAAGATTTATTGAAAACCCAAACAAAAAAGTGGTTTAAGATTGTGGTTTAATATCCAGGCGCAGTGCGAGGCACAGGGCAGTGGTCGCAAGCACCACCGTTTCCGTTGCCTCCGAGCTGTCCGGGTGCTCCAGGAGCTCCGTTGTTTCCGGAACGTCCGTCGTTTCCACGGTCTCCCTGGGGTCCAGGGGCTCCCTGAGATCCGGGGTGTCCGGCGTTTCCGGGGGCTCCAGGAGCTCCAGGAGCTCCGCGCTGTCCGATGGGTCCAGCGGGTCCAGGAGGTCCGGGCTGGTCGACGACGCGGCCAGGGGCTCCGGGGGCTCCGTTGTTTCCAGGAGCTCCAGGGGCGCCCTTGGGTCCTTGAGGTCCGGCGGGGCCGGGGGCTCCAGGGGACGCGGGTCCGGCATTGCGGCCAGGTGCACCGGGTGCTCCGGGGGCTCCCTTGGGTCCAGCGCGTCCGGGAGCTCCGTTCTGGGCGGGGAGGCACTCGAAGCAGAACTCGATTGACGGCCACTCCGAAGAACGCCATGCGCTTCATGCCTTCGGCCTCGTGGGCAAGGAGCTTCTCTTCCATTTTCTAAAATGGATCACTTTACCTTAGAAACAACTAATCTTCCACAAGGCTTGCACTAGGAAGTAAAAGCTGTGGGAATGATGATGGTCTGATAAAATCGCGATCTTATATGTGCCTGGAATATTGAAGAAATCTCGACGGAAACCGGTTGGCTCTTGGTTTTTCAGTGTGACACCCGCATGCAACGCTCTTGCGTTCCGTTCTACTCAATGATAGATAATTTTTTTGGAAGCGCTTTGTTGTGCAAGAGTTTTATGTCAGCGGTGTAGTGGGTGATTGCGACATGATGGGGTAAGCATCAGCGACATTATGAGATATCCATCTTCAGCAGAAATCAGAATTTTAAGTCAGAAAAGGGATCATTTGGCACATTTAAATGTAAATTGAATTTCGCGTCAAAAGATTCGCAGTCCTAAGCATCACAAAGTGTCCAAAAGCTTCTTGCGTGCACTGCTTGGTCTTGTTATATGCATCTCGACTTAAGATACATGTTTTTCGGTTTCAAGAACAATTAAATTAAGCTTATAAGACGGCCACCCTGCATTTTAGATTACATTTCCTTTATTTACGATGAAACACAAAAACGGCTGTAATCAGATTATATTTCGTTCCATTTCAAATTAGCGGCTGCTGACACACCCATTCCTAATGTTCATTTCTTGCGTTTGTTCTTAGAATTTTTCCGTTACAGTCGGCTTTAGCTGGCTACATAGACTAATCAAATAAGCAGGAGAGGTGCTTTAAGGTGTGCATTTTTACCAAAACAGCATTCTGTAAAATAGAGGTGTTAATAAAGACTTTGGAGTCCCCGGATCCGGAATGACAAATGACTCCAGCTTCAGATCGCGTTGTCCAAATTTCACTGAATTGAGATGATGCTTTTTGCTCAAGTTTTGAGGCCAATCAATTTATTAGGTTTTTTGCCGTTGTAGCCGACTCCGCTGTTTCGGCCGTTGTAGCCTCCGTTGGAAACTCTGCTGTAGCTTAATTCCAAGCTTCTTGGTTTTCTGTGGAAAACATTGTGTTTTTCATATGCTGTTTAAGAAGCCTTCTAAGAGGCTTTAAGAAGCCTATTCTGCCTTAAGACACAAAGCGTCCAACGACATATCTTGGACAATATTTTTGAATGCTTATTGCACCTGAAAGCTGTCAAACGCCGTATTTTAAATGCAATTCTTAGCAGAATTTTTGTTTACCTTTCGGATTGTCGTCTTAAGATTAGGCGCAGCTTGCCAGTACCATAAATTCACTAAACTGATATGCCGAATCGCTGTTTTGAGACTGCATGTGTAGAGAGAAAGGGTGTTATGCAAGTCATTTATTCTTTACAGTCATCAAAGACAAAATCAAGATTGAGTTAGCCTTTAATATCCAGGAGCAGTGCGAGGCACAGGGCGCCATTTCCGTTGCCTCCGAGCTGTCCGGGAGCTCCAGGAGCTCCGTTGTTTCCGGGATGTCCGTCGTTTCCGCGGTCACCCTGGGGTCCAGGGGCTCCCTGAGATCCGGGGTGTCCGACGTTTCCGGGGACTCCAGGAGCTCCAGGAGCTCCGCGCTGTCCGACGGGTCCAGCGGGTCCAGGAGGTCCGGGCTGGTCGACGACGCGGCCAGGAGCTCCGGGAGCTCCGTTGTTTCCAGGAGCTCCAGGGGCTCCCTTGGGTCCTTGAGGTCCGGCGGGTCCGGGAGCTCCAGGGGAGGCGGGTCCGGCATTGCGGCCAGGGGCACCGGGTGCTCCGGGAGCTCCCTTGGGTCCAACGCGTCCGGGGGCTCCGTTCTGGGCACTCGAAGCAGAAGTCGTTGACGTTGGGGCGCTGTCCGGGGGCAGCGTCGGGTCCGGGGGTCCGGGGTGTCCGTCGTTTCCGGGGGCTCCATCGTGTCCTAAATAAATCCATTAAACCGTGTTTTCAGGACATTTCTTACCGTCCTGACCGGGGGTCCCGGCAGGTCCGGTAGGTCCGGCGCGGCCGATCCCGCAGCTGCAGCAAGATCCCTCAGAGGAAACTCCGTTGTAGCCGCTGACTCCGCTGTTTCCGTTGTTGTATCCGCTGTTGTAGCCTCCGTTGGAAGCTCCCTGTAGCCAGAGTTGCCGTTGTATCCTCCGTGTCCGTTGTTTCCGCTGTTGTAGCCGTTGTTGCTGTATCCGTTTCCGTAAGCCTGACGCTTAAGACGGCCTGCGAAGCCTCCGCGCTGGAGACGGGCGTACTCCTGCCAGAGTCCGTCGGTGCGGTGGTGGCAGAAGGCAACCTCGTTCTGGAGGGTCGATTGGGTCGACTGCATGTAACCGTAGAGCATGGGAATGGCGACAATGGGTCAGGGTGGCGACGGTGGAGACGGCCACTCCGAAGAACGCCATGCGCTTCATGCCTTCGGCCTCGTGGATGAGTTGCTTCTCGTCCATTATCTAAAACAGGACAATTAGATACCGGAATTCTTGGAAGAAAACAGACCGTTTTTCCAATCAGAGGATGCTCCGAAAATGGTGCCTTATCGTTCTGAACCCGCGCTTTTATATGTTAATCTGAGCTGATAAACAGCGCTTCAAAAACCAGTTTTTCGCGTTTTTTGCATGTCACACTTCCATGTCTATTGCTATCCTAACTGCTATCTCGTTTCGTTCAAGTTCATGATACATATTTTTTGGTTTAGGAGTGCACTATGTGTGTAGATGCTCGACGCATTAGGTTTGTCAACGAAATGCTCATTGAATGAGCTGTATCGGGAGGGGTGCCTCTTTGGTTGCGCTTTTGGATACGTTTGGGCTCCTAGCTGTTCATAAACTTATTCTGACAAGTAAGACCTGCAGCTAGGTGTGATTTGGCAAATTCCCATTGTAGTTCAATGATGTGGACTGTAACCATATGACGCTTGATCAACCCTTTAATAAGCCTGAAATTTTGATGTTTGTCGTTTTTTTAGCATTTTTTTGAATCTTGAGTTCAGTGATTTGAATTACAGCAGATGAGGTCCGGAGAGAGCAGCTTCGCTCTTGCCAAGAGCTCCGGGGGCTCAAGGAGTCTCTTTGGATCCGTGGTTTCCGGAGGGTCCAGCAGACGCCTTTTCGCACTCGAAGCAGAACGAGTCGGGGGCGATGGGTTCGTTGGGTTTGGCGTCGAGCCGAGGTTGACGTCGTTTCCGCGCTCTCCGTCATGTGTTAAAAACACAAATTGTGGGTTTGCCTTTTATGTCTTGGTTTACCGTCAGCTCCATCAGTTCCGGGAGGTTTCCATACAGCACGATCCAGATCCAGTTGGGCTTCTGAAGCTGACTAAATTCTGCCGAATTTATATGGCGTTAACTTGGAAAAGCGCGCGCGACTCGAACTATCCTCGAGGCTTAAGATGTGCGTGGATTTTTGACAGATTAATAGAGTCAAATCGACACTAACTTGAACGCTGAGATGTCCGGAATGTGGTTGTCATGGAAGATGGGGCGCAGATTGTCCTTGAAAAAGTTTGTTTTAAATTGAACTTCAAGCCTAAGCAAACTGAAGGAGAGGGGAAAGCGGCGGAGGGCATAAAAATGCGCGCAAAATTCAAACAGCGCAACGCATTTCTCTTTGCTCCCCGGCTCTTCCTCGCTCGTCTTGCAACGGTCGTAAAATCGAGATCAAAATAAATTTTTCTCTTTTTCTCTTTTTTTACCTTTTTCCGCCTTCTTCGTCCTTCTTTCTCCTTCCTTCTTTTTTAACTACCTGATTCCGCCTTCCCCTTCGTGCTTTTGAAAGTTGCGATTATATACGTTTCTGACTGTTTCAGGTGATTATGAACACAGGCCTTAATCTTGTGCCTCCCAAACACAAGCCCACCTTTCCGGAACGCGTTTTGGGCTACTTTAAAGACCGTTTGGTTTCTTCTGGCTCCCCGCGTGTTGCCCCTTTGACTCTTTTTTGATCCAATGTTCCGCAGAGTCCAAAGATATTTCCACTTGAGCCAACAGCTCCTCTTCCAACTCCAATGCAGCTGTCAATGCAGCTCGAAGAAAGTTAGAAACGTACCTCAACGGGCTTCCCCTCGACGAAACCCCTGATGTCCAGGTAGTCGGACTTATCGTAATTTGTAAAGCGTAAGTCTTGCAGATCCTGATGCGTTACGCGTTCCATCAAGCGCAGAGAATTCGATATATGAGACTCACAAGGGAACCTCTGTCAGTCATCTAATGGCTGTTGTAGGCTGTTATAGCACTTTTTCTGTTTATAAAGTGTTTTTGTTAATTGTGCTTTAGTGTTTTAACCAGCCTTCAACAACAGACCTAACAAGGTAGTCTTGGGTTTTTTCTCCGCGGGTTTTTTGGCCACAATCGCGGAGGCGGCACCCGAGGGTGCCACACAATTCCTCAAATAACTTTCATTTGTCCTCCCTTGTCGTAAAGCTTAACGAGGACTGTTAACATTGTGAAAAACACGCTAACCATTTGCGAGCGTGAATAATTAGCACGATCTTTAGGTGAAAAGTGCGTTGCTCAAATTAGCACTCATATTTTTGCTGCTGGAAGGATCCTAAACGCTGAATATTCGTTGCTGCTCAAGCGGCTTTGAGATTAATCGGTTTACGTTGAAGTCATTGTCGGAATTGTAGAACCTGAACCTCTCAATTTCAAAGATTAGATTTGAAAAACCGAAAAAGTGACGTTATTATACGGCATCAGTAGTGGTTGCTTATAGTAAATTAAAGGCAAGTCTTGTCATCGATTGAGAAGAATGAATTTCGTCATTTCTTGAACATCTTTTATGAACATGCACTCAATGATAAGCAGCGCGATTTCTACCGTTCTACAATTTGGCTCATTTTTCAAAATTTTGTTTGTCATACCAATCAGACCGACCACCTCATAATTGAAAACGCCCTTTGCTGCCTGTCTAAACAAGATTTTGATTTAGCAAAGTGAAATCGGAATATGCAAAAAGGGCATCGACCGTTTTTTGCTGCGTGTGTATGCTATTTAAGGTCTTATGCAAATTGGAACATTATCGGCTAATAAAAATGTCTTTTTACTCGGTTTTCGTTCCTCAATGATCTTTTCATTGTTTATCCGAGCCAGAATCGAACGAACCAAGCGGAATGAGAGAATGATGACTTGTAAAAAGTGCTGTTTTCTAACTTTCGCTTATCACACCAATCAGACCGACCACCTCATATTTGAAAACGTTCTCGTCTGCCTATAAAAACAAGATTTCAATTTAGCAAAGTGGGATAAGATATACAAAAAGAGGAGTTAGACCGGTTCTTGCTACAGATTTGTATGCTATATAATGTCTTGCGGGAATTGGAACAGCATCAGCTTCATATAGCTCTTATTACTGTAGCGTCGGTCGCGGAGGAACGACGCTACAGTAATACTCATTTAGTGCTTATAAAAGCTGGCATGTCTGACTGTTGTTTAAATGTTGTTTTTGAAAACAGGTTCTCTTACTCAATTTTATACAAACCCAAAAAAGAAAAACTATACAAATAGATCAAAACAAGTTCAATATCCGGGAGCAGTGCGAGGCACAGGACAGTGGTCGCAAGCGCCTCCGTTTCCGCTACTTCCAAGTTTTCCGGGAGATCCAGGGGCTCCGGCTTGTCCAGGCTGTCCGTCGTTGCCTTTGTCTCCCTGAGGACCCGGGGTTCCTTGAGATCCGTCGTTTCCAGGATGTCCATTGGGTCCAGGCGCTCCAGGAGCTCCCTGGGGACCAGCGGATCCAGGAGGTCCGGCAGGTCCGGGCTTGTCGGTCAGTTTTCCAGGAGCCCCGTCGGTTCCGGCGGTTCCAGGAGCTCCAGGAACTCCCTTGGTTCCAGCAGGGCCGCGAGGTCCAGGAGGTCCAGGGAGAGCAGCTCCTCTCTTTCCAGGGGCCCCGGGGGCTCCAGGAGCTCCCTTGGGTCCAGGGTTTCCGGTGGGTCCAGCAGGCGCCTTTTCGCACTCGAAGCAGAACGAATCGGGGGTGATGGGCTCGTTGGGTTTGGCGTCGGGCCCAGGGTGGCCGTCGTTTCCGGGAGCTCCATCATGTCCTAAAAACACAAACAATGGGCTTGACATTCCTGCCTTGGTTTACCGTCATCTCCATCAGTTCCGGGAGGTCCCACAGGTCCAGCCAGTCCCATTCCACAGCTGCAGCATGATTCAGATACAGCTTGGCTTCCAGTGAAGCTGTTGACTCCTCCATTTCCAGCGACGCTGCTTCCGCTGTTGTCCGCATGGGTGTTTCCGCTGTCCATGTTGGAGTTGGTGTTTCCGTCTCCACTACCGTATCCATAGCCACCATCTTCAGTGCTGTAGCTCGTGGATCCTCTGGCGAGAGCTCGACGTCCTCCAGTGGTTCCCTCGTGGCGTAGGCGGAACGCTTCAGACGGCCAGCGTAGCCTCCGCGCTGAAGACGAATGTATTCTTCCCAGAGGGTGTCGGTGCGGTGGTTGCAGAAGTTGACCTCCTCTTGGAGGGTGGTGTGGACCGACTGCATGTAGTTGTAGAGGAGGGGAACGGCGACTATTGCTGTGAGAGTGGCCACGGTGGAGACGGCTACTCCGAAGAGCGCCTGACGCTTGGCGGTTTCTGCGTTGCGAGAAATGAGCCTCTCTGAATCCATGATCTGAAAACAGTTTAGTGAAATACGAGAAGCTGAACAGGTTGATTGAAAGCCAGGTAGAGATGATGATGTTCCAATTTTCATAAATCCTTATATAGCATCCAAATCCGCAGCAAGAACCGGTCGAAGTCCTCTTTTTGCCTATCTCACGTAACACTATGTAGACCGAGAGCCTGTTTGGATTTTGAGCAGTGGGTGTTCTTGGGTAAAATGTGGTCGGTCCAATTGCAGTGACAAACATAATTTATAAAAAAGTGCTTTTTATGGAAAGTGAATTATCACAAAATGGTAACAGGCCATGGATATCCCAGTTTTTCTGTCGGACATAAGAGTTTCCGGACCGAGCTGCTGCCATCTTGCTGCCATCCATCAAAGAAATATTTAAAAGAATTTTTAAATTCAAAAATTAAGTCAATTTCGAAAATGTCGGCATACTTTTAGTCATTTCCAGCGTGTTGTTTTGGGTTTTGATCTAAACTTGATGAATTTGCTTCTTTGTTGTGAATATTAGAATGCACAATTTTCAGCTGAAGACCAGTCTTTAGTTGTTAAAAAATAACTTCGAATGCTTTTCTTCAAGTGATTGTTGCTTTATGCTTTATGGTAATTGTTAAGATAAATTTTTGGAATGACGACCGCGCAGCACTTCTTCCCAATCACAAAAATTTCATATTTAAATAAAAATAGATTTAGTTTAATTTATTTATATACACAGACAAATCGAAGACGTTAAACACAGAACACGTGGTTCAAAATAATTTGCAAATTTTAAGCGTTAAATCGTTTAAAATTAAGCAACAGAACTTGTAAAATGTTTAGTTCACAAAAAATGACAAAAAATTTTTATGAACGAACCATGAAATCGTCAAGGCGTTCTTTAAGGCAATGGTATAGTTCAACGCGCGCGCGCGTTTTCAAGCTAACGACATACAAATTTGGGGAATTTTTGAAGCGCGCACGCCACGGCCACACACGACGGAGCGCAGGGAGTGGTATAGTGGAAAAAGAGTCGTATAGTTGCATCAGGCGCGCGTGAAGCGCGCTTAAAAATCGGAATCGGCGCTTCACAAAATGCTGAAGCTCCCCTCGTCCGGCTTCATCACCTGGGGAAGGCGCGTTTTTTCTGGATGAAGGGGTTTTCGGTGGGGTTTTCGTGGGTTTGAGGCCTGGATTCCGCGCGTGGTGCATTTTTATTGGTTGCCGCTGTATTTTGACAAAGAATGGACTAATTTCATGCAAATTTCTGCACAAAACTTACGTTTTGCGCTTTTTTTCGCTGTACAGTTTCGCATTCTGAATGTCCTTAAAGCCAGAATCTCAGCGACTTCCTTGCGAAACGGCCGGTTTTCAAACGTCTGAAATTTCGCCGGGCATGACCATCTATTTCTTAATTATCCTGGATCAGCACAGCATAGATTCGCCTGTTTTGGAGCTTATTCGAAGCACAGAGGGCAGATCTTCAAATCATGGAAAGGAATTTCGAGATTTTCACTTTCGTCCGAGATATCGATCAAAAAAGGCCAAAAACAGGGTCAAAAAGGGTCAATTTTACAGATTTGCATGAATTTGGTATCAGTCAAGAGCTTTCGCCTTCAAATGGTTGAATCCTCTCGAATTTTCAAAATTCATGCGCTTCTGACCAAGAAAACGTTCAAAAAATCTTGATCTGCTGCTGCGTTTTTCGAAGTTGAAGCTCGCGCGTCGTTCAGTTGGCGAAAGTTGGCGCGCGCGCTCTCCAGACATAAAGCGCGCGCGTTGAACTATACCATTGCCTTAACTGGGTTGTTTTTGAAAGTTCAGCAAAGTAAGTTGTAATTTAACGTCAAAATTCGTTCATTTTTACGGTTTTTTTAATTTGTTATTTGAACGTTAAACAAACATTTTGAAGAGTTAATTTGAAATTAATGGGAATTTTTGGCAGTACAGGTTTTGATCAATCAATAATTTTCACCTTTTTCTGATTTCAATACAAGTTTGACACGGTTTACACGGTTTTTTAAGAGGTTGCTTTTTATTTTTAGCAACTTTTAACGTCTTATTGGAATTGAGAATTTTGGCGCACTCAGGGTCTAGAAAGGATAGTCATTTTTCTAGTCTCATATAGGGCTACATTTGCCAAATTTCAGCCCAATCGGAGGGGGAGGGGGAGGGCACTTCGCTTTATTCCCTTGTAAGTATTTTTTTGGCGTTGTCGAATCTAAAAAAATGAACCGTTTTGTAAAATCTGGAAAAAACCAGAAAATGAACCTCTATCGCCCAGAGACAAAAAACGGGCCGGGCCCGATTCAAGCGAGCACGAAACCTCGGCGGAGTTGGACTTCGAGCGACCGCGCAGTTCGTGGGGCGACGGCGCTGATTCAAACGAGGCGGCGACGCGACGGTCGCGTCAGGACCACGCTGATTGGGGATACTGTAGCGGAGCATCGTCGCCCGGAATTTGGAATTAGTTTTGTTGTTGTGCGCGTCGGTGTGACGTTTGTTTATTAACGCGAATAAACCACCCATTTGTGTGTTTCGTCGTTTGGGGATTCGCGTGGCCGTCATATCTTGGAGATACGACGTTGGCGAGCAACCCAGTGAACCATCGTTTTTAACCTCTGGCAAATTTGTAATCAATCAATACATTTTACCGTTTTTTATGATGAATTGAAGTATTTAATTTAATTCAATTTCTAATACTCATAAATTATGGTACAATAAACATGACAGGATATGCAAATTTATAGGAACAATAAGATGTGTAGGTAAGGCAACTGATTCCTACTAAAAGAGATGAACGGACAAGACTGGATAAAACAAAACATTTACACATAACACTAATTTACTTTAAAAAAAATGAGCCGACTTAGATCGAATAACGGGCTTCATTTAGACCACGATTCTTCCAGTAACCTCAAAGCTTGTTTCATAGCACGAGGCTTGAAAAATAAATGCAATTTAAAATCATCTGCATAGAACAAGCACTGTAAGTCAGAAGGAAATAAGGAGGGTAAGTCATTAATGTAGATAGCAAATAGGAGAGGGCCTAGACATGAACAAGTGTAACAAGCTTTTTAATGGGTTTTTTTTAGTTTTTTAGCAACTTTTAACGTCTTAAATTTCAGCATCTTTCAGCAAACAATTTTTTCGTTTCGAATTTAAAAAATAAATCTTTTTGTAAAATGTGGAAAACAAAAAATAAACCTCTGGCAACTGAATTTATTTAAAAAACGATTCGCTTTTTATAGCAGAATAAAAATTAAAGTTCCACAAATTCCGGCTTTTACCGATTAAATCCCATGATCACAAATTTTTCTCAAGACTTCCTAATTCCTTTTTTTGCATTTTAAACAAGGTCATTGAACGCCCTTTTAAACTCAGTGATTACCCACCTGTGAGATGCTCCCGAAGGTCACCTTCCCTCATGTCAAGATCAAATCAAAATTGCAACGGTTTTTGTCATTTCCTCATTTTGCAGACCGCATTAAGCGTAAAATCGTTTGCTACCGCTTCTTCGCATAGGAAAACCTGAACCCCGAATTGAACGTAAACAAGCGCGCCGAACCGTCGAACGCAGTGGCGGCCTGGAACAGGTTCGTGGAACGATGCATCCAAGGTCCGTTTTTCTTCTAATCTGTCATTAATTTCGCTTTCCGCTGTCGATGGCCTTCGAAGGCCGCTCGCTTTCATTAACCTTTCGCTTTTTGCCGTTGCGTAAGAGAAGCACAACGGGAGCGGTGGGACGAACCGGTTTAGATTTGGCGTCATTCACGCAGATCTCGACAAAAGAGACGACGAGAATGGGTTGTGGATGGGGTGATAATTGGATTAAAATTGCAACACGTGCTAAGGAATTAGGATGCAGGGAAACGTTGGACCACTTTGGGGAGACGCATTTGGCACTTAGGCAAAAAATTCATCAAACCTTCACATCTACAGCAGTTCGAATCAGGGCTGTGCGTTTGCGATATTTTTTTCTGCGATATGCGATACGCGATACAATTTTCAAAATTGCGATACGATACGTGATATGCGATACTTGATACTGCGAGCCGAAACACCACAAGTCATCCAAATTTAAATAACAACTAGTGACAGTAAGAAACAGTGTTGGATTACATGACCTCAAATCCTTCCAAGGGAATGATACATTTCAGCAACGATAGCTTCTCGAGATTCTTCGGCGCTGAAACCGATCATTCGTTTCAGTCGTGCGGTATGTGACCAGTCGCTTTCGCGTTGTGTGTTAGCGAAACAGACCGGTCGTTCACGACGAGTGTGCTAGAAACGACTCCTCTTTGTCTGGTCAGTGAACAGATAACGGGGTGTCTGGTCGAGGCGTAAATTTAAGTCATTTGCAGTGGTCGCACAGCGAACGACCGGCCGGATTTTGTTTCCAAACAGCCAACGGAATTTCGGTTCGAAATTTCGTACATAGCTGATTGGGACCAAAACCGCCCGCAACTGCAACTGTTGCCGATTCGGCGTTTGTGGCACCAATTTAGGCGCTATCGCGGTTGCAAAACCAGCCGTTCGACGGCGACAGCGAACCGAAAATGGCGCCGTTACTGTATACGTGCCCTCAACAATCAGCGCGCGACATTATTTCGTGACGGATGGACATGTGTAGATTGTTCTCCTTTACTCAGTTAAAGTGAAAAAATATATAAAGTTGAGAAATTTTCAAATTACCAATTCTCTTAAAGGAAAAATTATGAAGCCCGATAACAAAAATTATCAACTTGAGGATCCTCGAAAACCAAATTGTTAAAATTGTAAATTCGAATAAATTTTAAAATTAAGAAAGAAAACTTAAAAAATTGTTTACATTTGAAGTTTGAATGCTCACAAGTTGAAAATCACAAAATTGACAAAAAATTTCAACTAAAAGAGTGAAAATATGAAGATCTTTCAAACCTCAGAAATGGTTGAATAATGACTCAGTTAAAAAGTCCAAAAAATCCATAAAACTTTTAACCAATTAGCGAGCGACAATATTTTGTGACGAATGGACACACCAAACTCATAAATTTTTGGACTTAAAAAAGTCCGCAAGATCCTTAAAATAATAAGTTTAATTTGGAATTTTGAAATTTCAATTTTACGGGGAAAATTGAAATTTCAAAATTTTAATAGAAAAATCCAATTTCAAAAACATCAAAATGAAAACCGAAAATTCTTTGCAAACACAAAAATTGTGAAACGGTTTATTAAATAAAGAAGGCGTATATCCGTCAAAAATTAAGCTTGAAATAAAAAATTACGTAGAAAAAAATTACCCGATACCAAAAATGATCAACTTGAGAATCTTCGAATAACAAAAAGCTGTTCAAATTTTTAATTCAAATTAAAAAGCCAAAAAATTGTTTACATTTGAAATTGACAAAAGGCCATCATCGAAAAATTCAAGACTTCCCAAAAAAAATGCAAAGTGAAATATGGATTTTTCCTAGAAAGAACAGGTTTTTGTTTTTAAAACTTGAAATTGATAGAGATCGATGAACTAATTTTTGAACCCTGGAAATGTTAGCAAACAAACGATTTCATCGCTCATGTTCCCACAACAATTTTTAACTTTAAAAGAAAACGAATGTTTAAAAATTTACTAATCTAAAAATAGGTGCTTCCAAAAACCCATTTCCACGTCCTATTACCATTTTCGAAACCAGCTCGAATTCAATCAATCCCTGCGACCACTTAAATTCTTCTTTTCCGTTTCCTAAGCCATCTCTGCCACGCATATTAATCAAGACTTCCACTTAGACCATGTGATAATCGTAATTTTTCCCCATAAAATCCCTTAGGCACTTAGGAACGTTGCGCTTGGATTGCTCCCTCGCCGATTTTTTGCGTTCTGCCAAAGAAACGTGCAGCGTTTGGGCTAGCTCAACTTTACAGCTGCCAACTGTTAAGGAACGAAGCGGCGATCGCAACGCAACTCTTGGGTCAGCCTCTCGAACCCAGAGGGGTGTCACCACAGTTGCGACGCGGCGCAGCTAAATGGGTGTTACAACAAAAAAGGCAAACGTAACCGGTTCCGCGGGTTGTAGGGGTTCGGCGAAAGGGCATTCGCCGTATTTAAGCGCGGTTCAAACGGGCAAATGGCACCATTCTCCAAGTCTTCTCTTTGGTTGGCTAAGGTAGGTTACGGTAGTCTGTTTATGGATCTGAAGGATAAAATTCTAGAAAATGGAGTGTGAAAAGCAGATGGTCCGAGATGCGGACAACATGAAGCGCATGGCGTTCTTTGGAGTGGCCATCTCCACCGTCGCCACCCTCACTGCGATTGTGGCTTGTTCCCATGCTCTACAGCTACATGCAATCGGTCCAATCGACCCTTCAGAACGAAGTCGACTTCTGCCACCACCGCACCGACGGGCTCTGGGAGGAGTACGGTCGACTCCTCCGCAACGGCTTCCAGGGTCGTCTGAAGCGTTCCCTGTACCACCGCAGCGAAGGAACCACTGGACGCCGTGCTCTCGCTCGTGCAGCTACCAGCTACAGCACCGAGGGAACCGGCTACAACACTGGACCCTCTACTGGAGGTTACAACGCTGGAGTCGATGGTGGTATCGTCAGCCAGGGTGGATCTTGCTGCAGCTGTGGAGTCGGAATCGCTGGACCTCCCGGACCTCCTGGATCTGATGGATCTGATGGTAGGAGAAAAAGCTCAAAAGCAGTTTTAAGAAATTTCGGTTTAGGACACGATGGTGCACCCGGAAATGACGGTATTCCTGGCCCTGACGCCAAACCTAACGACGTTCCCAAGCCCGAAGACATCTGCCAGCGATGCGAAGATGCCCCTGCTGGACCTCCCGGCCGTCCTGGACCCAAGGGACCCTCTGGAGCCCCCGGAGCTCCTGGCAAAAGCAGCGGATCGGCCATTCCCGGCCCCCCTGGACCCGCCGGACCTGCTGGACCCAAGGGATCCCCTGGAGCTCCTGGAAACGCTGGAGCCGCCGGAGTACCTGGCAAAATCGTCGACAAGCCCGGACCTCCCGGACCTGCTGGACCCGCTGGACGTCAAGGAGCTCCCGGAGCTCCTGGTGCTCCTGGATCCGACGGAAAGCCTGGCTCTCAGGGACCCGCCGGACCCCAGGGAGGCAGAGGAAACGACGGACACCCCGGAAACAACGGGGCTCCTGGATCTCCTGGACAGCTTGGTCCCGACGGACCCACTGGCAGCTGCGACCACTGCCCTGTGCCTCGTACTGCTCCTGGATATTAAAAACCGTTTTGTTGAGTTTCAATCCTGCATGTCTTTATGATCTTCATCTAAGCAATAAACGTGATAGCATCAAGTGGTCATTTGTATGAGAATCTTATATCAACGATACTTAAAATCAAGGTTAAGTGAAAAACTTCAAAAAAGCAAAATTAAGCAAAAGCCAAACAAAACCAAAAAATTTAGAATTGAAGAATTTAAAAAAAAAATGCGACCCCAAATTTTCTTAACTTTAGCTTAGACACCGAGTAAACGTCAAATATATAAAAATTGATGTTATAGGCAGAACGAAGCAATGATCCCAATTTTGAAAGAAATAACATTTACGGTTTTATACTTCTTCCAAAAACAGCTACTTTCCAATTTACCAACATTGTTAAAAACGTTGAAAATCAAATTTAAAAGTTGTTAGTTGTTTACCTCTAAGCGTCTAAGCGTTTTGAAAATTAATGGGCAGATATTTTCTAGAGCAGATAAGATAAGAGCAAATACCAAAAAATTATTTGAAATATTTCATTGTTAATTTAAAAAAATCGCTCTTTTTCAATTGCACACAAAAATTAACGTTTTCAACATCAAGCAGGCTACCATTTTATAACTAAATATGGCCTTAAAAATTTTTTTGATCATTAAAAGAAATATGTTAAAACTGGAATAAATCATTTTTCAATGTTTTAGCGCCTAACAAAATTTGTTTAAATTGTGATTTCACTGAATTTTGCAAGTGAAGCTGTCTTCTTAACTTAGCGATTCTCACGCTTTCCCAGCTTCCCTGTTTTTTACCCGATCACTTCACGTCCATATCGAACTGGTTCCCCTTCTTCTCCTAACCAATTAACAATCGCTTCCCAGGTGACCTTGCCGCACTGGCAGAGCAACGCTTAGACCTCTTTGCATCCTTCAACTTTTTCTCAGCAAACAGTCCTCTCATCTCGATTTTGCGCTCCTAAACGACGACCACAAATGGGCATATTTGAGATGAGCAGCCGAAATGAGACCCTAAAGCCCGTTGCCTCCGTAAATGTTACAACCACTCCTATATCTCTGATGAGCAAATTTTGCATCCCTCAAATGGGATCAGGTTTTTTTCCGAACTAAGAACCTCCTCAGTAGCCTCCTCGCTGTGAGGTAGTCGCGCGCCTGGCAGGTTCCGACCGGTTTGGAACCAATTCGGTCGGCGGCTCCCTGGCGCGCGCAAAGTTTGGTTTGAGACTCTGTTGGAGACTCATGCCCGTCAACAACAAACTTGACCATTGAAAATGACACTTTGGAGGCGACGTGTTAATTGAAGTTTTTTTGAATGTGCATGAGTGATCGGATGTGATGGGTTTGGTGTAGAGGCGGAACTGATGAGAGATGAAGATTTGAATTATTCCAATTAAAATTCAAAAAATAATTAAGAGAAAATGAAAATGATTAGGAAGATGTGGTTTTAGACGAGACGCATAGGTTTGCAATTGGAAAATGGTTGGTTTTTTAATCAAAATGTGAAAAAATGAGTGACAAAAATTATTAAATTCGAATTAGTAAAATTTGATAACGTAAGGGATGCAGCGCACAATTCAAAAATTCACTCAATTCTTAATAATTTGTCCAAATTTTATAAAAATTGCTAGAAACGTTTCACATTTGTGAAACAGGACGATGCCAAAACAAACAAAAAATACAAAAATCTTTCTTCAACTCGATTGGAATTGGAATCGCATGAACTACCTCTGCTACTTCAATATACTTAGATAAAATTAGGAAAAATCAAATTTTTGGTTACGCGGCGTGTATCCAAGCATACCAAAATTATTTAAATTTCAACGTATAATTCAACCATTAAAGAATGTCAGTGTATTATTAAGTGTTAAAAGTGCAAGAGTTCGAAGCGTAATTTAAAGATAATAAATTCAAAATAGCGTTTTCAAAGCAGTGAAACATGTAAAAATTAAAAAATTTGGACTTGATTTTTCAGTTTTAAAAATCGACTGCAAGAAAACCAAAAATTTTAAATTGGTTAGTTAATTTCAATTCATACTAAAAAATTTATTAAGCAGGATAAAAACACCTAAATTTTGATTTATATTGAACATCCGCCGAAAACGAGGACGAAATTGTGAACAAAAAACTAATTTTGACAAACTTCTAAATATTTAATTTTTAAAGCGCAATTTCAGCCTTTCGAATTATCTGCAAACCTTCGAAAAAATTCAAATGTTCATTTGTTGTTTGCAAAATAAAAATTGCCGGAAAATCTTTAAGATTGTTTGAAGCATCATTCACCTTTGCTGGAGAATCTCAAAAATCCATTACTTCGTTATTTATGACTTCTCGACTTAACAAACTCCTAACCTTCTCAATAAAATACCTATGATTCAATCAACCAATCTGCGTAAAATACTTCCTTTTACTATACTATTTGTTTCACGTTAAACCCATTCCAACCTCTCAAACCAGTTTCCACTGTCTTGCTGTTTGCTGCATGCCTGCTCATCACAGCTACCACCTCGAACGTCACTCGAAATGGTCAATTAAGTGTTTCCAAAAAGACGCCGCGCGTAATCGCGCTGCGGCAGTTTCAAACTGTAAACATTACACAACGCCGAGATTGCGGAATCCGCGCGCCAAGGTCGTGGTGAAACCGAAAACGGCGACGTGAGTTTCGCTCGGGTCATTGGCGACCTCAAGGCGCTTCTGATGAAGGGCGGGAGTGGTTCGTTTCCGGTCGAATAGAAATCTTCGTGGCAGCGGGGGTGAAAGTAACCAGTTTATGGGGATGACCGTTTTGTGGGTATTTTGAAGGCGGAGATGGAGTGATATAGGTTCTTTGAAGGATCATGGGAGGCAACTCTTAGAGGGGATAATCCTATAAAGCGGGTAAACTATAGTGTATAATCTGGATCCGTTTTGAGACTTGAAGCGATAGATTAAGAATTAACATATGTGCTTGATTACAAAAAAATTAATTTAAAGAAGACTGCCAAGTGCTGTCAGACAAAAATTTGAATCTTATAGAACTGTTTTAAGATCAACATAATCACCGTTACGGAAAATTTATATTTTATCGTGAGAACAGTATTATTTAAAATGCAAATTGTCAACGTCTACGGAGCACAAATCCAAAAAAAGAAAATTCAAATTCGTATATTAAAACTGCTTGCTTAGGTGTGTAAGACTGAAAATTTATTGGATGCGTTTAGCTCAACAACACGCTCAACAATCGTAAGCAAAACATTGTTTTTTGCAGGGTTTTCATAATAACTTTGAAACCCTAAAAATTGATAGAATGAACCATTAAATTTAATCAGTGGTTGGATTTAAAATATAGCTTAGTGAAGAGGAGATGTACTATGGCAATAAATATTTAGTACCGATCAATGTGAAAATATTGAAACTAGCACTGCGAAATCCTCACATCGAAAAATACGTATTTTTCAGTTTGCCAAAAAAAGCCAGAGCCACAAATTTTATAATGAAAAATTGACAAATAACACCTTTCATTATGCAGGGTATCTGTAAATACTATCGAGCGTAAAAAATACCATGAACGAACGGATTCTAATGCAAATTAACTCAGTTAAACGCGTAGGAAATTCTGTATTCCAAACGATCAAACAAAATAGGATGCTAGCGCTTCAGCAAAAAAAATGATTAAACTGAAAACTAAAAATTGGATGAAATTCCGCGGTTATTTTTGGTCGCTTGGGAGCTGTAAATTTTTGGAACATTACTTTTTGCCATTTATGTGTTTATTTATTACTTCTAGCTCTTATCTACCAGCTATTAAAGGAATGGACAAAATAGACCCAGAAAAATTAGTTTGTAAGCGCAAAGAAAAATTTCTGGCTTACAATTTTTCAAAAACCTGAATTTCTCAATTTTTGGAGGTATGCAAAAATTACCTTTTTGAAAGATATTGGAGAAGTCATGTTGCGGGTCAATTGATTGCAACAAATTTGAATCTATAATCAAAATGTTTAAAAACACTTTACGCAGGAAAAGTACTAATCGCTTGAAAATGGCCAATAATGGCCTGCTTTGGCCTGCTTTTCAATCATTTTCAATTTCTCTGTTTGAGTGCAACTTTTTCTCTCAAAGGTTAGCATTTATTTTTGTTTCACAGTTAGGTGTTCAAAATTTTCAGCGCTTTGATATGAGCTTGTGACCACTAAAATACGTTCATTCCATAAAAAGTTAGAAGTGCTTTTACGTGTGACAGTATTTACTGATAACCCTGTATGCGTTTAGCTCTAAAACGATCCAAACGACTGTAAACAAAAAATGTAAAAATTGACATCACTAAAACCATCAGAATTTAAGAATTCCTTTTTAGCTGCACAGAAATGCTACAAAAAATATAATTCCTGTAAATTTAGCGATTATGACAGATTATTCAATTAAACGAGTCGTCCCTCCACTGATCATTCAAGAACGGGTGTATAGGAATGCTAACACATTTAAACCATTTATTTTAACTGCAACTGATTGGAATTGTAACGAACTGAAAACGGGACTGCACAAAAGTTGATTGTTGCGACACTCGCCAAAACTGACTTTTCAAAATATGCATGTTCACAAATATAAATATAGTCAGTTACTCGAGCTCGCAAAAAACTGGTTATTAAAATAATGAAACAATGGACTAACAAGTTATATGATGAAATTATGATGATTCAACGATGATGGTGACACAAGTTCAAGAAATAGAAATTTACATGAAATATGACAATTCGTTGTTGAAAATTTTGGGTTGAAGAGGATGTCTTTTTTAGGGTTTAGTCGTGAACTCAAACGATCAGGAATTTTCCATATTTAAAAATTGATTTTTGCCAAAAATATTACGCCCGCTCCATGGCAAAAGGCTTCTTTCACACTTCATTCTATCTAAAATTCCCTTAAAACAAAATTAAAGCTTACTGTATTTAACGCTTGCAATGCTTTGACTGTAATTTCGCTTCCTCAAAAATCGGAAAAAATTTTTTGTAGAAGTGCGAAAAGTGTTCACAGACCAATTATAATAGATTGCGTTATCCTCAATTCCTTGACCAAAAAACATCGCTAGAACCAAATTCATGACAGTCCATTCCATCTCATATCCATAACGCCCATTTCCTGCGTGGATTTGACCCCATGTGACTAATCAAGTTTGCTCCTGTTTTTCAGCCTCTCGAATTATCCGCCGCCGAAGCAAAACTTGCCTTTCTTCTCATTTCTCCTCATTTCTGTTTTTTCTCCTCCTCTTCACAGACAACTTTTCTGTAATTCTTTCGCGGCCATTAGTGCTCGGAGCGCGCGGGCGACAATTAATCCGATCACCAGCGCCAAGCAGCAGCAACCCTCTGTTGACACTGGAAGCTCCAAATTACCGTGTGTAGCCTTGAGCCTCCTTCCTTGCTTGAGACCTTTTTCGGAAGCCAGTTTTGGCTCCTCGTCGCCGAAAAAAGGGGAGTTGAGGAGCAGCACCCTAAAACGGATAGATTATCGTAGGTGCTGGTTACGTAAGAGTCTACGGCGACTCGCCTCAATCCAGCCTCCTCCGGAGACTCCTCCTCTTCCACCGACAATGAAGAACAACGACGCAAAAACGAAAGTGCCCTCGGGGGCTCAATTCCCTGCATCCAACCTCCTCCTCCCCCGCCGACAACATCGTTGACGCCCTCCGGACGTGGCGCGGATATTTAAGAGAGTTGAGACGAGGAATCGAGCAGCATCTAGCAGCTCAAGGTTGAGCGGCCACTATTGAGAAGTCCGCGAAGTGAGTGACGAATTTGAAGAGCTCTTAAACTTGAGGTATGTTTGAGAGAATCGTTTCAGGGTTTTAGGGTAAAAAAGGCTAGACGGCTTATGGTAGCTGTGCGTGGTTCGGAGTTTTAGGCGTTTAAGAATTATTTTAAAAGCTAGCCGCTTGATTTTCTTTAAAGTCTCTATTGAGTATTTTTGCAAAACCCATCAGTCGGTTTTTGGTTTTTAAAGCGAATTCATGAAGAAATTCTAATCTAAAAAATTTTATATTTTCAAGAGTTTTCTAGCAATATTATAACTAAAGATTTTGAGCGGCGGGACTCAAACTATAATTGAAAATGACTGCTTTTCACAGTTTGGTGTCCTTGAAGAGCTAAAATTTGGAAACACGTATGTTGAATTAACTTTAGCCAAAGCATCATGTTAAAAAGCTGAAGCTGTTAAAATTAGAACGTTCAGATTTTGAACATCAGTTGTGAACAATGCTTCGAAGTAGACTTCTGCTATTTCTTAATTATTATATTTTTCAAATTTTAGTTTCAAATTTTTAATTTTTGTAACCCTTAGCTCCTTTTAAAACACGTTTGTTCCGTGTGACAATTCTCATTCGCTGCGATATTAGTGCGTTTAAGTATTAACTTTTATTTAGTACGACAAATTAATTTTTGATTTTGTTCAATGGATGTTATTTGGATGCTTTAATATATTTTAAGTATTGACTATTTTTTAAATCTTCGGTGTCCTTAAGTTTCAACGCGTTTTTATAGTCATGTTCTTATTCGAAACAATTATTTAACAATTTTTTTTGAAGTTTCTTTTTCGCGTTGAGCCACGTTGAAATTTCGAAACACGTTTGTGGATTAAATTTAGCAGAAACCGCATTCACAATTTTCACATTCTAAGATGAATTTTGACTGATTTTTTTAATTTGATGTCGCTACAAAATCTTAAGCTGTTTTTGTTTTTCCAGATCGCTCCTCTCCTCCCACAATGTCGAAACTGATCGACGAAAAATCGCAACTTCAAGAGGCGGAAAGCCTCCGAAAACTCGCCTTCTTAGGCATCACTGTCTCCACCGTGGCCACACTGACCGCCATCATCGCCGTCCCGATGCTCTACAACTACATGCAGCACGTCCAATCGAGCCTTCAAACTGAGGTCGATTTTTGTCACCATCGGACATCGGGCCTTTGGGAGGAGTATTCTCGAATCCAGCCGGTTTCTGGAGGTCGCTTGAAGAGATCTAACTACCAGCAACAGCTTTACCGACAGAGGGTTCATCCTAGCTTGCAAAATCGTCAACGTGCCAGGGCTGCTAGTACTCAATATCAGACTGCTTACGGCGGCTACAGTAACCTGAATCCTTCGAACCCTTATGGTGACCAAGCAGTCACTTCTACGGTGACGAGTTCTTGTTGTAGTTGTGGGGTTGGCGCTGCTGGGCCTCCTGGTCCATCTGGTCAGCCTGGACAAGATGGTAGGCCTACTATTTAAGCTATAGTACCCTAAAGAAGTCATTTTTAGGCCATGACGGAACTCCTGGCAATGATGGTTATCCAGGTCCTGACGCCCCTCCTAACGCCGTTCCTAAGGCTTCTGACTTCTGCTTCGACTGTCCCCCAGCACCACAAGGCCAGCCAGGCCGCCCTGGACCTAAAGGACCTCCCGGCCAGCCTGGAAGCCCTGGCCAAGACGCTGGACCAGCGCAACCTGGCCTCCCAGGACCTCCAGGTCCTCCTGGACCTCCAGGACAAGCCGGATTCGCAGGAAATCCTGGCCAACCCGGCACTCCAGGAGTTGTCATTGAACGTGCAGGCATCCCAGGTCCACCAGGCCCACCTGGACCCAACGGACCTCCTGGAATTCCTGGCCAGCCTGGTCAGCCCGGAACAAGTCGTCCAGGCCCTCAAGGACCTCCTGGCGACCCAGGACGCGATGGATATCCGGGCAAAATGGGATCGCCTGGCGCTCTTGGTCAGCTGGGAGCTCCTGGTCAGAGTGGTGGCTGCGATCATTGCCCGCCGCCGAGAACTGCTCCTGGATATTAAAGGCTTCACCTGGTTGCTCAGAACGGAATTATCTTGTTTCTATGCGTTATACCGTATCGTCAATAAATTCATGTCGATTTTGGGCTGTAAAGGTAATCTATGAGATCGTAAAAATGGTTTAATTGGACTATACGACCTTGCTCGATCTGAAATAGGGTTTTCGGACTGTTTTAATGAGGACATTTTTTTATGACATTTCAGACGGTTTTCGGCTATTTTAAGCTTGTATCACCATAAGTCCATAAGTGCGAATTAAGCGATTCGATTTTCCTACGCTGTTTCAAGCTTGGATCGTTTGAAATCGCTGTCTGGATCGTTTCAGCCGTGTATTTAAGGTCACAATCTTCTGTACATAAATTTTATTGCTTGAGTATTGTGGGAAACGATTATCACTTTCTAGGCAGTGGATAGCTACGATTGGGGAGATATCGACACTTAATACCCGGGAGCAGTGCGAGGCACGGGGCAATGGTCGCATGCTTTGGCTCCTTCGGGGCCAGCTGGGCCTTGTTCTCCGTTCTCGCCGTTCTTCCCCGTCGCGCCGTCTTTTCCAGCGTCACCAGCAGGTCCTTGAGGTCCCTTGGCTCCAGGCTTTCCATCGGCTCCTACAGGTCCAGCTGGTCCAGACGCTCCTTGAGGTCCGGCGGGTCCAGGAGGCCCAGGAGGTCCCGGCTTCTCGACGACCTTGCCAGGAGCTCCAGCAGCTCCGGTTCCAGAAGCACCAGCGTTGCCCTTGGGTCCGGCAGGTCCTTTTTGGCCAGGCTGTCCGGGCGCTCCTGGAGCACCGTCTTGGCCTCGTGGTCCAGCGTTGCCGTTGGGTCCCTTGGGTCCGGGAGCTCCTGCGGGTCCGGCGAGTCCCAGGAGGGCAGTCGAAGCAGAAATCATTCTCAGTGGGAGTGGCGCCGGGAGGAGCGTCGGGTCCGGGCTTCCCGTCGTTTCCTGGCGCTCCGTCGTGTCCTAAAATCGTATTTTCAGCCTTATTTTTTACAAATGACTCTTACCATCTTGACCAGCAGCTCCAGGCGGTCCAGCAGGCCCAGCTTGTCCCACTCCACAGCTACAGCATGATCCTTGGACAGCTACCACAGCCTCTTTAGCGACTCCTGCATCTCCACTACCGTATCCTTCATCAGCAGCCACAGAAGCCGCTCCCCTGGCTCGAGCACGTCCACTCATTCCACTGCTTCTTTGATAAGCGGCACGTTTCAGGCGTTCCTTGAAACCTACACCACGTTGAAGCCGCGAATATTCCTCCCAGAGGACGTCAGCTCGGTGATGACAGAAATCCACCTCCTCTTGGAGGTTCATCTGCACCTGCTGCATGTAGTTATACAGCATAGGAACGGCTATGATGGCAGTGATGGTGGCTACGGTGGAGACGGCTACTCCGAAGAAGGCGATGCGCTTCAGGAAGTCGGCTTCATGGTGGTCCATGACGAGGGATGGAGATGATAAGCCAGCTGATCGCGATGGTTTTTTTATAGTCGGTCTTGAGCCCGGGGCAAGAGAAAAGCACACGTGCCCGCGGGCAAGTAAAAGACAGGTTTTGCATCTTGATAGGTAAGATCTGAAACGTCTTTTTGGACCTAAAAGAGCAAAATTCGACTTGAGCCTTCAAACTTCAAGAAGCCTTAGGTATTGAAGCCTGAGGTCTTGAAATGTGGCCAAAATCTAAACCTAAAAACAAGAATTTTGGCTATAAAAATTGCATAAAGCAAAATCCGATCAGCTGATTTACGACTTTCGCAACTCGCGCCCGAAACCTCGCGAACCCGTCGCTGATAAACCTGAAAAATGACGCAAAAGACGCATATATAAACTTGGGTAACAAAGCGGAAGAGATCAGCGCAGAATGGACCACAAGCAGCAAGCTAGGGAAACCGAGATAACGAAGAAACTCGCCTTCTTCGGAGTCGCCGTCTCCACAGTGGCCACTTTAACAGCTATTGTAGCCGTTCCAATGCTCTACAATTACATGCAGTCGGTTCAATCGACCCTCCATGAAGAGATCGCCTTTTGTCATCATCGAACTTCAGGTCTCTGGGAAGTTTACGCTCAAATCCAGCCTGCGAATGGAGGTCGCCTCAAGAGAGCTGCTCATCAGCGCGCCTATGGAACTACCTCTTACCATAGTGGAGATGCTGGAGTTGTTAATGACGATGTAGTATCCACTGGCCAAGGATCATGCTGTAGCTGTGGAGTGGGGCAAGCTGGGCCTGCTGGACCGCCTGGAGCTGCTGGTCAAGATGGTAAGAGTCATTTGTAAAAATTAAGGCTGAAAATACGATTTTAGGACACGACGGAGCGCCAGGAAACGACGGAAAGCCCGGACTCGACGCTCCTCCCGGCGCCACTCCCACTGAGAATGATTTCTGCTTCGACTGCCCTCCTGGACTCGCCGGACCCGCAGCTCCCGGACCCAAGGGACCCAACGGCAACGCTGGACCACGAGGCCAAGACGGTGCCCCAGGAGCGCCCGGACAGCCTGGCCAACAAGGACCTGCCGGACCCAAGGGCAACGTTGGTGCTTCTGGAAACGCCGGAGCTGCTGGAGCTCCTGGCAAGGTCGTCGAGAAGCCGGGACCTCCTGGGCCTCCTGGACCCGCCGGACCTCAAGGAGCGTCTGGACCAGCTGGACCTGTAGGAGCCGATGGAAAGCCTGGAGCCAAGGGACCTCAAGGACCTGCTGGTGACGCTGGAAAAGACGGCGCGACGGGGAAGAACGGCGAGAACGGAGAACAAGGCCCAGCTGGCCCCGAAGGAGCCAAGGGAGCATGCGACCATTGCCCCGTGCCTCGCACTGCTCCCGGGTATTAAGTGTCGATATCTCCCCAATCGTAGCTATCCATCGCCTAGAAAGTGATAATCGTTTCCTCCCACAATACTCAAGCAATAAAATTTATGTACAGAAGATTGTGACCTTAAATACACGGCTGAAACGATCCAGACAGCGTCTTGTCATTCCTGTCAATGCTGTTTGGGTATCACTTTGCGTCTAGTTATTTAAGCTGCGGCCACGAATGATCTTAACCCGGGTTTTTTCCTTTCTGCGCCGTATGCTTCTACTTTCACTCATTTTCACCCCTTGCTCCATTCCAGAAGCAAAATGGACCAAGAAGCTCATCCAGACCACCGCGGAGTGCCTCGATAACGAGCACTACCAGCTGTTCATGAACGACCTCACGCGCCTCTTGACTGATAATGGCCAGGATCTCCCGCGCTGGACCGCCGGACCCCAAGAGGACTAAGAAAATGAAACCTAGAAGAAATATAATTTTCGTCCAATCATTTTGTTATAACATTTTTCAACAACAACAACAACAAAAATAACAATGTTTCGTGCGCTCTTGTCCTCTTTTCTTGTGATTTTACAGGCGATCCGAAGCACGGCCGGCGAAGTTGCGCAGGTTTCCATAGACCTTCGATGGGGGCGCTCCAAGGATAAGGCTGCAAATCGAGGTTCTCGCGACCTTGATGTTCTGGAACGATCCGAGCAGGTGGATCTTGCTGTCCGCCAGCACGATGCGCGTCTTCGTCACGTTTTCGATCGTCAGCTTCGTTCGGCCGTCTTTGCCGGCTATGCGGCCGATCGCGCGGCTCAAGTGGCTTCAGGGGTTTCACTGGAATTAGATTGCTTAAAATGGGCTGAAAAGCGCTGTCTTACCATCTGTGACTTCGAAAGTTTCCAGGAAAAGATGGTCAAGGCGGATGAGGGCCATGGCGTCCTCGACGGTGAATCCGAGAACGCATGCTCTGACGAAGTCGTGCGCCTTCTGTAGATGGTTGAGGTCCTTGGTTTTGTCGCCGTTGCGCAGTTCCACTTTACGAGATTTCAAATTGAATCTGGAAAGAACGTGAAAATTGGAGTTGAGAAACGTTTCAAAGCGAAATTTCAACCGATAAGACGTCATTGTGAGGTGAAAATGGCTTTGGGAGTTGTCTCTGAAAGACCGCTCAATCGAGGTAAAAAGCTCGAAATGGGTCTACGAAGTGTTTACAGTGTGATTCAAAAAAAGCCCTGGCCAGACAGGGGGACGGAGGCATGTTTGGAAATCGCGCCGCGCGTCTAGAGAAGTCATTCGCAATCAAATTGCGTGTGCGAGCCGGTCAGATTACCTCTTCACCACAATGCCCCATTTCTCCCGCGATGAACTTGTCGAAATTCGAACGCTCATAAACCTTGGATATGAAGATGCAGAATTTTGGGATCAACGGGATCATCTTTACCGATGAAAAAAACTTTGAGATGGCGCATGCCGGAAGCACTGTTAATTCTAGTAGATATTATATTTAAATGCGAAGATTGTCGAAGATACGGTGAAATCGATCCGAAATTGATTCCGACCGGTCCGTTGTTGTGCGCCTGCCGCAAATGACTTCTCCAGTCGCGCGGCGGGATTTCCAGACATCCCTCCGCCCCTGTCTGGCCAGGGCTTTTTTTGAATCACGGTGGCCCAAAAAAAGATCTGACCAGACAGCTCAGAGCTCCGTTCAGCTACCTTCGAAGCCTCGAAATGATCCCAAATGATCGTCGCTGTCAGACACTGCCAGTCTTACCCATGACCGACCGCTGAACGACCTGCTCAAAACTTCAAAATAAGGTCAATTTTTTGCTTCGCACGTCGGTGTCGTCTAGACCGTGTTCAGATACACCGACCGGTCGTTAGCCGCTCTCACCCAGAAACAATCCCATTTGTCTTCAGACAGGTCCTCTTTTAGTCGTCTAGACACTGACCTGATCTGACATCCGAGATGCTTGACCACAGGCGTGAAGATCTTGACCCAGTCGCCCTTGAGCGGCGCGAGACGATGAGGAGGGACTGCGACACTGCGGGTCTCAGACTTGTCTGCCTTTCCGCGCTTCTGTTTCGGGGCATCGGCGACCTGCTCGATCGACTCATCCATATCCACATCGTCGTCAACATCGTTGTTCTTGGCCTTACGCTTTCGTGATTTGGTCTTAAAAGCCTATTTTAGCAAAAATGAACACAACCTAGACAGTCTTACCTTCGTGAATCCATCTTCGTCGACATCGTCCTTCTTGTACTGGTCGATCAGCGATGGGAGACCCTGCGTAGAATCGGTTTCTATGAGCTCTGGCATCTCATCGTCGTCCGCCTGCTCCATCAGAATCGAATCGTCGACAGCTACTTGCGCGGCGTTAGCCATTTTGTACCCTGACTGAAATATCGTAATACTAGACATCAAATAGACACCATAAACTCAGATATCCAAGCGCTTAGAACGTTTTGAAAGCCACAAAAATGGTAGAAACCTCTGTTCCAACAAGTTTAACAATAACAACGTACAACGATAACAGCAACAAGAAAAAACAAATCGTTAAATTTGTGGCTATTCAGCCTTGCTTCCTAAGTTCAATCGGGCCATCGTGTAATGCAAGAAATGAGAATCTTGGCGAGCTTTAGATATCCGTTCAAAGTGCCTAAAATTGAGGTTTTAGAACTGATCTTTGCTATAGGAAAATTACCTGCTAGTGTAGGAAAGAAGCGATTTGATGATCGTGTTAATGTTAGGCATTTCTAGAAGATCCCTAGGATGCATGCTGCGTAGGATAAAGTTGAGACACGTCTGAGCAGCGTGGCAAGTCCGGCTGTTCGTGTTCCACTGTGAGATGAAGTCCAGAAGAATGCCCACTTGCTCCTTGTCTAGACCCTTGATCACGATTTGGAGATCGTCGGTCTGCATGTCGATGAGCTTGTTCACAATTTTCAGGGTGCTAAAATGAGGAATTTTAGGTCTAAGAGCTTAGGATATGATAGGCTTACTGATAAGGCTTCGTCAGAGTCAAAGCGAACTCCAGCGCATCGGCAAATCGCTCCTGCTGCATAAAATTCGTGAGCTTCTGCTCATTGGCCACCTTCTCCGCCATCTTCTGCTCCTCTTCTGCTCGTCTCTCGTCTGAGACGTCTTCCCAGACGATGAAACGACCGTCGGCTCCCGCAGAAATGATCTGCGTTGCGTCTTCGGAGCCTTCGAGCACCTCCAGAGCCCAGAGCTTCGAGTAATGGGCGTCGATGGTCTTCGTGCATTCGCTGTTGTCCACAGACCAGACCTTTAGGAGACCTTCACCGTCTCCAGACACGAGTTGATGGCCGTTGTTGATGAAGGCGACCTGAAGAATGGGTTCGAATGAGAATGGGAGAAAAGTCGTCGTAGGCATGTGACACAGGGTGGTTGGTAGTCTAGACATAGCAGCAAACGGATCAACGGGTCATTTGGACCCATCCAACGCCTAGCGACCGAGAGGTTTTTGCGGTTCTGTAGGTGTCTAGACATGCAATAGCCATGAGGTGAGAACATGTCTAGACTGAAGCGTCAAATTTCTAAGCACGACTGTTCATCTAGACGTACGTATGACACTCCTGCAATGTCTAGACCGAGCATGTCTAACTGAAGCGCCATATGTCTAGATGAGAATGTACATCTGTGTCTGTGTCTGGAAAAAAAGGTTTTTTTGGACCACCCTGTATGTATCCCTCGAGTAATGCTAAACACGTGTAGACAAAACCATACCTTCAAAACAGCGGAATCATGACCAGACAGTGACTGAATACAGCTGAGGTCTGAGATGGAGAACACCTTAATCGTGCAATCTCCACTAGCCGTGACAACATTCTGCGCGTTCGGGGAGAACTTGGCGCTCCAGACACCTCTTCTATGACCGTGGAGGTTGCCAGCGATTCCTAGTTGCATCTTCTCGGTGTTGATATGCCACAGCTTGGCGATCTTCTCCATGGATCCCGTAATGCAGAGCTTGTCGTTGGGGCTCACATCGACGCATGTGACGCTTTTGGCGTGGGCCATTAGGGTCGAGTCAGCGGTCAGTTTTAACCTAAATAGGAATGGAAAGTTTCAAGACGTCTATACACCATCATAATATTCAATTGAGGTCTCCAAAACGATCGAAAGAATGGTATTTGGCTGTCTGGACAGCTGTACCTCCGCACAGCCGTCCAGACCCGAGAGCCAATAAGCGGTTGTTCTTGCTGTCTACAGGGTGACCCAAAGAAGCTAGACACCCTCGGCCGACCGAACCGCTGGCGATGGCCCCATTCCGGAGTGCGCGGAGCTTCACGTTATTTGTTGGCGAAACCGACCGATCATTCCTCGCGAATGAGCTTCACATGACTCAGCTCCCCCTGTCTGGCCGGTCCCTTTTTTGAAACACCCTGTAGACGGCTTACAGCCATTTGGAGCTTCCAAGAACGGTCGTTCCTCACTCCAGACAGCCATTCGGAACACGTAAATCATCATTTTGAGCCTCCACAACCCATTACCGGTTGTACTGCCTGCGTGAAAACCATCATTTCACCCTAAAAACACTTACACGTCTCCGCTCTTCGAGGTCTGATCGAAAACCTCCTTCAACGACCACAATTTGAGCATCATGTCGTCGGCAACGGTGACTACAAAAGCGTTCTTCTGCGACCGGCTGAACTTGACATCGGTCACAAGCTTATCGTGGCCAGTTCCTACGGCCACTTTCCTAAGCCAACAATCGCGAGTCTTGGAATCCTCGACGTTCGTGTGCCTCCAAATGATGATCGACGCGTCCTTGGAGCTCGTGGCAACGACGTTGCTGTTAAACGGAGCGGCACAGGTGGACATAATGCTGTCAGTGTGGCCTGAAACCTCAATGTTAGCTCCTTAAGCTCCAGTCTTCAAGATTCACCTTCAACCAGAAAACACTCCCAAGTGTATCGATCGTAAACCCTCAATTCAGGAGAGTTGGCGCCCACGGCAATGTACTTGCCATCGGCGATCAAAGCGACGGAGAAGATCTCGTCGTTGAATCCAACGAGCTGCTTCTTGATCCTAAGCGTTTCAGCGTCCACGATGCACAGGTTCTGGTCGTTCGAGGCGCACAGAAACTCGTTTGTGACCTCGTTGAAGAGCACAGCAACTCCGGATTTCGTGAACACAGTCTTAAACTTCTGCAGCTTGCCGGTGTGGCGATCGAAGATCTTCAGTTTGCCTTCTTCTCCTACGGTAGCCAGACCTTTGGCTCCAAAAGGCAGCGCCGATTCGATGGCTTCGAACAGCGGGATGGTTTTGATCTGGGCGCCATTTTCGTAGTTCACGATGGACATCGTTTGGTCTCGGCTGACGATCGAGGCGATTTTATCCTCTGTGCTGTTGACGAAGATCGCAGAAATGTGACTGAAAAGTCAACCTTAGAATCGATTTTAAGGCTGAATAGGACTCACCTGTTATGGTTCTTCCATTCCTGCTGACGCTTCTTCTTCTTAAGGTGGTAGAGCCGCGCAGTTCCATCAGAATATCCCGAGAGGAAGCTAAGATCGTTGATGAATTTGACCACGCTGACGATCGCTGGGCCTCCGACCGAGAATTTGCAGAAGGAGCCCTTGGCGTCCCATACCTAAAGCGCAATTTTGACATAATTCTAGCTAAGGAATCAAAAGCTCACCTTGATGGCTCCATCCGAAGCTCCCGTGACAATCGAATCGTCGCTGGGAGAGAAGACGACGACCTGGATAGGCGACGTATGCGTGGACTTCCATTCACGCTTCAGCGCGGGTGTCAGCTCCTCAGTTTCTGTCCTGGAGCTCCCGAATCTGTTCAGGAAGTTGTCCTGTACCTCCTTCTTCCTCAGCTCACCAGAGATAACAGGCAGCGTGTAGTGCTGAAGGAGGCCGTTCGTGTAGGCTACGGCAATCTGGACGCCATCGTTGGAGAGACCGAACGCGGAAACCTTGAGATCGACGATGCTGACGTCGCCGACCATGTACACGGGGCTCGCGTCTTCTATCCGCAGCGCCTTGACAACGTTGGCGCACGTGGTGAAGATGATCTTCCCGTCGTAGCTCCATTGGAGAGTACCACCTGTGTAGAAGACTTCGATCTTCTTCACTTCTTGTAGGTCCGTTACCTCTTTCTTCATCTGGGAGAGAATGATTAGGAGATCTCTGGACAGGGATGACGCAGCGAAACGCGAGGTGAAAGAGCCCGGATAGGGTCGAAACTGAGCTCCAAGCAGCGGTGAATGTGGGTGAAACACTCGGCAAGGTTCTCTTTTTTAGGAGAGTTGAATTTTACGGCAATAGATTGTTCCAGGAAAGCTAAAAATCAGCGCTTCTAAAATTGGCAAAAAGAGGTGGGTTATTGTGCTCAACTGGGCACTAGTGGGTTAAATTTTGAGCGAAAAAATGGTGACTTTTTATATCAAAATTTGGGCCGCAATCGTGGTTAACAATGGTCCTAGAAGCGCTGAAAATCGACAGCCTAAAAAAGCCAAAAAAGGTCACGGTTTCGATCCACAATTAAGCAAAATTTGGCCACAAAATATTAGGTTCACGTGTTCAAAACGGACGCCGAAATTTGCCATCTAAATAAACCCGAAAAAGACGTGTTTTCGCCACGGAAGAGCGCCCCTTTCTACCCAAAACTGCGCCTATTTGGGCTTTTCAAGGTGAAAACTGAAGTTAAATTTTCGGTTCACATGACCCCAAAAATAGCGCATTTTAAGCTCCTAAACGTCCCCAAAACCTTCCACAATCCCACGCTCCTAAGCGGCTCATCGATAGAACCACTAATCGCCACCCAACTTTAGCATCTCACCGTATGGGCGAATTACGAATCCCAAATTCGCTCCTTCTCTTTTCACCTCAAAACACCTAATTCCGCGCTGTCCTCACCAAAAACACGTCCAAAAACCGCAAAAAACACATCCTGAACCCACAATTCCACAGCCGCAGGAAGCAAAAGTCGGCAAAAGCAAAAAAACGAAACAGCGAGGGCAAGTACCGTGCTCCAGAACGCCGTCTGTCAGGCAAATCGTGGCGGGCCACTGAGCGGCAAATAACGGCTTGACAGTGCTGCGGCTGTGGAAGCCGCGAGTTCGATGCCCGGAGGAGGTAGTAAATTTAGGAAACCGGTTATTTAGTTGTTTTGTGTTCCATAAGTGTTTTGTACTGTTTTGGGAGTCATTATGGTGGTCATAAATGTGTTTTAAGGGTGATGGGATAGGGTAAACTGGTTATAAAGAAGTGGGTTGAGAAGCACAGTATTTTAAGCGTTTTCAGGGGTAAAATCCAACAAACGGCTTTGGAAAAACGTGAAAGAGCAACAAAAGGCAGAAATAAAAAATATTGGTTTTGGGACGGATTCGAACTTGAGACCAAAGAACCGGGAAACAAGGACGTAATCTCTGCACCAAACAGCCTTTCAGAAGACGATGTTGTTAAAGGTATCCCCACTCTTTGGCTTTGCAAAGAAGGACCTGCTAACTCTAAATGACGTCTTTAGTGAACCACAACTCTCTTAACCACCTTGTTTTTCCCTTTCTCTCCAACTTTCACCCAAAAAACGTCAAAAACCGGTTCAACGCTCGTGCCTAAATTTCATATTTGTCACAATAACTGTTTGCGTGCTTCCACTCGACACCGCCTTTCCGAACAGGTCCTTTTCTTCTCTCTCCGAAGCCCTACTATCATGTCCTCTCCCTCTCACGACCACTTCAGCCCCGCACGCCCTCCGGTATCCGGCGGCGGCGACGGAGGGAGGACCGTATTGCAAATCGCGTGAATTGTGTCACTTTCCGCTGAATTTGCCGCCTGTGCGCCGTCGCCCACAAAAACCGTTTTCTCGCGCCCTCTTTAGCCCCCTGAGCCTTAGAACGCCTCCGCTTCTTCTTCAAAATCTGTAATTATCAATCGCGCTCTCTTCTTAGGAACTATTTCAAATTGCGGATTTCACTCATTTAATGGCAGTCCCTATTTCCTGGAATGTTGTCCTCTTACTGGCGGCAGCCGTTTTGCAGGTCGGTTTGAAAACTCTTTATGCAAATTTTGAAAATATTTCAGTGGTTTAGGTGACAAAGGGAGTTCTTAACGAAGTGGGGTATGGGCTCCAGAGGTTGCGGGTTAGACAGATCCATGCTGAGCCGACGGATATTAAAAGGTTTGGTGAGTTGTTTTTGAGTGCTGACTCCAATTTTGAAGTTCGAGTTTCAAATTTTAGTTACAATTGTTAGTCTACAAATTAACCACCAAACTGTTCCAAAATCCTTCCTTATAAACGTCGAGGCTTGATCTTAAAACATGATTCTGACAAGTAAGCGCTTATCGGTTTTTGGGACGCTTGGTAAATTTTTAGGGTTTTTGAAAGATATTAAATCGCTCAAAAAAAACAATATTTTTAGGTCCAGGTTTTACGCGCCTAATTTTTCATGAAGTCTTGGATAAAACCAAAAACCAAATTCATTCATTTTCAAGCTAAACAACTAAAATAAAAGTTTATGGAACTAGTGAAAATTAAAATTCAACACTAAAACCTCAATATTTTTTGCATCAAGGTTTGAGGTGCTTAATTCTTACGCAGTCTCAAGTTGTGCAGTTTCTAATGTTTTAAGTTCATCAATTTTCAAAATTCATTTTTTGAATTTAAATTTATTTTATCGTTACTTTGGAATTTCAAAATTCGCAACCATCAAAACCGCACTTCTAGTGTGCGCATTATTATTTCTAGAAAACTAATTTTAATAAATAATTCTAAGAGGTTTTTCGCTTGCTTCCTGACGTGCCTAACAGCGTAAAAAAAACACTTAAAAGTTTGGTTTTTTATTGTTTTTTATTTATTTTCAACATTCGTGGGCCTCTGACCGCTCTCCAATGTCAAGGCTACGCAATGATGCATTTGACCACTCATCCTTGCAACACTTGCGCGTGCAAAACAACCCGAAAACTAAAACGCGCAATCTGCAGATCGAATCAATCATGGACCATGAAATTTTCACGAATTATGTCCATTCGCGTCACCTTGAAACGACAAACGTTCACGTCCTTCGCGCATTCCCTTTCTGGTTGGAGCCTGCAATTAGAAGAGGGGAAATTTTGGGGCTTGAAAACGGGATTTTAGAGTTTGGAAATTCTTGATTTGCGAATTTCGGTGGTGGAACAGATTTTTTCAAAATCAGACGAGCCAGTTTTGGACTTCAAAAAAATTAGTATTTTCAAGTCGATGGGTGCGCCTGCACCACAGCCCTCTTTCCCCTCACATGAGGGCGGCTCTGAAACATCCTTATACGCAACTCACACGCTCTCTGACATGTCCATCCTTAGCTTCCAGCTAGCAGCCGCAGCACTCAGATCGCGCCGGCCCGGCAGCGCAATGCGGCTTGAGTCCGTGTTGGAACAAAGATGAAAGAGCATGATGACAATCAATATGTGCTGAGTTTACGATGACGTAAAATGCAATTCTGAGCTCTATTTTAGGCTTTACAAAACAACATGAAATTGGAACATTTGGAGTTCTTTTATAAACGCTTTTTTCACTTTCAAGCAATTTAAGAATTCAATTCATTTTTGATCAATGTAAAATGCATGCTTTACTTATTGGACTTTTTAGAGTAGCTCATCCGCTTCAAAACTGCTTGAATGAGGTCTTTGACTTTTGCTGAGTGTCTTTTAAGTGCACGCATCGCGCTCATTTCTGGTGCAGGGGTTTTCTGATGCAAATGCGCTGATCACGATTCTGGCGTCAGAATGGCGAGAAACAGTTACAGGACTGCACAATATGGTAAAGTTCGGATGAGGCAAAAAAGAGAGTTTTACTGGTCCAACCCGATTACCCTGCACAAACCACGATCGGATACGATGGAAACGGAATAATGTGGCCTTTGATCGAATTTTTTGTGTTCATCGCGTTGTGGGGACGTGGTCAATCAGAAATCCACTCAAAGTCCTACAAGAAACTAACAATCGCAAAAAAACGACAATTTTGACCGCCGAAAAATTGCAAGCCCGATTCCATCATAGCCGACCGCGATTGTACAGGACAGTAGCGTCAGGAACACTGAAAAACTGGTAAAATTCCCCTTTTTTCCTTATCCAAACTTTGCCATATTGCGCAGTCCTGAAGCCGTTACTCGCCATTCTGACGCCAGAATCGTGGTCAGCGATCACCCTCCTGTCCCAGAAAAATTTCTCTGCAATTTTGAAAACTTTAGTCACTTAAAATGAAGGTCATTTTTGGACGGTAAAACGGAGCTAAATGAATCAGCGCTAAGTTCGTAGGATCAAAGATTTTAAATTTCGGTAATTTTTTGTTTTGTTTCATGTTGTAAGCAATTTTAAGCAGCACATTGAATGCTAAATATAACACACTGAAAATTCTAAGAACTTGGATTGCTTAAAAGTATCATACGATGGTTATCTGATTTTCAAAAAATCGAACAAACCGGACAACACAAAATTTAGAGTTTTCATGATTTCAAGTTGTTTAAGGTACTTTTAACAATAGTTCGAACAATTTTAGGCCGCCAACTCTAAACTAAAAATGAATTTTTGTCGAAATGCTGATGCAAGCTGACAATTTTAAAAACCGAATTTTACTTAATTTTTTTGTTAATTTAAACGTTCATTTCAGGCAACGTCTCAGCCCTATGCACAGACAAGACCATTGGAATTCAGTTCAACAGCGACATAGGCTTCAACGGCCGAATCTACGCCAGCCGCATGGAACGCAACCCCATGTGTGTCCAACACTACTCTCCGGTAATCCGCGGATTCCTAAAAATTGACTAAAATCTTCAGACAAGCACCAGAAATCGATTTGAAGTGCCATTAAACTCCATGACGTGCGGCGTGAAGTCTAGCAAAAAAGTAAGTGGCCATGTTGACCCTTAAGGGAAATCAAGGTTAAGTGGACAAGGTCAATGCGCGCGTGTGTAAACATTCCTCATAATTTTCAGACCTATCCAGCAAATGGCTTAGAATATTCTGTAAATCTAATCCTTAGCTACAACCACATGCATCTCACTGAAGACGATCTTCTCTATACCGTGAAATGCAATTTTGACTCACCTAAAAAGGCTGTTGGGACTATGTATGAAGCCAAGTAAGACCTCTCTTTGTAACCCTAAAAATGGTCTAAAAATTTTAGTCTTCTAACAAAAGCCTCAGCAGTAGGCGAGCTTGTAGCTCCATCTTGTACCTACTCCTTGCACATAAATTCGATCGACGGTCCCACCGCGAAAAAAGCTCAAATCGGCCAAAAAGTGTTCCATAAATGGCAGTGTAACACTTCTGACTTTTCTATGAAGGTCTATAGATGTTATGTCCACAATGGAGAGAAGAAGAATTACCTTCTAGTCGATGACGATGGGTAAGCTAACCACGACCGTTACCTACAATAACCCAACCTTGGTATAGTTGCTCTTTAGACCCAGCGATCCTCCCAGAATTGGTCTATGACAGAGAGAAAAACTTCGTCTACGCTACCAGCAGTGTTTTCAAGTTTACAGACAGTTCTAAGGTCTATTTCCACTGCCTACTCTACATGTGCCCTAAAGGAGAACCCATGTGCCAGAAGAACATTGTAAGCATACCGTATCCTCTCATCACCGTAACCCAAATTTTAGCCCCCAAAATGCAGCCGAAAAGTGAGCAGAAATAGGAGAGAATCGACGGAAAGCTTGGTTACAGCTAGGAGTCATTTGATAAGGGTGACGAGTCCTTTATTAGAGGATGAGAGAGGTAGGCATACAGTAATGAAGAGTACGGTAGGTAAAGTGGAAATTTAGAAGAGCGGATCATAAGCCCACCGCCATGTGAAATCACGTCCTATTCGAGAACTGCATTTATCACTCTAGTCATAAGCAATTTCATCACCTTGTCAATAGCTTCCTTCGCTGTTTTGTGTGTTTATAGACGCCATTTTTCTGCTCAATTGAATATTCAGTAAAAAAGCTAAAATTTGTGTGTTGTAGTCATTATCAAAAAATACACAACTCATTCTACCACATTAAAAAATTATTTAACTGTTTTTAAAGAGGATATTATACATGTTCAAGAGAGATGAAATAATTGTCGAGTCAGTAATTTTTCCTTAATATTAAATTTCCAGTCGAATTTTTTTTGCACATTAAAACAATGTTCTAAAAAGTGTTGCGCATAAAGAATGTTAAGTCAGAATCCTAACATTTTATTCTAATCTTAAGTCGTCTTTTGAAAATCGTGTTTTTTCACATCATGTTCAAAAAAGATACAATAATTACAGACCTTAAAAGGCTGATGAATTCACTCAAAAAACCAAACAATATTTTATAAATTTTTAGTTAATACAACAACTGATAAATTTCGAATTTTCAGTATTGCATAATTCTTACAAAAAAATGTTAAAATAATTATTTATCCGTTTTTAACACCGCTCGAAGAGAGAAGAGCGCAGCAGAAGGCCCGACCGTTCGGTGCGAGAAATGACGCAATAATGACACCAGAGGAAGCCACTCCAGACAGTGATCATCAGTCTACTGCAGGGTGGTCCAAAGAAATGGTCTGACCAGACAGTTCCGTCTCGCCGCTCACTGGCCAAACAGAGCGGAGTCATTTCAAGCTCATTGGCGAGGAACGACCGGTCGGTTTCGCTAACAAATAACGTGAAACTGACCGGTCGCACGCCGCACGACTGAAACGAATGATCGGTTTCAGACAGTGGATTGGGCCAGACGGGTCCCAGCGTGAGTGTCTGGACGAACGGCTTTTTTGGCCTATCCTGTAATTCTGTTAAATTTAAACAATAAAAATAAATCCTCAAAAGTTTTAAAAGAGGTCAAAAGTCAAGACCACTGAATAAAACTTACAAATTACAAAAATTCTAAGTTAAAAAAGCGCTTATTAAAAAATACATTCAAAAAAGTCTAGACTTTACGACGAGTGTGTTACATTTATGACATTTTGGTATGGTTAATCTAAAAAAATTAGAAGCTTATAGAAACGGCTAGATTTCTAAAGTTTAGCTTGAAAAATAATTTATTACGCATAGACATCGCATAGCGCTTAGAAATGCTTGCGGCGGTATCCGCCATTGCCTCCTCCGTTGCCTCCTACATGGACTCCACTGTCATCAGCACGAGTAGGGCAAGGACAATAAGCGGCATCAAATCCAGGACGTCCAATTGGTCCCTCATCACCAGCAAGTCCATCAGCTCCTTGAGGCCCATTTGGTCCAACGGGTCCTCCCGGTCCGACAGGTCCAGGAGCTCCAGGCTGCGCGTCTTGGCCGTTATCTCCAGCCGGTCCTTGTTCTCCGATGGCTCCACGACGTCCCTTAGGTCCAGGGCGGCCAATGGGTTGCATTCCGTCGCGTCCTTTTTCACCGACCTGACCAGGGTGGCCCGGAGGTCCGTGGGGTCCCGGCGCACCCATATCTCCTGGAGATCCAGGGAATCCGTCGCGTCCGTTCATGCCATCTTGACCCGCAGACCCAGTCATTCCACGAGGTCCAGGACGTCCAGCGGGTCCAGGAGGTCCAGCAGGGCCAGTGGGACAGTTGAAGCATGCTCCGGTGTCACGTTCTGGGGTCGAGTTCTCCGCGTCAACGCCTGGCTTGCCATCTTGACCAGGGATGCCGTTAGGTCCAGGTTTGCCTGGAATTCCTTGGGGTCCAGGGGGTCCAGCAGGGCACTTGTTGTCAGCCTTGCAGTCTGCAATTTCAAATTTAGAGTCAAAAGAGTCTTAGAAGCCTTACTGCATCCAGCGCCTCCAGCGTTAGGTCCTCCAGAGAGGCTAGGAGGAATGCTAGGAGGGAAGCTGTTGGGAGGAATGCCAGGAGCACTTCCTGAGCCTGAAGGACTACGCTGAGGAGTGCCAGAATAGTCGTTAGGAGAACTGGGTCCGTTGTTGTCTCCGTACTGGTTTCCGTTGCCACGAGGACCGTTAGGAGATCCAGAGCCGGAGTACTCGTTTGCAGAAGGTGCAGTTCCAGGGTACGCGCCTCCATTTTCGCCGCCATTTCCAGGATTAGGAGAGTCGTAGGATTGACGGCGGAAACGGTGTCCTGCTCCGAGCTTCAGAAGGTCTTTCCACATGTTGTCCGTTGCCATCTAGGATTATCAAATTTAAGAAATGCTTAAAGAGATATTCATACCCTAAAAGACTCAATTTCGCCATCGAATTCCTGCCAAACGCCGTGGACTTCAGAGCAGATGCTGAAGACCCCAATAAGGCAGGCGACCAAACAGGCTCCGCTAATAGCTGAGGCGACAAACGTGGCGGAATGGACCTTCATTTCTAGAAGAGATAAGGTTAAAATGCTGGAAATTCGAACCCCAAAAGATGACATATCCTACCCACCTGGCCAGCCTTTTTATACCCACATTTTTAGGTCGTGGAACCTTCTGACAAAGCCCCGCAAAACCGGGATATTAAGCGCCGAAGACCATGCGGATATCAGTTTCATTATTTACGCATCTCCCCGCAACTTGAGATCAATCAAGCGCGAGGCGCGAAACCGGTTTTGAAACCTACGCAGTGGGCATCCATTGGGCATTCGATCGAACCCTCTCGACGTCAGTGCGGTTTGGCCTAGATTTTTTGGGGGTTCAGGTGGTTTTTGAGTAATTTTGGAGAGATGTACGAGGTTGCATGAAAAGGTCGATTTCACATTTTTGTTAATTTCAAAATAACAACTTACTTTTTTAATTTTGTCGTTTTAAGCGTAATTTATGGTTCTTGAATCATTTTCTGATATTTTAATTAAATCACCTAAAATTTTTATTTAAATATAGATTTGGTACAGGGAGATCCGAACGTCATGCTGCTTCTAATTCATAAATTTTTTTGTCATAAAATTTTTGATTTAAAGTTTTACATTTTTAAATTAATCGATGCTACACTTCTTAAATCTAACATTTTGGTTACGTCAAACCTGCGAAATACAATTTTTACTGTCGCAAAATAATTTTTAGACAAAAATGTACATTTTCACATTGTTATTGTTGGAGCTTACAAGGAAACATTCCCAAGTGTGAAACCAAATCGAGCTGAAAATTGGTGAGTAGATAGATCTCGACGCGCTGATTCCGCAAAAAATAGGTCTTACCTGCGAATGCGAGGTCTAAAGTGCCTAAAAGTGCATGTCTAAAACGGGAAAACCGACCGCAACAGCCGTTCACCAGGTTCAAATGGCTCCCGCCTGAGACTGAAATGGCTCCTGTCTGGTCCTGCAAAATGCGTCTCGTCTGCAGTTCGCCTCATTTCGGCTGAAAGTCGGTTGTTTTGCGTGAAACATGGCCATTAGCCCGTCAAATGTCCTGAAGCTCCTTGTCATGCGATTTCCTGGACATCAGAGCACGGAGAACTACTCGAACTTTGAAGAAGAAATTGCTAACGGGTTATTCGGTAAGATTTGAAGCGTTTTCCGGCGTAAATTGCACATTTTGTAGATTATCTTGAAGATATTATGGAAGATCGCGGAGATCAACTTGTCAAAGCATTTTCTGAGGATGACGACGACGTCGAAGTTTCTGACGATGAGGACGGCACTTCGTTAGAACGGTTCCACGGTTATAACCGCAAGCAGATGTCCCAAATCGTCGAAAACTGGTTTGTGCGCAAGCACAAATTCGACACAATTAAGAGCAAATTCCGGAAAGTCCGACAAACAACGACCGAGGACTTAATGGCCATCCTTTTTTGTGCACTGCACTCCGTTGAAATTGAATTTCGTTCCAACAGTTAATTTAAATTTTAGTCTTTCAACATTAAAAGTGCTCAATTTAACACTTTTGAAATTGGTTTTTGTCACGCCTCAAAATATATGTTTGAAACGCTGCTTTACTTGCAATCAAGAAAGAAACATTTTTGCGTTTGAACAATTTTTTAATCAACGTGCAAAAGATTTAAATATTTTAATCGTGGTTCATACGTTCATACGAATGGGTTTCTTGTGGTTCTACACTATAGATTTGAAGATTTTTTAACAGGTCTAATATTTGGCACTCGTACTTTTTCACTTTGGCACATTTTTGCATTTGTAGATTCCTTAAATTCAACTTTAAAAATTTGAACTGTTTTTTGTCGCTGATCTCTGTTTGCTCTGTACCAAATCGTTCAATTTGTACTATAAGTTTGAACTCCTTTTTTCATTTTATCTGTTTCCCTAGTTGCAAATTGAAATTTTTCTTAACGTCTCAAAATAAGATGCTCTCGAAAAGATTTTTAAACTGTCGCGCTGCGCAAGATGTCGACTGATTGCACACGAAAGAAATTAGGTCAGCTCGATGTTACTTTGCTGCGCTTCGCAAATCGCTTCACACCTGTCGACGGCGATAAATCACTGCAAACAATGGCTGGAGTTGACGGAAAGGAGTCGTTTTGTTGGGTGAATTTCACAATTTTTTGGGTGTTTCAGTTATGGATGTGTGCATCTAAATTGTTTTTTCGACATTTTAAGATTAAGTATTTTATTTTTGATGCTGACAATGCCTAATTTTCACAATTTTTGATATCTGAGGGAAGTGTCAATCTTTATCACATTGAACACAGATTGATTTTATTCTTTTTTAGCTTTTCTTTTAGATTTTCCGGTTTAAACTTAAATGAAATTCATCGGACTTATCGTCTGCAACGTTATCAACCGCGAGTAGCGGCGCTGTCATCAGTAAGCGGCATAAGCGGCATTCTTAACAGCGTTTGAACAAGCCATTAATTGATGGGGGGTCTTGATTCTGTGATGACTAATCAATAAATGCTATTTATTGAAATTCTCTTTTACAGACACAAATGCAAGAATCTGAATAAATGCTATCAACTGAGACTTAATGTCTACGACGGTATCCACCGCGAGTAGCGGCGCTGTCATCAGCACGAGTGGGGCAAGGACAATAAGCGGCATCCTTTCCAGGACGTCCCTTGGTTCCTTCTTCGCCCTGTTCTCCGGTGGCTCCAGTAGATCCAGGAAGTCCAGGAGCTCCTTCAGGTCCGACTGGTCCAGGAGCGCCAGGTCCGGCAGGGATTCCGTTGTCTCCAGTTAGTCCCTGTTCTCCCTGAGCTCCTCGAGGTCCCTTAGGTCCAGGGCGGCCGATGGGCTGCTCGCCGTCGTGTCCCTTTTCTCCAGCAGGTCCAACGGGTCCAAGAGGTCCGACAGGTCCAGGAGCTCCATTGTCGCCAGGGAAGCCGGGAAGACCGTCACGTCCGTTCATGCCATCTTGGCCACGAGATCCAGCCATTCCGCGAGGTCCAGGACGTCCAATGGCTCCAGGAACGCCCTGAAGACCCTGAGGGCAATGGAAGCAGCCGTGCTGCTCACGTTCAGGCGTCATGTCCTTGCCGCTGACGCCAGGATAACCATCAAGACCAGGAAGACCGTCAGGACCCGCGCATCCAGGACGTCCCTTAGGTCCGGGAGGTCCGGCGGGGCACTTGTTGATGGCGCGGCAGCTGCACCCAGGTCCGCCCACGGATCCCTCACCAGAGAGGCTGGGAGGAATGCTGGGAGGTTGAGCAAAAGGGATTCCGGGAGAAGCGGGATGCGAGTTGACGCCGGGAGAGGAGTAGGGGTCAGAAGGAGCAGGGGCGCCGTAGCCAGAGTCAACTTGAACCTCGGGCTTCACGTCGTAGGCTTGGCGGCGAGAGCGACGGTTCTCGTTTAGCTTCATCATGTCTCTCCAGAGATCGTCAGTGGAGATCTAAAAAATCTTTATTTTTCACTTTATTCAATTTTTATATATCTTTTAGCTTCAAAACTGGACAGAGATATTTTTTGACAGTTTGAATGCAACAAATCGGATTTTTTTTCAATTCTGGACTGTTTTCAACCGCGAAAAAGTGATCAATTTAACTTATTGACGTTTAATGTTAAAAAGCAAACTTTAGATTCAAAACTATTTTTCAAATGATCCTCAAGTTATTTTATAATTCTTGTAGCTTTAAAGCACCCAAAATTTGCATGTTTCTGTTTTAAAATTCAAAAAAGTTAATTCGATTTCTGAATTTTGCCTACCTTGCTACGTGTCAAATAAATTTCATTCAAACCTCAACATTTTTACAAAAAATTTCGAATTTTTTAGCAAATTTAAGTTAAAAAACATTGTAAATGAATTCGTTCAAGCTTAGCCAAAGGGTCCTAAAAACAATTTTTAGAGCGGACAGGCGAATTTCTCTTCCGTGCGTCAGAAAATCTAATTTTCATAATTGTAAAGTTTTTAAACATTGCAATACTCACCCTGAATCGGTCAATCTCAACATCGAACTCCTCCCAAATGGTCTGCACATCACTGAAGATGTGGAAAATAGCGACCAGCGAGACGAGGAGAGTTAATCCACTGAGAGCCGAAGCGGCGAACGTCGCGGTGTGAACCTTCATGGCTTCTTGACTTCTCACCTCAGCTAGCCGCTCCTTCTTATACTCGAAAATGGGTCAGCGCCAGGACGTCTGCAAGGAGGGGTGCGACGGGTCCGCCCGTAGCCAAAAAAAAGTTTTCTCGCCGGCGCACGCGCGAAGTAGTTTTATTGTTTAAGACAAAAACTCGCAACGCAAGCTTCGGCGGAGATTCGGGGTAACGATAAGACGGAGTAACTGCTATTGTGCACCAGAGAAGCGTTGGATTTTGTGGACTTAAAAAGTCGGGATTGTACAGTGCGCATGGACGTAAACCTAAATTTAGTGATTGAATTGAACAAATTTGGCTGTACTTGAGATGCACTTTGTGGTACTGTAAAAAGGGATAAATTTGGAGATGACCGGAAACTGGCGCGGCAGCGATCTTCAAAGATGGCTGATTAGATTAGTCATGGGTTGAGTGGGTAGACGTGTTTCGGGTACGGAATGTGGGTTTAAAGAGTTCGTCGTGCTAAAAAACAAATTTTTGAGAAAGCAAATAGCTGTTGGCGTAAAACGGGCCATAGTAGGTTAAGACCAGGAAGTGAAAAGGGCAATTGTTAACACGTTAAGAATTTTGGTGCTCCGATACGAGCTCAGATCGTTTTTGTTTTAGTGTTCTTCTTAAATTTTTTCACGGAGTAAATTTTTCGGGTCAGAGTAGTGAGAAAGAAGCGCGTGAATCGTGAAACCTCTCATTTTCAGTCTAAATTTTTGGTCCACAATTTCATGTGTTTCATCGTTTTTAAATTTTAGAACTCATTTTAAGTTTTCAGTACAATTTTTGTAATGGCTGCGAAATCCCATCAGCCCAATTAGTAGTTTCCTCGCCTCCGGATCTTTCCCAAAGTGCATTGAACAAATCAACTTTTTTCCATCCTTGATTTAATCACCGAGATCGGTGAAAAACCAGTTACGTGTCCGTTGACACTCAAATGTCCGTTTTGGTCAGGTGCTGACTCAACAGGAACCTGTTTACTACCTTATCTCCTATCCTGAATTCCTGGCTCTGAAAACCACTAATTTCCTCTTTAAATCACCCCATTTATCCTCACCATAAATCACGTTTCTTTCCCTATCATCCGTTCCAAAAATCGCCTCTTTTTTTCTATTTTCAAATATCTCCCTGCATCTCCGCAGGATTTCGCGTTTTTGCGTTCCAACCAACCCAGTTTCCCTCCGATCTCATCCCAGATTTGAATCTTACCGTTTCCCAAAAATCGTCTCTAAAAATGGGCACCAAAAACAAGAGATTAATTGCGACGACGGCGAGCCTCTGTTCCTACACCTCTGCAATTGGTACTTTGCACTTGGGTTACGGTAGCCACAGACTAAAGAATTTTTTAGCTCACGGATCAACGTTATCAAGACGGATTTTTCGATGTCCGAAGACAGAGTTCTTCGCACTTTGCGCGTCTTTCTTTCTTCTCCCCGAAAAACGCGTAAACATGTCCGCACCCGACGAACGTTCTTTGTTGTCTGCGCGTGGATCGCCCTTCTAAGGACTACACGCCCTAAGCGATCGCCGCTCGCTGACTAATTTGTTCTTAATTTGGTTCTTCGAGAGGCGTTCGAGGCCGCTGGGTTCGGTTGACGGAGCCTTGAAGACTCGCAACATTTGGCTGGACTCCCAAGACCGCTTCCACCGCAAAACACCGTCATAAATGGTCAGTTTATGCGCTTCACTTCTCACCCACATGGATCAGTTCACGACGAGGCCAGTTGAGCTCCTCGAACGTCTTTTCGGCGTCGAAATCGGCCAGCTGAAACGGGATTCCTTAAACGCTGTGAAGTCAAAACCAAACTCACGTTTTTCTTAGGCCTGTCCGAGTTCCAAAGACGATATTCGTCGAGGAAGAATCCCTCGGATTCGACGTATAGAAGCAGCATCTTGAGCTTGTCTGAGGCGTGGAATCGACGCGTCTTAGGAGCGCTTCCCGGCACCCGGATGCGGACTTCTACCGTATCCACTTCGGCGGAAGGTTCCACTGGGAGAGAGGCGAGAAGCTCGGCTTTGCGCCGCTCCTTTTCTTCGATTCGGCGCTCTTCGGCGGCTTCTTCCTCCCTAAAATTCGTGAATTCGTGGCTTTGAGCGTCAAATCTCACTCTTCCTCCCTCTTCTCCATCTTCAGCTTCTCTTTCTCCTCTTCCGCCTTCCGCTGCTTCTCCCGGGCCAAACTCTGCTCGTAAGCTTCTTGCTGCTCCTTTCTTAGGCGCTCGCGTTCTTGACGCTCGCGCTCTTCTCGAGCTTTCTTCGCTTCATCCCGCAGCCGCGCGCGTTCCTGGCGCTCTTCGCGAGCTCGTTTCAACCTGAAAGATGGTAAATTGTATCCTGGAAGCGCCTCAGGTTAAGCCTGGAATGCCGCGAATCTGCGCCAAATCGAAAGCGCCCATTGAAGCAGAAAATGACCAAGAACGACTCGTTTAATGGCACCAAAAAGGCCAGAACTTGAAGGACAAAATCTATCCCAAAAACCTGTTGGAAGCCAGAATTCGGCCACGAAACAAGTGCCCGCAAGTCCCAAATGGAGAGGCTAAACGTCGGCCTAGGAGAGCGTGTTACTGACGCTGTTCGTGAGCTCTGCACTAGAAAAAGGAGGAATCGTAGCCCGAAAACCGCGATTTTCGTGCCTCATAAAGCCCGTAAAGCCACGAATCAGCGCCACATCGAACGCACCAGTTTACCCAAGAAGTGGCCAGGAACAACCCCAATTGCGCTAAAAAACCAAAATTGGAAGCACAGCTATCCCAAAAGTCTGTAGGAACTTGCAATTTTCAGTCTCATACTTATAACTCCAATAACTCAAAAAAGCCGGGGTTCGGCTTCAAAAGAAGCGCACAAATACACCAAATCAAGAGACTAAACGTCGACCTAGAAGTGCGTGTTCCTGGCCCTCTTCGCGAGCTCGTTTCAGCTTGAAGGAGGGGATTTCGTAGTCTGAAAACCGCGATTTTCGCGCCTCAAACAAAGCCAGAAAAGCAACGGATATTCGCCGTATCGAAGACACCATTTAACCCAGGAAATGGTCAAGAACGACCCGGCGAATGGTTCCCAAAAGCCAGAATGTGGAGCGCGAAATCTGCCAGAAAAATTGCGAGAATTCACGTTTTTCGGTCCCAAATTTTTCTTGAAAATAACCGAAATGCGAACGCCTAAAACAAGAACCCAAATGTCTTAAATCGAGAGGCCTCGGCGCGCGCCTTCCTGGCGCTCTTCGCGAGCTTGTTTGCGCCTGAAAATGGGAAAATCTGTAAAGGAAGAACTGCCGCAGCTGGCAATGATTTATTGCAATGAATTTGAGCTTCAAAAACGCCGAATCTGCCACAAGAGTTTTTTATTTTTTTTACATTGAAAAAAGCCTCAAAATGAGCCTAAATCGAGGCGATTCCTTGCTCGAAATATGACGGAACCTAGAATTTTCGGTCCCAAATCCTCTTCGCTATAACCAAAATTCTAAAGCACGACCAGCCCTATTTCAAGACCGCATTCCCGAAAATTGCGCCCTATTCAAGCTTCAAGAACTTACTCTCTCAATCGCCGCTCCCATTCGATCAGTTCCCGCTCCTCTTCGGCCTTCCTCTGTCGTTCTTCTTCGGTCAAACTTTCATCCGTTTTGTTTTCTTCTCGGTCCGCATTGGAAGGTCTAAAAACAACATAAAAAAGCTTCAAATTAAGCCCAGAAACGGCGTCGAAAAGAGCTGGAAATGTGGACTAAATATGGCGCACAATTGTCAAATGGGAGATCACAATTTCGACTTGAAAATGACCCGACACATGCCACTCACCCTGGAGACTGCGCCGTCTTCAGCTCGGCTTCTTCATCCTTTGGGGTGTCAACGCCCTCTGTCTTCTCTCCTTTTCTATTCGCGTTGGAGGGCCTGAAATAGTGACAATGAAGCAAGAAAAGGAGAATCACAGCAAAGGCTACAATTTTCCTTTCAACACGCCCAGAAAACGTCTCTAAACGAGCCGAAATTGAACACAAAAACGAAACACAAAATAGTCACATTTTCGAGCTGCACATGACCCAAAAAGTGTACGGGATATTGGCCAAAATAAGACACAAGTGCGCCAAAACACAACCTATCAAAAGTCCAGCCAAAATCCGAACCCCTCAAAATCCTCCCAAAACACTCACCCAGGAGATTGCGTAGTGTTCAGCTCGGCTTCTTTTTCATCCTTCGGGATTTCAACGCGTTCCAGCGCCATCGAGAGGTCCCATTTCGCGTTCTCCAGGCTCTTGATGGCTTCTTCATCCTGGAGCATCATCGTGATCGCCTGGAAATGCTCCAAGGTTTCGCATTGGGAGTGTGAAAGGCCGCTTCTTCTCATCGAGCAGGGAACCGACCGGGCGGTGTCAGTGGAGGTGAAAATGAAGGGTGACGGCCAGACAGGGTGAGTTGAGGCTCAGGTCTAGACGTCTGAATACAAGTCGGGGTGATAACAGGTGTGCAACACCTTCAGCGAATTGTTTGTATGGCTCTATGCAAACGCTTTTGGTTAACGTCCGAGAGGAAACAGGTTCAACTTTCTGAATCTTCTATGCATTCTTCAACTGTTGAATTCATTTTCTACATTCTTTATTACCCAAAACTACCCAATATAAGTCGGATTTGCCTTATTACTCATCAATCTATCAACGATCTTCTCCCTATTCACCAGCAGCAGGTTCACATTCGGAATCACGTGGCCATAATGGGCAACCCTATCAGCCATGTAGTTCAAGTAGTTAAAACTGGCCGGGAATCGCTCGTAAGGGTCACTCAAAGTCAGCGGAAAGTCGAGGTGACTATTCAGGACTCCGTTTCCACCTCCCTTGACCATAATTCGTCCATCAAAGTCGAATAATTCATTAACCCCAGGAATGGGAAGATCCAGGTGTCCAGCGACGTCCCTGATTTTCAGGAAATCGTATTCGCCTCCTACGGCTAAGGCGGTGATGAATGGCTGATAGCCGCCGTCGTTTCGATTGATAGGAGCGTCAGCGAAAGCGTCAAAGTTGTCTTTGACGTTGAAGCCGTAGTTGTTCACAGCCTAGAGTCACAAAATTAGACAAAAAGGACAAATATAGGCTGGCTAACGTTGACACCGAATCCAGCACCCCACGAATCGGTCAAATCTTCATGATACATCGCAGCTACAGCTTGAGTAAACGGATTAAACGCCGACCTCCCACTAAACTCGACTTTCTGTCCAGGCAAGTGGATATCCGGCACCTCTTGAGGCTTATTGCTAGCTTTATTTCCTGCTATGTAGAGATTAGGCACGAAAGGAGCTGATCTTTCATCAGTCATTCCTGTAGGAAGCTTAATCAATCCTAAGCCACGAGGTCGATCTCGAACTTGGGATAGAACTTCTGAATAGATAAGAATTAAGTAAAGTAAGAAGTGGTCAGCGGACCTTTGATTCCAAATAACAGACAAAGAAAAAACGAAGATGTGAGCGACATCGGTCGGAAGATAGAAAGTGAATCGTTAGTGGGTAAAAGAACGCATAGGCAAAAATGGGTCAAACGATGTTATAGTTGTTGGGGTGATGAATGGTTTCTTAAGGCAATGGTATAGTTCAACGTTTTCAAGCTAACGCCATACAAATTTGAGGAATTTTTGAAGCGCGCGCGCCACGGCCACCCATGACCACGCGCAGGGGGTGGTATAGTAGCAAAAGGGTCGTATAGTTGCATCAGGCGCGCGCGTGAAGCACGCTTCAAAAATCGGAATCGGCGCTTCATTTGCCACAAACAACGAATGACGCGCGCTTCACAAAATGCTGAAGCTCCGCTCGTCCGGCTTCATCACCTGGGGAAGGCGCGTTTTTTTCTGGATGAAGGGGTTTTCGGTGGGGTTTTCGTGGGTTTGAGGCTTGAATTCTGCGCGTGGTGCATTTTCATTGGTTGCCGCTGTATTTTGACAAAGAATGGACTAATTTCATGCAAATTCATGCAAACTAGATTGCTAAAACCCTGCGAAGCCAAAACCAAACTCACGTCTTTCTTAGGCCTGTCCGAGTTCCAATGCCGATATTCATCAAGGACGAATCCCTTGGATTCGACGTACAGAAGCAGTCGTCCGAGGGGTGGAATCGACGCGTTTTAAAAGCGCTTCCCGGCACCCGGATGCGGACTTCTACCGTATCAACTTCGGCCGAAGGTTCCACTGAGAGCGAGGCGAGAAGCTCGCGCCGCTCCTTTTCTTCGATTCGGCGCTCTTCGGCGGCTTCTTCCTCCCTAAAATTGACGTGAATTCGTGGCTTTGGGAGTCAAATCTCACTCTTCCTCCCTCTTCTCCATCTTCAGCTTCTCTTTCTCCTCTTCCGCCTTCCGCTGCTTCTCCCGGGTCGACGGCCAAACTCTGCTCGTAGGCTTCTTGCTGCTCCTCCCTTAGGCGCTCGCGTTCTTGAAGCTCGCGCTCTTCTCGAACTTTCTTCGCTTCTGCTCGCAGGCGCGCACGTTCCTGGCGCCCTTCGCGATCTTGTTTCAGTCTAAAAAACGGAAATTGAAGCCTAAAAGTGTCACAAATAAAGCCTGGAAAGACACGAATCTGCGCCACATCAAAGTTATCAATTCACTCAGGAAATAGCTAAAAACTATCCACCTAGTGGTTACTGTCTATCTTAAAAACCTGCAAGAATTCACGAATTTCGATTCGAAAGTCAATGAAATTCGGCTACAAAGCGAGCTTGCAAATCTCCCAAATCATGGCGCTCTTCTCAAACTTGTGTCAACTTGAGAAAGTGGATTTTGTAGCCTGAATCCAAGGCGAATGAAAGTTGCAGTTGACAACAATTTTTGGCCTGAATGTTAACTCTAAAGATCGAATTACTGCAGATGAAAGACTCCAAGGACTCGCTATTGAGTGCCTCAAATGACGCCTAAACTTTGTGCCACATCAAAGACACCAATTCACCGAAGAAATTACGACCACTGACCCCCCTAATGGCACCAAAAAGAGTTCAAAAGCTGTTTTAAAAAACCAACTTAAATTTGCGCCTTATCAAAAGCAAGAATAAACCCAAAAACAGCCAAATTTTGGTGCACAAAATCTATCTAAAAAACCATCAGAAAATGACAATTTTGGGATCTAAATTCATCACTAAAACGCCTCAATTTAGGTTAAAAAACCATTACCTCTCTCTCAGAACCCTCGAGCGTCCGTGAATTAACAGCCACATAAGCATCATTAATTTATTCACATTTCTGAACTAACAGAACTTGTAAGACAGCATCCACATGAATGGGAACAAAGCAGTCAACAAACTCATATTTTCCGCGCTCTTCTTCTTGGACTTCTTGTCGACTTACATGTCCTCTTCGGTTACGTAGTCTTCCTCCTCCTCCTCGTCGTCAAAATCCTCCGAGAGAAGTTTCTTTTTCCGCTCGAGTTTCGTCTCCTTCTGTTGCTGCTCATACCATTTCGCCCATTGTTCCATAAGCTTGTTTCCTGACCAATCACGCGGATTCTCAGGTTTCGGTCGTTCTGGTAGCGGACTCGGCGGCTTATACATTCTCAGAATGTCCTTAGGCACCGCGTCAACTATGATGAACGACCAGTGGGTGTTTGGATTCTTGAACTTCGCAAATCGGCACGGAATTCCACTATGAAAAATACAATAAAATTAGGATTCAGAAAAACTACTTACTCGTTCCCAACATACACGTATATGACCCCTTCTGATCCGTTCTCTCCTTGCAGTTGCGCCATGACCGCCGGATTTCCGGGCATTGTGACTCCTACGGGCGATATGACCTTACGGGGCTGAGTCCTTAGTGGGAATTCAAAAGAGTTATCCTAAAAAGGGGACGTCGGTTCGCAACGAAAAGAAACAATAACATACTTTGGATGCACCTAGCGGATAGACAATTTGAGGTTCTGCTTTGTTTAAATCAGGGTTATACGCATTGGTTACGCAGTCGTATTCCGTCTCGAAGCGGCAACCGGAAACATGTGTTCCTTTCATCCATCTGACAAATCTGTGCTTCTCGAAGTCCTTTTGGGTGGGAAAGACTTTGGGGAGTCCGGTTTTGTCGTCGAAGTTGAGCGAGACGTGCATGTACCAGAACTAAAATCGTAAATAGTTTGAAACGATAAAAACCACGCAAACGTACCTCCGGAAACGCTTTTTGCATATACAAGTCGTCTTGCAAATACGACGCTCTGAGTTTCGAAGAGACCGTCACGTACAACGATTTCAAGGTCTGGTTCGCATTGACCCACGAGTAAGCGTCGGGCACAAATAGCGCGGTCTGTCCCTTTTTCTTGTTCTCGCCGTACATCGGAATTTCGAAAGCCGTGGCCGAGGGGTCGTCCTTTATTTTTCGAGTCTCCAAGTCCACAGCTGGATATGGCATGTAGATCATCCTGCGCGCGGGCAGTTTGTACTTCTTCCATTCGGTCTTCTCATTCACTATGAATGGGGTTTCATAGCCTTCTGGAATTTGCCAGTACACGAGGTCATGGTTGATGATTCCTAAAACCACGAAGAGCTGCATTTTCTGCCCATCGCAGAGCTCAAACGTTGAGAAATCTTTTGTAAGATGATATTTGAAGAGCTCCTCGCGATCTGTCAATTTGCCCACGACGGTGCACGCCAGCACAAGAAGGCCGAACGCAGAGTACATCACGAGCACGCTGAAAATCGCACGATTTGAGAAGAAATGGGCAAAGAAACTCGACTTACGCTTCGACGGCGGCAGCGGAGGTGAAGCGGACGACGACGGAGAGCGTTGAAGTGCCGACCGGCCAGCAGCAGCGACGGCCGATGAATAAAGCGAGCGCCCTCGGATCAGACATGTTTGGAAATGGTCAGCGAATGCCACATGGCGTCTACATGTACAAACGCGCAGCTTCAAGGACAACGTGGGGGACCCAGCTGGACCTCAAAAGTCTAGATATGCGTGTGTGCAGCGCCAGTTTCACTCGTCCGAAGCCTGTCGAGCGGTCTTGAACACCCAAATCAGCATACTGAAGCATGCAAAATGCACAATTCAAGCAACAATTTATCAACAAAACAAGCAAAATTCACAACTCGCCTTCTTCTTATCCGTCGAGAGGCTCTTCCACAGCCAGCAGTTCGCTTTTCTGGATGTTGGCCGCCCGTTCCTTGAGCAGAGTCTTCATCTCGGCCTCGAGTTTATCGTTCCACTTCCTCTGCGCCGCAATCTCTTCCAGCAGCTCCGCGATCCTCTCGGCGACTTTGTCCCTCACTAGCATCGCCCGCTCGTGTTGCTTTTCGATTATGTCGTTCGCCGACATTCTGCGGATCTGAAACGCGAAAATTCGGAGGTTAAACGTGGCCAAAAGGTCGAAAACGTGCAAGGAAATCACGAAACCCCAAACTCACAATCACGAGCGTGGCTAGAATGCTTTCGACCCCACAGAAGGTCACGCGGCGGTTCTCCTCAGGAGCTCTGCAATCCAGAAGCTGGAATGGATTAAGATCAGGCTGTGGACCCAAAATGAAGGCTATAAATCCCCTCCTCAAACGCTTCAGACAGATCACTTGGTCTTCCTGAAATGGGCGACGTTCTTCTTCTTCGAAACGTTTTCGGCCACGATTTCCACATCGTTTTGCTCAAAAATGATGCCAACGGAGATATGCATTCGTAGATGTTCTTCTAGTCAGAGGAATCGTTTTGGTGACCTTGAAACCAGTTAGGTTTGAGCACAATAATACGCCAGCGACCTAAAAACCGTCCCGAGTAAGGCTTCAAAAATTGAGAAAACGGAAGAAGCCCGAAAGCAGCCGTAAAGCGCTTCGGACACGTTAAAATACCCCAAAATACGCATGAAACGTGGCAAAATATACTCGTCTTCGATAAGGTCTCAAAAATAGTTCAAAATAGACCTTCAAAATATGTCAAAAAAGACCCCAAATTTGATGTCCAAAAAAGATTATGTTCTACTATTTTCTTAAGGCCTCCCCATAGTTCGAGACGCATGCGTCCTGCGTCTTCGGCCGTTTTCCGCATGCGTCCGACTCGAAGGACGCATGCGGCTGTCTGGGAAAAAGCATGCGTCCCAACCCGAAAACGTATGCGTAAAACGCACCAGAGGGATGCCATAGTTCGCTGCGTCTAGAATTTATTTCGCAGAAAAAATTTATTTCGCGTTATTTCACAGCAAATTCTACTTCGCGACCCTCGAAAACGAATTCGTCGCCTATTTCTAGCCCAGGACCCACAAAAACGCACACCGCAATTCTGAGAAGACGCTCCTTCCGACCAGCTCTACCGTAGACAAATATCTATTGCCGAACCGCGATCAGCTTGACAAATTTTTCGAAAATTCGAAAAAGCGATGCTAACGCCGCAGGCGGCCCTATTTAGTATGGAGAATCACGTTTTTGGGGGCAACTGTGGCTTTTGCCACGGTTTTCGTGTTGTTTACGGGAAAAGGTTCTGTCGGGAGAATCGACGAATTGTAGCGGCGACTCTGTCGCGTGCTTTAAGCCCAAAGCCCGCAGGGGGTTAAATATATGCCCGGGCACGGCTCCCTGGCAAAAACGTGAGATGTGACAAGACCGCCTCGCACGGCATTTCCTCACTCATTTACTAATGAAGACCTCGAAAGCGAAGCAAAAAGGTTTTGGGCGCTTCCTTCCCTCCCCGTGCTCCGAACCAGTAAATTCTGCGGTAAAACACGGAGTCTTCGGTCGAGTCAAGTCATCGGTCGAAACGCATCTTGTAGGCCTTCAAAGTCAGACTTTAGCTTCCTCTTCTCCGCTTCAACTATCTCTTGTCGAGCTTCTTGTGCTTTTTTCGAGTTTCTAGAAATTGCCAAGCTCTTTTACTTCTCATATTGTCTGAAAAAACACGTTGGAATGAAAAGAACACGTTCAAAACCGAACAAAAAACGCGAAGAATATGTATCTGTGCGTGACATTTGACAGTGGTCGCTTGAAAACGATGTTTAGCTCCAAAGAACGCACCGATTTTGACAAACTTGGGCTTAAAACACGCGGCAGAGTCGCCGCTACAATTCGTCGATTCTCCCGACACAATCTTTTCTCGTAAACAAGATGAAAACCGTGGCAAAAGCGCCACAGTCGACCAAAAACGTGATTTTCCATACTAAATCGGGCGCCTGCCGCGTTAGCATCGCTTTTTCGAATTTTCGAAAAATCAAGGTGATCGCGGTCGCGGTCGACAATATGTTTTGGCGACGCAGGCCTGGCAGCGGGATGTGTAGACCGGGGGTGACAGTTTTATGGACAGCGAGCTGGGAGGAACAGGGTGGCTTCAAAACCGGAGCAGCGGAGGACCGGCGGAGCAGCGGCAGCGGAGGACCGGCGGAGGACACGTTCGTGACAAGCCGGCGCCCGTTGCAGCACTGCTCCAACCAGCGGGGGCCACACACATAAACGGAATTAGTACCCAATCGCTAAATATCGCTCGTTTGAATAGGCTTGGACGTTTTCATTATGGATTTTGCGCCGAAGGCGCCTGGAACCGGGGATAGTAGGCTCGGGGCTGCCTCTTCTGCGCTCGTAGTGCAAAATACCGATCCCATCAAGCGTATGGAAACTCTAAAAGTGCAAATGAGCCATATGCAAGTTTTGAGCCTACGAATTAAAAAAAGAGCACCCCTCCCGCCAAAAAATGTTTGAAAAATTCGTAATCAAAATCTTCACAGCAACGCCTAAAACATGACCATTAAAACTGGAAAAGCTGCACAGAATATAGGTACGAAAAAGCTAAATAAAATTATTCATCGGTAACATGAGGATTAAACCACGATTAAAGTTGATTACATACATTAAATAAGGAACACAGGGATGATGAGAAGAGCGATAGGCAGAGCGGCTGATGCAGGCGGCGCTTGCTTGACTTTTGCCGTGTTCTTAGGAGTGGCCATGTTGTTAGGAGCGGCCGTGGTGCTAGGAGTAGCCGTGTTTTTTGGAGTGGCCACTTTTGGATTCTGCGGGAGTCATCTTCTTCTCGGGAGGTTTCTTCACCACCTTCGGAGGATCAGGAAGTTTAACATACGATATTCCATGTTTGCGCATGTCGATCATATAGACGTAACGGAAATAATCATACGAAAGCGTCGCGTACTTGCAAAGTTCTCCGCTTAAAAGAATGATTTAAAATCAATGCCACTAAACTACAGGGTGGGCCAAAAAAACACCCCGTTCGACCAGAAAAGAAGCATGTGTCTAGTTGAAAGAAGAGCTGTCTGAGAGGAATCATGTTGCGGCGCCGCGAGTCGTGGAATCGGTCGGTCACAAATTCACTAAGGAACACGAGCGAGTAGTGAAATCATGGTTTTTTTTACTACAGAAAACAACAAAAGTTATACGTGAAGACGGTATTCCTTGAGAAAGCGTAGATGACTGACCGACCGATCACAGGACACTTGATCTAACAAAATGATCCTTCCCAGACAGCTCCCCTCTCAACCAGACACATGCTTCCTGTCTGGTCGCGCTGTGAGTTTTTTTGTCTCCCCTGTATCACTTACTCCCAATCGACCGCGTACGTAATTTCGCCACCCTCCTTTTTGGCCCAGATCCTGTATGTGTCGGAGGCGAAAAGAAGGCCGAGAAATTCCTCTGCATCTCCGAAATCCCCCGCGTACCATTTCTTAGGGTAGAAGTGGTCGCGCACTAAATATCGTCCATACGGCGCCAACGTGTCCCACTGAAATAGGCAAAATTAGCACAATCAGCTTTGAGAACCTATGGAAACTTAAACTTCTGGAAAAAGATTCGGGCATAGCCACAGCCCATTGAGGCGCATGAATGCAGTCGTACATCTCGTCCAACGCGCATCGGACCATCTTTGCCTCTGAACTGGAAGTATATGACTGAATAATGTGTTGAGCGCCGCTGGCTTTGGGTGCAGTGAACGGCATAGGAGATCCACCGTCATAGAAATACCAAAGCGCGCGTACGAAATACTTCCACTAAACGAGGCAATTAAAGTAAACCACTGAAAACATTCTTATCCTTACTTTAGAATACGAGTTGCACCATGTCTCGACTGGTGAATTGGCCCATCTGCCCTTTGCATTCACGTTGAAAGAGTGGGTGGTCTTGTAAGGACACTCAGAGGAAGATTGGTGGGAGTAAACGCTGAGATATCGAGATGTCGACCTTGTCGCCAATTCGATGTAGTAGTACTTCCACTTCCGGTAGTGCGATTTCCTGCTCGTCAAGCGGATATCGCCATCGGCTTGATACGCATCCATGAAGAAAACGTGTCGACTATCTTCGCGGCCATTCAGTCCCATGATGACGAAGCCCTTGAACTTGTTCTGCTTGCAAGAACCCGCGCGTTTCCAAGTATCATCACTCGGCGCAGCGAGTTTCACGGCCCCAGGCGTAAACGGTTTACCTTGACGCGTGTACCTGAACCCGATGGCCACAAGGAGGAGCCAAAGGGTTGCGTTCATCGCGACGACCTGGAACAGAGAACATGCGGATGAAAAGGAGAAAGATACGACATACCTTCACGAGCACAAGAGTTGAGCTGTGAAATGGTTGGATGACGGACGACGGAGGGCGAAGAGCGTTGACGACGGGTCCGGAAGACAATCCAGAGAGTAGCACGGAGAGAGAGCCGACCGTCCGGTGGAAGAGCCAACTGGACAATGAGGGGAGGTCGAGGAGCGGGGCGACGTCTCCGCGTGTCTAGGCAGAAAAGTGCACACACGACACGTGGCCCGACCGATACACGTGGCACGTCGTGTCTGGATCGAGTGCTCTTTGTGTCTTCGAGAAACGTTAAATGAGGCTCCGATTCAAAACCACACAAATTCCGAAATTCGCCATTGAACATCACAACGTTGTTTCCATAAAATGCGATTGAACAGCGTTTTAATAATCATACATAATAATCATAAAGACCATCAGAAATTTGGGATTTAGAAACAGCACGCAACATTTGGGGCTGAAAATCATCCAAAATTACAACCGATTTAGGCGGTTCTCAAGGCCGAAAATCGTGGTAAAATTTGCCGAAACACGTGGCACGTCGTGGCACGTCGTGTCTGTTTTCCAAGATTTTCGGTCAAATGCGAGTTGGAAAGCGCACCTTTTGAAGCTTCAAAATTCGTCGAAATCGCCTTGGATTGCACGAATTTCCTTTCGAAAAGCAGCGCATTTTTGGGCACGAACATCCCAAATAGAAGACATGTTCTTCTGTTCCAACGAGTTCGTTTTGTGTCTGAAACGGATAAAATTGAGCATGTTTGGTCGCGAAATGAGGCTTAGAAACGAGATCAATCAAATGCACAAAAGACGGTTTCTGAAATAAAGAAATGCGCGTTTGTGAAAAGAAAAATACGGCAAAATCATGTCCGAAGGTGTGCAAACGCGTTTTTGGACGTAAAATGACGGGACTGAAATGACAGTCTCCGAAATACGTTCTCATTTGGTTTGTTTTTTGGTTGTATGACTTTTTCGCAACGGGTATTTCCGGAACAGGACTTTCCGGAACGGGCGGCTTTTGTTTAAAGAAGTGCAAAATCAACATGTTCAGCAGGTTTCCTCCATTCGCGCGGTAGAACAAGGACATAAGCGCGGCAATCATAAGCCTTCAGAATAGCAAAGCCTGTCTGCAAAGTCGGTGCTGCCAACTCGCGCCGTCGGCGCTCCTAAAAAACCATAATGAAAATGTCCAAGCTTAAGCATGTTCGAACCTGGCAGCCTAAATTACAGAATGGCGCAAAAAAACAGCGCGCTTACCTCGGAGCCGCTGCATTTTTGAAGCGTTCAATGTAAAAATGAAATGTGCAACTGGCAGTTCCGCGTCGAATAAGCTATAGCACGATCCTGTCGGGTCTAACGTTGTGCACTTATAGCCAAATGTCTGGAAAAACTGTTAAGAAAGTAATTTTGGAGGCTCGTATCTCGACGCTGATTTGTCCAATTTGACCTTGAAATTGGATGTGGGCTATGTCTGGAAGGTACCAGGACATTTGCGTCCCGGACATTTGCGTCCCAGATTCAGACATTTGCGTCCCGGACATTTGCGTCCCGGAAATCAGACACTTGCGTTCCGGACATTTGCGTCCCAGACACCGTCCCAGACACAAACCAGACATGTGCGTCTGGCCAGCCGATTCTCGCGCGTTTGGTCGCATTTTCAAAGCGTTTCGAGCAAATCACTGGGGAAAATGTAAGTCACATGTCTGGTTTGTGTCTGGGTGTCTGGGACGGTGTCTGGGACGCAAATGTCCGGAACGCAAGTGTCTGGTTTCGCGGGACGCAAATGTCCGGTCACCGTCTGGAAAGGGACGTTTGGCCACCATACATTTTCCAGACATGTCTGGTTCGGTCAGGAACGAAGGTAATGGGGGCCAAAATTTTGTGATTTTTTGACACTTCTGAGGTTTTGTGAAAAATTGTTTTCGATTTCCTCTATCGATTTCACCCAAAAACGGTCAAGTTGGACAGATCAGCGTCGAGATACGAGCCTCCAAAATTACTTTCTTAACGGTTTTTCCAGACAAACGGCTTAGCCACCTTTAGTATTGAGCGCCTTCGGCGGGGGGGCGGTGGCTACGACTTCACATTTTGCAAAATAATTTCGAAAAACCGAAATTCTCAAAATTTCTTGACAATTCAGGGAAATCATGGCGGGACAGGGACTCAAATTCTTGCCTGCACGGGCTTGATTACTCAAAAACACGCGAGGGAAACGCTTTATATTGGCTCGGGAGACGATTTGCCGTCGAAAAATGCCCATTTTGGCCAATTCGCAGATTGGTCATTTTGGCCTGTACCGGGTCGTGAAGCCTGAAATCTTCAGAAAAAGTCGATAAAAAACCTAGAAGACACGTACAAAAGCGCAAAAACACAAAAAAAAACAAAGACCCTTGGGTCCGGGTGCGCCGGGACTTCCGTCGAGACCGGGAGTTCCGGGGGGTCCGGGCGGGCCGGGGGGACACTGGGCTTCGTGGGCTCGCACTGGCACCACGCAGGAAGGCCGTTGAAGTTCGAACGCTTCTGGCGGAAGATCGAGTTGAAAGGGTTCTCGCGCGGCTTCGTCGCCGGCGTCACCGAGAGCTGCACGTCCATCATGTCCGTCCACGCGCTGTCCGTCTCCACACGGAACACCTGCACGCCGTCCATCACCTCGTCATGCACCTCCTGGAAGCGACGGCACAACGAACACCACCGCCAAGATCGCCATCGTGGAGCAGGCGGACGCCACGCCGACCAGGAGCTTCTATGCAATGGGTGGTTTCTCTGTTCGAGCAATCTTGACTTAAACTTTTCAAAAGCTAAGTCTCCTGCTCTGTTCTTTCAAGATAACCCAAAATTAAGATTTTACTTAATATATTTAGAGCTGCAAAACAAAATACAACATATAGTGCAAATCCAAAAGAAAACTGATAATATTTCTGTTTTGTGAATTAAGACTTCTTAGTACTTCCAAACCTTCGAAGAGTCCGTCTTCACACATTTGTTATCCAGCATTCTTTGTCCTCGTCAGGTGATAAATAGAGCGTCGGCCATTCGATCGATTCGCCTACTCAAAAACATTCATTGAACGACTCAATCGCTTTGATGAGGTTGCTTCTCCTATTTCTCTTCATATCTTGTGCCTATGGGCTTCAACTAAAAGCGGATAGGAAAGCCCACTGGCAAACTGGGAATCCTAACCATGGACCGTTTTATGGACAGCCCGAACAGGTGCATCTGTCCTATGGAGGTGAGTAATCGAGTGAAAATGAAATAAAAATTATGTTTAAGGAGACCCAAGCCGAGTCATCGTCACTTGGCTGACTTTCGACGACACTTTGAGCACGACTGTGGAATATGGAGAATCTGACAACTTGGACCTAAGCGCTAATGGAAATTGCTCTCTTTTTGTAGATGGAGGACAGCGTCAAACAAAACGCTATATCCATAGGGTAATGCTGGAAAACATCAAAGCTGGAGTCAAATATTGTAAAACCCAAAATCTAGGTTTTTTCTAATTTCCTCTTAAGATTACCACGTTGGCTCAGAATTCGGCTGGAGCTCGATTTTTACCTTTGTTGGATTGCAACCTCGTCCGGAAGGCGGTTATCGCTTTGCCGTTTATGGCGACATGGGGAATATCAACGCTCGTTCCTTAGGAAAAATTCAAAAGTTATCCCAAAAACGAGATTTTGACATGGTGCTTCATGTGGGGGATTTTGCCTATGACATGTATGAGGTCAGCTTAGCGTATCTCTCTTGAATTTGTCTTATCAGCTTTAGAAAGAAGGCCGTTTCGGAGACGAATTCATGCGTCAAATCGAGCCCATTGCCGCCTACATTCCTTACATGACCGTTGTGGGAAACCATGAAGAAGCCTACAATTTCTCGCATTACATAAACCGTTTTTATATGCCAGATTCTGACCATAGCTTATTCTACAGCTTTGACATAGGCCCAGTTCATGTAGTAGGGTTCTCGTCAGAGTTTTACTTCTATACAAAGTACGGATGGGACCAGATCGGTAATCAGTGGAATTGGCTTCTAAAGGACTTGCAGGTAGAATTCTTAAAGCTTCAAAATGCTAATTTCTGTTTCAGAAAGCTGAGAAGAACCGCAAAAACGTTCCTTGGATTGTCACCATGGCTCATAAGCCTATGTACTGCTCGGATTTCTATGCTGATGACTGCAAGCTCTATGAGTCAATTGTAACTTTAAAATAACATTAAAAAAATATTTAGAAAGTTGATTTTTAGATCCGTACTGGCCTTCCGATGACCCACGCCTATGGCCTGGAAAACCTCTTCTACAAATACGGCGTAGATCTGGAATTATGGGCCCATGAGCATTCCTACGAGCGCATGTTTCCAGTTTTTAACAGGACTGTTTACAATGGCACGAAAGAGCCTTATGTGGACCCTCCTGCACCGGTCCATGTAGTCACAGGCTCTGCGGTAACGTTCAGCATACTCTATTTTGACTAAAAGAGATTTATAGGGTTGTCAAGAACAAGTAGTCCCATTTGTAAAATACCCACCTCCATGGAGTGCCTTCCGGTCATCCCTCTATGGCTTCTCCAGGATGCAAGTCTTCAATGCGACTCATCTCTACTTTGAACAAGTGTCGGCTTCTGGGGACGAACTGATCGACTTTTTCTGGATCGTGAAGAATCGTCATGGCCGTCCGAACCAAAAGGACAAGCTGAAGTTGGCGAAATATGGAACTCAGATTCCAATGAATTATTGTCATCACGAGTCCCATGACTGCTCCAATTCGCTTTGAAGCAACTAAAACCTGATTATTTGTGTGCTATATATTTTTGCAGCTGCCGAATAAACCACTGAAATTCGTATTGAATTTACGTGTGAAATTAAAAATTCTTTTACCCGTCCTGATTCAATTTTTGCTCTTTCCTCCTCTCCGCTCATTGAGAGCACCCATTAAACCCTCATCTTCCGGTCATCAATCAGCCAGACACTCGACTTACAGCTCCATTCCAGGGCGCGCATCTCAATCGCCGCAAACAAATTTCTAATTTCGTCAAGTGGCCATCGTCGTCGCGAAGCGCTTTGAGCGGTGTGTTTATGTATTTCCCTAGGGGGTCGAGGGCGGATCAATGCCTAAATTAACCCGTGCACCGAGACTAACTGCTGGCGGAGTCTGTTGGAGAGAGAGAACGCTGCTAACTTTCGAAGGTTAGTGCCGTTCTGGTGTTGAGCTATGAGGCTGCTACTTTATGTCCTTCTGCTGTATTCTGCGATTAAGGCTCAAGGGGGTTTTAAAGTGAAGCAGAAGATCAATATTGGATTGGTGTATCAGGTAGGTCTATCTTAAAAATCAACTAAGAATGGGCTGTTTTAGAACTATGCGAGGTCAAAGGTCTATGACAAGGCATTTAGAGAAACCATCCGGAATATCAACTCTGCGCAGTCCGTTTCGTAAGTCTATTTTTTGATTTAGGTTAAATATATAAGTTGCAGATCCATGAAGAAAATCGCGTCGAAATACACGTTCAACCCAGTCGACTGCATTCTCCCCAAAGGGATGTTCTATCCTGCACATGTGCTCGACTGCATTTGCAACACGCTAATTAAGAATCAAGTTTCCTTAATCGTGTTTGTGACCGCGAGCGAGACTTATGACGACACGACTTCTGCCGCTTTGTACTTTTTGCATATGGCTTCGCATACCGGAATTCCTATAATTACGTGGAACGCCGATAATGCTGGGTTTAGCTTCAATAAGGTAACCATTTATGAGTTTTTGGCAAATTGAAATGATTGCTTAAGCCTCTGGACGAGTACCGAATTCTCCAAATGGCACCTCCTATCACTCACCAAATTAAGGCCATGATAGCTCTTCTCAAGAGATATAACTGGCCTAAATTTGGAATTGTGACGTCAAAGATGGCTGGGTCCACGGAGTTCTTACAGAACGTCCAAGAACAGATCCAGGACAGCGATCATAGAAATTTCAAGTGAGGCTTTTTATTGGGTTTTCTCAAATGTACAAACAAGACAGGTTTTGGGCTTAATAGCCAGGAGCAGTGCGAGGAATAGGGCAGTGGTCGCAGCCTCCCTGAGCTCCTTCGGGACCATCGGGACCCTGAGAGCCATTTTCGCCGTTCTGACCAGGAGCGCCATCCTTGCCAGCGTCTCCCTGAGGTCCTGGCTGTCCAACTGGTCCGGGCTTGCCATCTATTCCAGGATGGCCATCGAGACCAGGTGCTCCTTGGGGTCCGGCGGGTCCAGGAGGTCCATCTGTGCCTGGCTTCTCGATAACTTTGCCAGGGGCTCCAGCAGTTCCGGCGTTTCCAGGGGAGCCAGCGTTGCCCTTGGGTCCGGCGGGTCCTTGTTGACCAGGCTGTCCGGGGGCTCCTGGGGCACCGTCTTGGCCTTGAGGTCCTACGTTGCCGTTGGGTCCCTTGGGTCCTGGAGCCCCAGCCGGTCCGGCAGGTCCAGGAGGACAGTCGAAACAGAAATCGTCCTCAGTGGGGACAGCGTTAGAAGCAGCGGTCCGGGCTTCCCGTCGTTTCCTGGCGCTCCGTCGTGTCCTAAAATTCAATTTTCGATCTCATTTTCACAAGTGACTCTTACCATCTTGACCATCAGATCCAGGAGGTCCAGTAGGTCCAGCTTGAACTACAGCACGATCCTTGGCCAGCGGCTACCACAGCGTCGTTAGCGACTCCTACATCCACAGCTCCGTATCCATTATAAGAAGTGGATCCATAAGCGCGGCGGTAGTCAGATCTCTTAAGACGACCCCCAATTACAGGCTTCAATCGAGCATATTCCTCCCAGAGGCCAGAAGAGCGGTGATGGCAGAAATCGACTTCTTCCTGGAGGGTCGACTGCACCGACTGCATATAGTTGTAGACCATAGGAACGGCAACAATAGCTGTCAAAGTGGCCACTGTGGAGACACAAACGCCAAAGAAGGCAAGCTTCCTAAGGCTTTCCGCCTCACGCGTCTGCTTCTTAGGGTCGGAATCCATGCTTAGGGAAGCTGTGGGAAAGGCACAACTGGTGGAGATAACGTAGGCGTGAAGCCTTTTATATGGCTGAGAGGCATAGCCTGGGGCTCGCCGGTGATAAACCACTTTTTACCCACGCGGAGATGCGAGGTGCGCGTTACGCAAGGAACTGGATTTCTTAAACATGCGCATCCTTTTTTGAACGGGTACTATAAGAGAATAGGTAGCGATAACGACCCAAATTGGGTTTTTTTCGTGAATGGGAACAGGTTTGGAGAGTCCAGGGGAGAGTTGTTTCCTGATGGGATCAGAGAGCAGAGAGAAAGTCTAAAAAGATCATTGTTAAGCTTAAATCTGTACATAATAAGAACAGAAGAATATGACTAAGCTGTTAAAAGACCCTCGCTGTTTTTGAGACTGTCGACCCCAACCAACTACCCCAAAAGCCAAATTGAAAAATGTTTAAGCCTAAGCTGCTCCAGGAGGGCAGCCTACATGGCACACTCCGCTATTTGAAAAGATATCTTTCAAAAACCTACGACGTCACAGGACCTTAGGCCCCGATTGACACTATCTGGGTCTCTAGAAACTTTATTTGTATGCGCCACTTCCACAAAAAAGCAGAAAGCAATTAAATCTATTTAAACCTGAAACTAGCGGATTTTAGAAATTAGCGGCGCGGTCTATTTTGCGTGATGATTAAGTATTCCTATTCTGAACACGAGTCTTGAGCTGTATTAAAATACAACGTTGATTTCTTCAAAAATAGTTTTTTAATCGTTTAATCGTTAAAAATTCTTTTAATTATCTTCAGGCTCAAAATTGTCCACCATGAAGAAATCAACGCGGATAAGGGTGAAGCTCACATTAGATACCAGCTCAACTACCTGAAAAAATCAGAAGCCAGGATTATTCTGCTGTATAGCACTGCAAGCCTTGTCCGCAAGATTTTTCAGGTAAACGTTGTCACTCAACCTAAGTAAAATTAGCTTTAGGTGGCAAACGAAAGCGGTCTCTTATCCGAGCAGTACCTCTGGATTGGGACCCAGTCCGTCCGAGGCTCCCTCAACACCGTTAGCCACCCAATCCAGCACGGAATGCTGACTATAAATTTTCACACCGTGTCCAACGCCATGTTCCCTCCAGCTGATGACGTTCTGCCTTTGATCATTGGCCTTGCGCCTAAGATTCTTGGCCTCGCTTTGGCCAAACTGAATCTTAATGAAAATGTCTCTTTGGCGTCGACTTCGACCTGCGATAAGGGAGAGGTTATGTGGGATATGGGCAAAGAGATATACAGGTGGGAGGTCCTATTTGAGTGAATCTTCAGGAACTCATTTTTAGAAAAATGCAGCAATCCTTTGTAAAAGGCAACCCCTATCACAGCAAGGACGGCTACGACTCCTTCTTCTACCAGTTCGATGAGCACGGTAACCTTAAGGATTCAGTCCTTACGATCTCGAATCTGAGGATGAAAAGGGACAGAAATGTCAGGGGAGAGTCATATTATTGGGATAAGGTCGGAGAGTACACGAATGGCGAGCTTAGGATGGCTGACATCGAGTGGCCAGGAGGCAGAGCCAATCCTCCTCAAGGTACGGCTGACAGATTCCACATCAACGTGGTCACCCTCCACGAGCCTCCGTTTATCATAGTTTCTGAGCTTGACGCGGATACTGGAAAATGCCCGGGAAATCAAGGATCGATTTGTGACTGGGGAGAAGAGCAAGTCACGGATGCTGTGGGAGTCGTCAGGTAAAAGGTTTCATTAAATCCAAAACTCAAAAATTTCGATTTTTAGCAACAGAACCATAATGAAATGCTGTACAGGCTACTGCGTAGACCTGCTAAACAAGCTGGCCATGGACATAGGCTTCACTTATACGCTCTACAAGGTGAGAGACGAGAAGTGGGGTCTGAAGTCAGAATATGGCTGATGGGCTAATCCAAGATCTGATCAATAACAAAGCTGATATGTGCGTCACGTCGTTGAAGCTGAATTCAGAACGCGCCAGAGATATTGACTTTTCTATCCCGTTTTTGGAAACTGGAATCTCGATTATTGTGAAGATCAGAAGTGGCGTTTTGTCTCCGACGGCTTTTTTGGGTAAGCTTAAATTTTGAGCATTTTTGCAAATTTTAAAATTACGTTTTTAGAACCGTTCGAGTACTCAACCTGGTTCAGCGTCTTAGCCCTGAGCATCCAAGGAGCGGCGTGGTCTATTTTCATGTTTGAATGGTTAAGCCCCTACAGCTTCAATAGGCAAAAATACCCTCCTCCAGGCCACAAGTTCTCCCTCTGCAGAGCCTATTGGCTGCTGGGCTACGCTATTTAGTGCCAGCGTTAGCACGGGTAAGAGTACCGCTAGGATAAGATTTGAGCAATATTTTCAGATATTCCGAGGTCTACCGTAAGCAGATTCATGTCTCTAGTTTGGGCCGCTTTTGGGCTGACGTTTCTGGCAGTGTATACGGCAAACCTGGCTGCGTTTATGATTACGAGGGTGCAGTATTACGACCTTAGCGGGGTCCATGATGAAAAGGTGAGCCTCAAGGCCTCAAGCCGCAATGCAAAAATGAAAAACGTAATCTAAAAAAATCAAGTAAATTTTTATTTTATCAGACATAAACGTGTCTCAACTTGATAAAAAATTTGGTCTAAAAGCCTCAGCTAAAAATAAAGAATTAAATGACTCAAGTCTCTTCGAAATTTCAAAAAATTGACAAAAATTTAATTTTTGACCAAGTTTTGAATCTGTAAAATCGAAAAAATAGTTTTCAAAAAATAAGAAAAAATTGGAAAAATCCAAAACCCAAAAATGCAAAGATTAGCCTTCAAAAATTACTTGAAAATTGAACTAAAATTATTTTAAGTTTAATCAAATTTTTAAAATTTGCATTTCTTAAAGGAAACGATTCTGGACTGACTCGATCAGCTATCGATCATGAGCAGTTTGGGGTGACCAACGTTGCTAGCGTATTCCAACACGGAGCGGACTTAGGCAGCAAATATTTGCCACCGTATTTTCACACTTCTGCAGCGGACGACCCGGTGGATCAACTTACAGGTCCGTGTCGCCTTCCAGTGGAAGAAAGGAGAGCTGGTTATCATAAGTCACTCTCAGATCCTTGACCAATTCGGTCTTGGTAATCACAGAATCGTTTAACACGTACTCAATATTTGGGTGACATACTGGCATAACAAGGGTCTTAGACTATTAAATAGGCAACCCCCATTCGCAGGACCAAGTTTTCAGAGCCATTAAAGCCTTTTTGAGGACGCGAGGGTTGGAAAAAGCGTAGATTTTGAGGTTTCCGATGGCCTAAAAATCTAAGCTGAGTCAGAGCCAGAAACAGAAAATTTATGTATTAAGTTATTTGACTAAATTTAGATTGCCTACGCTGGCATGCAAACGCCTCCTTTCCGTTTTGGCACCGTCGAAGGCGGAAACACCCACGAAACCATGAAGCGCAACTGGCACGCCATGAACAGATACGTCCAGCAGAATAAATTCTTTACTCCTAACGTCTCAGCTGGTGTTGAGGCGGTTCGTCAAGAGTAAATTTGTCTTATATCCTTAATTTGTATAAGTGGATTTTTAGAAAACTGGACGCTTTCATTTACGACGCTGTGGTGCTTGACTACATGGCCGGGAAAGACTCCAACTGTGCTTTGGTTACTGTAGGCAAATGGGCTAGCATGACTGGATATGGAATTGGCTTTCCTAAGAACTCGCCCCACGTCCAGAGAGTCAATCAGCTTATGCTTCAATACCAACAGAAGGGAGACCTCGAAAGGCTTCAGAATTTTTGGCTCACTGGGGCTTGTGTGCCTGACAGCCATAGCCAAAATCATTCTGCTCCTCTTGGAATCGAGAATTTTATGAGCGCTTTTTTCTTGCTCATAGGAGGACTTGTAAGTTGGAATTGATCGTAAGCTTAATCTAAAAATGGCCGTTCAGATCCTAGGCCTATTGTGCCTTGGTCTGGAATACTTCTACGTGACTCATCTCCGAAAAAGACTCCAGAAATTAGACCCCAACGGGTGGTCAGGGATCATCAGCATGGCTATGGGCAAATCCATTACCTTAACTGAAGCCGTGGGACGAGTCCAAGAGTGGAAAACTCGACATAAGCACTTGGCACCGTCGCCTCCCTTGAACGAGACTATTCAGAGATTCAAGCAACAGATGGAGGAGCTGGACGTGACCCGGCTTCAGCCGATGCATAGTGCGCATTGTCCCTATGACGAGCATGACCGAGAAGTGGAGGACATTAATGGAGACCACGATGAGTCGTCGATTTATGAGTATAATCCGGCTCATAATTACAGGATGGAGACGTTGTGTTAATGTGGATGTTTGAATTGGTTCTTGATGTAGGCTTGGTTAGGCAATAAATTTAGGATTTGATGTTTAACTCGAGCAGCTTTAAATTTTGATGTGACAATTGCTTGTTGCTCGGACGCAGGCTGCATTGCGTGACAGAACTCATTCTGACGGGTGCCAAAAATCTTGGCATAGCCAACTAAAACAACTTTGTTCTTAATGACCGTATGGTTCTGTGGTAAGTCTTGCGGACTATCCCAGCGAGGGTTACGGGTTCGAGTCCTAGTGGCGTCCCTCGTTTTGTGTTGTTTCCGTTCGCTGGAAAATTTCGGCAGACGGAAAACAAACAGACACGCTCTTTGTTATCATACAGGGGATTAGAGAAGATTCCAATTTTCTTTTTAATCTTAAGGGATTCTAATTTTTGTTTTTTTAATTGATTCGACTTTTACCATTCAAAGAATAATTTTGAACGCAAATTTTGCTTACATTTGAGAACCGACAATAAACGGTGAATTTGCAAAATTATCAAAATGTTTTAAATCTCAAAAATAAAAAATTTAAAGAATTCAAAAAAGACTTTTCAGACAAAATAATTTCAGTTTTTTAGCTTTAGCATTAAGTTTTAGTTTTCGTTGCTTTTAAGGTGTTAATTCAAAAGTGTCAAAGGTGATGCTAATTGGTCAGCTATGATAGATGCGCATGAAAAGTCATGCTAATGCTTCTTGCCCCCTACTCCACCATATAAGGCCTCAACTTTTCCCCACAAACCACAAGCATCGCTTCCGATTCGCCAGCGTGATCCTCGAGATCCGCTTCTCAGGTCTCGTCTTCTCACATCCCATTTTTCACCTGCACTATTTGTTGGATCGACGGTGGTGTGATCGATCGGCGGTGGACCTGTTGCTTCTGCTTCGACTTCTCTTCATCTGTTGTTCTGTTCTTGGGACAACCTGGAATTCCTCTGGCCGTTGCCGCCGCTGCCGCCATATGACCACTTTGCCAGCAGGACGATCACCTCTCCCACAACGTCGTCACTGTTCCACCTTTTCGATGCGCCCGAAGGTGTTGCTAACCTTGGCGCTGTTCTGCTGTCTCAGCAGAGACGTTCTCTCCCGGCCTGACAACAATGTTATTGGTCCAGCTAAGGGGGAACTCGAGACTACAACCTTTAATAAGGAGGAGGTAACCCTAGCTCCTGGGTCCGAATCTGGGTCTAGTAAGTCTATCTTATCTTAACCCTTATTTAAAAAATCGATGTTAGCCTCAGAAGAGGGAATAACCCACCCCATGAACGAGCTTTTCGACGAAGACGTGAATCCTACCGTAACCCTGAACTACGATGACGACGCTGTTGCTCTATCTACGGACGCTCCTGGCCATGAGGAAGAAGCCTACGAAGAGCTCCTTAAGCGTCAGGAACACACGGCTGGAATCTATTTCCGGGTGAGCCAGAAGGGCGTGGACTACGTGACTGGATTGGCCTCTGAAGCCTTACCTCAACTTCTGGACCGCCTAGTCTTGCCTAAAATCGAAGAGTCTGTCTTGACCATTAGCAAGCTTATGATTGAGAAATTTGAGAAGCCGTCGATCCAAGCTAGATTCATTGGAGGCAAAGGCGTTGGAGCCAATATTTTCCTTCCGGAGGTAAAACTTGGTGCCGCCTATCAGGCTCAGTTGGGATTCTTTGGTCAAAGTGGACGTTGTCGTGCTCAGGTTAAGAATTTGACCATTGAGATGGAAGTTCACATAAGCCGAAACGAGTCCGAAAAGAGGAATATTGTTGAGGTAGGCCTATTTTAAAAATGTACACCTAAAATTGGCTTTTTAGGTTCCCGTCTGCAACGTGACAACTTCAAGCGTCAAGGTTGCCTTCGCCGGAGACAGCTCCACCTCTCTCAACGCCATCCGTTCCACGATTCAAACCAGAATCGCCGAAGAAATCGCCAACGCTATTTGCCAGATCTCCGTCCAGATCACGGAATTCTTTGAGAACGAAAAACGCCAAGTTTTAAAGCCTAAGAAGCCTGTGGAGGAGGAAGGAGAAGAGGTTGAGGAATCGGATGTGACGGCTGGAGCTGACAGTTTTGGAGCGGATCTCTGCGCTCCTGAGAAGGTAGAAGGCGTTGAGGATGAGCCTGAGGTCACTACGCTAGCCCCGACAGGAGATTCTGGCCGAGTGATCCTGGGAGGTCCTCCTAAGAAGGGTCAGTGGGCTATGGACCTCACTCTGAGATATCCCATCACCTTCACTGACAACGTGAGTCCCAAAATTCTCCAATACCCCCTAATTTTGAATTCCAGGACGTCGTTTTCGGCCTCGACGGTGGAGCGGTATTTTTCGGCAGCCCTGCCCAAGGAATTATTCGACCAGCTATGCTTAATGTCTCAGCCATGGGTGATAAGATGGTCGGCTTCCTAATCAGCGAATACGTGCCAAACACCTTCTTCGACCACATCTACGAGAACAACTTGGGCATCATCAAGGAAACGCTTAGAATGGACAGTCTTCCTAAGTATCTGAGGCCTATCGCTAAGCTCGTTTGTTCGACTTGTCAGCTTCAGTTGACTGCTAACCTAACTGGGTAAGTTGGGGATAATTGGAGTTAGAATGATGGATTTATTTTAGCCAGCCTCATATGACAATCACCCAGAAGGGCGCTACTATGGATATTGAAGGAGATGTTAGCGTGGTCTTTGCTAGCAAAACTAAGAATCATAATGTGATCAATGCCAATACAAAACTCAAGATTACGGTAAGTAGGCTCGTTTGCAACTTTCCAACAGTTTTGTTTTAATGGGTAAAGTGGTAGAGCGCTTGCTTATGGATGCAGGGGTAACGGGTTCGAATCCCCCAACCTAAAATATTTTTTTTACATTTTAGGTCCGTCCCTACGTGCGCCAAAGCCGCGTCTACGGCGACGTCTCTCTCACCAACGTCGACATCCGAGCCGAAAAAGTCGGAATCGGCGGAATCTTTGCCAACTCCCTCCGCAAGATGCTCAACTTCGTGGTCCCCAAACGTCTCTGGCCTAAGATCAAGAAGCGCCTTCGTTTCGCCCTAAACGACCGAGGTAAGTCTCATATATAAGTTAACAAACTAATCTAACCCTCTACTAACCAGAACCCCTGGGTAGAATTATATCCCGACTTGTAGGATTTAAACTGCCGGTGATGTGTGGCCTTGAGCTGGAGAAGCTCTCCGTAGACTACATAGAGCACGCTATCGTCCTCGATACGGATTTCACCTACGATCTGCCGCATTTCATCACGAAATTCAAGGCGCACATGGCAAATGAATTAAAGAAGGCGAAGGAGAGCAGTTCGGAGGAAGACACGTTCCGATATCTTTGAAAAATACAGTTTATAAGCTATTTGATAAATCGTAATCTCAGCTGACCTTTATTCCGCGCGTGTCTTACATCACACGAAAGGTCACGAGATAACAGATTGTCTCTCTGACCACTGTGCATAAATCGCCCTCTAATTAAGCGTCTCCGCCGAGAGTCTCACGCAATAAATCAAAAGGTCAGAACAGGCGCCTGCGCCGCTCTCATATCTCCTCACACCATTGTGTCAATCAGCAGTGGAAGCAGATTTGTTCCCAGAAAATCGATAATGTCCCAACAGCGATCGATTTCCGGCTTATGCAAAATTGGTCGCCGTCGTTCCAGGACTGGTCCCACTACTTTTATCCTCACAGAGGAAGGAAACTTTGTTTTTGTTATTTCGGAAGACGCTTTTGATGTTGGACGACGATGAATCGCCGCTCCGCGTGTTGCTCCTGAACATCAACAATGGGGGATTAAGAGGCTCTCCCAGCCAAGAGGCGCTCACCACCGGCTGGGATCTAAGACTATGCGACTCTAAGACGAGACTCGCCAGGCATAATTGCGTGTGAATCGCCCGCTTCTGGAGCACCAATGGCAACAGATGGCGCTCGTTAAGAAAGCACGCCGACACGCGATTTGCGTTTATTGTTATGTAAATATTTAACGACCACCGCTTGTGCTCGTTTGTCTTCGCTGGGTTTGAAAAGAGGTTTTGGGTTTTGAGGTCTTTTGACAAAGACGAGTATTTACGGCTATTTCAAAACTAGAATTTTGTGGATGGAACAATGAAGCAACTACCGTATCCAACCATTAATTTGTACTGTCGTTAAATTTGTTTTTTAACGGTCATTTTCTTTGTCCTTTGTGATTTAAAATATAATTATAGGAAGGAATTCGTTTATTTCTCCTTTTGTCTGACTTCTTGAAGGCATGAAGCTTTTGTAAATTTTTTAGTTTTCTTGAATTTTCGTAATTTTAACAGGTTTGTTAAGGTACTCAAAAATGTTTGATTTTTCGGCGCCGAACCAGGGCTGTGCGATATATCGTATCGTGTTATCGTTATCGCCATATCGCCCCATTTTAACGATAAAAATATCGTGTTATCGTTATCGTCATTTTGTCATTTTGGCGATATTTTGTCGATATTTTGGTCTCAAAGCGAACGACTTGCAAACTGAAATAAATACTGTAGTGGAAGTTTTTCGCGTTTCGTGTGAGGTTTTCGAGAAGTCCTCTTGTTGATTTTCTGAAAAATCGTCGCGTGCCGCCATGAAGCAATCCGTTTACGACGTGTTTTTCACTTTTGACCCAGCACAATCGTCTACCTATCCAATTCAATACTGGTCAAATGCATTGCAAAACGGAAGCTCTCCTACCCTCGGACAAATGGCGAAGAAATACCTGTGCGCTCCTGCCACGTCGGTTGATAGCGAGCGTCTATTTTCAACCGCGCCGCTGACTCTTACTGATCTCCGCAAGTCGATGACTGTTGAGAATCTTCAACAACAGCTATTTTTAAAGTGTAACGTTCCTCTGGAGGGTTTCAAAGCTGTTCCTTAATTCTTAATACTTTTTGTTATTGCTCTAGTTGTTAGGTAAAAATTTCCCTGAGGTAGTGTGTTTTAGTTATCGTATCGTTATCGTTATCGTATCGTTATCGTATCGGCTTTTTGAAATTATCGGGTTATCGCCGAACGTACGACTTTTTCAAGTCAATCTTTTTTTGGTAGTATTGGTGAAAAACTTGTTTTGAACAGTTACATTTAATAATTTTTCGGTAGCGCAGGTTCACTCTGTCATGTCCTTAGAAGTGTTGTGTCCACCTTTTGCCCATCTGCTCTGTTTGATTTTGGTGTTTTTGGGAAGGCGTAGGTTTAAAACATTATTTTAAATAAAATTGCTTCAATTTTTGTTGGTCGAATTCACCGATCGTTTTTACCAGTTTTAACGTTGATTTTCTTTTTAGTGGTTTTGATATTTACAATGCGAAAATGGAAGTATGTTTTAAAGGCACGCCGACAGACGATTTGTGCTTATTCTTAGGTAAACGTGTAGCGACCACCGCTTGTGCACGTTTGTTTTCGCTGGGTTTGAAAAGCGGTTTTGGATTTTAAGGTCGTTTGACAAAGACGTGTTTTTTAGGTTTTGACATAATTTGAACCTTTGTTTTGAAAACGCAATGAATGAACTACCGTTTCCGAATGTTAAAAAGTAACGCGAAAAATATTTTTTAAATTTCTCGGTGCTTTTTTGATTTGAAAATGATCTTAATCTTGGTTCTTATAGAGATAAGTAACGTTTAAGAATGAATTGCTTGACTTTTTGATAGCCGTCGTTCCTTTTATAAATAAAATCAAGTTTTTAGGCCAGAAATTTCAGTTAAGTTACTCAAAAAGATTTGATTTTTGACGCCCAATGCATACTTCTATTCAATTCAGTTTTTTGGCATTAGTAATAAACTAATGTTTTTAATAGTTACCTTTAAAACGTTTTTTTGGACGGCACCTATGGATGGAAGGAAGGACAATGGAAGGCATGTTTTAGAATACGTTTGAATGGTGTATCTTAGTAGAAAATATTCCTAAAAATTGTTTCATTTTTTTGAGCGCTCCGGTTGAAAGTTTGCCGGAAAAGCACGTAATTTCTAGCTTTCCAAATTTTAGTGATCTTTGGTATACGTCGGAACATTTCCGTTTGCTGAGTGAATCGCACGGAAGTGTGTGGTGATTGAAGACGCGCGGATGTTTTGGAGTGAATAGATCCTTGCCTCTAAGTGGTATCGTAATATCAGCTGCGAATAAACGTATAAATTTGTGATTGTGGTTGATCAGCGCCATTGGCCAATCGTTCATGATAATAATGGTTTTGAAAGTTGTGATTTGGTCAGAATTCATTTTCTTTCATTTTTCAAAATTAAGGCGCAGATTTTTAATTGCTTTTTTATTTTTTCATTCAATTTTTGTCTATTCGAGCCGGTCTTCAGTCATAACAAATTTTAGAAGAGCCAATTAAACATTTAAAATAAATTTTGTGGTTTCCAGAAAATTTGGTTCTACTTGATAACTCGACAATCCTACTGGTGATAAAATTGTTTTGTGCTGTGTTCAGCGGTCTTTTTATTTCAATATTTTTTTGCGTAACTGCGAGGTAATCATGGTTTTGAATTTTGACGATTTTCACAAATGACGTTTTTCAAAGTAAATTTTTGATTAAACGACTCATGTTCCTATTTACATATTTCAAAAATAAAGTTTCCGTTGGCTGCGTTTAAACAATTGTTTTTCCTTTTTTACCCGATTTTTAAATAAATACTCATGTGGGTGACAAAAATAAATACCTCCTGTGGAACCAGACAAGAGGGATGTGTCTGGTTGAGAGGGGAGCTGTCTGGGAAGGATCATTTTGTCTGACCAAGCGCCATGTGGCCGGTCGCCCCGCTTTCTTAAGAAATGCCGCCTTTTTCGTCAAGTTATCGCAAACGAAGGACGCCAAACCGAGCGATTCTTTAATCACGTATGATTTTTGTTGTTTTCTGTAGAAAAAGCCCTGATTTCACCACGCGCTCGTGTTCCCTCGTGAATTTCTCAGCGACCGGTCCCACGGCTCGCGGCGCGTCAGAGTGATCCTTCCCAGACAGCTCGCTCCTCAGCCAAACATCCCTGTTGTCTATTCCGCAGGGGGTATTTTTGTGTCACCCTTACGTCAAATTTATTGTATTAAAGTTTTTTAATTTAAGGTTGAGTTTTTGATTTTCAGGGAATCTCAAGAGACCTCTTTGTTTTTTGATCTTTCTTTGACCTTACTTAACCAGATGATCACAATTATTTCAGTCAATTTACATTTTTACAAAAACCTTTAATTTACAATCAATTTTTCGTCGGTTGCGATAACTAACCAAAGACAGTTCAGTTCAAATTGTTCACATTTTTTGGGTAACATTTTTTTGCGCGTTGGTTAAACAAACTTAATTTTGCAATGGCCAAGTTTTTAATATTATATACTACATTGATGATTTCCTGTGAAGTTTTTTAATTTTTAATTTGATTTATTTTCTAATACACATAAACTTTGGTTCAGTAACATCACAGGATATGCAAAACTATTGATGTGTTAGCAAGTGATTTCCACTAATAGAGTACATAGAGAACGGACGGACAAGACTGGAAAAAGATAAAACATTTACACATAACATTAATTCACTTTTAAAAGAACGAGCGGACTTAGATCGAACAACGCGCTCAGGAAGATCATCCCATATTCCTGCTACAAAATTAGAAAAGCAGCAGCGAAATTTCTTTGAATTGCGAGTAGTTGGATGAATGCGAAGAGGACTCGTAAACGAGAAAACGTGGGTGAAGGGGCAAACATGGTCTCAGGACGAATATTAACCTTAGAATTAAAGATGTTATAAGTCATAATTAGGCAAGCAATAACGCGACGCTTAGAAAGCGTAGATGCATTGATACAAGACAGAGAACAGTCGTAGGTAGTGGATGGGACTCCACAGCGGGCAAAAATAAGAAAAAAAAGATTAATTTTCAATTATTTTTATTTTCGTAATTTCTCGCTCTCAAGTTTTTGCTGTTCTATTTTGAGTTGCCGTGGCGTCAGTATGCGTGATTCAATAAATGCGGTTTTCTGAATGTTGCGTCGACTATTCCACCGACTATCCCCATCGAACTTGCGACTGTCCGTGCGCGACTTTTAATTTTTTCGTGAGCGATCCTCCAGACAACCACGCGCGACGGTGCGGGCCGTCGCAAGCGGAAATACGCAAAAATCGACGCGACGCACTTTAATTATTTTTATTATAATCATATTTTTTCTTTCTCAAGTTTTTGCTGCTCTCCCACCAAACATTTGTGTCAATTTTTTGAGTTGTAATTTTCCCAAAGGATCTCAAGTACGTTCTTTGACTTCTTAATGTGTTTTTTTCCGCAACGCATAATTCATGCATCCACACTTTCTACTTTGTCCCCATTTTTGCCCTTTTAAGCTAGCGTCGTCAACGTCGCATGTGAGCAACGACTCCGTTGTTCGTCGAGGGATCAGGAGTCCTTTAACGACTATTGTGTTCGCCATAATGCTGAGCTATGGCGTGTTGAGCGGAAATTCATCTGCGATTCTCTATTCGTTTCGCTTGCTTATTTGGTTAGCGCGATCACATGTGTGGACAGGTGTTTTAGGGAAAATAACGGGTGGATATAGATTAATAGGACGGCATGGTTGAGACTGTGCAAATTTGTGGATTTTTCGTTATGTTGAAATGACTATTTAATGATTACAAATTGGTCATCGTTTTTGTAGTCAAACGGCACTCTGATGACTTGGCACCTGGCATTTTCTACCCAATTAATTACGTGTGACTGGAGATGCGTTTCGCTGATAAGCACGACTCCGATCGATTCGATTGCGTTCTTTCAGCTCCCTTTTTCGCTTGCTATCGCTTTACTCCAATTAGTCTTTATTGCCCGGTTTCCTGTCTTCGTCCGGGGTTTCCTTAATCCGATTTACGAAGCCTAAGACTGCGCGCCGCCGGCAATTATTGGACAACTGAGATAGTGATGGGATGTGCCTCCTCCATGTTGAATCCCTTCCGATGCACATGTAATTGGATGGTGTAGGGTGATTACGGTGTGTGAAGTGTGGTTGGTCTCATCTTAAAAATTGTATCTGCTAAAATTTCAGTCTGTCAAATTGGCGTTTTGGAATTTTCGCGTTTGCTTCAAGAGCTTTTTTGGCTTAAACTTACTCAATCAGTCATTTTTTCTGTTCGAGAAATTTGCCTTTAAAGTTTTGAGCTTTTCAAGCTTTACCTAACCGAACGCTCGACATATCTGAGTTTGCATCGCTTAAAATTTTTGCAACTTTTGAGCGTTTTGACTGTTTTTAAGTTAAATTTTTTAAATCAATAAATGTGTTTTGAAACTCTTCTCGCTATCAAAGTCGCTATCTTCTCGCTATCTATTAACGCTATCAAAGCTTCACGCTTTTATACTATAATTCTGTGGACTTTTCTGGTTTTTCAGTTAGTTTTTAGTTTTAAACGTTTTTTAGCTTATAATCGTCTTTTTGACAAGATTGATTCGTTTAAAAATTTAATGTGAACTTTTTGAGGGACGCCTTCTTCGTATTTTTCAATTAACGCTTTGAACAAAAGTTTTTTGCGATTAAAGGCAGCTATTTAATAAATTGTCGCATTGTTTTCTAACTGTTTCAAACATAGTACACTTTGAAGTAAAATTATATTGAGCAGCTTTTTAGAACACGTCTTTTTTTAATTTTTTTAAAACGTTTTTCTGTCAAAAACTTTTTTAAAAACTAAAAAATTGAGATTTTGGGAATTAAAAAACGTGACATAATTTTGATTTTATTTTTGCATTTTCTGTCTTTTTTAAAAACATAAATTGATAAATTTCAATTTTTTGGAGGTTTTCGCCTTTTTCAACGAGTTTTTAAACGTGTTCTCACTTTTTTACAAGCTTTTCTGCTTTTGACCGATAAGTTGGTTGCACCGTTTCCTGCCTGTTTTTTTTACATTGTGAACTTTAAGTTGAATACATATTAAACAAATTTTCGGGCATTCAATCTTACTTTTATTCCTTTTTTCAATTGATTTCAAATATTTAAACTCGCCTTTTTTGCGTTTTTCGAAGATACAAAAGGCTGTTCTAAAAGATCTTTTTTTCTAGGCTGTTTTAGGTCAAAAGGCTGAGGTCAATAGGCTGTTCTAAAAAACATATTTGTTTAAATTCAATTTTTTGACCTTTTTCAATAAACTTTTAAACGTTTTTTCGAATTGAACACATCTTGTTTGCTAACAACTTACTGCTATCAAACGCTATAAGCTATTCAATGAATTGTCAATTGCATCGTTCCATCTTTTCCTAGCTACAGGCACGTTCCTAGCTACAGGCACTCCTTGAGGCGATCGTTACTCGGCTGAACGAGCAGCCTATTCCGCGCGTTTTTCTCATTATTATAAATGAGATTTTAAAGCACGCAGTAGTCACAAGTCTCCGTGGCGCACGCACCTAAACTTTGTTTATTCCCTCTGCTGCTCCATCGCGGCAATCTAAAAGAGTTTTTTGCCAATTTGCAACTCAAGTAGGTTCCGTCGGAACGCAAACTTTATTTTCGTAGTAAAAGCAAACGAAAAGAGCGGCGGTGACGGGCGTCGTCAGGCGGTGAGGCGCTGCTTCCTTAAGAAGACGCCACAGACAATAAAAATTCTAAGGAGCGTCAATTTGCGCGCATCGGGGCGACGGACTACGTTCTTGTGGACGAAAACGGAAACTGGACCCAAGCGGGAAGACACTTTTTGTTTGCTTAATCGAATAGTGCTCCCCTTCTGCCTGCGACAAAGAAGAAGCGGCGAATTAGGTCGTTGTGAGTGCTCCCCGGCGTGTGTGGGTTGACGTCGATGGTCCGTGGCGAGGAGAAGGTGCACTGTCGATCGATAAAGGTGTGACTGTCGTGGACTACCACCGCAACCGATCGGGATTCCTTCGGGCGCCCGCGTTTCACTGACGTGGCTCTTCGGTCGGTGGGGGCGTCTCACCGCCGGCGACGCTGTCACAATACTGTTTAGGCTGATCGCGCCGCAAAAGTGAAACGTGTTCTGAGACTGTTTTGGGGTGCGCGGGTGAGTGAGTGTGTTTGGGTCGGCGGATGTGGGTTTTCGACATAAGGGAGAGAGGGTTTTGGACAGTTGAACTTGTTTGAAATCTCTTATTTTCACTGTTGAAACGTAAATTTTTTAGATGGTGTAAACGGTACACTAAGAGTAGGTAAGAGAGCGAATTAAATTTTCAAACCAGTTTTAAATATTTGCGTGGAATCACTCATTTATGAAGTCCTTTTAGATTCCACAGGTCTTTCAAATTCTTTTCTTGTAAAACCAGCTTTGAGTGTGCAAAAGAGTCTTCAGAGTGCAATTTTTAAATACTGTTTTTCGGTCAGCGGATTCGGGTTTTCGACGGTGAGGAGAGTTTAAATTTGAACGTTCGTTTTTGAATCAAAGATGATTAATAATAGATTTACAGCAGGGGAGACAAACGGTTTTGTGATATTCAAACCGGTTTTGAATGTGCACAGAATTAACTTTTGTCCTTCTAACGACTACGAATTATATTTGAATGTTTCAGTTGACTTTGAAATGTGAGTGCAACATTTTAATTGCGGCATTAGCAAGCAGCAGCATTAGCAAGCATAGCGGCAAACAGCATTAGCGAAATTTATATCAAATAACTTATAGTGCTCCCCTTCTGCCTGCGACAAAGAAGAAGCGGCGAATTAGGTCGTTGTGAGTGCTCCCCGGCGTGTGTGGGTTGACGTCGATGGTCCGTGGCGAGGAGAAGGTGCACTGTCGATCGATAAAGGTGTGACTGTCGTGGACTACCACCGCAACCGATCGGGATTCCTTCGGGCGCCCGCGTTTCACTGACGTGGCTCTTCGGTCGGTGGGGGCGTCTCACCGCCGGCGACGCTGTCACAATACTGTTTAGGCTGATCGCGCCGCAAAAGTGAAACGTGTTCTGAGACTGTTTTGGGGTGCGCGGGTGAGTGAGTGTGTTTGGGTCGGCGGATGTGGGTTTTCGACATAAGGGAGAGAGGGTTTTGGACAGTTGAACTTGTTTGAAATCTCTTATTTTCACTGTTGAAACGTAAATTTTTTAGATGGTGTAAACGGTACACTAAGAGTAGGTAAGAGAGCGAATTAAATTTTCAAACCAGTTTTAAATATTTGCGTGGAATCACTCATTTATGAAGTCCTTTTAGATTCCACAGGTCTTTCAAATTCTTTTCTTGTAAAACCAGCTTTGAGTGTGCAAAAGAGTCTTCAGAGTGCAATTTTTAAATACTGTTTTTCGGTCAGCGGATTCGGGTTTTCGACGGTGAGGAGAGTTTAAATTTGAACGTTCGTTTTTGAATCAAAGATGATTAATAATAGATTTACAGCAGGGGAGACAAACGGTTTTGTGATATTCAAACCGGTTTTGAATGTGCACAGAATTAACTTTTGTCCTTCTAACGACTACGAATTATATTTGAATGTTTCAGTTGACTTTGAAATGTGAGTGCAACATTTTAATTGCGGCATTAGCAAGCAGCAGCATTAGCAAGCATAGCGGCAAACAGCATTAGCGAAATTTATATCAAATAACTTATTTGTCTGCTCTGTCAATTATGGTCTTAATTAATCCTATCTTTCGTGTGATTCGTTGGTCACATTTTTATTAAACTTCAAAGCCAATTTTGTCTGTTTGTAGGTAATATCCATAGGTTGAGTGAACCGCCATATCGCACGATGAAGACGGTTCACCTCAACAAAAAAGCGGTCGGACTTGTTCTCCTAACCGTCGGAGTTCTATCGCTCGTTGTGTTAGCCACGATTGGAACTGGTGAGAACATTGAAGAATTTGAGACGCATGGACCTGTGCTCAGGGATGTGAATCTAAGGCGGAAATTTGAGAAGAAGCCTCCTGTTGTGGACACGGGCGACCATGCTGGAGAGGTGGATGAGATTGACAAGGCGGCAGGATTGAATGAACTTATTGAAAAGGCGAAGAAGCTCAAGGCTCAAAGAGCGCGTAAGGAAGGCAAGCTGGAGAGCGGAAAGGAGGTTGTGGATGAAGAGCCTGTGGTCGAGAAGCCGGTCGTAGATAAGCCTCATACTGGACCCTCACCTGCCGAGGCTGAAGAGGACTCCCAGCGTAGAGAGAAGGTGAAACAGATGATGCTTCATGCCTGGAACGGATACAAGAACTACACTTGGGGAGCCAACGAACTGAAGCCTTTGGCTAAGGAATCCCACAGCCAGGGAATTTTCGGAGGGGCTGGAATGGCTGCTTCGATTGTGGATGCAGCCGACACCCTCTATATAATGGGTCTGGAGACGGAGTACAATGACGTGGGTTTGTCTCATTTTTGGACATAATTATATTCTGTTAAATTTAGGCTCGCGAGTTTATCAGGGACAACTGGTCGATGTCGAAGGCTACCAGCACTTTGTCTGTATTCGAGACTAATATTCGTTTCCTTGGTGGCATGTTGGCGCTCTATGGTTTGACGAGGGAGAAGTTCTACGTGTGAGTAGTTTTGGTTAAAAAAACTGGATTTCAGTTGTAAAGTTAGAGGCTATACGGTCCAAACATTTGCAGCTTGTTCAAATGAATTATTAAAAACCAAATAATGCAATTTTAATGTTTTCAGAATAAAACCACTTTGTACAGGGTGGTGCAAAAAAAGCCGTTGCATTTTTGAAACGCACAATGTTAGGATAAAATGTGCAATAGGCAATTCCGCGACGAATGAGCTGTAGCACGCTCCTGTCGAATCTAACGTTGTGTGCACTTGTTGCCAAATGTCTGGAAAAACTGTTAAGAAAGTACGGTCAATTTTTGGATGCTTATATCTTGACGCTGATGCTAATCTGTCCAATTTGACCGTTTTTGAGTGCAATCGATAGAGGAAATCGAGAACAATTTTTCGCAAAACTCTGGCAAAAACGAAAAATTAAAATTGTATTGCAAAAACGTCGTTTTTGCAACCTTGAAATTAGATGTGGGCTATGTCTGGAAAGGGACGGTTATTAAATACATTGTTTTATTGATAGATACAGATTTTGCTGATTTTTGTGCATTTGAGATTCACAAAACAATTATATTTAATTTTTTAGAATTAAAATTTTTCTTTGTTCGATTGTAAGAATCCTATCGATTTTTTTGCGTATCGATGAACAACATTTATCTTCTGAGCTGATCTTATTTGTAAATTTTTTCTAACTTTGAGTTTTGGACTACGCATATAAATAAACAATAAATCCTATTTTGTAGTCTGGCTTTTTATTGCGATTTTCATTAATTAAATTTATTTTATTTTATTGACTTATGCGCAAGACATCAGCAACAATCATAAAGGTTTTCATTTTTTGGGACTATTCCTTTTGGACTTCTATGTGCGAGTTGTTAATTTTAGTCATATTAAGATAGAGTAATTCTGGTAATTGGATTGAAATTTCAGCTGCAATTTAAGTGATTGCGTCAAAATTTAGTGCGTCTAAATTTTAAGCGATTTTTGCGGGTTTTGGTTTTTTGCATTTTTTGGTAAAATCGGTTTGAAATGCAAGATTTTTTAAGCACTTCAATTATATTGGAACGAAATGTCAACTGTCTGGCCCTTTTCAATATACACTTGATTTTTTGAGCAGCCAAAGGATGAACCATGAATCTTATATCAGATGATCCACTTGTAACCTTTTCAAAGTTTGTTTATTAATAAAGTCCAATTTGTGTTTGTAATTTCAGCGACAAGGCCAAAGAAATCGCCGACACCCTCATGCCGGCTTTCGAAACAGCTTCTGGTATCCCAAAATCCAACCTCAACCCTGTCACCAAATACGTCAACAACTATGGTTGGGCCGCTGGTGGTTCCTCGATTCTCTCCGAATTCGGAAGTCTTCACCTCGAGTTCGCTTATCTCTCAAACGTCACTGGAAACCCGATTTACTACCAGAAGATCAAAAAGATCCGCGACGTTTTGGACGCCGTGGACAAGCCTGACGGTCTCTATTCCAACTACATGAGTCCCGAAACAGGAAAATGGACGACAATGCATATGTCTTTGGGTGCCTTGGGAGACAGTTTTTACGAGTATTTGATCAAATCTTGGCTTCAAACTGGGAAAAAGGACGAGCAAGCGAAGAAGATGTACTTTGACGTGTCGGATGCAATTCAGAAAAAGTGGGTTAAATCTCAAAATCAGAAAACTATATGGTTTTTAGGATGGTGTTCACCTCAAAAGGAGGTCTGACCTACGTCGCCGAGCTTCGGAACGGCAATCCAGAGCACAAAATGGGTCACTTGGCCTGTTTCGTGACTGGAATGTTTGCCTTGGAAGCGGAACATTCTGAGGATCCTGCAAGGAAGGAAAAAGTGATGAAATTGGCTGAAGAACTGGGTCGTACGTGCCACGAATCTTATATCAGAGCTGCTTCTGGAATCGGGCCTGAAATGTTCTATTTTGACAATTATCAAGAAGCCACCACCAATGGAGGTGATCATGGGTATATTCAGAGACCTGAGGTCATTGAAGGGTGGTTTTACCTCTGGAGGCTGACTCACAAAAAGGTATCTCTAAGTTCTGAAAAAAATTAGTTAAATTCAATTTTTAGGTCTACAAAGAATGGGTTTGGAACGCCATGATGGCGATCGAGAAGCACTGTAAGGTGGACGCTGGCTACGCTGGCCTTAGGAACGTCTACAAGCCTGAAGAAGGGCACGACGACGTGATGCAGAGTTTCTTCTTTGCTGAAACCTTAAAATACGGCTACCTGACCTTTGCCGACGACAAGATCCCCTTGGACCAGTGGGTATTCAACACCGAAGCCCATCCACTGCCCATCGATAGGTCCTAAGCCTCTCCTCAGCCATATTCACCTCTTCTTGTCTCAAATCTGGTCGTTTCACTCACTTCACACACACGGGTTTCGTTAGAATTTGCTCCCTCTTCTATGTCACCTACTATGTTGATCAGGCCAACGAAAACTCATTCCGTTTACGAGTGTGTCCGCATCGGGCGATTCTTCGGTGTATCCACAGAATTTTATTGTCGATATGTTGTGGTGTAGAGTAATAAATTATTTAAGTATTAAATTGGTGACCGTTGAAACGTTCAAACATGAACACAAAGTTATAAGACCACTCCAAATCCACTCACGACACTTTAACAGTGACTCCATAAGTTTATAGCAATCAAGCTAACGCCTTAATATGCGTCTTAAAAATTTGGGCCTATCTTAAATTTTCAGGCATTTTTGGTAGAAGCGAAGCACCACACCATTCAATTAAGAATGACAACTGCATTGACATATAAGGAATACAGAAAATGAATTGTGTGAGGCTGTTTATCGAAATCGAGATTTTTCGGGCAGTTTTTGAACGGTTAAAAACATTTTTGCAATACTGAAAAACAGTTGACGACCAATCTTTTGAAGTAAATCAAGTTTCAGGTTAATTTTTTGCATATTTTTTGCTTTGGGCAGCTTTTTCGAGATTTTTGAGAAAACAACGTCTTCCACAAAGATTTTGTAAGCTTAATTTTTTCTACCATTTTTAAATCTGATTTTTTAAATTAATGACGCTTCTGATGACCTTACCCGGATATATCTTTACCTCCGGTCGAAAATCCGGGCAAGAAGAAGAAATGCCGCAAGTAATAACTTCATATGTCCTTGTTTCTCTGTTTCAATCAACGTCTTATCTGGATCTTGTACGAATTCTCACTGTTGTTATTTCTGCATTTTCCTTTGTATCTCTCGGTTATGTTGACCTTTGGCCGTCCTTTCTTTGTTTTTTGCTCATTCTACCTTCCGACTACTCGCCTTGCCTGGCACACGACCCTCACCCGGCTAAAATAGCTTAACTTGAGTTTCTCCTACTGTAGCTCTAACGCATTTTTCGACAATTCTTGATAATTCCTGAATTTTTTTCCGTGTCACTTTTTTTTCGTCGCCTCTGAGTGTTGATGCAGCTGAGTGTTTTAGCCCTTAGCTAATATTTTTTGCCCTTAGCTTTCAACTTGGTTTTTCAAAAATACCTATTCATTGAAATTTTTGAATAAAAGTTGACGTCGCATTTCAATCGCTTAAACGCTTTCGGTATTGAATGTCGTCTTCCTTGACATCACATTTGTTATGTTTTAAATAAAACCCATTTAGAAGCTTAATTTTCTGATTTTTATACTATTATTACATTTGATCCGCAAACAGCAGCAACAGAGACAGCTTCAAAATAGGCCTCCTCACAAAATGAGATTTTTTATCTCGAATTTCTGTCAATGGGCACTTGACTCTCACAGACATTATCCTCGTCCCGCTCCCGCCATTCTTATACTTCCTGTCCACTAAATCATCTCCTGCTCCCCGGTGACCTAATACCCTCTCTCGCCTGGCCCCATAAACCTCCCAGGCGCATCCGAGCCGCGCGCGATATATCTCCTAGCCAGCGCCAAATGTTCCAATTGAATACATTACACATGTCTTTGGGCCATCGAAGACGCGCACTCTCGCTCGGCCCAAAATCGATTGTGTTGGCGGTGGATGACTCTTTTCTCGGTCTGTGCGGCAAACAGACCCAAGGAAGCGGGAGACGAGTCTATTTGGGTCGGGCCACAGATCCCTCAGAATTCTCCTCCGGCTGCTCTCTTTCCATAGGCTTAATTTCGCGGGATATTTTCTGTTTACAATTTTGGCTTTATTGCAGCCGGCGAGTGGGACATCGATGACCCTAATTAACGTTTACCGATAACGCACAGCACCGCTCGGGTGGATCTTTAATTAAATTTCAGTGCAAACGCCGACTGACGGCAAAGCCGACGTCCGCCTTCGCGTTGCGCACAAGTCGAGAGTTGTTTCGCAATGAGCCGAGCGTGAGCTGCGAGCGAACGAAGAGGCATTTTCGGAGTTTTGGCCCGCGACAAACAACAGAATTTATTGGGTTTGCAGCTGAAAGATGTCCGTCTACAACGCCTATCGCTTGTGAGTTTGTTTAATCTGTCAACAAACGTGTGAAAATTAAGATTTGAGTAAACCGGAATATTTTATTTTAGCTCAAAGCTATGGAAAACTGCTCATTTTTTGAATTTTTGAAGTGGTACAATAAATGGTTTCTTGAGGTTTATAGTTTCTTGAAAACCATGAATAAAATTTTTTGGAAGTTTTGGCACTTTTGCAGCGGCAACATTAACCATTTTTGGCTTGAAAAGGTTCACCCTTAAAGAAAATATTAGTCTTTTCATGGTTATTTTTATTTTTAGACGTTCAATTCAATTTATCATGCACAAAGCCATCCCTAACATAGCATTAAAGGTATCACATATGCAACATTAATTGAGAAAGGTGCATATCTCGCAATTTCCCCATCTCAACATCGACGGACGGGACAAGAAAAGCACAAACTAGCGGATTTCAAGAAAGTCATTGCCTCACCTTTTGCTTGAACGCTGATGCATTTTCAGCTCGGACAATGACTTCAGGCAACGAATTCCATAAAAGCACGATTTTCGAAGAGAAATATCCGTTGAGACGTTTTCCTGTGGCGGGTAGATACATAGATCGAGAACAGGAAGGGTGGGTCGAGGAAGACAGGGAGAAAAACTCCTGAGGGGAAACAAACGACTTGTCCGGAGAAAGCGGAATAGACGAAGGTCAGGGTGGCGACTAGGCGCTTGTGCTCAAGCGATCAAAATTTAATGTTCTCAGCGTTGATCAGTGATATTTTCAATAATTTTTCTTTAAGGTTTTGAATGCCTCATAATTTATAAAAAAATCCAAGCATCAAGAACAGTTTTTTTTGTGCCTTGCCTGGTTTTTCGCGCTAGAAAATCTGATTGCATTTTCTATTTTTAAATTTTTGACTTTGAGATCTTGCAATCTTGCACAAAAAAATTGCCTTCTGTAGCCATTCAAACGTTTCAGCTCTAATCCACAATTAACAAATTTTGTACTTCTGACATTTTTTTCCAAACATTTATGCTCGCAATTTTCGAAATATTTTTGAAAAGACATGGCAAAAAACTTCAAAAAATTTTTCAAACTCAGTTTTATTTTGTGCAGCTTTAGGAGCAACACAACTATGAATTTCAAAGCCTAAAGCTGTTCAATTTTCTTAAAGTGACGTGTTTAAATGCTTGAAAATTAAATTTTTTTGTTCGTGGATGATCTTAGCCTAATGCTACTTTCAACTTAAATTACTTAACTTATCTACAATTTTTTACGTTTCAACTCGTGTGAAAAAGTGAATTTTAATATTTTTAAAGCTTTCTGTTATTTTTATTATTTTTAAAATACATTTCCTGTGGTTTTTTGTTTCATTCCTTTTCCCACACGTCACCCTTTTAAGCACTTTGCAGCAATCGATTTATTGACGGGGCATAATGTCTTCCTTCTGACGCTATCGGTTTTTTTGCTTAGAACCACGAAACGATTTATCAACTCTTTCGAATCAACCTTTTTCGATTTTTAAACATACCTCGGAGAAGCACTTTGTGGCCTTTTCAAAGATGACTGATGAGCCAGTGCCGCCTCGCTCCAACCTCCAATTAATCCTCTAAGAATAACTCTCAAAAGTTGCCATGACAACAAGCGACACCTCTCACTGAGTAGCTTCATTTACAGGCGTAAGATCGAGGAGTTCGGCCGGATGACGGGTCTCTCGCAGGATGAGATCCTCGAGAATACCCGGACGGTGCTACAGGGCTTGGAAGCTCTGTGTGCTGAGCACGACTCCATCAGGGCCGACCTGGAAGCTAAGCGCAGGGGCGCGAAGCTTAGCGAGGATGAGGTGGCTCTGAATAACGAAAAATTGGAGATTGTAGGGAAGAACGTCGAGGAGCTGCATTTGGCTATGGATGAGGCTCAGGTAACGTTCTATTTCCACATTTTTTTATAAGTGTACGATTTTGTAGGTGATGATGGAGCTCGCCCACCACCTTCAAAATATTGAAGCCGACAAACAGCGCCTCAAATCCCAAGTCCGAAGATTGTGCCAGGAGAACGCGTGGCTCCGGGACGAATTGACGTCTTCGCGTCAGCAGCTTCAAGTCACAGTTCAGGTTTGAGGACCTTTAAATTTTATTTTGAAAGCAATTTTTGATTTAGCAAACGGCACAACTGGACGAGGAGAACAAACATCTGGCGTTCATGAATTCGATTAAGCACTTTGACGCGGATAGAACGGTCGGTTTGAGGGTTAATTGAGTTTTGTTGTTCGAAATACGCTTGGGAAAGTTGGATACATGTCACGCGATGGGCTTTCAATGGCCAAGAACCGAGAACAGAATGCCTTGCCCTTGCCTCTGCATTTATAACGCATGTACAAATTTATCTCAGATCACTTTTTTTATTTTTTGAATTTAAAAATTTTCCTGGACAAAATAACAGTTTTTAAAGCTGCAACCAACCTTTTGGCGTTTTGTAGGTATGTGTAATTTGTATTTTAAGCTTCAACTACAGCAAAAAGGTTTATTTAAAAATTCACAAATGTTGAAAATTGCATTTTTTTGTAAGATTGATATTTTAACTAGTTCTTATAACTTATAAAATTCAAGTTGCCATTTTTTCACAACACCTTTTATGTTCAAACCCAAGTAAACAACATGACTTTCCTTGTAATCCTTTCCCCTTTCTCCTTTAAAGCATGGGGAAATTTTAGGATGACGATGAAAAGCCTGTAGAACCCAGAATCATCAATAACAACACCCTACAAGAACTCGGTTTTGGTCCTGAAGACGAAGATTTTGGCGGGGCTCAATACGTACAAGGCAGTAACCAGAGCAGCGTCCATGGTGCCTTCGAGGTCCCACAACGACTCAAAACTCTTCATAATTTGGTAATTCTGTGGCTTTTTTTACTTCCAAATCACTAATTTTTAGGTGATCCAATACGCCGCACAAGGTCGCTATGAAGTGGCCGTGCCCCTCTGTCGCCAAGCTTTAGAAGACATGGAGAGGAATAGCGGTCATGACCATCCGGATGTGGCCACGATGCTTAATATCTTAGCTCTGGTTTATAGGTAACAACGATTTTTAGATTCGTAAAAGATGACAGCTTTTTAGAGATCAAAATAACTACAAAGAGGCGTCACGACTCCTAAACGACGCGCTCAAAATCAGGGAAAAGTGTCTTGGCGAGGATCATCCGGCCGTTGCAGCCACTTTGAATAATTTGGCCGTGCTCTTCGGGAAGTGTAAGCAGTATAAGGAGGCCGAACCGTTCTGTACCAGAGCGTTAAAGATCAGAATTAAGGTTAGTCAATTTTTAGCATATTGTAGGGTTTGGTGAAATGTTCTTTGGGTTCTGGGTCTAAAACTGTTCTCAGCATCCCTATTAAATTCATTTGTCCTATCTGTCATGAGACAACGGCGCCAAATGACTTTGACAGAACTCACAGCGCAAGGATGGTTTTCGTCACTGAACAGCTGGGATTCAAACCCGCGACCTTGTGGGCGATAGACCAGAGGTTTACCGTTAGGCCATTGGGACACAAGGCCTATTGCTGTTAGATTGAGTTATATGGTCAGGGAGGGTCTTGACATTGATTTTCAAAGTGACGCTTTGAAGGATGAATGTTTTTAAACGCTACAAATAGACATTTAAGCATCGGGATGGTCTTCGTTACTTCTTCAATTATACTGTTTTTAACAGTTTCTCAGTTTTTTTCCTGTTGATGGTAATTCCATGCTCAGCCATTTCTAATAAAAATTCCCAGGATACAAATACTCTTTGTCCAATTAAGCATATCTAAGTCGTAAACAAAGGCATTTTTATTTTTCTCTTTGAGGAGCAACAAACACATGGCACGGTGCCACATTCCTAAGCGGCTTATCGCTGTTTTCGTTTCTATAAACTCCGGTTTTCAGGTTCTCGGCGAAGACCATCCCGATGTAGCCAAACAGCTAAACAACCTTGCCCTTCTCTGCCAAAACCAGGGCAAATACGATGAGGTTGAAGTTCACTACAAGAAGGCTCTAGAAATCTACGAAAAACGCCTCGGCCCTGATGACGCGAACGTGTCCAAGACTATGAATAACTTGGCTTCTTCTTTTGTGAAGCAGGGAAAATATATGGTAGGTTGTTTTGATTTTAGTTTTTGGCTAAAATGTGGATTTCAGGACGCCGAGATCCTCTACAAGCAAATCCTGACCAGAGCGCACGAAAAAGAGTTTGGCAAAATTTCAAATTCAAATCGGACAATTTGGCAAATTGCGGAAGACCGCGAGGACAACAAGCACGCAAACCCAGAACCCATGAGCTACCAGGAAGCCATGAAGATCTTCACTCCGACGGTCGCTTCAACGCTTAAGAATCTCATAAATCTGTACCGACGCCAGGAAAAGTACACTGCAGCCGAGACACTCGAGGACGTGATCCTCAGGGCGAAGAAGATGAAAGCTTCTCTGATCTCCAAACAATGAATCTTCCATATATCCAAATGTGCCAAAATCTATGC